>OZ004675.1:11145781-12623084 GCA_963924505.1 Agonopterix alstromeriana
CAAACTAAAAGAGTAAAAAATAATATTATAGCCAATGTCTACATTCACATCTATCAGAACATTACTTTGGAGTCGGTGTTTAGCCAAGCCCAAAAACTAACTCCAAGCCTAGTCGTGAATCGTACTGCCTTGAAAGCGACTTTAATAAAACAAATGAATGTTCTGATAGATGCGAAAGTAAAAGACATTGTCTGTAATATTATTGTTCACTCTTTTAGTTTGAAATCGGTTGCGTCTTCTTCTTCTAAAGCGTGCAATTGCAAGAAGATTCGTCCTGTGCATATTTAGAGTTTTATTTCATAAATACGGTCATCTCCTAGTATAGTGATGAAGACAGCAAATCCGGACAGTTCTAATTTAGATCGAAAAATTCCTGAACAGAAAATTTTCTAGTTAATTGGCAAACGTCAGAAGGCAGGGTTAGCGGTGCACTGCAGTGAACTGATAAGGATGTGATGCATTAGCACCGCGTCCCGAACAAAGTAAACAGGCCGCTATCAGCCACGCCCACTACTTTATTGCCCGCTGGCAGCCCTGCGCTTATAATGATGCACGGTATTTAAAAATACATGTACAAACTCACGATCGTACCTTTTTATTATAACGTTGATAAGATATAAAAATGTGTACGCAATCTCTAAAATTATACTAAATTTTACTCGTAAGTCGCTGGGTCCGCGTGGTCATCATCATATTATCGTATGACATTTTTTGTCTTGCTGCTTGTATCCGGGGAGGTATAAAATTCGAGGTCAAGATGTTTTAGCCAATCTTCCAGTATCGGGTTAGCCTATGGAGTTCTTCAATTCCACCGGGGAAACGGCGCAGAGTGCACTCATTTACCACATGGGTGAGGGTTTGGTCAGGTGCCCCGCAGTCACACATCGGTGACTCCCTCAGGCCCCACTTGTAGAGGTGTGAGTTGGTCCTTTCATGGTTAGTTCTGAACCGGTATAGCTTAGCCCAGGTCTTCCGGTCCTTATCAAAACCAGCCGGTTTGACAGTCGGATCTCGCACGAGGTTTGCATGCAGATCGTCAAAAAGGTCCCAATCCGACCGCCATGCACTATTAATATCGTATTGGGAGTGAATTCGGTCGTCCCGTGATGGAGTGTGGTCACTCCCTCTCATCTTAATTCGTAAAAGGAGGCCTTTGCCCTGGAGTGGGATCCTGCAGGCTATAACTTACTAACTTTTTAAGTCGCTAGGTACTCGCAAATAGTAGGTACCTATGTGGAATACTTCGGCTTTATACCTTCTTGATACCGACTCCAAAAAAAACACCCGTTGTATCTTATTGTTTTCCACTTTATAGTTTGGAAGTAGATAATACTAAAACTAATACATAAAGCTAAATGTGTCGACACTTTATTGTGTCAACAGTCTGCATAGAGCGTCCATGTTTCGTCTGTTATCAGTCTAGACTAGACGGGCGTTGAGTTTCAGTCAGCGATCTCAGTGAAATGCATACTCAACTGCCTACATACTAAAGTAATCGGCATATTTCAATGGTAATAAAGAAGAAAACTCGACAACAACTACATATTCAAGAAGTTAAAATATAAATCTAACTACGCTATACCTCAAGGCTGCTCAACCATTTTTTTAGGTGGGCCACAATTTCAAACCAATTTTGGAGGAGGGCTACAATTTTGATTCTATGTTACCCGGCGGACCACCTAGCACTTGCCTAAATCACTTAATCAAAACCAAAAAGTCAAAAACGTCAGTGAGCTGCTGTTGGTGGGCAAATTCAATTGTTTTGAGCTAGCTATACCTGATGGTACAAACTAAATAATCTCCCAGAGTTATCTTTTGCTTGATTATTAAAGGTTGATGATTTTAATGAACGTTAGCAAAAAAAAACTGAAAGCTTTTAAGTTTGTTTTGCCTTGTTAGTTTCTGGCCACATCTTCTCTGCAACGGAACACCTTCCGACGCGATGATAGAGCCAAAAAAATGACTTGGCAAAGCTTTTCATTCAAACATATATGTGTGATATTATTATGAATAAAAATTTTTAATTTTGAGTTGTATTCTACCCTTTTGTTCTGTAATCTGAGTATCCAACACATTATTTAATTATTTCCAATATTATTTATACATTACATTTTAAGCAACTTGAGAATTATCTACTCAGATAATCACTGCCTAAAACATTTAAACACTCCAGGTAACTCACTTTAACAATTAAAACTAACATTTCATTCCTATTTTAAGTAACAAAAACAACCCTTTCGATCCCTTCTGAACTCTCCTAAACACACATAGCTTTATATCCTAGAAAACAAAAACTACTCTACTTTATAGTCTAAAACGTAGGGTTTGAAGTCCTGGGATCCCGCATTATTTCTATTATGTTACGGGATCGGAAGGAACAGGATCCCGTGGGATTAAGGCTCTACCGCCCAATTTTACCGTAAAATTTGGTAACTTTGTAAACATTTTTAAACATTAACTATGGCACTTTTTAAGCAAAAAAACAAAACTGAACAATCTTCAGGACATGAGAATATTTAGTTTTTTTCGAAATCTATTTTAATTCATAGAACGGAAGAAAAAGGAATCTACAGTCACCCCTTTTTTTCCAGTTGTAACCATTTCACTCTTACATTGTTCATTGAAAGAAAATGTAAATTTACAATATACTTCACGATAAAACATGGAATGATTTGGTTTTCTTATATTTTAATAATTCATAAAAAATCATCTCATTTTTCAAAGAAAACGGCTTGATTCTAACCGGAGCTACGCGCTTGCACATATCGATTAGTATGGAGAGTCTCTAAATATTTAAAGTTGTATTTGTGTAAATAATAATTAATATGTCTCTACTATATGATCTGTATACTGTATATGTTTAAATCTGATTTTCATTATCAATAAAAATAAATAAACAACATAAAAATAAATAAATAATAAAACAATTTATGCACGAAAAAACTACATCAAATTATAAAAGTACTTAAAACGTTGTTATTTTTTAATGAAGTAGGTATATTTGTTATTTAGTATTAAATTAACGCTTTTATCAAGCAACGAGTGCATAATTAAAAATTTAAGGAATTCAATAATTTCACTGCTACGTTCATTCTCTAATTTCATGTCGCGGGATCTGCTTAGAGTCAGAATCCCGCGGGATTATAAATCGTAGTCCCTCTCATACCGGGATTTTCATTTTTGCGGAACTCCAAACCCTTTAACGTGACAGTATAGCCTAAGGCTAACTTGCTTAACCCAAAGAGCAGCATTAAGAGCCACAAAGTAATCTTTGACATCGATCATTCACAAAGGTGTTCCTTGTCAGAGGTGAAGGAAAGTCAACTGTGTGCACAGGATCGTGTGAAACTGTGACATGATTGCACAGTTTTGTTCTAGAGTTTGATGTTGCTATTATGTAAACTTTAGTTGGTAGTAGGGTCAGTAAAAATCAACGTAGCAGAAAAAACCTTCACGGTTTCAAGATGACGTAAACATTTATCAAGTGAAATTTCTAAGTCTAATTTTAAAATTCTGACTAAATCGTGTCAACGATGATGTTGTCCATGCCAAGTAATAGATCAGCACATGTTTAATGCTTGCCGTTGTTCGAATTCGGCCACCAGGATCTCCTAGCCCGATCTCCCAGGGGATCCCTGTGAATTCATGAGTTCAACAGAAACATCTTTAGGAAAAAATGTGGAAATGCGTAATCACAGAGGCGACGGGTTTCCCCGCTGTGGCATCTGCTAATCAGTGGGATACGTGGAGAAATGCCTACCCCCCGTGTTCAGAGTCCCTCGTGTATGCAGTCAGCCAGTGAGAGCAGACAAGGAGAAGTCACTGACAAAGGCCACAGCTGATCTCTTGGGATCGCGAAAATAAAACTGCTGTCCCATACATTTGGCTCGAGTACGTTTACAGTTTTGTAAGGAACAGCATTTTTTTTTGCGATTTCGATGTTGGTGCCATAGAGAAAGTTGTTCAGTTTACGGTCTGATCATCCCCTTAAAAAAGTGTCAGCATATTAAAAAGGACCCTGTATTGTTCTTGACAAGTAAACATGAGTAATCTTTAGTTACTTATGCATTATTTAATCTTTTTTTTGAGATAGTAACCATGATAATACCTACATAATTAGTTCAGAATTCTAATCGTAGTAATTTTACTACATATTTCAACACACATATGCGCCAATCGTAAACGTTGCAATACTGAGCGCATATTTATTCACATAACCGAAATTGGAGCCGAATGTTGTGTATGTATCCGTCTGCGGTGTCGTTACCTTGCTTGCCCTGGCATTGTATCCGAGTACAACTTGCCATCCACAGTGGACGGAAATTGTCTGAATTATTGTCAGTACACTGTTCCGCAGGCAACCATGATTGTGTTACGTATCGATTTTGCTTGTAATATTAACTGAATTCTGCTAATAAGCATAATGGATTGTTATTGTACCGTTCTGTGACTATTGGGATTTTATTTAGCCTAATTATATATTTCTTAATAATAACACAGGTATCACAGCCATGTACCTATTCCGCCATCTCGCTGAGAGTAAACTTTTCGGTTGGGACAGAAATTCGCTAAGATTTTACGCGAGACTGTGCATTTATTACATACACCGTGAAATCGGGGTCGTTTTTAAGCCGGAAGAAGGGGATATGCCATCAGTAGTCAGTAGTAGAATTAATTACGATGACAATGTTTACAAAAGTACCTACTACCTACATCAAGAAAAATGTGTAAATGCCTTGTTCGAAAACGTCTCGAACCTGTAATAACACTAGCGATGTAGGCTTGCGCGATGCCGACACGTCGCGTCGTCGAGTCTACTTATTATAAGAAAAGCTTACTGACGGATCTAACACTTTCGAATTTATCTTGATTTATATATATTGTAATATATTTAAGTCTAATTTAAGTCATTTTATTATAATTTTACTTTGCTAATCTGTTGTACTACTGATGGCATAACACCTCCTTCCGGCTTCAAAACGACCCCGATTCCACGGTGTAGGTATAGCTTCCCCTTTTTCCTGGGCGTAAACTATTCATCATCATCAACCTTTATCGTTTCCACTGCAGGAATACAAGCCTGCCATCAACGAAGGTGTCTGGGTGTCAAATGAAATTCTGTGTGTATATTATGATTTATGACGCAACACAACCAAAAATAAATTTTCATAGTACACAGATTTTCTCACAATGTGCTCTTTCACGGTATAGAGAGCAGTCGGTATTACGTACACAAGTTAGAGAATACTGATTGGTACCTAGATGGCATGGCATGTCATGCGTGCGGATTCAAACCACGCGGGACCCTCATGGCTGAATGTCCATACCTCTTCGCAACGCTTCGTCGACTATCTCTGCGGAACTATGTACCTACTAGCTTTTGCCAGAGACTTGGTTCTCGTGGATTTCAGATATCATTAAGGGAATATAATTCGGAGCGCGCTCCATACAAACGAAGTCTGGTGATATTTTCAATACTACACAATTAATATCAATGAAATTTTGCAGATACAATCTAGAATCAAATCTCTATGTGCTTGTATCATGTCAGATTTTCCTTAAAATGTACAGTGCCTCAAAAATTTCCAGACAAATATTAAATTAATCCTAGCATTGAAACTGTATATTTTGAGGAAAATCAGACACGATACAAGCATAGAAATTTGATCCTAGATTGTTTCTGCAAAATTTAATTGAGTTTAATTGGTTAGTATTGAAAATATCACCAGACTTCGTTTGTATGCAGCGCGAATTTACGCATTCGGAATAATCTTCTCTTGACGCCCCGCACCTCTTTTTAGGGTTCTTTTTTTAAAGATAATTTCTTAGTGACCCCTTCATCCTCTATAGAATATGTATTCCAAATTTCGTGTTTCCATTTATAAGTTTTCACAGAACCGTTTTATTTATATTGAAGATTACCTTTTTAAATATTTTGACTTAACATTTAAAAAAACTCAATGTGTTTAAAATAGCAATTAAAGCTACAAAATTTCCCATTAAAACTAAGTTACCCAGTTCTAATGTGAAATTTTGTACCTATATTGCTAGAGATTAGACTAAAAAAAAATTCAATTTACTTCTACTGTGGCTACGTTCCTAATTGTGTTTACGTTACATGAATTCAATTTAATTTACTAAAGATGTCTTTTGGGTAACGTTAAGATGTCTAGACGATGTGCCTTTGCCCCTAGCGCTGAAAATGTTACTAAGATGGAAGAGACAACGAAAAGTTAAAAATTATGAGTTATGATTTTTTATACAGGGTGTAAGGGAATTGCTCCCAAAAACTCAAAGGGGTGAAAATACCCATCAATATAAACAACTTTTATTATGGGACCAACTATGAGAACTCGAAATAAAATCAGTTCCTCCATACATTTTGGGCGGTAGGAATTTAATGTTAGAATGAGATAGCTGTTTTTTTTAGATTTCACAGTTGGTCCCATAGTAAAAGTTGTTCATATTCATGGGTACTTTCCCCTCTTTAAGCTTTCAGAAGCAATTCTCTTTAACCCTGTATACGTTATTTATAAAGTTATACATAGTTACATATAATTTGTTCGTCATGCGATGGTATTCAGTTCAGAACAGCACCTACCCTGAAGCAAGAGGCGACTTATCCCGTATAAGGCCAAAAAACTGAACAACTTGTACTATTGGGCGAACTTTAAAATCGCAAAAAAATTATCAGACGTTTCATAGAAAATATCAAGTCGACCAAAATCTATGGAAAATCAGATTTAAGCATAGCATAGCATATGCTCACGACTATATTCCCCGAGGGGCAGTCAGATATATTCTGCCGCCACCGCCTATTTTTGTACCGTCTGTATTTCCCTTTTTTTGGTGTAAAATAAAGTATAATTGATTGATTGATTGATATATTCTGAAACCTCAGAACAACCACGATCAAAATTTTTTGTTTTCTCGCGAATTCATATTGATCCCATCTGAATGGCTATACAGGCTGAATGAGGAGATAGTTTAAAAACTAAAGTGGTTGACATAGCTAAGAAAATTATCAAGCTGGACTGGCAATCTGCTGAAGAACCGGCAACCGAAGGGTAGTTAAAGTTCTAGATTGGAGATCACGAACTGGCAGGTACACCCTGGGACATGGGTATGGGTATGGGACGCCCTGTGGCCCGCTGGACCGACGACCTAAGAAAGGTAGCAGGGAGCGACTGGATGAGGAAGGCCGAGGAAAGAGTTTTGTGGCGCTCCTTGGGAGAGGCCTATGTTCAGCAGTGGATGATGATAGGCTGATGATGATGGTGACGATTATGAGTGTATTTGTTGTACTTCGAAATTATTACCCTACATCAAATAGTAAAATGATAATCACATCTAGTAAACGTTTGTAATCAAGGGCTTCATATTGTATGTAACAAACATTTCTAGCTGAAGCACTAACAGCAACTACCTACTCACATCTTGCAATCAAATTAAAATTTAATCTAGCTCCCAAAACGGGTGTCTTCTGTAAATTACATGTCACATTGTTAATTCATTATTGAAGTTCGTAATAACTATGATGAGAAGTATTTCTTTGAGCAAGAAGCTTAAATTGTACAGGGTGTTGTAAAATACCCTATAGTATTATTTAAAGGGGTGGTTTAGATTAGACCATCAAACTGAACAACTTTTACTATGAAGGTAATGCCGAAAAAAAATGTTCACCCTGAAAGTGCGTAATTTTTTTAAATTCTTTGGCGTAATCTCAAGAATTAAGTAAGATACGGTGGAGATAATTATAAAATAGTGGAGCCACATGACAAGTCAGAAAGCACCCAATTAAGCGACCGTCTGCAAACAGACTTAAAATCACGTGGTTGATAAATTATTTTTAAACTCTTACCAACTTTACTCACAACCGTCTTCAGTTTCTGTTAAAAACGTGGAACAAGTGAATTTTCAAGAATCCTCTTTCCCATATAACCGCTGAAGTTTAGACAGACTAATCCGTACATGACAGTCGACACTCTAAACGACATTCCGACGACTTCGTTCCTATCCATTTCATTTCACTTGTCTGGAGCAGGTTTGTTTTAGTTCGTAGATACACTGGCGGAAAATTCGTTGAACATAAGATCTACTACACTTTAGAATTAACGAAACGAAAGTAAATTTTTTTAGTTACCTACGTTTTAATCAAGAGGCGCTAGTTGGCTGAGTGTAGCTACGGTATTGGAGACGATCACCGAAGTTAAGCCACGTTGGGTTGGTCCGTCTTTGGAATGAATATCGGACCTGCTTGATCCGAAATCGCTGAACGTGCTCGTATATGTCTGCGTGCACCACCCGTCTATGTGCTACAACAACTGTCGGCTTGAACGCCGTCACAGACGGCCGCTATAATATGTTGCTGTACTCTTCTAACGCACGCATGTTACTAATCGCTTCCTCTCACTTGCACGCAGGAAAGAGACGTGCTTATTTAATTTTGCGTGCGTAAGAAGACCGACCAAAGGTTGAACAAGACTTAAGTTAACTTGCACCAATTAGTATCAAGGTTCAAACATGTATGAAGAAAGCTCTGTCTCTCACACTGCTCATGCTGATGACAATGACGCAGCATCATGTTTAAACACGTTTAAGCTTAAGGAAGCCTTTAAATTAGCCACTAAGTGTCACGCTGCTGCAGCGCTGTTTGTCAGAATTCATCGACGCGGTGCTACCGCGCTGTAGCCACGCGTTGTTAAAAAAATTAATGGCGCCCTACATAGTCTTTGGTGTTACCCTTACTGAATGACGCATTTCCGAACCTATAAGAGAGTAACTGAAATAAATTTTGAACTCGTGATTAGCATTGCATTTCTGCAATGTCAAGCATTTTGTGGGAGTATCAGCTATCCCAATCTCAAAGAATGATTTTCGAGCAAAAAACACAGTTGAGAAGAGATGGCGATGGCGGAGCCTCGTGGCAAGCAAAAACGTGAACCGCGCGAAAAGCACCCGAAAGACAACCGCTAGCAGCAAATCTTGCAACATGACTCAACTGAGTATTGTATATACGTGACCACCGCTGTAATGACATTTCGCTTGTCACTCCCACAGGCAGTATGTCACGTGAGTAACGTTTAATTACGCGCCGCTACTCGACCGGCCTCTGATAAACGACTCTCCACTCCACTCGGCCTCGTGACATGTTCAGCTTTGAGCCCTGCCCGCTCTAACAATACCCTCTTATTTTAATCGGTTTAGGATTACTTAATTACACTTTAAAATTTTAGTTGGTTTAGAATGGTAAGTGATATGGAATCGGGAGTAGTGCCACAGAATACATACTAGTATTACCACCCGTACAGAAGAATCACTTCGAAAACAGATTTAAATAAATAGCGACTCTTTCTACACGGCAATAAGGTCCAAAGTTATTCGCACCTATCCTATCGTTCAATTCGCAAATAACCTACCAACTGTCACAACGGCGCGCATGCATACAAAAATTAACCATGTTCATTAGACATGAAAGCTTCATTTACATAGTCTCCCGCGTTAATTCTTTCACGTGCTGACAGCGTGACATCGCTAGGATTTTCAAGTCTTGCATTGACTACTCACAAAATGGTGGCAAGTCTAATGAGATTTGAGCAAGAAGTTTCACGGTCTAACTAACCATTCACCCCTCGGTGGGGATCGGCCATCAATCACACTTGAGCTGTGGAGTCAGACAGGCCTGGTAGTTCTGTCGATTGCGTCAGAATAGTGAGTGCTGCGGTCATACTTTGGTCACTTCATACTACCAATAAAGTTATCTATTTATCTAGCTTTACGATAAGGGTAGAACTATGCCTCAGTAGTGAGGACGCTACAAGCTGATAATGATTCTAGATTTAACGAGTGTTAATGAGGATTTCAGTTTATTATTAACACGTTTCATAATTGAAGCGGAAATTCTGATTACACCGAATGAAATTATGGTCTTGAGTTCATTTATGTGAAGCAATTTATTTTCTTAGCTATGCCAGATGATCAGCCCCCCTAGAGAAAGTGACGTTCTATTGGCGTTGACGCTAGTAGAAAATAACAGAATGTATGGATTTGACATTAGCGATCGTAACATTTTGACGTTTCGTCACCATACGTCAAGTCCATACATTTTTAAGTTTTCTACTGTCATTAACGCTAATCGAAAGATACTTTGTCTATAAGCCCAGGAGCGCCAAACCGAACATCACCGCTTATACAGGATGTAACAAATTACTCTAATAATTGTTAAAGGTGTATTTAGATCATCAAACTTAACAACCATGTGACATGTAATGAAGCCAACATAGACTAAAAATAAAAATTATGCTGTTTCATATAAAACTGCAGTGCAAATGTATGGAACATTTTTTTTCGATGTTGTTTCCATCGTGAAAGTTGTTTGATGGTCTCAACCTAAAATATTACTAGGTTGTTTTGTTACACCTGTATAGGTTCGAAAATTAATACAATAATGTTACCTAAACCTAAGGATCTAGAGGCGCCTAATATGACCGCTCTTATACATAATGTCGATGTTTAAAAACCTTAATAATATTGCTTATAAAACTTCGACGAGTTTCTTCATATCATTTAACAGCAATAACATTACTTTTCGATACGTTTAAATGATCAGTAACATTTCCTTAGACGATTCAATTACGAATGGAGTGAGAAAAAAAAGGTAGGTCTTCATTCTCTGGTTCATAATCATAACACACGAACGCCCAAACCCATTAAAACGAGCATTCGGTGGAATAATTTAATTGATTTATTTATCCCTATATCCAATTATGCTAACAGCGAAAACTTTGAAATCAGACCGGGTTTAAGCGCTTTATGGTTCCTGACTTTAAATTACTTTGGAAAACGTTTTGTGCTATGAACATCTACGGCGTAGCTACGTAGCAATGCCGTAGCAAATGTGTAGCTTAAAAAGCATAAAATTTTCTATTAGCACAGTTTAAGAATGAACACCGATACCTATTTTTGAGAGTTACGCGGTTATTAATTAAGCTAAAGTTAATCATGTTAATCGTTTTTATTGTTTTTGGAGTTATCGATATTAAAAGTTAAAGTAAGTAAGTAAGCAATAGTTATTCGCATTTTTAGTTTTGAGGCAAAAATGATTTGTTGTCATCTCAGCAATGAATGAAAGCGCTAACGTGCTCGTGGAAATATTATAGGAATCTTGTTTTGGTAGTAAGTAGGGTGAGAGTGCCCAAGCGGTGGGTTGACATTAAGTTTAGTTAATTTTAAATGTTATAAACAAATTGTTTAATATTTTGAATTAATTACCTGTTTTGAAACCATGATAATTCGATTCTGCTCTCGATTCTAAACAAACTACTGTCTAGTTTTGCGTTAATTCATTAACACGTTGTATATGGTATTAGGGTAGACAGTTGCATTACTTTAATGGGTGATTGTAGTCATGATATAAAAATTTTTCAAAAAGGAACAAAAGGAAATTCGGAAAAACTAATTTTAACTTTGCATACAAACTTTTGATCAGCTGATTGCATTAAGTAATGAAAGTTCAATTATTATTTTTTGGCTAATTTCCTATAGATTTCTTATGGAAAGTTGTTCAGTATCATGGGTACAATTACCCCTTAAAGTAATGTAACTGTTTACCCTAACAACCTGTATATTTGTTAACATTAAATTCTTAATTTCCGCATAGACCCTCCCACTCACTGCGAAAAGCTCGTTTGTTTTGACATAATGCTTTCCATAATAAGGTTTATAGCCTTGTCGGTTAATATGAATAGGTGATTTTTTTTTCTGAGACAACATCAGTTAGATTTGTAAAGCTCTACATGCTCTACATGTTATAATTCGGTATGTCAAGTTTTTTTTTTGAAGGGTTGAATCGAAAACCATTTCGAGATAATTGTCTCAATAAAATAGTTTCTATATCAGAGATTTAAAAAAGAAAGGATTACAGATATTTTTAATAAAAATAACGTCGTTTTTCGGTCCGTCCAGTGACGTCACCTGGAAAACCTCTGAACTCCTTGGTAATCTTACAATAACTGGCCATTAAGAAAAAAATACACAATGTCAGAATTTTACATTTGCTGTTGCCGTTTCTGTTTCCAGCATAGAGTTAGAAAGACGAGGCAGGTGATTTTTATTTTTTTTAGTAAAGCAGTATTTTTTCTCCATGGAGTTTGAATCATTTTCTCTCCACCATTTTTGCATTTAGAGATTACAGATAAAAAAAAATTAAATTACACTCGATGAATCGCAATACAAATTAAATTGGTTTCTTAAAACTATGTCTTCTATCAATAAAAAAATATAAATATGAAGACCAAAAAAAAACTTGACATACCGAATTATGTAGAAAGTGGAAATTGTACCATTCGATAAGAGGACAATATTTCAATTGAATGAATTTTAAAACTTTAAAGTATCAAATACGTGGATACGTGGATACATACGTTCATGTATACGTGGATGTTCTGAGTTTTCAGAATATCTCTGACTACCCCCTCGGGGTATATAGTCGTGAGCATATGCTATGCTATGCTAAGTATCAAATAACAAAATTGTATCATAATTTCCATGTAATCTACACCAAAAGTAAAACGTTCAAAGTAAAAATTCCTACCCTAACATTGTTGTGTACGAGATGAAATTTAAATTTCATCCAAGGCAAGTTTAAATTTGTTATATAAGAAAACAAGGCAGTGGCTCATAATTAAATGTCCTCTTGAATAAGTAACGCCAACATCTAGTGGAAAGGTCTTTTGTCTAAAGACGAAGAAAAACGTCACGTAACTCATTAACGGGTTAAGAAAACAGATTAATCTTTTTTTTTGTCTAAGTGTCACCTATACAGAGTGTAAGTGACAGCCTAATAAATACTGAAACGGTGAACTCAGACCATCAAACTGAACAAATTTGAAATTGAGTCGCACAATCACGAGAGGCGGTTCGATTCCTGCCCTTTACCGTGGTAATACAACCATATATACATTCCGTAGAACTTTGTAAAGTTCTAGGTAATTTTATGTGGGTATACGGTTGTATTTGTCATTATCACTAGCTCCGCGATAAACGAAAAACATCGTGCCGAAAGCAGAACGAAAAAAAAACCCTTTGTTTGGAGGTATGTGTAAAAGTATGGATGAGAATGGGGCGAATACAATAGACCAGTGTTATAAGCCTAATAGGCTTACAATAGCCCTCCCCAAATAATAATAGTTCCTACAATATTGTATGCGATAACCTGATCTATACTTCATTCCAAATAAGGACGACGAGATTTTCCGATTCCTATTTCGCTTTCTGGCCAATTCTGATTACCAAATTTAATTAATTTATTTGATACATATACTATCCGACATATCTTAGACGTTACTAAAGCTGTTCTAAGAATAAGTGAGAGGAAGTGTTTCAAATCTTTGTTTCTGTAATTCAAAATAGCTTTAAAATTTCGTTGCTATTTTGAATAGAGTATAGTCATAAACGAATATCCAGCTGTATTCAGAGTGACTGAGTAACAAACATCAATCTATTCAAACTTCCACGTTTCAAATAATAGTTGGATGTAAAGTTAGAATAGGAATAGTACCGACACAAATACTTTCTCGTTGCTTCTGGTTCCCATTTAACATGATACTGAAACTGATAGTTTGGACAATTTATGTGCTCCACATTGTCGCAACTGGCGATCGGTCAGTCGATAATATACGAGTAAATCAGCTTTTACTGACCATACGATTTAAATGTGTTTTGAGACAAAACTGAAAAAAATCAAAAAGAATGAAACGCAGTTCTGAAAATAAAAAATTTGAGATCTACTGTGCGAATTTGAATAGTAGAGTTGGTAGAGGGCGTCCTTGTTGGACGTACTCTGATCAAATCTCACAAAAATTGAGGAGTACTCGAAAGCGGCGGACAAACAACGTGTTAAAGAATAAGCGCAAAACCTCATATACCCCTACTACTTTGAACGAAATAATTGAATTGAAACTATAATTTCATTATTTTATTAAAATTTAAAGTTAGTGTTAAGACACCGACGGCCGGCACATACTAAATGTCATTTTTGTATGGGCCCGCCGTCGGTCACTGTCGGGTAATGTATCTCTACCCTTTTTCGCATTTTAAGTTTTCATTCAAAAACGATTTGTAATTATTTCAGCATTGAATAAAAGTAAGAAAAAATTTAAACAATGTTGAAACCTTGATACTTCGATTCTGCTCTCGATTCTAAACAAATTACTTTCTAGTTTTGCGTTTTTTCATTAACACGTTATATAATTATGATAAGATATATGGGATGTGAATACGGCGAAAGAGGTATGTAAGGATCGTTTTAAGTTGCGCGCCGGTCTCTGCCTTCCCTGTTCGGAAAGATACGTTTTATAGATAGATAGAAATATTTGTCTCATTCCTGATCTGCCAGCCCTGATTCCATTAATTGGAGATGACACAATATTATATTAAAATCTTCAAGACGTCATTTCAGTTTTCACTGTTTGCTTGCATAAGTCATCCTTCAAAGGGAAGATTCCTCATACACATACAGCCATTCATAACTCTTTTCTTGTTATAGCTCGACAACATGTCTCATTTAACTTATAAAGTAAGTAAAGCAAAATTGCTAACATAAACCTTATTCCCCAAGCAGCAAAATACAAAACATTTTTCATGTAAAGAATCTCAATTTCTCCTCAACAAAAGCACCTCAACGCAACCTTCTCAGACCGCAAAATTCTATTAACACACTCTTTAGCTACGAATTAGGTCATAGAACCAACTTCTACCTTTCATGTATAACATGGAGCAATTTCCCCTAATAAGAAGAGTTCCGACGGGCAACAGCAAAACAAAAGGTGGTCGGATGGAACGCGAGCACGGTGAAATAGGCTCGTTAACTTTTCAATTTTCCGACGTATGGCGAGTAACGCCTCGTTGTAGGGGCACTGTGATAGGTGACAGCGGAAATCAATGGCGGAAGCGATAAGAGACTGAGCGCATATTGTTATGTTCTAGCTCTAAGTTATAGGGTAGACTGATAACGACAAACTCAAGCTATTGTTTTGAATAGTGGCTTTGATTACATACTCTTGGTACTAGAGGCTCTGCTCTCCCCATTAAGGATAATGAGTGTGACAATGAACGTGATGTGTGTCCAAAGATTTTACTCCTATTTTATGATCAAACACACCATGACTTAGTACATTTGCGCATATGTCTACCGAAATGAACAATAGTAAATTTCAGGCACAAGTTAGACGCCTCTTCCTAGTTAGATTAAAATCATTAACTGATACCCCCGTATCAATAATCCAAATCACAAGCGCTTGCGCGTTTTTAAGTCCCATCGGATGCATATTACTTGAAAAATTGAGCCCACATACAGAGTGTCTAAGAGTGTCGGGCTTCAAAATCAGGTATCAGACCAACAGACCAACTTTACTTCAATGACTTTGAAAAGCGCTAGGTACTAGTTAAGTAATATGAGCCTTAGCATGGGCATGTTTCACCACTTTTGGATAAGTTCTTGTTAGCTTATCCGACTGCTCATTTGACATATTCTTCATACAAAATATGTCAAATGAGCTGTCGGATATGATAAGCTAGTATTCCTCATGCTGACGGTACCTGCATTGTTAATCTATGACGCTATCGCTATTCTCACCCACCGTACCCAACACCTTACTAGACGGATGCGACTCCCTACTGTGTGAGCGTGGCGCTTGCCTATTATTTACCGCTAGTTACGCGTGTGGATACTAAACGACCAGCAAACACGTAGGCTCTTTATTGTTTTCCGCGATGAACGGCCACTGCATTTTATTCAGCGGCATAATTGTTAAGAGTTTTTTTTTGTTCGTGCAATAGCTAGACGGAATGAAAAGAATGAAAATTCAGGCTTGTGTATTTCTTTTTGTAGGTTTATTGGTGTATTTCTTTATCCTATTTTTTAAAAAATCTGTGTCACTTTACGACATGCAGACTAGGCTGAAGGTGGAAACCATAAATACTTAGGTACTTACCTATTCAAAACTGCCTTAAAAGCCTTTTTAAGGTTCCGTACTCAAAAAGTGCCAACGGGACCTTATTACTAACCTTCGTTGTCCGTCCGTCCATCCGTCCTAGCTCTAAAGGGCTGTATCTTTTGAACCGTAATAGGTAGAGAGTTAAAATTTCCACAGAATATGTCACATTATATTGGATTTGATAACAAATAAAAAAAAAACAAAAAGTAAAAAATTAAGGGTACAAGGAACGTGTTTTATTCAAAGATTTATATCGCAAATACAAGCGTCAACTTATTGTGATTATAGAGCATATACTCTAAAGTGTGCTGGGCTCGCGCTAAGGATCCCGGGGGAAAAAGATTTTATGGTAAATATACCCTCGGCACACGAGTCCGTCTAGCACTTGGCCAGATTTTTCATTATTTTTTTCTATTTTAACAGTCCGCACTGGCCCCGTCCGTGGCAGAATACAGAACACTACCTCTCAGTACTTTACAATAGCACGTATTATGTGACTATACATACTCAGATTAATGTATACTAGCGTAGACAAACAAACACAGCTTGAGCATGTGACTGGAATTCATGATGACATTGTTAACTTGCAAACAACTTTAAACTTTCTTGACTTAATATTCGAACCACGAGACATTCCAATCTGTAAGAATATAATTTTACAATATTTTGTTACAGAAACTTGTGTCTTGTTTAACAAAAGAAAGTCTTTTGGCTTTATCAAAGAATTTTATTAACGACGTAGTTTTATATGTCTTTATTCGATTTTGACCCACTAATGCTATAATTTGTTGTATAAAATCCATTAGTTATTTAGCTGTAAGTTCTCCAAAAAGAAAACAAATAAATAGTCATGAAACTATACAATGTAGTTTCAAGCAGACTATAGTATATAGGGTCCTTAATATGCTGACACTTTTTTAAGGGGATGATCCGACCGTTAAACTGAACATCCTTTTCTATCGCACCAACATCGAAATCACGAAAAAATTAACGGCTGTTCCATACAAAACTGCAAACCTATACGAACCAAATGTATGGGACAGCTGGTTTTTTTTTCGTGATTTTGATATTGGTCCCATAGAGAAAGTTGTTCAGTTTGATGGTCTGAGCATCCCCGTAAAAAAGTGTCAGTATATTAAGAAGGACAACCTGTAGAGTAAAACTTAGGAAATAATTTAGAATTTTTAACGCGTCATGGTTGGACGTTATTTACCGACCGTACTTTGTCTCACTGAGATTTATCATCATCATCAGCCTATACAGTGTGTAAAAAAACACCCTAGTAATACATAAGGGGGTGCTTCAGATCATCAAACTGAACAACTTTCACTATGGAGCTAACATCGAAATCACGAACAAAAAATCTTCTCTTTTATACAAAACTGCAGCACCGTACCGACTCTACTCAAATGTATGTAAAGCAGATTTTTTTTTCTAGATTTCGAAGATGTCTCCTTAGTGAAAGTGGTTCAGTTTGATGGGCTGAAGTACCCCCTTAAGTATTAATAGGGTATTTTGTTACACTCTGTATACGTCCCACTGCAGTACATAGGCCTATCCTCAGGGAGGGTGTATGGACATTAGTCCACCACGCGTGCCCAATGCGGTTTGGTAGATTTCACATACGCATCGGAATTATTTCATTAGCGTATGTAGGTATGCAGCATCTTCAGACTCAGTTATGAGGAGCCAGAGTAGACCCATTAGTTGAAAATGTCAATATTACTAAGGAGATATGCATCTTTCTACTACTGATTTGACTTTCAAAAATCATACTTCAGGAGTGCGAGTTTTGAAAGTCAAATCAGCAGTAGAAAGATGCATATCTACATAGTAATTTTGACATTTTCAACTGCTACTCGTAAGTTCAACGAATGAGTTTCAAAAATCGCACTCCAGCCCCCCTAGACAAAATGACATTCTATTGGCGTTGACGCTAGTAGAAAATGTATGGATTTGACATTAGCGATCGAAACATTTTAAAGATCGCTAATGTCAAATCCATACATTCTGTAGGCAGGTTTCGTATCCGCACGGATGACATGCCATATACCATTGAGTTTTTCCAACTTATGTACGTAATACCGACATCTTTCAAACGGTGAAGGAAAACATCGTGAGGAGAGATAAATAATACGCCAGTGTTGTAGTTGTGGAAAGGAATGGTTTTAAGAGATAGTGCAGTTTATGAATAGTGTTAAAAACGTGATTTAATTACGTGCACCATTGTGCTACGTGAGAGACGTGACTATGGAAAACGGCAATACTTAAATATCCCTTACTAGTTTTAGAAATTGTGTTTGATTGTTTCAAATATGTGAGTTCACGTCTCCATCTTCGGATGTTCTTAGAGGTGACTAAGAGAGGGGCAGCAATGTCACCGGAAGATTATTCCGAATGCGAAAATGCGCGCTGCATACAAACGAAGTCTGGTGATATTTTCAATAATAATCAATTAATTAAAGTCAATAAAATTTTTCAAAAACAATCTAGAAACTAATCTTTATATTTGTATGAAGTCAGATTTTCGTTAAAATATACAGCTCTAGTGCTAATATTAATTTAAGATTTGTATGAAAATCTTTGAGGCACTGTAACATTAAAACTATAGGTACATTTTAACGAAAAATCGGACTTCACACAAACGTAGAGATTAGTTACTGAAAAATTTCTTTGACTTTAATTGGTTAGTATGGAAAATATCACCAGACTTCGTTTGTATGGAGCGCCCTCTTACTATATTCATCCTTGCATCCTTGGTTGCATGATAGATACGATTACGATTGCGTCTATCTTGCATCCTTGGAACCACGGAATGCAAAAACCACAACAATTAAATTCCTAAAAAGGACGACAATTCGACAACCTTATGCAATATAGGTAGATACAAATTGCTTATGGATACATTTTGATGAAGGTTTTATAGTCTATTTGACTATATGGGGTCCAACTTAATCTGCTGACACTTTTTTAAGGGGATGATCAGACCGTCAAACTAAACAACTTTCTCTATGGGACCAGAATAAAAATCGGGAAACAAAATCTGCTTAAGACAGTTTTGTATAGAAGAGCTGATTTTTTTTTTCGCGATTTCAATGTTGGTGCCATACAGAAAGTTGTTCAGTTGGATGGTCTGATCATCCCCTTAAAAAAGTGTCAGCATATTAATAAGGACCCTGTATAGTGAACATAAATGCACAACAAGTAAATAAATAAACAACGCTCACAGTTACATACACTGTAATTTTGACTATTTATATGTGGACTGGTTACGCGTGTAATTCTACTAACAAACATTTCTGCCACTGGTTGCGGGGGGCGAGGTAACATGAAATCCGCAACATTGGATTTAATTCCCCATAACTTTAGATTCTAATTTTGAATGTTAAAAATCATGAAAAGTAGTCTCGTGTGAACCCCAAACGTTCTAAGTTCTAAGTTATTATTTCGCAATTATAGGCTGTCTCGTTTAGTGATAAGGTGTAAAATTGAATGTAAATGCACAAGATCAATTGTGCTTATACCGTGGCAGGGGGAAAATGCTACCGCAAGGCTAGTCCTTATAATAATTATTCAAAACACTGTAATGACCCCAAGTAAGCTACTAGGGTTTTTGTTCTGAAAATCTTACAGCAACGGCATAAACAAATAACATCCAACAATGTCATATGTATGAATACCTAACCCTTACACTGGTCTACCTATACTCAACACTACAATATGTAGATAGTAGTGCAAAGCCTGAAAATGCAGTGTGGCTGCAACGGCCATTACACGCGTTATTTGATAAAGCTGGGGATAATGAAATTTTCCTGTAAAATTTTGTGCCCCGGGCTCGAATAAAAGACGAAATTTACTGGGGAAACCTCGCTTTATTAATGGTCGTATATTGAAAAATTTACTTTAAAAACATGAGGCATGCTCTTTTTTTTCGTATTTTATTAGAGCTTAAAAAAATCCAGGAGTTATATTAATTCTAGAGAATAGACCGGAGTGGAGTCTATCTTTTTCCCAATCCAAGATCGTTAATTTGATATCTACAAGGTGTTACAAAAATGCTAATTAACATTTAAGGGGGTGGCCTAGACTATCAAACTGAACAACTTTCACTATGGGACCAATATCGAAAAAAATCTGATGTTCCATACTAAAATACAAATCTACTCGAGCTAACTGTATGGGACAGCAGACTGATTTTTTTTTCGCGATTTCGTTGTTGGTCCCATAGTAAAAGTTGTTCAGTTTGATGGTCTAAATAGCCCCCTTAAAAGTTTAAAATGTTTATTTTTACTTTTGTAACACCTTGTATACTCCATTCCAAATTACAACGAAATTTTTATCCTATTTTGAATTAAAGAAACAGAGATTTGAGACTCTTAGGGCATGTTTTACCACTTCTGGATAAGTCAGTGTAAGCTTATTTGACAGATCGTTGGACGTATTTCATATGAAAGATATGTCAATTTATCATATGAGCTAACAAGAATTTATCCAAAATTCCGCAAGGGCGCAATATTTGGAAATACCTACGTCCTTGAAGTCAATAGTACTACCGATTTTAAAAGATACAGACATGAAAATAGATAAATAGTATAATTTGCACACCTACACTATTTCATAGCGTAACTATGGTTTACATTGGCTATACCAGGCAACCACACGATCCCGTGAACCAACATGAAAACCAAATCGTTTCAACATAGATTACTCGCAATATTCAGAGCAAGAATTTCAAAATTTAAATTCCCGACTCCTCTTGCCAGATAAACCGGGGCTTTAGCACTGAAAGCACACAATGGTGGCCCGGTGCAATTATAAATCATCCTGTACCGGCTAGAGTTAAACAGCTTACTAAATTTAAATTTCATATCAGGTACAGAACTATGAATTGTTTTCATTTCAGTTTTATTTTCTAGCCAGTTGAGAACTGGTTCACCTGTATAAGTTAGTTATTTTGCTTATCTTCGTATTATTGTTGTTCTGATTAAGAAAAGACGTTTTATTTTATCCTGGCAAGCATACATGAAGGAACTAACGAATGTTGAAGAAGCGAAAGAGGTAGGTCGTAGCAGTTGGTGGTATTGCCTACCCCGACAGGTGACAGGCATGATTTTCTAAACCGGAAGATTTTTTACCGTTCCGAAACATTCAAGGGTGGTTCAAACCATCAAACTGAACCACTTTTACTAAGGGAACAAACATGAAATCGCAAAACAAAAATCAGCTTTGCCATACTCTCAACTGTAATGCCTAGGTACTAGACTCAAATGTATGAGACAGCCGATTTTCTTTTTTACAAATTCATGTTTGCTTCCATAGTAAAAGTTGTTCAGTTTGATGGTCTGAACCACCCCTGAATGTTTCGAAACGTTAAAAAAAATCAACCGGTACAATAGCATACCTTACGTAGGTATGCTATAGTACCGGTTGATTTTTTTAGGTAGATTGAAGTCCGGATACTTACATTAACCTGAAAGTCTGAAATACAGATAACCGACATTAAATTTCAATTAAGTTCCATAAAAAAAATTTTAAACAATTTAAGTACTTATATTTCCAGTTCTTTTTTTTTTAGTCATTATAAAGAAATTCAAATAAGTGATAATTAGCAAGCAAGTCCATACCAATCAACCGCTCAAAATTTTGGAGGACGTTGTTTCAAAATAATATTTTGATAATCTCAAAAGGAAAATCAAATAATGAATATATAAATAACGCTGACAGACAAATACATTGCACTAATCTTAAACGAAAGCTATCATTTTATTATGGAAACCATACAACAACGGCACAAACAGATAACATCATTGAACGAACCGGGATTCGAAGCTAGGGCATTGATTTGGCAGTCCGACTCAGTAAGCATTATAACAAACGGATCGTCAAGCTTTTTCAATGTTCACCTAATCAAAATAAAAATGCAAACTACCTAAATACTTCTTAAATAAATTAGAATTGTTAACAAAAAACGAGCTAGGGGAGTGAAAAAATAAAGAAATTCTAATCCCATTTGTGACTTCCGCTAATCGCCTATATAAGTTTGTTTAGGGCTGAAATCAGGGGTGTACATTCACTTTTCTTTCTTACAAGATTAATAACGATTATTCTTTAAATAATACCGAAATGGAGACAATGTGATGACAAACATTTTAATTAATAGAAGTCGAAGCGCGTATAATAGAGTTTTGGCACCACTAGTTAAATTATATTAAATATCTTGCACGTAGTCACACAAATTATCTAGTCACATTTATAGTACCAAAATCTAGCCTGGACTTGTATTATGATGACTAGACAACGATATAGAATACATACATTATATAGATACAAACGCATCCATGATTCGGGTAAAAATATTCATATTCATCATACTAAATATTTATCCCTTACGGGATTCGAACCCGCGATCCTCGGCACAGCAGACAGGTTCACTACCGACTTTTAGGGACGTCAATTTAGTGTAGTTAGTTGAATGTGGAATGGTATTATTTAGAATTATTATCTCTGAATATGAGGGGAATGTCATTATGCATATGCTATGCTTAATTAAAAGGTGATGAAAACTCATTAAATAAGGTAGAAAGAACGCAGGCCATAGTCCGCGTGGATGTAGTGCAGAAATATTGGAGGCAAATTAATAGTTAAAGAATTTTCAATCGAAATAAATAAGCATCCATCTTGGCTTAATAAATATCCACCATCTAGCCATATCACACAAGAGATTTTTGAGCGTAGGAGTTGACGGAATGAAAACGTCGCGATTCCGCAATATTTCCGAGATCAATCAGTGTCGCGTCGGAATCGCGGCAATATCGCAACATTCAGTAAAAATCTGACGATTCAGTAGCAACGTCGTGGCAGTGCCATTGCGACGTCGACGTTCGTCAATGCGAGTATTTTGCTTAGGTGCAGTTTTAAAATCGCCTATGCAAAAATCGCTTGAGTGATATGCCTCTTACGGAAACAACTTTAAGCACGCCAAAAAATACTACAGAACCTATATACTACAGTACCTACCTAGCCTATCCAAATTATCCCAATCGGCGATGACTAAAGCGCGGTTTATACAGAAGCGACGTGTGGCGGTGGCGGCTAGTCAAAGTAACACAATTATAAACCTTATAGCACGTAGCATAGCGTCGTTTGGAGAATTAGCCCGCGCCTCCAGGCGATGTCACCTGGAGGCGCGGGCGCGATTCTCCTTAACGACAAAAACGACGCTAAGGTTTATATTGTGTTACTTAGATTATCCGCCACCGCCGCACGTCTCTTCTGTATAAACCGTGGCTTAGGTTTTATTTTTCACGTTCTATGCGGTCAGCTCTAATAAAAATTTGCATATAAGTATCGAATACAACCCTAGTACAAATGTACAGGGGTTGAAATTAATGAAGTTGTTCATTAAGCTTAAGTGGGATTGTCGTTAATGTTCGACCCGAGGAAAAAATAATGTTAACGTCCAGCCATGGGCCAAGTGAATTAATTGAAAATTAACAAACTGACTCTACCCGTAAGCTGTTTTCAAAGAATGAAAAATTTTCTTCGTAATTTGATTAGAATTGAAGACTTAGTTTTGGTCACGATAAAAAACGTTTATGCATGCATAAAATAATTAGAGTTATTCGACTAATTAAAATGTTGATTGAAAATGTGAATAGTTAATAAACGAGCAACATAATAAATAATATAGGTAATCTTTTTGTTTAAGACGTATCCCCCACTGAATGACCTTGACCCTTTCCGAGCCGCCCCACCTCTACTAAACTACGTCATTTTGGTATATATACCCTAATCATAAATCATTCGCACAAAATTTAAAATTACCGAACTCTCATTAAATATTAGTACACACGGCGACACATCAAGCTACGCAAAACCAACATAAGCTGGCTACATTACTCTACCTACGCGTGAGCAGCTTATTTAGGTTTTAAGTAGCTTGAAGGGTCGCCGTGTGTACATAAATACTCACGCCATTGTCCCAAGGGGGTAGGCAGAGACCACGGACCACCACAAGATACTGAAATAATAGACTTTACAAAAATATAGCAATTATAGATCATAACATTGTCTACTCAATGTTGTGTGTCGCAAGTAAAAGTGACATCAACTTATAAAGTAGATGCACGTAATGCCGAATCTTTATCAAATTTTTCGACTTTCCTTTGAAATAAGTGGAAGTTTTGATAATTCAAAGTATCAAAACATCGGTACATATTAAAACCATAATTCTTCGTCTCTCATATTAAATATCTCTCTCTCTCTATGTTACATATTAATTAATCAACAAATTGCTTCCTAAAATTAGGGATCGAGAAAAATACGGAACACTTTCGATCTGACAGCTAATATCCTTCCAGTGTCTTTGAACAATGTTATGTTTTTATGAAAATGCCTCTTTAAAAACTTGTAGTTTATATTAGTAGTGTCTATTTATTTAGCTATTTGAAGATACACACTCCAGTGGGTGTACTAAGAAAAAGATCAGATTACATAATCATTTTCTTAGCCCAATGTGTTCAAATAATGAATAACGCATCGTAGAAATTATACGTACCTAAGGGTGGAAATCCCACCCTAAATCGATATGGTTTTATGACCAAATGAATTATGTTCCCGTTAGAGCCACCATCGAGATCAAAGAGCCGAATTCATTTAATTAACTTTCGTTTGAATCTACGGTTCTGTTGTTTTGTTCGATGTCTGTTTATTAACTGGCCTTTTGAGCGTTTTGTAGGTAGTCTATTGGAGTACTCACGAACTGAATTTTGCTAAAAAAATATGATAATTAAACTATGATTCTCAAAGGCTTGCTTAGCACTAAACATAAATTTAGTCTGTAATAAGAATAATTTAAAAAAGGTAGTAAAGAGAAGCAAGAGTTTGCAAATCTCTTGGGATTCGTTTATTAATATGTCATTGAATACAGGTCCTATAGGATTACAAAAATATTATAAAATGAATTACTCGTATTATTCGCATGCAAATTAGTAACTGAATATTTGAATAATTACCTAATAATACAGGGTGTCTCAAAAGAAATTGTATATTTATTTAGCTTACTGCGTGAGCGCAACGTATCCGAGGGGCGCGGGGGTTATGTCAATCGGTAGCCTGGCTCTTGGGAATTCAGTCGCTATAGAGCGTTTCTCGGGAGCAGACCGCGCGTTGTGCGTGCGAGAGTTTTACAAAAACAGTGATTCGGCGACTGTAGCGCGTAGAAAATTCTGCAGTATTCGAGGTTTTCGCCACTTAAATGATGCGCCAAGCATTCCTCTCATTCGACATTGGGTTAAAAAGTTTGAAGAGACCGGTACAACGCTAGATAAATCAAAATCCGGGCGACCTAGGTCATCAAGAACGGTAGAAAACGTGGAGAATGTTAATCAGTCTGTTCGTGACGACCCGAACCTTTCAATTCGGAAGCGCGCAAGTGCTTTAAATGTGCATAGATCATCATTACATCGCATCATGCACAAAGACCTAAAGCTGCACCCCTACAAAATTCAATTGGTGCAAGAATTAAAGCCCCAAGATGCCAGTCAGAGGCTTCATTTCGTAAATCAGGTGATTGAGCGATTTTCAACGTTTACCAACATTTTGTTTTCGGATGGAGCTCATTTTCATCTTAATGGCCACGTAAATAAGCAGAACTGCCGCTACTGGAGTGCAACGAATCCAAAACGCAAACATCAGAAACCCGATAAACCGACTTCATTGGCCCATTTGAAAGAAAATATCCGTCACGAAATGGCAGCCATCCCTGAATCCACCTGCCGAGCCGTCATAAGTAATTTTACTGTTCGATTAAATGAGTGCCGAGAACGCGAGGGTCTACATTTAGACGATATCATTTTTAAGAAATAAATCCCCAAAAAGTGTATTTCAATAATTAATAAACATTTTTTCTATATACGGCTTACTTTTTTTTTAATCGATCCACTAAATATAAAATTTCTTTTGAGACAACCTGTACTATCATTTTAATTCTCAATTAAACACTAAGTGTATTCTTTTTTAGGGTCCTGTACCCAAAGGGTGAAAACGGGACCCTATTACGAAGCCTACGTTGTCCGTCCGTCTGTCCTAACTATAAAAGATTGTATCTTTTGAACCGTAATAGCTAATGACAAGTACTAAAGAACAAAAATTCAATAATCTTCGAGGTTTTCTGCAAGAAACTGTTTTTTCAACTTTTATAGTCCTTGCTCTATCGTAATAATGCATACAAGCGTCAAACTTGGTGTGATTGATTATAGAGGAAATTCGACCGAATAACAACATTTAAAAAAAACCGGCCAAGTAGGAGTCGGTCTCGCGCCCGGGTCCAGGAGAAAAAAACAACTTTTTTGTAAAGTAACTAAATGTTGTGTGATGGTACGTAACCTTCTCGGTACGCGAGTAGTCTGACGAGCACTAGGCCGGTTTTTTCTTTCTTTTTTTCTAAATATTTTTCTTTGTATTATTTCAGTGGCCTGCGCGTACGTAGTCGCTGATGATGTATTTCATGCCGATTTAACTACAGCGATTTCTACAGATACATATATTTGGGCATCGCTGATTTGCCCGGGCGTGGCAAATGTAGCCAATCTTAACGGTGAAAGTACGTCTGCATATGGTACATTTGAGCGTGTCATTCTGAAAATTCTATTGCTTAGTCGCTGGTGGCAGATCCCAATTGGTATCGAGATCCTCGCTTCTCTTTTCCTCAAAACTGAAAACATTTGCGTGGACAAGACGCATCAATTCCGTGCGCTTAGCTGCGCGTTCCTCCCAGCTCTCCGGGTCTCTATCGCAACTCTTCATATCAGTACGTCCTTTACTCCTTGTAGCAAAGAAACTGACCTCTCTTTTGCGCTTGCCGTCTCTGAGCTTCGAGTCGAAGTCCCGGTTTGCCAGGGACAGCACAGTATAGCTAGTGGTAGAAGAAATATGTAAATTTCATAGAAATAATTGTAGAGCGTAGTTTACCAGTCATCATAATCATTATCGCAGCCTCCCACTGCAGGGCACAGGCCTACCCTCAGGGAGGGTGTATGGGCGTTACGTCCACCACGCGTGCCTAATGGGGTTTGGTAGATTACACAATACGCATTGAATTTCTTCTTCAGCGTATCCAGGTTTCCTCACGATTTTTTCCGTATAACGTAGTTAGAAAATATAGTTTATTTAGTTAGCATATTTAGTTAGAAAAACTCATTGTTACATAGCATGTCATCCGTGCGGATTCGAACCTGTACCTCAAGATTGAGTTTCCATAGCTCTCCGTAACGCGCCACCACTGACCAGTTTACCAGTCTGACAAGTAAATTATTTGTTTGTAAATATTGTCGGTTTTATTTTGCAAACACCGTTTATTAGTCGATCACCTCCAATTATTTCCACAATCGACACCGTCCGCCACAGTCCATAATTTCCCTACATAATTTTCTCACTAATTAAAGGTAAAACTGAGACTCTTACGTAACGCATATTGTTATTTCCTGAACAATACAGCCTCTAGGGGCTAATTCAAAGAGCAATTAGCTCAGAGAATACCCGAGGTCCCTTACCAAGATCGCAACAACTTTATACAAAGTTACGCACAATGGGCCGGTCGGATCTTGTTTCGGCTAACATTGGATGAAGCGATACTGATACACTATGTTCAAGATGTAAGAAAATAGAAGGATGTGGCTTTAGTAACGAAGCTTTAGTTTCTAAATCTTCTTATTGACCTCTGAAGTGAACTTTTTGCATGTTCTGTATAAACAAACGGAGCTTTAACTCCATCTAACGTGAAGGTATAATAGATTTATAAATCCTGTCGGTACTTTTAATGTCTCAATTCACGCCAAAGTGGCAGTGGACGGCAGCGCAATTTCAACCATTTTAAACTTTATTTTCATTGCTAAAATACATACTATCGTTTTAGGACCTTTACGACGCCCGTCCGGTCGCCAGCGACCGGCCGAGGCCGCCCACCGCCAGCTATCATCCGAGGCTACCTACGGCCATCCAGGGCGCGCCGCAATCTATCAAGCCACCATTCTTACATTTTATTTGGACTACCAAACTACCGACCTAAAAGCCTAATATCTAGACAATGGATACAATGCATTCGTCGCAAACCCAGTGGTGTTGTTTAAATCATACTTTAGTTTATAAAAACACAGCCCTATTTATGGAAGGCCACTGCACTAGACCACCACGGGCAAGCCCAATTTCCAACTTATAATTGGACCGTAGCCATTAAAGAGTGTGAATTATTACATCTCTCTTACTCTTCGGCAATAACACATTCATACCGTCCCTTTTACACATGTCATCCTTACTTTTTAATCCCGTACACTACGTTCAGAAGATGCGTACGGAGATGCATAACATCTCCTTTTAACTACAGGGTGTCTCAAAAGAAATTTTATATTTATTTAGCTTACTGCGTGAGCGCAACATATCCGAGGGGCGCGGGGGTTATGTCAATCGGTAGCCTGGCTCTTGGGAATTCAGTCGCTATGGAGCGTTTCTAGGGAGCAGACCACGCGTTGTGCGTGCGAGAGTTTTACAAAAACGGTGATTCGGCGACTGTAGCGCGTAGAAAATTCCACTTAAATGATGCGCCAAGCATTCCTCTCATTCGACATTGGGTTAAAAAGTTTGAAGAGACCGGTACAACGCTAGATAAATCAAAATCCGGGCGACCTAGGTCATCAAGAACGGTAGAAAACGTGGAGAATGTTAATCAGTCTGTTCGTGACGACCCGAACCTTTCAATTCGGAAGCGCGCAAGTGCTTTAAATGTGCATAGATCATCATTACATCGCATCATGCACAAAGACCTAAAGCTGCACCCCTACAAAATTCAATTGGTGCAAGAATTAAAGCCCCAAGATGCCAGTCAGAGGCTTCATTTCGTAAATCAGGTGATTGAGCGATTTTCAACGTTTACCAACATTTTGTTTTCGGATGAAACTCATTTTCATCTTAATGGCCACGTAAATAAGCAGAACTGCCGCTACTGGAGTGCAACGAATCCAAAACGCAAACATCAGAAACCCGATAAACCGACTTCACTGGCCCATTTGAAAGAAAATATCCGTCACGAAATGGCAGCCATCCCTGAATCCACCTGCCGAGCCGTCATAAGTAATTTTACTGTTCGATTAAATGAGTGCCGAGAACGCGAGGGTCTACATTTAGACGATATCATTTTTAAGAAATAAATCCCCAAAAAGTGTATTTCAATAATTAATAAACATTTTTTCTATATACGGCTTACTTTTTTTTTAATCGATCCACTAAATATAAAATTTCTTTTGAGACACCCTGTAGTAAGCACACTCTTTACAGTGGCTTAGGACGGCATCGACTAGTGCACCAAAACGAAAAATTTATCAAATGGACCAGTTCCCCAAATCGTCTAGTCTCAAAATGTCTAGTATCCTAAAACGATTAGTGGCCCATCAGGTTGAGAGAGAATGTCCGAATACCATATGGACAAGTTCCCAAAAAGTCCCATAAAATCTTTGGTCCACCATTTGGATTATCTTAATTTTACATAGCCTTTGATGCCAGAAAAATTAAAAGCCACCTCATTTTTAAAATAGGTTCAGGTATTCAAGCTTTACCCACGAGATGACAGAGAAAAGAATCCTCATTTATGGTTCCGCCTGCTTCACCGTCGTAGGTGAAAACGATTTCGTGGGATTTATAATCCACTATTCCTATCAGTATTATTTCAGCTATCCACATCGTTTCTAACATCCCACACCACCGTCTTATGTAAACGCGCACGGTGCTCATACGCTACGCTGCATGGTAATTAGGAATTTAGTTGCGTCGGAGAATGTTACGGTATCACGTAACCATGATAGTCTACCAGCCAGCATTGATTATAAATATTAAACTTTTTTATAGTCCTTAAATTTTAATAAGTCACTTTTTACGATTAAAGTCAGTTATCAAATTAGAACTTCTGTTGTAAAATAAGGTAAAATGTTATGGATGACATTTCTGTAAGTGCAATTGTTGTGTTTATTGCAGAATAAAATTATTGACAATAATTATTGTCTAGTAATTTTTTAATAAACTAAATTACTATCTGAACTAATATAATAGACAGAAGAACGTATAACTAATGATATATTTATAGGCGACAAAAGTTAAAAGAAAAAAAAAAGAAAAAGAAACAATGAAAGAAATAAGTACAAATGTTTGTTTGTTAGTTTATAATTTGCTTGTTTACTTATTATTTGTAAAGAAGCAAATAATATAATTATATAATACTAGCAGCCCGTCCCGGCTTCGCACCTTTTTCTACACCTTCGGTTACATTGTTCAAATTTTACCAAGGATCCCTAATTTTTTGCAAAATGAAATGTAGCCTATGTCAAATTGGAAGAATGTAGCATTCTATTGGTAAAAGAATTTTTTAAATCGGCTTAGTACTTTTTGAGCCTATTCATTACAAACATACAAACATACAAAAATAGGTACAAATCTTTCCTCTTTATAATATTAGTGTAGATTTACCAAAATAATCTAACCGTACTGTTTATACAAAAGTGTGTATACTGTACCTACATTGAAGCCATGTACGAAAAAAAAAGTTACTTGAGCCAAATGTATGGATAGGTGGGACGAAATTATTCCTATCAACTGTTGACGGCATTAAAGCAGTCGATTTCCCACTAAAACTTCTTTATCTAACAATCACAAAACATCAAACTTAAACCACATAATCATTAATCACACTCTCATAGCCTATAAAATTTGTAACTGGTTATTAAAAGTTTCTCCCCTTAATTGCGAGTCCGAAGCCAAATCCTTATTACCCTCTATACCTATAGAAATAGGGATGTCATGATTTATGAGATTTCGTACTCGATATTTCGGATATTATTTATTATAACTATTGGGTCACCAGGCATTTTTTCCATATGAGCCAAGTGCCCGACCATGACCTTGGTTATCCTTTCTCGATTGGTTATTCAGCTTTTTGTGCATAAATTAAGACCGGGTCACACCTAAGCCAATTAGCTGTCATTTCATGCAAAAATTTAAAAGAAGAGGTAAGTATGTGCTGATACTGAGTGAGTGCAAGTGAGACAGTAATGCGCCATTGACTACATTTTACGCTACACTTTCTACACGAGGGGGTGAGGTTAATATTGGTGAGGGGTACTGTAGATGGTACTAGATACTTTTACTTATACTGCGACCGGGTCCTCTTGATTTTCGACTAGAGAACGATTGGTGGGCCAGTTGGAACAAGTACAAAAGAACAAAAAAAAAGTGTATGTTACAAACATACATTACAAAAAGGTTTTCACAGTCTTGTCAGTTTCTCTTGATGGTTTGGCAGGTCACACTTGATGATAAAGGCATCGAGTCGATAGAAGAACTATTGATAGTAGCTATTTTTAGTAGGATAGGCATCAAATTGAATTTTCGGTAGATTTATTTTCATACATAGTCCTTCTTAATATGATGAAACTTTTTTAAGGGGATGATCAGACCGTCAAACTGAACAACTTTCTCTAAGGCACCAACATCGAAATAGCAAAAAATGAAATCTGCTGTTCCATACAGAACTGCAATCCTACTCGACTTAAATGTTATAGTACAGACGATTTTTTTCGCGATTTCGATGTTGGTCCCATGTTGAGTTTGACCGTCTGATCAGTGATCATCCACAAAAAAAAGAGTCAGCATATTAAGAAGGACTCTGTAAATCCCAGTAGTTTTGAATATAGATGAAAATAATTGAAGCAAAACAATTTTCAAATCTATCCCATAATCTTTCGAAACTGAGTATTAAGATATCGATAATTGATATTATGTACTTGAATTGACTAGTAAGTATATCCGTTATTTTCGGTTACAGGTACGAAACTGCATAGCTCATGCCGTCTCTATCGTGGAGGGGTCTGAAAACTCTGAAAGGTCACTAAGTCCCATTTACGTCGGCCCCTATTATCCTTTCCCAACATATTGCTATTATTGAACCGACGTTTAATGGGAATCACCTCTCATAGGTAGGTCGATTTAGATAAGTTATTACTATTAATATGAAATGGAGGTCGTGTGTCCTTTTTATTACTTTCGTGTTCAGTCGTTATTTGATACAGGTATTATTAATATATTATTTTAACACTTTATTGCTTAGACTATTTATATGAGGACTAGTTACGCGAGTAATTCTACTAACAAACTTTTCTGACACTTTTTGCGGGGGGTGAGGTAGCACGAGATACGCAACTTTGAATTTTATTCCATCAGTTTAGACTCTAATTTTGAATGTTAAAAATCATGAAAAACTGTGTCTTGTGAACCCCAAACGTGATAAGTTCGAAAATATTGTTCCGCAATTATAGACTGTCGCGTTTAGTGATAACGTATACAATTGTATGTAAATGCGTAAGATTTTATTATCTTGCACGTTGGCAGAGGGGAAATGCTAAGGCGAGGCGGGTCCGTATATAAATCGTCTAAGCTTTATTGTACACACGGACTTAATAATACACAAAGTTGAGAAAACATATACAAAGGGCGAGCTTATCTCCGAAGAGATTTCTTCCAGCAGACCCGCAAAAGAGATACCTAGTTAATAATTAGGTTGTTAAGTTTTTAAGTAAGGAAGGTCTTACATTATTAGGATCCTGTTTCACCACTTCCTGATAAGTTTCAGATAAGCTATCTAACAGATATAGTATGGCAAATACATAATAGGTTTGTGGCCTATTTATCTGTTTCTTAGACAATCTGACACCTGTCTTGTAATTTTTTTTATTTCATTATACAGAGTGTGACAAAACACCTTAGTAATATTTAAGGGGGTGCTTCAGACCATCAAACTGAACAACTTTCACCATGGAGCCAACATTGAAAATCCGCTCTTTCATACAAAACTGCAATATCGTCTCGACTTAAATGTAGGGGACAGGTGATTTCTTTTACTTTTTCTCGATGTAGGCTCCATAGTGAAAGTTGTTCAGTTCGATGGACTGAAGAACCCTATTAAGTATTACTTGGGTGTTTTGTTACACCCTGTATTTCAGGAAGTGGTGAAGCAGACCCTTAAAAGTACCCTTTAAAGCAAGGCTGCTCAACCAATTTTGTAGGTGGGCCACAATTTCAAACCAATTTTGGAGGAGGGCCACAATGTCAATTCTATGTTACCCGGCGGACCACCTAGTACTTGCCAACATCATTTAATGCCAACCAAAAAGTCAAAAACGTCCGTGAGCTGCTGTTGGTGGGCAAATTCAATTTTGTTGGCGGGCCAAATTATGGCCCGCGGGCTTGGGGTTGAGCAGCCTTGCTTTAAAGTAACTACTAGTAACTACTCTAGTTAAGTCATGGTGTAAACACTTGTGTAAACTCCAGTAAATGACTAAGAAGTTAAAGCAATGTGAGGCACATCGCGCGTGTTTGGATGGGTAACCGCTACCAGCTGCAAACTACCTACTACTTACATGCAGTTTACAATTATAGGTAGCACATGATCACTTTTTTTTTTGACAAATTCTGATTTTATTTGAAAAAAATTACTGAGGTAAGCACATTATTACTTTTTTTTTTGACAAATTCTGATTTATCATATTTAATTTCTTGTATGAGGACCTAACTTTTTGAGATTTTTGTTATTTATTAACAAATCCGCCGTAATAACGCATATTCTGTGAAAATTTCAACTGTCTAGCTATTACGGTTCAAAAGTTACAGCCTTAAATAGGTAAGACGGACGGACAACGTTGGTAGGCTTAGTAATAGGGTCCCGTTTTCACCCTTTGGGTACGGAACCGTATGGGACAGCTATTTTTTTGTTCTGACAGGTTTGCTCCCATAGTTAAAGTTTTTCAGTTTGATGGGTAGAGTATGTGGTTTAAAACTTTTAGTACTTTCGCTTACACCCTGTATAGGGCTATACAAGGTGTTACAAAAATATAAATAAACATTTAAGGGGGTGGTTTAGATCATCAAACTGAACAACATTCACTATGGGACCAATATCGAAATCGCGAAAAAAAAATCTGATGTTCCATACTAAACTACAATTCTACTCGAGCTAAATGTATGGGATTGCAGATTTTTTTTTTCGCGTTTTCGATGTTGGTCTCATAGTGAAAGTTGTTCAGTTTGATGGTCTTAAGAACCCCCAAAAAAGTTTTAAATATTTATTTTTACTATTGTAACACCTTGTAGAATAGACCTTTAATAATTTATAATTATTTAACAAATAGGTTAGAAACTTGTTGACGTCTAAGGGAAGCTTTATTATTACTAAGCGTTATAATAACCAAGTTCAATGTAAAGTCACGGCGCCGGCATTTGTTTATTTCTCGTCTGCTGCCATGGATTATTTAATGAGATTATTGTGGGGCTTAAGGATAGTGGAAGAGAATTGTTTTTCTGCTGATTATAATTTTTTTTTCAATGTTCCGTAGTCAAACAAGGAACCCTTATACTTTCGTCCAAAACTTCAAAGACTTTATTGCGACACAGGAAATATAAAGGTGGTTAACATTATTTTACATAGAGCTCTGTGATCTGCCCATGAGAGCCTGATAATGTCTATCTGTCTGCGTGCCCCACCTGGATAACTCGCTTATTTTTCAAATGGCATGAAGTCAGATAACAGTAACCCAAAAACAGAAATGTAATAGTTATGAAGAAAACAAATGTTTTCTTCCCATACAACAAAAGAGGAATTGGTAAAAAATAGTTTTTTTTCTAAATCGAGTGAAGTGTCGTTGGATAGTTCTTGTCCAATGGAAAAACCGTGGTTCCCGTGTGTACAATAAAGTGTTAAAATAAATAAATAAAAAAGCTCCCTAAATCGATGTAATGCGTCTGTTTCGAGATATATGCGCTCAATGTCAAAAATAGGGCGTAGGTACAATGCAAGTGCAATGGTTACGGAACCCTATCATGAGCGAGTCCGACATGCTCTTGGCCGGTTTTCTTTATAATAAATATGATACAGAATGAACGCAAAATCTGAAAACCGTTTTAGAGAAGATATATGCGCAAGTTTTCCCTGTAAGGAAAACTTTTGTAATCAGTTTTAGATGTACCGACTAAAACTGATTATGAAAGTTAACGATAACTATTTTTTTTAAAGAGCAACTCAATTACTGTGAATAACAAAGTTACAATGTATTCTCCTGTAGTTTCTATGCAACACAAAATTCCTTTTCACCCAAAGTTTTAATCCCACATACCTATGTGTTAATTCTCTCGGAATATTCGCTTAAACTCACTACACCTGAGGAATTTTTAAACAAACAACTAGTTTTGCGCGATGTACAGATACAAAGCTGGAGCTTTGGAATTTCGTGTCAACTCCCGTAGGCGTCTGCCAGGGTAGGATTCAGTTACCTACATGTATAATCTCGTTTATCATGAAAATTCTCATCCCAAATACCTCAGTGTCTCAAGATGAAAGTACTGCCAGTGATAACAGGCAATGAGATGTGGTCATACCACTAATTTATTTATAAATTAAATGGCGTTTTGCTTGTGTCTAGTACTGCCTTTCTGCCAATGTGGAATGAGTTTTATACAGAAGAGACGTGTGGCGGTGGCGGATAATCTAAGTAACACAATCTAAACCTTATAGTACGTAGCATCGTTTTTGTCGTAAAGGAGAATCGCGCCCACGCCTCCAGGTGACGTCGCTACGCTATGCTACGTACTATAAGGTTTATAATTGTTTTACTTTGATTATCTGCGACCGCCACACAAAGAGGATCTCGGAGTTTTCCAGGGAGATTGAATCAGAAATGAAGAGATTCGTAGAACCAAGGTAATATGAGCTATGTTCTTTAGGGAACTAGCGTTAATCGACGATTAACAAGATTTTTAATGACGACTAACTAATCAAGGACCTATATACGAGCTTTCTTAAGCACGATAAGACGCGTGAAATACCATACAATCTTAACTTACTAAATATAATTTTTAAGGGTGGAGTCACGTTGCAAGTCTGTTTGCAGGTGGTCGTATATCTGATGCTGTCTGGCTCGCGACGGGGCTCCACCATTTAGTACTAGCAAAAATGTGTTTTGTAGACCGAACAATCCTTGAGATTACGATACCTACTCCCAAAATTCATTCGACATTGGCAGAAAGGCAGTACTAGACACAAGCAAAACGCCATTTAATTTATAAATAAATTATTTTTAAAGGTATCGTAAATAAACTTCAGCCGAGCCTGTCGTCCAGTAATGGCCAAACTTTGGGCGAGTCGCGCTTTGTTTGGTCCCAAAACACAGCTTAATTATCTGAGCCGAGGGATCCCTAATTACTTCACGCTGTGAAAGTATAAAAAAGTAGTTTTCGCTCAACAAAATTAAGTTGCTTTGTGATTTGTGTCACTAAAACAAGTAAACCGTTTAATTTTGTTTGTTTGGATAACACAATGACTCGTGGTTGATACCTGACATATTCTACCAGTAATTTTACTCAACACATAGGTACCTAAGTATAATATGGAGATAGGGTTGCATGCTGCGTTATCAATTACCTACTGTTTTTCAAGTTCCAGTGAACAAGAAGCTCCTCAAATGTTTATTTATAAAAACAGATATTCCATACTAAACTGCAATGCCTACTCGACTCAAATTTTTTTGTTGCTCCAATCGGTTTGCTCGAATAGTAAAAGTTATTCAGTTGATGGGAAGACTCTTAGTTTAAAAGGATGCTAATGATATCAATTTCACCCTGTATCAACATTTTTCACATTAGGACTTATTTTGCAAAAAAAAGCCGTGGTGGTCCAGTGGCGAGTAACCTTGCCTGCCGTGCAGGAGGCGATGGTTCGATCCTCGTCCAGACCAACTCGTACCAATGAGTTTTTTTAGGAATTTAGGTACGATTTGTAACACCACTGGCTTTTCGGTGAAGGAAAAGATCGTGAGGAAACCTGCATGCTTCAATTTCGAGGCGTGTATTGTACCCACTATCCACGGGCTCACCCCCGTCACACTGGACAGAGTTTTGGTACTCCTGGTGAAACGTGGATTTTCTGACGTTTCAGAATATCTCTGACTACACCCTTGGGGAATGTAGTCGTGAGCATATACTTATTTTACCGATTCTTTTACATGAAATTTCCACTCTTCTGGGAAACTAGCGTAGTATAGCACAGTGAAAACATAAATAAATGGACAAAGGACATTGTAGAGTGGTACCCAAGAGAGGGAAAAGAAAGAAAATGAGACCATGTTGTAGGTGGGATGATGATATTAGGGGGATAGCAGGAGGATAATAGATGAGGAAAGCGAGAGATAGACACGGTGTGGAAGGTTCTAGAAGAGGCATATGTCGGAAGACAAGCTGAAGAGGTAGTCGAGTTGGAAGATATTTGTGAAAATTTTTATGTACGTAACATAATGGTAGGATTAAACGAACTTACCTGAAGTGAAGTTCTATCCTAATTATATGAAGTACTTAGTCCGAGACATAACAATGTAGTATCGCTATCTTGCGTGTATCCGCGTCCTTTAAATCTATGGAAAAAAAAAACAAAAAACGTGTCTCCGAACGTCATCTACCTGTCAATGTCATTAGTTCAGAGCTAACTGGTAGTAACTGGGTATGCGGAGGGTGGGAAGTAGGTATATGTCTCGGACTAAGTACTTCATATAATTAGGATAGAACTTCACTTCAGGTAAGTTCGTTTAATCCTACCATTATATTTCGTACTTAGTCCGAGACATAACAATGTAGATGTTTAGAGGAAACAACATCTTAAATTAAAACAAACTCGTCTGTTGTGAACTTAAAAGTCACAACTAAGAACAACACCTTGTAAGATATAGGTAGGTATAGTAGTACCTATCACACAAAATGAGATTAGTAAATCACAATCATACAATATTAGTCAAAATCAGACAGTAATAAATTAACAATATTATGTTAACTAATATTATGTATAATTAGGTACCTATGTGAGTACCTCAAACTGCTTCTCCCACTTTAATCTGTCTGATCACTGTCAGACTCTAAATTGTTGAGGTTCTAGTAGAACGACATAGGTATTGTTTTTAAAATATTATCGACTGTAAGCCTTCTATGTGGGAGGGTGCGCTGCAACCCATATAGTCGAGTGGGACGATGACATGATGACTTACAAAATAAAAAATAAAACTTTCGAAACTAATATCTGTACCCTGAGCAGACGCCTTGAAAACAGTATGGTATAACAATCTTCTATCATGAATTGATTCATGGCTTATGACTCATAATATGAGAAATACACATAATTAGGTGCAGGAATACTAAATTTGATTTCTTAATCTGAAGATTAAGTAAAAAGTACCTACTATCTAACTTTCGGATAGTTAACCTAAATTTTAGGACATAACGCGTTTAAGACATTTTGCGTTTACGACATTCCGCGTTTAGGACATTCCGCGATTAGGTCATTTTGCGATTAGGACATTATAAGTTTAAGTCATTTCGCGTTGACAAATTAGGTCCTTATGCGTCGACACCAATCAACCAAAAATTGAGTGGACCACTATTAAGCATTGTAAGACATGATGTGAGTCCCATATACTAACATAATTTTGTTTAGAAGGGCGTAATTTGAATAACCTTTAAACCCGCGTTTTATTCTAGAACGCGTTTCATCAGAACATTGCCGATATGAGTGTTATTATCCATTATGAGATGTAGGATAGGTGATGCATTATTTCAGAATCACCGTTATCAATAACAGAAGTATGTAAAATACATTTACTCCAATAGAAACCTCTAAAAATACCTAATTTGACTATCAAAATGGCCTCCACTGACGTAGACTATAGAATTCTATCAGTGTTTTATATAAAGAGGTTTTGAGAAAATTTGCCCGATATCATTTTGACATTTATTTAACCTAGGAATAAGTTTCCTGTCTAGGATCTCATGATAATGTAGAAGACAGAGAGTGTTCAAATATAACTGTTTCTGAGACTGTCCAGTTCTTTCAGCAGTGGGTACCAAGGCTGAGAGAATCTGATTGGAACACTAAAGAACATAGAAAAATGTTGTACTTAACTCTCTACATTCCATGCGAAAGGGTATCTAAGCAATGAAACATACTTTTCACACTAAACCGAACTTAGAATTAATCATATCTAAAACTTTCTGAGAAAAATCTCATTCAGTAAGTCGACCTATAATTAGGTATCTATGTGATTCTCTCCTTTATCTCTTCAGGGATAAGGTCTTGTAATGAAATTAAGTGTAATGTAGACTGAATTGATCCACACACTGTCAGATATATTTGGATTTGGCTACTATTTAAAATAGGTTACTGACTGTCTACACAATACACTCTTTAAAAGATATCTCCGTTGTGTTATGTGTGATTTTACCTAATTAAAGTTTCACATTGATTCTGATTCTTTAAAGTAAACAATGCTACGAATGGCTTAGTTCGTTTTCATGAAATTCTTTTTCTAGTTCTAATAGATTAGAACTATGTAGCAGGCATATGTTGGACCTGTGATGTAGCAGGCTTCGGAGTCCTGAATTTATACTAAATAAAAGTTGTTATAATGTACCTACTATGCATTTTTGATTAAACCGAAACCCTTGAACTTTTCACCCATTTAACTCAGTATATTTTTGCACATGTAGGTGACATAGGTACATATTAATATCCAGATTATTTGCGTAAACAAAGCCACTGCTGCCACACAACTGATACCAAATTGTATAACCACATTATAAAATCTTTAATTGATCATGACTATGGTCAGACATTGGTTAAGTAGATTGAGCAGTGGATGATAAAAATATATTACTTTTAATAGAACCTAGCTATGTTTATGCTAATGGAACCTAGAGATTCCCAATAATCTTTAGCCTTATACCATTATTTAAGCTTTAAGCATTCTTGGTAAGTAAGTACCATTGAGGTATAGAAACATTATCATGGTATCAGGTATTGTCCTAAGAAAAGGACAGGACATGTTCCATTTATGGATTTTAACTGTTTTGTAAATACAGTCAGAGCCGGCCTAGCCAGCCAGGCTAGTTTATTGGGTAGGTCATCCCATTTAAATAATGAACCATTATTTAAGTAATTGAAATATTCAAATACTTTTTATGAGCCATATTATTTTATTGTTACTAAATAGTTATAAAAGAATTAATTTTCAGTTTTAATTATTTATCAGCATTTATTATTTTAATTTCAGTCTTTTTATAACATGTTATTAACATGAAGGTTATGGAAACTCAAAGGATGGAGCCCCTTTTCAACCTAAATACAACTTGATCATAAGTGATATTATAATAACAAATGAGAAAATATGATGAGTCTAGCAGCAAATTTTACCTAAAAGGGTATCATTTGTTATATTACTACAAATATAAAAATGTTTATGTGGATGTCCTGAGGTTTCAGAACATATCTGACCACCCCCTCGGGGAGTACAGTTGTGAGCATATGCTTATGCTATAATACTTTTAAGTCCAGCGGCAAACTCTTCCTCAAAGGGTATTTTATTTATTAGATCATTAGTGATATTACCAAAATTGTACAACTAAGTAAATATTTGAGTCTAGTGATAAGCTTTATCACAAAGGGTACTGCACCCGTCCCTATCTGGTGGATAGGGTAACAGTTTGGGTTGATGCAGAGGTTGGTGTTACCAGAATGGCTTGTGACCAGCTACAATAGATCTGTTCAGGTTGCGGTAGCTATTGGTCATTAACCAAGCCCTTACCCCCAAATAATAATGGCTTGTGACCTCTGCACTTTCTTTCTGTACTGTATGACGAAAAGTTTGAGGCTGGATTTACTTTGGGTTTCATACTGTTTGAACCTTTCTTTATTGTTAGAAAATTCACATGTCCAGCTTTGTGCAAAGGAATTCTGTTTACTTATTTTCCTTTTATGAACTTGATAAATATTTTTGTTAACAAAAGGTGCAATAAGCTGTTATCAAAACCCAATTTACCTGGAGATGCAGCATGCTAAGCTTGGAGAATCTGTCAGCAACTTTAATTGGTGCCAATTTATTGAAATCTTCTCTTGAGAGAAGGATTATTGTGTTGTAGGCTGTGTGGCTGACGCTACCTTCAGTGCCGCTAACATTCTTGTAATAATGTATCTTAGCCTAGTACCAGATTGTTTCAAAATGCCAGGCAATTCCAAAATTATTTAGGGTGCAGTTTTATATTTAGATAATGCAATTTTTATCTCTTTGTGTTCATACTATTGACTGTAACATTCTCAATCTGAGAGTAGATTGTCTCTGTCACCTTTCCGAGCTGTCTTCTAACCTAACCTAGTTAGGTGAATAGCAGTGTCTGAGGCTAATTTAATCGACTGAGTGTGACTAATGTGCAGTTATTAATTAAATACTGAATATTTTAATTATGATTTGATATCTCAGGATTTCGCTCAATGTCTATCTCAGGATCAACATAGAGGTATTACCTACTTACAGAGTAAAAGCTTTTTACCAACTAGCCCCAAACATGTCAATACCTGGAACATAGCTACAGGCAACACCCACTGTTCAGAGTTATGTCTTCCCAACGGGAAACAACCAGGTTTAGATAAATGAGGCATCAATGACTATCTTATAATCAGGCAAATAAACGGACAAAAACAAAATACTTTCCAACGGAAAGATGTATAAGTGTCACACAATTACATATTAATACAATTACAAGCTGAGGGCAGTAACCTCTTTCCCAACGGGAATTAGTATGGTAAGAAAGAATAAACATTCATCCTCATAATAATTCAGCAAATATTACGTCATTCTGAACACAATTGGTCACTGGGCACCGGAGCCGGTGTCGGCTGTCTTTCCAATTAAAGATTCTGTGCCATAAATGATTCTATTCTATCCCCTACGGAAAAGTCGTCATCATCATCATCAAACCTAGAGCCTTTCAAGGGCTAAGGGCACAGGAGCTGACATGATCTTTCCCAACGGTAGAAGTGCATGCGTGGCTAATATGCAAAAGAGCTGTAATGATTACCTTCCCAACGGGACCGTGTCTCTTTGTTTGAAACTCAAACCAGCTTGGGCAATAGGACAAGTACTGGCATGATCTTTCCCAACGGTAAAAGTACATGCATGGCTAGTAAGCAAAAGAGCTGTACTGACTACCTTCCCAACGGGAACGTGTCTCTTTGTTTGAAACTCAAACGTGCTTGGGCAATCGGCACAAGTAATGGCATGATCTTTCCCAACGGTAAAAGTGCATGCGTGGCTAATAGGCAAAAGAGCTGTAATAACTACCTTCCCAATGGGAACGTGTCTCTGTTTGAAACTCAAAAGTGTTTGGGCAATGGGCACAGTACTGGTATGGCCTTTCCCCACGGGAAAACAAGTGCATGGTCGAAACTCAAGCATGCATAGTGCAACGGGCCCAGGGTCTGCCATCGGCGTCGGCTGTCTTTCCCCAACGGGGAAGAGTATGAACGTAACACGTTCATACGTGTGCCGGCAAGGGCACGGGAACCGGCTTTCGTATACTTCTATCCCCACGGGAAAGCGCATCTTCGAAACTCGTAAATGCGTGGACACATTGTGTCGGGCCGGGGAGGGGATCCAATCCCCCGTAGCATGTAGGTAAACTTTTTCAATAACAGAAACAAAAAGAATAAATTATATACGTACCTTGTCGTAATTTACCATAATTTACTAAGTCAATCACTCCTCCAACTTATGTATCCTTTACTTCCATCTTTCCTGATTGACTTCACACTTAATTCTTTCCATTTTATACACAAAAGAACTTATATTTTAACTATAAAACTTTAAAATTTTTATTTTCAACAAGGATCGCGTTTACGCGCGATAAACGAATGACATTGACAGGTAGATGACGTTCGGAGACACGTTTTTTGTTTTTTTTTTCCATAGATTTAAAGGACGCGGATACACGCAAGATAGCGATACTACATTGTTATGTCTCGGACTAAGTACGAAATATAATAGAAATTTTGTGTAAAAGAATTGTAAAATAACAGACATAATTTTTGTAATGTAAGACCCTTTAACCCTTTAACAATAAAGGCTGTAATAAAAAAACTGAACAATTTCTTAATCCCTTTCACAAACAATAAATAGCCTAGGGCTGTCAAAAAATACTTAGCTATTCGATATCAATATGCATTTTACACAATAGCACCCCTAAAATGAAGATAAAGCTAAATAAAAAATAAAGACAAAAGCAAATCAAGAGTTCATAGTTAAGTGAAAAACGAAGGACACTTTTAAGACAGGATATAAAAGTTCTCGCTTTTCTTTCATTTGCTAGATGCTACAGAAATCGTTTTCCTGTAGTTTACGCGTTTTCTAACACCCATAAAAGTTTTATGTCACCGCTAACACTTTTATTAACACTAAATTCTGTAAATAAAGTTTGTATAGTGCCACGAAAACATAAAATCTAGAAATACTTCAAATTCTAAACTCTGTTATTCTTACACGAACAAAAGAAAGAGGGAATTTTACAAAACAAAGAATACGATAACAATATAAATCACTCCCTAGTGAGTGAAGTCAGCTATCAGATAACTATGAAAATGGTCCGTTTCCCCAGCGGGACCAGCATAAAATATTTTATTTCAATCGAACACAAATGTTCAGTGGACAATGGGCCAAAAAGCTATAACTGAACCGGAAGATTAATCAAGTTTTCCAGAGAAAATACCGCACTGATACACCGCATTTTATAAACAGAGCTTTCTTACTATGGATATTGTAAAGATTCATTAAATAGAGTACTTACTCGTTTTTGGTTTTGTACCTATATTATGCTAGAAGTCGACGGTTGAAAATAATTCATAAAGTACTTGGTAATATTTTATTGGTACCTACTTATGCTTACATAGGTACTGACTGACCTGCATTGCGATGAAACGTATACTATATAGGTACGTTCTATCCATCCATCAATATTAAGGGCCTATGTCGAAAAATAATTGAAGCGAAATGGGCGTGTGATAGCTTTTATTACTGCCTGATGCGAGAGAAAGAGATGGGGCGGCGCGCGCGCCTGAAACGAAGCAAGCGTAAAACTAACTTTACTTAATTGTGATTGTACTATTTATGTAAGTTCATTTCTGCTCTAATCAAAATTTATAAAATATCAATCTCTTTTTTTTAAATTAAGTCTCGTGTTTCTATTATTCACCGTTTAGCAGTTCCAAGCGTTTATCGATAAAAACGGAGGCTACTTTGGCTTATTTTTCTATCGAGAAAATGTCTCTTAATCGTGTTTTGGCTCTAATCAAAACTTCAATTATATGTTCAATTTACACATATACGCAAATCATACTCCTACTGTTAGTACTTCATGATATATCATGCTTTGAAGAATCCTAATTTTTTCACATATCCTCTTAAGTACTGACACGATTCTGTTGGCATAAATCTTTTCCGAGACAAGCTTGCCCTTGTTACTTGTTTTGAAACATTTTCAGTTTAAGCTAAAGTTAATCATTTTAACGGGTTCTTACCGCGTTTTTATTGTTTTTGGAGTTCCCGATATTTCAGCAGTGTTGCAACTGCCATGATCACGGGATGACATCACAGTCATCCCGTTACGCGGTAAGAACCCGTTAAAATGATTAACTTTAGCTTAATTAATAACCGCGTAACTCTCAAAAATTGTGTCATTTTTAGTTTGTTAAATAAAGTGTTAAATAAATAAATTAATGATGGTACCATGTGTGTAACATACACAAATGAAAATTCTTGTTTGCCGATGGAACGTATCAGCTTATCATTTGACGACTGGTGCAAGGGATATTTGTCAAACTTTCGCTGCCAACGAAAACAGAGTCGGCCAGTTGAGTTTGAGCTCTTAGTATGAAATTTAGTGGCTAAAGTGGTAAAGTTTTTATATACAGGGTCCTTCTTAATATGCTTAATAGACACTTTTTAAGGGGATGATGATCAGACCATCATACTGAACAACTTTCTCTATGGGACCAATATCGAAATCGCCGCTGTCCCATACATTTGGCTCGAGTAGATATGCAGTCTTGTATGTAAAAGCTTTTTTTTCGCGATTCTGATGTTGGTGCCATAGAGAAAGTTGTTCAGTTTGACGATCTGATCATGCCTTTAAAAAAGTGTCAGCATATTAAGAAGGACCCTGTATACAGGGTGCGGTATTGGTCAGCGACGCAAATTTAGGGGGTGCTTCAGACCATCAAACTGTTGTTCAGTTTGATGGTCTGAACAACTTTCACTATGGAGCCAACATCAAAATCTCGAAAAAAAAACACCAGTACCCACTTGACTCAAATGTATGGACAGCAGAATTTTTTTTTGCGATTTCGCTGTTGTCTCCATAATGAAAGTTGTTCAGTTTGATGGTCTGAAGCACACCCTGTATAGTAATCGAAATCGAATTGAGGATGATGTTTAAAAATTCATAGTTCCGTTCTAATTCGTATACGAAAATGGCATAAACTCTATGGCTTTATGGTAAGAATCCAACAAACAAATTATTTCTTTTTTGGAGCATTTTAATGTACTTAGGTATAGTCAAGACCACGCACAGAAATTTCTGTGCCTGAATCTCTTCTCGGATTCTCTCGAGTGTCAAAACCCGAGTTCATCTGGTGCACCCTGGGCAAGTCAGCCTTGATACGACCATTGCTGACCGACTAATCTTTCCAAAACAGCCAGCATAAGTAATAGTCATGCGATATGGCTCATGCTGACACGAAATAAAGAGTGCTTTAGACATATTTTAAATATACTTGGCTTCCTTCAAGCTCCATAATAGTTTTCGGAAAAAACAAAATGTAAAAGCCTTAATGTGAAAAATATACAAAGGCCAAAACAAACTGGTGGCGTAAGCGACAGATTGAGAGTATCTCATCTCATGTATAATTCAGCATCGAGTTTGAATGGCGAATGCACCAACTTCGGCCATAATGCATTTCGTTGTCCCATATGAAAGATTGCAATGAATAAATGAATGTTTGCGATCGCTGCGTTGGAGTTTCGATGCTTAAGTTTGATGGAGTTAAAGTTTGAAGTGTTTGGAAACTGTTTGAGATAACATTTTATGGGATTTGTGGATAGCAAATAAATCAAATTTTACCGAGGACAGTTTTTGCTGTGCGCTCTATACAAACGAGTGATTTTTTCAATACTAACCAATTAAAGTTAATGAATTTTTTTAGACACGATCTATAAACCAATGTCTGTGCATCTAGTGTCAGTGTCTGTACATTTTTTGTCAGATTTCCGTTAAAATAAATAGTTTCAATGCTAGGATTAATTTAAGAATTGTATGGAAACTACAACAAACAAGACAAACGAAGACGTTGTATATTTGTTAGTGCTTATAAAAGGATTTTTCTCCATCTCCATCATTTAGTAGAATTTTTTTTACAAAGCTGGAATTTAACATGAGTAGTTAAATTTAAAAACTCATAAAAAAAAGGAAATGTTGCCTTTCAAAATCTGCTGTGCAGCACACTCGTAGATAGTCGTTTTGATTTTTCACATTTGCTCAAAGGGCAAACTTTGTCATTCTAATTATTTGCGGTACTCAAAATGGAGTGGACAATAAATTTTAATTCGAGGTTTTCTCCGTGTGAGTGGTCAATGATTTTACGCTACGAAGAAAGAACACGTAGGCATTAACGATGGCCTACTGGTGGGACCACAGGTAATGCAAATTGTAAGCTACAGGTAGCTTGACTTATCTTAAGTTAGGTTTACGTTTTTCATTTGTTTTTGTATTGCTATTGCGATAAGGTCTTGAACATACTATACTTCAGTTCAAATAAGGACGACCAGTTTTTCAGATTCCTATTTAGCTTTCTGGCTAATTCTGATTACCAAATGTAATTAATTTATTGGATACATATACTATCCGACATATCTTGGACGTTACTAAAGCTGTTCTAAGAGTAAGTGAGAGGAAGTGTTCAAATCTCTGTTTCTGTAATGCAAAATAGCTTTAAAATTTCGTTGCTATTTTGAATAGAGTACAGTATTTATTCTGTGCTTCAACTCTGCTTTAAATTATCTTGGAGTTTACTTTAATGACAGTACTTTTCCTACTGCTGTGGGCTCGCTGGACTTCATTGTATAGTCTAGTCGCTAGTGTGATGTTGTGAGTGGTCACCGCTGTTGATCAGCGGTGGGAACATATATGTTGAGCCCGATAAAACTTACACGGGGTGTAAGTGGGGCCAACTATGAGAAATTAAAAAAAAAAATTGCCATCGATAATACATGGTGTTAGGTACAAAAGTAAAAAATAAACATTAATATCTTTATAGGGGGCTGTTAAAACCATCAAACTGACCAACTTTCACTATGGGACCAACATCGAAATCGCAAAAAAAAAAATCTGCGGTCCCATACATTTAGCTCGTGTAGATTTGTAGTTTAGTATGGAATATCAGAGATTTTTTCGCTATTTCGATATTAGTCTAATAGTGAAAGTTGTTCAGATTGATGGTCTAAACCACCCCCTAAAAGTTTATTTGTATTTTTGTAACACCTTGTATTATGGTAAATGGAAATAGCAGATTATTTTTTGGGTTCACATCGTTGGTCCTATAGTAAAATTTGTTCAAATTGATGGGTACTTTCACCCCTTTGAGTTACGCCCCTGTATAATATCGAATTTGGTAATTTTACCTATTTCCGCATCTATTATAAATCACAAATCACTGCAAACTCTGGCCAACGTCCAAAACTCGCTAATGGAATTTTGTCCGTCTGTGACCGACCTCTTGAAAACCATCGACTGTAGAACACTTCAATGTTAAAATTATGCACCAATTCATGGAAAAATATCCTTTTACTGAGAAGCCTTTTAGATACATTTCATATGTGATGGTGGACTTTTGCCAAAATACATATGACATATTGCATAGAAATAAGTAACTTCTCTAAACTTTATAACTAATTCTGGGTGTAGGAGAGTAATTAAGGGTATATTTTCTAAAGCCCCAACTTTCAAGAACATTGTTTTCAGTGATATGCTATTGCATATCCAGTGTATTATATTTATTATAAAATACATGCCTTTACTTAACAATCAATTAATAGTTTTTTGTATGTTTCATATGATTTATTTTAGCAATCGCGTCAAATCCAGACACTGTTTGTCGAAAAATTGCTAAAAATTACTTTAGGAACATTTTTAAAAGGGTTACGTTACACGGTTGAAAATGCAGCTTACGTAAAATAAAGTTTATATAAATCTGAAAAAAACAATGAATCGACTTTTTGTAATATGAGTCGGAAACGCACAATATTCTTGAAAACATTTTAGTAAAAATCTAACATTCTGATTACCATACAAAATGGCTACAAAACTCTACTTGTTTCAGATTTCTTCTATTGTACGTCAAGTGATGACGTCACGAACGAAAATATACCCTTTATAACGATGTTTCATAAATTTTATTCGTTCTCTGTAGTCTCTATCGTCATGACATGTCGACGTCGTGTGAAGGCCGATATGATAATGATGAGGATCGTCATGACAGGCTGATGACATCGGCCTATCATCATGCAGTGCTGAATAAAGGCATCTCCCTAAACGCGCCACAAAACTGTCTTTGGCAAACCTCAAGTCACTCCCACTAACTGCGTCTCTACGCCTTCCAAAAATACAGGGTGTAAGGAAAAGTATTATTAACCTTTAAACCACATACTCCACCTATCAAACTGAACAGCTTTTACTGTGGGAGCAAGCTATCTCATACATTTGAGTCGAGTAGGAGCTGCAGTTAATTATGGTACAGCTGATATTTTTTTTGCGCTGCCAGGTTTGCTCCCATAGTAAAATTTGTTCAGTTTGATGGGTAGAGTATGTGGTTTAAAGGTTAATGATACTTTTCCTTACACCTTGTATACTTAAATGCTGTTATTACTAGGCGTTCTTGTAATCATCATCATCACTATTTTTATTCTATAAATAAAATAAATCACCATTCAATTAACCTTTTTCTCGCATGAACTGTTAATCGTAACCGGTTATAATTGGCTATTTGACAGTTTTCGGAAAATTATTATATAATATATGCGTAGGTTTATTTGATACCTCGTACAATTATCTTTTTCTTAGAAAAGCGTTATTTATTCGAAAAAAATATATTTTTCATTAAGTAATTTGAGATTCGCACGAAAACACGTCCACGTGAAATTTCTGGCTGTGACGTCACATCACAATAAACAAGTAAAGCTAACTACGTCGCTTCAACTCACATGACGTTTTATTGTTTGAAATGTGACGTCACACGATGCTCAATCATGGCCGCCCGCGTTTCAGTTTTTGTAGTCCACAATTAAAAAAACTCTAATCTTTTTTTCAAAAAATAAAATATTTACAATTTACTTTAATGCAAAAAACAAATTGTAACTATGATTATTGTGAACCTATAAGCTACTATATTTATCATATTTTATATTTTATCGTTACAGTTGTCAAATAGCCAATGTGGCGTGTCCTTTTGTTTACTGAAACTATCAAATCCTTTTTATTTAAAGGAAATCAAATTGTTAGTTTTCATAAACGTTAACATTCCTAAAGGGTAAATACCACTTTACCTTTGCTTTATATTGTCATTCACAATTAATTTTAGCACTATAACGGAAGTATAAAAAATCTTTCTCTAAATCTTAAAACACGTAGTGTGAACAGCCAATTTTATTATTAAAACGATGTTAAAACAACCTTACGCAAGAACTCATCACAAGCTCATCGTGAACATATTAAACACGCCTTCACCAACAACATCACATGTTATTAAAAGAATAAACACTCTGCAGACAGAGTAAAAAGGTTTTAGACGACGCCAGAAGCGCAGTATCAAGGAAATGATGCTCGTTAAATTTTCAATCTCCCAGCCAAGCTAATGACAGCTCGAGTCATTACACGTGGTTCTATCGTAGAGAGCGGATAGATTATTTTAGGGATCCGCAAAAAAACTTGTTACTTACATACTAAAAGAACAGTGGTGCAGTTCACTGTAACTATCTTAGTCTGATGATAATTATTTAGATCGACATCGACATGAGATTTCGCATAAAGCATGTATAGTGAAATACTTACATTAATTCACTTTTGTGTGGCACCGAAGTTGAACATAAATGTTATAGGATAGACAAGTCTCATATAAAGTCTTAGTAAATTTTTGTACACAATACCCATTTGTACCCATACAAATCAAGTACCTATGCATGCTGTTTGTTTGCACTAATACGTAAACTTAGTCGTATTTAATATGTTTACTGTCAGCTTGTTTGCAAAGGAGTCACCTGTGATACTGAACTGGAAAGTGGAAAGAGTAAAAAGTCATTTGAAACTATGTAGGGTACGGGTCTCCCAGCGCGTGAATTAAATTCGCACTTGACATACTTTTTAAAGTTTATAGCTCGTAGGTTTTAATGACCACGGATGTAGTGCCGCTTCTGCAGTAGTAATTAGTCTGGGATACATTTTTCTTAGTGAATATTCTAAAGTTACTTTAGATGAAGATAATTTGCACCCAGCCTTTGATATCTTAAAACGGCATCTGTTTGATGTAGACTAAATGAAAAACGAAATCACTACGGTCCTAGTTCACGTAAGGTAAGTATACGATTTACTTTTAATGCTTCAGACTTTGAATAATTATAATTGACAAAATTAAATTTTTTGACTACCTGTTTTTAATAAAAAAAATAGGTTAAAAAATAAGAGATACGTATTTTTCCGATTTTATTTTTGACCGATATTTCTATTTTACTTTTGAATGTAAAAAATGTTTAAAAAACGTAGGATTTATGGCTAAGATACCTTGGCCGCAATAACATTAAAAATAAAAACTGTCAAATACAATAGAAAAGCCAAGCAGACAAAGGAATAGAGTCGCGCTGCAATTCTGGCGGAGTACGGACGCTTGCGTATCGACGCGTTGGGATTGCACGTGGCTCCACCATTTTGTGAACTCTTTTGTGTTTTAACCTTAAAACAATCACTTGAGATTATAACCTACTTGCATTGGCAAAACTGCCACTCTAGACTTAATAAATACTACTGATCATTTTCCTTCGTATACTATCCACATAACGAGACATTGGCTGAATTGTGATAACGCATCGGATGCCACTGATCAAAAATTGAATTGAATTGAATTGACAAAGGAATAAAATCTCATTCAACCTCTATTATATTTTTCAGTATTTTTCAAATAACTCGAGAAATAATGGATAAAAAAGTCTGTTAATTTTGATATAAGCTTTGAATCACATAATCTCCAAATGGTTTTCTTATTTTGGTACCTTTCTTAAAATGAAATGTTGTCAATTATATGTCAAGATAGAGCCTCACGCTTCTAACGTCCCAATTATTTCTGTGGGCGTACATAGTGATAGGTTTTATCGGCCTTTACTGGTTGCAATTTTTTTCGACGCCTTCGTAGCTCCGACAGACAGTCGGACATAAAAAGTGAAATTGAAATCATTAGCATCCTTTAAAACTTCTATCCATCAAACTGAACAATTTTTACTATGGGAGCAAAGCGATCGTGGCAAAAAAATCAGCTGTTCCATACTAAACTGCAATGTCTATTCGACTCAAATGTATGGAACGGCAGTTTTTTTTTGCGACGATCGGTTTGCTCCCATAGTAAAAATTGTTCAGTTTAATGGGTAGAGCCTTAGTTTAAAAGGTTGCTAATGATATCAATTTCACCCTGTATAACTTATCGAAGGCTTAAGATTAAGTTTGCATCTCTATAAATTATAATAATAACGATTTGTATGTTAGCGCCAGGTCTTCGCAAGGTATATGACACACGAATGATACCTACTTTTTTCAGAAGAATTATTATGAGGTGAAAATTCTCTGACAGCAAGTTGACCACTAACTTGCCTCCACCAACACGCACTGAGCCCGCGCGGTGGAATATGGCCCACTTCCTGTCACCATTATTCGTGAGAGGAGGCCTTCGCCCTGCAGTGGGATTCTACAGGCAGTAATTTTTTTTTTAAGTCGCCTTCTGTTAATTGACTTTGCTAAATGGTTATTATATCAACTTGCCAAGCACGATTTATCCAAGTAAATGTTATATATCCGCAATGATACTACTTCAAACAAACCTCGTCTTTATGATCCTAAAACATGTTTACAAATCCTCCCTCCGTAATCACATATCACACAACATAAAGCAAACGTACGAAGATGTCGGAAAATTTAAAGAGAAAATTTTATTTACATCAAAACACTCTGTTTCTCGTAAAAATAAGACAGTTAAGAAGTCTTTCCCCTCCGCTATGGCTGCAAACAAAGTCGGAGAGGAGTAATAGCAAACGGGAAAGCGCATCAAAACAAAATAAAAAACTTTCTTAAACTAATAGGAATACGGCGTATTTTGAATTAGAGAGAAATAGAGGTAAACTGTTGATGCTATCTGTGCAGCATCCAATCTATTTAATTGATTAGACTAGTTTGTACTAGATACTGAAATAACTCTTTAATTAAGCGGATATAATTCGGAGCGCGCTCTATGGTGATATTTTCAATACTAACCAATTAAAGTCAATGAAATTTTGCTGAAACAATCTTGAAACAAATATCTATGCTTGTATGGAGTCAGATTTTCGTTAAAATATACAGTTTCAATGTTCAGATTAATTTAAGATTTGTATGGAAATCTTTGAGTCACTGTAACTTTAAAACTATACATTTTAACGAAAATCTGACTCTATACAAGCATAGAAATTTGTTCTTAGATTGATTCTGAAAAATGTCAATGAGTTTAATTGGTTAGTATTGAAAATATCACCATAGTACGTTAGTATGGAGCGCGCTCCGAATTATATCCTCTTAAGTTACAAATGTTTTAAGCAGGACATTTCCTACTAAGAAGAATCCTGTATGTGTTTATCTACGTAGGTATGTAAACTGAATAAATGAGTTATGAACTCGAGTTACGTTTGTTCCTTTATGAATTCTATAAAATTTTAAATGAAACAATGTCCCCTTTTTAATTCTTTTTTGTGAAACAAAACTTGCCACTGTTGGTAATTAGTACTGACGAACCTAAAGAGTTCAGAGTGGAATTGACTTGACTACTAAGACCAACATCACAATATTGATCTTCAATAACATTTTGAAACTCTTACCAGACATTCAGGAAATCACGGACAAAATGGTTACGAGATAAGTTTCAAAACGTGAGTTCTGAAGTGTTATGAACGACTTTGAAAGTTCTTTTGACCTCATAGTGCTTACTTCTCAGTTGTAGGACTTGCAAGGGGAATATTTTTGGAACAAAGAGGATTGTAACTTCTTAATATAATGTACAGTGCTGTCCATTAAGTGGAAGCTTCGGAACCGTTCGGATGATGTTATTTTCAAATTCCCGCAATAGGTTCTAGAAAAAACATCTCCGTGGAATTCCGTTGAAAAATACTAGGTAAGTAGGTTCGAAGAAAGAAGGGTAGGTACGAAGACGATAAACTACAAATTTTGCGGAAATTTTCAAATAACAAACAACACCCGACCCACCAGTTCCGAAGTTTGAACGTAAATTTATAGTACCTACCTACGTACCTACTGTACCAATATAGAAAACCGAAATACTCAATTACTGACTGACTCACCGCGACACCTCCATATTATAAAGTCTACAAACTCGAAAATTAGTAAGCATGCCTACCTAATATTTAGAATGCCTTCTATACAAGGTGTTAAAAAAGTGAAAATAAACATTTAAAATTTTTAAGGGGGTACTTTACCATCAAACTGGGGGGGGGGGGGGGGAGCTTAAATGTTTATTTGTATTTTTGTAACACCTTGTATTATGTTTGCTAAGAAAAGATAGGTGCCTAATTAATACCACACAATATTTAATAGCTATAGCTTTAATATATATACAGGGTTCTTTTTAATATACTGACACTTTTTAAGGGGATGATCAGAGCATCAAACTGAACAACTTTCTCTGTGGGACCAATATCGAAATCGCGAGAAAAAATCAGCTCTCCCATACATTTGGCTCAAGTAGATTTGCAGTTTAGTATGGAACAGCTGATTTTTTTTTCGCGATTTCTATGTTGGTGCCATAGAAAAAGTTGTTCAGTTTGACGGTCTGATCATCCTCTTAAAAAGCATCGGCATATTAAGAAGGATATACTTTCGGTCTATAATTAAACTAACAAAATACCTACATAATGTTTCGACCGCAATCGAGATTGTATGGTATGGTCCCTTTGCCAATACCTAAAGTGCCTAAACTACGCTCAAAGGCGGGAAATACAGAATGCACGCTTTGCTGTGGAAGACAGGCTATCTCTATTCTGTTCAATGGATAGAAGTTAGTACCTGCCCTATACATAGGTAGATAGCAAAGGTGCAACCTATTTGAACTAATGTTTGACTGATAAACACCCTAGTAATAATAGACCATAAAACAACAACACACGACGACATAACGACATAATAACTTTGACTAATTATTATAAGGACTAGCCTTGCGGTAGCATTTCCCCTCTGCCACGGTATAAGCACAATTGATCTTGTGATTTACATTCAATTTTACACCTTATCACTAAACGAAATTAGAACGTTTGGGGTTCACACGAAACTACTTTTCATGATTTTTAACATTCAAAATTTAGAATCTAAAGTTATGGGGAATAAAATCCAAAGTTGCGGATTTCATGTTACCTCGCCCCCCGCAAAAAGTGGCAGAAATGTTTGTTAGTAGAACTACACGCGTAACCAGTCCACATATAAGTAGTCAAAGCATAATAAGTGTTTAGACCATCAAACTGAACAAATTTCACTTCAAAGGCAATGCCGAAAAAAAAACAACTGTCCCATTTATCTACTTGAGTCGAATACCGGTAGGTATTGCAGTTTTTTATGAAATGCAGTATGCAGTGGTCGTGGTGGTCCAGTGGTGACTAACCTAGCCTGCCGTGCAGGAGGCGATGGTTCGATCCCCGTCCAGGCCGACTCGTACCAATCGTATCGGAATTTATGTACGATTTGTAACACTACTGGCTTTTCGGTGAAGGAAAACATCGTGAGGAAACCGGCATGCTTCAATTTCGAGGCATGTATTGTACCTACTGCCCATTATAAGTGGCGACGGGCTTACTCCCCGTCACACTGGACAGAGTTTCGGTACTAGTGAAACGTGGATGTTCTGTGGTTTCAGAATATCTCTGTCTGACCCCTCGGGGAATATAGTCGTGAGCATATGCTACCTAAGTAGGTACTGCAGTTTTGTATGAAATAGCCGATTTTGTTTCTCGATGTTGGCTCCATAGTGAAAATTTTTGAGTTTGATGGTCTAAACCACCTCTGTAAATACTTATTATAGAGAGGGATTATTGTTACACCCTGTGGAATTAAGACGAAATAAACAGTAAATTATGATAATTAAATTGCTTTGATCCTTAGAACAGGGATGGGTAACAAAGATCCATGGATTTCCAGGATTCCAATTGATTGTAACGATACTAATTTATCGGAAAATCCGCACATATCCCGTCCTGTAATCCTCAGCTACTGAGTCACAAAGAACCATTCTCGCATTGAAAGGAACCTGCACCCTTTTCGGTGTGGAATGCACATAATTCGAGTCCGTCCAATATCGTAGACGTGAACTACGTGGCCCTTGCCCTCTATTGGCGAAAAATATACGTTAAGCTGGGAACACAGTAGTTGTAAAGAATTTTAAAGTAGGTACCTAAAAATGCCAGGTTAAAAGTAGCCGAAATCGAAGGGAATGTATGAAAAGATGTATGGACTTAGAGGAAGCAAGAGAGGTGTGTCAGAACCGCCCAAAGTGGAGATCTATAGTTTCTGCCTACCCCTCTGGGAAAAAGGCGTGAGTTTATGTATGTATGTGTATGTACCTAAAGGGAGCGGGGAGCGTCTTCTTACGAGATCAATGAATTAAGTTTCCTATACCAATTCGGTGTCAAGTTATTTTTTCATCTATTTTCTTAATGGCGAGCTATTTTAAGTTTACCAAGGAGTTTTTCGAGAAAAACGACGTCATTTTATTAAAACTAGTGGCGCTCACGACTCCGTACGCGCAGACCACAGACTTTAAATACTCATAACTTTTGATTGAGTACACCAATTGCAATGAAACAAAGCCTAAATGTTAATCCAAACTAAGCCCTATGTTTTCGTGAAAACCCCATCCAAATCGGTTCAGTCGTTTTTTTGTGATGCGTGCACAAACAAACAGACAGACAAACAGACCAAAATTCTAAAAGTTGTCCCAATGCATTCCATTACGTGTCCTTAACGCCCCCAATTATTTTTATTACTAATATCTTCAAAGTACATGCACGCCAAGTTTACAATTTTATTATATGTCAATCGTAGGCGCTCCCCAAAATCTATACTTTATATATTTATTGATTGTACCTACATAATTATAAATGTTATCCAATCGTCGCAGAAATAATCAAAATGTTAATATTCTTAAGATGAGAAAATCATATAGCGCATAAATTGACCTTTCCCTAAAATCCGGTTAGAAAAGATAATCCTACAATTTTAACGAATATTCAAATGCATACAACCCAGTGTGTAACTAGCTTCACTACAGAACATGGCTCAAATTTTCGGTACGATGCCCTTTAAGGATATTGACCCGGGAATGACCCCACATATTATCTTTTTCTAAATCACCAGGTCCCCCCTTTTATGGGATAACTGAATAGTTACGAGCTGCGACGCAGTACGATGTCGTTGGGATTCTATAAGTCTTCTTTATTCCATTTTTTCTCGATATAGAAGTTCGACTAAACGAGATCGAGACAGGCTGGAAGCTTTTGAGATGTGGTGTTGGAGGAGAATGGTGGGGATAAGTTGAACAAAACGAATAACAAATGAAGAGGTGTTAAAATGGTTAAAGAAAAGATAAATAATATTCGAAAAACAATCGAAAACCGGAGAGGAAAAATGATAAACCACAATTTCTTTAATACCGTACTGGATGGGAATATAGAGGGGAAGAGTGTAGTATGTAGGTTTTATATAGCAATGTGATGGTTGGCTGTTGATGTATTATCATTCGGGACCCCACACTATTACATGATGTCAGCGGTGAGCAGCTCGTGGGCAATCTTCAGCGCCGAAGCAGCCACAGAATAGTAGAAGTGTGTGCGGAAAATGTGCGTTATTACATAGTACTCGTGATCGGTGTCCAGCTTTTTCGGCCAAGTGCTTGGCCGTGAGGTTACAAAGAGTGGCAGAGGAAGATCTAGACAGAGGTATCTAGCCCAAGTGAAGGTAAAGGTTGAAGTCGTGTCGTGTCAAGAACTCAAGACACTAGCGGAAAGGAGACAGGAATGGCAAATACTCCACCGACAAGAATGATGGTGATGAGAGAAGTTAGGCCTGAAAATACCCTGACAGCAATTTTTCAACAAACTATACTCCATTCCAAATAGCAACGAAAATTTAGGGCTGTTTTGTATTACAGATACAGAGATTTGAAACATTTCCTCTCACTTATTCTTAGAACAGCTTTAGTAACGTCCAAGATATGTCGGATAGTATATCTTTCTGATAAATAAATTGTCAATGCTAATCAGAATTGGCCAGAAAGCTATATAGAAATCGGAAAATCTTTTCATCCTTATTCGGAATGAAGTATAGCTTACACTAATACCACAGTAAATATAAGAAAAAGAATGGTACTACGACACAACAATGAATTTTCTAGCAAACAAAGTTAAGTACCTATTACATTTTGCCTACTTAGGTAGGCATGCATGCATATGCTCACGACTATATTCCCCGAGGGGGTAGTCAGAATTATTCTGAAACCTCAGAACATCCACGTTTCACCAGTAGTACCGAAACTCTGTCCAGTGTGACGGGGGGTAAGCCCGTCGTCACTTGTAATGGACAGCGGGTACAATACATGCCTCGAAATTGAAGCATGAAGGTTTCCTCACGATGTTTTCCTTCACCGAAAAGCCAGTGGTGTTACAAATCGTACATAAATTCCGAAAAACTCATTGGTACGAGTCAGCCTGGACGGGGATCGAACCATCGCTTCCTGCACGGCAGGCAAGGTTGCTCGCCACTGGACTCGTATGCTATAAAATTCTAGTTAAAACGACTAGATATTTTTCTCCGTGTCTGACTTTAAATTTGTAGAACACATATACTACTGCAATGATCACAACACTAGGAGTGCGATTTTTGAAACTCATACTTTGAACTCAGCAGTTGAAAATGTCAATATTGCTATGGAGATATTCATCTTTCTACTGATAATTTGACTTCCAAAAATCATACCAGGAGTGCGATTTTTGAGAGTCAAATCAGCAGTAGAAAGATGCATATCTCTATAGTAATTTTGACATTTACAACTGCTTAGTTCAACAAATGAGTTTCAAAAATCGCACTCCAGGTCTAAAAATTCGAAATCATAAAACTAATTGTGATTTAAAAAACCACTGCAAATCATTCTACATTCAATAACTGAAAAAAAGTCTATTGATTCCAGCAATCTTCTGATTAAATTCCATAGCCGACTGTGATTGCTAACACAGTTTAATTAGCGAAAAATTCCAACTAACTGCTGATAAGTAATAAAACAGAAAATTCAAAAAAGAAATAAGAGAAGTAATGCAGGAATTTAAGTTCATTCGGTGTAGAAAATGCAGCAATTACGCGAAGCAAATGGGGCGTCGCTAGTGTTTTATAACTAACCCGACCGTGGCTGCAGCCTGAGGGGAAGGCACCTGGTGATGAGAAAATACTTCAGTATAAATCTTACATTGAGTTTTAATGTAGGTATATTTTTGCCTCTTTTAGTTAAATTACAAAATTCGAGACCGGTCAAATGTCGCAAACAGTTTGTTGTTTCATAAAATAAAAATTAAATTAAACAGATTTTATTGAAACTTAGATTGATTGACGAGACTTAGATTGATTTTTGACGTAGTTTTTTCGACTCTACCGCCGCTCCTGAAGCTTTGACTAATTATTATAAGGACTAGCCTTGCGGTAGCATTTCCCCTCTGCCACGGTATAAGCACAATTGATCTTGTGCATTTACATTCAATTTTACACCTTATCACTAAACGAGACAGCCTATAATTGCGAAATAATAACTTCGAACTTAGAACGCTTGGGGTTCACACGAAACTACTTTTCATGATTTTTAACATTCAAAATTAGAATCTAAAGTTATGGGGAGTAAAATCCATAGTTGCGGATTTAACTACTTTATTACGCAAAAAGTGACAGAAATGTTTGTTAGTAGAATTACACGCGTAACCAGTCCATATCATAATTAGTCAAAGTCCTGAAGGTGTTTCGTTTTAGAGAAGATACGGCCAAAAATAAAACAGTACCATTTGATGACGTGCTTTCAGCAAGCATGGGACTTAGTAGTGCCAACAAGTACCTACTTAGCTTACCTAAAGTTTCTTCGTCTTTAGTTTATTAACTAAAGATTTCTATTTATACAAGGTCCATCAAACTGAACAACTTTCTCCATGAGACCAACAACGAAGTCGCGAAAAAAAAAATCTGGTGTCTCATACATTGGCTCAAGTACGTTTGCAGTTTTGTATGCAACAGCAGATTTTTTTTCCCGATTTCGTATGAAAGTTGTTCAGTATGATGGTCTGACCAACTCCTTAAAAATAAGTCAGCATATTAAGAAGGACCTTGTATAAGCATGTATCTATGAAAGAAACTAAGCCGCGGTTAGTCCGCCGCACATCTATTCTTCTTTTGATATGGATTATATTCTTCCTTCATGGAAGGTCGTCAAAACATATTGCACGTTCTATGAAGCTCAATATCGTCATAATATCATATTCGATTACAAGTTATGTCAAAGCTAAAGCCAACTAAATTAGAACTCATTGAAGCTAAACGAGGGCGTCGATGAATAAAATAACAGTAATTCGTGCACGAACCAATTTTCTTGGATTCAGCCACTCACAGTATACCACATGGGCGACAAACGTTAAATTTTCAAAGCAATGTTAGTATGCAAACCTATCTAGTGCAGGCCAGCCTTCTACAAATCAAATGTCGCAAACAGTTTGTTGTTTCATAAAAATAAAGATAAAATTAAACATATTTTATTGAAACTTAGATTGATTGACGAGACTTAGATTGATTTTTGACGTAGTTTTTTCGACTCTACCGCCGCTCCTGAAGCTTTGACTAATTATTATAAGGACTAGCCTTGCGGTAGCATTTCCCCTCTGCCACGGTATAAGCACAATTGATCTCATGCATTTACATTCAATTTTACATCTTATCACTAAACGAGACAGACTATAATTGCGAAATAATAACTTCGAACTTAGAACGTTTGGGGTTCACACGAGACTACTTTTCATGATTTTTAACATTCAAAATTAGAATCTAAAGTTACGGGGAATAAAATCAAAAGTTGCGGATTTCATACCTCGCCCCCCGCAAAAAGTGGCAGAAATGTTTGTTAGTAGAATTATACAAGAGAATTGTCTTATCTACTGTTTTCCGTCAATGGAAAAAAAGAGTACCTAATATTTATAAGTCTATGGTGCAAACACAATTTTTGTACGAGTTCGATATTTATAACAAGCTACAAACGCGTGTCTTTATGTTTAAGTAGGTTCCTACCTATTTGATGTTCTGCGTATCAAATATGTAAGTACTTAATTAAATCTAAAAATACACTTGCCGTTATGGAAATTAATTTATTAATTTCAATAACTAAGTATGAGGTAGGCACTTTAGATAGGTAGTGTATCTGGGTGTATATAATAAGAGCGTTTGAAAGCCCAATTTATGTGGCCGGACATTTTCATCTTGTGTGAAAAGGTCATTTCAAAGCGCTGTTATAAAGCAGCTGGACGTTTATAACAGCGCAGCGCTACAAAACTATATGTCTTTTCTTAGAAACAAGATGAAAAATTCGGAAAGATAAATTGGGCGTTCAAACGCTCTTAAATATACACCCACCTACCTAAATATCCAACCATTACCCTACCAAAAGACATCGTTACCTCATCATCGCCAAGAAAGCCTTGTTAGTTACATCGTAATGTCACCCCCATAGCCCTCTTTGCTATCGAATTACTCCCCAGGAAATTAGGGTTCCATTGAATTTGGGGAATTCTTTCTAAACTTAGTAAGTAATATCACGTTACATTCCCATTGGTCGGGATTTTAATTTAAAGTTTAAAGGGATCTAATTTCAGACCTTATTTACGATATAAGTAGGTTTACTGCTCGACATTTCTCAAAGCGAGAATCCTCTCTGGTCGTAGTCGAGACGAGAAAAAATGTATCAATAACTCGAGAAATTAATTCAAAGAACACTAACTAAACAAACGCGAGTCTTACGTCTGTTTTTTATTCAATTTAGGGCCGATTTGTCAATTGTCAGACTGATAATTCCTATGAATAAATTATATTTCTTGAAACACATAATTTACCATACACCAGCGATCCAGGAAAATTGCTGGAATAACTCTCATTGTTTTTTTTTTAATATTTCAGTTTAGAACAGGAAGCCGGAAATAGGTAGATATGTTTAGAATCTAGGCACCAAAGAGACATTATTGGGATTATGGAATAAAAACTTGTTTGTGATTCAATTTTATGTGAACTGGCAACGTGTCTTGGAAAAAAATATATCAAAAGCCAAAAAACTAGAAAAGAAGAAAACTTTTTCTTTTAAATTGAAGTATTTGGCTTAACGTCTTTTGTCTCTGACAGAAATCTCTTTGGTTGTATGAAAAATATGAACCCTAGACGAGAAATAAAAACTTTTTGGATTCCTAAAATATTTTTAACTTCTCATGATTAAATCAATCCCATGTTCGCTGATCCCATGGATAAAAACCAAATATACCTTTGCCTGCTTCCTGATCAATCCCAATCGTAATATTCGTAACATAAAAATTGTTTGGTACAAAATAATGTCTTGGCTCGTATTTTTGATGTTTTAGTATGAGGTCGGTGATTTCTGAAAACACCTTATACAACGTGTTATATAACATGTGTGTGTATGAAATAACGCAAAACTAGAAAGCAGTTTGTTTAGAATCGAGATCAGAATCGAATTATCATGGCTTCAACATAGGTAATTTTTTTCATAATGTGAAATAATTTGTTCGTAAAATTTATAATTTACTGAACTTTATCTCAACCCACCGCTCTGGCACTCTCACCCTACTGACTACCAAAACAAGATAATTAAAATGTATCAAAGAGCACGTTAGCGCTTTCATTCGTTGCTGAAATTATAAAAAATCATTTAACTATGCCTCCAAACTTAAAATGCGAATAACTTTAAATGTTAACTATAAAAATAATGAAATTATTGTTTCAATCTAATTATTTTGTTATAAATAAGTTGGGGTGTATGAGGTTTTGCGCTTATTCATTGACACGTTAAAAGGGGGTTAGGGGTTTTTGTTACATCCTGTAAGTATAAGTTCCATAAAACTCTTTGGCTATCCAACTGGCCAATTCCTACCTAACTTCAATCGAAAAATAACAACTAAACTCTATAAAATTTATTTCCCATAATTTCAACTCTTGTGAGTCATTAAGTCGATAGATACTCAAAACTTTTAGGTACTTTTTGCTGTTCAAAATGTTGTCCTAATAAATTTCAGTAACTAAAGCGCTTGCTGCGCGCCATATCTCATCTAGACGACGGCCAATGAAAAATTTCTAACGTTCAAAATATGAAGAGCACTTTTCGATATCTTCTTGTACGGTCATAAAGTTGTTTCTGTAGTTGGTTCCATTCACAAAAGTCACGTGAATCGAGCTATTTTCGTATTTATAACATGGACATAACGGTTCTTTAATGGGTTTAATGCTTAGTGGCGATATGAGTGTTGTCCATTGGGTCTTCATCGGACTTCGGAATCAGCTTGAAAATTTATGGCGACTGTATTTTTTTCGGGAAGAGTTATAAGAAACTTTTTGCAGGTAAAAAAACCTAAAGAAAAAAAAAATTTTTCTTTCTAGATAATAGACAGGGTCCTTCTTAATATGCTGACATTTATTTCAGGGGATGATCAGACCATCAAACTGAACAACTTTCTCTGTGGGACCAACATCGAAATCGCGAAAAAAAAATCTGCTGTCCCATACATTTAACTCGAGTAGAAGAAGGTGGCGGGGCAAAATCGATAGGTTCCTGAAGAACTGGCCTAACGAAGCGCAAAACCGGGACGCATAGAGAGAACGGAGGGAGGCATTTGCCCAACAATGGGACAGCGACGACTGATATAATAAAAAAAGTATTCAACTTAATATCGTTATCTCATGATTATAATGTTATTTCCTCGACAAAATCGAATAAAGGTTTCATTATCCACACATCAGTAATTTTTCAAGTGTAGGTAATATAGGTAAGAACAAAAGCAATAAAACATCGTTTCAAACATTCAAGTAGGAAATATCGAAAAATTACAACGTAAAAAAGAAAACAATCCACTCACACAAAGAGATACTATTTTACATGGAAAATAATATTTTACGTGAATCGAAACGTATGAGTGATCCTAACTTTCAATATGAGATCCAATACGATATGATTGTGTGCACACAAAAAGGTAGTTAAGATGTTGGTGAAAATACTACTCCCATTTCTATAATACTCCATTTCAAATAGCAACGAAATTTTAAGGCTATTTTGAATAACAGAAACAGAGTTTTGAAACACTTCCTCTCACTTATTCTTAGAACAGCTTTAGTTACGTCCAAGATATGTCGGATAGTAGGTAACTATCTAAGAGTATCTATCTCTTTCTAGTAAATAAATTTTATTTGCAAATCAGAATTGTCCAGAAAGCTAAAGGAAAGGTGTTACAAAAGAAAACAACTTTTAAGGGGGTTGTTTAGACTATCAAACTGAACAACTTTCACTATGGGACCAACATCGAAATCGCGAAAAAAAAACAACTGTCCCATACATTTATTTATCAAAAGGCGCTAGGGAGCCTTCGGAATAAACTTCTCTTTAAAGTAATGCAATTGATTTTATGGGCAGTGACAGATACAGTGACTGGGTTCAGTGCAATTATTAACTATTTAATAATGTTTAGAAATCCTTTCTGTCTATCTATTAAACTCAAACTCACAAAAATGTATTCAATATAGTTAGGAGCTTGAAGACTTGAAACCCACTTATTTACCTTAGAATAACCAGTCTAGGTGCCTGACTCTAGTAGTCCAGTTTGTTGGTGAACTTTAGTAGGAATAGTAGGAATGCAGTGGATCTATTGGCTATGTGCACGACACTAGCGCCCCTAGCGGTGTCGGACCGCCGTGAATTATTTCAAGTAACATGTTAGTTAAAAGTTTGCTATTTTATAATAAAATAATGTAAAGGCTAAAGAAATTATCGATTTTAAAATACCTGTTTGCTAGAATCCACGATATTTGCAGTGCCAATTTCCGTACAATCTTTTATCCCGGTTTTCACATCTTTGCAGATAACATTTCAAAAAACCCTATTTAGTGAGCACCTATACTCCGTTCAAAATAGCAACGAAATTTTAAGGCTATTTTGCATTACAGAAACAGAAATTTGAAACACTTCCTCTCAATTATGCTTAGAACAGCTTTAGTAGCATCCAAGATATGTCGGATAGTATATATTTATCCAATAAATTAATTACATTTGGTAATCAGAATTAGCCAGAAAGCTAAATAGGAATCGGAAAAATCGGATTCAAGCATATTTTACACAGCTTGACCAACAAAAGTACACATTTCTGCCACCCCGTGCGCTGCGATCGATTTGTCAGTTCCCATCACCACTTCGCAAATAGCCAGTATCCATTAGCATTAGTAATTTAGTGTTCATCTTATTAAACCCGTGCGGTACAATCAAATCAACAGCTTAGGCTCGGGCCTAATCTTCTACCACTAACTCAATGTTCATTCACCAATCCTGCCTAGACTAATTAATTTCAACTTTAATCCGTCAACACACACGTCAGTGACGCAAATATTTGTGTTTCATTTTGGATACTAACGATGTTTTTAATCCGCAGCCTCCCGCGCCGCCCCCGTTTGGCCATTATCGCGATGCATGGAACGGGAAAATGTACGCACGCCGGATTTAACTCTCAATTTGGGTAGTAGGAACATTGTTTTTGTTTGTAAAAACACACATTCCAGAGTAAATTGAGCGTGGCAATGTAGGTATGTCACTGAACACGGTGCTGGACGAATACAACAACATATCTTATGCGTTATCTATCTGTAAATTTGGTACCTAGAAGTAATGAAGATTCTCAAGGTTGGAATTCAGAATCGAAATGTACCTAAGTTTGAGACCGAACACCCGTGTCAAAATCCATCAGTTTTCGACTCTACCTTTCTTAGATTAAATTCAAAGATTTCGTGCATACGACACCGGCGACATAGTCATAGTCATGAAGCTTGACTTAATCCCAGTTTTAAAGCTAGATTATTAACTGAGTAACGTTATACAGGATGTAAGGAAAAGTACCATTAACCTTTAAACTACATACTCTACCCTACAAACTGAACAACTTTTACTATGAGAGCAAACCAATCAGAACAACAAAAAATCTGCGTATGTGGTTTAAAGGTTAATGATACTTTTTCTTACACCCTGTATAGTTATAATACGGGTTTCAAGTTCAAAACTAGACAAACACTGGGGTAGGTAATATGTATGGGACAGTTAATATTTTTTCGCGATTTCGATGTTAGTCCAATAGAGAAAGTTGTTTAGTTTGATTATCCCCTTTAAAACCGTCAGCAAAAGAAGGATCCTATATGACCTACCTACTTTACTTAGTTTAGATAGTTTTCTCCGTCCCACAATAATATTGCATATCCGATAAAAATGCATTTTCAGAAGAGGTAGCATCTTTCCTTATAAAAGGGAATGCACGTCCAGTTTGTCTCACAAACGAGTGCATCCAATAAGAACATGTCACGATCATATGCATTGGTCTAGGCGATGCGATATTTTCAAATTCTGAACGTTACCACGGAAGGATAACTCACTTAAAAGTTGCTTCGTTCGTTATGATGAACGTAATAATGTAAGTCAATAATTATTTTAGTCATTGCCAACAAATAATACCTAACCGTTACATAGACAATATTCAAGGCAGAAAGTACTATATAAAAGTATAACTTCCTTCCGTCTCAAAGGAACCGAAATGGTTTGGCTAATAAGGAAGTTTTGTTTCTGTATTCCGTAGCGTAGTTCCATCCTGGGACTATTGTGAACGAAAGTATCCGGCCCAATTAGATTCTTCCGGCTTTCTCTAATTAGAACCAAAACTAATTATATCAAGGGGTATTAAAATAGTTTTCCTGCGAAGAATGCTCATATTCGGTCCATACAACAACAGTTAATCGCATCAAGATATGCAACGAAGTGGGTGGACAGTATTTCATAAGGTAAGATTTAACTCGTACTTGTTATCTGCGAGTTTATAGTGACTTTAGAATATGTAGTAACACCGCTACTCTACGGCCGGACTGTGCGATATTTCCGCTGGCAAATGAAGCTATTCAGCTGAATAAATAATGTACCCAGCAAGAGAATAAATCGAGGAAAATCGACGAGCGACAACATTTTACTTTTGTTTTGAGGCTTTATTCATTACCTTCATTTGCGCAGAAATAATGACAAGGTAATGTTTTTGCAAGTTTTGAAATTATAAAAATAAATGAGGTATTTACTTACATGCTAGCGAGCTGTGTACACGATTTTTGTTAGCGTAATAGAATTATGGCTCTAATACAGATTCCAACATAATCACCTCGTAACCATTACTGGCATAGAACCAACAAGCCATTTTGAGTCAGGACGACGCCATAAAAGCTATGAAAAAACACAAGTGTTTACGGTTTTAACTACTAAAACGTTTGCGATATTAAAACCAGAAAGCATGTAAAAAATTACACTATATTTTATTGACTTAATAATTATAATTTGGTTCAGGCGGGTGATGCGGGAATGGTGGATGCCCAAACGGTGGTGGTCCTCTTGGCGGGAACTGTGGCCTGTACGACGGAGGTGGCGGCCTCCAGGGTGGCGGGGGACGAGCTCCAGGGGGAGGGGGAGGACCAAAGCCTGGGGGACCAAACGGAGGGGGAGGGAAGTGGTGGAATGGTGGAGGAGGAGGTGGCGGGCCAGGCGGTGGCGGTGGACCGGGCGGTGGCATTGATGAGGGTGGCGGGGGTGGTGCTGACATCGGCATCGGTGGCGGAGGCGGTCGCGCGCTCATCGGTTGGCCCATCGGCGTCGGCGTCGGGGGAGGAGGTGGTGCCATGAGAACTGGGCCCATGAGAGTTGGTGGCGCGTCTGCGAAGAGCTGGTGGGGCCGGTCTGCGTGCGATAACGGGTTTTGCGCTGCGAGCAATCTGTAATAGATAATTGTTGTTAGTTTTTTAAGGTCCATACATAAATTCACGAAAATAAACCATTTTGTCAGAAACATTGCTACAACTACCAGTTTTGCATGCAGTTTTAACACCGCTCACTTTGAAAAAAATATCTAAGTTTATTTTTTCGAATTGTTATGATATGCTATCGGTCTGAAGACCATGAGCAATTCCTTTGTATCGATAGTTACAGTCATGCTGTCCCACTGTCGGGCCATAATGAGCATCTAAAACAACTACATTTGATATAACTTATGCCTTTAATGACCAAATGAAGGCATTCATTTGGTCATGAGAGGAACATTTAGAGGCAAAGTAAGCCTATTTATATGGTGATCTCTGTAGGTCTTGGTAGAGCAGATAAGTTCAGTCACACTTTGGACTCTTGTCACACAGCTGTCGAGCGATGATAGTCCATACGGAAGAGAGCTAGCGACTCAATCACGAGGCGGCGGTTCGATTCGACCACGTAGTTCTATGGAATTTATGTACGGTTGTATTTATCATTATCACTAGCTCGGCGGTGAAGGAAAACATCGCGAGGAAACCTACATACCCGAGAATGAAAAGAAAATACCATAAGTTTGCAGGTATGTGCAAAATATGGGTGAGCTTAGGCCCGTGCTTGTAATAGCCCAACCAACAACATTCAATCACACAGCTGTCATTTCATACAAATGTGAAAGATTTAAATGAATAGGTAAGTATGTGTGACACTGAGTGAGTGTGAGCATGGCATATTCCATTGCCCACATTTTCCGCCACACTTCCTGCCTAAGATGTTGAGGTTAACATTGGTGGGGGGCAGGGAGTGTCCATACTATATGTAGTACTAGATACTCTTTCTCATACTCACAGTCTCTCATAGTGGGAATATTCACACTCATTAATTTCTACAATTTTCGTGAACCGTGGAGCACATGCCATTTATTTCAGGTCACTGTTTTGTTATCACTGTAGAATTTCTGTCTTAGTATAAATAAGATAAGACTAACCTTTCTGCTGCAGAACCGTGCCTCTCTCCTTTGACATCTTTCTTGAATGCGTAAGACACCGAGATAGGTCTATTACACAAGTACTGGTTATTCATAGCTTCTATAGCAGCATCTGATGCTTCAAACGAAGCAAAGTTTATAAATGCAAAGGCTTTGGAGTTGCCTGTTTCTGGATCCCTCATGACCTGCAAATTTAATATTTATTAAAATTTGAAATTAGATACGAACATTATTTTTGTGCACTGATATATTTTATCATGCTTCCTGTCAAGGGCGTCGTAAAGGGCGCGAGGGGCAGCTGCCGGTCTGCGCACACCTAGCGGAGAACTGTTCAAGCATGTTCTTTGGAGTCGCACACACCTAGCGGCGGATGCTCGAGCCGCGAGGAGCATACGCGAGCATACTCGAACAGACGCCATAGGGATTTAATCCTTTGCACGCTATTTTCAACTCTATCTCAATGGGAATAGAGTTAATTATCAATTTAATCAATGAAAACAGCTTACGCATGCTTGAACAGTTCTACGCTAGGTGTGCGCTAACGGTTAAGCTACATCATTAGGGCCCCAAATAATTTTTTTTAAGTCACTAAAGTAACTTTGTCAATGGCTACGCGACCCAACTGTATGAAACAGTAGGTCTTTTTTTAACGATTTCGTTAGCTCCATAGTGAAAATAATTCAGTTTGATGGTCTGAAGCACCCCTTTGATATGTAACACATTAAATTTTACATCCTGTATAACCAGAACCAGAATCAAAAGCACTCTAGTTGAGCAAAACACAGGTATTACTCTCAGCCACGGTTTATACAGAAGAGACGTGTGGCGGTGGCGGATAATCTAAGTTACACAATATAAACTTACTTACTCATAGTACGTAGCAGTGTCGTTTTTGTCGTAAAGGAGAATCGCGCCCGCGCCTCAACGAGGTGTCGTATGGAGGCGCGGGCGTAATTCTCCAAACGACGCTATGCTACGCACTATAAGGTTTATAATTGTTTTACTTTGATTATCCGCTACCGCCACACGTCTCTTCTGTATAAACAGCGCCTTACACTGTCTTGGAATCAAATCTTTACTCGGTTCCAAACTATGGTTTAAACCTGCACGTCTAGTATGATTTCTTTATACCCGCGCGCGACGCCACTTTGCTCCATAGAAAATAACCTGTTCCCGTGCTTTTCGGAAAACGAAAGCCGCGACATGTATTATGGAATAAAGCCGAGTCGCACGCAAGAAGAGAAATCATACTAGATAAGAGGGCTTTTGCTTTCGAGATGACTGTCGCCACTTGTCTTCCCGCTCACGCTGCTACAATTACTCATGCCCTCTCGCTCGCACCACGCTGCGCACCTTATGGTGTTATGCAAACCATTGCATAACCTGTGGCGACACTTCTAACCCCTCTTATAATGTTCTGTGATCAAAGCTATGATAATTATTTAAATTAAAGAAAAATACCATACCTTTGGTGTTTGTAGAATAACACCGAAAGCAGAAAATGTGTCGTACAATAACTTCTCGTCAACTTCAGGGTCTAAGTTTCCAATGAAGACATTAGCTCCCACGTCAAGATTCTTCTGATGCGCTGATGCCTTGTTTACTCTTACAGGCTTACCGTAAAGTTTTATCATATTCATCACCTGAAAGAAAGGAGATTAGTTTAGATCATTCATGGTATATTATTGAGTCTATCGAATGAAAACATACCTTTATAGCATAATCAGCATCCTCTTCTCCCATAAATTCCACAAATCCATAGCCTTGATGTGTCTGTGTCACACGATCCTTTGGCATGTGCACGTTCACTGAAATAGTGTATAAAAACATCATAATTTAAAATAAACTTTGTGAAATATCTATATACTTATAAAACAGTTCCGTGACTGTCAGCATCGTGACAATCACTGTGCTTCCCCACTTTATTGTTTTTTTTTTGGAAATGACTAATACAGCGTTGCTCAGGGAGCAGTTACTGCTTTTTACTGCGGACTATTGGAGGGACCACGAAGGGTCTAGCGATCCGAATGAATGAACTTAAGCAACCGACCTAGGGGCTTCCAGAGTCGGCATAGGACGTTGCTGGGGTTATGTGGCGGATTGGGTAGCTGGGATCGGTGAGAAACTTGGGGACATCATTTTGACAATGGTTTCTACTTTGCTTCTATACTTGTTTGTGAAAGTGCAAATTAGCCTTATTTTAAGTTACACCTTAAGGCCGAGATTCAGAGACGATTTTTAAGTCATAGTTCGAACTCCCGTATGTCAAAATCCATACATTTTCGCCTTGCTTAGCTCGAGCTAAGACAGAAAAATCGTCTCTGAATCTCGGCCTAAGTACCATTTCTCTCATGTAACAGTATCAAAGATGAAGCAAAATATGAAATTGCCATATTATATCTTCCACATTAAAACAGTTAAAACAGTAAGCAGGCTACAAACATCCACCAAAAGTATTACCCTATTGTGATTTTTTTTCCTTAGCCTATTTCACCCCATTGCTGGGCTAAGTCCAGCGGTGTTCGCTCCAGAGACAAAAATACAGTGAAACCCTCATAACTTGTAGCATTTAATATATTTTGTTTACTAATGATTTTGATTTGTTTAAATACAGGTAATAGACAATCAAAGGTCATTTAGAACATAAAATGTGTTATATTCTAGAAGTTATAACAGTTTTACTGGCTTTTTGTCTCTACGGACTATGCCACTGGCAAAGGCCTAACCCTTTATCCTACATGCATCCCTGTCCTGAGCCAGTTCCATCCACTCTTAGATGCTTAATTGTACTCAACTGTAGAATAAGGGTGGTGAAGACACAGGTCCAGCACTCTATAGAACGTTTTCGAAATAGCGTCTGCAAATGCGCACTTTGTGCAAACTGTTCATGACATTGCGTGTAGGGTTGAAAGCCGCGCTTTGCATTTAATGTTATCTACATTTCTATATTTTTTCATTCAGTTATTAAAAATAGTATTTTAGCTAAAGAATTACTGAAAATGTGAATGTAGTGTTATTTTTCAACGTTTTTTTATGCACTGAAAAGACACAATTTTATGTAGTCAAATCAAACGGGGGTGCACGCCTGACTGCATTCCCTTATTCGGTTTTCCTAAAGTGTCCCCATAAAGTGTGAGGTGAGGTGGGGTACCTGAAGTCAGAGGGAGGCGGGGAGTGGTCGTTCTGTATGTAGAACTATATACTATTACCTATTCTGTGGTAAAGGCTAAATGGAAGATTCGCTTACCCACTGGTCCAGCTTGGACAAACAGTTCCCAGAGTAGGCTCTCGGAAACCCTATCGTCCAAACCTCCCACGTATATCGTGGCATCTGAAAAATGGGGGCAAAATATTTTCAGTAAATATTTCGAGCAGAGTAAATAATCTAACAAAAATTATGTTTTGAGATAAATAATGGATATTTATTCGCTAATTAGGATTTGCATAAATCGCTAGTGTATTAGGTTTTGTTTACCATGAATTCGCTAGAAAATGGTCTTAAATGCAAAATTAACCTCACATTTTTATGACCTACTAAAAGGCCAAAAAGATTGTAAGAGATGATCAATTTATGGTTTTTAAACGTCTTTGGGTGTTGATAAATCTTTGCTATTAGAAGGCGTTGTGAACACAATAGTTTTAACAGAATTTACCTTGATTTCTTTCGGCAATCGGACCCGCTGCCATTTTTGTTGTTACTCCATAGGGATGGGAACGAACGAACGGAACGAACACGATTTGAGCGAGTAGATCAATAGAAGATAAAAGGTGATCGAAGTGAGTTTGGTTTTGAAATGTTTCAAATAATGAAAGTGGATTAAATATTCTTGTTTTTCGATATCTTAAAATAACTCTAAAATATTAATCAAGATAAAATGCTCTATGCGTTATTAGTTAGTTTTTGCAAACCTGATTTTAAATATTTGATACGTATCAGTAGTGAGTCACAAAATGGCTGCAACACAGCTCTAGTCAGTCAACTTTTTAAAACTCTGTAGTCTATGAACGTTTTTGATCATACGATCCGAATGGTATTGATGTCCGGTGTGATTGACTAAGATCTATGCAATCACATCACATAAAATTATTTAAAAAAACAGTGGTGCTGCTCACAAAATAACAAGGGAAGACATATCAACAGTAGCAGTGGACCTGAAAATAGAGGAGCTATGAAATACAGATACATCAGACAGCTTATGAAGCGCGCTTATGACAACTTATTGAAGTGTTATTCGGACCGTAGTGTGCAAAAGCCATAGACAAAAGTTAATTTTTAAACTGTCAAAATGCTGTCACACAAAATAAATGTCAAACAAAGAAAAAAAAAGGTTGGCTTGCCGCCATTAATTTGTTCGGTCGATGTTGTATTTGATATTCGTGAAAAATTGGTTTTAGTGATATTTGTGACATCATTTAGTGCGGATTGTGTGCCAAAAAGTTGCGTAAATCGACCAACATAACAGGAATCTCAAATACATACGAAGAAAGAACAAAAGTTTTGGTGCAAGTTAAATCGCACTGGTGATTTTGGCGGCAACGCACGAGCTTACAAAATCGACCACAATTTCATCGTCATCGTTCATCTATCATCCCATCTTCATCAGAAGAGTTTAGCATGGGAATCGTGAAGAAAAGGGCGGGCTTTGTTTCTTAATTTTCTAAATAGTTTTTCGTGGCTATTATTGTGTTAATGTGGTGGAATTAGTTTAATAATGTGCCATTAATGGAGAACAGTATAGTTAAAGTGAGAAATAAAGAAGGCGCTCCCGTTTGATTCAGATTGATCCTCGTGTAAAACTCCCCTGAACATTGGAATGTTTGTACCACCCTCGCATTTCAGGAGTTAGGTACTAAGGTTAGGTTTAAGTACAAAGAAAAATATAACTAAAGACCACGGCTGTAAGGGCTAGTTCCCATTGCCTTTCCGAAAGGATAAACTACTAAAAAAAAAAAAAAAAAAGAAAAAAAAAAACATTCAAAAAAGAAAAAGAAGTGAGAGAGCGCGAACGCGTCTTTTCCGCATTTCCGTACATAAACAAATATTTTCTTTCCATTTCGAAAAATGCAAAGCGCTTCGGATGTGATATCTTCATTATTTTGGTTCAAAGACGATGGAGACATCGATGAGGATAAGGAGCCTCAAATAATAGAGCAGTTTGTGCAGAATGTAGAAGATTTTAGTTCACAGTATGGAAGTGAAATCAGTGTTTCTTACACGGCTTTCAATCTTCGTGGCCCACCTTCGAACTTTCCTGATTACGGGGACTATCCTCAAGCCTTTGTTATGGTAAGTACATATGCGTAACAAGTTGAAATAATTCTTTTCTGTAAACTATTTCACAACCGGATTTGTCGTTGTGATTGTTGTTTATATTTTTGTTATTGTTTTGTTTTTGGATCTCACATAAAAAAACCAATCAATCAATCAATCAATTATACTTTATTTTACACCAAAAAAACATAGTATACAGAGAGTTAATAAACAGGAAATACAGACGGTACAAAAAACTGTTTATGAGATCACGTTCAAGGTTTATTGTGTTTTAAATATCAGAGTTTTAATTAAGTCTTAGGTACCTAATTGAATATACTGGTTTTCTATTTATTGTATTTTATTTTTTATTGCGCTCGTTGGCGTAGTGAAACATCGGTATCGGAAACGATCGCCGAAGTTAAGCAATGTCAGGTCGGGTCAGTCTTTGGATGGGTGACGTAATGGCATTTCGTCTTGAGCGTCTCCATGCTTCGGAAGGCATGTTAAACAGTTGGTCCCTGATAGTTCCATCAGATGGCAGTGTAACTATTTATTAAGCCAGGTCAGAGGCCTACGAAGGCAGATTAAAATTTTCTAGCAGCTTGTTGACCACTAAATTGCCTCCACCAACCCGCACTGAGCCTGCGTGGTGGAGTATGGCCCACTCCGTCTTACCCATATTTGTGAGTGGAGGCCTTTGCCCTGCAGTGGGATCCTACAGGTTATAACTAACTTACTACTATTTTATTGTGACACAAAGCTTTTATCATCATCATCATCAGCCTATATACATCCCACAGGGCACAGGCTTACCTTCAGGGAGGGTGTATGGGCGGTCACAAAATTTAAACTAAATGCTTTGTTATATATAATTGCTAACCACAAACATAAACTCACAACTATAATCCCTATCTGGGTGGTCCAAAACTTTGCTACAAATAGGTACCGACCATACTAACCATCTTTAGAATGCATATAGTCATAGCAAGGCTCATTTTTGATGAAACTGTTTGAATCTTGTAAGGGGCAAATACCGTTTGTATGATGAATATAAATAATTGTATGTGAGTCATGGATAATTATTCGATATCATTGTCTAGTCATAATCCAGGTCCAGGCTAGATTCCGGATCTTTAAATTGACTAGATAATCTGTGTGAATCTAGATAATCATCATCTTGCTAGCTACTGTCCCGCTGGGTAGAAGTGTCTGCTTTCCTAGTCTGTTTCTTCCACTTCACTCTATCCTGAACATCGTTGATGGAGAGCTCGCAGCTGTCCATAATTTCCTTTTTACAACATCAGACCATCTGAGTTTTGGCCTGCCTACAGCATGTTGACCTGGTAGGGTAAAGTCCATTGCTTTGTAGCCTAAATACTCAGGTGGTCTTCTTTTAACATGACCAAACCATCATTTTGCATCAATGACAATGTCCAAGATATTGATTTACTATTGTTTTGTGCAGCGAACATATGGCACATGGTGGGAAGAAGCTCCGTCGGCCCAGGAAGACTACATGCCACAAAATAGCTGCACCATTGCCAGTCAGGATTTTGTAGGTATGTGATTATGTCTACAATCCTTAAGTAAATAATTGGTGATCTTATATTGAGTTGATGACATGCCATTGAGTTAGACTCGGTGACAGGATGCCAGGCTTATTGGGGGTTCAGAACATCACATAATAGGAAAAATGCATGCACATAAAAAAAATCAAAACAAACTAAATTTTTTGTGCTAATAACTATTAACACATTTGCTTCTGATGACCTACCTCTTCTTCTTGCTGCCCTTATCCCATTATTTGGGGTTGGCGCAATAAGTCGTCTTCCTCCATTCATCTCTTTTAGCCGTCATTTCAGCGCTCACACCTTTTTTACACATGTCATCTTTCACACAATCCATCCATCTTTTCTTTGGTCGTCCTCTCTTCATGCAGCCATCCACATTCAGATTTAACATTCATCTTGTAATATGCCACTCATCTCTTCTCATCACATGTCCATACCACGATAACCGATTACCGCTGATGACCTACCACATAGGTCTGAAATAAAGAGCCCACCTTGCGGGATTGTTTATATCACATTCCAAAGGTGTTAGTACATTTGAGTTTATACAACGTGTTAATGAATAAGCGCAAAACCTCATGCACCCCAACTGATTTATAAAAAAATTATTAGATTGAAACAATGATTTCATTATTTTTATAGTTATAATTTAAAGTTATTCACATTTTAAGTTATCAGGCAAAATGATTTGTTATCATTTCAGCAATGAATGAAAGCGGTAACATGCTCATGGATACATTTTAAGAAACTTGTTTTGGTAGTAGGGTGAGAGTGTCCGAGCGGTGGGTTGAGATCGAGTTGTTGTTGAAAAACAATACAATAAGTACATGCAATATAAAATAAATTTCATTTCATTAGTGCCACCCTTAGAGTGCCACCCATCTATGCATTCATATTTGCTTTGTGTGGGTTATTGTGTAAATTTGGAAAAAAGTAAAACTTCGAGTCTATATTATTTTTTTGTCAATAACTACACTCAAACTAATCTATCATTAAATCACTATTTTACGACCAACAGAAGTGGCATTTGAAAGAGCAGTCTATCCGATGGAAGTGTCAGTGTTTGAGACATACAATCCTGGAGCTTTGGTCCGAATCTGGGCTTGGGGACCGTCATCCTGGATGCTCCTGTGGGAAGGAGAGCCGGAGTATGTAGGAGATACACCCAGAATCTTCAGTCCACCCATTACTCAGATCAATTTTCCTACTAGGTAAGCCAAAAAGAATCTTTATTTCAACCTATGATTTTTTAATTGTTGATATTCCATCATACACTACTTCATGCACTGATACGATGTTTTCCTTATTATATGTTTAATTTCCTAGAACTTACGTTAATCGCCTATCTGGTCGGCTTTTCCTGCGACATAGGTTTCCTCCAAACTTCTCCACTCTATTCTGCCCCTTGCAGTTGGACTCCCAAGTTGTCAAACCCTTGGTAATATCTATATAACTACTACCAAATAATTGTTAATAATATTGATATGGTCCTGCTATTAATAGTAAGATCTGGGAGAGAGTTAGTGGTCAAATTGCTGTCAAGAAAATAAGGTAGTAAGCACTTGAACGAATAAATTCTCACAGCATATTTTTAACCAGACTATTTTGAAATACCTGATGTCGTCTAGAAAACGTCACCATTCTCTTGCCCATTTCCCATTATTTTGGATCGGTGCAATATGTCATCCTTTTCCATTCATCGCCTTTAGGCGCGGTTTATACAGAAGAGACGTGTGGCGGTGGCGGTTAGTTAAAGTAACACAATTAGAAACGTTATAGTACGTAGCATAGCGTCGTTTCGAGAATTACGTCCGCGCCTCCAGACGACGTCACCTGGATGCGCGGGCGCGATTCTCCTTTAGGACTAAAACAACGCTATGCTATCACTACATAGTATAAAACAAAGTCGCTTTCTCTGTCCCTATGTCCCTTTGTATGCTTAAATCTTTGAAACTACGCAACGGATTTTGATGCGGTTTTTTTTAATAGATAGAGTGATTCAAGAGGAAGGTTTATATGTATAATAACATCCATTAAATAGTGGAGAAGTACTGTTATTTTTGAGGTTTCTAATGTGATGTCGTAAATAATTACATTTTTTCCGCTTACATTGCAAACGCAGGCTGAACCCTACGAGTTTTATCAAAATAATGTACTAAGTATTGTACACATTGAAAAGGTCTACAGAAAAGTCCGTGATGGTATATGTCTATCTCTTATGGATAACCCACAATAACTTTTTTTTGTCATTTACTTTTTACGACAAATAATGGCTAATTTTCGAAGCGATTTTAACCAATACAGCATTAATCCTTAACCAATTAAATACCTTGAATACATTGTTCATTTAATATAGAGTTAAAAATGTAAAAAGTAAATAAGTAAAAATGTAGTGTATGAATTTAGATATTCCAAAGATAGCAGGAAATCTTCATGGTATAGGGAAAGGGGTATTGTTTTACTCCAAATTTAACGCGTGCGGGCCACGGGTAGTAATGAATAAATCAAAACTACTGAATCGATTTTAATCACATAGGCTATATATTTTATACCCGTCCGAAGCCGGAGCGGGCCGCTATGTTTTTATATACAACGTTCACAGTTTTTCTGTAGTGTATTTAGTATCAGCATTGCACCCGTGCGAAGCCGGGGCGGGTCGCTAGTGTACTATAAGGTTTATATTGTGTAACTTAGATTATCCGCCACCGCCAAAAGTATCTTCTGTATAAACCGTGGCTTAGGGTTAAACTTGATCTGGCAGCACGGAATCGTTTTTTTTTGACACTCCATCCTGCGACCTTTCTCTCTCTAGCCAATGACGTTCCAGAGCGACAGAAAAGGATAGAATGTGAAAAAATGCTATTCCGTGCTGCCAGAAGAGACTCAACCCTTAACCGCCTACTGAAACTATTTTAAGGGGATGATCTGACTGTCAAACTAAACAACTTTCTCTATGCGACCAATATCGAAATAGCGAAAAAAAAACTGCTGTCCCATAGAAACCTGCAAACATAAAATTCGACTCAAATGTAAGGGACAGCTGATTTTTTTTACGCGATTTCGAAATTGATCCCATAGAGAAAGTTGTTAAGTTTAATGGTCTGATCATCCCCTTAAAATAGTTTTAGCCAATTTTTTTAGACCTTAAGTATATAAATACTTTAATTTTTGAGAGCTGTGATTGTTATTCATCACAAATAATTTGGCCGAGACCAAGAAGGATGACAAAATAGGGAGGAGGCTTATGCCCTGCAGTGCGTGGATACGGGTTGAAAATGATGATAAATAATTTTGTTGACAGGGTGCTAAGACTGGAATTCAATCATAGACTGCTGCCATACTACACAGAATTAGATGCTGTTTTACTCAAAGGAAAGGAACCAACAAACATTGTCCGAATGAAAAATAACTTTGCATACTCTTCGCTCTTCTACAAAAAGACTCAACCAGTAGTCGAAAAAGGTAGGTACCTATTTTTGTATTCTAGACATTATTCTAGATAAAGATCTACACGATAACATGGTCCAAGGTAATACTGACAATGATGATCCAATTAGTGATACTGCTAGTCGAGCAACAAATCCTTGTATTTGTTTTGTGCATAACGTCTGTCTCGACACACACATGCATTGCGAGACTTGTAAACACTTGTAAAAAACTTTGGAGGCGCGAGTTATTGTAGATCTCTACATTACTGTTCCCGTAATAATTTACCACTTCAACTCTTCTATTCTAATGAAACATACAAAATTTTTAGAGGCTTTTACCCAGAGATATTCTTAAATATTATAGCGTGCCACAGAAGACTTAATAACAAAAATGCAACTTGAAAATTTTTAAGTATCACCACAGATTACTAGTTACTTCGTAACAGATATATCACTTCCTTAGGAAGCGATTAATTCCCACGCTTCAATTACCTACTGCTAGATGGTACGAGCAAAAATGTATCTAATACAGCTTGACTGAGCGTTGGTATTACTTCGTACAGCGCGTGAGACGTATGCGACCGTTGCCGTCTGGCGCGAGTGGCAGAAATCAAGCAAGCACATCGTATGATGCGCGCGATAAGGCTATCACGCCTTGTATCTCGTTCGTTCGCGCGCAAGTAGAAATAGAGCTAAGGCGCGATAGCACTATGCTCATCATCGTCATGCTTGATTTGTAACTAAATAAAATATGGGGGTTAATTTTTTTTTTCACATTCAGTGTTTCGTTTTGGAACAAGATAAATACAGTAAGTTGACGTTCTTAAGTTAGTCATCTGCACAAAAACATAACAAATGTATAAAATCGTCACAACTATAACTATTGTTTATCGTGAAACCACAATGTCACAAACAATTATTTGCTTGGCCACGGTCATGGTTGCGAAGGTTTTAAATATTGTTACACCATTTAATTGATGTGTCTGGGTAATTTATATGACTTGCTACCTATAAAACATTTGTTTACGGCGTGTTGTAATTAAGAGTATATGTATAAGTACTTCAATGGTACCTATATTATGTAACTTTGTGAGTCTTTATCTTTAAGAACTTGAACAAACGGGACAGTTACAGATATTTTGCGTGAAAAATGTTTGAATTTTATAGTTTTTATGTTTGCATTTTTCTAATTCATTGAGTTTCATGCGAGTTGGCTCTATTGTGAACGTATGTCAGTTTGATGGGCTGAAGAGCGAAAGAAAGAAGAACTAAAGAAAGTTCGATATGTAACATCACATGTATGATACACACATACATGGTCCTTCTTAATATGCTGACACTTTTTTAAGGGGATGATCAGACCGTCAAACTGGACAACTTTCTCTATGGCACCCACATCGAAATCGCGAAAAAAAATCAACTGCTCCATACAAAACCTACTCTAGCCAAATGTATGGGACATTTGATATTTTTTTCGCGATTTCGATGTTGGTCGCATAGTGAAAGTTGTTCAGTTTGATGGTCTGATCATCCCCTTGAAAAAGTGTCAGAATATTAAGTTGGACCCTGTCTAAATGAGGAATATTTAATTTTACATCTTTCTTAATATGCTGATGGTTTTTAAAGGGCATCAGACCATTAAACTGAACAACTTTCTTTTAGTGATTAATGTGGAAATCGTGAAAAAAAAACCTGATACAGACAAAAATGCATTAATCCTCGACCTAAATGTATATGACGGCGGATTTATTATCCCATAGAGATAGTTGTTTAGTTTGATGGTCTGATCATCCTCTTAATAAACATTCAGCATATTAAGTTGGACCCTGTATAATGTACCTAAACAACGACCAAAAACAATAACAACTCGTGTCAGACTCGCCCATGATAAGGTTTCGTAGCCATTGTATAAGTAGAAAAATAAAAAAATTAGAGAACAAGTCTAATTTATTTACTGGTTTTTTCCGAAACAGGTTGAGCTACAGCATCCGTTGTAATTTCCACTGAAAAAACTTACCTTAAGCTATATTTTATGCATGCATGCATGCATATGCTCACGACTATATTCCCCAAGGGGATAGTCAGAGATATTCTGAAACCTCAGAACATCCACGTTTCACCAGTAGTACCGAAATTCTAGAGTGACGGGGGGTGAGCCCGTCGCCACTTATAATTGTGATATTATATAATTGTGAATAGACAGTGGGTACAATACATGCCTCGAAATTGAAGCATGCAGGTTTCCTCACGATGTTTTCCTTCTATATTTTATAACATTCTGATTTTTCACTCCAGAATGCACTCCAGTAGAAGTTGGTGGGGGGGCGGCTATCCAAAGACACATCACACGATTTCAAAAAAGTGCAAAAATGAGCGAGTAATTGAGGTGGGGCATACGGACGGACAGACAGAATTGACGAAAGTATAAGGATTCCTTGTTTGACTACGGAACCCTAGAAAGGGGCGTCTATTTTGCCACTGATTAGTTAATTTGTCTTTGTCTGCTCTAGAAGTTTTATTAAGTTAATCACTACCACTTAAAACCTGATATTTAAATAAAGTTAGAGCCGGTAATGTCGTGATCGTTTTAATACTTATTGTTTATTTCTTGTTGGAATAAATAAATTATTATTAATTATAATTTCTCAATGACCACAACAAGGACATTGTTGTTTATCTATACAGTAAATAGCATTACTCGCGGCTTCTTTTTAGGGTTCCGTAGTCAAACGAGGAACCCTTATTATTTCGTCCATTCTCTCTGTTGGTCTCTGTATGCTCCGCCTCAATTACTCCCGGGGTAAAGCAGTGTTTAGGTACTGTGCAGAAGGTCTGAGAGTCTACCACGAAGTAAGAGTTTTCGTTCCAATGTCAAATCTATTCAAATGAAGTTTGGACAGAAACGGTCACAATATTCCTATCGAAGATCGAAAGTCCCGAGTATATAGGGCCTGGGCAATCAGCAAGTCGTTAATACTGGTCGGCTGATGTATCCACCACGATGGCAAGTCAAACTCTATGACTTGCCAATCCATGAAGATAAAGCCATTCCATAAACATTTATATCTAGAATACTAAACTAAAGAGGTAGGAGGTCTAAAGAGGTAGATATATTCCATTATTCATTGACAAAATTCACAGAGGCCGCTTTAGATTGTTTAAGTAAGGCAAGTTAATTAATAAGTTTATTATATTATCAATTTGGGTGTAAACCTGTAAAGATAATGTATTTGTAGTATAAATAAATGAATATGAATATCTTCGTGTGGGCCGCAAGCCTCCTGGTGTCAGAGTTTTTTCAGACCGCCTTACGGCCTCTGACGTGGTTTTATGTAACGACTAATATCACCAGAGATAGTAGCCGAGACAACGGCTTAACCTGCCATCCGAACCTCGGAATCATCTTTGTTTTCCGACAATCAGGTGATTCAGCCTACAATGTCCTAGGGGGAAAAAACGCACAAAGTACTTATCACTAGGTGTCCCCCGTTGGAATCGAACCCACGACCTCCGTGTCAAGAGCTCAATGCTCTTAACCATTAGACCACGGTGGCAGTTGAACATTTATATGAATAATATGAATATGAAGAATTATCTCGTACTTTCAAAGTACATATAGTACAAGTTGTTGACTCGACCGGCATCGGCACGTGATGAGAGCAAAACGTGAACGCGTGAACGAGATATTGCGGACGGAATTCTTTACCTCTATTTCTTTTTACGGTAACTGAGATTATTTGTACAGGATTAGGATCTCGCAAACTCAAAACTCAAACTCAATATGTTTTCAAATTCACATGGGTCGCTTATTGACGTCTTTTTTTAATCTACCACCGCGTCGGAAGGTGTTCCGTTTTAGAGAAGATGCGGCCAGAAACTCTACAGCACACATCTTTAAAAAAAATAGAGAGGGTACACTTACAGATACAATATTGAATTACATAGTGTAACATTGTCAAGACCAGACATTTTGGTCATTCTTATAATCATCGAGTTTATAGTAGCCTATTTTACAGAGGACTTGCTTAACATGAAACTTAAAGTTTTGGGAAGTACAATTGTAGCAAGGGACAATTAATTTGTTTTATTATTTTAAGAAATCTTACGAACTAATTATACAGGATTTATGATTAGATGATTACAGGATAGGGTATCAACATTTTTTTTAACCAACATTACGAAGTACTTAAAAGTTTCCACAGCTAAATAGACACAATTCTTTATCCAACATTATGAAGTAGGCAAAAGTTTCCACAGATAAGTACTAAATAGACACAAAATGGTGCATAGATTACACTTAGGTTCTTATCGCTTTATCAGGAGATGTAAAAATATCAACTCATGATTAGCTTTGGCGACTATACCATTGTGTTGATTCCAAAGTTGTTCAGTTTGATGGTCTGGAGCACGCCCTTAAGTATGTTACGCATTTAAGTTTACACCCTGAATATCTACTCCTATTCCTCTTATCTTTCGTTAAGGGTTCCCAGAGAAATTAGTGTCATGTCATCCTCAGGCTTGATGTCCCGACTTCATTGTCTAGTGTTGTAGCCGCCGCTGTTGATCCTGGATTACAGGAGTTACAAGTGGTGGGTACTATGCCCGTAAACCACAAACTCTACCCATCAAGCTGAACAACTTTTACTATGGACGCAAACCGATCGGAGCAAAAAAAAATAAGTTGCTCCATACTAAACTACAATGCCTACTCGACTCAAATTTATGCAACAGCAGATTTTTTTGTTGCTTCGATCCATTTGCTCCCATAGTAAAAGTTGTTCAGTTTGATGGGTAGACTCTTAGTTTAAAAGGATACTAATGATATCAATTTCAAGATATAGCGTCATGTTTGCTTCAACACGTGCTGGACACGATTCTTGAATTTGGAACGGAACTTGAAAATTGTGCAACAATGAATTATGTATGATTGTCATGAGAACACAGAATATTAGCTAATCACAACACTGCCAATTTCAAATAAATACGCAACAGGCTTAGAATAGACCACCCAATTTCTTCCCATTGGGTGTCGTACGAAGCGACTAAGGGATGAGATTCCGGTCGTGAGTTTATATAAGATCCTTCTTAATATGCTGACACTTTTTTAAGGATATGATCAGACCATCAAATTGAACAACTTTCTCTATAGCACCAACGTCGAAATGGCGAAAAAAAATTTGCTGTTGCATACAAAACTGCCATATGTAGGGACAGCTGTTTTTTTTCGCGATTTCGATGTTGGTCCCATAGAGAGAGTTGTTCAGTTTGACGGTCTGATCATCCTCTTAAAAAAGTGTCAGCATATTAAGAAGGACCCTATATAAACTCACAGGACAGGAGATATAATGTTTTGTGCAATCTGTCCTCGGAGAATCTGTCCCTTTAAAATCTTTAAATGAATTTAAGTTTGTTGACCCTTGTGAATATTTTAAATTAACCAGTTTTATTAGGTGTATGAACTGTACAGAACTTTATTCACCTGTTGTCAAAAATCCACGCTCTGCAAAATGCAATAACTATAACGAAAATAGAGTATTTTTACCTGACTGCGCCAGAATGAGGGTTATGTTTTTCGAGCGCATGTATGTATGTCTATTTCTTTGGCACGGCCTACAGCCTAAACGGCTTGATGGATTTTAACGTATGAGGTGTCATTACATTCGTAAAAATTGTAAGAGTAAAATAGGCTATATTATTTTATGAGTTTCGTTAAAATATATAGTTTTAGTGCTAGGATTAATTTAAGATTTGTATAGAAATCTTTGAGACACTGTAACTTTAAAACTATACATTTTAACGAAAATCTGACTTCATACAAACATAGAGATTAGTTTGTAGATTGTTTCTGAAAAAAATCATTGACTTTAATTGGTTAGTATGGAAAATATCACCAGACTTCGTTTGTACGCAGCGCGCTTCGAATTAAAGTTTTCCAATATAATTATTTCACAGTGGTCTGCGCGTACGAATTCGCGGTCGTCAGTAGTAAGGAATAGTTTTATTGATGCTATCTTTTAACTACCAGATAAATTACAATGTTTCCCACTGCCAGATTCAAGCAGCATAGAAGAGTTGACTTCATTCATGTTTTTTTTTTGTTGCAGGTCAGCTTTTGAATAGAATATTAGCGTCCAATCTTCACGAGTCCGTTGTTCCATCGAATAAACTATTGAGGCAAAGACTACTCGACACAGGACCACCTTTAGGTGATTTTGAACGACTGCCGGTAAGTCATTAATATCTTAGTCTATTTTTATTACTGTTGACTGGGACTGTATACGTTGTTATAATAAAATCCCCGAGACCATTTTGAATCTTTCCGAAAACATGTTTAAAACTCAAATCAAAAAAGTCCTCTGTAAGAAAGCATATTATAAACTGGATGATTATTTAAATGATCAAAATGCTTGGGTCTGAGGTCACTAGCTTATAGTTTATTTACTTAACTGTATAGTATCAATTATTTTATTAAATAGACTATGTATTATTGTATACATAACTTTAGCTTAAGAATTTATATTGTAATAGTTATTAAGTCGTGTTATGTTGTAGAGTTTCTGGCCGCATCTTCTCTACAGCGACAACACGTTCCGACGCGGTGGTAGCTTTAAAAAAGATTTGACGTTTGATAAGTGTGCTGTAAGCTCCTATATTGAATAAATTATATTGATATTGATATTGGATATTGCATGCAAGGTTCGTATTATAACACTGCGACCATTGCTGGTCTATTGTAATGCCCCATGCTCACCTCTATATTTTTACAGATACCCCCGAACTTATGGTATTTTCTTCTAGGTATGCAGGTTTCCTCACGATGCTTTCATACATTTAACACAACCGTACATACATTCCGTAGAACTTAGTGGTACAGGGTACAGGCTAGGAATCGAACTGCACCGCGCCGCCTCGTAATGCGATAGTGGTTGACTATCTAGGAATGGGCTATCCTTTTCACCACCTATGCCGTATCAGAAAGTGAAAATGTAACTCTTTTTTATGCACCTACCTAATTTGTTTTCTTCTCGATGGATGCATGTCTAATGGGTGGATGTGTTTCTGACAGTATCAAATTGTAAACTTAAATCGTTGTTTCAGAATCAGTAGGTCTTGTCAAAAATTCCTATATTTTGATCCAAAACGAAAGATCGATTAGAAACAAAACCGAACTTTCGGAGTATCAAGTCGAAAAGAGAGATAATTTCTTCCATTCATCTCTTTTAGCCTTAATTTTTAGTATAGGTAGCATGGCAGATGCCCTGCAGCACCAGGCTAATCATGATGATGATGTAACTTCTAGATTTCCAAACTAAATTTTTACTCATTTAACGTCCTTGGAAATACAGTATCACTTTATTATCGCACATACGTAGACATGACTCCATGAGCTAGACATCTCATGAGTCACTGGATAGTGTAACAATGCTGTTACTAAAATGGTACAAATTGCAATACAAAACACCTACTTAGATTACAATACTTTATGTTATGATAACTCTATAATATTGTTCAACTTTTTTACGTCTAAAACGGAAATGGATGTGACAATGTTAGTTCAGTTAGACTTTAGGATCCCATTGCTGGGCAAAGGCCTCCTCTCACGGATAAAGTTGAGATCCCTCTCCTATAGGAGGGAGTGGGCTGTACCTACTCCAACACGAGCGGAGGGGCTGCTGTCGGAGAATTTTCAAGCTGCCTTAATCGGCCTCTGGCCAATACTATTATTATTTGAACGTTTTTTTTTTCTAGGAAATTATGTATGATTTGTTGCACCTGGCTTGTATATGAAGAAAAACATCGTGAAGAAACTTAAATTGAGGCGCGTATTGTACCAACTGTTTATTAAAAACTGTCCATTAAGGCGATGAGCTAACTCCCTGTCACACTGAACAGAGTTTGGACAGCTAGTGATATGTTGATATTCTGAATATGGTATATTTAGAATGACCCCGACTCTCCGTTGATTATCGTCGACGACACTTAAGAGGATATAATTCGGAGCGCGCTCCATACAAACGTACTATGGTGATATTTTCAATACTAACCAATTAAACTAAATGACATTTTTCAGAATCAATCTAAAAACAAATTTCTATGCTTGTATAGAGTACGATTTTCGTTAAAATGTATAGTTTTAAAGTTACAGTGCCTCAACGATTTCCATACAAATCTTAAATTAATCCTAGCATTGAAACTGTATATTTTAACGAAAATCTGACTCCATACAAGCATAGATATTTGTTTCAAGATTGTTTCAGCAAAATTTCATTGACTTTAATTGGTTAGTATTGAAAATATCACCATAGTACGTTTGTATGGAGCGCGCTCCGAATTATATCCCCTTAATCGTTTTTCATTCAAACATTCCTTGTTAATGGTATTTCGTCTTCACCTTCATTGATTTACTCATTATATTGTAAGGATTTTATAACATTCATAAATCATATCCAACCATCACCTTCATAAACTACTAAACTAACCAGCAGGATTTATTCTAAATCTGGGCGTTATCCTGAGACTTAATTATTAAGGTATCTCAATATAATATGTCAATGTCATCAATTTTGTAATTTTCCAAATACATTTTTAGAATAAGTGCCGACCCCCAATTCTGCTATATTCGTGAGCATTTATGCATGAGCGCAAAAATGTGTTCTTGTAAAACATCGCTTAGCTATATACAGGGTCCAACTTAATATGCTGACAGTTTTTTAAGAGGATGATCAGACCATCAAACTGAACAACTTTCTCTAAGGGACCAATGTCGAATCGAGAAAAAAAAAATCTGCTGTCCCATACAATTGGGTCGAGTAAGATTTCAGTTTACCATGGAACAGTTGTTTTTTTATTCGCGATTTCGACATTGGTCCCATAGAGAAAGTTGTTCAGTTTGATGGTCTGATCATCCTCTTAAAAATAAAAACGAAACGAAACACCAAAAACGAAATACCAAGACCATAGTAATTAAATTAAGTCTAATTTTTTTGTACAAAATTTTCAATAATCTTCATCAATTTTATTTAAAACTGAAATAAAACACAAATGGAAAGTTCCAGTTTACGCTATCGCGTCCATACTGCGTCGATCAAAGCAATGTCGAAACACCTACTCGTAAACAAACTTTCCAGCGCTGGGCGAGATTGGTTTATTATTAGTTCATTGATGCGATTTGTTGTTTAGGCTTAACGCAGACTTTCAATAATTGTATATCTACATGTTACAAAAGTAAAAATAAATATTTAAAACTTTTAAGGATGTTGTTTAGACCATCAAACTGAACAACTTTCACTATGGGACCAACATCGAAATCGCAAAATAAAAAATTATTATCTACACCGCCTACTTTTGTACCGTCTGTATTTCCTGTTTATTAACTCTCTGTATACTATGTTTTTTGGTGTAAAATAAAGTATGATTGATTGATTGATTGACATTTAGCTCGAGTAGATTTGTAGTTTAGTATGGAACATCAGAATTTTATTTCGCGATTTCGATATTGGTCCCATAGTGAAAGTTGCTCAGTTTGATGGTCTAAACCACCCCCTTAAATGTTTATTTGTATTTTTGTAACACCTTGTATAATATTTATTCATTTCCACTATTATATTATTTAGACCAACCCGAAAACACCATTAAACGTTTATTTGTATTTTTGTAACATGTTGTATACTTAAAAATTTCTTTACATTTTATATTTATCCTGTTATCTTTTTACCAACTTCACAAAAGGAGGCTATCAATTCATATGTTTTTACCCGACTGCGTCAGAAGGAGGGTTATTAAACAATTTTATTCAACTTAGAAGCTGTCTAACTATCTTCGTAACTAACATTCGAATCTTATAATCGAATTCTCACCCATTTCCGGTTATCAAATTGAGCTGAAATTTTACAAACATGTGTACTTCAGACGACAATACAATAATATTGTGACATGGAGCTGGTCTGATGATGGAGACGGATGGTGATCGAGAGGATCTTGTCAATTAATATAATTGTAAGAAAACACTCGTGCTAGGTCACATTTAATTTGTATCGATGAAGAATTTTTATTTTCACCGCCATCGCCATAGAAACAATACAATTAAGTAGGTACCTACAAAAAAGAAACACTATTTTATTTCTAAAAAAAACAACGTAGGCCGAGATTCAGAGACGATTTTTTGGGTCTTAGCTCGAGCTAAGCGTGGCGAAAATGTATGGATTTTGACAAACGGGAGTCCGAACTATGACTTACAAATCGTCTCTGAATCTCGACCTGAATGTTATACAAATAATTTTCTTAACATGTATGTATACAGGGTCCTTCTTAATATGCTGATACTTTTTAAGGGGATGATCAGACCGTCAAACTGAACAACTTTCTCTATGGGACCAATATCAAAATCGCGAAAAAAAAAATCAGCTGTCCCATACATTTGGCGCCAGTAGGTTTGCAGTTTTGTATAGAACAGCTGATTTTTTTTTTCGTGATTTCGATGTTGGTGCCATAGAGAAAGTTCTTCAGTTTGATGGTCTGATCACCCCCTTTAAAAAAGTGTCAGCATATTAAGACGGACCCTATATGTTAAGAAAGTTATTTTTATAACTTTTAGTGCATTTTTTTAAATCTTAGCACTATGATCATTTATTTTGGTTAAAAAATCGAGGGCGCTAGCAAGCCTTTTATACAATTTCATAATATACTATTTGAATGACCGTCGCGTCGCCCGCCTGTACCTATACTATGATAACTAAGCGTAGAAAAATTTTTTTACTTACCAACGTAAATAACGTTGACGCAGTAGCTTTGAAAAGTTGGATATTATAATAATAGCTTTCAATGAATCGCTTCGGTTCGTTGTCGACTTTTTGTCGTCATCAACATAAAATGGATCTACGCTTATATAGCTCTTTGGTGTCCTGCTGAAATATTCAACTAAAAGGAATTTATTTGCCCTAGGACGAAACGATACTATGCGTTATGAAGTACCTGGATATGCAGTCCCTCTGCAGATGCGCTCAAGTAAACCGTCATTTCAACAGGCTTGCTTCGGACGCTATACTGTACCGGAGCATCGATCTCAGACCTTATTGGCATTGCGTTCAGTCTCAGGTTAGTAGTGTCACTTCTTCATACTACTACTACATCATTGCCTATTTTCGTCTTCGACGAGGGATCGAGATAAAATTGGGTGGGGCAGAGGGATTGTCTGTTCTGTATGTGTTTTAATATTAGTTCCATAAATATATAAAATTTGTACCCTTATTGATGTTTACTAAGTCCATAAAACCACTTCATGCGCAATTTGTGCATATTTTCCTTGACGTAAGTGCAGGGCTGAATGCGCGCGTTTTGTATGAAAACCTCATCTACATTTCGTTACTTTTATGTTGTTAAAAATAGTATTCAAGCTAAAGAATTACCGAAAATTTGAATTTAGCGTTATTTTCTATTGTATTTTTTTATTGAAAAGATAAAAATAAAATATATTTCATATAGTCAAATACTAGCACTGCGCGCGCATAGGTGCATTCCCTTGCTCGACTACCCTCAAGTGTCCCCAGAAAGTGTGAGGTGAGGTGGGCCTGAAGTCAGAGAGGGGCAGAGAGTGGCACAGACCATCAATCTTAAGAAATTTCAATATGGGATCAACACTGAAATCCATAAATATTTTGTAACGATCCTAAGATCGAATAAATTTTATAAAATCGCCTCATTCGCGTTCACTTCTTTTGATTAAATTTTTGAGTACATTAGCGATTCCCGGCCCTTATTGGCTTTCACTCGACCTTTAAATCGCTCTTCATCTTGTACCAATTAATTAATTATCAAATCACAGCCACAAGCCCTTTTCTATCCTTGTCACGGTATCTGTCAATCACACTTATAATCTGTCAATACAATCGCAGTATAAAAACTTCTCAATTAACGCATTTCCACTAATTAATCAGTTTTATTGTTATTAATTCACGTCAATATTTTGTTATAAAAAACTTACCTTGTACTTGTCTACATTTTATAGTAATTCCATGCTTGTGATACGTTAAGCATGCCGATGTTATTTATTAGAGTTCAGGATAGTTTGAGCTTTGTTGAAAATGCCGTGATGTTAGTGACCTTTGAACTGCTAGAACGTAGATCTGCGCGACGAACAAAAGATTTTCTACTGTGTCTCATATTGCGGGGCAGTCCATGGGTTTCCACATGTTATTGGTGTAATGTTGCTGCTTGAAGTTGCCAATCTGGGGCTTCGCTTTCGTCCAATTAAGCTACCTACACCTATGTCAGTACATACATACTCAAAAGTAACAATCTCTTAAAGTGACTAAACAAGAAAATACGACCGACATAAGCGTAGCTCTTGAGTTAAGATAATGATGAAGTAACTGGCGAGTTACGGGTTCAAGTCTCGTCCGATACAGAATTTAATCTATAATTTTATTAGAGAGGAACCCGAAGAAGGAGATCTTTTGATTAATGGGCTAATCAATAGGTAAACAAGCCATTGCATAAGCAATTTTGCACGCGACAACAGTTTCAAAACAAGTTTCTTTTAAACGTGACAATGTACAGTAACTTTACTATATTTGTTTCCAAAACGTGAGATTGAATGCCGAGAAATCTTACTAGTGTTTGTTGTGGAATCGTAACTTCTGTTAGAAGTCGATAAATGCTATAATAATACACTTTATTGTTTGTGAAAAGACCGCCTTATGTACCGGCGACACTTGAGTAGGGAAGGCAAATTTTGAAAAAATTATGGTATTGATCGAGATAATTATGTCCATAACCAAATCGTAAAGCGAAGAAAAGTCGAGCATGCTTCGCTCTAGCCTCTAGCTCTATTTCTCTTTGAATTAAGGACTGCTGCCTGCTATGCTAAGGGATGCGGGTTCGAATCCCGTAAGGGTAAAATAATTCTTTGATAAATATAATGTTCGTTCCCGAGTCATGGATGTTTATATCTATGTATCGTTGTTTAGTCATAATTATACAAGTCCGGGCTTGATTCTGGCACTTAAAATGTGACTAGATAATCTGTGTGACAATTTCCAAGATTATTTATTTTAAACTGCCCACTTAATCCTAAAGCGTTTTGACTACAGCTAAGTCGTGGAAAAGGCGAAATGTATAACGTTTCCCTGTTGACTGGACCGCGCGCCGCGTAGGAATATTTTTATACCTACAGTGCGAAGTGAGACAGGCTTGACAATGCATCCTATGTGCATATCCACGAAAGCCCTAAATGACAACATGCGTCTATGTATGGGCCGTTTGGCTAAATTATGATATGCATGTGATAGCTTTGCTATACGCATTATAATATAGACGAATATGATAGAAATACAATCCAACTGCAAAAATAGCCCAAAATAAAGTCGTTTTGTGTTACAAATATTCATAGTAATATTATGATAACTCGAAGTAAGTACAAATAGCGCAGTTAGTTATACAAAAAAACGATCTTTCCACTAAATCCGATCCGATTTTTTTCCGCCATTTTTGCTCAATTGGAACAAAAATATCCATCATTAAATCTCGTTTTTACGGCTAAATATATCGTTGAAATCTAAAGTTCTATAAAATGTTTATGCAAACTATTATTACCATATTTGTATGTCGTACAAAACATTCGCTAGTACAAAATGGCCCGTTTTGGAGGTTGTCTTTTTGTCGCGATGGTCTACGTTAGTTAAAATTTACTTTATAATTTACTAGCAGCCCGTCCCGGCTTCGCACGGGGTAGACAATTATTTATTTAAGACTCATTTTTCTACACCTTCGGTTACATTGTTCAAATTTTACCAAGGATCCCTAATTTTTTTCAAAATGAAATGTAGCCTATGTCAAATTGGAAGAATGTAGCATTCTATTGGTGAAAGAATTTTTTAAATCGGCCCAGTACTTTTTGAGCCTATTCATTACAAACATACAAACATACAAAAATAGGTACAAATCTTTCCTCTTTATAATATTAGTGTAGATAATAATTACTTTGTCTCTAGGTGCTAGTGACGTTGTCGATGCGATGCAAATATCTTCAGAAGCTCGACCTATCGTGGTGCGGAAGCCATTGCATGATACACTCCAATTACGTAGTCAAGTAAGTATAGTTATTTAAAGTGTCTTATATTTAAAACTGATGTAAATTAATCTGATTGGTTTCTACTACGCATCTCATTCTAAAGTTGCGTACACACTATCGTTCTATCGTACTTTATAGTGTTGCATGATACGGTTTTTATGGGGATAATCAGACTATGAAACAAATCATCTTTCTATATCGGACTGACATCGAAATCTCGAAAAAGAACGATCACCGATGTTAAGCAACGCCAGGTCCGGTTAGTCGGTGGTATTTCATCTCGAGCTTTTCTGTGCTTAGGAAGGCACGTTAAGCAGTTGGTCTCGGATAGTTCCGTCAGATGGAGTTGAACTATTCTTTAAGCCAAGTCAGAGGCCTATTAAGGGGGCTTGAAAATTCTCTGACAGCTAGTTGAGCACTAACTTGCCTCCACCAAAACGCACTTTGCCCGCGTGGTGTATTATGGCCCACTCCCTCTCACCATTATTCGTGAGAGGAGGCCTTTGCCCTGCAGTGGGATTCTACAGTCTAAAACTTACTTTTTACATTTGGGTTAAGAAGGTATGCAGTTTTGAATGGAACAAATTGTTTATTAGTGTGATTTCGATATCGTCAGTCCCACAGAGAACGTTGTTTAGTTCGATGGTCTGATCATCCCCTCAAAACACCTTCAGTATGCTAGGAAAGATCCTATTCGATTCTACTGCATGAACAAACAGTTTATCGATGTAGTATTCTCTATTGTGTACAATGCGTACCTCAAAGTCACAATGTTCTTCCTGTCTTACATACAGACATACCTATAACATGATAACAGAGCAATAGTTAATAGGTACCCTAGATTTTATTACTTATTGCCAATGCTCCGATTGCTATGTGAAACAAACAATGATATGAAACAATGAGTGTAATGTAAAAGAACAATGAATGGAATGATAACGCGATTTTACTTCTTCGTAAAGTCTGACTATACTCCAATTCAAATAGCAACGAACTTTTAAGGCTACTTTGAATTACAGAAACAGACATTTGAAACACTTCCTCTCATTTATTCTTAGAACACCTTTTGTAACGTCCAATGTTTATCGGATAGTATATCTTTCTAATAAATAAATTATATTTGCAAATCAGAATTGGTCAGAAAGCTATGTAGGAATCGGAAAATATTGTCGAAAATCAGATTTAGCTGGTCAAAGTCAACATTGTTTATTCAAAATAATATCACATAGATAACTTATTGACGTCATGTTTTTGAATCTACCACCGCGTCGGAAGGTGTTCCGTTGTAGAGAAGATGCGGCCAGAAACTCTAAAACAAGGTATAAAGACAAGATGATCTTATTTGATCGTTTCTATGAGAGTAGGGTTCAAAAGTGTTAAGTAATTAACTTACAATACACACCGTATAATTGAGTTTTGAGTAAATTTTGTACGATTTTTAGTGAGTCGCGTTGGGTCATCCCATTAACAATTGGGTGGTCGCGTGTCGGTTCTCCAATTGTATGGTGGCTCAATATAGTATTTTGTTTTTCAAAAAACGACAATTGACGTCAGGCAGTTTTGCTATTTAAACTAGACATTGGCATAATCAACACTAAGATGGATTTTAAGATTAGAATATAATAGTCTGAATTTTAGCGCCACTAGCTTTTTGAAACGAAAAAATCGAGATGTAACCAGCGTACGTTGAAGGTGAAATTCAGAAGTGTATGTGTAGTCCCCTTAGTTAGACAATGCAGTGTTACAAAAGTAAAAATAAATATTTAAAACTTTTAAGGGGGTTGTTTAGACCATCAAACTGAACAACTTTACACTAGGAGACAAATATAAATCGTGAAAAAAAAACAGATGTCCCATAGATTTAGCTCGAGTAGATTTGTAGTTTAGTATGGAACATCAGCATTTTTTCGCTATTTCGATATTGGTCTCATAGTGAAAGTTGTTCAGTTTGATGGTCTAAACCACCCCCTTAAATGTTTATTTGTATTTTTGGAACACCTTGTATACTTCGCTATGGACGAGTTACGCGTGTAATTCTACTAACAAACTTTTCTGCCACTTTTTGCGGGGGGCGAGGTAGCATGAAATCCGCAACTTTGGATTTTATTCCAATACTTTAGATTCGAATTTTGATTGTTAAAATAGTCTCGTGTGAACCCAAACGCGACTAGTTTGAAATTATTATTCCGCTTAGTGATCTGTCTCGTTTAGTGGTAATGTATAAAATTGTATGTAAATGCACATGATTAATTGATCTTTTAACGTGACAGAGGGGAATTGCTACCGCAAGGCTTCCCTAGTTATATGGTCTTAGGTAGTCTTTCATTAGGAGAGGCATGTGCCTCAGCCGCGCCTAAGAAATGGGGTCGATTAGAGTCTGATAATGATTTAATTGGTACCTTATTGTACTGCTAGGTAACAGCAACAGTGACGTTTAGTAATTGTTTATTAATGGATTAAAATGATTGTGTTGGCATTAAACTTTTATCCTTTAATTACTATGAATAAAAATTAGTATACTTTTCCTTTTGATTGTCCTTAGACTTTTTCCTTTGATAAATAATTCAATACATGCTATCTTGTTAAAGAAACATTTATGGCATGATAGATCACGATAAGATTTGATGTTACAAGATCATATTATTATTAATTTATTCTGTGTCTTTACAGTTTTTAAAAATTTTGCAATAATTTACAGTTTTCTCAAAGACAGTGGAGCGGAGTTAACACATCTGAGGATGAATTGCTGTAAATTTGTCGACAACACGGTGCTAAGAGCTATTGTTGACACCTCGGCCTATTTACAAGGTTAGTACAATGTTATGGTGATCATTATTGCTGGACCATCGATAATGTAACAGTTTATGTTTGAAAATCTATTTTATCTGTTAGAGCCGAATCACACAAGCGATATTTGGGGCGATTTCGCAACTGCACCGCAATCACGTCGCAACGGAATCGCCGCAATTTTTACTGAGCTTTATTATCCTTGCGAATCCGTCGTCGCGGCGGTACAAACCAGAAATCATAAAAACCTGCTGTTCCGTTCATTCTCATTTCGTTTCGATTAGGCATTGATTTTTAGTTCTTTTACAGTAAAAAAGGTAAAAGAATAGAAACTTGCGAGCGAGCGTGGGCGATTTCGTAACTGTACCGCAATCACGTCGCATCGGAATCGCCGCAATTTTACTGAGCTTTATCCTTGCATATTTTATTTTATTGTATAGGTACAGGTACAGATTACAGTGAAGATGAAACCATTTAACACTGCAATAATATATGTAAGAACTAAATTGTAATCCAATTACACATGTACACAGCATCACTATCTTTAAAACATGACGGAGTGAGTTTGTTACATAAATTAAAATCGTAATTAATTCGTTCGTAATTCGATATAGCCGCGATTCCGCCGTCGCGGCGGTACAAACCTGAAATCACAAAAAAATCTGCTTTCCGCACATTATCATTTCATTTCGAATATGCATTGCTGTTTAGTTCTTTTACATTAAAAAAAGGTAAAAGAATAGAAACCACGAAATCTATCAATCACTGATTTTCTCTTCTTTCTAATATCGCAATAAATTTGTGGTTCGAATTAGTAGTCAAAATTACCGTCGTAAACTTTGTACGTTTCGGTACCTTTTCATTAGGGATAAAACAATTACTTAAAGAACATAATATAACCTATGCATTCGTTAATTAATAATAACAAGGAAACATAATTTTTTATACGGTATTTTGTTTTATCACGAATAGTTACGTTTGAAACGATTTCCTTATTCCTTATGTGAATAACTTACATTTGACGTTTGATAAGTGTGCTGCAAGCTCCTATATTGAATAAATTATATTGACTTTGACTTTGACTTTGATTGGGCAAATTTCACACAAAATGTCGTATTAAGAGTAAAACATGTGTTTATAAAATTAAACTTGACACGTGATTGAATACGTAGTATATCTACGTATGTAAGCTATGTAATACGCTTTGGGGTTGTTTCGAAACTTTTCTCTAATAGCAACCTTTTTAAGCGTGCATTAACTATTATTTCTTTAATAATCTAACTGCCAGTGGGCTGTAAACTAGAAACATGCTTTAAATTAGATCAAAACTTTAAATACCTTATCTAAAGCATAAATTATGGTTAGAGATATTAGGAAAGTCTAAAAATTAATTTATAAACATATAAATAAATTTTAAGCTATCAACGATCATAAAAAATTTTGACCAGATGCATTGACTTACGAACTAATGGAAGTCGGATTTAATACAAAATTCTCGCAAAAACTGTCCCAGACTAACTTTCATAAATCTAAGTACGTGTTAGTAGTATAGGCAAACCGACTAAAAGATTGAAACAACTGTTCATTTTGTTTGAATAGTTTCATCCTTACAGCACTGCGGCACGGCATTATAGATGTGTATATAGTCGTTTGATCAAAAAAGACTGGCGCGTAATTGTTACTCTATACGTTTTGTTACTCTTTTGGTTCGGACTCTTTTGAGCGCGGACCCTACGTCTATGTTATTGGTAAGTCAATGACGAGATGGTAATTTTTGTGTGGCTTATAAAAAGTGTAAACCCTAGGGAAACGTGTAACTTCATTTATGGTGTAAACTTAAATTCGATACATACTTAACCCTTCTTTTTATACAACTGAATAATTGTTACTACAGGATCAATATAGAAAACGTTAAAAAAAAAATTAGTTGTTCAATAGAAAATGTCTATGGCTGCTCGACCCAGATATTTGGAACAGCAGATTTTTTCTTCGCGATTTCTGTGTTGGCTCCGTCGTCGTGAAAGTTGTTCAGTTTGAGCCCTTACTGCCGTTGTCTTTGGAGATATATTTTTTTTAACCTAACCTAACCTATACCTATCTCTTGAAATATGAGGGTGGTTCCCACATTCCAATGTTCAAGGGAGTTTTACGTGGGGATCAATCCGAATCAAACGGGAGTGCCTATCTTTATTTTTCACATTTACTATATTGTTCTCCATTAATGGCACATTATTAAACTAATTCCACCACATTAACACAATATTAGCTACGAAAAACTAATTTAGAAAATTAAGAAACAAAGCTTTTCTTATCGGTTCCCGCGCAAAACGCTTAACACTGTTTAAATCATCTGCAATAGATGGTAAAGTCTATGATGATGATGATGATGATAATATAGGATTTAGTACAATTAACTTTAAAAATTGCTGTACGACTAAGTTTCTTAGCCAGCAAGAGACAATATTCAAAATAGCGGCACGAGAAAAACAGTAGTTCTACTTCAAACAAAACTAAAAAACTAAGTTTACGATTTACGTTTAGTTTAACTTAATTACCTATAAAGTTAACGTTCATATAACTATCTACTTTGTAAAGAATATGTAAGAAAAGATTGAATACTGTTGTAAAAGTAGATCAATTTGTTTTACGTAAGGTGTCCTTTGCGTAAGTGAGAACAGTAAGCATTTAAATAAACATCCTTCGCTTTTGTTATGCAACTGTTTTATTTTGCCGGATTTCCTACCAAAAATATACAAATCTAGGAAGAAAACCGTTTTTGTTATTTTAAAAGAAATTTGTTAATTTGGCGGGCTCTGGAAGACATTTTGAGAATAGGTTACTTTTCCAACTGTATACGTATTTGTCCGATCCCCCTCCGCCGACTAGAGTGCGACAGAGACAACTGCAGCTCAGACTGATCAAAATAAAATGGACGAAATCAGCATTTCGTATTCTCCTGTTTCCTCCTCCAAAACTAGACCAATTTTAATAATTCTTTCAACAATAATATGAGAAATACTTGGGCTATGTCGGTATGTTTGGCTTTGTTTTTTTATATTCGTCAAATTTGATTGCTCTGAAAACGGAAGTAAAATTCGGCAATTTTCGAAGGTCCTAATTCTTACAGTAATTAATGTATGCAAAAACGTAAAACATAGGGATATAGCAGAGGTATTATAGATTGTATGGTAAAAAAATGTTTGCTCTAATGTCATTATCCGGGAGGAAACAGGGGAATACGTTTGTATGGACAAAACAGTACTAGTCTATCCTCTTAAAGAATTCTGATGAATTCCGATTCGACTTGCTTAAAGCCCGATTTACACTTCCACGAGTACGTATGGGACTTGATATAGAAAGCAGATAGGGCTAGCTCTTGATACGCCCGCTATACAAAATTGTCCGACGGGCGGATGCGCTTCATGTAATTAGTTGTATATTAATTAATACTATTTTGTAAAATGCGCTATCCCGATGGCGAGTTAAATAGAAATGATGCGTCTAAACGAGATGGTTTCTACTTATCTCGCCAAGTTGCCACCCTCGCAAGTTCACTCGTATCAAAAATCGATGTAAACACTTTAATTTTGTTAACAACTCAAAGATTTGAATCACTTACTGCCAGTTGCACGTTCGTTCATTAAAGTTAATCCTCCATAAACTTGCTGTCACTTTTTGTCTTGTTGACGTAGTAAGAGATTTAATGGAGAATTAACTTTAATGAACGTACGTGCAACTGACCGTTAATTTTATTTAGAATGTCCTACGATGAAACTACTGAACGTACTATAACAAATAAATGATTTCCGAAAGTTTTTTTTGCTTTCATTTTTTGAAGGCATCGAGAAATAGGATAGAGAGCCATCATTATTATGCTAACTTGCAGCGAGTGGAACCGTTGTGACCACTAGTTCAATGTAAAGGTTATTTCGTCGTACCATTTTTGGAATGTACTCTATGGCAGTTTTCCAGAAAATTTCTAAAACCGGTCACGACCATTGATTGGTACATTTGATTTACGATGTAGTAAAATCGTGATTACACGTTTTGTGTTCTTTTGTTAACACGATGTGTATTTTCTAGTAAGCAGTCTTAATTCTAGCTCCATTGGCTTTGATACAACATTGATATTATAAGTAAACGTTGATCGTAATTCAAGCAGTCGTTTACGAGCTACAAATGGTCATCTAGAGCCCGATTGCGCGAATTTAAAACATCGAAGTTCTATTCCTATCCAATTTCAGTTCTAATCACATTGCAATCCAATTACTATTCAACTGTGCTGAATTACGCATCGCGTTAAACTCTGTAACAAGACAGCCTTTAACGTCTGAGCGATCTGTCCAAAAGGCTCTAACGGCTGTCAAGAGCAGTACCGCGACTAGCGCAATACCAAAAATGTCAAAGTTATGGTTTGTACGTGGTCCAATCACGGTTCAATCGCCGAATATTTACCGCGATTGTATAGACAGAAATGATGCATGGATATCATAAGTTTTTAGTGGTACGAATGGGTTCCTAAATAAAACATGAAATAATACAATAGGTTTTACTTCTAGGCTCTATGCGTTAAAATTGAGACGCTTTCATTGATATTGTATACCACTTTATAATATACAGTGTGTATACTTAAATGCGTTACACATAGGCTTCGGACTATCAAACTGAAAAACTTTCACAATATGGTGCCAAAGTAGAAATCGCAAAAAACAAAAACATTGTTTAATAAATTTGGGTCGACATTCTATGAAACAACCAACAGCCTGTATAATGCGGTCTTTCATTTTATATATTAATTTCTTGATGCCACGGAATTAGTCATGCCTTTGAGATATTGGGTAAAATACATTTTAGTTAGTCTTTTGGATGTCATGCTAACACTGATTTATGATTTGAGTAATTTAGGAATTATCTGACGTAACATTTGCGAGGATTACGTTAATATCACTGTTATTTATAACATATCTTATCTCTGAAATCTAGACCTTACTCAGACTAGAATAGTACTTACGTAATAACTATAAAAGTATGTTGTTTATGATGGTACATGATAATTATATTAATATATGTAACCTATCATAATTGTTTATAGCGAGTTAGGTCAGGGTCCAAGTTATATTGGTATGGAATTATATAACTAGTAGGTGTAATAAGCTGAAATCGTTGACTATTTATATTTGGACTGGTTACGCGTGTAATTATTCTAACAAACATTTCTGCCACTTTTTGCGGGGGGCGAGGTAACATGAAATCCGCAACTTTGGATTTTATTCCCCATAACTTTAGATTCTAATTTTGAATGTTAAACATCATGAAAAGTAGTCTCGTGTGAACCCCAAACGTTCTACGAGTAAGTTCGAAGTTATTATTTCGCAATTATAGGCTGTCTCGTTTAGTGATAAGGTGTAAAATTGAATGTAAATGCACAAGATCAATTGTGCTTATACCGTGGCAGAGGGGAAATGCTACCGCAAGGCTATCCTTATAATAATTAGTCAAAGGCTGAAATGGACGATAATATCGTTCAGCTTATTTCATAATTGAACTTAGGTAGTGTGCGTTCGCAATACACTGTTTGATAAACTTAAATTGACTGCACAGTTGGTGGGTGGCGTATTTTTCATTATGTTGTTTCAGTCTGTAAGTCTGAATGCAGTTTTACTTATCTCTACAATTGACGAACTACCCCCGTGGTCTAATGGTTAAGAGCATTGGTCTCTTGACACGGAGGTCATGGGTTCCATTCCCACGGGGGACATCTAGTGATATTTCACTTTAAGCCGTTGGTCCCGGCTACTATCTTTGGTGGTAGTCGTTACATAAAAACCACGTCAAAGGCCGTAAGGCGGTCTGAAAAAACTCTGACACCAGGGCTTGCTGCCCACACGATAAGAAAAAGAAGAATTTACGATACTCCATGTATCTACCTCCATTCGAAAATATGTTTCTATCTCTTATAGTTTCGGAGGTCATCATAATGACCATAGATTTAGCATATACTACGTTAGATGAAAGGCGAGACGAGACATGAGATTTTGGAAAAAAAAACGGGATTCGTTCTGTTGGCAACTGACGCTAGGGCCATACAGGCACATATAGCGTGTCGAGAACGGGCTCGTCTATCTATCCCGCTCTAACATACATTAATGCTATGCCCTTTTTCCATTGGCATTTCCGATCTAACGTAGTAAATGCTAAATCTATAATAATGACCCATCTCGATGTGCTGCACTGTATAGTCGTGAAAATAATTATTTTACTTTTGCTACATCCAATTAAACGAAATAAGTATAAATACAAATTACTGTTTAAATTTCAGAATTATGTCTACGTTCCGTGGTCGGCTGCTCCGAGTGGATGTGCCTCTCTTCCTTGAAGCGGCTACAGCGGCTGGATCTATATAGGACTGACATCACTACGTTGGCTACAGTCGCTATTATCCGAGCAAATCCTGGCTTACAGCATCTTAATGTTGGTACGATAACAGAAATAATATCTGCCTAAATGGTCTCTTTATAAAGGTTATAGGTACCAGGAAATGAGAATCAGATTCTGATTTCGTTCTCGCTCACTATAATCTTTTATGCATCCCATTTTTGGGGCATGAATCCTCTGAGGGATTTGCCGCCTCGAGAGGGAGCGATTCTTATTATACTGACTGGCTACCTCATTATCGATGGAAAATGTTCTGACTTAAATTTGTTACATACCTACTTAATGCTTCAGACCATCAAACTGAGGTAACTTTCACTACGGGCCAATATTGAATTCTTAAACAAATCTTCTGTTCCATACATTTTGGTCGAGCAGTCATTGACAATGGAGCAGCCAATGTTCTTTTCGCTATTTCAATATTGGTCCCATAGTAAAGTTTGTTTAGTTTGATGGTCTAAAGCACCTCTTACAAACTGCCTGTGTATCTGGGACAAGCTACTTTCCGACCATTTTATAAATTTAATACGTTCGTGGGTTTATTCCAGAAATACTAAAGAACTTTTTCTCACATACTTAATAGTCTAAGAGCCCGTGAACCCCAGACCTTCGTTATTTTATAAAAGCTGAAAGTTTGTCAGCGCATGCTCCCAACACAGGTAAGAACGATGGACTATTATGAAGTTTGGGTTACCGTGGCTTTGGCAGGTAAACGGTACTAAATGTGTGTAAAATACCGATCTAAATTAATCAAATAATAAAGTGTAATTTTTTGGTATTACCTTCAGAATATTATTAAAAATCACGTTATTGATTGCCAGACACTTAACATCGTGGCAACCCCTTGCCAGACACCCCTAATGTTCATGAAATTATAATAATTCTACTTATGTTATAGTATAAAAGCTGATTTTATATATAATACTTAGGTAATAATTAGATGATGTTTCCTCATCAGCCAGACATTTTTGATAGTTCCAACCCCTTGCCAGACAATGATGTAGGGTCGCTGTAAGAGCGAGCGTGAGACAGTATATGTATGGTGGGTGCGAGTGAGATGGCGAGATAGGTCTATCGCGATCTCTCAATAACAGATTATTAAAAAAAAAATACTCAAAAATTTAATTAAAAATAAATTGATAACATTACAAGTTATTATAAAGCATAAAAAAATAGATTGATGACATTACAGATTATTATCACGCTCGCTCCTACAGCGACCCTACATCATTGTCTGGCAAGGGGTTGGAACTATCAAAAATGTCTGGCTGATGAGGAAACATCATCTAATTATTACCTAAGTATTATATATAAAAAATCAGCTTTTATACTATAACATAAGTAGAATTATTATAATTTCATGAACATTAGGGGTGTCTGGCAAGGGGTTGCCACGATGTTAAGTGTCTGGCAATCAATAACGTGATTTTTAATAATATTCTGAAGGTAATACCAAAAAAAACCACTTTATTATTTGATGAATTTAGATCGGTATTTTACACACCTTTAGTACCGTTTACCTGCCAAAGCCACGGTAACCCAAACTTCATAATAGTCCATCGTTCTTACCTGTGTTGGGAGCATGCGCTGACAAACTTTTAGCTTTTATAAAATAACGAAGGTCTGGGGTTCACGGGCTCTTGCTCTATAATGATATATTTTCTAAAACCCCAACTTTCAGGAACATTGTTTTCAGTGATATGCTATTACATAGTCAGTGTTTTATATTTATTACAAAAGACCTGCCTTTACTTAAAAATCAAATGAATCGTTTTTTTGTATGTTTCATATAATTTATTTTAGCAATCGCGTAAAATCCAGACACTTTTTGTCGAAAATTTGCTAAAAATGTAGTTACTTTAGGAACATTTTTAGAAGGGTTACGTTACAAGTTTAAAAATACAGCTTACGAAAAATAAAGTTTATTTAAATGTAATAAAAAACAATGAATCGACTTTTTGTAATATGAGTCGGAAACGCACAATATTCTTGAAAACATTTTAGTAAAAATCAAACAATCTCATTACCATATTAAAGGTGCACTTCCGATGCGACTGACGCGCGCGGTTCGCACCTTAAATGGCAAACAAATGCAATCTCTTGACATCCTCTGACAACTGCAAAACTCTACTTGTTTCTGATTTTTTCCAAGTGATGACGTCACGAACAAAAATGTACCCTTAATAATACGAAATGTTAACAGGATCGTGCAAGATGATATCAGCTATGGACGAAGTAGCGATGGCACTCGGCGCAAACTGTCCCAACCTCGTATCAGCTGACTTTTGGAAGTCCTACTCTTTGACCCCAAACGGCATCCGAGCGCTGGGCAACTGCAGGAATTTGCAGGAACTCGATGTTGGGTGGTGGTATGTATTTTTTAAGTGTTAGATCAAATATATTGTACTATTTTGCCAAATTACGTCACCACATCGGTCTACTCTGATAAAAGTCTACAATATTGCCCACAATGAAAGTTCTAGTGTCAACTTACGAAGCATAAACATATTCTTACTTTCCCCAGAATAAATATATTTTTTCTGAGCATGAACAGACCATCAAAGTGAACAAATTTCTCTATGGGACCCAACATCGAAATTGCGGAATAAATTACTAGTCTGTACACTCCAAACCTACCCAGGTTTGGAGTTTTGTATAGAACAGCTCTTTTTCGCGATTTCGATGTTCGTCCCATATGGAAAGTTGTTGAGTTTGATCTTCTGGTCATCCCCTGAAAAAAACCTTTGTCGCATATATAGCCAAGGCAGTGCTCCGTAGCTCGCGATTGTTAGCTCCGAAAAGTACCTACGGTGCGCGTATCTAGGTTGTCGCGCATTGATGTAAGGCACATTTTAGTTCGTCTATCGTCGCGGTTAGCTGTATCTGTAAAACGACCGGTCCTGCGCTGACCTTAGGTAACGGGTTCCTGCCGCCTTCACTAGGTCCACCTTGTGGGGCCTACCCACGCTGCGCTTTCCGATACGCGGCTGCCACTCGAGCTTAGTTTCATAATATCTATTAAATAATCTGTGGCCAAAAGCTCATACTACCTTCTTAATATTTTCACAGCCTTCAAGCAGGCGGTTCGGGCGAGTGGCTAGCCTGGCTATCAGGCGGAGAACTTCGCAAGCTATTCCTCGGCGCGTTACGAGGCGTGTGCGACCGAGACCTACGCGCCTTGTTGCCTCGATTACAGAAGCTGACCCAACTTGACTTGTTGGGGGTCAGAGCTGTTACCCCTGACATTTGTGATTCGTAAGTTGAATGTTTTATAGTCAAATATTAGCTTTAAAAATATCCCAGTTTATAATATACCGCTATGGCACACCCCGGACACTGCTTACAAAGGACAGAAAATGACAAGATGACGTTACAACTTGAAAAACTGAGTCTAGGGCTGCAAGAACTATGGTTGCGTCAGTTGCGTGTGGTACAATTTATAACGGATTGATGGCGCGTGTGACGACATGTTGTAGCTACTTACCAAACATTTATATGAATAATTTTCGACTGCATAAACTGATATATTAGTACACCCACCTAATGTTATTTCCACTAAATACCTAGACAGTAAAAAGGAAAAATTTTCATTTATTATCGACTTTTTCGTAACTAAAACGCATTGACACGTCTATTCAAGAGTTTTTATCCTTCGACCTGAGATTATTTTCTCTTCGAAAACATAATCGTATTAATATGTCAATAAACGTGTCAATTGTGGTGTCTATCTAAGCTATTGGTAACCACGAAGTAACCGGAGGGGGTGAGATAAAAAGTCGGTGAGAGGCAGAGGCTAGATACTCTACCTTTTACTGTGGCTACGGGATCATAATTAGTTATAGGACCAAGAGTACAGACAAAGGGCAGTGATTCCAACAAAAATAATACTTGGACGACTGCTGATGCCCGATGCCCGTGTGGTGCAACTGTTTTTTTTTATATTAGAGGTATAATTAAAAAATACGAGTGTGTGTGTTGAGTGAGTTTACTTGACTACAGTAATATTACCACGAGTTCAGCTTTTAAGGCGCAATAGTAGGACGAAATACCACGGAGGCATCTTTTATTTTTCATTTTTCAACTAGATTTATACAATTTACCGAAACTACTTCACTCGATAGAAAATCATCACAAAGTCGACGTTTTTTTTATGTATTTTCATTATTTTTCTCTGGGTGACTAAAAAGTTACCCTGGCTTAATATTGTAAGGTGGCAGAGACTAAATGTTTTTTTGACAGTAGTTAACAAAAATTTTGCTAAGAACGTTTAATTGTTCTTGGCCTGAAAGGAACATGAAAATTTACTATATTTCCTAAAATCAAGATCTTGGTTTATCTGGGTCAATCTTCTTATCGAGTGGGCAAGCCCTAGAGACAGAGTTTTTTCAGACCGCCTTACGGCCTCTGGCGTGGTTTTTATGTAACGACTACTACCACGAGAGATATAGTAGCCGGGACCAACGGCTTAACGTGCCATCCGAAGCACGGAATCATCATCTTTCAGACAATCAGGTGATTCGGCCTGCAATGTCCTAACCAACTGGGGAAAAACGCACAAAGTGACATATCACTAGGTGTCCCCCGTGGGAATCGTACCCACGAGCTCCGTGTCAAGAACACAATGCTCTTAACCATTAGACCACAATCTGGGTCAATGATACGACAGAATCATCCTTTTCAATCTTTAATTTGATTTAAAATCATCATTCTTTTTTTTTTATTCTATATACAAGGTGTTACAAAAATACAAATAAACATTTAAGGGGGTGGTTTAGACCATCAAACTGAACAACTTTCACTATGGGACCAACATCGAAATCGCGAAAAAAAAATCTGATGTTCCATACTAAACTACAAATCTACTCGAGCTAAATGTATGGGACAGGTGATTTTTTTTTTCGCGATTTCGATGTTGGTCCCATAGTGAAAGTTGTTCAGTTTGATGGTCTAAACGATCCCCTAAAAAGTTTAAAATTTTTATTTTTACTTTTGTAACACCCTGTATATATACAGGGTGTTACAAAAGTAAAAATAAATATTTAAAACTTTTAAGGGGGTTATTTAGACCATCAAACTGAACAACTTTCACTATGGGACCGACGTCGAAATCGCGAAAAAAAATATCAGCTGTCCCATACATTTAGCTCGAGTACATTTGTAGTTTAGTATGGAACTTCAGATTTTTTTTTCGCGATTTCGATATTGGTCCCATAGTGAAAGTTGTTCAGTTTGATGGTCTAAACTACCCCCTTAAATGTTTATTTGTATTTTTGTAACACCTTGTATATATATATATATATATTTTTTATAGGGGCTTTTAACCCAGAGGTTATGCCAGCCCAATTTCAATCTTTAATTTGATTTAAAATCAAATTAAGATTAATAATTAATTATTAATTTATTTAAGATCATTCTTTAAAGGGTGATTTCGCCGTATCATGCCGTACGTCGTATCAAGGCTTTTCATTAAATAGAGCTGTTGGTTTCTTTTCCAGGATTCTTGCGGAATGCCACGATTTGAGGCTACTTGATGTCAGCTTCTGTGATCAGATACTAGAATCTCAGGTATGTATAATGTGACGATGTTCATTTCTATTACATACTTGTGCATCTGTGCTTCGGAAGACACGGTAAGCTGTTATTTGTTTCAGTCAATTCAAGGTAGCTTGAAAATTCAGTGAAAGCAAGTTGACTACTAACTTGTCTATTTGTTGTATAATTTGTGCAGACGAAGTCGCGGGTTAACTCTAGTTGAACAATATTTCTGTAGAAACATGGGTGATTGGACGAGAAAACGTTCACAGTTCCCATACAAAATACCTGACCATTTGCAAAGTGTAATAAATACTAATAGCGGTGAAGGGCTGGGAGGAGCGCGTCTCGGCTCCATCTGCCTAGGAAGAGGTTACGGGTCGATTTTGATGCTTTTAATGTCAAGTGACCAGATCATGCCCAGCACGTCTAGTATGATTTATCTACACATGCTCGATGTGCCTTTGCTCCATAGAAAATAACCTGTTCCCGTTCTCTTCGGAGAATGAAAGCCACGCTTGCCGCGATATGTAGTATGGAATAAAGCAGAGTCGCAGCACTTGAAGAGAAATCATAAAATACCAAGTAAATTAATATCTGAGAGGGTTTTTAATACATATTGTGTAGTACCGACAGTATTAAAGGATTGATTATGGTATGGGTTTTATCAACAGGTCCTTGAATGGCGAGAGCAGTATCCTCACGTCAGCATAAAGAGGTCGTTTCAATCGGCTAACTTGAACACCGCTCCGAACGCCCTGTTCCTGGCACCGAGCTTAGAGTAAAGTCTTATTGATTACATTGAAAATTGTAATGCAGGTAAAGTTGGTTCGTTTACATGATATTTAAAACATTTTGTAGAATTTTTATGATGAGTGCCGACGACGGGCAGCCCTTGGCGAGTATAATATTCACATTTATTATTTACTTTCAATTTTAACGCACTTTTTTGAGATATTGACATTTAAAAATTACTCTCTGTAATATTTACTCTCTGTATACTATGTTTTTTGGTGTAAAATAAAGTATAATTGATTGATTGAAATATAGGGTGTATCTGACACTTAACTTTTAAAAGACTTAAGTAAAAAATCTAAAAATTTTATCAATATAGCTCTTAATTAGTACTTTCAATGAACATTATAGCGTGTGCTTTAGCGTGACCAGTGTCACTTGAATATCAATTGAAAACCTCCCCTTCTTTTTTGAAGTCGGTTAAAAAGAAAAAAACCCTCTTCTGAAAAAAGTGTGTGAAAAAATTGTTACGTAGCCACTACATACTTATACAATGGCTACGGAAACCAATCATGGGCGTGCCCGACAAGCTCATGGCCAGATATTTTCATATTGAAATATTTGCCAAGATCTTTTCGTCGTCTGCATCTCAACTTTACAGAATGTCAATTTTCCAGGCTTCAGGTGTATTTACTTGTGCCTGGATCATTTAAAACAGCTTTTATAAGTATTTGTACGTAGATTTTAAACTCTATTGCTACGACATAAGATTACGAATGGTTCCTAAAAACCGTCTTTAACTACTTTAAAAAAAAAAAAATTTTTTATTGCTTGAACGAAACAAATACCTATTTATTATCAATATAGCTGAGACAAAAACTTTAAATTTGCTAATGGCCGCAATTAGTATGACAATTTACTATTCAAGATTATTTTCTTATTGCAGATATTGTAATGTAATCGGTCAATTACTGTGCAAGGATCTTGTAGAAACGATTGTATTTCATTGTCAAGATGGCATAATATTACAGTATTGTATTCACCTTAAATTTCGTATTGTACATTTTTGACTCAAAATTTTGGCTTTAACGACCATTAAAAATGAATAGACTGTTATTAATAAGTCATTTATACCTATGAAGACTGACTAAATTTTAATTTTTTGACATATAAATCGGCACATTTTTTAGATTCTGAGCTGACGACGGACAATTTGCCTATGGCACAGAATAGATAATATTATAGTTCTACATACAGAATGGCCACTCCCTGCTCCTCTCTGACTTCAGATACCGCACCTCAACTCATACTTTCTGACACTTGAGGGAAGCCGAGTTAAGGAATGCAGTCAGACCCATACTATAAATATTTTATCTTTTCAGTAATGAAACGTTTGAAAATTACGCTAAACTTACATTTTTGGTAAGCAGGTTAAATAATAATAAATTATGAAATGTGGATGACAATTATTGTTCGAACAAAGCGCGGACGTTCATTCGCTCGTTCAACCACATATGTCATGCACAATTTGCCCAAAGTGCGCATGTGCAGACGCCATTTTTTATTAAACTCAAAACGGTGTTTGAGGTGCCGGATCTGAGCCTGTGGTCACACGCCGCCTCAGTATGGAACAATGTGTGCGTTGCCTACGCAGAAATCCGTACCGTCCGTACCGAGTATCGTCGTACAGATAATGTGTCCGTGGGTGCCTGCGGGCCAAATTGTCCGTCGTCTGCGTAGGGTCTTATAATTAAGACAAAATTTCTATCATTTCGCTATTTACATTTTTTTTATATTCTCATAAGAAATCCTTTATTCCATTATAATTGTTTTAAGGTCTTTAATAATAAGGTATAAACACGAAATTCATTTCATACGATACATAAAATTCTATTGCATTTTCTAAAATTTTATTATGCGAGTTATTCAATGTTATGGGAAAATTATATTCGGTTGTTTTGTGATTTTTCATTGTGTAAGATGATGATTTAAACGAATTAATGCAAAACCTGGAAAATGTGTCTTCAAAATGATTACTGAATAATATTTTATACCACGTATTCACGCGCTAAACTTTTTCAAATTCCGGAAAAAATATGCCGACTTCATTAAAATCGGGTGCATCTGTTTTCTAGTTTGTATGATGAATAAAATTAGTTTTTCCGATTTTCAAAAAGTTACACAGTATATTGATATATTATTTAAGAATCTTTTAAAGGTTTTGAGTTAATATCACATTTATATTTGTAGCACCTTGCTTGAATGCAAAAGATATTTTTTTATTCTGTCTACGCTCTAGGGATTTTGTAATAAGAACGACATAAATGACCCATGTTTTCCGAAATAACGACCATTTACTACTATAATAGTATTGTACTTATGTGTCGCTTTTTGAAGTGTTTCTCTTATACAAATGGGTAAGAGTAAGGATGTACGGAGAAATATTTTCATTTTTGTTGGTGATCGGCCAGTAATAAAACTCACATAGGTTTTTAGAGGACCTTTCAAAATACATTAAAAAACATCACATTCATTGCTACGCTGCATTGGAGCTGTGCTATTAAGGTACAAATAACAAGGTTGTATGGGAGAAATCGGTTTTTAGCGCTGAGACCGCCTTGTTTTGTATACGGTATATTTTGCTGAATAGGTAATATATTTCGATTGATTGATTGAAAGTTGATTCTTAATGGTTTTGGTTACTTTTTCATGAACTTTTAGAGTCAAATATCTCGGCTCCGATGCGAGCTAGGCCATAAGTGTTTATTAAAATATGTTTGATTTTTATAGTACTATAATTTTACAATACTTTGATTGGTGGCCGCGACTGTTTAAAAAATGACAATACCTTTACTCATACCCATTTGATACTAGCATCATTCATTTAGCAAGATTTCATTTAGTGATTGCGGTTTGCGTATTGCGTTGGTGGCGCGATGCGGAGATGTATCGACATTCATGAGTGTCCGGGTTCGAAACCGCAAGGACTACTTGCCATGTACCTACAGTCAACAGCAAAAGTCGACGAATTTTAGCGAAATTCTAATTGAAATTAATGTTAAACAAACCAATATTTTACAATGTTACTGATGTTTTAAAAGAGAGGTGAATGAACTTGCATTTAAAGCTAAAAATTAAATTACTGGAACAATTACAATATCAGATAATAATTTTTTAAAGTCAATTTCGTCATCATTTACTTTTGATGTTGACTGTACCAATGAGTTTTTCGTAATTATAGTACTCTGTGGTTTTTGTAACTGCTCACAAACGGTGATGGATATCGTGAGGAAGCCTACATACGCTGAAGAAGAAATTCTGATCCGTATGGTAAGTCTATACCAATCCGTATTGGGTAAGCCAGTGCCCTGCAGTTGGGCGTATAAAGGCTGATAATTTAGTGACTTGACATCTAAATTAAACAATAACATCGTCTAACAAAATTAGCTGAAACTATTTTAAGGGGATGATCAGACCATCAAACTGAACAACTTTCTCTATGGGACCAATATCGAATTCGCGAAAAAAAATCTGCTGTTCCGTACAAACCTACTCGACCTAAATATATGGGACCACAGATTTTTTTCGTGATTTCGATATTGGTCCCATAGAGAAAGTTGTTCAGTTTGATGGTCTGATTATCCTCTTCAAATATTTTCAGCTAATTTTGTTAGACCTTATATATTTTATGTTTATGACGATATGCAGCTAATCTTCTAGCAAGACTGATAATTCGTTTACTGAATCTTTTGAAGACAAATAAGACATTATTTGGTATCTCCAAGACGGACGTTATATTCGCCTTGAGATACAGGCCAAACGAAACGTTCGTAGTCTGCTCACCGCCTTAAAATGGAAACTAACGCAGGACCAGACAATCATTTCCCCAGAGTCGATAATTTACCGCGATTGCAAATTTCAAAAAAAGATACAAGTGATGTGTTGTTCTGTTATGTAAAGTGATCTGCAACCCTAGACAAAGTGACATTCTATTGGCGTCGACGCTAGTAGACACGGACAAAATGTATGCATTTGACATTGGCGATCGAAACCTTCTGATGTTTGTTTTCGTCACCATACGTCAAGTCCATACATTTTTTATGCTTTCTACTGTCGTTAACGCTAATCGAAAGTACTTTGTCGGAGTCGCGCTGCAAGTCTGGCGGAGTGCGGACGCGTGCATATCGGCGCGTTGGGCTTGCACGTGGCTCCGCCATTTTGTGAACTCTTTTCTGTTTTAACCTTAAAACAATCACTTGAGATTATAAACTACTTACATTGGCAAAACTGCCACGCTAGACTTAATTAATACTACTGATCATTTTCCTACGTATACTCTCCACATAACGAGACATTGGCTGAATTGTGATAACACATCGGATGCCACTAAACAAAAAATTAATTGAATTGAATTAAAGTCCGGCCGCTGAAAGATTGCGTTTGACAGTTACCATAAAATTGTAAAAAACTGAATGAAAACTATAAATGCCGATCATTATTTAGTAGCTTTTTGAACTTAAAAGGGCAGCTAGTGCCCTGTGTACTAGAGTGAGCACAGGTAAACAATATTTTCATTCAGTTTTTTACAATTTTATGGTAACTGTCAAACGCATTCTCTGAACGGCCGAACTTTAAGTACTTTGTCTAGGGGCTCAGCCCCCAGTCAAAATGTTTCGATCGCTAATGTCAAATCCATACATTCTGTCATTTTCTACTAGCGTCAACGCCAATAGAATGTCACTTTGTCTAGGGGGGCAGATATTCGGGCGCTTATTAACCTAATCTTTACCTTTCTCAAGCATAATATGGACGCAAGAGGACCCGGGATTTCTAAACATTTCGGCATAACTTAACATATATTAGAAATATCTCAGAACTTCTTGTAACAATTTTAATTTAATCATATGCTCACGATTATATTCCCCGAGGGAGTAGTCAGAGATATTCTGAAACCTCAGAAATTCCATGGTTCACTAGTACTAGTAAATTAAAAATTGTTTATTTGTCTCATAAGCATTAGGTAAAAAACATTAAAATGTATCACAGTAAAAGTAATATTGCACAATGATGACAAAAAGGCCAAGGACTCAGCATGGCAGACGGGGATGCCGGCTACCGCTGTTATTCTGTCCTAGTCGTAGAAACGAAACTCTGACGGGCGTGGCGGAACAGTGTGACGGGGAGTGAGCCCGATTGGAGTATGCAGGTTTTGTACAAAACGTACATAAATTCCGAAAAAAACTCATTGGTTCGAGTCGGCCTGGACGGTGAACGAACCATCGCCTTTTGCACGGCAGGCAAGGTTACTTCCGACCTCAAATTAAAGTAAAATTAATGGATAGGCCTAAAGCGCGTTAAGTTGAAGCACACAACTAGTGCAATTGGTCCATACAAACTAGCACAATTGTCTGTCATCTCGGTACAAATTTGAAGTAAACCATACATTTGTTTTGCCTCATTGTTTTGGTTTGAAATGTTCGCGTATGGATAGGCCATCCATTAATTTCACTAAGATCTAAGCTCGCCACTGGACCACCACGGCTTCTTTCATACTTTTAAAACATGTTTATAGCTAGTTTTACTAAATGAGTATATCTCGGGAACCCTTGAAATTATTATTTAACTTTATTTAGAAAGGCATGCCTCTTTAATTATTAGTAAGGAAAAAAGATAAGTTTAGGGAAATAAGCTCCCGATTATTAGATCTCTGGTTATGTATTTTATACATGTTTAAAAATTTCTGGTTTTGCGTTTTAAAATTTACACGTAAGTAATTGATGCAGCTTAATTATACCTTAAGATATTATGCACAGATACAGTGTTTATCTATATAGATATATGTTTTGTTTACTGTCATATAGTTTTATTGTATGTATATTATATGTAATACATCTTTAGATACAAGATTGGATAGTTAAGGTGCATAATATTGTGGAGGGTTTTTATTTTTAATAATTTTTAAATAATTGTATGTATTTGTGTTGCCTATTTGTAGTGTTAATGTTATAGTGAGAGTATTTCGTAAATAATTAGAATCTCAGTGCTTTTTATTTAGTTTAAGTAAGGTATAATCCGTTTCATAATTTTATTGAGGAGAAAAATTTACTAAGACGGTCCTAGTTTTGAAAAGACAAAATATTCTGTTATTGATAAAAATTTTACGGGATTTTGTGCAAAGTCTCAAAAAGTCTAAAATTTCAGTCATAGTTGTAAGATTATAATGTAGTTTATATAAAGTGTATTATTTTATAATAAAAGTTATATTTTTAAAACAAGACTTATAAATACAAGATTGAAACCTTTTTTAACAAACTCCTTTAATTACATATTTAATCATTATTATTAAAGTTTCACAAACAGCTAGTCGATAGGTACTAACACCACTTAACACGTAATTTCTCTCTAAAACCCAAATTTAACAAGAAAAAAAATAGTTTTGTACAGCTGCATCGTTAAGGTGGACGCATATCTATTCGTGGCGAACGAGCCGAAGGAGGCGAAAGAATCGAATTTTAGATATCTTTATATGAAATTCTATGACACCTCGCACACTTATCCGCGGCTAATCGGACGAATCATCAGAAGAATTGAAAGTAAATTTGTTTCGTTCGCCTCCTTCGCTGCTTATAGATATGCGTCCACCCTTACAAAGATAATCGGTAATTGTAGCTATGTTTCTATCTACCCCGAAAGGGATTACGGTCCTGGAGTGGTATTTTTGAAAGTCACACATTCAAATCAGCAGTAGAAAATGTCAACATTACTGAAGATTATGTATCATTCGATCATGATTTTGAAAGTGTGAGATTCGTATGATCGCGTGTATATATCTATATCACATTCGGACCCCCCCCCCCCCCTCTTATTTGAGATTTTTCATTCAGTGCCCACTTTAAATTCGTCCGCTCTATTCCCATATATTAACGGAGGCGTGTATGCGATCTGCATGGCTAGCATGGCAGCGTGATAGCGCTATCACGATTTCGCTCTTTTTCTATTTGCGCTCGAACGAATGATATAAAAGGCGTGATATCGCTGTATCACGAGTAATATGCTACTCCTTCTGGGCACCATGATACAGTTTGTAAGAGGCGCATATGCATCAGGGGGACACGAATGTGATATAAAATATATTTTATTTTTTACGAACCACTCTCAGTCATAATTTAGTAGTGGTCAGTGCATCCGCTATGCTGACAGCATTTTTCCTTTTGCACCGTAACGACATATTTCAATGTTTAATTTATGAATCATATTTGCAATCTGACTTCTAACCTATTCTTATCTACATAAGTATTTAGGTCGTTTTTACACTCACACAGTTATTCAATAAGTTTTGGACTCATATACGTGGTTTTATTAGTTACCTTTCCATCCCCTCTCGTCCTTATTCATGATAGGAAGGCTTTCAGTGGGATCTCACAGGTTATCTATTAAGCATTAAAATAACAGTGGTGCACGAAAAGAGACTCCGAGCACCACCTCCTATTGACGTAATAAATCCCCAATACGTCTGGCACAACCTAGACACTAAAAAAATGATGGCAAAATAAAGGCAGGTTTAGACGATGACAATTTTGTGTTGTTCGCACGAAAAAAAATCACGGCACGCGGTCGTTTACACGGTGCTAATTTTCAGCGCCAATCTTGCTCGCATGCGTATGGCTTGACAAAACCGTGCCAGCGATTAGCACGACGTATTTACACGAGTAGAAAAATTGGCGGGGGGGATGCGAGGGACGCGGGCGGAGGTCACTAGCACCGAAAAATAGACGCGTGCTCTATTTCTTGCTAACGTTTTTGCTCAAATTCGTGCGAAAAGTGTTTATACGGTGCTTTTTTAGGCGCCGCAGAATTCGCACCGCAATATTGTCATCGTATAAACCTGCCTTTAGTCTAACTCAATGATATTACCTACCTACATAAATAAAATACACCGGCAACTGAATAAAGGTCAATAATGGACTTATCAATTGAGACAAGGGGCCTTTAGAAACGTGATTGTGACAGTATCCCAGTGATAACAATATCTACAGAAATGTGTATTGTGTTACAAATACCGTGCAATGTTCTACTAAATGTTTCTGTAAGTACTATTTGTATTATCATTTTAATGTGTAGATTTTGTATTGAAGTTTTGTGTTATTGAAACAAGGTATATGTATGGGCTGCTATAGGTATGTAGCTATGTCTGAAATACATACCTATTTAAGATTAATAGACTAGTCACTAGTGTTTGATCATGAATTTCTTCTCAACATACACGGAGAAAAAATATTTACTTTTTTAGCCAGAATTATTTTAGAAACAATAATGATTTTTTTGTAGCACTGTCTAACAAAAAGAATAGTTCCATATAGGTAGGTTATTTTAGCCGGCAAACATCTTGAGCAAGGCCATAGTGTAGTTAAACGGTTGGTGGTTACGCTCCGCGGTCACGACAGGTCAATCGTGCGCGGTGAGCTGGGGGGCCAGCCGAGGGGAGCGTGTCCCAGTACGTGCCGGTACCGACTTACCTGCGTGCGCGGTGCCTTCTTTGTCGGTGCCCTGTCCCCCGTCGATAGACCCGCCGCGACCGCCGAGTAGAACCCCTATATTATAATTACGCTATGGCGAGGCCTCGATTGCGCAGAATAAAATTTGTAGTCAAAAGCGCTACTGCGCATACCCCTCACCCCCGCCCATTTTTGAAGTTGTTTGCCGGGTACTGTAGGTAGGTACTACAAAATTGTAGTTAAAAAATCTACATTTTTTTCTCCTCCTGTATTTATATTAACTAGTTGAGGCATATACATATAACCAAAAATATTAAAACCTACTACATTAGGTAATTAGCGTTTTTTTTTTTAAATTTGTTAGCACAAAATATTTGCACAAAAATTCATTTCATGTCATTAAAATGTTGACAATCGGACAGTTATTTAGCAGGAAACTATTTATGAGCAAACTATACAAGGTGTTACAAAAGTAAAAATATACATTTAAAACTTTTAAGGGGGTTGTTTAGGCTATCACACTGAACAACTTTCACTATGGGACCAACATCAAAATCGCGAAAAAAAATATCTTCTGTCCCATACATTTAGCTCGAGTAGATTTGTAGTTTAGTATGGAACATCTGATTTTTTTTCCGCGATTTCGATATTGGTCCCATAGTGAAAGTTGTACAGTTTGATGGTCTACCCCCCTTAAATGTTTATTTTTTATTTTTGTATCACCTTGCAAACTAAACCACATAATTATAATAGCAATATGTATTATGTAGGCACTGTATAAGAGAGCACTACGTACGTAGGTAACTAGTTATTGTACAAGAATGTATTTATACCGTACGAGGAGCTAGGAAATATTTAATTCTGGTGTGACGCATAGTTACCTTAAGACGGGTTCAAGAGTTGTTCATTATTGTTGATAAATTAAGGATTTTATTAATGAGTTATTAATTTATATTCGTTTAGTGCGTGAAGTTATACAGTTATAGGTAAGACGATAGGTACCTAACTACATTATTTTAATAATATCTACCACCCTACTTATGTACATGATTGTTTTTCTAGTTTCATATAAATCCAAAATAGGGGATGAGGTAAAAAGTTGGGAGGCGGGGAGTGTCCATACTGTATGTAATATTAGATACTCTTTCTTATACTGTGGGTTAGGTTAATACCTATGCATCCAATTATCCGATCTCTAGTTATGATAGTAACTATGTTTAATACTGATTTTACCTACCTAATTACAGGGTTGATATAAGTGCATCCAGCGCCGTCTCTTAACCAACGTCAAGATTAGGATTATTTGTACATGCTCACGACTATATTCCCCGAGGGGGTAGTCAGAGATATTCTGAAACCTCAGAACATCCACGTTTCACCAGTAGTACCGAAACTCTGTCCAGTGTGACGGGGAGTGAGCCCGTCGCCACTTATAATGGACAGTGGGTACAATACATGCCTCGAAATTGAAGCATGCAGGTTTCCTCACGATGTTTTCCTTCACCGAAAAGCCAGTGGTGCTACAAATCGTACATAAATTCCGAAAAACTCATTTGTACGAGTCGGCTTGGACGGGGATCGAACCATCGCCTCCTGCACGGCAGGCAAGGTTACTCGGCACTGGACCACCACGGCTTTGTTCGTCAGGTTTATTTGTCATTTCAGAAAATGCTAGTTTTATTTATACTGACTTCGCTCTACGTGGGGGTGTATTCTGATCATCATGGAAGAACAAACCAGTTGCCAGATCGCTCAACTATCGTCCATCTCTTTGAGTGGAAATGGAATGACATAGCTGATGAGTGTGAGAGATTTCTGGGTCCTAAAGGCTTTGGTGGAGTTCAGGTACGTATAATTATTCTTCCTGTACACTTTGAACCTTATAATCATACAAAAAAAAGTTAAAAATACTAAGCAACTTTCGTTGTATTTCGATTATCCGTTAGTTGGAGATATTCTTTAATTCAAGACAGAGTATTGACATATGAATAAAAAACTATACAGAACGGAATTTTGATACAAGCGGCCGCTGTCGCTGCACTCACGAATAGCCCGCGTTAGAGGGCGTACGAACGGGTGCACACATTCAGCCGGGGTAGGTATGTCCTTTAACGCGCGATAGATATGACTGCACTGATAGCGGCCGCTTGTATGAAGCTTTCGTTCTGTAGGGATATTTATTCATGTGGTATTAATGTGGGTAGCATGAACATACTCTGACAGCAAGTTGACCATTATACCGCACTGGGTTAGTTGTAGAGCAGTAACTATGGCCCCCCCTAAGCCTTTATTGGGAGAAGCCTATTATATCCAGCAGTGTAGTAGTACAGGCTGATGATCATGATATTAGTTCTGGGAAATCAACTTGTGCCATTGCAGTTTATTCATCTTCAATCTCAAAGCAACAACAAAGTTTGCTGTGATATTATGTGCTTACTGTTAAACGTAGATTGACGTCCTAAATGTTCTGAACGTCTCGGGCGGGACTTGAACCCGCACTCTTCCAAACCGGGCAATAGCGTTATCCAATTTCGCCACCGAGCCCACTACCCAGATAAGTCTTGGTTAGTTTGTAATAACTTCCAGTAGAAGGCGCTCATGTCCCCGCATTAGATTAGGGTAGTGGGCTCGGTGGCGAAATTGGATAACGCAATTCCCCGGTTTGGAAGAGTGCGGGTTCAAGTCCCGCCCGAGACTTAACTTTTCAATCTTTAATTAGATTCGAAATCGCACAACATGGCTGAAACATGTTTAAAATCAATAATATTTGAAAGACGACACTAAAATCTCATTACCTAAATGTTTTTTACCAGGTGTCTCCTCCATCAGAAAACCTGATCATCCACTTAGGAGATGGCTCTAGAACCTGGTACGAAAGATATCAAGTAATGTCCTACAAGCTCAAGACAAGATCCGGTGATGAGAACGAATTTTTGGACATGACGACGAGGTGCAGCAAAGTTGGTGTTAGGTGAGTCTATAATGTGACAATCTGCATAAGTCAAGTCAAAATTGTTTATTCAAAATAATATCACATAGATAACTTTTTGACGTCATGTTTTCGAATCTACCACCGCGTCGGAAGGTGTTCCGTTGTAGAGAAGATGCGGCCAGAAACTACACAACACACTTCTTTTAAACAAAACGAAATATACAAAGTAAAATTACATAAATTCAATATTAAATTACATAGAGTAACATTGTCAAGACCAGACATTTTGGTCATTCAAATAATCATCGAGTTTATAGTAACCTTTTTTACAGAGAACTTGTTTAACATGAGACTTAAACTTTTTGTCCGTCAAGTTAAGAATATTCTCATGAAAAGTTACTTTATGGCGGTTGTCGTTTAAGACGTATTTCGGATACTCTAATTATATTTACACAGTAAATTAAATGCTTTAGTTAACTATATACCTTAGGCGTGCTTCAGACCAATATTTTTTTTGGTTATTCTCACCATGAAACGGAACAACTTTCGCGCTGGGCCAATATACGGTCTAACAAAATTAGCTGAAAAAATGTTAAGGGGTCTTCTAAAACTTCTATATTGGTCCTATAGAGAAAGTTGTTCAGTTTGATAGTCTGATCATTCCCTTAAAATAGTTTCAGCTAAGTTTGTTAGACCTTATACAAGGTGTAAGGGAGAGCCCTCCGCAAACTGAAACGGTGAACTCAGGCCATCAAACTGAACAACTTTCACTATGGAGCCTTCTTCCGGAAACGTGAAAAAAAAATCAGCTGTCCGTAAGTACAGCAGTTTTGTGTGGGACAGCAGATTTTTTTCCCTTACACCCTGTATAGAAATTAGAAAAAAAAATGTTGGTCCCATAGTTAAAAGTAAAGTTGAAGTAGTAGCTGATTGAAGTACACGGATACACAGATATATCAGATTATATCGAAGTAGATAGGTCTCTCTCTATTTGACGTGTAAACTTAAGAAATAAATGAGATATGAATATAGGGAAATCTATAATTCCTTGCAGGGTTTACGCAGACGTAGTAGTCAACCACATGACTGGAGACAACCCTAACAACGTCGGCACAGGAGGCAGTACGGCTGACTTTCAGAACTACGAGTATCCTGCCGTCCCGTACACACAGGAGCATTTCCACCATCCTTACTGCTCTATCAACGATTATAATGTGGCTAGTGAGGTTGGTATACTGTTCAGTGGCGTATTTCTACTTGCTGGGTTACGAGCAAACAGGGTTCAAAAGGATAATTATCATGATCTTGATACTTATACATTGATTCACAGCTCTACAAAAAAATAATTTTTTTTTGTTGCCCTTTACATTATCGCAAATTTTTACGTTTTCAAGTGTCCAGATTACGAATATATTCATGAAAGTTCTCAATGAGCTCGTATTTTCATGATTTTTGCATATCTTATATTTTGAACAATTATCTGTTTGTTAAATAATGTAATGTAAAATGAAAATAAATATATATATAAATGAAAATATAAATGAAAATAATAATAAGAGCAAATCTAACAAAATCATTGATAGTTTCATGAATTTTGTGCATAAATGGACCCACAATCATTTTCATATCTAAGGCAACAAAACCACTGTAGACCAGTGAATTATCTTGATAAATATAAAATTTGTTAATGAATAAGCGCAAATCCTCATACACCCCAACTGATGTATAACAAAATAATTAGATTGAAACAATAATTTCATTATTTTGATAGTTAAAATTTAAAGTTATTCGCTTTTTATGTTTTGAGGCAAAAATGATTTGTTATCATTTCAGCAATGAATGAAAGTGCTAACATACTCATGGATACAATTTAAGAATCTTGTTTTGGTAGCAGTTAAGTAAATGAGTGTGCTCGTGCGGTGGGTTGAGATCTAGTTCAGTAAATTTTAAATTTTACTAACAAATTATTTAATATTTTGATAAAAATATTCATGTAGAAAACATGATAATTCGATTGTGCTCTCGATTCTAAACAAACTACTTTCTAGTTTTGCGTGAATTCATTAACACGTTGTCCATTGATAATTATCTTGATAATTATAATATTAATTGGAAAAGCAAAAAGCTTGCGCTAGATAAGTCACTCCATGTGTATTCGATCACGATTCGCAAAAAAAGAAGCAAACACGAAATAATTTTTCTCACTCTTTTCTATTGTTTAATCAATTAGTCAGTCATCAGTCATATCAGTCTTCTCAATTATTAGTTATTCATTGTGATTCGAAACTAAAATACCAAAGACGGTGCTCTTTGGTCTAGATACAATTAAAGCAAAAACAGCAATTTTAGAACTTTTAGTTAGAAATTTTACTTAAAACCAAGAATCAGCTTTGATAATTATCAGGGCAAATCAATATACATGCTCTGTAGAATATATTTTATTCCAGATTACATGCTTCTATCTTTAGCTTAGACGATTTATATAAGGACTAGTTACGCGTGTAATTCTACTAACAAAATTTTTTGCCACTTTTTGCGGGGGGCGAGGTAGCACGAGATATGCAACTTTGAATTTAATTCCAATAGCTTAGATTCTAATTTTGAATGTTAAAATCATGAAAAACAGTGTCGTGTGAACCCCAAGTTCGAAATTATTGTTTGGCAATTATAGGCTGTCGCGTTTAGTGATAAGCTATAAAATTGAATGTAAATGCGTAAGATTTTTTGATCTTGCACGTTGGCAGAGGGGAAATGCTAAGGCGAGGCGGGTCCGTATATAAATCGTCTTAAGATCTTTAGTCGTTTAGGCTGTACATTGTCTGTCAGTCAGTCACGGAACTATTTATAAGTATAGTTAGATAGGTGTATGGAGTTTAACTTCTTTTAATAAAGAGTCGGATCTAGATATCCATCCTACAATATTATTCATTGGTATTAACACAGGTCCGCAACTGCCAGCTTGTTGGCCTTAAAGATTTGAATCAATCCATGGAATATGTTAGTGAAAAGATTGTTGATTACTTCAATGAGTTGATTCGACTTGGTGTTGCAGGAATAAGGTACCAATGTTCAATGCCATTGTGTTGCTTTGTAAACTTGTGTGTTAACATTTACGTGTTATAAAAGTAATTTTATTTGAAAGACTTCATTAATTTATATAAATTCTTTTGTAATGTTCTTTCACAGACATTTTCTGTGAGTTTTTCAAAATAAGCATATGCTCACGACTATTCAATAATATTATTATTGTAGTCAGAGATATTCTGAAAACTCAGAACATCCACGTTTCACTAGTAGTACCGAATCTCTGTCCATTATGACGGGGAGTGAGCCCGTCGCCACTTTAAATGGACAGTGTGTACAATACATGCCTCGAAATTGAAGCATGCAGGTTTCCTCACGATGTTTTCCTTCACCGAAAAGCCAGTGGTGTTACAAATCGTACATAAATTCCGAAAAACTTATTGGTACGAGCCGGCCTGGACGGGGATCGAACCATCGCCTCCTGCACGGTAGGCAAAGTTTCTCGCCACTGGACCACCACGGCCTATTCGTTCACGGATTCGTTTTTCAAAATATTTTCTTTTATATTTGTTGTACTAATGTTTGTTTGTGAATTATTTATACATCTGAGTACCGCGGGACCTCGAAACATCGGAACCGCACGGTGCGGTTAGAGTCCGCCCCCGTTAGAAATTGCATCGAGCCACGCTGCGTTTAGTGTGCGTTGTTTCATTTAGATTGTAACGATTCATTCCTAGCACATAAACCGCTGCACGGTTTCCTGCTATGGAATAAAATATGTAATTAATTGTGAAAAATGTGTGAATTGAACAATAAATAAAAAAAAAAAAGATACATACGAAATTCGGCAGCCGCAATTGCCGCCTTGCATCGAATCCGATATGTGAAGCTCCTAACAAAGCGACAGGCCAAGCCCTAAAGATTTAAGAAAAAAAAACCACGCTTATCTTTTCTTTGCTTTTTATTTGTGCTAACATTCTTCTCCTGGCTTCTTTTATTTGTTATTCCAGGTTCACGTAACCCCAATCTTTGCCTCCTTTGTTTCTAATGATACCTAATAATTAAACAAATCTATCTAAATGTCTATTGGCTATGTGCGAAGTGGTGATGGGAACTGACAAATCGATCGCAGCGCCCGGGGTGGCAGAAATGTGTACTTTTGTGGGACACGCTGTGTAAAATATACTTGAATCTATGCAAATCCACACACTAACTCAATACGAAATCTCCAAAACTGTAAAGACTACAAACTTAAAATTTGCCATGGAAGTTTCTATTGGCGTCTAGGTGCTGTCTAAAAAGGGTTTTTTGAAATGTTTTCTCCAAAGATGTGAAAACCGGGATAAAAGTTTGTACGGAAATTGGCACTGCAAATATCGTGGATTCTAGCAAATAGGTATTTTAAAATATTTAATATCGATAATGTTGCTAATTTCTTTAGTTTTTACATTATTTTGTTATAAAAATAACAAACTTTTAACTAAATGTTACTTAAAATAATTCACGGTGATCCGAAACCGCTAGGGGCGCTAGTGTCGTGCACATAGCCAATATATCTATTAATTTAATTCTTTAATCTGTTTATTGTTTTGGTACCTATTCTGTAATAAAGTGCATTTTATTTTTAACTGTATGTTATTGTGATTTGTGACTAACTTCGCAGGTGAGATCGTGCAATCTTGTTGGCTTAAAAGACTTAAATCACAATCTTCCTTACGTCCGTAATAAAGTAGCTGAATTTTTAAACCATCTAGTTTCGCTTGGCGTAGCGGGATTCAGGTAAAATCAATTACTTCATTCTTCACTTGTTAATCTAGTTGGTTAACCGATTATCAACTCTAGCGTTATGTTTTCAGAGTCGACGCAGCCAAACATATGTGGCCTGAGGATCTTCAGTCTATTTACGGAAAAATTAATAATTTGAATACAGAATTCGGCTTCGCTCCTAATTCAAGACCATACATTTTTCAAGAAGTTATTTATTACGGTAACGAGGCGATTCAGCCAAGCGAATATACAACTTTGGGTGACGTAACAGAGTTCAGAGTAAGTTACTTTGAACTTTTCGGTCTAACAGTTTCTATCCTAGAAGGAATATACTGCTAGAGCATAGTTTTGAATCATTGCGTTCTAATGAATGACTGTGTATTTTTACAGTCGAATCATGCTAGTTTAATAAATTTGCCGTCATGACGCAATCTTTTGTGTTAGGCAGGCTGTTTCATATCAAATTCAGCGGAAATTACCACTTGGGTTGTTATGTTGAACATTTTAATTGGTAACAGTCATGCTTATTTTCTTTATCTTTTCTTTATCTTCGAAGAATCAACATCTAAAAAAGAAAGAAAAGAAAAATAGAACAAAGATTAAAAAAAGGAAAAAAAGAGAAAAATGAAAAGAACAAAAAGAAAAAAGAGGCAGAGAAACAGTTCTTTTCTTTTGAATGAAAATATTTAAGTAATAAAAATTTTTAGACAATTTATATGATGTTTGCAATCAGTCAGCGTAGTCATAAATTATCAATTTTGTATCGATATAGTCGAAAATTTACAAAATAGGCCTACATGTCTGAGGACCAAACTGAAAAGCCAGTACCTAATGTTACAAATTGTACATAAGTTCCCAAAAACGTATTGGTATACAATCAGCTTAAGTATGTATAAAGAGTTGCAGCCGAATGGACGCGTCTGCCTGGACGGGGATCGAACCGTTGCAGGAGATTTTAGAAGCCAAAAAAGTGACATCATCGTATTGATTCCAAATTCTGTTAGATCTAGTCATTTATAACCAGAGTCCGGAATTTCGGTAACCCTTTTAAAATGTCAAAGAGATTGCACGTTTATCGACTTTATTATATTACTCGATATATCGATAACATCACAAACAGAACAATATATCAAGGAATCTTCTTCTTTATAAATAAGCTCTGGGTATTTTACTAACCATTTCTCTATCGTATATTTCTTATTACGAGACATTTTCGATATTAAATACCTAATGAATAACATTTTAAGACACAAAATTATTGACGTACGTCTTTAAAACAGTAATCAAATATCAATAGAATAACTTCCTGTATCCATATGATAAGGACCCAACAATTTATTTCAGATTTAATATATCGACACAATAGGAAGTCGATAAACGTGAAATCCCTTTGACATATTAAAAGTGCTAAAAAATTCCGGACCATGTTCATAACCCACGACGAGAACTCTCTCGTGCCAAAAAAGGTGTCGAGTGAGTTTATTTAAGTCTTCTGTTGCACTAAGTACTAAAATGTAGGTTACCTACTTATGTTTAGTTGATGATTTGTTAAATTAAATCTATTATTGCTTACTCTAAAGGTAGGAACAGAACTAAAGAACGTGTTCCGAGGTCAGAACGCTCTAAAATGGCTGGTGTCGTGGGGCGAGAGGTGGGGACTATCGCCGAGCGAGACGGCTCTAGTGTTCATCGATAATCACGATACACAGAGAAGCAACGACGTTTTGACTTACAAGGAACCTAGAGCTTATAAGGTAAGATAACTGGTACAGTTATGTTATTTGGATAAACAGATAAACATATTATTATAGTGTACTTAATATGCTGACGGATTTTTAACGAAAGAATCAGGCTATTAAAATAAACAACTTTCTCTATGGGACTAAAATCAAAACTTCAAACTTATATTCGACGCAAAGTTAGTCCCATAGATAAAGATGTTTAGTTTGATGGTCTGCTCACCCCTTTAATAAACAGCATATTAAGAAAATTCCTGTTTTATCTTTTTATCCGACTGCGCCAGAAGGAGGGTTACATTTTTCGAGCGTATGTATGTATGTATGTCTATTTCTTTGGCACGGCCTACAGCCTAAACGGCTTGATGGATTTTAACGTATGAGGTGTCATTAGATTCGTAAAAATTATGAGAGTGACATAGGCTATATTATTTTAATATGGCGTCTACGAAATAAAAAGAGAAGAGGAATAACATTTTTTTTTGTTACAAATTACAATATGGGTCTCAAATGAAAGCTAGTAATCAGACGATTCCAAATATATAGATATTATAGTACTTTTATCATACCGTTTCGACACAAGACTAAAAAAAGTATGAAATAAACTAAATTATTAAGATAAACAAAAAACACGACTGCATAAAAACCTATTAACTGAAAAGAGAAAAACAAGCTCTATAATCACTAATCAGCTATTTAACAGCTTTATTTGAGCTAATATAATTCGAATGTTATTAGGTAGGTATTGCAGGAGGGGACAAAACAATAACCAACCAAAAATCTTCATTGTCCCCGTTTGCTTAGTTTAAAAGGATGCTAATGATATCAGTTTCAGCCTGCAATACCTACGTATTGCAGGCGGGGACAAACCAATCAATAACCAACCAAAAATTTTTTTTGTCTCCGTTTGCGATACCTACCTAATAAGAATCAAATTATATTTGTTCAAACAAAGTTGTTATAGCTGATTAGTGATGATAGAGCTTGTTTTTCTCTTTTCAGTTAATATGTTTTTGCAGGGGGAAATGGCTGACGTGCGAACGCCATTGGCCGATTAGTTGCCTTTTACGTCATCAACCTGCGCAAAAATCCCACTTTCCTTCAGCGCTCATGATTCGTTGCGCGACCTGTATATACTTTACAAAGACATATCAGTTTCACCCTATAGGTACATTTATTTCTGGCCTTTGCCCTGCAATGGGATTTTTGATGAACGTACTTAGTTGACACAAAAAGGTATAATTACTTACGTTTTTGTGTGACTAGGGAGCGGTAGCGTTTATGCTCGCACAACCATATGGCGAACCTCGTGTGATGAGCAGCTATTTCTTTAACAATAGCGAACAAGGGCCTCCCAGTGACAGCAACGAAGCTCTTCTATCTCCTACCATTAACTCGGTAAGTTTCTCTTAAATGTTTATAATAGTGTTTAGAAAAGAAAGAAGTACCTACCTTAAAACAAACTATTATGTACTACATACTGGAAATGGCACGATAAACAAATGTCGTGCGCCACATGCGGGTAGGAGGAGCGCGATCGGGTGAAAGCGATATCGATGTACCAAGTAAGTGAGACATGGTGATATCGCCCATATTGAATGGAACAGCGTTGTGACGTGCATCTTTAGTACATAGTACATAATAGCTAAATGCCTAAAAATGAGTTCGAAAGAATCGATAACTTAAATATTTTGACATTTTAGACGTTATAATTTTTTGGACTATCAGACGAACAAACTGTATTACGTATATTGCTATTTTATGTTTTTCGTGTGCAAATAAAAGAGTATGGTATTGTATTGTAACTTTAATTACTGTGCTATGATTTTGAATGAAAAGTGGGTTTAAGACTTTGTTTAAGATCTGTAGAAGCGCCGAGGATGGACAATGGAACCCATCAACGAATGATAGCAAATAACCTGTGATAAACTCAATTGTTTAGTATCTGTCTAACTATTGCCTATAGGTAACAATATGAAAAACACTTATAAAACCTCAGCTTCAAAATCGATGAAAATTGTATACAAAAGGTGCTTACTGTACAAAAGGTTTTTATTCATGTTTTAGATTTTATGGTTGTTGGTAATTTTTTATCCGCAAAATGCAATCGTATATCTTCATAGAACTTATTACCTACTTACTTCCTAAGTACCGCCAAAAGTCTTACAAATAAATTATTTCATTTCATTTCATAAATACAAAGTTCATATCATATAAAGGTCGATTAAGAGAAAAGGTTTTGCTGCGCGATCTATACAAACGATGTTTGGTTATATTTTCAACACTTCTCATTTCAATAATACTTTTCATTGCCTTTAAAGTAAATAATTTTATTCAGAAACAATCTAGAAACTAATCTCTATGTTTCTATGTTGTCAGATTTTAGTTAAAATGTATCGTTTTAAAGTTACGGTGCCTCAAATATTTCCATACAAATCTTAAATTAATCCTAGCATTGAAACTGTATAATTTTAACGAAACTTCTTCGTACATCTTTTGTTTGTGTTGTCGTCAGTGGGAACATAACATTTTAACTTACATCTACCTTCAATATTATCGACTATTGTTTAAATAACATAACACTTTGTTTTGTACGCTCATAAATCTAAAAATTAATAATAGTTATATATTCTCATGTAAGTGAATATGTATATTCTTAATGAGAAATAAAGATCTTAAACCATAAACCATAAAATCTGACATCACCAAAGAGATTATACCTAATAGAGTGAGCCATACCAATTGTAAAGTGTCCACTTTTTTTGACGTTTAGGTTTGAGTGTGTGGTGTCAAGTAGTATGGACAAAAGGCACCAAGTGACATATGACCTTATGTTTACGGTCACTTTTCACACACACTAGCTCAAAAAAAAGTGGACAGCCGCATAAACAAATATCTATAGTTCCATCTCCTTCTACTATTAAAGGTACGTCATAAGACAAAAGAGACTAACTACAATCGTAAATTTAAGCGGACTCTATGGAGATCCTTCCTCTGAGGACAGACACAAGCATTGAGATTAGTTTCTAGACTGTTTCTGAAAAATTTAATTGACTTTAATTGGATAATATTAAAAATATAACCAAACTTCGTTTGTAAGAAGCACACAGCAAAAACTATCCTTTTACGGCAGCTTGAAAATTCTCTGACAGCAACTTGATCACAATCTTTTCTCCACCAATCCACTTGGCACGCGTGGTGGAGTAAAGAGTATCGCTTACAAACCTCTCACCATTATTCGTCAGACTGGTGGCTAACTATAACTGACTAAGTATCGGTATTTTGTCAGGACGACACCTGTGGCAGCGGCTGGGTATGTGAGCACCGCTGGCGACAGATCTATCAAATGGTCGCCTTCAGGAACGCAGTCAGAGGCACAAACGTGTCAAACTGGTGGGACAACGGCAACAATCAAATAGCTTTCAGTAGAGGCAATAAGGGTTTCATTGCCTTTAACTTGGATTCGACGGATTTGAACCAAAGTTTACAGGTATATGAAGTAAATATAGGTATAATTATGTACGATCGAATTATACAATAGCACTATAGGTGACAATTTGTTGCATTTGCTTATCACAATGTGAGGCATGAAGAAGTGCATATACAGGGTGTAAAATTTAATACGTTAGATACTTTAGGGGGTGCTCAGACCATCAAACTGAACTACTTTTTCTATGGGACCAACGATGAAATCGCGAAAAAAAAACTGCAGATTCATATTGTAGGTCGAGTGATTTTCTATGAAACAACCAAAAATTTTTCGTTATTTCGAAGTTGGCTCCATAGTGAAAGTTCTTCAGTTTGATGGTTTGAAGCAAAGTATATAACGCATTTAATTTTACACACCGCAATTGTATACAAGGTGTAACAAAATTGGCTTGACGCAATAATTATTTTCATAAAGTTTCACTAACAGCTCTATTTCATTCATAACTTTTATGATTTAGGTATTTATGCAAATTCTGCTATAAACTACCTAGTTACCTACCTATCAAATTCTTTACGCTTACAAATCTTCCAATTGTTTTCAGACCAGCCTACCAGAAGGTAAATACTGCGATGTTATAACAGGCAAAAGAAAAGGCAAGGCTTGTACAGGAGCTCAAGTAAACGTTGAAAGTGATGGTAGAGCTAATATAAGTATTCCAGTAAACGCTGAAGATATGGTTCTTGCTATACATGTTGGAAAAGAGGTAAGAAAATAAAATGATAATGCAGGTTTAAAATTAAATGCTTTACATTTTAAAAGTGAAAGAAAGAAAGAAAAATCATTTATTTGGATCTCTAAACTGAACAATTTTCACTATGAAGCCATCATCGAAATCGTCAAAAAAAGTTTTGTTTCATAAAAGCGTCAATGGCTACATGAATCAGTGAATGAAGAAGTAATAAAAATATTAATCAATTTGCTTTATAATCAATTTACTATCGTAATCATTGACTTGCCAACTACTGGTCAACAACGTCGGGTCCGTGCTTTGACTATTTATATGTGAACTGGTTACGCGTGTAGTTCTAAAAACAAACATTTCTGCCACTTTTTGCGGTGGGCGAAGTAACATGAAATCCGCAACTTTTCATTGTATTCCCCATAACTTTAGATTCTAATTTTGAATGTTAAAAATCATGAAAAGTAGACTCGTGTGAACCCCAAACGTTCTAAGTTCGAAGTTATTATTTCGCAATTATAGGCGGTCTCGTTTAGGGATAAGGTGTAAAATTGAATGTTAATGCACAAGATCAATTGTGCTTATACCGTGGCAGAGGGGAAATGCTACCGCAAGGCTAGTCCTTATAATAATTAGTCAAAGGGTCCGTGCTCAAAAGTGTCCGAACCAAAAGAGCACCAAAACGTACAAAGAGAACCAATTACGCGACAGTCTTCGTTTGACTGGCCGACTACGCGCACGCGCGCTCTCGCGGCGCTCCGTGCCGCGATGAAGTAAAATCTATGCAAGCAAAATTAAAAAGAATTTTAGCATTTTAAATGTTTATATTACTATACACGTACTTAGGTTTGTGTAGGTTTGTCTCGGACACTTTTGTCGATAATTTTATGCTAGAATTACGATCATTGATATACAAAATAATGGACGCCGGGGTCCATTATTTTGTATGTCAATGATCGTAATTTATAAATTGTTTACGAGGGTTAATATTGATCACAGTTCGTAAGTATCTATTAATTCATCTACTATTTTATCATAAGTAATCAATCGAAGTGTACGTTGTTGTTGTTGACTGGCTAATCTTTCCACTACAGCATGAGTCATTGTCATATGATACAGCTCATGCTGACACGAAAGAAGAAGTATCGAAGTAACTATACAAAGCATATGCTCACGTCTATATTCCATTTGATATTTTAGGTTTTTTCTTGATTTCGATGTTGGTCCCATAGTGAAAGTGGTTCAGTTTGATGGTCTCAACAACCCCCTTCAAAGTTTTAAATTTTTATTTTTACATTTGTAACACCTTGTATACATTAATATCATTTGGTTTATGTAATGTATTATTTAAGTCTTGCTTATTTATGTACACACGGCAACACATCAAGCTACGCAAAACCATGATAAGCTGGCCACGCGACGTTGTACATTACTTTACCTACGCGCTGCCAACTTATTTTGGTTTTGCGTAACCTGATGTGTGGCCGTGTGTACCTGGTAAATAAATAATATAAAATACCAAATAAAATAAAAAATTAACCTTTAATTTCCTTAGATGATTAACGACAGTTTTAAATCTTTCTAGTCATCTTTGAAAGCTGCCGAATTACTATCAGGCAGTAAACCACCTGGTCCACATGGACCACCTGGGAATAGGCCGCCAGGTCGTGGTCCACCACCACACAATGGACCACCAGGACGTGGTCCACCACCAAACAACGGACCACCTGGACGTGGTCCTCCTGATAACAGACCACCTCGTGGACCTGGGCCATCAGATAGACACCCAAATGAGAGACCAGGCCATGGTCCACCCCAGCATCATCATCCAGCAGAAAATGAAGAAATGGAATATCGAACCACTGCTTTTTAGAATTTTAAATTCTTAACTGTATCAATTATGATGGAATTAAATAAATATTATATCTGCATTAATAATCACATTTCACAACTTTTTAGGGTTCCGTACCCAAAGGGTGAAAAAGGGACCCTATTAATAAGCCTACGTTGTCCGTCCGTCCTACCTATTTAGAGCTGTAACCTTTGAACCGTAATAGCTAGATAGTTGAAATTTTCATCGAGTATGCGTTATTTCGGCGGATTTGTTAACAAATAATAAAAATGTCAAAAACTTAAAAATTAAGGGGGGTTCTTAACAAGAAACCAGTTTTATCATCGTTTTCTCTTCTCGCTCTATCTTAAAAACGGTAACACCAACAAGCGTCAAACTTGGTGTGATTATAGAGCAAACTCTACAGTCTACTGTATGACAAAAAATAATAAAAACCGGCAAGTGTGAGTCGGTCTCGCGCTAAAGGTCCCGGAGAAAAAAGTTTTTTTTGAAAGTTAATATGTTGTGTTGTGTGGTGGTGTGGTAACCTCGGTGCGTTAGTAGTCATACTCGCACTTGACCGATTTTATTTAATAGACACGTTAGCACGCGTATATTGCACAATGCACTTATAATCGGCTTTTTCGGCTTTTTAGGTAATTGATCCCGCTTTATATTGGCAGCTGTGACGACGTCTGTCACTTGGGTTCTGTAGGCCTACCATGAGTTTTAACAGTAGTTTACTACTTTAGTTACGTCCAATTTCGTAAGACAGAAATTAGTTCTCGACGTAATCACTAGGAGCGCTATACGAAATTCAATACAAAATTTGTGACGTTACTACAGTAGTACAGTACAGTCAAAACTCATGGTAAGGCCTACCATAGGAGGTAGGGAGGGTACCACTGGAGCGAATAAGGAGACTCATTTATGTATTTATTTCCTATCACTTCTATTCCGGCATATTTATTGAGAAAACCTGTCCATTAACGAAAACGAAAATTGGTACTAAATACCTACTTATAAAAGCTTTTCGCCGTCTATGTCCAAAAACTACTAATAAGGTGTTATTAAGTAATAGTTGTGTTTCTCTTACTGAAACTCCGATAGGTGCAGAATTATGTACTTACCTAATAGTTTTTTGGTACCTAGGTATTGGAAAATTGATGCTGTTATTGCGTCCTAGTTAGGCATTTCCAATGCATGTTAGTTAGGCATATACTTATTTATCAATAAAACACCAAACTGCTATGCTACCTACCTCTCGCTCTATCGTAAATACGATAACACATACAAGCGTCAATCTTGGTGTGAGTATAGTGCAAACTCTACAGTATAACAACCAATAAACAAAACTGGCCAAGTGTGAGTCGGTCTCACGCCAAGGGTCCCGGAAAAACATTTTTTTGGCAAGTTAATTATTTTGTGTGGTTGCACGGAACTCTAGGTGCGCGAGTAGCCCGACCCGCACTTGGCTGGTTTTTAGGATTCCGTAGTCAAACAAGGATCCCTTATAAGTATAAGGGCCCATTCCGTCTGTCTGTCTGTATGCTCCGCCTCAATAACTCTCTCACTTTTGCACTATTGAATCGAAATTTGAGGTGAAGACAGATAACAGTAACCCAAAAACAGAAATGTGGTAGTTATGAAGAAACTATTTTTTTCTACCCCGTACAACGTAATGGGATTTAAAATAAATTAGTTAGTGTAAGGTGTCCTTAGATAGGTCTTAGGTAGGAAACTCCCATAGAAACTAAATCGCTATAACGCTTCAATCTCGAGATATCTGCGCTCAAAGTCGTATTGTCATCAGTATGAGCAGTGAGAGAGACAGAGCGATCACTAAATGGCTAAACACTTTTTGCTGCAAGCCAGCATTAATCTAATTTTTTTATTTTTATATTTTCTAACAGAACAAATGACATTTTGCTAATTTTTCACACGTACATAAACTCACGACCACAGTCGCTTTCGGGGCTAATGAAAACTTTGTTACAACTACCAACTATCGTGCGTGAAGCAAGCATGCAACAAAACTCCACTTTTAGCAAACTAATTGTTCATTTTTCCTTTCAGAAAGAACTGTTCCCACCGAATAAGTATTTTAACACCCGCGTTCGTTAATCAGTTCGACAGACCATCGTAAACCTATGATTGAAGACGTAAACATACGTTATTTATCAATTAATTATTTTTGTATAATGATAGATAAATATCGCTGTTATAATTGTTTCCATATCAGATAACAATTGTGTGTTATCTTTTGTTATATAAATCAATAACGCAGTGGGGGGCTGACCAGATATTTATTAAGGTGTTAATTTTTGGTGCTATTTCGGAATCAAATATAAAGGTAAGTAGTCGTTTTTATTGTAGAAGAGCGTAAGTAGTGATAATATAGTGACATTTCAGACACAATGTAATTTTATTTGGGCATGGATCCGTTACAAATCCATACGAGAGATTAAAGCACGCTCTACTCATTCCGATCATATCTATCAGATTTGCAGAAATATGAGTTTCACTGTAAAGTAAATAAGGCAACGATAGCTTAAATCGGATCCGATTTACAGGGTACCTATACCAACAGGGTGTAAAATTAAGTGCGTTACAGATCCATATGTATCGCTGATAATGCATTTAATTTCACACCTTGCCTGCATACAGGGTAATTAAATGTGTTACATAATGAACGCGGTGTTTCAGACTACACTATAGAGAAAACATCGCAATCAGGAAAAAACTCAGCTGTCCCATACAAAACTGCTGTATGCTGCTGCTGCTACCCGACTCAAATGTATGGGACAGCTCATTTTTTTCGCGTTAACGGAGGTAGGCTCAATAGTGAAAGTTTTCAGTTTGCGGCGGGCTGTCCCTTATATCCTGTACCTATACCGTATCTTTCAAAAGTTCTTGGTAGCGGATAAAGTCGTTAATTCTAACTCCAGGATGTTCCGGCTCATCCTTACCCTATCGGCCGTGACATTGGCCCTGGCCTACAGGAATCCCCACTATGCCTCGGGAAGAACCACCATGGTGCATCTTTTTGAGTGGAAGTGGGATGATATAGCTGCAGAGTGCGAGAGGTTCCTTGGACCTAATGGCTTTGGTGGTATTCAGGTATGTTCTGTAAAATGTATACCTTAAGAAATACCTGAGCTGCTTACAACCTTGCTAATTTAAGTAAACTGATCGAAGCTAACCAAATATAATTAACTTCCTATCTGCATTTATTGCCACGCCAGATTACTATAGATGTCTTACAGAAAAATTTAATTAATCTTTATGATAGGTACGGGACAACATTATTTCCCCTTGTGCAGAATCGATTCCTTTTTGTTATCCTTTAATGCAAGAAAAGGAAAATAATCTTAGAACAGCCAAAATCCATAGTTAAAGACACAGATAGAAACCTATTTAAATTGTCATCTATACTTAGTAAATTCAAACTTTTTGCTCAATAAGAAGAATAATCCTAGCTACACCCCGATAAAAATGTTTAAAAGCGCCCACACAACACAGAAGTTCTACAGTAGTTGTATAATGGTGAATCACTAATACAGCTACTATAGAGCTAAATCGCCACTAAACAGCTACTGAAGAGCTTAATAACGGTGTTGATAGCCTCCTATCGCGTCAGATGAAAGTTCACTAAAATCAACCTCTAGAGAACGTATGTTACCTACATACGTGTGAATTTTATCGTCGTCTGCTTCCTGAATTCAGACACATTTTTTTCATTCTTAGTTCGAACTTCCTTATGGCAAAATCCATATATTTTCGATCCTACATAGATTCTACAGACGTCTCTGAATCTCAGAGTCGAGTTCCTACTACATACTATTTCATATAGGTACTGCGATCAAAGCTAGATTTATTTATACCTACTAACACTTTCAGATATCCCCACCGAACGAAAACTTGGCGATCTGGGCATCGAACCGTCCGTGGTGGGAGCGTTACCAGCCGATCTCTTACCGTCTGATCACACGATCTGGTGACGAACAGCAGTTCACTAACATGGTCCGACGGTGCAACAATGCTGGAGTGAGGTATGTGATAGAGTTTCTGTTCGTGGCGTAGTGAAGAGTTGGTGAAAAACGGTTGCAACAGATCGGTTCTTTTTAGCAGTAGTAGCGCTTCCGTCATGCCTCCGTCACTCGGCCGTAGGTACTGAAATAAGCACATAAACTTTGGGGCATAGGGCAGTTGCCACTAGAAGAAACGAGAGCGCCAGAATGTCGCGCACATGCGCATATCGTCTTGCAGCGGTAAAAAGATAGCTAAATAAAGCATTCGAATTTATCGTTTCCTAAGGGAGTGATGTGTCTGTTACATAGTAACTCTTTAGTAATCCGTTTGCCAGACGAGCGAACGTCGAAACTTTATACTTTGCAAGATAGGATTTTCTATACTTCATTTCAAATAAGGACGACAAGATTTTCCGATTCCTATTTAGCTTTCTGGCCAATTCTGATTACCAAGTGTAATTAATTTATTGGATACATATACTATCCGACATATCTTGGACGTTACTAAAGCTGTACTAAGAATAAGTGAGAGGAAGTGTTTTAAATCTCTGTTTCTGTAATGAAAAATAGCCTTAAAATTTCGTTGCTATTTTGAAATATAGAACATAATGGGTACATTTACGGCTTACGATCATTCATAATTAATTACGATAACGAAATTTTTGCTCAGTGTTTAAACAACAAGATTATCTGGTTGATACAGGTAAATATTATCTGTTTAACTTGTACCTATTGATTACTATCAAGCAATGACTAGCAATACTTAATAAGTATGATAAATCATTTCTCTTATTCCGTAGCTAAAGAGAAACAAAATATTTACTTATCTACTTCAATATGCTGATTCAATTGAAAAATCGAGTTCTTTGTCGCATTTCGATTGTATAGACTGACGATCTATCTTCATTGAAAAGGCAGAACAAGGCTCTTGCTTCATAAGATAATGTTTGCAAGGCTCTTGCTTCATAAGATAATGTGTCCAAATTAAACCAGGATGACACACATACACTCAGGAACAAGATCCTGGCATAGATTAGTAATAAATCTGTGCCAGGATTTTGTAATCCCAGGATAAAAATAAGCCTAGTTTTTCTTGGCCAGTCATAAGTCATTAGTAAGTACCTCTAGAGGGTGTCAGGGTACACAGTTGCATTACTCTAAGGGCTGATTGTACCCATGATACTGAACAACTTTCCCTTAGAAACCTATCATCATCATCATCAGCCTATCACCGTCCACTGCTGAACATAGGCCTCTTCCAAGGCGCGCCACAAAACTCTGTCCTCTTCCTCATCCTGTCGCTCCTCGCCACCTTTTTTAGGTCGTCTGAAACCTATAGGAAGTTAGAAAACAAAATGTTGGACATTCCATACATAAATGCTATCAGCTTTCATGAGTACAATCATATTATATTAAAGTAACGCAACTGTCTACCCTAACACTCTGTATATAAAAAGTACATAACATTGAGTCTTTTTTCTCACCAGGATCTACGTAGATGCAATCATAAATCACATGACCGGTACATGGAATGAGAATGTTGGAACCGGGGGCAGTACTGCCAACTTTGGCGAGTGGAGTTACCCCGGTGTCCCTTATGGCAGAAATGACTTCAACTGGCCCCAATGTGTGATTCAGTCTAATGACTACGGGTGCTGTCCTGATAGGGTGAGATTTAAAACATAAAAATTAGGTTAATCATCTCAACCACTCCAGAAAATTTGACTAATGATCCAAAAATGTTCCAGTATCTAAACTATTAAAAAACTGTACCTAACAGAAGTAAGTACATTGAAGATATTTCAAAGAAAAAGATTACGAAATAGTTTTTAACCGTCCCTGACTCAAAATCAACCTTTTCTTTTAGAATTTGTGTCTGTCTATTCGTTTATTGGTTTGTTTGAGTATCACGCAAAAACGAGTGAACCGATTTCGATGAAACTTTTTTGTTTGAAAGCTTATGATTTGACTTAAAATCTGGTACATAATTTGTGCGGACGAAGTCGCGGGTAAACTCTGGTATTTAATCAATACTGAGAGTCTAAACTGAATGAGGCTGGAACTGCCAGGATCGAAGAGGTGTATGAGCAGCTCATCATTGTCTGGCTAATTATTAGTTATTGACTAAGCATAATCGGCAATTGATGGCGATCGCCACATTCCTACTTCAGTGCTGACTACTTAATTTGATATGCTTGCCGTTTAGATAGTTTCATATGCTATTTTCATGTACGTTTTTCATTTTCTACTAGTATGTAATTTCGTGCTCATGTTCACTCTCTCCGATTTCGTTGGTGTGCATCCTACGCCTTCTTTATCATTTTGTTATTGTCTTGTAAATAGCACTCGTACAATGCTACATGATTTTCAAATAGCTTGGTTCATTACGTCACAGATTATACACATATTGATAGTAGATTCGCTGAAACGATGCAAAACGAAATGTATGTTCTCTGTGAATGATAGATGATGTGATCGCTTTGTTTTAGGTACGCAACTGTGAGCTGTCTGGCTTGAAAGACTTGAACCAGGGAACAGAGTACGTCCGTCAGCAGATCGTTGGTTACATGAACCGCCTTATCGACTTAGGTGTTGCTGGATTCAGGTAACTACTCATTGGTATTAAATTTGATATCTTGACGTATTTTGAGGTGTAGCATATTTGAGAAAGAAGTTGGATCTCACACAAAGTCAATCTCAATAACCTTTCAATTAATCCTATGATGAGCTGAAGTATATTGATCTCTTGAAAGCTTCAACCATTCATATCTAATTATAACTGAACTAGATTCAGAAACAACGTTCAAAAAATGGCAGATTTAAAAGAGCTCATAAGAGCTTTTTTTTGTTGTTGCTCTTTGCTAACAGTAAACATGCCGAATACGACTAAGTTTATGAATCAAAAACAACATATTCGTGACTCCCAACAGCGTGCATACTTAATTTGTGTGGGTTATGTGTCAGATTCGTACAAATATTTGCTAAGATTTTGTATGAGACTTGGATTGAACTCTAATAATGAGATTTTTTGCAATACGGCTTTGTAAAGTATATACAGGTCGCGCAACGAATCATTAGCGCTGAGGGAAAGTGGGATTTTTGCGCAGGTTGATGACGTAAAAGGCAACTAATCGGCCAATGGCGTTCGCACGTCAGCCGTTACCCCCTGCAAAAAAATAGACCCGAATTTGATTTCTGCGCATTGAAGGTCGCTCATGTTTCGTTGCGCGATCTGTTCCTATCCCCTTTGCCTCAATAGCTCTGTTCCTCAACCCATTTCTTTGTTTAGAATTGATGCTGCCAAACACATGTGGCCTGGAGACCTCCGCGTCATCTACGACAGGCTAAAAAACCTAAACACCAACCACGGATTCCCATCCGGCGCCCGTCCATACATCTATCAGGAAGTCATTGACTTAGGCGGAGAAGCCATCACCCGAGATGAATACACCTCACTGGCACCTGTCACAGAGTTTAAATTCGGATTGGAACTCAGCACGGCCTTCAAAGGAAATAATCAGCTTAGGTGGCTGGTCACCTGGGGACCGCAATGGAATCTCCTTGCCTCCGACGTGGCTCTAACTTTCATCGACAATCATGACAATCAAAGAGGGCACGGTGCTGGTGGCGCTATTCTCACGTACAAGAATTCTAAGCAATACAAAGGCGCTATTGCTTTCATGTTGGCCCATCCTTATGGAGAACCTCAGTTGATGAGCAGCTTCGATTTCCATGATACTGACGCTGGTCCTCCTATGGATAGAAATGGCAATATTATTTCGCCTGCTATTAACTCAGTGAGTATTGTTTATAAACTTATTATCAGAAAAGAGAGAGACTATGAGTCAATTATCTTTTACTCTTATATCGGTTCGGTTAATGATGTTCTACGTTGTTGCTCATAAATAACCTCATCACAGAATTCCCTTTTCGAGTCAGAAACTTTGTTGCCTACTAATTAATTACTCTAATTCAGTAATTTGTTGATATAGGGTAAATTTGAACATCTGAGTCATCTTGGACAAAAAAGCATAAATAGGATAAAAAGAAGCAATGCAAGGGGCTGGTCATATCTGCCGAAGAATTGACAACCGATGGATAGTTCGAGTTCTAAATATAATGGGGATAACGAATTGGCAAGCGTAGTGCGGTATTCCCGCTGTACCTACGACCTGAGACAGCTACTTTAGTTGGGAGCACAGAAGAGGGAACCCAGTAGCATGCAGGTGCAGCCAGCCCGCGTGCAGCGATATGGTTGATATACCATATTTGTTCATACATTACGTTCCCAAAAAGGTCATAAGTCACTTTGCCAATTTTACGAAGATTGATTCATAAGACTTATGAATATAAGGTTGATTATAACTTGATTAGTATTTTTGGTCACACTCTTGTTATCGAACCACATAGTCCTCATGCTATTTCTACTGATTCTCTTTTCTGGGGTTTTGAATAACTGGACGCGGAAGGCCGAATAGAGTTTTGCAGCGCGCTTTGGTTGAGGCCAATGTTCAACAGTGAATGACGACAGGCCGATAATGATGGTAACAGAGATGTTAAATTTACTCATGCAGTTTCTTTTTAGGATGGTTCATGCGGCAACGGTTGGATATGCGAACACCGCTGGCGCCAGATCTTCCAGATGGTCGGATTCAGGAACGTTGCCGGTGGTACAGGCCTCAACGACTGGTGGGACAACGGTAGCAATCAGATCGCATTCTGCCGCGGTGGACAGGGTTTCATCGCTTTTAACAATGATAACTGGGATTTGAATCAGAATCTCCAGGTAATTAATTTGATAACACATGAAAGTAATTCCTACGTCCTATATTATACTACTGTCAATGGACATGCACGTCTATTTCCTCAACTGTATCCCATATAATAAAATGATAGCAATATAATTCTTTTCGCGTCTCTAGTTTAACGCCGCATACTTAGTTTTCTCGACAGATTCATAAATGTCCTCTTCTGTCGATAAATATCTTGCTCAATAGCGATTCAGAGTTAGTTCCTTGGACTCCTATTTCAGTTTGTATTCTGCGTTCTCTCGATTATGTTAGAATACACAAATTCGTCCTTGAACGTCTCGTACATTAAATTGATTCAGCGACGCTTTTGTCATTGTGTTTTTCTGATTTGTTTTAAATTTAAAACTATTTTCTACCTACTTCTATTTTTACAACGATCCCACAGGCTTCCATTTTCACAATTGTGTTACAATTCGACAAAAAAAATCAAACTACTCTGAGTTAGAATTCTTTAACTGCTATATATTTATATATATATCTGGTATTTACCAGCCCTTAACAAGAAACAAGGTACTATAAAGAAGCAATTAAGTCAATAGAAATGTTTATTACTTTTTCTGCAGACCTGCCTCCCAGCCGGCCGTTACTGCGACATCATCTCAGGAGAGAAACGCAACAACAGTTGTACTGGCAAGACAATAACTGTTGGAAACGACGGCCGCGCCAGCATCTCTCTAGGAGCCTACGAGTTTGACATGGTCCTTGCCATCCATGTTGGTGGTCAGGTGAGTTGCTTTACATTACCTATTATTATTCTCTTCTTCTTATTGTGTGGGCAGCAAGCCCTGGTGTCAGAGTTTTTCCAGACCGCCTTACGGCCTCTGGCATGGTTTTTATGTAACGACTAATACCACCAGAGATAGTAGCCGGGACCAACGGCTTAACGTGCCATCCGAAGCACAAAATCATCTTTATTTTCAGACAATCAGATGATTCCGCTTGCAATGTCCTAACCAACTGGGGGAAAATGCAAAAGTGACCTATGACTAGGTGTCCCTCGTGGGAATCGAACCTACGACCTCCGTGTCAAGAGCCCAATGCTCTTAATCGTTAGACCACGGTGGCAGTTACACATTGTTATAGTATATCATTTTTTCCTCGGATTTCGATTTATAGGACTAATGCGGGGTATCACGGGGTAGTCAGAAACCTTGCTATAACTACCTTGTTAAGGGTGCAAGCATATTTAAGGATTCAGGATGGACTGGCGTGTTAAGTGGTGATAATTATACCCTTTCGCCCACAAAAACACTACAAAAGTTAGTCTACCTCCCTTAGTCACCTCATACAATAGCCATGGAAATAATCGTATATATTATGCTGGAGCCATGTCACACACTAATACTGTCGGAATTACAGACACTAGAACATTGACTTTTTGACAACTACTGGACGTCGGGTCCGCGCTCAAAAGTGGCCGAACCACAAAAACACCAAAACGTATAAAGAGAACCAATTACGCGACAGTCTTCGTTTGATCGGCCGGCCGGCACCTTGCCGCGACGATGTTAAAAAAAAGAATTTCAGCATTGTCAATGCTTTTAGTTGGTTTAAATTAATATACACGTACTTAGGTTTATGTAGGTTAGCCACGGACACTTTTTTTTCGAGAATTTTGTACTGGACCCTGCGTCCATTATTTTGTCTGTCAATGCACTAGAAAATCAATTATTATTGTTTCGTTGCGTAGATCTACGTTCCGAAGGTTCAAAGGTTAAGCCTATATTCTTAACGTCGTCGTCTTTTCCTAGTTTTTCGTCGGTCGCCTTGACTATCTCCTCGTACCTAGTTGAAAGCCAATAAACAAAATAATTTTTCTTTTGTTTCAGTCACGTTTGTGAGCAACCGACAAAAATAAAGAAGGCGTAACATTTGTACCTGTAAACTATTTTATATAAAATAGTGCAAAAACAAAGTCTCTGTTTATCATTTCCAAACTAAAAACTATCTAGGAGCCGTATTCATAAATTGAGTAAGAGACCCCCACACTAGCGTCTTTCGAGCGTCGCCGTCGTGCCAGCATCCGCACAGCATCGGCGCGACGTTGACGCCGCGCACACTAGCGTTTTTCGAGCGCCTTTCAACCTCCTTACATTATCTGTTATGACTGACGAGACGCGGTAGCGAGACGCATGCGCTGCGTAGGCCCGGCGTTTGACAGCTTGCCAGCGCTGGCACCGCGTCGCTGCGGCGTCGACGTAGCGTCGACACAGCGCGGACGCTGGCACGACGACGACGCTCGAAAGACGCTAGTGTGGAGGTCTCTAACTCTCTTGAGTTCGTGAACCCTCCCCGACCCTTCTAAATGGAAGGAGAAAATTATCTGTCAGTTTCATTTTAGCTTTATTCTTCAATACTTCAAGCTTTTTTCTTCAATACATTTGAATGATTTCGCCGAAACCACTTCACACATCATCATCATCATCATTTCACACAACATAATTGTTTCAACAATTCACTCGTACTAATAAATAGCTTCGTTTCTTTGTAAAATAGACTTTTATTACAAACAAACCGACACATGAATGTGCGTTCTTTAGTTTACCAACATTGCCTCTTGATTGAGTGGCCAACGTAAATATTTTACTTTTGCTAAAAATATGCTATTTATGCGTCACGGTTTTGAATTTATGCGCGCTTAATTGGAATTAAAAATTTGATTTACATTATTATATTTAAGGGTTTGTTGAGCTGAAAACTTACTCCGAATTAAGGCTTCGACTCTACGTCTATCAAACTTGTTTATTTTAGAGCGGGCACAATACGCTCCCACGACTTTTCGAGCGAACGCCCATCGATCGAAAATATGAGTTTCAAACCCATGGTATCTAGTACTAGATACTCTATCTTATACTGTGCCCATGGGGTAAAATCCTTCATCTACTAAAGGTTTTGAAGAAGCCACCAGATGCTCCCGCCCGTACCTGACTACACCTTTGCTTGCTATCGTAGTGAAGAGATTTGCGAACCATTAGACGTTTACTCATTGCCCATGTGCGATGGACCTATCGCAGGGACCCCCCCCCCCCCCCTCCCTATGTCTCACGGGGAGGTTCTCTTCGAAAAATAACACGAATAAGAATAGAGTAGCTAGGGTAACGGACATCGCCCAAAGAATTGCTAAACTAAAGTGGCAGTGGGCGGGGCACAGAAGTTGTCACCAACTTGAGAACTTCAGGACAGTCCAGTCTTTGTGACAATCCTTGAGGAGGCTTATATCCAACAGTGGACGTCAATTGGATGAGATGATGGTGTTGAAATATAATACTGTCACTGTCTATCAGTATGAGCAGTGTAAGAGCCAGCAATCACACAACAATTTACTACCTAGCAGTGGCCAAACTGAATATAGCGTCATTAATTAATAATCATCAATCAATTAGTGAGCAATATCTCTGTATTTGGACCCTGCATTACCTAATAGGTTCGTAAGGCCGTCCACATACATGCGGAATCGTGTAACGGAATTCTGATTTGAATTGTGATTTAATTTGTATGGGTTTGATGCCTCCGTAATGCCGAACGGAATTCTGTCAATTTCAAAAAAATACTAGGTAATTCAGAATCGGAATAGGGTATTACACCTTTTTTTGAAAACTGTTTTAAAATAATCCTGAGATCGTAATGAGCCAGTAAAATTTTAATTTTATAAACCGAAAAATGCCTTAAAAACTATTTTTTATTTATGATATTTAATTTTCGCGAGGAAACGTTAGCCACCATGCTGTTTCTGCTCGTGACGTCACTCCGTTAGTAAACAATACGACTGCGAAAGACCAAGCAACAAGATTTGTGAAAATAATGAGTTCGAAATAACACAGAGCAAGACAATAATCTAGATTGTGTACTATCGGAGTGACGTCACGTCAGAATCCAATACGGCGAATGGCGTTTTAGACATTTGAAAAACAGATTTTAAAATTAAATTTTAAAATGGACACTGCATTTTTATGAACAAATATCGACGTTTCTCGTAATTCCTTTTTTCAAAATCTATCATTTACAAGCATTTTAATATTTTTTTCTCATGATGACATGATGTAAAATTCCATATTCCGTTACGGAATTCCGGATGTATGTGGCAGGCCTAAGTAAGTTCTGCATTATGTCAGATATAACACAGACCTAATGAAATAGTATGGTAATTGCTTACCTAAGTTAGTAAGGTAGGTAAATTACCATAGGTAGGTACTATTTCATTAGGTCTGTTTTATATGCACAGAACGTAAATAAAAACATAACTTCCAAGTACCTACGTAATTTCAAGCTTTCTAAAGTGTAAGGGTTGGACCACATCTGGCAGCACGGAATCGTATTTTTGACGCTCCATCCTTTTCTGGCGCTCAGGAACGTCATTTGCCGAGAAAGATAGAAGGAATGCGAGCGCACGCGTCAGCACCGGCAGTGCTACGACCTTTGTCGCTCTAGCCAATGACGTTCCTGAGCGACAAAAAAGGATAGAGCGAGAAAAAATGCGATTTCTATAGTCCTCTCATTTTAAAGTCTCTGTCATCGAAAATATTGTTATTGAGACAATTTTATTTATCTCGAAATGTTATTCATTCAGCCTTCCAAAAAAAACTCGACACCGGCACCGAATTTGATTTACGCAGTGGCGGATTTGCCCTAAGGCCTAGTAGACCCGGGCCGCCGGATATTAGAGGGCGGGAAATCATGACAAAAAATTCACTGATGATAACAAGAAATAACTCATAGTACCTAAATATTCTAAAGGCTCGCGCACATTATTTTTTCTGAATCGATTTCGATAATCGTTTGAGATAGGGGTGGCTGGTTCTTACCTACTACATGTCCTGGGGCCTAGGGCGGCCAAGACTACAAATCCACCACTGAATTTACACCTATCACAGTGAAATTGTCATAATGTAGATATTTTGTGGTATTTCCAACACTTTTTAGGGTTCCGTAGTCGAATAAGGAACCCTTATACTTTCGTCTATTCTGTCTGTCTGTATGCTCCGCCTCAATAACTCGCTCATTTTTGCAACCATTGAATCGAAATTTGGCATTAAGACAATAACCCAAAAACAGATATGTAGTGACTAGGTATGAAGAAAAAAATCTGCAAATATTACAAAATATGGATTTTGGTAAGTACTTTCAAGAAAGTTATAACGGATTCTGTAGCCCAACCAGTTTCTGAAAAAAATCTGTAACATAATAGTACCTACATTACTGCAGCGGCCAGCAAAAGAGGCATTGATGGACGAACGTGTAAATGTGGGCCGACGCGAAGCTGAGGCACACATCCGTAAGTGAAGTTTTGCCGGCCGCTGCTCGCATGTATTTGGCCAGTATCATCATCATCATCAGCCCATCATCGTCCACTGCTGAACATAGGCCTCTCCCAAGGCGCGCTACAAAACTCTGTCCTCGGCCTTCCTCATCCAATCGCTCCCCGCTACTTTTTTAGGTCGTCTGTCCAGCGGGCAGCAGGGCCCACACTACGCCTACCAGTTCCCAGTATAGCAATTTCTATTTATTTCAAAGGTTGTCAAAATTATGCTCAAATTTCCAAGCATGTTTGAGAAAATATATTTTCTTATTACAATCTAGATGGCGTTGCAGTTTCAAAGTTGTCTCTCTCGATTTTACAACTTTTTTTAAATTCTACTTATGCAATGGCTACGGAACCCTATCATGGGCGACACGCTCTTGGCCGGTTTTTCTTTTTATTTGATTCGTGACCACCAATAATTCTCGATAAAACCCCTAAGCATTATATTTAATAGAGGAAACGATAAAGCCATAAAGCGTTAATATCTGAGTGTATTTTTCGTTCATCGACTGAGTTTATAAATAAACATTTCGTTGGAACAAAACAAATAATTCACCTATGTTACGTAAATATCGCCCTATATTATTTTAGGTCAATGAAAATAACCACAGACTTTTCTTGTCCATCAAATATTGTTATAATATTAAGTGCTAAGCTAACCCACTAATATAGTTTTATTCTCTAAAATTGTTGCGTTTCGACGCTTAGATAGGTAATACCAGACACGCAAATTGCAATACACGTAAACGTTGGACACATTAGTGCTATAAGTATTTGAAATTCACAATTTGTATACGAATAAGTAATGCTCAGATTCCATAGAGTTGATGTCACTTTCGTATACCTACTAATATGGAGGATTGACATTAAAAAAACCAGCCAAGTGCGTGTCGGGCCACGCGCAGGGTAGGGTCCCGTAGTTGTCTGTTACAATATACGGACTTAAAAGAGGTCTTTTTGTTTTATACTACGGTTTAACGGCTAATAAAGTCTAAAAAGTACATTTTAAAAGTTGGTCGACTATTACTCGTTGACTGGTAAAGCCTACTTAGCGGTGATAGTTTTCCTTTTAAATTCATTATATACACTACTGCCGTGAATTTTTTCACGTATCCAACCAACCGTTTAGCTGGCAGGGGGACACTTGAAAAATGTTCACTTTAAAGCTTAATATTTCGCTATCGGATCCCTAAATCGAAAAATGGTTTTACACACCCACAATATTTTTAAAAGACCAATCCAACGATACCCCACACCAAGGGAAAGACGAGAAAAAAAAATTTATCCGGACTTTTCGTGGGGTAACCTAAAATTAAGATTTTATTTTCATAATCATAATCATTTATTGCGCACACAAAGTACATGGTAGGTGGTATAATAGGTGAATAAGTTACATCTGTGAACCTTATAAGTTAAGGCATTACAATTTTGAGAGTAGTACTTACAGTTTTGGTACAGTCCAATTTCACAACTTTTACCACTTTGTCGGCGTAATATATATGTATACCCATATCAAATTACAGCTTTCTAGTACTAAGCGTCTCGGAGCTAAACCACGGATAGATAGACAGACGGCCATGGCGAAACTATAAAGGTTCCTTGTTGACTACTTAACCTTAAAAATAGCACTAATACCTACTGTTCCGTTCTAGTTTTAAGGAGATATAATTCGGAGCGCGCTCCATACAAACGTACTATGGTGATATTATCAATACTAACCAATTTAAGTCAATGAATTTATGCTGAAACAATCTTGAAACAAATATATATGCTTGTATGTATACATATTTTCGTCAAAATATACAGTTTCTATGCTAGGATTAATTTAAGATTTGTATGGAAATCTTTGAGGCACTGTAACTTTAAAACTTTACATTTTAACGAAAATCGGACTCTATACAAGCATAGAAATTTGTTTTTAGATTGATTCTAAAAAAAATCATTGAGTTTAATTGGTTAGTATTGAAAATATCACTATAGTACGTTTGTATGGACCGCGCTCCGAATTATATCCTCTTAACCTTAATAATAGCACTAATACCTACTGTTCAGTTCTAGTTCTAATAGCAATCGTTAGGTTAGGGAAGTATTTTATTTAGAGCTATATTATATGGATTTCTTTTTTTGTTCACTTTTGCTTGGATTTACATCTTATACTTCATTCCACATAAGGATGGCGAGATTTTTCGATTTCTACTTAGCTTTCTGGCCAATTCTGATTACCAAATGTTATTAATTTATTGGATACATGTACTATCCGACATATCTTGGACGTTACTAAAGCTGTTCTAAGAATAAGTCAGAGGAAGTGTTTCGAATCTCTGTTTCTGTAATGCTAAATGGCCTTACAATTTCGTTGCTAATTTGAATGGAGTATAGGTTTGGATGATATAATGGAGATTACACACCATCACGCACGTATCCTGGGGGGTGGATAGGTGGGGTGGGATTTATCCCCCACGAAACCCAAATACCTACTTAAATGTATTAAATATTGAAGGCAGCAATTTCTTTTTCATGGTTTTTCAAAAGCTGAAGATGTACCGCGCCCGCCCAGAAAATACTGATTTATTCCCTTAAATAGACCCGGATTGTACTTTGCTGAGAAAACTGATGCAGGCAGGAAATTCTGCCGAAGCGGTTCGCATAATGAAGGAAGCGAATCGCTTTACCTATACAAATTGGCACACGCCACATTACACAAAAATTATGTAGTTCCTACTTAGGTAGTACCTACCTAATTTTATGGGGGTATGCATATAACAACAGTCACATTCATATTTGAACCCAAATAGGTACAAAAAGGTAATATTTACATAACATGACACGTTTTTCCCTGTGAAAACTATGTCAATAAACATGGAGTGCATTCCCGTGAGACATCGTATGTCACGCGAATCATTTTTAATCACGAGGAAATTACTGTATACATAGTTACTACTGCAAAATAAAATGACTTCCGCTTCTTATGAACAGCCTCGGATTTAGGGAGGGTCAAACCAGAGCCCATGCCCCGGCTGGCAGGATAAGGGGCGCCAAAATCAAAAATAATTTATTGCAACGGCTTGAAAATACTGCAAAAAAATTTCGAGCTCGGTGCGCTCGCTCCTGGTTTTTTACTGTATTAAAACTACCTAGTAAGGTAGTCATACCCATTACAGCAATCAATCCAGATTTTGAATCATAATTATTGCGACGAGCTATAGACTATATTCCCCGAGGTAGTCAGAGATATTCTGATAACTCAGAACATCCACGTTTCTAATCAGGTAATCAAATTGCAGCATAATCTCGATCTTTAGATAAGTATTATTGCGACGACCTAACGTGGACCTGGCCTCCCTGGGTAAAAATTATTGCTACTCCCTTGGAGGGGAGGGGCGCCAAAATCAAGTTTTAGCCCCGGCTCGCAAAAATCCTAGATCCGGTGCTGCTTATGAAATTATTAATGTAGTTTCTTATTGCAGTACGACCAGGAAAATAATTAACCTCGTCAATCTTCGTTTGCGCAGAGTCCTCCGACAAAACCCGAAGTCGTTTATTAATTAAAGGGTGCAAAGTCGGATAGCACCGAAAAGGGCGCGAAAACAATTAGCCAATCGTGGCAAGGCATTGAAGGTGGCATATCCTGATTGATAAATATAGGGTCCTTCTTAATATATGCAAACCCTTTTATGGGGATAATCAGACCATCAAACTAAACAACTTTCTCTATGACAGCAACATCGAAATCGCGAAAAAATCTGCTGTTCCATTCAAAACTGCAAATCTACTCGTGCCAAATGTAAGGGACAGCTGATCTTAATATTTAAGGGGGTGGTTTAGATCCTCATTGACCAACTTGCACTATGGAGACAACGTCGAGAAAAAAAACGGTTGTCCTATATTAGGATGTAGAGTAGGTAGATAACAGATTTAACTCTAGCGACCAGGGTTGTGAGCTTGGTGATCTGTCAGATCAGAAGGGTAATCCTAGTTTGGACACCAGTCTCTCACACAGGTTTAGTAAACCACTATACTCCATTTCAAATAGCAACCAAATTTTAACACTATTTTGAATTACAGAAACAGAGATTTGAAACACTTCCTCTCACTTATTCTTAGAACAGTATATCTTTCTGATAAATTAAATTATATTTGCAAATCCGTAATGGCCAGAAAGCTATATAGAAACTGGAAAATCTTTACGTCCTACCCTATTGTGATGCCTTAGTGAATACTTCACAATAAATACTTATTTGTTAATTTTCCTTTTGATTCGAGTAAGTACTTACCTACTGCATTTTTGTATGAAACAGCTGCGGTATTGGCTAATGATGATGACTGTTTTTTGAAATCTTTAAACGAGTACCTACAAAAATTCAAGTAAAGTAAAGGAAAAACCTTTAAACCACATACTGTACCCACCAAATTGAACAAATTTTACTATGGGAGCAAACCTGTCAGAACAAAAAAAAGATCAGCTGTCCCATACGTTTGAATCGAGTAGGTATTGCAGCTTAGTATTAGGACAGCTGATATTATTTTTGTTCTGATAGGTTCGCTCCCATAGTAAAAGTAGGTAGAGTATGTGGTTTAAAAGTTAATGATACTTTTCCTTACACCCTGCATAGGTATCTAAAATTCTAAACCTTTCCAAGAAATTACAACATGTCTGAAAGAAACAAGTAAATAAGTACCTAGTTCGAAAAGTCCTTGAAAATCAGCCCCATCGTCAAACATTACCGTTTAATATTCGAATCAATTTTAACAGTTATAAAAAATTTACGCTCCCTATGAATCACCTTGGCCCAATTGCCATGTATCGAGACTTTTTCTCCGAAGTAGGTACCAACTAATTACGGATATCGATTGCTGTATTCAAGGTAATGTAATTTGTATCGAGTTATTAGCCCGTAATGTACGCTATTCACGTTGTAGCTCATCGATTGTTGCTGTAAGTAATTGGTGTTTGTGTAGGTAGACCCATTTACACTGCCTGAACATGTCTGTACTTTAAGTCGTCATACTGTTTTTCCTCTCATGTTCCCCCTTGTTTTTTGTGCACTATACTTATACAGGGTCCTTCTTAATATGCTGCTAATATATCAGACCAAACTGAACAACTTTTTCTATGGGACCAACATCGAAATCACGAAAAAAAATCAGCTGTCCCATGCATTTGGCTCGAGTAGGTTTTCTGTTCTGTATGAACAGCTGATATTTTATTCGCGATTTCGATGTTGGTCCGTTGAGAAAGTTGTTCAGTTTGGTGGTCTGATCATCCCCTTAAAAAGTGACAGTTTTCAAGTGTCTTGAAAACGTTTGCGTCGCAATGGCGAGCCGACTGCCTGTGAATGGTCGGCGGTCGGGTCGTCAGTCTGCACTCAGACATTCTCACTAATACTTGTAAAATACATATTAACAGACCTACCTGTTTTAGGCGGGCTACCCGTTTTAAGCTGGTCTCCCCTACAGTTATAAGTAGGTTTGGTAGCCTACATAAATTAACGTTGACTGCACAAAAAGTAGATCAACTCAAAGTATCAAAATGGTATTTAAAATTTGTACGATCTCAGGAAGTCGTCTATTCATAATGTTTACATTCCTATAATATTAGCATTATCATAAGTTTTGCTTTTCCTTTATGTTCACGGTCTTATTATGTTTGCTTTATTTTCAAATCAATGTTCTAATTGTAAAAGACTGTCTGTCTGTCTGTTACTCTTTCACGGCTAAGCCGCTGAAAATTTGGTTGACCCTGGGAAGGACGTTGTATTTTCGCTTTATATGATAAATATATTTTAGGTAAATGTTGCATGTTTATGTTTGCTGACATTTTGGAAATAAGACTTTTCTGGAATGCCAAAATAGTAAGAAGGCGGATATTTTGAGGTTGCAGATATTTTGGGAATATGTACTTTCTGAAAAGCGAACATTTTTATGAAAACTATCATTCTTGAGGCTGACATTATGCAAAAGACGTGCAGGCATTATAGAAAAGCCGACATTTTGGGAAAAATACATTTTAGAAAAACTGATATTTCAGGCCTGACCTGAGCCACACTTTCAATCTGACAGCTAAGTTTAAAGATTGTAAGGTCATCCTTAATTCACGTTGCAAGTTTATCCGCGAGCGCTTGTTTCGCGTGGTGTTCGCGCTTGAGCTAGCCACGAGGCTCCGAAACATCTTCTTAGCTTGCGTTTCTGCTCAAAAACAATCCCTGAGATTGGGATAGATACTCCCACAAACTACTTGAAAGTGGCGGAAATACAGTACTAACGCACAAGCAAGAGTCTGAAAAAGAAAACATCCTTCCAGTGACTTGGAACAATTTTTTTTTAATGAGAACGCTCATTGTCATTATATCGGCGGCGGCGATACGGTTTGATAACCTTGAGCTTGAAGCGTGCATGAATCTGCATGCACTTCTGCAAGGTAGACCCGCTTTGCCACACACAATCGGTAGCCACACACCGCAGAGGGATATGGCAACAAGCACCTTGTAATTTCAGCCTATTATTCCACCCACAGATTTAATTTCAGATGGATAATCCAACACTGTATACCTACATTTTAAAACAGTTCTAATGCAAAATCAATTAGGTAGCTTTTCTGTCAATCCAATTACAACCGCCTAAGATTTCAATTCGCATTCGTAAGTATTTCACTTAGCCTTAACTTTCTAACTTTATTTCGAAAGTCAATCAAAGTTCTTAGTCGGTGCCTTAAGTATTTTGTGACAACAAAACTCAATTAGAATTTATTTTGTGTACCAAAATAATTAAAAGTTTAAGTAAATGTCTTCATAAATATGATCTAATGAACAACGTTGATCAGACAAAAGGAAAGTACCTCTCATTAGGTACCAATATACGATTCTCTATTAGTCGGGGAAATCTACGGATTTTTGTATGGAGTAGGTTGCATTAATTGCACTTTTGGTGAAAATTTGGAATATAGTAGATACATACCTGAAAAACATAAATTCTCAATAATCCCCGATTTTTTATGTTGTATTATGGAATAATTAAGACATTTACAAAACATTAAATTTAGGTATGAACAAAAAATGGAAAACTGGTGATTTTGTACAGGATGGCTTTGTTCAATACGTTTTACTTATAACAATAATAATCCACGGTTAATATCGTTAATTTGGGTAGATATTTAATATATTGTAAGTCTTCAAAAATTATAACCTCAAAACTAGATTATTTACTGTTTGTTTTTACACATTAAATTTGCCTTTTGATAATTAACTGTCTCTATTGCTGGTATGCTGGTCGAAATATTTTTAGAAATAAGCTTGCCATTTGTACATTAATATCGATTTTAAGGTATTTCTCAGGTTCCTGAGCCAATATAACCACGAAATCTCGACAAAAGTGTTATAAACTAACAGTAATATTATTTCAAACACAATTTACTAAAGTGTCTTTAATGCAGTCTCAAACCTTATTTTTCCTAGACTATATCTGAAACCGTTATCGCTCCTTCTGGGACAGTCGGGTTAAAAGTGTGTAAAAGTGAGTAGTATCTAAAATGAGTAGAATCACAGAAAATATGAGAGCACAATAGAATGTGAGTATGTGAGTGCGAAGGATTGGGTAAAAACGTTTGGGGAAAAACATTTTTAGGGGTGTCAAAGTGCGCCAAAAATATTCATAAACTCGTCAAAGCCATATCTGTGGTATATTATTAATGGTTGACCAAGAATTTTAAGCTTTTGTGGTTAACCTATAACATCATAGAGAATGCATGGCAATGGTACACAACGTGTTAATGAATTAACGCAAAACTAGAAAGTAGTTTATTTAGGATCGAGAGCAGAATCGAATTATCATGTTTTCTATATAGGTAATTTTTTTCAAAATATTAATTAATTTGTTTATAAAATTTAAAATTTACTGAACTCGATATCAACCCACCGCTCGGGCACTCTCACCCTACTTACTACCAAAACAAGATTCTTAAAAAGAATCCATCAGCACTCTAGAGATTTCATTCATTGCTGAAATGATAAATCATTTTTGCCTCAAAACTTAAAAAGGGAATAATTTTAAATTTTTACTAACAAAATAATGAAATTATTGTTTCAATCGAATTATTTTGTTATAAATCAGTTGGGGTGTATGAGGTTTTGCGCTTAATCATTAACACGTTTTATAAGCTTTTTGTGGTACATCTATAACATCATAGAGAATTAATTTATTTATGCCAACCTCAATGCTGCTGTTGTAGCAGCATTCAGAAAAATATCTCATTTTCGTGAAGTCCGATTTTGTCTCACTGAGACAATATTTACCTTCGACGGTTCTCTCTCGCCTTACTCTATGGCAGTAAGCCGCCCATCGTCAGTCACCAGCAGCTATCGTCCCTATCGCCCGTGTGTACGACCCTTATACGGCGCGACGTAAATTTTTAATTCTCCGCCGATATTCACGATAAAATCATCTTTAAAGTCTAATAGATATAAAAGCTTCCCGTTACAGTTTTTAATTTCCAAGTGCAGTGTCAGTGTAACTTTTGTTTGAATTAAACAGAAAATAATTACCGATGAATGGTAAAGTGTGCCGTGAGGGCTACGTTTTCGTAAAGTGTGTTTAGGAAGTTTTTTGAAGTGAACGCGTGTGGGGTTCTTAAGGCGAGCGTCCTGAAATTTATTCATTGGAAAGGTGAGTCTTAGATACTTTTGTTTTATGTCTTTGACGATTACCTGAATACCAATGTGCTGAGTAACTTGAATTGCTTTTTCTGTCAGCGAAGTATACCTGAAAGTATCTATTTTTTTTTCTAATAGGGAAATGCATCGATGAAGCGCGCTCTGGAGCGCTGCATACAAAGGAAGTTTGATTATAAAGGGTGTAACAAAACACCCAATACTTGAGGAGGTGCTTCAGGCCATCAAACTGAACAACTTTCACTATGGAGCCCACATCGAGAAAAAATAATAAAATCTGCTGTCCCATACAATACTGCAGTACCGACTCGACTAAAATGTATGGGACAGCAGATATTTTTTATTTTTAATCGATTTTGGCTCCATAGTATAAGCATTTAAGATGCTCGAAGGGTGGATCTCAACCCAAATTATGTTTAAAATATTGAGAAATAATAAACATTTTTATTTTTTTACAGTACATGTTGTTAAGTTTGATGGTCTAAACCACTCCCTTAAGTATTACTAGGATGTTATATTACACCCTGTATTTTCAATACAAATAAGTTGAAGTTGATCTAAAGTGCTTTGGTTTTGTCAGATTTCCATTAAAATATTATAGTTTCCATGCTAGGGTTATTACACGATTTGTATGGAACTCTTTAAGCCAGTGTAACTTTGTAACTAAAACTACATTTTAATGAAAATCTGACAAACTACAGATACAGAAATTAGTTTTAAGATCGTGTTTAAAGAATTGCATTGACTTTAAATGGTTAATATCCAAAATATAATCAAACTTTGAATGTACGGAACGCGCTAAGGGGCATTATCCTCTTTAGGCTACAAAATTTCAAGACCAACCTTCATGAAATATCTATTAACTGTCTTTGAAGTTTATACCTACCTCTAATATTGAAAATAAACATTGCCTATGGCAGTTTATTAATCAGTAACTAGTATTTCCATGACTAGGTAGGTACTGGCCCTAGGTACGAGCTGTACCCGGACTTTCGATTTTCATTACAAAACGATGAAAAAATTATACTTAGCTATAATCACTGTTCCATAAAAATATTCACAATTTAAACTGCCTGATGACTTAAGAAATTTTACGGTAACCCAATTCAAACGAAAGCTCCAATCGTGGCTCTTGAGTAAATATTTTTAAACCATAAATGAGTTACTCGATCAAAATCAATGATTTTTATTGTAGGTAGGTATTTGTAATATAATTTTGTAATAATCTTAAAACATGACATTTATTTGGTCCTAAGGATAATGTTGAACAACCACGAGAATATTTTATCTGCAAAATGCATGTACTCGTAAAAGTTTGACTTTCTTTCGTAAACTCATGCATATGCTCACGACTATATTCCTCTAGGGGGTAGTCAGATATTCTGAAACCTCAGAACATCCACGTTTCACGAGTAGTACCGAAACTCAGTCCAGTGTGACGGGGGGTGAGCCCGTCGCCACATAATGGACTGTCCGTACAACGCAGGTTTCCTCACGATATTTTCCTTCACCTAGAAGCCAGTGGTGCTAAAAATCGTACATGAATTCCGAAAAACACATTGGTACTAGTCAGTCGACGGGAATCGAACCATCGCCTCCTGCACGGCAGGCAAGGTTACTCGCCACTGGACCACCACGGCTTTCGTAAACTGCATGTAAATAATTGTCTTCTTTGTACTGTTCTTGATAATTGTTCTTTGTTATTGATCCGAATCAAGCGTATCAGTTATTGAATGTAAAACGTAATATCTTGTAACTTCTTACCACAATATTTATTACGGCAGATTTTTGTTGTCTCTGTGAGAACTTATTACCTACCTACATCCTAAGTACCACGAAAAGTCTTACAAATAAATGATTTCATTCATTCATTCGGATTTCTTGATTTTTAGAATACATCACAAGTATCTTCTCTCTCCAATATTTAACTCCTTCTGAACTAACCCTTAGTGACCGTCGAACCCTCTGTGTGAAAATTCGTATTTAATTAAATTAAAATTGTGTCTGTTAATAAATGGTTAGTAAAACAATACTAAGAGAGATAACGAAAGTAATAGCAGTAATTTGGGTGTGGCTTTAGTAAACAACAGTTTGGTTGTTAGATAATTTTACCCAGAAGCTAGAAAATTGGTAGCATTTTTGTTAAAACAATATTACTTTAGTTTACGTTGTAACATTAATCTGTGTTTTAGTCACCATTGAGTGGAAAACTGGACATACTGTGTCTTAACTATACTCCATTTTAAACAGCAACGAAATTTTTAAGGCTATTTTGAATTACAGATACAGAGATTTGAAACACTTCCTGTCACTTATTTTTAGAACAGCTTCAGTAACGTTCAAGATATGTCGGTTAGTAGGTATATCTTTCTGATAAATAATGTATATTTGCAAATCAGAATTGGCCCGAAAGCTATCGGGAAATCTTTTCGACCTTATTTGAAATGAAGTATAGAAGTGAATATTCCTGTACATATTTGTGGAATTTAAGGAACGGATTTAAAAAAAAAACTCTTAATGTATTCAAAATATGAAAAAAAGATTACAGATAACATTTTTCGTTACGTAAAAAGTAACATCTTGAATGTTCTACTTAATTTAATTCACATGGAAGATAAATAAGCATTGATTATCGTAAACATCAATTCCTTAAATAATTTTAAGCGTATATATTTCCACTTAGTAATAGATTTCCTCATTCTTCTAGTATGTTTTGGCTTTTAGTTCATAATGTTTGACACCTTATAGATAATATTGATTAGAACTGTACCCTTTAGTGTCGACTTTGGATAGGCGTTTTCCGCTATGCGTGTCTGTAATTTCCCTTTTTTTTCAGTAATTGGACTTCGAACAAATTGCCTCTCTAAATTATTACTGGAATTGCCCACGAACCTACTTTGTCTTTAAGGCATTATTTTTTGTGATTTTAACGAATCAATATCGTCTCTATTATTTTTAACATTTCGAAGCAAAAAATCTAAATGAATAGTAAGATTATTTTGCTTTTACCCTTTAACATGCTCGGTCAGTATACAACGTGTTAATGAATTAACGCAAAACTAGAAAGTTGTTTGTTTAGAATCGAGAGCAGAATCGAATTATCATGGTTTTAACATAGGTAATTTTTTTCAAAATATTCTATCATTTATATATCATTCAATATCTAATCAACAATAATTTGTTTGTAAAATTTAAAATTTACTGAACTTTAATCTCAACGCACCGCTCGGGCACCCTCACCCTTCTTAATAACAAAACAAGTTTCTTAATATGTACCTATCCATGAGCACGTTAGCGCTTTCATTCATTGCTGATATGATAACAAATCATGTTTGCCTCAAAACTTAAAATGCGAATAACTTAAAATTACAAGTATCAAAATAATGAAATTATTATTTCAATCTAATTATTTTGTTAAAAATCAGTTGGGGTTTATGAGGTTTTGCGCTTATTCATTAACACGTTGTATAATCTTCTGAATAGTGAACGAAAAAAAAGTGAGCCAATAAAAATCCTTACCTTTGTCAAATCAGTACAGTACCCTTCGGGAATAATTCCCACCAAGTAAAGAATCACAGTTGTGTTGCTATGTAGGTAGGAAGGTATAGCGATTTTTTCTAATGTTTTTGCACCGGAAACCTTCTAAAAACTTGATGCCAATAAATACGAACCGAAGCAGAGGTAAAAGTTCACAATACCCTTAAGAGTTCCTAAGGGATTTGACTGTTGCGGCCAACACATTTTTTCCTTGTTTAGGAGATCATTCGAACTCAAGCGTGGGCCAGATCTCAGATGTGCAATAAATATATATGTTTCGTTTTCCTTCTAAACAAAAAGAAGAAACATAGTTTTTTCTAATGGTTACATTATGTATACGTAACGTACGTGTAACGTGGATGTTCTGTGGTTTCAGAATATCTCTGACTACCCCCTCGGGGAACACAGTCGTGAGCATATACTATACTATGCTATTATGTATACAGGGTATTAGGGTAAACAGTTGCATTACTTTAAGGGGTGATTGTACCCATGATACTGAATAACTTTCCCTAAGAAACCTATATAGGAAATTAGCAAAAATCTAAATACTATACAAACAGCTTTATGTCTTAATTTTTTTTAAATCTTTCACCGCGTCTGAAGGTATTTCGTTGAAGATGCGGCAGAAAATCGGATGCATAAAGCATAAACAAAAGATCATACCATGGTCACAAAAATTATAACAAAATATTTCAGCAATAGCATGAACATAGACTTAAAGTATTTGACTAGCTTTTCACCCAAAAAAACATTGAATTAGAAACCTTATTCTTTAGGCTTCATACGACAATCAAATCGATCGGGAAGAAATAATGTGTTTCATTGTATAGTGTAAACCCTTAATCGCACGACCATTTCGATAAATAAGGTAAAATTAACTCTATCTGACAACCAATAAAGTTTCAGCTTGATCTACAGTATAACTTCTCTCTTCAAAGTAACAGAAGAGAAACACATCGCGTAGGTTTTCCCAGAGGGCATAAGGATAGTTCGTAAGTCGGCATTTGTTACTGCTAACTAAACTTGAGTCTTAGGTAACTTAAAGGTGCTGTTAAATACAGGGTCCATCTTAATATGCTGACACTTTTTAAGGGGATGATCAGACCACCAAACTGAACTACTTTCTCTATGGGACCAACATCGAAACCGCAAAAAAAAATTGTCGGCATATTAAGTTGGACCCTGTATACATTAGTGGACTTTTTGGAACCAGTCACAAACGTTTTTTTAACAAGTTAGCATAAATTAAGGTGGATGAAATAATGATTTGATTTTGTATTTCGAGTTTGCAGATTTTTTCTGATTATGTTTGCGTGGAATCAAAGGATTCTGAATGGATCCTGTTAAATCCTGTCCTAATATCCTATCCTCCTGATCCTGATGTCCTGATATTAGGTAGCATAGCAAATGCTCCAGACTATATTCCCCGAGGGAGAGTCAGAGATATTCTGAAATCACAGAATATCCACGTTTCACTAGTAGTACCGAAACTCTGACCAGTGATATTAGGTACTGTATACTATATCAAGAATATGTAGGCTTTCGAATAGTGAAACCGCAAGGAACCGTGAAATTTAGCATTCATAAAAAACGCTTGTATTCGGAACGATAATATCATATTTAATTTGTTTACCGTTTTTCGGTTTTACCAGCAACGAACCATTCGGATTGTACCTTTCCGGTGTTGTAGGTAGGTACTCTAAAATGGATCTTAACCCTTCGTCTGTGGATGTCACGGATGCTTGACTAAGACAATAACAAATCTTTTATGTCTGGAATCTCCACAGACAGATAAATAAGTTTTATGTTAATATAAACAAAACTAAGATCCATTTTTCGTAATGCGTAGTTAATTTTTTCCAGAATTAATATATATTTTTTAAGAGGTTCGAAGAGTACGTAGTTTCAATAGAACTAATACAGTTTTAATAAATCGTCTTTGAGTGTGTCAAGACATTTATAAAGAGATGGGTCTCTGCTACGACGTTCACAAATTACAACTTACTTTCTTCCAGAATTAATGATCTTTCTGAACGTTCTTTCTAATTTTTCTCACGTTATTATCAACTTATCATCATAATAGAGGAGGTAAATGTCCGAAGACGGACTGATCAAGGGCTGTGATAGATGGATGGATCATCATAATTCATCACAACCGTTCCCTTTAGACTAATCAGGAACTCTGCTACAATTACCAATAATCTTTTTCAAGCGTTATTTTGTTATATTCTACTATAAATGTCCTTGAAATCTTTTCTATGGGGTGTAAAGGTAAACAGTTGCATTACTTTAAGGGGTGATTGTACCCATAAGACAAAACCACATTCCCGTAGAAACCTAAAGACAATTAGCAAAAAGATATTGCACTTTCTATAATAAATGTAATCAGCTGATCGGACGTTTGTATGAAAAGTTGCTTTTTTTTTGCGAATTTCCCTTTGTTCCGTTAGAAAAGTTGTTCAGTATCGTGAGTACAATCACCAACTTTTAAAGTAATGTAACTGTCTACCCTAACACCCGTTACAATTCATACCTCGATTTAGACAACCATTGTACTACTATCTCACCGTATAAATGGTTATCCTTACCTTGCCGCCAGCCATTTCTTTACCGTCTGTTTTTATAATCCCCTGGCGGTTGTGTTGTACGGACTTTCAGGTTTTAACGTCACGTAAAAACGTATTTGACCTTTGTCCACATTGGAACAACTTTGCCCTTTTATTTGCTTCTGTTACTTGGACACCAACAAACTAACTTTAGTGCCTGACCAGAAGATTAATTTTGTTTCTACTTTGTCATTAGGTTTCTGATACAGGGTGTCCGGTGGCAGAATTAGGATTTAAAATATAAATAACAAAAAAACTACGTGAAATATACATTTATATTTTTAATCATTATAAAGAAGACAAATGCGGGTTTTATTTCTTAAAAATTATGTCGTCTAAATGTTGACCGTCACGTCGGATACATTCATGGAATCTGGCTTCAGTATTTCTTGCCACTCGCTGGAGAAGTGCCGCCGAGATGCCATGAACTTCGCGAACGATATTTTCTTTTAATGATGAGATAGTCGCCGGGTTTGTTTCGTAGACTTTATTTTTGAGATATCCCCACAGAAAAAAGTCCATGGGTGTAAGATCCGGTGACCTGGGTGGCCAGGGGATGTCACCGAAACGACTTATCAGTTGGTTGGGGAAGAAATCACGCAGTAGCGCCATGGTCTCCCTAGCAGTGTGCGGGGTGGCGCCATCTTGCTGAAACCATGTCCGTGAAGTGTAGGAAGGATGGTCTCTCAATGTTGGAAAAAAAAAATCATTGAGCATTCGCCGATAAGCAACACCAGTCACAGAAATTGCGTGCCCTTGACCATTTTCAAAAAAATAGGGTCCAATTATTCCCCTGCTTGATAATGCACACCAAACCGTCACTTTGGGACTGTGAAGTGGCTTTTGGTGTTTTAAGTGGGGGTTTTGTCCTTTAGGAGACCAATAACGACAATTCTGCTTGTTTACACTGCCATTTAAGTGAAAGTGGGCTTCATCACTCCAAAAAATAGTGTTCACCGTGCGAAATCGCTCCAACATTGTCTCACAGTAATTTTTACGCAAGTTGTAATCATTAGGCTTAAGCGCTTGCACAATTTGAATTTTAAATGGATGAAGTTTAAGATCCTTCTTCAATATCTCGTGCACTATAGTTTTTGGAAGCCCCAAGGCAGCCGCTCTCTTGCGAACGGACTGACGCGGATTATCGCTCAAACTGGACGCGACGAGTTCGATGTTTTCATTTGTTCTCGACGTCCGGCTGGGCCCCGGTCGTGGGTTATTTTCTGCTGAACTTGTTGCCCGGAACCTTCGCACCCATGATCGAATCAAATCTTCACTTGGGGCGTCACGTAACCGTCGAATATTGTAACGTGAACAAAATCTTCGACGAGAAATTGCACACGAATCATTGGCTTTAAAATACGCTTCGATTGCGAACGCACGTTGTTCACCCGTCCACTGCGACATTGCGACTAAAAAACCCGCACGAATGACGAAGCCAACGCGGCCCCCTCCCCGCTCCTCCGTGCAACGGTTACGGAGAAATTCGAAATTTAAATCCTAAATCTGCCACCGGACACCCTGTACAAATACGCTATATAATAAGATTGCGGAGGTTATTCTAAACGTGTCTGACAAAAAGTTCCATTGTTAAGCAATCCTCTGTAAAAACGCTTATCATAAACTCAATGATTATACGAATGACCAAAATGCCTGGTCTTAACAATGTTACGGTATGTAATTCAATGTTGAATGAACAACACCTAACCTACCAGCTAACTTAGTCACACATCGCGGACGCCTGGAGCAGCCGCGGAGTTGGAAGCCATCAGGAGGACACATACTCGGCCCTGGTGGCCGATTATCTTTTTGTACCTGTCGCCGTTGAGACCACGGGGGTTTGGGGTGCCGAGGCAAAGACCTTCGTTTCGGAGATTGGCCGTCGACTGAGGGAGCGAAATTGTGACCCCCGTTCCGGGTCGTTTCTGGTGCAGATGCTAGCAGTAGCTATTCAGCGTGGCAACGCTGCTAGTATTATGGGCTCCTTTGCGCCAGGATCGACAAGGGGCGGGTTATTTGGCTGAGCTTGTATTTCATTGTTATGACGAAGTTTGTTGCTGATTTATGTCTGTTTGTGTATCTTTGTTATTGACGACGCTTGTGCTGACCACTATATTTTTGTGATTATTCTATTTTTGTACATAAATAAATTTCCTTTTTATTCAATGTTGTATTATTTTGTAGCTGTACTTTGCAAATTTTGTTTTGTGTAAAAGATTTGTGTTCTACAGTTTCTGTCCGTATCGTATCTGCAACGAAATACCGTCCGACGCGGTGGTATAGTCAAAATTAACGTCAAAAAACTTTTTTGAAAAAAAATCCTTCGTTGCCATCGTCCAATCTCGGTAGACAGATATTACGGACCACAACATGCTATATTCTGACTCACCCCTTTAAACTTATTAACTTCATTCATCTTTTCATGCACTTCGTCGATACGTTCCCTGTGGACTGTTGTTTATGTCTTGTTGCTAAGGCCTCGTTCAGGGAGACGCGGGGCATCAGGCGGCGCGGTGCGCGGGGCGGGTTGCGAGGCACCAAGCGTTTTTTCCGTTTGTGGAGAGGCAGCGTGTTTTGTTGTCCACCGCTGCATTTCACACGCAAAGATAAACATATGGTGACTAGTGGTATCGTTTATTCAAGAGCGGGGCATACGGAATTATGGTTCCAGGTTAACTACTACTTAAAAAGTATCTTGTTCACCGTTAGAGCAGAACCTAGATTTACAGCAGCCGAACGTGAAAGATTTGGAGAATATGCAACTCTTCCTACCCACATCGAAGGGTACGCGGAAATTCACCCGCCGCGTTGCCCGCAGCTTTGACCGCCGTGTCCCTCGCTGGGTCACCCGCCACTTCACCCGCCGCGTCCTTCGCGGCGTCGCCCGTCGCTTCACCCGCCACATGTGACGCTACATCGCGGCGCCTGACGCCCCGCGTCTCTTTGAACGAGGCCTAATTCATACGATACGCGACAAATCTCGAGCTTTAATCAATTATTCAAGCTACTTTGATAAGAAGTCATATTTCTTGTAGACTTTTCAAATTTCAATATTTGTTTAGTTTGAGACTGCTATGGTAGAGGTTTGCGTGTCTACCAATAGAAAGAAAACAAATGTTTACTTAATTATGTAAAATATGCATAATTTATTTCAACCACTACTAACAAAAAAAAAGTATCGACATAAAGATAAATCGATTCTTAATAATGTTGAAAAAACGTAGACAAAATGGGTTCATGACCCTATGAACTTGAATTTTCTATTGTATATGAGTATTGTCATTACTAAAACGAAAAGTGTGTTAGGAATTGATGGATTATAAGAGAATAAAACAAACATTTTCATTAGTATTAAACTAATGGGTTCATTTATCATTATTATTATATGTATGAGGTTTTTAATAAATGAACGCAATTTCTGAAAACCATTTTCCCAGAATCAAAACTTTGTTTAGGTAAGAATGAGAATGGAATAGAATAATATTTATTTGCTTGAAATATGGTACATTTTCAACTAATATCCTGAAATGTAATATTAATCGCAAATGAATAATTGGTGGAATTCACATACGCATTAGAATTTCTTCTTCAGCGTATAAAGATTTCCTTATGACGTTTTCTATCACCGTTTCGTTTTTATACTAATTGGGTACTCTGAGGTATAAAGACACGAACATAAGTTAGAAAAACTTATTGGTACATGCATTGATATCTTATACAAGGCAAACTTAATATGCTGACACTATTTGAAGAGGACAGTCAGACCGTCAAACTCAACAACTTTCTCTATGGCACCAACATCGAAATCGCGAAAAAAATATGCTGTCCAATACATTTGGCTTGAGTAGGATTGCACTTTTGTATGGGATAGCAGATTTTTTTTCGCGATTTCGATGTTGGTGCTATAGAGAAAGTTTGTTCAGTTTGATTGTCTGACCGTCCCTTTAATAAAGTGAAAGCATATTAAGAAGGACCCGTATGTCCCGCACGTCATATGTATAGGTAGTGGTCAATGGGAACATGGCATCCATGCATGGGAACCTAGCCCCATAAAGCATATTATAAACTGGATGATTATTTAAATGATCAAAATGCTTGGGTCTGAGGTCACTAGCTTATAGTTTATTTACTTTACTGTATAGTATCAATTACTTTATTAAATAGACTATGTATTATTGTATACATAACTTTAGCTTAAGAATTTATATTGTAATAGTTATTAAGTCGTGTTATGTTGTAGAGTTTCTGGCCGCATCTTCTCTACAGCGACAACACGTTCCGCCGCGGTGGTAGCTTTAAAAAAGATTTGACGTTTGATAAGTGTGCTGGAAGCTCCTATATTGAATAAATTATATTGACTTTGACTTTGACCCCATAATTGAGTGTTCAGAATATCTCTCTTCGACGCGCCACCGTCCCTCTCCGATAACTAAACAGAATAATTAGCAATAACTAGAAGCCTATAGCTATACACGGTGTAGGCTAAAATAACAAATGAAATAAGATATTTCCGTCCAAAACACTGCCGTTCGGACACGTATAGCCCACGTATCTTCTAACCTAGCTGATTGTTATTGATCGATGGCTGTTTATACATCTAAATACAACACTATTGACCCGCTCAGGGACAGGTCACGTTAGATCGATAAACATTTTATTACTTGTCCACCTGAATTATGGATGTAATAATTATTATAATGTGGTAGGGACATTTGCTAGCTCTTTCCAACCCGGCCAAAGTAATGGATTCCTTATAAATAAAATATATAACTTTGATATTGTTACACAAATTATCTAGTCACATTTAATATACTTGAATCTACCCTGGGCTTGTTATATGATGACCAGATAACGATTTTAGAATACGTATTATATACAGGGTGTGAGGAAAAGTATTATTGACCTTTAAACTACATACTCTACCTATCAAACTGAACAACGTTGATTATGGGAGAAAACCTGTCAGAGCTAAAAAAAATTTGCTGTTCCATACTAAACTGCAATACCTACACGACTCCAATTTATGAGACAGCACATTTTTTTTGTTCTGACGGATTTGTGCCCATAATCAAAGTTGTTTAGTTTGATGGGTAGAGTATGTGTTTAAATGTTAATGATACTTTTCCTTACACCCTGTATAAATACAAACATCCATGACTTGGGTATCATACACATATTTGCCACTTACGGGATTCGAACGCGCAACCCTCAGCACAGCAGGCAGGTTCACTACCGGCTAAGCTATCGGACCGTCAATTTTATCATTTGTCTACCTAAATTATGGGTAAAGTAAAGCTAAAGTTAATCATTTTAATGGATGCTTACCGTGATTTCTATAATTCCCGATATTTTGCCACTGCCATGACCACGGGATGTAAAAAAACGCGGTAAGAACCCATTAAAATGATTAACTTTAGCCACAGAATAGGTAATAGTATATAGTTCTATATACAGAACGGCCACTCCCCGCCCCCCTCTGTCTTCAGATACCCCATCTTACTTCACGCTTTCTGGGAAACTTGAGGGAAGCCGAGCGAGGGAATGCAGTCAGGCGCGCGCAACCATTGGTTTTGACTACACAAAGTTGAGTCTTTTCAGGGTATAAAAAACGATGAAATATAACACTAAATTCACATTTTCAGTAGGTAAATCTTTAGCTCAAATACTATTTTTAATAACAGAACGAACAATCAAAAGTAACGAAATGTACATGATGCTCATATGATGCGTGGTAAATCGACCCTACACATATGTCTAAGACAATTTGCACCAAGTGCGCATGTGCGAACGTCATCATGTCAAATCCAAAACGTTCTTTGAAGTGCCGGTCTCTGTAAGAAAGCATATTATAAACTGGATGATTATTTAAATGATCAAAAAGCTTGGGTCTGAGGGCACTAGCTTATAGTTTATTTACTTTACGGTATAGTATCAATTATTTTATTAAATAGACTATGTATTATTGTATACATAACTTTAGCTTAAGAATTTATATTGTAATAGTTATTAAGTCGTGTTATGTTGTAGAGTTTCTGGCCGCATCTTCTCTACAGCGACAACACGTTCCGACGCGGTGGTAGCTTTAAAAAAGATTTGACGTTTGATAAGTGTGCTGCAAGCTCCTACATTGATAAAATTATATTGACTTTGACTTTGACTTTGCCGGACCTGTGCTTTAGCTTAATTAATAACCGCGTAACTCTAAAAAATGTATGTGATGTGGTGGGGTACATTGCTAGGTCTTTTAAACGTCTTGTAAAGTATACAAGTAATGGGTTCTTTGACTATTTATATGTGGACTGGTTACGCGTGTAATTCTACTAACAAACATTTCTGCCACTTTTTGCGGGGGGCGAGGTAACATGAAATCCGCAACTTTGGATTTTATTCTCTATTACTTTAAAATCATGAAAAGTAGTCTCGTGTGAACCCCAAACGTTCTAAGTTCGAAGTTATTATTTCGCAATTATAGGCTGTCTCGTTTAGTGATAAGGTGTAAAATTGAATGTAAATGCACAAGATCAATTGTGCTTATACCGTGGCAGAGGGGAAATGCTACCGCAAGGCTAGTCCTTATAATAATTAGTCAAAGAATGGGTTCCATATGTAACATCGTACGGTGTAGGAACACACCTGCCGAATTTAGGTACACACGGCGACACATCAATCTACGCAAAACCAAAATAAGGTGGCCGCGCGTAGGTAGAGTAATGTATAACGTCGCGCGGCCAGCTTATGCTTGTTTGCGTAGTTTGTGTCACCTTGTGTACACACACGACGTATCTTAGGCTTGCTATCCTTTTTATACACTTACCGTCGACATACCTGTCGGCGCAATTTTTAAAGTTCCGTACATCAAAAGAAAAAAAACGGACCCCTTAGTGTTACTTTGTTGTCCGTCCGTCAGTAAATTAGTACAACGACAAAAAATTTCAAAGGTGGCTTACATTCTTGCTTTATCGATATCGCCATGAACACATAATCAAAAAATAAAGAAAATGCTAAGCAAGCACTTGACAAGCGAGAGTATCGAAGTATCCCGTTTGAAGGATCGGATATTGATGGCCCTTATTAGAAAGTAGGTCGGTTTAACTAGCATGTCATGTTTATATTTGTATTTGAAGATTGTACTTATACAACGTGTTAATGAATAAACGCAAAACTAGAAAGTAGTTTGTTTAGAATCAAGAGCAGAATCAGATTATCAAGGTTTCAACATAGGTTTTTTTTTGTATAATTTAAAAGTTAATGAACTCGATGAGAACCCACCGCTCGGGTACAGGGTGAGTGTTACCTTAGTACCAAAACAAGATTATTAAAATGCATCCATGAGCACGCTAGCGCTTTCATTTCTTGCTGAAATAATTACAAATAATTTTTGCATGAAAACTTAAAATAAGATGAACTTTAAATTAATAAAATAAAGAAATTATTGTTTCATTGCAATTATTATAAATCAGTTGGTTTGTATGATATTTTGCGCTAATTCATTAACACGTTGTATGTATGTACCTAATCTTTACTATTATAATACTGTATCAAAACTGAATCTGTGCATTGACAAAGTTTAAAAAGGTTACTAATTAGCTATAATTACGATTTTTAGGTGTCCCTGACTGCACCCCCAATTTTTTTTTTATCTCTTTGTTTTTCGCGCAACACGCAAAAGCTACGTGCCCGATTTTGATTAAACTTTTTGTGTTTGGAAGCTTATGATTACACTTAAAATCTTGTAATCACTTATCTCGCTACGATGACGGGAACCCATGGAAACGAAAAACTCTAGTAGGTAGGTACTCTAATACCCAAATATAAAGAAATTTTTAATGATGCGAATTCATTAAAGGTTTAACTATACCGCGATTTTAAATACGAGTAGGTTTTAATAGTTTACAATGTGAAAGACGAATCTATAATTTAAATTGATAGATTTCTATGCAATTGATGTTAGTTAGTTGGTGAATATACAGTCACCATCAGATATATCGTAGATACAGGGTGGTCAAATATTTCTAAGCAGTTCTTATTTTCAATAATTTCTTTACTCATAACCAATCAAAAATATCTGAACGCCTAAAACATCAAATATATCTACGCAATCAGGGTGATCATAAACATGTGAGCAGCGTAGGAAAAAATACTTTATTCCGTTATAATTAATTTCAATTTTATATAAAATTGTAAAGAAATTATTGAAAATTAGCTGTTCAGATATTTATGAAACAATACACGTTTAGATATTATTGGTAACGTTTACTGTAAAGAATTTATTGAAAATTAGCACTGTTCAGAAGTATTTGACCACCTGATATGCTGCGATATATTTGATGGCGACTGTACAACAGACATGGTATCCCTTAGCTTTATTGGTGAAAGCAAGTTCAAGACCCATTCAGTACTTAAGAGAAGTTTATTCCGAATGCAAAGTATGGTGATATTTTCAATACTAACCAATTAAAGTCATTGAAATTTTGCTGAAACAATCTATAACCAAATCTCTATGCTTGTATCTTGTCCGATTTTCGTTAAAATATACAGTTTCAATGCTAGGATTAATTTAAGATTTGTATGGAAATATTTGAGGCACTGTAACTTTAAAACTATACATTTTAACTAAAATCTGACATGATACAAGCATAGAGATTACTTTCTAGATTAATTCTGAAAAATTTCACTGACTTTAATTGGTTAGTATTCAAAATATAACCAGACTTCGTTTGTATGGAGCGCGCCAACAGTAATATACCCTTAAAGGTTTCATTCTTTAATTTGAACACAAAAATGTTGACTCAAATGAAAATATCGGAACGTTTCAAAATCATTGACCATAAATACTATAATGTTCAAAATATACCGTAATCCTTCATCTAGAAAGCAATCACCGTCTACATCTCAATTAAGTCAAACGGAATGCTAATATTATTCCTGTGGGAATCTAACCTTCAAGCCTAAACTAGGAAGGCTAAGGGGCGATTCACACCAGAAGAGCATCGAAGAGCTTTTGCGATGCTGTTCTGGAGTGAATCGACCCTAAGGTAGTGTCTTACCGGAGTATCTTTTTTCGGTTTTCTACAAAACGGCCAAACAAACAGACAGTAAAAAAAACCTAATTTGCAGTCCTCGATTTTTTTTTATGTTACTTTGTACTGGATAACAGTACAAAGACAGATACACTATAGTTATCCATGAGGTTTGGCTTGGTGGAGACCTGACATAATAAATTCATCAGAATTATCTTCTTCGAAGTATGCAGGTTTCCTCACGATGTGTTCCTTCATTTGACAGCCTGACTCTGATGATTATGATGATGAAAAATCTTTTCCATGCAGATTATTATTATCTAGGACTGAAGACGAAATTTCGTTTCGGATTGGCGGATTTACCAACAGACTGAGTAGACTGGAACCTAGGGCGGTAGATTTTAGGGGCGGCAAATTTGGGGCCATTATTTTTGGAGGTCTTACAGAAATTAGACTTATTTAATTACGTTTACTGAATGTAAATTATTGTCTAAGTAGTATTAAGGCATACCTTACCCTACCTTATTAGTAGTACATAATCGAGCTTTAAATTCACTCAGAAATATACCTAATACCTACCCAAAAATATTGAGGTACTAGAGGCGACCCCCAGACTGAATTGTTAGTAACATTCGTACAGGCCAAATGGCATATACTTACTTAGTCTGTGCCAAGCGGTCGCCGCAGCGTGCCGCTCCTAGTGCACGCCCCGCACTGCTGATCGTGGTGCACAGATTTTGTTCGCGTTGTCTGTTCTATACATAATTATAAAACTATTTCTTATGGAATTAGACTAAATTAGACTTAGGTAACTAAATTGTTGGGTTGTAAAAATAATCTAAGAACCGACACATCGATCCCCTAGTTCACAATGATACTAATTAGGTCGAAATTCGACTGTAAAGCCCATTTTCAAACCCTACAAAGGCAAGGTTGCCTTAAACTGAATTAATTCGCAAAGGACTGGCCTTTGCTTTGAGACCGCGAGGGTTTCTGTGTACAAAGGCCTTAGGTAACAAGATTACATTTCCGTCTAATTTGACACATTCGTCCATTGAGGTACTAGAGGCGACACCTAAACTGAATTGTTTGTAACATTCGTGCAGGCCAAATGGCATATGATTAATTAGTCTATGCCAGGCGCTCGTCCTAGCGTGACGCTCCCAGTGCGCGCCCCGTACTGCTGATCGTGGTGCACCCATTTTGTTCGCGTTGTCTGTTCTATCCATAATTATTCAACGCATTCGCGCATTTTAGGGCGCGACTTTTACTAGAGTTGAGAACATTAGTACCTCTATATTATATTAGGTACTTACTTGGTGTTCTATTTCTGTTTCGTCATTAGTTTGCGATGACTTTTGTGGGGCTATTCTGTTAGAGTCATAGAACTGTAAGGGCGCGTTCAGACGACCCGCACTCGCTCTGCGCACGCCATAATTTGGCATAATCATAGTCATAAGACTTAAATTATAAGTAATTCATTTTTTTCCATGAGTGTAAGACGCGGATGCCGACATAGTGGCGTACGCGGGTTCGGGGCGGGTGCGTGTCGTCTGAACGTGCCTACCTACCTACTCTAAAATGTTTTTACAATCGTGGTTTAAAATAAATCAATCACCCAGAAACGTACTATAAATAAATACACAGCTACCAGACACGGTTTTTATCCGGAGCTAAGCACGCTTTAAATCTGGGCTACGTTCAGCTGTCAGTCATGCTTTGTACACTGTAGAGACTTTTTGACGCAGTTAGTTTCCATAAAGTAAAAGCTTTTTAGCTACAGCGAATAACCTACTCGATAACAAGGGTTCAAAGCGTAACGTAGCGAAAACGTTGGACAACCTAGCAAACGCCTTGAACGAAACTAAAGTCGATCCTCACACGTTTGACAAACTATTACTAGGTACGTAATACTGACCAGTGTGGCAGAAATCGAATTATGAATTTTCGTTTTCCATGTGAGTTAGTTGAGTCATCGTTGACGTGTAGAAAAAGGCAATGGTTTGTACCTATTGACGTAGGTTTGTGAGTTATGATGAGTCATAGATGTTGAAATAACAGTACCTAATTACTGATACACGCACTACCTAAATTCTTAACATTCAGAACTGAAGTAAAGTCATCGTTCTGATCAATTAAACTGTAGTCTTTAGTGCTGACACGAGTGGTGTCTGCGCGTCGCGATTTTGCTTGCCACTAGGCTCCGCAATCCACAATCTCGTCTTGTTCTTGATCAAAAACAATCCCTGAGATTGGGATAGATACTCCCACAAACTTTTTGACATTGGCGGAAATGCAGTGCTAATGCACAAGCAAAAGTCCATTTATTGTAATTAAAAGAAAAAGAGAATTTTTTTGTGGAGTTATTTGCGAAAAACGCACCTAAATAGGTATTAATTTTTAAATCTTTTATAAATTTATAATGTACTTTGGTATTTTCCTTTTTAGAAAATAATGTAAATTTTTGGAGTTGTCAATGTTTTAAAAATTTACCGTTTCATGAGTTATTTGCAATGTTTTTAATATTGATGGTTACAACAATGTATAGGTTGTGTAGAGCACGATATCTGTGAATTATTTTTACTTTATTCATTAAAACAACACAAAAGTTCAGAATGATAAATCTAATTTACTTTTTACGTGTATCTACATAATATACACGTATATGCAAATTTGAAAAAGTTACTCAACAATATTAGTAAGTTAGAGAGATAAATTATTAACTTTTTGAAATTAGATTTTGTTATACGAAAACCGGTTTGAACGAAAAGCCGGAAGCAATTATCATCATCAACAATTATAATATGACGAGGAACTTTATAATTAATACCCTAAGGACACATTAATAGGTATTTAAAATATTACGTTGCCCTCGTAATTTTTTCTACACTTTCCTTTAAACTTTCTTAAGAATAAGCTCTTTCTTTGTCAACATTTAAATACTACGTGGAAAATTTAATGTTATTTTTTCTTCCTCAAACTTTGCCGTGGCACGGCGGAGATTGTAAAATATCTTAAAAATACTCTTGGACTAACATTGAAAGTATATTTCGTACCATCTTCTGAAACAAAAGGCTGGAAACAAAGCCTCGTAGCGGCTTTTGCTGGTGCTGAAATATTTTCTTTTCACTACACAAGCAAACTGTAAAACTTGAGCAAGAAATTTTAAGTCTATTCTGAGAGAACTGTAGAGAAAATTTTCAGTTGTACCTTCTTTAGTTTTAAGAAGATTGCGGAGTTCTTTAGTGAGTAGGTAATCTGTATACCAACTTCACTCATTTATTTAGCACCATCTTGGTAATTGGCCATTAATGTTCATGACTATATTCCCCGATACCGTCAAAGATATTCTGGAAACTCAGAGCAACCATGTCTCACTAGTATTACCCAACTGTGTCCAGTGTGACGGGGAGTAAGCCTGTCGCCAATATAACCGATAGTGGGTACAATACATGCCTCGAAATTGAAGCTGCAGGTTTCCTTACGATGTTTTCCATCACTGAAAAGCCAGTGGTGTTACAAATCGTACATAACTTCCGAAAAACTCATTGGTAAGAGTCAACTTGGACGGGGATCGAACCATCGCCTCCTGCACTTCAGGCATGGTTACTCGCCACAGGACCGTCACGTCTTTTTATTTAATCTATAAATAAAATAAGTTAATGAATCTATAAACAAATTAAGTGTCAGTTGCAGAAACGCTCATTAGAGTTAATCCTCCATTAAATCTCTTGCTAGCTTTTACTACGTCAACAAGACAAAAAGTGACAGCAAGAGATTTAATGGAGGATTAACTTTAATGAGCGTTTCTGCAACCGAGTGTAAGTGGATTAAAATCACATAATTCTTAATTACTAATAAATTTATTTAACTTTACACGTGATATATTTATGATATTTTTTATCTGTTAAGAGCATCGTTCTACATGCTTTCCATTAACCTTTTCAATATCAGTATTTTAATAATATTATGCTGACAAAAGTAAATTTTCAGAAATATCGTACATCAGCTAACTCGATTATTAATATTTTAGCTTATCGTCTACATTATTTATGAGGCGCTATAATACACAATAAATATTAAAAACTGGTATTTAAAGACGTGGACATACATCGACTGAGGTGATGATGATGAGGTATTTAAAGTATGCTATACCTACTTTAGAATACCTCGGATTACTCCATCGGATAGTCGTGAACATAATAATATGACATACTTGAAGTTAGGAGAGCGATGGCTTACTGTTTCTTGTAATGTTAGTTTAAAACATTTATTAAAACACAAATGGAAATTACTATCCCATCAAAAACATTTCATGTAAAATTTTTGCCAAGACTCAAAACCTGAACAACTTTCACTATGAAGCCAACATCAATTTAGCGAAAAAAAATACCGCCTCGACTGAAATGTATGGGACAGCAGATTTTTTTTATTTTTTCTCGTCGTTGGCTTCTTAGTGAAAGTTGTTCAGTTTGATGGTCTGAAGCACCCCCTTAAGGATTATTAGGGTGCTTTCTTACACCCTGTATACAATGTTCTTGCACAATGTTCATACTAAATGATAGTGACATCCATTATGACAGCATCATAATTTATTTAAACATCTTTAAGCCTAAATAAATACTTTTTGGTGCAAGCCACCCTAAAATTAAGATTATAAACACATTATAAGTATAGGTACAATATTATACAGGGTATGTTTTAAATATGCTGACACTTTTTCAAGGGGATGATCAGACCGTCAAACTAAATGACTTTCTCTATGGAACCAACATAGAAGTTGCGTATAAAAAATCAGCTAATCATTTGGTTTGAGTAGGTTTGCAGTTTTGAATGGAACAGTTGATTTTTTTTGCGATTTCGTAGATGGTGTCATAGAGAAAGTTATTCAGTTTGACGGTCTGATCATCCTTTATAAAAACTGTCAGCATATTAAGTTGTACCCTGTATATTTACATTATAATTTAATCAATTGATAAAAGAGACACTGCTGCTCTTATCATCATCTTAATAACTATTATAAAACTGTAACAGAAGTGTGTCTGTACATTGAAGATATTTACATGAAAAAGATTAAGATATGGTTTTAATTACCCCGGACTCCAAATCAACCTTTTTTCGAATTTTTGTCTGTCTGTTTGTTTTTATGATTGTAACAGAAACTTTTTTTATAGCTTAGTAGCTTAGTAGTAGTTTTTTATAGCGCAGGTAAACTCTAGTAATAATTGTAAAACGATGGTAACTTTTAACCTAAGTACCGAGTAAAATTAACTCTCCTTACCAGACACTTTATTGTGCTTGTTGGAAGTTAAACTTATGACCAACTGAAATAATTTCCTGTATGCATATTTGATGAAGCTTTGCAAGCTTACAATTAGCAATTCATAAATGCTAGTAGCCCCCGTTACATCGTTACATAGTAAAACTGACTGCATGATGCAGCTAGTGGCTTGGCACGATAGCAAGATTATGTTATACATGGTTTAAACTTAAGGGAACATAATTGGCTATTTGCCATTTTTCGGAAAGATATTTTAAATTATACGTAAGTATATTTTATACCTCTTTCAATTATCTTTTTCTTAAAAAAGCGTTATTTATTCGAAAAATAAAAACAATATTTTTCATTCAGTAATTTGAGATTCGCGCGAAAACAGCCGATCACGTGACACTTGACACTGACACTGTGACGTCAAATTTCAATAAACAAATTAAAGCTAACTACGACGCTTCAACTCATAAGAAGTTTTATTGTTTGAAATGTGACGTCACACGATACTCAATCATGGCCGCCCGCGTTTCCGTTTTTGAAATCCACTATAGCTATATTGCCATTAGCTATATTGACATTTACTATTATATGGAACAATTGTTTTTCTTCTCTGCGATTTCGATGTTGACTCCATAGTGAAAGTTGTCAGTTTGACGGTCTGAAGCATCCTGTTCGATATGTAATGCATTTAAATTTACACCTTGTATACTTTAAATTAAAATACAAGGTGTTACAAAAATACAAATAAACATTTAAGGGGGTGGTTTAGACCAAACTGAACAACTTTCACTATAGGACCAATAACGAAATCGCGAAAAAAAGAATCTGATGTTCCATACTAAACGATAAATCTACTCGATTTTCAATCTCTTCTTTGAGTGAACACAAATAGACGTCGCAATAACTAACGTCGAAGCATTTTAGCTCAATTTTGTTTCCATAAGCTAGAAATGTACATCCTATTTCATTGCATGTTTTAATATTTGATGTAGCGAACACGAATAGGTAACTAAAGCAACGTTAACTGTGAAATCCTTTTCAGAGTTCGTTCAGTTGAATGCAATAACCACAGGCGAAATGTATTTAGGTACCGAAAGAGGCGCGTACGTTTATCCAGCAATGGGGTTTACCCATGGTGCAAGATTAACTAAACTACATCAGTTTAATAGGTATACCTATTTTCGACTGGTTTGTCCTGCATTATGTCACTGTGGTGCCTTCTAATCCAAGGAAATCAAATTCGAAAATCATAAGAATTCGCACCAAATTTTACAATTATCTAATTAACTAATTAAATATAGATCTTAAAAACAATTTACTACACAGTATTTCAAGATCTTAATATTGTCTACACTATGGTGTGTGTCGCAAGTAAAAGTGACTTCAACTTATAAAGTAGATGCACATAATAATGATTTTTTCTATTATTTAGGTTTTCCTTTGAACACTGGTTTCATATAAATTTTATAGAAAAATAAGAAATATAACTTCATAGCAAATAAAGCCGAGATGTTGAAGATCATTGCTATATTTTTCATTAATTTGTACGTCTTTCAAATAACGAGAGGATGGCCGTTGAATGATGATGAGAAGATAAATAAAATATGGCTCGGCCCTGCGTTTACCTATGGGTGGTAGGATATTTACAACAATACAGGGTGTAAGGAAAATATCATTAACCTTTAAGCCACATGTACTCTATCCGTCAAACAGAACAACTTTTACCGTAGGAGCAAACCTGACAAAAGAAAAAAATGTGCTGTCTCATACATTTGAGTCGAGTAGGCGCTGCAGTTTAATTCAACAGTAGATTTTTTTTGCGATGACAGGTTTGTTTGCTTCTATAGTAAAAGTTGTTCAGTTTTATGGGTAGAGTATGTGGTTTAAAGGTTAATGATAATTTTCCTTGAACCTTGTATAATACATTGTTCTGCTTCTGATCATGAACTGAAGTGCCAAAGCTGTCATTAGGTATGGAAATCAGACGAAAATGGCACAAACAGCATCCCTGACCAAACCGCGATTCAAACCCACCATTAAAAGGGAGAGTAGTTGGGAATAATAATATGATAAGCAGGGTAGAGATATCAAGTGAAACTGTAGTGGAGATTTCACCCTCTATAAGCCGTTACTTAACTTTGAGAAACAATGTGTTGTATATCCCTGAAGCCACCTGATCTCACATATGAGATCCATGGACTACAGTTTATTACAGAGATGTCATCATCAGGATCATGACCGTTATCGGCCACAGCAGCTAATTACTCACAACTAAGAGCGGCGTTCGATGAATAATGTGTTTATTTTATCTATCTTCGTGTGATCTCAGGCGGCTGACGTACCAGATTTTTGCAGCAAATTTGATTCCACATTCTCTGCACGGCAGCATCCCTTCGAATAGATTATAATGGATGGCTGCAGGTGGACGGCCTTAAGGGTATATTACTGTAGCGTGCTCCATACAAACGAAGTTTGGTTATATTTTCAATACTAACAAATTAAAGTCAGTGAAATTTTTCAGTAATTATCTAGAAAGTAATATCTATGCTTGTATTGATTTTCGTTAAAATGTATAGTTTTAAAGTTACAGTGCCTCAAAGATTTCCATACAAATCTTAAATTAATCCTAGTATTGAAACTGTATATTTTAACGAATCTGACTTCATACAAGCATAGAGATTAGTTTCTAGATTGTTTCTGCAAAATTTAATTGACTTTAATTGGTTAGTATTGAAAATATCACAAAATTTCGCTTGTATGCAGCGCGCATGTATTCGGAATAAACATCTCTTAAGCTCGTCGCATTTCGCATCATGTTCGAAACATCGTACTTGTTTAGTCACAAAGAGTGACAGTATGCTTCCAAAGGAGCCAGTCTTTAGTCAGTGTCCCAGCTCGACAGATCAACATCACATTCCATCATCGCTTCATTACATTACAGAGATGTAATCGTATGCTGTCGAATGTTACCATTGTTATGAAAGCATTGTGCAATTCGGGCAGGCACCCAGTTTCAATTAGTAACACATGTCGGCCATTATGCGGTACGGTTCCCGGGAGTATGTGAATGGTAGTCCACTAATGAATTTGACTAATTGTTACAGGTTTGTTTATGCAAATAGGTAACTAGTTCTTTGGATTATAATTTGGTTTTATACCTACATGGTGTAACCATACATTTGAGTCGAGTAGGTACAGCAGCAGATTGTTAGAGTTCCGTACCCAAAGGGTGAAAATGGGACCGTATTCATAAGCCTAGGCTGTCCGTACGTCTGTACTAGCTTCAGGGGGCTGTATCTTCTGAAAAGTAATAGGTAGCCAGTTGCAATTATCATAGATTATGTATTTTTGTATTGGATTAGACAACAAATAATAAAATAACAAAAAGTAAAAAACTAAGGGTTTTATCAATGTAGTATATTATTATAGTGTATACTAGTTTTTATCAATGTTTCTTCTTCTGCTCTATCGTACAAACGGTAAAACAATACAACCTTCAAACTTGTTATGATTATAGTGCAAACCCTACAGCAAAACAACAAATAATAAAAACCGGGCATGTGTGTGTCGGGCTTGTGCTAAAGATCCCGAGGAAAATATTTTTGTTTGTAATATTGTATGGTGGTACGGAACCCTCCGTGCGCGAGTCCGACTCGCACTTGGCTGGTTTTTTTATTTTATTTTGTTCAACATTGTCTACATAGTGAACGTTGTTCAGTTTGATCTAAATCACTCCTTTAAATATTACTATTGTAAAACCGGCCAAGTGCCAGTAGGAGTCGAACGCCGACAGTTCCTTACCATCTCAAAATATATATATTTTTTAAATATCTGGATTCTAAACGCGAACCCGACTAACACTTGACCGGTTTTTTGGTTTAATTAAGTAATAATTAGCACAGTAATTGTATCATGTAAATGTTCCATATATTTTTATGATTATCTCAAATCTTTTCACCTATAATGTATAAATGCATCCTATAGTTAAGTTGGTTTAGAGTAAAAGGAATGAAGAATGGAAGTCATGTTAAGAAATGAGAACTTTGTTATACTTCATTTCAAAAAAGGACGAAAAGATTTTCCGATTCCTATAAAGGCTTTCTGGTCAATTCTGATTTGCAAATATAATGTATTTATCAGAAAGATCTACTATCTGACATATCTTGGACGATACTAAAGCTGTTCTAAGAATATGAGAGGAAGTGTTTCAAAAATCTGTTTCTATGATTCAAAATAGCCTTAAAATTGCGTTGCTATTTTAGGTACTTGAGTTATACTTCATTCCAAATAAGGACGACGAGATTTTCCGATTCCTATTTAGCTTTCTGGCCAATTCTGATTACCAAATGTAATAAATTTATTGGATACGTATACTATCCGACATATCTTGGACGTTCCTAAAGCTGTTCTAAGAATAAGTGAGAGGAAGTGTTTCAAATCTCTGTTTCTGTAATGCAAAATAGCCTTAAAATTGCGTTGCTATTTGAAGTGGAGTATAGGTAGGTACTTGAGTTAGTATAGAATGGAAATTAAAATAACCAATTGCTCCAGGACATGTTTTTATTTAGGTAAGTGTACCTACACATTTAGTCGAAATTCGAAATAATTATGTAAAGAGTACTATTATTTATTATTTCGCCAAGATCCACTATTTAGGCGAATTCACTCCCAAAAAATGAGCAATGACAGAACGAAAAAAAGAATTGATCTTGTGCATTTACATTCAATTTTTCACCTTATCACTAAACGAGACAGCCTATAATTGCGAAATAATAACTTCAAACTTAGAACGTTTGGGGTTCACACGAGACTACTTTTCATGATTTTTAACATTCGAAATTAGAATCTAAAGTTATGGGGAATAAAATCCAAAGTTGCGGATTTCATGTTACCTCGCCCCCCGCAAAAAGTGGCAGAAATGTTTGTTAGTAGAATTACACGCGTAACCAGTCCACATACAAATAGTCAAAGAGTAGCTAGTTTCCAGAAGATTTATAACAACGCGATCAAAGCATGAATGATGGCCACCAAAAGATAGTATTACAAAGAAACAACAAAGAAATGTATTTAAAGAACAAAACAATCAATGACACAATGAGGTTGAAAATTCGACGCTTTTAAATTACTGTTTCTTTTGTTTTCCGACAAATGTGTCGTCAAATTTTCTATTGTAGACGGACGGGTTTAAATCTTGATTATAATTAGTTCGCTTTGGTCCGCTAATTGCTCTTAGTTTGCGTTGATCTTTCTGTTGTGTCCATAAATAAATATAATTTTAATAGTGATCAAAAGGTATTGAAAGGTAAGAACTTAACGAATGTAGTATTTGAAGAAATAAGATTATGACGAAAGACGAATTTGACGAATGTCGTGGCTACCATCGTTTCGGTACCTAACAAATTAACAAAACAATAAAAGTGACAAAATTAAAAAAAAATACATGTGTATTTATATCGGAAATGTCTCAACATCTACTAATAAATGCCTCAACACCCTTCTCAGAGTATTTGACTGGAATATGTTATTTAACACGGAGATTTTTTTGACAACAATAAATTCTGGTTTTATAAAACTGATTTTAGTCACATCTACAATTATTTTAGCAATAAGGTCTACATAATTCTTGTACCTAAAAAGCGACGAGATTTTCCTCTCCTTGTAAATTTTTTAAAGGATCAATAGATATACAGGGTGTTAGGGTAAACAGTTGCATTACTTTAAGGGGTAATTGTACCCATGATACTGAAAAATTTTCCCTAAGAAACCTATAGGAAATCCGCAAATAAAATGTTGGACTTCCCATACTAAATGCTATCAGATGATCGAATGTTTGTATGAAAAGTCGATTTTTTAACGAATTTCCTATACGTTTCTTAGGGAAAGTTGTTCAGTATCATTGGTACAATCACCCCTCAAAGTAATGCAACTGTTTACCCAAACACCATAAAAGGTATATAGATAAAATATCAAAATTACCTTCTTGTTGTTCCATTACACTATTTACCCAGGCAAGTAGTTGGCATTTAATCGTTTCTAAACAGTTGCCACTTTCACTAGGGAACCCTATTTAACTTGGGAAATAGGTCAGCAATAGGGAAACCCCACCTAACCAACCTATGCAATTATAACTATACTTTGTTAAAAACCCTCTAATTATTTAATGTGAATTTAAAATAACATACTCGTAATTACTTGTTCAATATTTATAATAACATAATATTAATTATTCACGACCGTAAAGAGTAAATACATTCAGAAGGCCTACCATGAGTTTACACAGACGTAAACAACAGTAAAACTACTGTAGTAAACTTCAGTTTTTGTATTGAATTTCGTACAGCGCTCCTAGTGGTTACGTTGAGAACTAATTCTGTCATACAAAATTGGCGTCGCAACTATAGTCTAGGAAAAATAAGGTTTGAGATTGCATTAAAGACACTTTAGTAAATTGTGTTTGAAATAATATTACTGTTAGTTTATAACACTTTTGTCGAGATTTCGTGGTTATATAGGCTCAGGAACCTGAGAAATACCTTAAAATCGATATTAATGTACAAATGGCAAGCTTATTTCTAAAAATATTTCGACCAGCATACTAGCAATAGAGACAGTTAATTATCAAAAGGCAAATTTAATGTGTAAAAACAAACAGTAAATAAGTTAGTTTTGAGGTTATAATTTTTTAAGACTTACAAAATATTAAATATCTACCCAAATTAACGATATTAATCGTGGATTATTATTGTTTTAAGTAAAACGTATTGAAAGAAGCCATCCTGTACAAAATCACCAGTTTTCCATTTTTTGTTCATACCTAAATTTAATGTTTTGTAAATGTCTTAATTATTCAATAATACAACATAAAAAATCGGGGATTATTGAGAATTTATGTTTTTCAGGTATCTACTATATTCAAAATTTTCACCAAAAGTACAATTAATGCAACCTACTCCATACAAAAATCCGTAGATTTCCCCGACTACTACAGTAGTATCGTACAGTGAAAACTCATGGTAGGCCTACTGTTCATTGAAATTCAAACGTTCGCGTTTTGTTAATGTTATTCTACAATTTCCGTAGATTTCGAAGTTTTCAAATTAGTTTTTTTTATAAATGTTTCGGTAAAATAAATATGCGGTAGTGACATCGTAATTTGGTGTTGAAATAGTACGAACTTTGCTGAAATTTTTGGAAAACAAATCAAATCAAAATCTGCACAATTCAGATGCTTGTAGGGTTATTGTAGGCCTACCAATGAGTTGACACTACTGTTATCTCCATAGTGAAAGTTATTCAGTTTAATAAATCTAAATCATCCCTTTAAAATTAAATATTACTAGAGTTTTTATTACACTTTTTATAAGCAATAGGTAAGGTTTGTCGGGATTTGATCTTACCGAATAATTAAGTTTTTTTTTTTTTCAGGTAAACCCTAATTGAGATGCGATACAATTATTAATAATCCAACTTTCATTTTACAACGTGGTAAGTAATAGATATATTTCGAAGACTTTTTATCTAGCCGATATTTTTCCTGATTATGATTACAACATTTTGGCTCTTCTGTAACATTTTTTTTTCTTTTTAATATTATATAATGTTTTATTATTTGAAATTTAGTTTTAACTACTCACAACCTAGTTAAATTTGCAGACAATCAATGACTTTTTATTACATTATAGTATATTACAATAATCGAAATAAGCAAAAGAGGAAATTAGTAACATATTCTAGGGAAACGGTTAACAGGTTTTGCGTTCATTTATTACTTAATAGCACCTTGTAGCAAAAAATACACAGGGTATCGCCTGTAGAGCCCCACTGCACTGCAAACGACTCACGAATAAGGGTGAGAAGGAATGGGCCACATTCCACCACGCAGGCCCAGTGCAGATTGGTGGAGGCAAGTTATAGTGGTCAACTTGAAATGAAATACCACTAAACGGTCACCCATCCAAAGACTGACCGGACTTGACTTTGCTTATCTTCGGTGTTCATTTCCAATACCGAAGCTCCACTACGCCAACGAGCGCCACCTTCTAGTATCAAACGTAAATCATGCTCGAGCAGTAATATTGCAATTGCATCTCTATCTCCGCCCACTTATCATTAAAACGTTCAGTTTCCTATTCCAATCAATTGAATCAACAAATCGATGTTGAACCAATCAATCGTGAATCCAGACTTTGCAGCTTTACAAACAATAAATACCATAAAGATGTTATCGTTACCGCAAACACATTTCGCTTCGATAGAACAAACTGTGCTGTTCTGTTTACTGATTTTTGTTTACTGATTTGAGTTTTAGGGTAAATAAGAACAGGGATTTTTACCTCTCGGCCTTTTCCAACCAGGCCTTTCGCAACCAGTTACGAAAGAGGAGTTTTATGTACTTTTACGAAACCATAGTTACGGTGGAGATTTTTCACATCATTTTCGTAACCGGTATTTCGATAATTCGGCGGTAGCACTCGACGATTTTGACTATTCGACGAAAACATTTTCGATCAAGGATTGTCTCATTATTTATTAACCAATTCTGATCAACGGTTTTATATCTTTTTACGAAACCAGTTGTGATGGAGGATATCCTTATTATTTTCGTAACCATTTACAATCGAAGATTTTATATTATTCGACGAAAACATTTTCGATTGAGGGTTTCTCAATATTTCTTAACTATTTTTGAAGATCTTATTTCTTTCTACGAAACCAGTTGTGATGGAGGATATCCTCATTATTTTTGTAACCAATTTCAATCGTAGATTTTTCTGTTCTTCTACGATCCCAGGTACGATGGAGGATTGCATCATTATTTTTGTAACCAGTTAAGGTCGAGCATTATATTACTTTTAACGAAACTAGTTGCGTGGCGGAGCATATTTTCATTACGTATTTTCGTAACCCGTTACGATCCGGGATTTTGAAGCCCTTGAATGAAACCAGTAGCGATGGGGGAATTTTTTGTTTCCTTAGAATTATTAGAAGTCACCATAGTTACTTAAATGCAGGACAAACTAGTCGAAAATAGATATACTTACCCACTAAAATTATGTAGTGAAACGGTCAAGGTCGTTTGGTCAGGGAAGATAGAAAAGTGCGTTTACCAAGATCTTTGCGCACTTAATTCTCTCGCTTCATTCACATTCATACTGTAATCTTCTCATTTATTATGCCCGCCGGCTTCGAGTACGGCACACATCACGCTTCTAGAGAGGAAAGAGTTTCATGTGGGATAAACCTATATATTCTAGAATTGCAATCTACCTGCAGTTCCTCAGTCATACCCTGATCTGCGGTTGTAACACTGCCGAAATACCAAAACGCGGTAAGAACCCGATAAAATGTTTGATTCTAGATTAAATAATATTCGCTTAACTCTCAAAAACTATAAAAATCTATATAGCATAGCAAAGCTCATGACTATATTCCCCGAAGGGGTAAAATCTATATATACCTATTTATATATATAACTCTTGGATGAAATTTTTAGCAGGAACCTTGATTCATCTTAATTTTAGATAATATTCTACCGATCTGCTCTGCATCGATCTCCCTCAATCGACGGAAGTGCATGAAAAGATGTATGAATGTGAATGAGGCTAAAGAGATGTGTCAGAGTCGCAGCGTGTGGAGGCCCGTGGTCTCTGCCTACCCCTATGGGACAATGGCGTGAGCTTATGTATGTATGTATGTGTTTTGTTACTTCATGTATATGTCCAAATCCTACATAACGGGCACGTGAACATACCATTTTCTTAACACTATATTATACAGCGTGTTCATGAATAAGCGCAAAGCCTCAAACACCGCAACTGATTTATAACAAAATAATTAGATTGAAACAATAATTTCATTATTTTGATGGTTTAAATTTTGACCAAGTTATTCGCATTTTAAGTTTTGAGGCAAAAATGATTTGTTATCACTTCAGCAATTAATGAAAGCGCTAACGTGCTCATGTGTACATTTTAAGAATCTTGTTTTGGTAGTAAGTAAGGTGAGAGTGCCTGAGAGGTGGGTTGAGATCGAGTTCAAAAAAATTTCATATTCACAAACAAATTATTAAATATTAAAAAAAAAAATTACCTGTGTTGAAACCCTGATAATTGGATTCTGCTCTCGATTCTAAACCAACTACTTTCTAGTTTTGCGTTAATTCATTAACACGTTGTATATCTTGTCTACTACGTTATAAAGGTTTCTATTACCAACCTGGCCCCCCTAGGGAAACAAAGGGAAATTCTATTATCGTTGACGCTAGTAGAAAATGACAGATTTGACATTACCGATCGAAACATTTTGACGGTCGCTAATGTCAAATCCATACATTCTGTCATTTTCTACTAAAATATTTAATAATTTGTTCGTAAATATGAAAGTTTTTTGAACTCGATCTCAACCCACCTCTCGGGCTCTCACCTTACTTACTACCAAAACAAGATTCTTAAAATGTACACATGAGCACGTTATACTGAAATGATAACAAATCATTTTTGCCTCAAAACTTAAAATGCGAATAACTTTAAATTTTAACCATCAAAATTTTTGTGCTCCTTACCTATTTCGGCCTCAGTGATTGCTTTAACGGCGTTGGTGTGCTCTCATGTGGCTAACAACCAATCTTCTATACAGGATGTTAACAAAACGCCCTAGTAATGTTTAGAGGGGTTTTTTCTACTTTCACTACGGAGACAACGTCGATATAGCGAAAAAAAACTGATATTTCATACAAAACCGCAGTGCCAACCGATTTCCGCGTCAATGCCAATAGAATGTCATTTTGTCTAGGGGGGCTGAAAAGCTACCTAGCTTATAAAATCTACTGGTGGCTAGGGTTTGTTTAATAAATAATGAAGCCAAACATCGTCCAGTTTAAACAACGGCTGTAGATGCGATAAAAGTGAAGTAAACAAAGTAATTTGACGTCATCAACTCATTACATACTGAGCTCTAGCATGCTCTAGTAAGTATATCTCGGCCACTACTCAGCCTAATGGCGACAAATACAACAATTTATCGATACTGTGGAACACACGGACGGGTAGACTGAGACGTGTTTTTGTTCGGAGTTATAGATTTGATCAATAATAACGGTTTTAAAAAATTTTACGTTTACACTGAGTGGTGTTGACTTTTTCTTTAACTCTTGAGCTCTTTAGTATTAATTAAGAAGGACGCTATACAGGGTGTAAGTGACATCATAGCAAATACTGAAACTCCATGGTGTTTCAGTTTGATGGTCTGAGTATACCATTTCAGTATTTGCTAGGCTGTCACTTACACCCTGTATAATCGAAGTGTAATGCCAACTTTTTGAACTCTGAAGAATCGTTAAAAAAAGTATCATATTATTATAACCATAGATATAATATAGAATACAACAAACGTCTTTTACATTCGCATTTGTTTTTTGGAATCAACTGTATAACTATGAAGGCATGAAGTGTTTGAAGAACGTGAATTTTTTTTTCATTAAATTAATAGTAATCTTATGTGACTACTAATAATGATAACAAAATATCTTATACATTGTCACATAAATTATTTAGCCCCAAACAAAGTGTTAGAATCGAATCTTGATTTGCATAAGACGACTAGACACGGTAGGTATACCATAATAAATACACACATCGCGATTATAACTCTATCAAAACCTTTCCCACTATCTCCATTAAATGAAGATTACCGATAGGAATAGTGTGATGGACAGGCTTTTCCATACTTTCTAATGCTGAAACTTTACACGGCCTATTTCACAAATATCACAATTGACAAATAACCGTTTCTACTTGAAAATAGGCAATACAATTATAAACACGTGGATCCCAGTAAATGTTTTAGTTGCATACTCGTATTTGCCTACGTTTTACTCCTTTTATGTGCGTCGAAAACCGACGGAGACGCTAGGAAACGCATATTTGTCCTTTGTGATATTTTTCAAATAGGCCATGTGAAAACAGCTCGCCAATTTAATGAGCAATGTGTCTCCAAACTCATACAAGTTTTAAAGCTTCGCGTGTCTGTTTCTTATGCATGTTTGATGCACGACCGCACCAACTGTGCCTCTAATGTTTTATTATTTTTAGGCCGGCTACGACTTACAAAAGTCACATCGTATTTAGTGCAATAGGTCGGTAGCGATCGATTAGGTCGGAAATAGACGTAGAAGGTTTTACTATTGACCTAATTTCTTGTTGTGTCATCAAAAGATAGTTAAGTGCATGGCTATTTATTTGGTCCGATTGTATAGTACTTAATTTCTTTTTCTTGAAACGTTGGGTTTTAAAAGTGTATTTTTAATTGAGCGTCTATTTTTATTGAAATGTCCTCTTCATTTATTATTGTACGAACTGAGTGAATTGTGATTTTAGGTGTTGATTTTTTTCTGAAGGAGTATTTGTTAGTATTTTTTTATCTAAAGCTAGTTTCTAGTTACTCTGCTAGTACTGTGCTGTCAATTATGGGAGAATTACGCGGCGGTTAATATTCCATAATAAATACTAAGAACTATTAATATAGGGTCAAACTTAATATGCTGACACTTTTTAAGGGGATGATGAGACCGTCAAACTGAACAACTTTCTCTGTCCCATACATTTGGCTCAAGTAGGTTTGCAGTTTTGTATGGAAGAGGTGAATTTTTTTTCGCGATTTCGATGTTCGTGCTATAGAGAAAGTTGTTCAGTTTGACGGTCTGATCATAAAAAATTACAAACCTTAAAAAATTGTAAGCATATTAAGAAGGACCCTGTATATTAAAAATGTTTTAATGTTGAACCACTTATACCTACATGCTTCCGAAAAGAGCTAATAGTGCAGTTGTTTTTGCGTGATGTTTGAACAAACAGACAATCAGATAATGAACAAGTTTATGGATCAGCAGATTCTAAATAATATCGCATATTAAAAACAGTTTTGGAGAAATAAAGTGATCTTAGGTAGAGGGGTTCCTCGACATAAATAAGAATTAGATAATTATACGTTTTGTACTACACAATTGACGGGTAGAAGTTACCATCAAATTAACATAATTTGGATGTTTCCTCTCACCATTGACGATGGGTTTTTCCTTTGAATTTGAATTCGGTACCTACTTATGCATAATTTTCACTCATCGAAGATATGAACACCTTCCGACGCGGTGATAAAGTCAAAAATGACGTCAGAAAGCTATCCATGTGATATTATTTTAAATAAAACATTTTGATTTGATTTGAATATGTTCTGATTGCCTCCACCAACACGCACTGGGCCCGCGTGGTGGAGTATGGCCCACTCCCTATCACCCTTATTCGTAAGAGGAGGCATTTGCCTTGCAGTGTGATTCTACTGGCAATAACTTACTATGTTCCCCTGGTTTCGTTTATCTCTCACGAAATTGCTTCCGTTTGTGATTAGAAGCTTGATGTTTCGTATATTATTCATCAGTTGGCTCACAAATGTTCCTCACAAAATCCTAGTTTGGAATAAAACCGTCTATTCACGAGTAGGCGGTGAAACTACGCATGGAAATGCTTTGTTTGATTTTAGTCGAAATTCACAATAGCGTAGGTATTTTGCGTTTTTGTGTCGTGTTACTAAATGAGCGTCGGTGGCTCGTTTCGGAGAGGAATGTATCTTCAATCGTAAGAGTCCAGGTTCGAATCCGCCCGGATGAGATGCCTTTTGTACCAATGAGTTTCCTAATTTACATTTTACGTTTTGTCATTTTCAGATTGTGTATTCGTGTGTATTAGTTCAGTTTCTCTACATAATTATTTCAGAGTGTGTTGTTGTGTATGCAAATAAAAATACTTTCTTTCTTTCTAAAATCGTCTGCTCTCAAACGATGAAGGAAAACATAGTGAAGAAAGAATAGGTTTGAGTTTAGGTACGAGAGGTTTGTGATGGATGGATTCGAAAATTGTATTGTATGTGTAGTTTAATTTTCAGTGGATATATAACGTGTTAATGAATAAGCGCAAAACCTCATACACCCCAACTGATTTATAACAAATAATATAGATTGAGACATTAATTTCATTATTTTTATAGTAAAAAATTTAAAATTATTCGCATTTTAAGATTTGAGGCAAAAATTATTTGTTATCATTTCAGCAATGAATGAAAGCACTAACGTGCTCGTGGATACATTTTAAGAATCTTGTTTTGGTAGTGTGTAGGATGAGAGTGCCTGAACGGTGGGTTGAGATCGGATTTAGAAAACTTTAAATTTTACAAACATATATACAAATATTTTGTAAAAAAAAAATTGGTGTAGAATCCATGATAATTCGATTCTGCTGTCGATTCTAAACAAACTACTTTCTAGTTTTGCGTTAATTCATTAACACGTTGTATATGTTCATTATGTTTTTTAGCTGTATCTCCAGTTCGAAAATTGGTCGTTTCAATTTAAGATTTGTGCCAGAGTTAAGAAATAATTTAATTTAATTTTGAAAAGACAAGGGCTGAAAAATATAGGTACTTAAAATCCGAATAAAAACCTACTGAGAAAGTCTTGGGACTTCTAATAAGTATTGCGTTTTTTTCAGTTATAAATGCTACCTGAATATGACATTAACAGTCTCCTTGAAACTGACATAGAAAGGAATCACTCGGGCACAATGTTAACGACAGAAAAAGCAATTACCCTTGCTCGAATCCAGTTAAATTGATATTACATCCTCGGCGAACACTCATTTCTTCTACTACGTTTAAAATTAAATTTTTCACTCACTAGAAAGAATTCGTAGGAAATTAGATGTAAAAAATGTTTGAAAAATTTAATAAAGCTGTTAAGTTTAGTAATATGTAGTACCTAGAGATAGTTTTTATTTTAGTTTACGAACTTATATACCATGGTTAATTTTTGCACTGAACATAGAGAATTGAATGAAGAGAGTGATTGTTTCAATATCCCACGATATTGAAACAAACAAACAAAATCCATTAGCTCTTTGTTCTTATATATAATTTTTGTATTTTTCCAACTATTATGGTCACTAATAAGTGTCAATTTATAAAAGGAATTAGCTGAAAGCTGTCTAAAAACCATATTTGTAATAATAGATTAAAATTAAAAACAAAATCGGGCTCAAGTGATGTTGATCAACGTTGAACGTTGTTTTATTTCTATATGTCGCGTCGTAGTAGACCCGGTATATTGTATAGAAATAAAGTATCGATTATCGATATAATCGTGAACATTTTCGTTCAAATGTCGATCGGGTTCTATAGGAAATCTAAAGTCCGAGTATGAGGTCTGAATATGATTAAATTGTTTTCGTCATATTGAGAATCACGCATGGATATGAAGTGATCAAGGCGGCCGGCCCCAGAAAATAAATCTAAAAATCTCTTTGTGCGTTGCGTCGTGAAACGAATTAGTTTGGAAGCCCCAGGTGTAGCTAATGTATTATAATTGAACAAACAAACAAAACTTTTAGATGTAACATTCGTGCTTGTTGGAAATGCATTCTGCGTCAGACGTGGAATTAATTGAAAAACCGAACAGCTAGGTAGCGAAACTTTTGCCTCGACAACATTGTTAATTCGCCTCATTTCTAAGTGAATGACTTTGCGGATATAAAATATTTTCGTTTTCGGATACATATATTGATAAAATTACTAAAATAGTAAAACTTATAATAAAGAAAATATAATAGAACGCGTCCGTAATTTAAAAAAATAAATTATTTTGATATTAATGACACGGATTTATTTTGGTTCTTGATAAAATGCCCCCTTTTGGCATTTACAACTGACATGAACACAGGTAAGCCCATACCTAAGTACCTATCCGTTGTAAAAGAAATTTTTATTCCAAAAAAAGCTTTTTAGTTATGCGACACCGAGGCCAAATGTCTTCCTCTAAAACCTCTATATACAGTCGGATTTTATGTACATCACGGTTTTGAGCGGTTAAGAATGAGAAACAATTTGCTAAAGATTAATATTAAATTAGTATATTAATTAGTTCATTAATGAACAATGTGCACTTCTTTATTTTTTTTACTTTTGTTGCCTATAAACATATCATTAGTTATAAGTTCTTCTGTCTATTATATTAGTTTATTTTATAGTTTGTATAATAATCTTATTTATTCGTTATAATCATGTACTTACATAATTTGACTTACTTTGAACTCCTTATCAGACATAAGAAATCATCTATAATATTTCAAATATCGGATTGTTTCGATTACGGATACGGATACGCACAGAATTCAATAACATCCCTATTTAAGACCAAATTCGCTGTTAGGTTTTGTTTGTGTAACAGCAGGAATTGAATGCGTAAACAGAAGTTTAAATTAAATTCGTTTTGTAATGGTAATGCTATTGTGCAAATGAACTTAACACTTAAAACCTAATGAATTGACATTCTTTGAGTATAAGTTTATAAGCTGAGTGTTTTATTTAGTTACAAATAGTATTACGAAAATGGTGTTCTCAAAATTCAATGTGCGCAGATCCTTGGAATGAAGATTGTCACGTAGACTCGGACAACACATTTACTCCTACTGTTGAAGCAAAGACAGTCATTATTGCTCCTTGATATCGATACTTCAAATTTCGACTCGGCTTAACTCAGTACAATACTAAACCACAGCGTAATAAAAACTACAATGGGTGAATTTCAGCGTTCGTGGTGAGTCTACGATTGAATTCACTAAGTCGGTACCACACGCAGGCAATTCGGTACCGGAACGCGCTCCCCCGGCCCCCGCACACCGCGCTCGATGGACTTGTTGCGACCGCTGAGCTAGTTGTATTATTACACCATGACTAAACAGTACACAGAGAAAAACATCTAGTAATACTAAACAACTATTTACAATATCAAGACTTTACTAGAAAATTTGTTGTTATAATTAGATAAGATTTTAGTTAAATCTACCAAAAATTTGATTTATAATAACAAATCGTCTAGTCAAGTCTGGTGTTTTCTAGTAAAGTCTGTTAAAATAAATACGTAAAGTAGTTGTCACATTAAAAGTAGGTACAGTCGCCATCAGATATATCGTAGCATACAAGGTAATTTCGTTACAATGTTATTTAAAATTGAAATCTATAACAACCGAGTAGTCTATTTTCCTAAACTGCTCAGATGTTAATGATCACCCTGACTGCCAGATATTGTTGATTGGTTAGTGTAAAGAAGTTATTGAAAATTAGAACTGCTTAGAAATATTTGACCACCTTATTTGCTACGATATATATCTGATGGGGACTGTACCTACTGCTAGATATTTTCTCCATGTAGTCGATTTCTAATATGAAGTCTTGATTCCTTTGTCTTTTGTCTACTTCATTTTCCGGAATTTCATTGTGAAATACAATTTTTTGGTACCGTTTGTGAAATGTAGCTGTGAAATGTTTGCAAAGAACCGTTGATTATCCTATTGTTCTTTATAAAGTCAGCTGCCGGCAGCCAGGACAGCTTTATTCTTTGTTGTATGATATGGAATGGAACATCTGTTTTTATTCTTTTACATTTTTTAAGAAGAAAGGAATTTTACTTTTACTAGAAATCATAGAGTAAAAGACAAGAAGAATGACATACACCATACTAAATACCGTACGTCCGAAAAAGCACAAAATTCCGTTTCATAGATGACGCTGACTCCTTGCCCGCGAATTTCAACAATTTCGAATCTACTACTCTTTTTTTAGTTACCTAAGATACCTCTCTTACATAGTTTAGTAGTAGAAGACTAATAAAAATGTCTTAGCGTATATGCGCAATTTATCAACTCGCGGGCACGGAATCAGCGCCATCTAGGAGACTGGATTTTGAGCCTTTTCCAACTTACGCCACTTAGTATTGAGTATTGCACTCTTCTTGTCTTTTACTATATGCTAGAAATACATAACTCCATGAACAGTTTAAACTATTATTGATTATAAACATGTTACAGCCATGTTGTGCTATTTGGAATCAAATTTAAGATTGAAATTTTTTTCTCGGGCGGGACTTAATTTGATTCATGAACAGTCGAACAATCTTGGAAAAGTTATATTTCAAGATTGGTAGTCGAAGCTAAGAAAGCGTCGAGAAAAATTGCAACCAGTACTGGCCTCTAAACCCTATCCATATACACGCACACAGACATAATTTGCATGACGCCTCACGCACACCAACCTAAGAAAGTTTTATACGGTAGAAGCATTAGGCTCATTCTAGATATTTCCTTTTTCTAAGCGTACAATATTGAAACTTTTGCTGATGTTACTGCTTCAGAAGGTACCTACTTTTTTACTATTCTGTGAATTTATGGTTTGACAAAAGATGTTTTCTGCTGGACAAAGGCGTCCCCTTAGGATCGCCACAACAACCGGTCCTGCGCTATCCTCATCTAGTAGATTTCAGATCTATCCATGCTGCGCTTTCCGGTACGCAGTCGCCACTCGAGAACTCTTCGGCCTCATCAGCCATCTATTTGTCAGCCCATTGACATTTTAGTTTAGCAATTCTTCAATTTGTTAATATTTGACTGTTCCCTATAACCGCACGTTCGCGTTGTGGAGCTTCGGTATTGGAAACGATCACCGAAGTTAAGCAAAGTCGTTCTTTGTCAGTCTTTGAATGGGTAGTAGTATTTCATCTCAAGCGTTTCTGTGGTTCAGAAGGCACGTTAAACAGTAGGTCTCGGAAAGTTCCGACCGATAGCGTTGTAACTATTCGTTAAGCCAGGTCAGAGGCCTATTAAGGAGCAAGTTGTCCACTAACTTGCCTCCACCAACACGCAGTGGGTCTGCGTGGTGGAGTATGGCCCACTCCCTCTCACCCATATTCGTGAGAGGAGGCCTTTGCCCTGCAGTGGGATTCTACAGCTATACACGCACAAACCGCACGCCGCAACCGACAATAACTGCACAAACCCTCAGAGACAATGTGTCACCGTCAATACCCACTCCAATTCTATCACCACACCCTTACAATTTCAATGTACAATTGAATCACAAGATTACAACAAAATGAAGTGTTGATCGCTCTGTTAGAATTCTACGACGCATGCAGGGAGAGGACTCAATTTCCTTTGTGACCAATCCACCCAGCAGGATATTGAAAGGCTTTCAATATTACCCGCCCTTTGAAAGGTGAAGAGTTAAGTTTTTTGGGTCACGAAACATTTAATGGAATGGAAGGGATCAATCATATTTTTAGGTGTTTGTTTGTAGCTTTTAGATCAACGGCAACGATTAGAAATAGAAAAAGATTTAAATAATTTGGTAATAAGTAAAAACGATAACAATTTCCAAATTTTTGTTTTTGTCTGGTAATAGATTGCAGTTTACTAATATTGTTATTAATAATAATAATTGTTTATTCTTCTCCACGCAGTTTTCAAAAACAAAAATGGTCTTATAATTATAGGTACAGTTTTTTATATGTGGAGACTGGTGTTAGTGCTAAGACCCAGAAACTAGGAATTGTGCTACAGCCACCAGGCCTCCACATGTGTGTGTGTGTGTTTGTGTGTGTTTTTGTGTGTGAAAACCGAAACATACTAGCATTTAGCCTTATGAAAGGATTAGAAAACGAGTTCAATAGTGTTTCACTTTCTGCGTATTCTTGTTATTTTTTTATTCTAGGAAATTATACAGGGTATAAAATTGAATGCGCATATCTAACAGGGTTTTTCAGACTATCAAACTGAACTACTTTCAGTATACAGCTAACATAGAAATCGAGCAAAAAAAATCCATAGAAAATGTCAATTGCTACACTAGTCCAAAATGTATAAAACAGCAGATTTCTTTCTCGCAATTTCAAAGTTGGTCCCGTAGGCGTAGTAAAAGTTCAGTTTGATTGTCTGAAGCACCCCATTAAGTATTAGGTTAACACCCTGTTTATCTCGGCCCCGATAATTACCAAGATTTTGATTCGCCAACTGTACTCTTACCTCTTTCTTTCTTAAACCTAGAAAATAAATCTCTTGTTCTTAAATTTTAAGTCCTTTTATAACAATATTATTGCATCTAAAATAATTCAGTTGCTGAAATGATTCGAGCTATTGGCTGTATCACATATTTTTGGTCGAAAAAAAATCTTTATTAGTGCGGTTTCATAAAATCCCAACCGCTACCACACCGGAGTACTTACTATTTCATAATTATTTCTGACATGAGCTTGGAGTTTTCTCTACGCAGAATAATTGAGATATGAACCCGAGAAAATACCTAAATTAAGGCACTCCCTCATTTAAAGTAAACTGTAACATTTTGAAGAGGCTTAATTTATCTTTTGATTCGTTTTGTAATGAAATAGTTCGTTACTTAAATCGTGGATTTAAAAGGATTTTAAAATTACTTTATCAAATGAACTGCAAAAAAAAAAATACGATTTAACAGTTCTTTCATTAAACTGTATGTAGTTTTAAATATACATTTTATGCAAATCAAAGTGTTGAATTTTAAATCCGAGCCGGTAATGAATAAAAGAAAGCTCATTAATAATTAAAGCTCTAAGTTTTGTTAGCCACTAAGGTAAGGTAAAAAGAACCAGTATTTTTTTTAAAGAAATGGGTCTTTGAATTTAAATAAATAAGATTGCCGTTCTGGGGTGCTATTCTTTTTTGGAAAAAAACCGTTCAAGAGCGTATCGGACTCGCCCATGTTAGTGTTACGTAGCCATTGTTTAAGTTATACTTAAGAAGAAAATTAATTAAATCTATTTTGCTTTTTTTTCCGAAACTAGTTGAGCTGCAGCATCAGCACGTCTAGCATGATTTCTCTAATTGCGCGCGACTAGGCTTTTTCTTATACTAAAAGTCGCGGCAAGGGCGGTTTTCAGTCTCCGAAAAGCGCGGGAACTGGCTATTTTCCATGCAGCGAAGGAAGAGAGGCGCGCGCGTGTTTTTTACCTAATGCTTATGAGACAAATAAACAATTTTTAATTTAATTTAATTTAGAGAAATCATACTAGACGTGCAGATATAATTTTCATTGAAAGTACTTACGAAAAGCAAAATTTTTCCGATTTTTCACTTTAGTATTTTAGATGTTAGGGGGGACGACTATGACGACGACAACGACACGCGGACAAAAATGAGCGAAAGTATAAGGGTTTCTTGTTTGACTACGGAACCGTAAAATGTGGCTCCAAAATCATCTCGATAATTTTGCCAACGTCCAGTAAAAATAGCACATGTGCTTATTAAGTAATTGAAAAAAAAAATCCCTCTGTGCCCTCTGCTAATAGTCCAAGATCCCATGAACGCCAGACCTTTGTTATTCTATAAAATCAGAAAGTTTCTCAGGGCATGCTCCCAAGTCCCAACACAGGTAGGAACGATGGGCAACAAAGCAGTTAGAGTCATCGTGGCTTTGGCAGGTAGCAGTTTAAAATTGCCTGGCCAGGGAGTTAGAAGTATGAAAACTGTCGGGCTACTGAGGAAATATCTTCAAATAGTTACCGGAGTAACATATATCAAATTCAGCTTTTATACTGGAGAGCGTCGGTGGCGCATTTCGGAGAGGTATAAACACCCAATTATTGGGTCCGGGTTCGAATCCGCACTAACAACATGCCATATACCAATGAGTCTTTCTAAGTTATGTACTGATCTCAAACGGTGAAGGAAAACATCGTGAGGAAACCTGCATACGCTGAAGAAGAAATTCCGATGCGAATGTGATGTCTACCAATACGCATTGGGCACGCGTGGTAGACTAACGCCCATACACCCTCCCTGAGGATAGGCCTGTGCCCTGTAGTGGGATGTTAATAGGCTGATTATGATGATACTCTAACGTAAGTATAGTTTCAATGCCAGACACTCTTAAACTCAAACTTCATAGTTGCATATCGTTCCTACCTATGTTGGGAGCATGCGCTGAGAAACTTTCAGCTTTTATAAAATAACGAAGGTCTGGCATTCATGGGATCTTGCTCTATAATCAGAGGGATGCGCTGTCAGATTTTTAGCCGTTAGCCATTGATATCCCACGAGGAGAAGTCATTGACAAACGCACAGGGCGCACCGGCCCAAAACCACTGCTGTTCCCTCCGGACTCATTTAAAGGGACCAGAAGCAGGCGTGCCCAAGTGCAGGTTGCCTGAATTAGCACCACTGGGGTGCTATTGTATAACTACTCGATTCAATCGGTGTCAAATTTAGATAATGGTGTTTTTGACAGTTCTTGGCGATTCTGATTTCAGACAATGAGATTATTATGATAAGTACTTACTTACATAATAATTATAAATGTATTTACAGAACAAAATCTATTTACTTTACGTACATTGCCGGTGGACCAGCAGGTACTCTATACAATCCCTGGGAATCCCTACATATGAAATGGACAATAATATTCGTAATATTTCATACATTGCTCTGGACGCCCGAGGTATTCTATACATTGCCTAGGTATTGTATATAATACCTGATTGTACAGATTGCCAGTAACATATCGATTTAATCGGAAACTTCCACAATAGCCCTACACTGGTATACATCGAGGCGATATGGTTCGATACATCGAGGCGTGAATAGTGTTCACTGACCACTAAAAAAGGCGACGGCTTCACAATGTATTACTTATTCACCTGTGGTGCATAATATAGTGCATATGTGCAGACCCAACAGAGACATAAAGAAACAAACCTACAAGTAATTAGATAACTTTTTGCAGCATATCGTGCTATACAAATTTGATTTCTCTCCCATACCTACCCAGAAACATTAACAGAGCTGAAAATGTAACTAAATGTTAATGATTTCGTGCAGATGTACCGTTATTTGTGTGGTTTAATATAAAATGTAATGTGGTGTGTAGGGACGATAGCCCGCGCGGGAGTGACTCGAAGGTACAGTTAGTAACATAATTAACTGAATACTCTACGCGACGAGTTGAAAGTCCGTCGGCCTGGCGACCATCCATTATAAAATCCTTGGTTGCTGATGGTACTGACGGACGCCAAGAGATAAGATACAGTAGGCTTACGAACTTATTTCTCGTCTGTTAGTGACAAAGTTGTAAAGGATACTAACTACTATTACAGATGTGCAAGATTTAAAACCTCATAAATAGGTCGACGTGGATGTTCTTAGTTTCAGCATATCTCTGACTACCACCTCGAGGAATATAGTCGTGAGCATATGCTTTTGCTATGCTTTAATAGGACGAAAATTATTTTTCAACATTTGCTCTTAATGCGGCTCTTATATGCAATAAGTTTTTAGGTAACATTATAAAACATGCGTGTGTTTTACTTTATTTTACTGCACTAGTGCAGAGCATTTAAAAAAATATATAATGTCTAAACCTATTTGTAAAATTTTATTTATTTTTTCCTGGCAAGTGTGAAACGTCGTAACCCTTTATAGTCCAGCAAGCTAGCCTATACGACCATTTGTTACCAGTTCGGTCGACGTGTAGTAATGTGACTACACCAGTTTAGCAACATTACTACATATGTAGTAACATTAGGAGGGGAATTCTGAAAATAATTCTAAACTTTGGTAGAGCTGGAACTCGCAAAGAATTTTCAACTAAATTAAAAATGTAGGAGTAGAGCAATCTAATATCCAACTTCTCTCAATAGGAAGGTACATACCTACACTTAAGTCATTTTACATAATTGTACAAACTTAATCCCTCATATTTTGGGGTTAACCTTGGTTAAGTTGTATGATGACTGACGATTTAATTATAATTGTAGGGTCGAGTGACGGACTAGAGCACAGAGCACAGAGCGGGGAGCGTGGAGCAATTAATTATGAATTAGGCTGAATATTATGTGGATAGAAACAGAATTCTAAGAGTTAAATATTTTGGACATTATCACAAAAATTATCTATACTCCATTCAAAATAGCAGCGAAATTTTAATGCTATTTTGCATTACAGAAACAGAGATTTGGAACACTTCCTCTGACTTTATTCTTAAAACAGCTTTAGTAACGTCCAAGATGTGTCGGATAGTGGATATATCCAATAAATTAATTACATTTGGTAATCAGAATTGGCCCGAAAGCTAAATAGGAATCGGAAGATCTCGTCCTTATTTGGAATGAAGTATATAGCCACATTTGAAGTTCCAGAATCAAGCCTGGACTTGTATTATGATTATGACGACTAGACAACGATAGGTATAGATTACACATCCATGACTCGGGTACAAAATATTCATATTCATCATACAAAATATTTATACCTTACGAGATTCGAACCCGCGGTACTCAGCACAGCAGGCAGGTTTACTACCGACTGAGCTACCGGGCCGGCGAGTTTATAAATCAAGACTAGTTGTTCAACTTAGATCTCAAGATTACGTATCGAACAAAAATTGTTTGAGTCTATGTCTATAGGTTGTAAAAAAGTTGTACACTTACTTTGTAAAAAGATCCAAGCACGTATCCAGACTTTTGGTTCGGGGGAGGATATTTATTTACAGGGGGATATTCAAAAAAGATCTTAAGGCGTATTTGCCCGGGAACACGACTCTCCATACTAGTTGATGTGAACGAGCGTGTGGCTTCGTTCAGAATTTAGCCATTTACTTTGAAACATTAGATGAGATATTATGAATTTTCAAAAAATAAGAAAACCAAATTATTCTATGTTGTATTGTGAAGTATTATTGTAAATTTTCATTTTCTTGCGATCAACAATGTAAGAGTAAAATGGTTCATACATCTGGAAAAAAGGGGGTGACTTTCGGTTCCTTTTTCTTCAGTTTTATTAATCAAAATAGATTTCGAGAAAACCAAATCCCTTCTCATGTCCTGTACATTGTTTAGTTTTGTTTTCTGCTTAAAAGTGCTATAGTTAATGTATAAAATGGTTACAAAGTTATCCAATTTTTACGGTAAAATCTACTGGTAGAGCCTTAAAACATATTTCGACTTTATGCTATTATAGTAAAAAAGCCGTGGTGGTCCAGTGGCGAGTAACCTTGCCTGCCGTGCAGGAGGCGATGTTTCGATCCCCGTCTAGATCGACGCGTAAAACTGAGTATTTCGGAATTTATGTACGATTTGTAACAACTTTCTCTATGGGACGAACATAAAATCGCAAAAAAAAAACCAGGTGAGCCATACAAAACTATAAACCTACACGACCCAAATGTACAGGACAACAGAATTAATTTTTTCGCAATTTCGAATTTGGTCTCATAACGAAAGTTGTTCAGTTTGATGGTAAGATCATCGCCTTAAAAAACAGTCAGTATATTAAGAAGGGCCCTATATGTCTAAACCAATATGGTTTGACGGTTCTCTATAGTTTAATGAATATTTTAAATTCTTTGGCAAAGGGCACACTGGACAGAGTTTCGGTACTAGTGAAACGTGGATGTTCTGAAGTTACATAATATCTCTGACTACCCCTTTGGGGAATATAGTCGTGAGCATATGCTATATGCATACAATCCGCGAGTTTCCAACTAGTCAAATTAACAACTCTTTATCAAACGTCAAAACGCGTGCTTTGTATGAAATATTGTACTAAAAATTTAATAGTGACGTCATTGTTTTTCGTCGTCGTTTTGATACTTTTTATAGTTTATCCAGTTATTAAAAATAGTATTCAAGCAACAGCATTACTGAAAATGTGAGTTTAGCGTTATTTTCAAATGGTTTATTTACTGAGCAGTTAAAACTAAAATATATTTATGTATTCAACTCCCCTATTCTTTCGACATTAGAAAAGAACTAGACAAATCTTATACTTACCGCCGGTTTAAGATTAAGAGGATATAATTCGGAGCGATGCTCTTTTCGGTGGAGTATTCGCCAATCCTGTCTCTTTTCCGCTAGTGTCTTGAGTTCTTGATACGACTCGACATCAACCTTTTCCTTCACTTGTGCTAGATAACTCTGTCTGGGTCTTCCTCTGCCTTTTCCCCCTCTATCTTCCCTTCCAGTATGGTTTTAAAGAAATTGTAGTATCAAATGTCCGATCATTTTTTCTCTCCGGATTTCTATTGTTTTAAAATATTTCTCTTTTCTAACTAACTTAATTATACGTGCAATATTAAACCCTCAGAAAATCTACCATATACTGAGGCAATTCAGAGCTTTACTTACTCATATGCTTTAGAGTATATTTTCTTTGGCTTTACCGAATAAAATCCTAAACCTCGGAGTCAAAATTAATTTTAAACGGATTGAAACTAGACAAGAAACTAAGACTTTAATTAAAATGTAGCGTGTAATAACCGGGGCCACATAAGATGGTAAACAAACCCAAGATTTCAAACTAGCTTTATTCAGACTTCATTTTAAACTAGCAAGTTTTAAGGGATCGTCTTATTTTCCTTCATTTCGACTAAATTTTTAGCTTTTTAGAGTAAAATTGTCTTGCGTTTGGCTTGATAGCATTAAGGGTATATAATTCGGAGCGCGCTCTATACAAACGTACTATGGTGATATTTTCAATACTAACTAATTAAACTCAATGAAATTTTGCAGAAACAATCTAGAAACAAATCTCTATGCTTGTATCGTGTCCGATTTTCGTTAATACATACAGTTTCCATGCTAGGATTAATTTCAGATTTGTATGGAAATCTTTGAGGCACAGTAACTTTAAAACTGTACATTTTAAGGAAAATCTGGCACGATACAAGCATAGATATTTGTTTCTAGATTGTTTCTGCAAAATGTCATTCAGTTTAATCGGTTAGTATTGAAAATATCACCAGACTTCGTTTGTATGAAGCGTGCCAACAGTAATATACCCTTAAAACCTAATGTTAGAGCTAGCCTTTCGAAATCTTGCCTAAATACCAACATAGGTACTCAGGATAAAGATTCAGTAAAACTTTTTTTAATTACATCGCAATTTCTATGCATATATAGCAAATACAATAACAGGGTGAATCATTAGCAGAGCATCTTCTCATTACACTAATTAGACAGCTTGTTCGTTATGCATGTTAAGCTGGGTGTAGGTAAGCTGGTTCAAGCACAGAACGCTATGGCGGCAAGCTGTTAAAACTTCGCTTGTTATATATAGTCATCATTCTCTCATTAAAACGCTAAAATGTGTCCTTAGTAATCTCGCAATTTTATTTATACAGGGTGTAAAATAAAATGTGTTACATATACAACGTGTTAATGAATTAACGCAAAACTAGAAAGTAGTTTGTGTAGAATCGAGAGCAGAATCGAATTTTCATGTTTTGAACATAGGTAATATTTTTCTAAATATTAAATAATTTGTAAAAATTAAAATTGATTGAACTCGATCTCAACCCAACGCAAAGGTACCAAAACAAGATTCTTAAAATGTATTCATGAGCACGTTAGCGCTTTCGTACATTGCTGAAATGATAACAAAAAATGTTTGCATCAAAACTTAAAATATGAATAACTTTAAATTATAACTATCAATATAATAAAATTATTGTTTCAATCGAATTATTTTGTTGTAAATCAGTTGGGGTGTATGAGGTTTTGCGCTTATTCATTAACACTAATTTACTATAAGACTAAAATTAAAGTCGCGAAAAAAAGGCTGTTCCCATAAAAAACGTAAATGGTTTAAATATTAAGAGACACGCAAATTCGTTGCAATTTGCCAGGTCCGTCGGAAGTAGGGACACTCCCTGCCCACAACAATGTTGACCTCACCGCCTCTTGGTGGCACAAAAGGCAGAGGGCAATAGGCATCAGTAGTGTATTCCCACTCAGCTTCGCACCCACTCAGCTTACTAGCCTCTTCTTGTCAATGCGAGCCCGTTTGAATGAAATGATCCAAGGTCCTAAATAAATGCACTTACAACTTGCAACTACACTTACTGACTGACGAGACTTACAACTTTGCTGCAACTAGCTAACCACCATCCATGCACGTTATTGTACAAAGGGTTCATTTTAGCCTATATGGATTGAAACCACTGCAAAAGAAACCTTAGTAAATGCAATCAAGATCAAATTTTCAACTACTAAAAACCAAACTGCCTATCATTCAACTTCTAAAAAACCAAACTCTGTATCAAATTGGAAGTAATATTTGCGAATCCAAAGACGTAACGTCTTCATGTTGCGAAATTGAGCTTTAGAAATAGAATAATTTATTTAGCAAATACAATTTCTTTGCCACTCGTATTAGGGCCTGTAATTTCCTTCAGTAAAGTCGTTGAAAGAAATCGTTATTACATTAAATATTGAATCTCGTACAATCGGCATCAATCATTGATTCATATTTGGCCTTTTTAGTGTTTCGTTGGTACCAAAATTGATGGCTTACCTTGGTGTCTGTCACACGCGTTTTTCTCAGAGACCTAAGGACATAGGAAGCCGAAACTTGGCATAGGTATAGCAATTAATGGTCCAATTACATGAATGAAGTCGAAAGTCTTTGTTTACTATTTTTTTGTGGCAGGTTTTTAATTACACAAAACTGGTAATACGTAGTACTAATTGCCCGAGTTCCGACACACACTTGACCGTTTCTTCAATGACGATAAGGATCAAAAGTGTGGAATCAACTTTCTTTTCCGACCGTACTTTGATCTAAGATGGTGGCTAGAAGTTTTATTATTAAATCACTTCTCTTTCACTATCCAAGGAAATTTTAATTACAATCTTCTTGGTGCATAAGTAAGGGTGTTTTTACACCGAAGCGCTTCACGTCAAATCAACCGGTCGTCGGTCACATTGGCCAGTAATTTTTCGCTTAGTTGGTCGTTTGATGTTATAGCTTAGAATATGATTTAGGTAGGTATATGATTGCGGTTCAAAAACATGCCGGAAAAAAGACTATCGATCGACTTCATGAATATATCGATCAAAGAAGCTCGTTTCGTCTTGAATCTTTTACTTATTCTTGATGTCAAGATAGATTTTCCATCGACGAGGCAAATCGATTTGACTAAAATTCACTATGAAGCTAGAAGAGAGACGAAGGAAATGCTGACAGAATGATGCCAAAGAAAACAATAGAAGGCGATACAATTTATCTAGTTCCCTTTACCGACACCTTTATGACAGCATTTGAAATATCAAGAGTGCTCGGTCCGGCGTTTCTAATAAGGTCGTGGTTTAAGGCTCCGGAAACTGAAGATGCAAGAAAATCCAGCGAACAGCTAGAACACGCATTGCACTCTTCTATCTGAATATTGATTAAACGAACATTAAGCCGTCATTAATCCCTCCCCCTTTAGTTTATTACATACCAAGTATGGTATCTATCTTCCACAAACTGGCTTTACGATTACCTGTTTGGGACTGGTTGCAACCCCCTTTCTCTCCTGATCCTGACTGTGAAATCCCTACACTCCTGTCCTATCTATGTGGCTCATTTGTGCCTCGAGCAGAAGATTGATGTCCATATCTAGGTCGCAAGTGCAGCATCAGCTCGGAGGAGCAGTTCGTGTGAACATAATAACTGTCATTTAAACGATTAAAAGAATAGTGGTAATGTTCCAAGCCTAACTATAAGCCTAATTGCATTGTAATATTTTAACTCGCGAGCAACTCTGTTGAGTAGCTGTAGCGCTGGCTCTACAAAAGTGTGGATCGGTTTTCTGTGGAAGACCTAACAAATTTTCTCGTTTTTCAGCCCATGTTCCTTAGGGAAAATTGTTTAGTTTCATTATCTGAATACACCTTTAACATTTTAGTACCTAATTAAAAAATAGTGGTGTATAAAGATCACCGATTGACGTCGATCGTGTCGGTTGATATACATTTATATATGATACAGGTACAGTTTTAGCATCATTTCCCATGAGGTCATGTCAAATTGCTCGGATCAGAGCGAGTAAATAAAAAAAACAGAAAGTTTGCTCGATTTATTGGCCTATCCTCGGGGAGAACATGCCCGTTTTGTAAAGGTATTTGTACAGTTTTACTTTAGTAAAAGCTAAAAAAAACTACATTTAAACTTAGGTACGACCTACCTAGTGAACATTTTTATTCTCTTCCTTTCTGTCTATTTAATACAACGGTTTTTAATTGGTAATTTTTTTTTATTTCTTTATTTTAGTTTTTTTTTTAAATTGGGCTTTTAATCCTGAGGTTATGCCAGCCCCATCGTACCTTAACCTTGAGACTCTACACAATAATACAATGAAAACATAACACTTCCAAACGAATATACAACTAAACACTAGGTACTATAAAATTCGTTATTAGTTATGCGGTTTTACCACTGAATTTGAATTTCAGAACAGATTAAAAAAAAAATGGTAAAAGTAAATCTGAGGAAAAGTTTTAAATCTCTTACACGCTAAACTTATGCGGAAGATTGAGAATTAATTAACTTTTTCTTTTACAATTTCCGACTTTTATGCAACTTTTTTTTGTCTTTTCAAGTGAGTTCTCTTATTCTGTTAACAAACACTCGACGAGCGTGAAAAAATGTAGTTAATATTTCTAGAAAATGTAAATGTTTACTTTTCACCATGCATTGCATTACCTGTAGGTGCTTTTTCTATCAGATCAACGCTATTGTTTTCAGATTAGGTTATAAAGTAATTCTAAAATCTATTATCGGTAAAGCTGGTGCTAGATACGTTTCAAAACAATTATTGTCTGTGTGTATTCTGTAACGCGAGCGAGCGAGAGAAAGCCATCTATGGTGACCACTGGCTTAAATTACACCAATTTGTACTAGTTTGGTTGCAAGTAAAGGTTTTTAAACCATAAAGTTAGTACTAAAGTACAATTCTCAAGTTTAAACTATATTGTAGGTAGTCGCCAACCTACTTTAACTTTATTTGTGGGCAACCACAAATTTCTATGTCTCTGACTCTTATCTTTATAAACTACGCCCGCGGCATGATGGCGCGATAAACCGCTATCGCGCACTAGCTCCCTTTCTTTTTGCGCGCGAACGAATGAGGTAGCAGGTGCGATAAAACGTTTATCGAGACACCATGCAGCGGACGCAGGATCAAAGGCGGTAGCCATTCGAATTTAAGAGGATATAATTCGGAGCGCGCTCCATGCAAACGTAATATGGTGAAATTTTCAATACTAATCAATTAAACTCAATGAAATTTTTCAGAATCAATCTAGAAACAAATGTATATGCTTGTATAGAGTCAGATTTTCGTAGTTTTAAAGTTACAGTGCCTCAAAGTTTTCCATACAAATCTTAAATTGATCCTAACATTGAAACTGTATATTTTAACGAAAATCTGACTCCATACAAGCATAGAGATTTGTTTCTAAATTGTGTCTGCAAAATTTCATTGACTTTAATTGGTTAGTATTGAAAATATCACCATAGTACGTTTGTATGGAGCGCGCTCCGAATTATATCCCCTTAACACTAGACTACAGTTATTGTAGTCCACCAATCCGCATTGGGCACGCGTGATGGACTGATGCCCATACACCCTCCCGGAGGGTAGGCCAGTACCCTGCAGTGGGACATATGTGGGAGAGTTCCAAGAAATCTTGAAATTAAAAAATTTATTAAACAAATTGGTGAATAGGACATTATCCACAACACGTTTCGTCATGCATGCCAGTAGTAGCCAGTACCATTAGGTATCTCATTCGAGCACACCCACGTAGATTAAGCAACAAATTTTACGGATGACTTTTCACCGTCACCAAAGCATCACTTCGCCTTGAGTGTAACATTAATCTGTGATTGAGTTCGTAGTCGCTTTAAACGACTTTGCTGAAAAAAGATAACGAAATACCTCAGAGATTTTCTCGAAACATTTTTCGATCATTATAACCCTTTGTCATCTACGTTGGTCTCATTTATAGTGGGTCGTTTGGCACCTCACCATTTCCTTTTTGGTTCACTTCTAGAATTATTCTTTTATTAGGGTTCCGTACCCAAAGGGTGAAAACGGTACCCTATTACTAAGCCTACGTTGTCCGTCCGTCCGTCCGTCCGTCCTAACGATTTAGGGCTGTAGCTTTTGAACCGTAATAGCTTGATAGTTGAAATTTTCACCGAATATGCAGCGGATTTGTTACCAAATAATAAAACTGACAAAACCTTAAAAATTAAGGGAGGTTCTCAACAAGAAACTAGTTTTATCAACGTTTTTTTCTTCTCGCTCTATCGTAAAAAGTTAATACATACAAGCATCATACTTGGTTTGATTATAGAGCAAACTCTACTGTATAACAACAAATAATAAAAACCGGCCAAGTGTGAGTAGGTCTCGCGCGCGTAAAGGTCCCGGAGACAACTTTTTTGTAAGTTAATATTTTGTGTAGTGGTGTGGTAGGGAACCCTCAGTACGTGAGTAGCCCGACTCGCACTTGACCGGTTTTTTATAGACCTTACCTTACAGGTACAAAGGAGTTATGAAAGCTTTTATTTCATCAAATAGTTTTTCGCCGTCCCGTAATTTGCCCTTGGATTTAGTTTACTTTTCTCTCTAATTGAATCCATAACCGTTTCCAATCTACTTGATAAGGCCATCAAGGTTATAACGGTTCAAATAAAAGCCGAAAAAACTAGTCAAGCGCAATTTAAGCTCGCGTATTTTGGGTTCTATTAATATCCTTACGAAATGAAATGAAATTTTATTGCGATAAATGTGGTACATATTGGGTAAGTAGGTGGTAATTTACAAATAGATCAGCACATTTAGTCAGATTTCTGACATACAATATTGTTACGTTTATTATTAAAATAGATATACAAAGAAAGAAATAAAATTTAGCTAATTAATTACTTAACAGGTTTACCATTAAATTTACTAAACCTAAACATAAAACAGTGCACATTTTCAAGCTGACTTTTATTTTGTTTACATTTAATTTAATATGTCCAGCAGCTTTCATGCATTAGGGCTAAGTAGTTCCTTTAGTGCGTAAAATTGTTTTTCTTGGAGCCATTTTACCAGCCTACGCCGGAAGAATTTTAAGGACAGTTCTATTACGATAGAGATCGCTATAATTCGGTGGAAGAAGACTATGATTCACAATGAGTTCTGTCGTCGGAGAGTGCGGGTCAATATTTGAAACGTTCTGTTCAGATTTTTCTATCTTATCTTATTAAGGGGGCTGGCATGCCAGCAACACTTCGAGTCTCTGACCCTATGGGATCTTTTGTGTTGACCCCTAGATATTTATTTTCTTCACCCTTTAAAAACGTGATACAAATGAGGGAGGCAGTACCGTTCAGGAAAACTGTATTTTTCCGGTCTTGGATATACAGAGGATATACATCTCTAAGGTGGCACATGCGTTTAACCGCCAAGACTTCGCAGTCACAAAGGATATGTTCTATGGTTTTCTCCTCTGCTCCGCACGCTCTGCAGCTAGGGTCTAGGGTGAGCTTCATCTTGTGCATCATCATGCCTGTGGCGTACTGCCCTGTGAGGATCCATATAGATGTAGTTAGGGTACCTCTAGTTATCAAATAGGTCATTTAGGGTACCAAATTATAGGCTAATGATCTATGATACAAAACATTAACCTCGACCTTCTTGATAAACCGTTGTGGTGCGTGGGTAAACGATATTTAAAGGTTAACCTCACCACTTTTTATACAGTTTGAATAAGTGTGACGCAAACATGACTTAAATATCCATCAAGTACCTATTTAAAAATGTACAGAACTCTGCTATAGTTATACTAAAATGTACTAAATGTTGAATTAGGACATTGGTCGGCGGATACTCGAACTCCGATATGGTTTCTTTTCCAACCTTCGGGTGCGGAACTCTAAATGTTTATTATCCAATGTTTATTATGTTAATTATTGGGCTCCTTTGCGCCAAGTTCGACAAGGGGCGGGTTATTTGACTGAGCGTGTTTTTCAATGTTTTGACGAAGCTTGTTGCTGATTTATGTCTGTTTATCCAAAGGAAACCGGACGAAATCCTGATTAACTCGCCCCTAAAGACTTTCCTCAGTTTTTAAATGTGGCTTAAATATCCATCAAGTACCTATTTACAATGTAAAGAAATCTGCTATAGTTATACGAAAAATGTACTAAATGTTGAATTAGGACATTGGCGGGCGGAAATTTGAACTCCAACATGGTTTCTTTTTCCCCCTTCGGATGCGGAACTCTAAATATTTATTATCCAAAGGAAACCGGACGAAATTCTGATTAACTCGCCCCTAAAGCCTTTTTTCAGTTTTTCCTTTCCGATGTAATTTTTTGCCATTTCGAATTTGCGGCAGCGTTATTTGATTTTTTACTGGATAACGAAGTGTTTATATAACGTGTACCTATTACGCAGGTTGAATCAGAAATTTATGTTTATTTTTAAGTACAATTTTATATTTGTTCAGTCCGTTCCTCTTACAATAAAATTGATCGAAAATTTTGTGGGATTGTGATTAGGTACACGGAGAAAAATGTCTAGTAAGTACCTAAATAGTGAACTATTTATTTTAGCAGACTTACGAGTATAAATTAATTATGATGTTAACCTATAAACCAATTAGCGAACAGTGTTTATAATAATTTGTAGGAATAATTTGATTGGACCTACATGGAGAAAAATATCTAGTAGTAAGTATACGTGATGAAAACTATTTCCATATTTTTAGCAACCTATTTATAATTTTATTAACCCATGGTTGCAGTAAATGAATTGTAGTTGTATTTATAAGCAGATTTTACTAGAAAACCTAGCTTTGTAGTTACAAACCTAATTCTCATAGATTACCTAAACTAAAATCGACTCATAACAACAAAGGTTACATATAATAAACAAGATGTTTCAGACCATCAAACGGATAACGGACTCGTGAAAGTTCTATCTAGATGGGACCAACATTTAAAACGCTAAAAAGAAAATCAGCTATTCTATAGAAAACGTCAATAGCGATCCTAATGTATGGAAAAACCAATTTATTTTTCGCAATTTCGTCGTTGGCTTCATAAAGAAAATTGTTCAGTTTAATGGTCTGAACACCCCAAGTATATAACTTACTTAATTTTACATCCTGTATAGGTAGGATTAAATAAATTGAGATATTATTTATAAATAGTTTATTTGAAACGTTGTAAATGTGTAAATTGGAACATCGATTCAGGACATTCTTTGACCCACGGGCGGTTAATTATCCATTTATTATCAAATAATCTGTGATTGTTGCCTCAAACATCGAATATAACAGCTTACCAACTAAAATGTTGACCAAACTAATAGCAGTGTACACAAATTGCAATGTAAATTGAGCCCGGGGCATGTTACCGGTAAAATCGATTCGTTCACCAGTTTATGATGTAAGGTTTCCTAATACTAGCTGAGCCAGAGCGCGCTTAAACAATAAGCCTTGTGTAAACTATAGCTTGTTTTGAGGTGATTTCTTTTTCTATTTTTAGCGTGTCAATTAGGCCGCCTTCCTATTGTCGTCACGTAGAAGTGCGTGTGTGAATACCTACCTATATTACTTTTGCAATACCAGTTTTGGCCGTGGTGGTCCAGTGGCGAGTAACCTTGCCTGCCGTGCAGGAGGCGATGGTTCGATCCCCGTCCAGACCGACTCGTACCAATGAGTTTTTCGGAATTTATGTACGATTTGTAACACCACTGGCTTTTCGGTGAAGGAAAACATCGTGAGGAAACCTGCATGCTTCAATTTCGAGGGATAAATATTGTACCCACTGTCCATTACAAGTGGCGACGGGCTCACCCCCCGTCACACTGGACACAGTTTCGGCACTACTGGTGAAACGTGGATGTTCTGGGGTTTCAGAATATCTCTGACTACCCTTCGGGGAAAATAGTCGTGAGCATATACAATACCAGTTTTAGAGGTAGCAGTGATTGGGCAACGATCGCAACCCAGTGGGAACCTGACGATGGAAGCCAGGGCCTGGGATAAACCAAGAAAGAGTTAACAAATGATAGCACATGAATAGAGAAGACTGGAAAAGCTAGGGGGCGACCTTTGCTCAACAATGGGACTAAATAATTGACACTAATAAAAATTTAAGCAAAGCAGCGATTTAATTCAACAAAACACGCACATGCATAGCGGGTTTTACATCGTTTTTAGTCATTATGCGGATACATGCATGAATCACACATGTTGCTGGCCATGTTATCGATGTGTCAGTAGGCAACATTTACTCAAAGCAATGCAATGTACGTCAATATCACGCAATCCGGGCGCGGGATGTGCGGAAGCCCTTGGTATTGGAACAGTAGTGTTGTCTATCAATAGTGAAACTATGGAGTCTATCGATAGTTCGACCTGTCGTCACCTCGAAAAAGAGTAACAATATCGATGGCACTAGATTTAGAATATACAGGGTCCAACTTAATACGCTGACAGTTTTTTAAGAGGATGATCAGACCATCAAACTGTACAACTATCTCTACGGGTCCAACATCAAAATCGCGATAAAAAATCAGCTGTCACATACATTTGGCTAAAGTAGGTTTGCAGTTTTGTATGGAGCAGTTGATTTTTATTCACGATTTCGATGTTGGTGCGATAGAGAAAGTTGTTCAATTTGATGGTCTGATCATCCCCTTAAAAAGTGTCAGCATATTAAGAAGGATCCTGTATATTCCTCTTTAGAACAAGGTATTACAAAAATACAAATAAACATTTAAGGGGATGGTTTAGACCATCAAACTGAACAACTATCTCTATGGGTCCAATATTGAAATCGCGATAAAAAAATCAGCTATCTCATACATTTGGCTAAAGTAGATTTGCAGTTTTGTATGGAGCAGTTGATTTTTTTTTTGCGATTTTGATGTTGGTCCTATAATGAAAGTTGTTCAGTTTGATGGTCTAAACAACCCCCTAAAAAGTATTAAAAGTCCAAATTTCATGTTTCTATTTTCAGCGGTTTAGGCTGACCTGTGTGAAGATAGCAGTCAAACCTAGCAGTCAAATTTTAACCCGACCAAATTAAGAAGTCGTCGATTTGATTACATTTTTAAGACCTAAAACATAAGCAATTGATAAAAAAAGCATTACAAATTACTTATATGCGCTCTAAACTTGGATACAAATGAATCAAAAAATTATTTGCAAGCCAAAATCCAATAGAAATCAACTTTTAAATTTTTAGGTCTAAATTGAATATGCAAAGGGGAATCTACCTATGAACCAACATACCTGACAGGACAAATTATGAATAGACTTAATAAATAAGTACTAAACACTATGTAGAAACTCGTTTCAAACTATTTGATACATTAGGAGGTGTCCATAATGACTTGAGGAATAAAGGACTTTTTTCATTTACGAGACTGGTTTTACAAAAGGGATGCTGACTATGAAGGGACGTACCTGACAGGATGAGATGTGTCTAGGTACAATGTTTAGGCACTAAGCTATATAAAAGACAAATTTTGTTAACTTTGATATGTTTTGAATAGTCGTTTTGATGAGATGAAAATGAGGCATATTTTTCTTGAAATAACAACATTCAGAAGGAAATCTTTCTATGAAGCATTACACTTGAGAGAGCTCTATGGACATAGGCATAACAGCTGGATACTATACTCTATGTAGAGCTTAGTTTTAAGATCTATGATATATCACGAGTGGTTCATTCGTGGTCAAAAATTGGTTTGGGAATTTTTTGTAGAATAAAATTCACTTTCAAAAAAAGGTGCTGATCCTAAAACCAATGAAGCAAGGTACCTGACAAGATGAAACGTATATAGTTACAAAGTGTATATACTAAGCTATACATAGAGACTAATTTTGAAGCATTTGATATGTTAGGAGTGTCAAGTCTGATCAACCGAAAAAAGTTACGTTCAAAAAAAGGTGCTGACCATTAAACCTATGAAGCAAGGTACCTGACAGGGTAAAACGTATATAGTTACAAAGTGTATATACTAAGCTATACATAGAGACAAAATTTTGAAGCATTTGATATGTTTGGAGTGTCTCGTCTTATCAACCGAAAAAAAAGGTCTAAAAAATTTACATTAAAAAAAGGTGCTGAGCCTTAAACCTATGACGCAATGTACCTGACAGGATAAAACGTATATAGTTACAAAGTGTATATACTAAGCTATACATAGAGACTAATTTTGAAGCATTTGATATGTTAGGAGTGTCTCGTCTTATGAACCGAAAAAAAATCGAAAAAGTTGACTTTAAAAAAAAGGTGCTGAGCCTTAAACCTATGAAGCAAGGTACCTGACAGGATAAAACGTATAAATTTGCAAAGTGTATATACTAAACTATACATAGAGACTAATTTTGAAGCATTTGATATGTTAGGAGTGTCTCGTCTTATCAACCAAAAAGAATATTCAAAAAAATTTACTTTAAAAAAGGTGCTGAGCCTTAAACCTATGAAGCAAGGTACCTGACAGGATAAAACGTATATAGTTACAAAGTGTATATACTAAGCTATACATAGAGACTAATTTTGAAACATTTGATATGTTAGGAGTGTCAAGTCTGATCAACCGAAAAAAGTTACGTTCAAAAAAAGGTGCTGACCATTAAACCTATGAAGCAAGGTACCTGACAGGATAAAACGTATATAGTTACAAAGTGTATATACTAAGCTATACAAAGAGACTAATTTTGAAGCATTTGATATGTTAGGAGTGTCTCGTCTTATCAACCGAAAAAAAAGGTCGAAAAAATTTACATTAAAAAAAAAGGTGCTGAGCCTTAAACCTATGACGCAAGGTACCTGACAAGATGAAACGTATATAGTTACAAAGTGTATATACTAAGCTATACATAGAGACTAATTTTGAAGCATTTGATATGTTAGGAGTGTCTGGTCTGTCAACCGAAAAAATGTACATTTAAAAAAAGGTGCTGACCATTAAACCTATGAAGCAAGGTATCTGACAGGATAAAACATACATAGTTACAAAGTGTATATACAAAGCTATACATAGAGATTAATTTTGAAGCATTTGATATGTTAGGAGTGTCTCGTATTATCGAACAAAAAAATGATGGAAAAATTGACTTTAAAAAAAGGTGCTGAGCCTTAAACCTATGACGCAAGGTACCTGACAGGATAAAACGTATATAGTTACAAAGTGTATATACTAAGCTATACATAGAGACTAATTTTGAAGCATTTGATATGTTAGGAGTGTCAAGTCTGATCAACCGAAAAAAGTTACGTTCAAAAAAAGGTGCTGACCATTAAACCTATGAAGCAAGATACCTGACAGGATAAAACGTATAAATTTACAAAGTGTATATACTAAGATATACATAGAGACTTATTTTGAAGCATTTGATATGTTAGGAGTGTCTCGTCTTATCAACCGAAAAAAAAAGTCGAAAAAATTTACATTAAAAAAAAGGTGCTGAGCCTTAAACCTATGACGCAATGTACCTGACAGGATAAAACGTATATAGTTACAAAGTGTATATACTAAGCTATACATAGAGACTAATTTTGAAGCATTTGATATGTTAGGAGCGTCTCGTCTTATGAACCGAAAAAAATCGAAAAAGTTGACTTTAAAAAAAAGGTGCTGAGCATTAAACCTATGACGCAAGGTACCTGACAGGATAAAACGTATATAGTTACAAAGTGTATATACGAAGCTATACATAGAGACTAATTTTGAAGCATTTGATATGATAGGAGTGTCAAGTCTGATCAACCGAAAAAATTTACATTTAAAAAAAGGTGCTGACCATTAAACCTATGAAGCAAGATACCTGACAGGATAAAACGTATATAGTTACAAAGTGTATATACTAAGCTATACATAGAGACTAATTTTGAAGCATTTGATATGTTAGGAGTGTCTGGTCTGTCAACCGAAAAAATTTACATTTAGAAAAAGGTGCTGACCATTAAACCTATGAAGCAAGGTACCTGACAGGATAAAACGTATATAGTTACAAATTGTATATACTAAGCTATACATAGAGACTAATTTTGAAGCATTTGATATGTTAGGAGTGTCTGGTCTGTCAACCGAAAAAATTTACATTTAAAAAAAGGTGCTGACCATTAAACCTATGAAGCAAGATACCTGACAGGAGAAAACGTATATAGTTACAAAGTGTATATACTAAGCTATACATAGAGACTAATTTTGAAGCATTTGATATGTTAGGAGTGTCTGGTCTGTCAACCGAAAAAATTTACATTTAAAAAAAGGTGCTGACCATTAAACCTATGAAGCAAGATACCTGACAGGAGAAAACGTATATAGTTACAAAGTGTATATACTAAGCTATACATAGAGACTAATTTTGAAGCATTTGATATGTTAGGAGTGTCTCGTCTTATGAACCGAAAAAAAAAGTAGAAAAAATTTACATTAAAAAAAAGGTGCTGACCATTAAACCTATGAAGCAAGATACCTGACAGGAGAAAACGTATATAGTTACAAAGTGTATATACTAAGCTATACATAGAGACTAATTTTGAAGCATTTGATATGTTAGGAGTGTCTGGTCTGTCAACCGAAAAAATTTACATTTAAAAAAAGGTGCTGACCATTAAACCTATGAAGCAAGGTACCTGACAGGATAAAACGTATATAGTTACAAAGTGTATATACTAAGCTATACATAGAGACTAATTTTGAAGCATTTGATATGTTAGGAGTGTCTCGTCTTATGAACCGAAAAAAAAAGTAGAAAAAATTTACATTAAAAAAAAGGTGCTGAGTCATAAACCTATGACGCAAGGTACCTGACAGGATAAAACGTATATAGTTACAAAGTGTAAATACTAAGCTATACATAGAGACTAATTTTGAAGCATTTGATATGTTAGGAGTGTCTCGTCTTATCAACCGAAAAAAAAAGTCGAAAAAATTTACATTAAAAAAAAGGTGCTGAGCCTTAAACCTATGACGCAATGTACCTGACAGGATAAAACGTATATAGTTACAAAGTGTATATACTAAGCTATACATAGAGAGTAATTTTGAAGCATTTGATATGTTAGGAGTGTCTCGTCTTATCAACCGAAAAAAAAAGTAGAAAAAATTTACATTAAAAAAAAGGTGCTGAGTCATAAACCTATGACGCAAGGTACCTGACAGGATAAAACGTATATAGTTACAAAGTGTAAATACTAAGCTATACATAGAGACTAATTTTGAAGCATTTGATATGTTAGGAGTGTCTCGTCTTATGAACCGAAAAAAAATCGAAAAAGTTGAGTTTAAAAAAAAGGTGCTGAGCCTTAAACCTATGAAGCAAGGTACCTGACAGGATAAAACGTATATAGTTACAAAGTGTGTATACTAAGCAATACATAGAGACTAATTTTGAAGAATTTGATATGTTAGGAGTGTCTCGTAGTATCGAACAAAAAAAAGATGGAAAAAATTGACTTTAAAAAATAGGTGCTGAGCCTTAAACGTATGAAGCACTTTTACCTGACAGGATAAATTGTATATAGTTAGTAATAAAAGTTCAAGGTCAAGGATTAAGTCTGCTCTGATCAAATTTAGCTCATAGGATGCGCAACGATGTAATCTTTCAGGAAACATAACGGTATGGACTATCCTTTCGATATAAGTGTCGCAAAGCCATTAACCAAGGCAGTAAGGTTTTTTCAATAAGATCATTTTCAAAAATAAAGTAGGTTAATCAACTCTTATCTCGTACTCCTGAAACACTTTGAATGCTATATATAGAACAAGCCTACGCTTTAGACGGCTATGGTCATAGAAAAAACTTCAACGAGACTCCTCTTGCAACCTTCTTAAAAAGCCTACGTCGTAGACGGAAGCAGCAGTATTCGTATGAGGTAGTGGCCATCCCTTGTGTCAGAGTTTTTAGACCGCCCAAGTTTTTCCAATTGCCTCTGACATTGGTTAACGATTGTTATTCGTAGCCGTAGTCGGCTATGGTCATAGAAAAAACTTTAACGAGACACCTCTAGAAAAAGCCTACGTCGTAGATGGTATGGCCATACAAAAGACTTCAACGAGACACCTTTTGAAAAAGCCTTCGTCGTAGACGGCTATGGTCATTGAAAAGACTTCAACGAGACACCTCTTGAAAAAGTCTACGTCGTAGACGGCTATGGTCATTGAAAAGACTTCAACGAGACACCTCTTGAAAAAGTCTACGTCGTAGACGGCTATGGTCATAGAAAAGACTTCAACGAGACACCTTTTGAATCGTTCTTAGCACTGTTAGGCCCGTATTACAGTATTACAGAACAAATGCTTGAGTGTTGCAATACGCGCCTAAGTTAACTTAGTGCTAGTTAAAGAGACACCTCTTGAAAAAGCCTACGTCGAAGACGGTATGGTCATACAAAAGACTTCAACGAGACACCTCATGAAAAAGCCTACGTCGTAGACGGCTATGGTTATAGAAAAGACTTCAACGAGACACCTCTTGAAAAAGCCTAAGTCGTAAACGGTATGGCCATACAAAAGACTTCAACGAGACACCTCTTGAAAAAGCCTACGTCGTAGACGGCTATGGTCATAAAAAAGACTTCAAAGAGACACCTCTTGAAAAAGCCTACGTTGTAGACGGCTATGATCATAGAAAAGACTTCAACGAGACACCTCTTGAAAAAGCCTACGTTGTAGACGGTATGGCCATACAAAAGACTTCAAAGAGACACCTCTTGAAAAAGCCTACGTCGTAGAAGGCTATGGTCATACAAAAGACTTCAACGAGACACCTCTTAAAAAACCTACGTCGTAGACGGTATGGCCATACAAAAGACTTCAACGAGACACCTCTTGAAAAAACCTACGTCGTAGATGGTATGGCCATACAAAAGACTTCAACGAGACACCTCTTGAAAAAGCCTACGTCGTAGACGGCTATGGTCATAAAAAAGACTTCAAAGAGACACCTCTTGAAAAAGCCTACGTTGTAGACGGCTATGATCATAGAAAAGACTTCAACGAGACACCTCTTGAAAAAGCCTACGTCGTAGACGGTATGGCCATACAAAAGACTTCAAAGAGACACCTCTTGAAAAAGCCTACGTCGTAGACGGCTATGGTCATACAAAAGACTTCAACGAGACACCTCTTAAAAAACCTACGTCGTAGACGGTATGGCCATACAAAAGACTTCAACGAGACACCTCTTGAAAAAACCTACGTCGTAGATGGTATGGCCATACAAAAGACATCGACGAGACACCTCTTGATAATGCCTACGTCGTAGACGGCTATGGTCATAGAAAAGACTTCAACGAGACACATCTTGAAAAAGCCTAAGTCGTAAACGGTATGGCCACACAAAAAACTTACACGTGACACCATTTGAATCGTTCTTGGCACCATTAGGCCCGTATTACAGAACAAATGCTTGAGTGTTGCAATACGGGCCTTAGTTAACTTAGTTCTAGTTAAAGAGACACCTCTTGAAAAAGCCTACGTCGAAGACGGTATGGTCATACAAAAGACTTCAACGAGACACCTCTTGAAAAATCCTACATCGTAGACGGTATGGCCATACAAAAGACATCAACGAGACACCTCTTGAAAATGCCTACGTCGTAGACGGCTATGGTCATAGAAAAGACTTCAACGAGACACTCCTAACATATCAAATGCTTCAAAATTAGTCTCTATGTATAGCTTAGTATATACACATTGTAACTATATACGTTTTATCCTGTCAGGTACCTTGCTTCATAGGTTTAATGGTCAGCACCTTTTTTTGAACGTAACTTTTTTCGGTTGATCAGACTTGACACTCCTAACATATCAAATGCTTCAAAATTAGTCTCTATGTATAGCTTAGTATATACACTTTGTAAATTTATACGTTTTATCCTGTCAGGTACCTTGCTTCATAGGTTTAAGGCTCAGCACCTTTTTTAAAGTAAATTTTTTAGACTATTTTATTTCGGTTGATAAGACGAGACACTCCTAACTTATCAAATGCTTCAAAATTAGTCTCTTTTTATAGCTTAGTATATACACTTTGTAACTATATACGTTTTACCTTGTCAGGTACCTTGCTTCATAGGTTTAATGGTCAGCACCTTTTTTTGAACGTAACTTTTTTCGGTTGATCAGACTTGACACCATTAGGCCCGTATTACAGAACAAATGCTTGAGTGTTGCAATACGGGCCTTAGTTAACTTAGTTCTAGTTAAAGAGACACCTCTTGAAAAAGCCTACGTCGAAGACGGTATGGTCATACAAAAGACTTCAACGAGACACCTCTTGAAAAACCCTACATCGTAGACGGTATGGCCATACAAAAGACATCAACGAGACACCTCTTGAAAATGCCTACGTCGTAGACGGCTATGGTCATAGAAAAGACTTCAACGAGACACTCCTAACATATCAAATGCTTTAAAATTAGTCTCTATGTATAGCTTAGTATATACACTTTGTAACTATATACGTTTCATCTTGTCAGGTACCTTGCGTCATAGGGTTAAGGCTCAGCACCTTTTTTTTAAAGTCAACTTTTTCGATTTTTTTTCGGTTCATAAGACGAGACACTCCTAAGATATCAAATGCTTCAAAATTATTCTCTATGTATAGCTTAGTATATACACTTTGTACCTATATACGTTTTATCCTGTCAGGTACCTTGCGTCATAGGTTTATGGCTCAGCACCTTTTTTTTAATGTAAATTTTTTCGACTTTTTTTTTCGGTTCATAAGACGAGACACTCCTAACACATCAAATGCTTCAAAATTAGTCCCTATGTATAGCTTAGTATATACACTTTGTAAATTTATACGTTTTATCCTGTCAGGTACCTTGCTTCATAGGTTTAAGGCTCAGACCTTTTTTTTAAACTCAACTTTTTCGATTTTTTTTCGTTTCATAAGACGAGACACTCCTAACATATCAAATGCTTCAAAATTAGTCTCTATGTATAGCTTAGTATATACACTTTGTAACTATATATGTTTTATCCTGTCAGGTACCTTGCGTCATAGGTTTATGGCTCAGCACCTTTTTTTTAATGTTAATTTTTTCGACTTTTTTTTTCGGTTCAGAAGACGAGACACTCCTAACATATCAAATGCTTCAAAATTAGTCTCTATGTATAGTTTAGTATATACACTTTGTAACTATATACGTTTTATCCTGTCAGGTACATTGCTTCATAGGTTTAAAGCTCAGCACCTTTTTTTTAAACTCAACTTTTTAGATTTTTTTTCGGTTCATAAGACGAGACACTCCTAACATATCAAATGCTTCAAAATTAGTCTCTATGTATAGCTTAGTATATACACTTTGTAACTATATACGTTTTATCCTGTCAGGTACCTTGCTTCATAGGTTTAATGGTCAGCACCTTTTTTTGATCGTAACTTTTTTCGGTTGATCAGACTTGACAGTCCTAACATATCAAATGCTTCAAAATTAGTCTCTATGTATAGCTTAGTACATACACTTTGTAACTATATACGTTTTATCCTGTCAGGTACCTTGCGTCATAGGTTTATGGCTCAGCACCTTTTTTTTAATGTTAATTTATTCGACTTTTTTTTTCGGTTCAGAAGACGAGACACTCCTAACATATCAAATGCTTCAAAATTAGTCTCTATGTATAGTTTAGTATATACACTTTGTAACTATATACGTTTTATCCTGTCAGGTACATTGCTTCATAGGTTTAAAGCTCAGCACCTTTTTTTTAAACTCAACTTTTTAGATTTTTTTTCGGTTCATAAGACGAGACACTCCTAACATATCAAATGCTTTAAAATTAGTCTCTATGTATAGCTTAGTATATACACTTTGTAAATTTATACGTTTTATCCTGTCAGGTACCTTGCTTCATAGGTTTAAGGCTCAGCACCTTTTTTTTAAAGTAAATTTTTTTGACTATTTTTTTTGGTTGATAAGACGAGACACTCCTAACATATCAAATGCTTCATAATTAGTCTCTTTGTATAGCTTAGTATATACACTTTGTAACTATATACGTTTTATCCTGTCAGGTACCTTGCTTCATAGGTTTAATGGTCAGCACCTTTTTTTCATCGTAACTTTTTTCGGTTGATCAGACTTGACACTCCTAACATATCAAATGCTTCAAAATTAGTCTCTATGTATAGCTTAGTACATACACTTTGTAACTATATACGTTTTATCCTGTCAGGTACCTTGCTTCATAGGTTTAATGGTCAGAACCTTTTTTTAAACGTTACTTTTTTCGGTTGATCAGACTTGACACTCCTAACATATCAAATGCTTCAAAATTAGTCTCTATGTATAGCTTAGTATATACACTTTGTAAATTTATACGTTTTATCCTGTCAGGTACCTTGCTTCATAGGTTTAAGGCTCAGCACCTTTTTTAAAGTAAATTTTATTGACTATTTTCTTTCGGTTGATAAGACGAGACACTCCTAACATATCAAATGCTTCAAAATTAGTCCCTATGTATAGCTTAGTATATACACTTTGTAAATTTATACGTTTTATCCTGTCAGGTACCTTGCTTCATAGGTTTAAGGCTCAGCACCTTTTTTTTAAAGTAAATTTTTTGACTATTTTTTTGGTTGATAAGACGAGACACTCCTAACATATCAAATGCTTCAAAATTAGTCTCTTTGTATAGCTTAGTATACACACTTCGTAACTATATACGTTTTATCCTGTCAGGTACCTTGCTTCATAGGTTTAATGGTCAGCACCTTTTTTTGATCGTAACTTTTTTCGGTTGATCAGACTTGACACTCCTATCATATCAAATGCTTCAAAATTAGTCTCTATGTATAGCTTAGTATATACACTTTGTAACTATATACGTTTTATCCTGTCAGGTACCTTGCTTCATAGGTTTAAGGCTCAGCACCTTTTTTTTAATGTAAATTTTTTTGACTATTTTTTTTGGTTGATAAGACGAGACACTCCTAACATATCAAATGCTTCAAAATTAGTCTCTATGTATAGCTTAGTATATACACTTTGTAAATTTATACGTTTTATCCTGTCACGTACCTTGCTTCATAGGTTTAAGGCTCAGCACCTTTTTTTTAAAGTAAATTTTTTGACTATTTTTTTGGTTGATAAGACGAGACACTCCTAACATATCAAATGCTTCAAAATTAGTCTCTTTGTATAGCTTAGTATATACACTTTGTAACTATATACGTTTTATCCTGTCAGGTACCTTGCTTCATAGGTTTAATGGTCAGCACCTTTTTTTGAACGTAACTTTTTTCGGTTGATCAGACTTGACACTCCTAACATATCAAATGTTTCAAAATTAGTCTCTATGTATAGCTTAGTATATACACTTTGTAACTATATACGTTTTATCCTGTCAGGTACCTTGCTTCATAGGTTTAAGGCTCAGCACCTTTTTTAAAGTAAATTTTTTTGAATATTCTTTTTGGTTGATAAGACGAGACACTCCTAACATATCAAATGCTTCAAAATTAGTCTCTATGTATAGTTTAGTATATACACTTTGCAAATTTATACGTTTTATCCTGTCAGGTACCTTGCTTCATAGGTTTAAGGCTCAGCACCTTTTTTTTAAAGTCAACTTTTTCGATTTTTTTTCGGTTCATAAGACGAGACACTCCTAACATATCAAATGCTTCAAAATTAGTCTCTATGTATAGCTTAGTATATACACTTTGTAACTATATACGTTTTATCCTGTCAGGTACATTGCGTCATAGGTTTAAGGCTCAGCACCTTTTTTTAATGTAAATTTTTTCGACCTTTTTTTTCGGTTGATAAGACGAGACACTCCAAACATATCAAATGCTTCAAAATTTTGTCTCTATGTATAGCTTAGTATATACACTTTGTAACTATATACGTTTTACCCTGTCAGGTACCTTGCTTCATAGGTTTAATGGTCAGCACCTTTTTTTGAACGTAACTTTTTTCGGTTGATCAGACTTGACACTCCTAACATATCAAATGCTTCAAAATTAGTCTCTATGTATAGCTTAGTATATACACTTTGTAACTATATACGTTTCATCTTGTCAGGTACCTTGCTTCATTGGTTTTAGGATCAGCACCTTTTTTTGAAAGTGAATTTTATTCTACAAAAAATTCCCAAACCAATTTTTGACCACGAATGAACCACTCGTGATATATCATAGATCTTAAAACTAAGCTCTACATAGAGTTTAGTATCCAGCTGTTATGCCTATGTCCATAGAGCTCTCTCAAGTGTAATGCTTCATAGAAAGATTTCCTTCTGAATGTTGTTATTTCAAGAAAAATATGCCTCATTTTCATCTCATCAAAACGACTATTCAAAACATATCAAAGTTAACAAAATTTGTCTTTTATATAGCTTAGTGCCTAAACATTGTACCTAGACACATCTCATCCTGTCAGGTACGTCCCTTCATAGTCAGCATCCCTTTTGTAAAACCAGTCTCGTAGATGAAAAAAGTCCTTTATTCCTCAAGTCATTATGGACACCTCCTAATGTATCAAATAGTTTGAAACGAGTTTCTACATAGTGTTTAGTACTTATTTATTAAGTCTATTCATAATTTGTCCTGTCAGGTATGTTGGTTCATAGGTAGATTCCCCTTTGCATATTCAATTTAGACCTAAAAATTTAAAAGTTGATTTCTATTGGATTTTGGCTTGCAAATAATTTTTTGATTCATTTGTATCCAAGTTTAGAGCGCATATAAGTAATTTGTAATGCTTTTTTTATCAATTGCTTATGTTTTAGGTCTTAAAAATGTAATCAAATCGACGACTTCTTAATTTGGTCGGGTTAAAATTTGACTGCTAGGTTTGACTGCTAACTTCACACAGGTTTTAGGCTGCGCGTTGTCAGTTTTATAAATAATTATAGATTAGTATACCTAATTGAGATCATTACCCAATCTTTCCACCGTCATCAAACCTAAATTAATGAACGACAAATTGAACTTTTTAGACTGTCATTAATCTTTATGAACCCATTTAAACATTCTAAGTAAACTTTACAAAGGAAAGATGGAATTGAGTAGGTTTATAAAATGTTCTCGACGCCTTTCTTCGTCGAGAAGTTTAGGCTTGAAATGCCTGGAGCAGTAACAGGCCACTTCAATTTTTATTAACCTCATTCCTTTATTAAATCAATAACAAAAATCAAAATTTATAAACAATCAACACTCCATTCGCAATAACTATGTCAGACTAGCTTTTGCCCGCGACTTCGTCCGCATGAAATTAGAATATCGTAAAATCCTTTCTTAGTGCTCCCCTATATCCTCTATACAGGGTCCTTCTTAATATACTGACACTTTTTTAAGGGGATGATCAGACCGTCAAACTGAACAACTTTCTCAATGGGACCAAAATCGAAATCGCAAAAAAAGATCAGCTGTTCCAAACAAAATTGCAAACCTACTCGAGCCAAATGTATGGGACAGCAGATTTTTTTTCGCGGTTTCGATGTTGGTCCTATATACAATGTTGTTCAGTTTGATGGTCTGGTAATCCTCTTAAAAAAGTGTCAGCATAATTATTAAGAAGGACCCTGTATAATAATATGTCATATTTCATGTTTCTATATTCAGCGGTTTAGGCTATGCATCTGGTATGTCTGTCTGTCAGGCAGTCAGTCACGGAACTGTTTTATACGAAACTTTCTTCTACGCATTTGTCAATACACATACAAAAGTCATATGTGTAAATGAACACCAACTAGTGGGCAATATGTGTAAAACTTTTTTATGACAATAAAATACGGAATGAGAAATGTGACACATTACATTGAATTAAAATGCCTTTGGTAGACAGTGGCGTAGCGTGGGTTTCTGCCGCCCGGGGCACATACCGATTTTGCCGCCCTAAGGGGGCTTTAAAAGAAATGATAAAGGAACTTTATTGAAAGCACAAAATAAAGGAACGAGCGAAGCGAGCTCGAAATTTGTTTGCACATCTATTTGGGTTCGGGTCAGATATCTTTTGGTTTATCCTTGCAAAAACTAAAACTTAGAGCGAGTGTAGCGAGTTTTTCTCCTTAATACGAATTTGTTAGAGCTAGACCTTTTTACGTACAAAACATGTGCAAAGTAACCTAAGTAAATGCTATGGATCGAGTGAAGCAAGCTCGAAATTTTTAGGACTACTAGCAGCTGTGGTCAGATCTCTTTAGGATTATGTGTAGACACAGTAATTAAAACAGAAACTTAGAGCGAGCGAAGCGAGCTCGACTTTTCTCTGTTCTACGAAGTGGTTATAGACAAAGCTCAATCTTATATTTTTTACGAATTTGCCGCCGCTATTAAAGTGCCACCCGGGGCATTTGCCCCGCATTAAATACGTTTTTTTTTTAAAACACGGTCTATAAACTAACCTCTGCGACTGTGTATTGCCTGTGTGTGCTTAATTTAAGATAAGTATGGAAAACTTTGAGCCACGATAACATTGAAACTTTATTTTAACGGAAATCTGACAAATGTAAAGCACTGGTATTTTGTTTCTAGATAATGATAAAACGTGTTTTTTTACTTTAATTACTAAATGTTCAAACTAGGACCAAACTTAGATTTGTATGGAGCGCCGTACGAATACTAAGCTTCTGGTATTGCGGTTATTTACTCCAAGTAATTTCGAGAACATTCTTTCTGAGACTGTATAACAGAATCAGATTCTATTTCTAAAGAAATGAACAATTAGAAAATATGACAGTCATAATTAGTTGCAATGTTTTCTAGCCTTAATAAAGGTAGTCAATAAGAAAACATTTGTTGTGTTTTCACAAAGTGTTCAGTGGGTTTTCCACTACGAAAGTTTCGTACAATAGTTGTTGGTTTCACATTGTTTTGTTAAGCTGGTGGTATTTGCCTGCGGTTATTTACTCCAAGTAACTTCGGGAACGTACCTATCTACTTATACAGTACCTATATAACATTCCACGTGAATCTGTTGAAGCTTGGTTGAAACAACAATACGATTATCTCAAATAAAAGTGTATTAGCGAATCCTTAATCTTAGTAAATGCATCAAAACCGTCTGTTTTAGTAAACATTTTCACAGTCTTGGCCCAGATTACTTCCGCCGTTTTCTCTTGGACTTTCACGAGGGAAACCTAATTCTGTTGGTCAAAGCAAAGTTAGTTTTTTAATCAATTAAATAATTAGTTAGTTAGTTAAAGTTGCTGTGGAAAGAAAATCGGTCAAGTGCGAGTTGCAATATATCACCAATGCAAACTTCTTCATTATTTTATCCTAAACGTAAGATAAAAGGCCAATCAACATTGAGAAGTACCAGGAGAGCAGAAGAGTACAAAAGGTTAAACTTAAGACTTCTTGAACACTTCTGCTCCGCTGGTACATAAATACAAAATCGACCTTGCAATATGTCATGTCATTGTCATATTTTATATACAGAATATGTCAAATGAGCTGTCGGATAAGCTAACAAGAACTTATTCGGAAGTGGTGTATCAGGCCCTGAGTCGCGCTGCAATTCTGGCTGGCTGGAGTTGGGATTGCACGTGGCTCCACCATTTTGTGAACTCTTTTGTGTTTTAACCTTAAAACAATCACTTGAGATTATAACCTACTTACATTGTCAAAACTGCCACTCTAGACTTAATAAATACTACTGATCATTTTCCTTCATATACTATCCACATAACGAGACATTGGCTGAATTGTGATAACACATCGGATGCCACTAAACAAAAATTGAATTGAATTGAATCAGGCCCTGAAGCTGTTCTATGAGTAAGTGAGAGGAAGTATTTCAAATATCTGTTTCTGTAATTCAAAATAGCCATAAAATTTTGTTGCTATTTGAAATGGAGTGTAGTTCAACGCACACGTTTTTAAGAAAAAACATGCACATTTAGGTCGAGAATGTTCTCAGTGAAATGCGAAGAATTCCGTAACTACGTTGTGTTTGTCTTGTGAGTTTAATGATGTACCTAGGAGATAAATGTAGGGATACTAAGTGATGGATGAAACAACTTCCTCAGAAAAGGTTTTGTTCTGACAAAGTGCCTTGTTATCTTGTCTGAGATCGAAATAAATTATGATTCTTTCGAGTCAACGAAACATACAGGGTCCAACTTAATATGCTGACAGTTTTTTAAGAGGATGATCAGACCATCAAACTGTACAACTTTCTCTATGGGACCAAAGTCGAAATCACGAAAAAAAAATCTGCTGTCTCACACAATTGGGTCGAGTAAGATTTCAGTTTAGTATGGAACAGCATTTTTTTTTTCGCCATTTCGACATTGGTCCCATAGTGAAATTTGTTCAGTTTCATGGTCTGTTCATCTCCTTTTAAAAAATTGACAGTTTATTAATAAGAACCCTATATTGTTTATTCTACAACGTGTTAATGAATAGGCGCAAAACCTCATACACCCCAACTAATTTATAACAAAATAATTAGATTTAAACAATAATTTCATTATTTTGATAGTTAAAATTTAAAGATATTCTCATTTTAAGTTTTTAGGCAAAAATTATTATTTATCATTTCAGCAATGAATGAAAGCGCTAACGTGCTCAATGATACATTTTAAGAATCTTGTTTTGATAGTAAGTAGGGTGAGTTTACCTGTGCGGTGGGTTGAGATCAGTAAATTTAAAATTTTAAACGTAAATACGCGTAAACGTTAATAAAATATTACAATTAAAAGCAATATTTAGTATATGGAAAAATTGTTTAGGAAAACTGAAATAACATTTCCAATGTATACTATAATTATGACGATATATAAAGCTTTGAACTTATCCATAGAAAATTTCAAAGCATTATATCTTCGTAATTATCTTATAAATTGCAAATGTTATTTGATACGTTGCATCTAAATTTTTAAAACTATTTTCCATGCATAAAATATGACTGTTTTTAATACCGTTAACGTGTATTATGCGTCAAACTTTTGTATGAGATTGACAACTCTGCAACCACCTTAAGACCTTGTATACTTTTATTGTATACTTACAGGTATAGTTACATCTTTTAGAGCCTGATTGAGTACAAGTAGGTATAGTTTTGTACAAACACGTCGACATCTTTTCGTACCTATTCTACAAACGGCGATATAAAGGAATTAACATGAAGAAAAATATTTAGAAGTATAACATATCCACTGCATGCACTATTCGTTTAGTTTTAAGTCCCTTTTAATCCAAATTTTAATTAATAATTTATTTGTTGATGTATATCAAATTTTGGTAGATTTAGGGTCTCTGCGCACGGCCGATTTTTAGGTCCAATTACTAGACCGACTTTGCTTTTTCAGTATGGCCAAAAAGAAAGTCCGTCCGACAATCGGTCCAAAAAATCGGCTGTACTAGAACTAAAAACCGAAATTTGGTAGACCTAAGTTAAATCTACAGAATTAGATTTGTAATATCAACTAAATATTTTTAAGAGAGATATTTTTCTCCCTGTAAACGCTGCGAAGTCGAGAATCCGTAGTATGATATCATAGAATATTAAAATAAAAGCTACATTTTCCGACCCCAGATAATATCAGTAACACAATAAAATGAAAACACGATCCTCGAAGACCTTTAAGCCCTTTCACAGCATAAATAAAAACAAAAGACGTTTAACTGAAAGAGCGACATCTGTCGACAATTGTTATCTCTGCGCCTATTGAAATAAGGTCATCTGTGGTAGTCATATTAAACATTCTGATTATTGATGAAATGTCCAGGTAATCGTTAACCTACTCTACTCTATAGGGTGTTAGGGTAGACAGTTGCATTACTTTAATGTGTAGTTTTAATCATGATGCTGAACTACTTTCCCAAAGAACCATAATTTCGACTTTTCTTACTAAACGTTCGATTAGCTGATTGCATGTAGTGCGAAAAGAAAGTCCAAAATATTTTGTCGAATTTTCTATCGGTTTCTTAGAATCAGAATCAGAAACATTTATTCATCATCACAGGTAAAAAGTACAATAGGAAAATAATACAATAATTGGAGTGTAGTTTTATAGGACCACTATGATAAAAATAATTGGTATTCTTATTTACTATGATGACATGATAATTATTATATTATAGAGTATTTATATTATGTCAAAATTTTAGTTACAACAATGTAAATAAATTATACATATGAAAGAAAACATTGAAATAGATGAATGCATAAAAATTACAGTCACAATTTATTAAAATGTCAACATGTCTACTCACAAAATAAAAATAAATTAAAATAAGCTAAAAGAAATATGAATCATATTCTATAAATAATTCTATTGTTGTTGTTCTTAAGGAAAGTTGTTCAGTATCATGGGTAGAGTCACCCCTAAAGTAATGCAACTGCTTACCCTAAGATCTTATAGCGTACACACAGCTTTACTTCGAAATTATAGCTACAGTTGGATACAACACTACTTGTACCCTTTGTCACTGTTATTTAGAGAACACGTACCACGAACCACATACGTGGTGGCTATATCTGTTTTGGTTCGAAAACTAAAAAAAGTACAGTAAAAAAAGGTGGGTACCTATTTTTATCGTCGTCCTTGCTTTCTTTCGCGTGATTTTTTTCACTTTACTCATTTAGTGTGATGACACACCTACCGAAATTACGCAGTCGAAAATACGCGTGACTATGACACACTATTACGAGCCGTTTTTCCTAGGAGAAGCGTAAGTAACGTCGCGTAAATTTGGCAGATGTGTCATCACAATAAATATGTAAAGTTTCGAAAGAATGCAAGGACACTAAAATATCACATTAGGCACTCAAACAATATCTCATCTACATCCAATTGTATCTATAATAGAAATTTGGCTAGTCATTAAGTAAAGTTTCATATAGCTTAAAGTGTCAGTGACACATCTCGACCACGCACAGGTGTCTTCAGTTCCATTGTTACGTTCAGATGTAAAGTATCTTCATTCTCATAAATGGATTGCAAATAGTGACGCCTTCTCTGTCTACAAATACTTTTATTGAAACGCGGAACAAACTTGAATACAATTTATTCAGAAATTTGGTAGATATTCAGAAAATAATTATTACCCGACTACTCCAGAAGAAGGGTAATGGTGTCGAGTTTTTGTATGTATGTTGGGTTGGGTTGAAATGTGTAATCCAAAAACGTATTTATCTTTTTTTTTTATTTATAATTAATGGACTTCTTGCTTGTGCGTTAGCACCGCATTTCCGCCAGTGTCAAGTGGTTTGAGGGAGTATCTATTCAATCTCGAGGATTGTCTTTGAGTAAGAACACAACTGAGAAGGATTGCGGAGACTCGTGGCAGGCTGAGACGTGAACCGTGCGAACACCAAGCGAAAGACAAGTGTTCGGGGCAAACCCTGCAACGTGACTCGTCTTTCTCTTGAAGTACCTGCAGGGCGAGCGCGCTAATTTAAAACATCGAAGTTCTAATCACATTGCAATGCAATTGCTGTTCAATTGAGCTGAATTCCGAATCGCGCTAAACTTGATTTATATGTGACTGACAGCCTTTAACGCACAGCGATCTGTCAAAACGGCTCTAACGGCTGTCTAATGAAAAGTGCAATATAGAATGTGTTAAAAGTTGTGGTTGGCACGCGGTCCAATCCTGGTTCAGTTGCGATTTATTTAGCGCGATTCCTCTCCTGGGTTTCTTAGTCAGCACGGCCGTGCTGTTGAAGTCCGGAGACGAGTTCTTTTGCACGCCCAAAGCCTAAACGCCTTGATGGATTCTTGATATATAGGACCCTTCTTAATATGCTGACTGTTATTTAAGGAGATTAGTAGACCATCAAACTAAACAACTTTCTCAATTGGACCAAACCAGAATCGAAATTAAAAAAATTGCTGTTGTATACTAAACTGTAAAAGGTGGCCCTGTATAAGGTGTAATTAGATTAGTCTTATTTGTGGGAGATACATAGGGTACGATATTTAAATAATGGCGTCTGCAAATTAAAATAGAGAGGAAGAATAATTTTATACTTGTTTTATTTTAACTTCAAATGAAAAGAAGAAACTGCCGATCGTGCAAGAAACGACAATGACTGTTGAAGAGGCAAGAGAGGATGTGTTGAGATCATAGCGGGAAGTCTCTACCTACCATAATTGGACATAGCCGTGGGTAGGTATAAAATATTTCCACATAATATTATATATGGTGTAAGGAAAAGAATCATTAACCTTTAAACCACATACTCTATCCATCAAACTGAATCACTTTTTCTATGGGAGCAAACCTGTCAGAACAAAAAAAAATCACCTGTCCCATACGTTTGAATCGAGTAGATATTGCAGTTTAGCGTTTAGGTTATGGGACAGCTGATATTTTGTTTGTTCTGACAGGTTTGCTCCCATAGTAAAAGTTGTTTAATTTGATGGGTAGAGTATGTGATTTAAAGGTTAATGATACTTTTCCTTACACCCTGTATAGGTCAAATACAATCTCTCTGTCCCCCCAAAAAATTTCCCGATGAAAATCGTCACATCAATCGTTAACAGGTCTACAATGTATAATAAGCCGTATAATGTCCCGGATTGTCCCGGAAAATGAATGTGGATCTGGGATAACGTACAATGTCCTCATTCTTCAAGTGACGGAGCATGACGTGAAGCTTTTATTCGGCGAAGCTGCCGCTGTCACGGTATCAGTGACGGTTCACCGACTCGTGTCTGTCATTGACTCTATATAACATGTATATACCTTTTATAAAGCCTCTATGCGGCCGGGATAGAATAGAGCCGTGACGTCATATCTACGTCAGATCCCGTCAGATACAGTAGGTGGGATTGAAAACAATCCGCTATGAAGTAGGTACCTACGAGATATTTTCTTTGTAGTACGATTATTACTTCTGAGTAGGTACATAACATATCGATTATTAATAAAATTGTACTTGCTGGGCGGAAAAATTTTTGTATTATATGACAGACGTTGATGCAATAGAAGAAGAAAAATTCAAATAAGTAATTAATATTGTTCCAGGATTTTTATAATCTATTGTATTGTATTGTATATATCTATAATACAATGAAATAGGTAACAAAATAAAATAAAACTGAAAATATATACATTTTTCGCGGTTTGTGTTTAATTTATTGTAATATGAAAAGTGGATTTTTTTGAGTTCTCATAGTTGGTCCCATTGTAAAATTTGCTCATATTGATTGGTACTTTCACCCCTTTGCATTTTCTTGGAGAGATCTTCTAACACCCTGTACTAGGTATATGTCTTTGACTTATTATTATAAGGACTAGCCTTGCTGTAGCATTTCCCCTCTGCCACGGTATAAGCACAATTGATCTTGTGCATTTACATTCAATTTTAGACCTTATCACTAAACGAGACAGCGTATAATTGCGAAATAATAACTTCGAACTTAGAACGTTTGGGGTTCACACGAGACTACTTTTCATGATTTTTGACATTCAAAATTAGAATCTAAAGTTATGGGGAATAAAATCCAAAGTTGGGGATTTCATGTTACCTCGCCCCCCGCAAAAAGTGGCACAAATGTTTGTTAGTAGAATTACACTCGTAACCAGTCCACATATAAATAGTCAAAGGTATATGTGCTTAGCTCACACGCTTATGCACTTGAAAATATCTGTAGTACCTACCAGTAGGGCTACTATCAGTTTTCACTGTACGTTACTACTGTAATTGCGTCTCCAATTTTGTATTGAATTTCGTACAGCACTCCTAGTGGTTACGTTGAGAACTAATTTCTGCCATACGAATTAGTGACGTAATTTCAGTAGTAACGTACAGTGAAAAGGCATGGTAGTCCTACTGTTTTCAGACTGATTTTCTAATAGCGGTCGTTGTAGTTCGAAATCGGCTAAGCGATTTGTCTTCTAATGATAAGTATACAACGTGTTAATGAATTAACGCAAAACTAGAAAGTAGTTTGTTTAGAATCGAGAGCAGAATCGAATTATCATGGTTTCAACATAGGTAATTTTTTTCAAAATATAAAATTATTAATATATATTACAATAATAATTTGTTTATAAAATTTAAAATTTACTGGATTCGATCTCAACCCACCGCTCGGGCACTCTCACCCTACTTACTACCAAAACAAGATTTATTAAATGTATCCATGAGCATGTTAGCACTTTCATTCATTTCTGAAATGATATCAAATCATTTATGCCTCAAAACTTAAATTGCGAATAACTTTAAATTTTAAATATCAAAATAATGAAATTATTGTTTCAATACAATTATTTTCTTATAAATCAGTTGGAGTGTATGAGGTTTTGCGCTTATTCATTAACACGTTGTATATCATATAATAAGTCTCTTATAATAAATAAAATATATATTTTATCATCTGTATACACTTCAGGTGAACATAAAGTAAATTGCTTGTCTACGTCATAGGTCTTTTGTCATATTTCATTCAAGCATTTCTCTTTATTCTTTTTCATAAATTGAGGTAGATATAAAGGGGCTAATGAAAATAAATTAGTTGCTCCAGTCCTTTTTATAAAAATCCTTTTCAGGGATCCGTAGTGAAACAAGGAATCCTTATACTTTATTCACTTATGTTTGTCCATTTTTCTTTGTGCTTATTTCAATTATTCTCTTTTTTTTGCACCTATAAGGAATATTTTTTGAGACCCTTCTCATGACAACGAACAGAGAGTTGAAAAAATAATCTCACATTAGAGATCGAAAAATAAGACGAAGCCCCGCTAAACATTTAAAATACTGCATTAGGTAATAATCTTAAAGTATGTTAGTGTAAACAAAGAAAATTATAAGGGATGTTATATCACATTCAGTAAAAAAAAGACCTCTCCTGAGCAAAGTGTGTTAATGAAGTTTAGAGAAGAACAGAGAAAAAATAGTTAAGAGGATATAATTCGGAGAGCGCTCCATACAAACGTACTATGGTTATATTTTCAATACTAACCAATTAAACTCAATGAAATTTTTCAGAATCAATCTTAAAACCAATTTCTATGCTTGTATAGAGTCCGATTTTCGTTAAAATGTATAGTTTTAATGTTACAGTGCCTCAAAGATTTCCATACAAATCTTAAATTAATCCTAGCATTGAAACTGTATATTTTAACGAAAATCTGACTCCATACAAGCATAGATATTTGTTTCAAGAATGTTTCAGCAAAATTTAATTGACTTTGATTGGTTAGTATTGAAAATATGACCATATTACGTTTGTATGGAGCGCGCTCCGAATTATATACCCTTAAACAATAATTATACGCACCCTCATATTACAGAACCCTCTCAGAGGTCCGACACGTTCTTGGCCAATTTTTTCTCTTTATAACTTACTTGAGTACACCTGAGCGTTATTATAATCTTTGTCTTTCCTCAGAGATTAATTTACTAAAGCCTCGTCTTATGTTTTAGGATTACGAAGGCTTGTCCCTAAGCTTTTATTCTGAAGGATTAAAAACTGTGATAGCCGTTTAATCTGCTTGTTTTTAGTGAAAATTAATTTTAGAAAAGTAAAGAGAACTGGTTGCAGAATTTAATTATAGACATTATTTTACCAAATCATTCTTTTTCTATGCGAGTCTATGCGCGCGCAAACGGAAAAATCATCCTAGTTTGGCACTGCAGTGGGACGTATACAGGGTCCTTCTAAATATGCTGACTCTTTTTGAAGGGGATGATCAGACCTTCAAACTGAACAACTTTCTCTATGCGACCAACATCGAAATCGCGTAAAAAAATAGCTGTCCCATACATTTGGCTCGAGTAGGTTAGCAGTTTTGTATGGCTCAGCTGTTGGTCCCATAGAGAAAGTTGTTCAGTTTTACGGTCTGATCATCCCCTTAAAAAAAGTGTCAGCATATTAAGAAGGACCCTCTAGATATTTGTAATGAAATGAATCTGGAAACTGTTTTTCAGACTCGATTAATAAACAAAACGTGCATTTCATACAAATTTGTAAACCAACACGACCCATTTTTTGAATATGTGGAATTCAACGAAGAGCACTGATTTTAAAGAGCTGAATTTCAGCACCTAGGCTCATATTTTTACGTAGCCTGCTCAGTATCTTACTGGTGGGCAAAGGCCTCCCCTTTTACTATTCAATCCTCTCTATTGTGTTCTACTACAGACCAACTCTCAGAGAAGGTATCTATGTTATCTCTTCACCATTTTCTGGGTCTACCTCGACGCCGGGGACCATCCCGGGGGGATTTCCCTGGAACCCAGTTTGATATTTAGATTTTTTTCCAATATTACAATTTGAGAATCTGTGGTTTTATAAGGACAAGAGGTGGAGTTAGCATAGCGTTACGTATCAATAGTTATAGTAAGTACCTACTTACGTCGATGAGAAAGAGCAGCAATAATGATACAAGCTCAGTGGCTGTTCAATATATCGCTAAATTATGAAAAAGCTGTTATTATGCTTTTTATTCCACTTTCTTCAGCTTGATACAAAAGTTAATATCAATCAATCAAATCAATCAAATCAGCCCACATCAACCCACTGCTGGGCATAGGCCTCCTTTTTATTGCGCCACTCCTCACGGTCCTGTGACAATCTGATCCATGTACGACCCACAACCCTTACAATATCGTCTGACCATCGCATCGGTGGTCTACCCACGGACCGGACGGACGGACGGACGAAAGTTAATATAAAGAGTGTTATTTTTGTACGTTATTATCAATTCTAATAATTTGTACATACTAATAGAGAATCCATACAAACTTCTAATTAGTAACACGATCCACTAGTATCATATTTCCTCTCACATATTGGCTCTTCTAGTGCCAATAATGTAGGTCAATAAGCATTAACTCATTGACGCTTCGAGATAACATTTCATAGAAGTCTACGTACATGCCTTGTATTTGTAGCTTTCCATGGAAATGTTTTGCGAATAAAGATTTAGTAGGTACTTTAAGGAAAACAATAACTATTGCCTTTTTCAATTTTCGTTTATGTATGTAGGTATTGTGTCCCAATATTTTTTATAGTTATACCAACGATAAGAGAGTACATACGGAACGCTTGATTGTCCGAAATGTACTAAATTCATCATCATCATCATCAACCCATCATCGTCCACTGCTGAACATAGGCCTCTCCCAAGGCGCGCCACAAAACTCTGTCCTCGGCCTTACTCATCCAATCGCTCTCCGCTACTTTTTTTAGGTCGTATGTCCAGCGGGCAGCAGGGCGTCCCACACTACGCCTACCAGTTCGCGGTCTCCACTCTAGAACTCTGACACCCCACCTATATGTACTAAATTAACAATAGTAAATTAGCAATCCAAGTGTACTATGAAATGTGTCGCGGTAGGCACTGAAACATGCTAAACTGTACGACTGTGTTGGACCGTACAGTAGGAGTCAAAGTGTACTGCGCCAGAATCGAGGTTGTACTCTTCTGACGCACCTGCAAAAACAAAATCATCAGGGCATCAGGCAAAAACTACTGAACCAATTTTGATGAATCTTTTTTTGTTTGAAAGCTTATGATTTGAATTAAAATCTGATATACAACGTGTTCATGAATAAACGCAAAACTAGAAAATAGTTTGTTTAGAATCGAGAGCAGAATCGAATTACCATGGTTTCAACATAGGTAATTTTTTTCAAAATATTTAATAACTTGTTTGTAAAATTTTTAATTTACTGAACTCGGTGTCAACCCACCGCACGGGCACTCTCACCCTACTTACTACCAAAACAAGATTCTTAAAATGTATCCATGAAAACGTTAGCGCTTTCATTCTTTGCTGAAATGATAACAAATCATTTTTGCCTTAAAACTTAAAATGCGAATAACTTTAAATCTTAACTATCAAAATAATGAAATAATTGTTTCAATCTAATTATTTTGTTATACATCAGTTGGGGTGTATGAGGTTTTGCGCTTATTCATTAACACGTTGTATTACTTAGCAGACGAAGTCGCGGGTAAAAGCACGTTTAATTTATAACTGTGCTAACCATTTTAACAACGGTCTTCATCAATCCTACGAACCTAAACCGCAGGAGAAAAAACAGGTTCGCCCCTGCCCTACTGAAAGATATAGAACGGTATTTGTGAGCAGACATTTATTACTACTTGATGGGCCCATATATTTAAAATAAAATAAATCAAATAATTGTCACTTCAACAAATTTGAGCCTATACGAAAAAAAACAATGACTGGCTACTTGGCTACTTACGAGTAGTTTAGACCATGGCAAAACGGAGGAACTACTTGATATACAGAATATTTAACTAAAATAGTCCAGTAAAAAACCGAGTCGAAAGGAAATAATTTATATTAAGCAATTTTTTTCCGTCGTTTATGCAAATTATATTAAGATACTAAATTTCATATTTTTCGTTTTTTATTTATAGTGTCAGATTTCTGTATTTTTTATTTTTATTGTTTGTTTTAGGTTATTTATGAGTTTTTAAATACACTGTGTAAAGTTTATACTAAAATTGAGTATTTTTTAAAATGGACTTAGTAGTTATTTAAAAACAAAGGTAAATGATAAGTATAATTATAATTTAAAATTAAAAAAAAAAACGGCTGTTATAAATTATTTACTTTCGCCATACAAGCGCACCGTAACTTTACTGGTTGAAAAATTGAAACCTATAAACCCCCCCCCCCCCCCCCCACCCACACACACACACCCTCACACACACACACACACACACACACACACCCTCATACACTCACACTCACTACGTACATCCCCACGTGTTACGTACGTACTCCTTTAGTCTTAAAGTCTTCCGAAATTAATCACTTAAACTTTACGTATCAAAGTTTAGCAATTAAGCCTATTTTCCTATTAGCGTAGTTTTAGATGTATTGAACTTTCGATAGCTTAATATAATGTTTTATTAGATAAACGTGGTTACTTTCTAAAGGTAAGATACGTATAACGGAGACGAAAATAAACAATACTACCTAATAAAAGATCACAAAATATTGGAATTAAGTTTAGTAATCGATTTCGCATACAAGGTTTTTCTGTTTTGCCATATTTTATTTACCATCGTAATTTTACCGAAAGTTAGCTCGTACTTTCAGATCTACATAGTTACTTACTTACTACTTACAAACTTGAAAAACCGTTGTATAATTTGACTTTGTTGACTATCATTTATCTCCAAAAAAAATTTTTTTGTGAGTTTTCGTAAGAATCTACACAAGATTTCACTCAGTATTTCTGCTGCAGGCCGTACTCTGGGTGAGTGTGTAGTATACGACCTTTCAAGGTCATTCACATTATTGTTTAGGCCTGGAATCCACCATGGCGGAGATGAGTGGAGATGTGTCGTGAACAGCCAATAGGATTTCGTTTTTTAACCATCTCCTCTCTGCTCAGCTTCAGTGGATACAGATCAAGCGCAGCGGACAAGATATTTCTCATATTTGTATGGCGCAATCAAAGCGGAGACACAAAATAGGTAAGAGTATATAAATCGCAGAAATGAGAGTGGAGCGGGGTCGAGCGAATATTTGAAAGGTGCTGGTGAGCGGCGGATGACGAGCGTTACTCGCCGCTTGTCAACATTCAGCTCCGCTCAGCTCAGCTCAGCTCCACTCCGCTCACCTCAGCTTTAGTGGATACACCCCAGCCGCTAACCATCTCTCCGCCATTCTCCGCTCTTTACCGTTCTGCCCATCTCCGCTTTGGTGGATTAGACGAGTTAAACGGGCGATTCTTTATTGCAGTGAAAAGCGGCTTTACTTAAACTACCAACAAGGTATCTATTAACCTTTCAACTGCCGAAGTAGATTCAAGCGACATGATATTCTATTATGTCAGAAATTGCAGTAGTCCATGGGTTGCGTCAAACTGGTTAAAGACGTTTCACTTTCGCCATTTAATTTTCTCTTATAAAAAGGTACATCGCAAAAATTCCTTCCAAAAACCTAAGAAGTCTTTTTGCTTAGTTAATTATGATAACTCATAAAAATTCTAACGGAACGAGACGAGGCAAACCGCCACCGCCAGCCGTGAAAACTTTACGAAAACGCCGTATAAATTACGATCCTGAATAATTTCTAAGATTCTGACGCAAAGGTATACTTCGAATATTTTATAGGTTTTTAAAATTCGTATTATTTTCCAACGCGGCGTCGCGTTATGCGGGGTATTATTGCATGCCCTACTGGATATACAAGAAGTGTTTGCAGCGGGTGGGATTTGAAGCTGCTACCTACCTTAGCAGCGGGCTTAAGAATTAGGTGTGTCATGTTTTTTTTGGAGGGCTGAATCGTAAAACATTTCGAGATAATTGTCTCAATAATAATATTTTCTTTGACAGAGATTTTAAAATGAAAGGATTACAGATAATTTTAATTAAATAACGTGGTTTTTCGGTCCGTCCAGTGACGTCACTGGAAAACATGTGAACTCCTTGGTAAACTTTAAATCAACTTAAAATAACTGACCATTATGAAAAAAATACATTCACAATGTCAGAACACTTGATGACATTTGATGTTGCCGTTTCTGTTTCCAGCATAGAGTAAGAAAGAGAAGGCAGGATTTTTTTAAATAAAGCAGTCAGTGGTTTTTCTCCATTCTCTCCACCATTTCGCCAGGTCATTTAAACATTAAATTTATAGTGATAAACTTGATGAATCACAATCAAAATTCAATTGGTTTTTTAAAATTGTGTTTTCTATCTGTAAAAAAAAAATTAAGACAAAAATAAATCTGACATACAGAATTGAACACGCAGATTTTCCCCACACTACAGTCTTTCTGAAACTGTGTTCTATGTTTCGAAGAGCTCATTTCATCAGTATCACTACCTCGAGACGTTTAATTTAAGTTAACATTACCTATTCTATAGTGTGAAATTGATATCATCAGCATCCTTTTAAACTACCGAACTACTTTTACTATGGGGGCAAACCGAACGGAGCAAAAAAAATACATTTCAGTCGAGTAGGCATTGCAGTTTAGTATAGAACAGCTGATTTTTTTTGTTCCGACTAAGGGATTAAAGGTTTCTTGTGCGGTATTTATGTGGACGAAATGCCCTCTCACCGGTTGACACGTCATTACATCCTGAAACTTAAATTGCTAAATTTGAGCATTGCTACAACTACGATCTCCAACAGAAAGTAGGTAGTTGTAGCAGTGTTTCTGACCACCCCGAAAGGGAATAACGGTCGTGAGTTTATGTAATGTAAATGTATGTTAAAATCATTAATTGATGCTTTTACAATTTTTGTTAATTTGTTGGATAGAAATCAAATACAGGGTGTAAGTGACAGCCTAGCAAATACTGAAACGGTGAACTCAGACCATCAAACTGCACCACTTTAACTATGGAGCCTACCTCAGGAAACACGAAAAAAAATCAGCTGTCCCATACAAAACTGCTGTACCTACCCGACTCAAATGTATTGGACAGCTGATTATTTTTCGCGTTTCCTGAGGAAGGCTCCATAGTGAAAATTATTCAGTTTGATGGTCTGAGTTCACCGTTTCAGTATTTGCTAGGCTATCACTTACACCCTGTATATTTACTTCTATTAAAACATAGTATGGAATGCTTATTTTCATGGTTTATAAATAGTCGGAAGAGAACACAACACAAATGCAAAACATATTTACTGAAAGTAATGAGGAAATAATGGAATAAAAACAACAAAAGAACTTCCAGCTTTGAGAACTCCCGGCCGAATCCCCTGAACTCGGGTTACACCATTTACAAAGATATTTCGTTTCATCTTGTTTTTTAGCCTTTCGTGAGGTGCTTTACGAAAGAGGATACTTTCACAAGTACGAAAAAGTACTGAAGAAAAATATTTAGAATAAACATTACTTGACATTATAAATATAATGAATTATTCCGTTATAACAATAAACATCTTTCAAATCAATTTGAATAAAATATTATGGGACGGGACTTAAACCCTGTAACCTTATCCAATAACCAATAATATTTAGATCATCGTGTCGAACACATGTGTTTACAATTACAAAGATCGGGACCATGCACAGAACATTATAAGAGGGGTTAGAAGTGCAAAGTAGGCGTGGAACGTGCAATGATTTGCATAACACCATAAGGCGCGCGGCGTGGTGCGAGCGAGAGGACATGAGTAATTGTAGCAGCGTGAGCGGGAAGACAAGTGACGATAGCCGTCTCCGAAGCAAAAGCGCTACTTTGCATTTCCAACCCCTCTTATAATGTTCTGTGGGACCATATATGTGTACAATCGGCACTTGACTCTAACAAAAATGTCAATCAATCAATCAATCAATTATACTTTATTTTACACCTAAGAACATAGTATACAGAGAGTTAATAAACAGGAAATACAGACGGTACAAAAATAGGCGGTCTTATCGCTAAAAAGCGATTTCTTCCAGACAACCTTAGGGTAGAGGAAAAGGTAAAAGAAGATTGGTAGGCGGTGTAGATAACAATAACAGTATAGGTACATAACATACACAAATAAAGTTACACAAATACAAACATACCGTAATTTGAAATATATACTTTAAAAAATATATAACATAAATTACAAATACATATCCATACCTACATATACAAATAGGACATACATAAATGAGTACTAAACAACAATACAAAGAAAGGAAAACATGAACCCGTGGTGACCATCAAGTAGTCAATGATCGAGGAAATGAGCTTTGACCTTCGACTTAAAAATATTCAAGGAGGGTGCACGTCTGATCGGCTCCGGCAACAAGTTCCAAAGCCGAACGGCATGAACGAAGAAGGAATGGGTGTAGAAGTTAGTGGAGTGAGTGGGCATAAGGAGGGAAAGGTTTTCAGAGGAACGCAATTTACGACCAGTGGTGGAGGAACAGAAAGTCAGGCGTTCCTTAAGGTACTGAGGAGTCAAAGGATCGAAGAGAATGGAATAGAGAAGGGAAAGGATGTGAGATTCCCGACGACGTTTGACCGGGAGCCACTTAAGGCGAGCGCGGTATTCCGACACATGGTCGTACTTCCGCAGGCCAAATATAAACCTAATACATAGGTTTCGAAGTCGCTCGAGTTTGTTAAGCAGCTCCACAGTCAGGTCAAGGTAGCAGGAGTCGGCATAGTCTAGGATGGGTAATAGGAGGGATTGTGCAAGCGCAATTTTGGTGCTAGTGGGCAGAAAATTACGTAATCGTTTCAACGAGCTGTTGGCCGCAAACATCCTCCTACTCACTTCGGCGACTTGTGGCGTCCAAGAGAGAGTGTTGTCGAAAGTGATGCCTAGATTTTTAACAGTGCTACTGTATGGTATACTTATACCATCGAAAACTACTGGCGGCAGCTGATCAAGACCAAGCCTCGAAACAAACCATGGACTCCCTACGACGAAATGTTCACTTTAAAGCTCAATATTTCGCTAACGGATCCCTAAATCGAAAAATGACTTTCCCACACCTACAATATTTTTGAAAGACCTATCCAACGATACCCCACACCATATGATAAACGAGAAAACGTACCTCACACCATGGGATAGAAAGGAATTAAAAAATTGCGTCCCTACTTTTCGTGTGGGGGAGGTACCTTAAAAAATATTTTTCAAGATATTATTTCACCACTTTGTCAGCGTGATAAAAATGTATACCTATGTCAAATTACAGCTTTCTAGTACTAAGCGTCTCTGAGCTAAGCCGCGGACAGACGGACAGACGGATGGACATGGTGAAACTATAAGGGTTCCTTGTTGACTACGGAACCCTAAAAATGTGTCCTTAGGAAAAGCATGCCTTACAAAATAATGAAAACTTTCCATAAATCTTTACATAATTACAAGATTTTTGATAAAAATATGACTTCAATTACGACAGTTTTTTTTTAAATATCCCATATACGAATAACCGATTTTACCCGACTGCCGAATCCTATTCTAAGGGCTCACGGACTGTACTGCTGGGCTGGGCTGCTGTGCCCTGCAGTGGGACGTATTATAGGCGGATGATGATGATCTAACTTGTTGCCTTGTATCATTATAATGATTACTACTTTCAACTTTCCGACAGTATTTTCTATTGTGAGCCTATTTCTCAGACTGTTCTATTAAAAATATACGTTCTATCTTTCCATATAAAAACCGGCCTTAGATAAAATAATATCGACGGTTCACCATTGACGTAAGAAGGCCAGGAATAATCACTTCTCTTCGTGTAATCTTTTGTGAAAGCTTCTATTGTACAAATACCTGTTCAGTAAGAAATGGATTAGATTTTCATCGTATTGGCTTCAGTTATTATATGAAACTAGCTCAGGTTGTCAGCAAGATTTTATAAAAGGATTATTTTTGAAATGCATGATGCATCCTCATTATCATCTTATTTAAGAACACCGCTCTTGTCGGTGGAGTATTCGCCATTCCTGTCTCTTCTCCGCTAGTGTCTTGAGTTCTTGATACAACACGACATCAACATTCTCCTCTCCCTGTTACACTTACGTTAATTAAAGTTAATCCTCCATTAAATCTCTTGCTGTCACTTGTTGACGTAGGTAAAAGCTAGCTAGAGATTTAACTTTAATGAACATACGTGCAACTGGCCGACATAGGTAAGCCTATTTAGGTCTCTCTGCCTCTCTTCCCCTCTATCTTCCCTTCCAAAATAGTTTTAAAGAAATTGTCGTTTAGTATTAAGTGTCCGATCATTTGCATGATGCAGATTTTATTAATGGAAAATAATAAAATGTAAGTGTTTATGTACAAATAAGAATAACTAACTAATAGTACTTAGAACGTGGAATTGTAATAGGTAGATCATTTTCATCTTTTTAAAGACACCTCATTTGTCTAAAAAAAGTTAGCAAACATGCCTCAGCCTACGTATGTATATATGTATACTATAGGTACCAACGAACAGTGTCCAACCGAAACTAGTTTTTGGAACCGAAATCTAATTTTACTCTTGATTTAATTCTTTTCTACATTTTTAGGGTTCCGTAGTTAATAAGGAACCACTAAAACCATATGAATGTACGAGTTACGAGTGTCATTCTACTAACAAACTTTTCTGCTACTTTTTGCGGAGGACGAAATCCGCAACTTTGGATTTCATTTCATTAGAATACTTCAGATTTAGATTTTTTAAATAGTCTCGTGTGAACCCCAGACGAGACTAGTTTGAAGTTTTTGCTCCAAATTTTAGGCTGTCTCGTTCAGTTACAAGGTATAAAATTGTATGTAAATGCACATGGTCGATTGATCTTGTAACTTGGTAGAGGAGATTGCTAACGCGATTCTGGTTCCTAATTATATGGTCTAAGAGTAACCCTTATAGTTTAGCCATGTCTGTCTGTCCATATGGCAACTACGGAACCCTATACTGCGCGTTGCCCGACACGCGCTTGGTTTTTTTCATTTAGCTGCAGCTAAATGAACAGAAACTTACTAAATCATAGCACAGCATAGCATAACACGACTATATTCCCCGAGGGGTAGTCAGAGATATTCTGAAACCTCAGAACATCCACGTTTCACTAAAGTAGTACCAAAACCCATTAAACCAAGGCACGCAGCAGTAAATCATGTTTGCAAATATTATGTGTTTGTGTTGATAGAAGCAGGTCATTTGATAAAAACTACAATCGGACTCTTCAAATTAGTCGTGTCTTGCACTCGACTTACAGAATGCGGTCAGTTTGTAATAAATATAAAATAGACACGTTTTGCAATCACATTCGAATACACACGCTATTGTAAAATACGTACTCAATCAAACGGTAACATTGTGATAGAGGCAAGCGCCATATTGCAATTTATTGCAATTTTGTGCTTTGCAATCGAATACGCTTGTGTTGTATCGTACAAAAGCTAGCTGTTAGAAAGGGATACAGATCCAGAATAAGGGTCATTATTTATATAGGGTCCTTCTTATTATGTTGACATTTTTTAAGGGGATGATCAGACCATCAGACTGAACGAATTTCTCTACGGGACCAAGGTCGAAATCGCGAAAAAAGTCAGATGTTCCATATACAATTGCAATCCTACTCGATCAAAATGTATGGAACCACTGAATATTTTTTCGCGATTTCGTTGTTGGTTCCTTATAGAAAGTTGATCAGTTTGTTGGTCTGATAATTCTCTTAAGAAACCTTCAGCATATTAAGCGGAGTGTGATTTTTGAAAGTCACACATTCAAAACAGTGGTAGAAAATTTCTATGGAGATTATGCATCATTCGGTCATGATTTTGAATCAGACGATTCAATAATAGCACTTCTGTATGCCTAGAATGAAATTTTGAAATGTCCGTCTGTCTTTTCTTCTGCCAATTCAAAAAATGAGCGCACATGACGGTTTTTTCGTTTTGTCGTCCGTGGCTAGAACCAAATTCGATCATCAACATCGAATTTGGTTCAATCACGTTGTACAGCCAGCAGAAAAAGTTGATGAACTTTTCTCTCTTTTATTTCTATGACAATAAGTTTCCGAAGTGTTCGTCAACTTTTGATGCTGGCCGTGCTAATAAGGCCGACTAAAGCCCTTTGTCGCTTCCCATTCTGCAACACGTTTATGAATTCATAAAATAGTAGGTACCTATAAATACACCGTTGACCCCTACTTTGCGTGCTTTTGTTACGGGCATGCGATTTTATTGCCATTCGTTGATTTGTAGGTAGGTACTGGAGTTATACCAGTGCCGGATTATAGGATAGCAAAAAAAAAAACAACTCCGTATGGAACTCGCACTTCTAGAAGCTAGGGTCCCGATGCTAGGAAATACAAATAACCTTGCCTGCCGTGCAGGAGGCGATGGTTCGATCCCCGTCCAAGCCGACTCGTACCAATAAGTTTTTCGGAATTTATGTACGATTTGTAACACCACTGGCTTTTCGGTGAAGTAAAACATCGTGAGGAAACCTGCATGCTTCAATTTCGAGGCATGTATTCTACCCACTGTCCATAATGTGGCGACGGGCTCACCCTCCGTCACACTGGACAGAGTTTCGGTACTACTGGTGAAACGTGGATGTTCTGAGGTTACAGAATATCTCTGACTACCCCCTCGGGGAATATAGTCGTGAGCATATGCTTATGCTTATGCTATGTAAAAGATTGTAGCCATCTCTTAACTCTATCAAGGACAGTGAACGAGACACGACAGAACTTGTCCACGAAGGTGTTAAGATATTTCTTCCAGCAAATCCACAACTGCGGCCGTTTTAACATTGACAATGTTTTTTCGATCGCTTCAGTATTGAGCGTTTTCAGCGAAAGTGCGAATTCGCCTTGGTGTCGTGAATTTTCGAGCTAGGTGAATGATTGAGGTGTCAGACGCGTATCAACAAGGGCTACAAGATGGTGAAAACCCGTTTAATTTTTTTTGGAGGAAGTCGCGAAAAACCGCTAAAGAGGGATGTCTTAATTAATTAAAGGGATGACGGGTACTTTTAAAACATTGAAATATTAATTTTCAAAGTTTCATATTTATTGTACTTTGGTTCAATACCTGGAGGAGATTTTTTTAATTTTGGGAAAATTATGAAAATGTTTGTAGATACGTTTTTTTTTTTTAAATTGGCCGTTTCATTATTTATTAATGTAATTAATAGTGATGGTTTCAATTAGTTTAAATAAATTTAGTATAATTATTTATATTTTATATTTCTGTAAAACATTTTTTTTTTAATTTGACATGTTTTAACGTAGGTATGAGAATATAATAAATTATTATTTTTGTTTTATTTTATTTTATATTTATTGAGTTCATTTTCAATATACTGGAAGGTCGTGTAGACCATGTGAATTTTTAGGTGAGAGAGGTTTTTAGTTTTTACTGTACTCTTTTGTTATAATGTAATTTGTCATATAGAAACAAAACTAGGCAGTTGAGATGGTGTTACAAGAGTTTAATAACCTAGGGTCCCTAAGGGCCTTAATCCGGCACTGAGTACGACCAACATTTCTCTACTCAACTCTACAATAAAGATGTAGCTAGACTTGCCGGCGTTGATGACGTAAAAACCTTTTTGCGTAGAGATTTTCTCTAATGAATGTACGTAAAATATCGTAGCAGGATGGATTGTTATTTTATTTTTGATAAAGGTATTTCATGATTTTAGTAGGTCAGTTCTTGTAATGCTTATTTCTAGATTCAGTATTTATAAGCTGTACACATAATGGAAAGAATATGAGATAGGTTGACAGCAATGTAACCTTTTATCATGGGATGGGTCGGTCCTTTAATGTGTTAAACTTAGATGAATTATAGACGGACCCCCTTCGCATTAGCATTTCCCCTCTGCCAACATGCAAGATCAAAAGATCTTACGCATTTACATACAATTTTATACCTTATTACTAAACGAGACAGCCTATAATTGCGGAACAATAATTTCGAACTTATCACATTTGGGGTTCACACGACACTGTTTTTCATGATTTTTAACATTCAAAATTAGAATCTAAACTAATGCAATAAAATTCAAAGTTGCGTATCTCGTGCTACCTCGCTCCCCGCAAAAAGTGGCAGAAAAGTTTGTTAGTAGAATTACACGCGTAACTTGTCCTCATATAAGTAGTCTAAGGCTCTAAAGGACCCACCCATGTTAGGTTACAATGCTGTAAAACTATTAACCTATAAAGTTTTACATTATAATTGGACTGAATATTTAGTGTTCCAAAATCTGTTTTGAATATTTAATAGGACTACTTAATTGTCACGAATACAAATGTATCAAACAGTGGGAAGTGTGAGTGCAAAGAGGCACAGTATAGACACAGAATAAATATTAGTAGTATAGATAGGCACACTGACATAAGAAGAGTTATTATAATAGTTATCGTTACTATTTAGTTTTCTCGACAAGTTTAATCTTTGCAATTATAGTACCTACTGTAGCCCCGGGACTTTTTAATAACCAAAAATATTACCGATTGCCGTTTAGAAATTGCTTTAAGGTACGAAATTACTAATATAAAAACCAAAGACTTACATATCACATCCCACCGTAACAAAAAAGAAACAAAAAAAAAAATTCTTAAATTTTAAAGATCCCCTTTTTTTTCTATACTGTCATGTTCTTCACCTTAATTCAATACCCAAACGTAATAGTAAGACCATCTAAAGTTGCCATACAAAGCTATAAAACCAGATGAAAAAGTCAATTTTGATTGGACTTATAGCTTTGTATGGCAACTTTAGACAGTCTTACTATTACGTATCGTCATCATCATTATGTAAATAATATCAACGTTAGATTTCTTATTATTATAATTATAATTTTGGAGTCACGTTGCAGGTTCTGACCCGAGAACTTGTCTCGCGTGTTGTCCGCGCGTCGCGTCTTTGCCTGCCACGAGGCTCCGCATTCCTTAATCTCTTCTTGTTCTTTATCAAAAACAATCCCTGAGATTGGGATAGATACTCCCACAAACTACTTGACATTGGCGGAAATGCGGTTCTAACGCACAAGCTAAACAGTCCATTAATTATAAATAAAAATTTTTTTAATTTGTTATGTTGTTGTTTCAGAAACGGCATGGCATGAGCGGTCGGGTGGGCGCGACATGCGGCGCGCGCCGCTCGCGCAGCCCGCCGTCGTCGCTCTCGCGTTCTCACTACTGCTGCGTCTTGTTCACGCCGGTGCGTATCCACCTAAAAGATTTTCACACAAAAATGGAAGCGGTCAGCAGTGGCTGGCAGTGACTGAATTCGGGAAAAATATAGATTGATTGAGCTCTGTCCACAACCAATTCGTAAAGTTTAGAAAAGTTGAGCTCTCTGAATCCTCAGAAAAACTCTGTCCAGTGTGACGGGCCTGTCGCCATTTATAATGGACAATGGGCACAATACATGCCTTGAAATTGAAGCACGCAAGTTTTCTCACGATGTTTTCCTTTACCGAAAAGCCAATGGTGCTATAAATCGTACATAAATTCCAAAAAACTCATTGGTACGAGTCGGCCTGGACGGGGATCGAACTATCGCCTCCTGCACGGCAGGCAAGGTTAATCGCCACTGGACCACAACGACTCATTTTAAACTATGTAGGTTTATTAAGTGCCTAAGCTAGCTACGTCTGCGGTGGGCTTCGTGCTTTAAGATTATAATCCACCTGACCTTTTGACCGCCAGACATCCGGAAACCGTAAATACTTAATCGAGAAATGAGATTTCGTAATGATTAATAAGTATTATTTATGTAGTATGTTTTTGTCCTTAAGCTATTTAATTTAATTCTCGAGAATTAAATATGTACCTTCAAGGACACTTTTTATGTTAATCTGTATAATATTCTCGTGCTAGGGGGTGATATATTAAAATATTCGTTTTCAATCGTTACGCAAATGATATTTAAAATTTGAATATGGGGAATTCAAAAAGACTACCTACTCCTGCTTTTGAAAAGGGAAAGATTTTCAATGATTTAAAGATTTGTTCGCTAAATAACTCTTTAAAAGTCACCATGTCATCATCATAGGCCTCGCCATCTGATACAGATGACTAAGGTAGTGACGCAAATCTATCCGCGGCGAAGGTGCCGAAGGAGGCGAACGAAACGAATTAACTTTTAATTCTTCTGACGATTTGTCGCGGGTAAGTGTCTAGATGTCATATAATTTCATATAAATAATTCTTAAATTTGATTTTTTAGCTTTCCTCGACTCATTCGTCACGTATAAATATGCGTCCACCGTTAAGCAGTGTTGTAGAAGAATCACTTTTTTTTAAAGTTTGAAAATGTTCTAAGTATCAGTTTACTCACTGTTATATTGTCGATTCTGCAGACCACTGTGCCGGTCTAGTGTTATAGACATAAGAAAAAGCGTTTCCGTAAAGACACTATTTTTCAATCGTCATCAATAAAAGAAAAGGGTAACGATGATGATGTAGGTACTCGTGAAAAAGCTTTAAAATTACCTTTAAAATAAAAAAATATGCACCATCAAATACCCTCATCCAATAACAAATTAATCTATCGCCCACCACCAAACACTTAACTAAAATAATTAACCGTTTATTCTTTCACACTAAAAACACTCAGCGAAGAAAAGTTGTTGTTATTACAGCCACATTATTAGCTTAAGTACATCATTATCACTGAATCAAAAGCTTAGTAATAAATAGCTTTATAAGCAGCAATTAATCAAGTTGCTGTTACTTACAGAATGCCTTGTTCTATGCGAGGTCAGTTAATTGTGCATAATGAAATAGTTCCTTAGCTATTTATAAATGTAACTAGTGGTGTGTTTACTAGTTAGTAGTTAGCATTGTAGTTTTAGTAAAGTTTCTGACCACTACGGATTGTGTTCGAGATCGGGGGTCGGTAAGTACAAAAACAAATCGCTCATCCGGTAGAATAACCGCACAATTCCAATATTGCAAATTGTACAGGAGAAGGGTTTAAAAATCCACCCTCCAAGAGAGAACCCAATTTTTCGTCAACGAAATACTAACAGCCATCTAGCGAAAACTACTGGCAATACAGTCGTGAGTTTATTCTTTCAGATAAATATCCACCTAATTATTGTCCACCCATTATCCACCCATTATTTATAAATCAATTTGGGAAAAGACTGCAATTGTGTGGTTTTTCTCCCGGATGAGCGAAATACTAAATATTTTAATCCTCCAACCATTTCTGTTCTGGGTAAGCTATGGCCATTCCACTTGGATGCTGACGGCCCGGGAGGCATTTGCAGAGGAGACAAGCAGTGCAGTCTAATGATATAGGATAATAAAAGATACAATAAAAAATAACAATTTTGCGGTTGGGTACCGAATACTAAATTACGGAAAATCAATTTTTACTTAACTGTATTTTTCACTACCGAAAAACTGACAACCGGTGGGGTGTCAGTGTTCTAGAGTGGAGACCGCGAACTGGTAGGCATAGTGTGGGACGCCCTGCTGCCCGCTGGACAGACGACCTAAAAAAGTAGCGGGGAGCGATTGGATGAGGAAGGCCGAGGACCAAGTTTTGTGGCGCGCCTTGGGAGAGGCCTATGTTCAGCAGTGGACGATGATAGGCTGATGATGATGATTTTTACTAAAAGCAAAGTGTCAAAGAAGATTTTTGTAAAGCTATTCGAATTTTACTTTAGTTTAGTAATTTTCCTAAGTAAAATGCCATGTTCACCTATTTCTACTATTTCACTAACTTCCCTTGAGAATGTCAACTCATCTCGCAATGTATGTCCTGAAGCTAAGGTAAATTTTTATACTAGATGTGAACTAACACGGTTTTCTCCTTCGCGAAGAAAATTATTCGATATTGGTTTATTTTACCATTTTATTGAATACATCAGAGAATTTATCTCTTCTTTATACAAGGCCCTTTTTGATATCTTCATCATCTTAGCCCATAGACGTTCACTGCTGGACATAGGCCTCCCGCAAAGATCGACACAACGACCTGTCCCGCGCTGCCGTCATCCAACATTACCAGGTCGTCGTTTCGAATAGATTAAATTATGCTAAAGGTTTTTTTAAGGCGATGAACATACCAATAAACTAAACAACTTTCTTCATTGGGACTATCATAAATCTCGAAAATAAAAACAACTGTTCCATAAAACCTACTCAACTAGAGATTCTTCCACGCTGATCTGGAAATGAAAGAAAAACAATAAATTGCTGCTTATTTTCCCGCAAGTTGTAAAAGTCAACTAAGGGTAAAGGCCGAGGTAGTATTCCAAATTATAGGCAATAGGCTAACAACTTGTCACTAATAAGGGATATTCATGTCAACCCGCTAGTTTGTGCCAAAAGTGGCTTTGATATTCGCTTTGATGTACACTAAATTCTCTGCTCTCCGCATTAGGGATAATGAGTACCTGCGGTATTTTTTGGAAGGGACCGTACGGGCAGGGTACCTTAACCATTGTATGTATAGGAAAACGTTCTTTAGAGACCGCAATTAAGTTTTAGAAATTGTTTACTACCATTCAGAGTTTCTGAAATATTTGTTTACAGCGAACAATAAAAAGGGTAATTTACGCAGAAACTTGTTTTGATGCCAATCGATCAAAAGTACCAAAAAACGCTATTAAACCACCTGAGGTTAGAATACTAGAAATGTCAGCAATCGCAAAAATCTTCTCCCATACGAGTAAATACATTCTCGTATTTCAGGAGATGCTTCAGACCATCAAACCGAACAACTTTTACTTTTGGGACCAATTTTGAAAAGGGTGATAGGCTAGATTTTACTGGCTTTTTATTTGTATTAGTGTGTGTATGCCTAGGTATTCTTGGCTAATTTTCCGATCACATGAGATTTTATTACCTACGCTAGATTATACATTCATCCATACATATACACAGGCCATTATCCCACTGAGGTATGCAGAGACTACGGCTGGCCACACGCTACGATTCTGACCTACTTGTCTCCTCTCATCCACTTTCATCCATCTCTTCAATAGTAGTAGGTATATTTTTGTTCTAAGAATAATAATCTTTACAAACCCCGCACATAAAACGGTTTCACACACTTCCTGCAAAGGTCATTATTCCCTGACCCGTGTCTGACCTTAGAGATCTAATTTCCTCGCGCGTAAATTCACTAGCACCCGTCTATCCCAAATTGAATATAACTTCCTTTATTATGTCCTTGTTTTTTTATTCATACAATATAAAACACAGTTAGTAAGTTATATAGCCTAAGATCCTATAGTAGCCTATAGGATCCCACTGCAGGGCAAATACCTCCTTTCACGAAGAAAGGTCACACGGGCCCAGTGCGGTTGGTGGAGGCAAGAGGCACGAAAATTGTATTCTTATAAAAGTTATGGACCTTGCTTAGTTTGAAAATGTAGCATAGTTAGGATTCTGAAAGTTGTTTGGCAGGCTAGGCTTGTAAAGAACCTAACTAAAAGTTTTGAAGTTTTAATGATCTTAAAATTCAGTTCACTTTTGCAGTTTTCGACTATCGTTTGTAAACATTTATAATTTAAATAAATATTACATTGAAGCTCTCTGGGTAAAGAATGGTCCACTTCCTCTCATCCTTAGTCGGCTAAACTTGGACATTTAAGATTTTATTTCACTTATTTTCTCCAAACACATTTACCTTAAGGGTTTCTCTAGGGATCCTCTCCTTAAGGGTTTGCTGGAAGAAAACTCTGTTAGAATTATGCCTTTGTACCTTTCTTTGTACACACGGGGACACATCAAGCTATACAAAAACAATATAAGCTGGCCACGCGACGTTATACGTAGTTCAGACTAAGCGCGGCCAGCTTATATTGGTTTTGTAATGTCGCCGTGTGTACATCACAAATTATTTTAGGTTTGGTGTACAATAAGGGCATTTATTTGACACGAAAACATTCATACAACACGCAAACACTACCGCCCGGCCACCGCAAGAAACTTTTGGCGCCGTTCCTGTCTTGGGCAAGTTTAAAAGCCGCGGTTGGGTAACTGGGAGGAATTTGAATGTTGTTGCCTAGTTAATAGACATAGTACTCACTTGCAATTAAAAACACTAGAGCGCGAAAGCCATGAAAGTTATGTATGTCCGCGCCCCGCTCACTGCAGCCTACGTACGATAAAAATAATTTTGTTAATCATCATAAATATTAATAATGCAATCTGTTATCGTTAACAAGTACCCTGGTTCAGTTTGGCCAAATAATTTAAAATAACCGTACCTTTATACAACGTGTTTATGAATTAACGCAAAACTAGAAAGTAGTTTGTTTAGAATCGAGAGCAGAATCAAATTATAAGGGTTTCAACACAGGATTTTTTTTTCAAAATATTAAATAATTTGTTCGTAAATTTTAAAATTGACTGAACTCGATCTCAACCCACCGCACGGGCACTCTCATCCTACTTACTACCAAAACAAGATTCTTAAAATGTATCCATGAGCACCCTAGCGCTTTCATTCATTGCTGAAATGATAACAAATAATTTTTGTCTCAAAACTTAAAATGCGAATAACTTAAAATTGTAAGTAACAAAATAATGAAATTCTTGTTTCAATCTACTTAATTACTTTGTTATAAATCAGTTGGGGTGTATGAGGTTTTGCGCTTATTCATTAACACTTTGTATATATCCGTACAGTACGCATTATTTCTATATCCTTAGTTCTATAGTTGATGTAATGATTAGAATAGATAATAATTATAAGGATACGAGTACAACGACCACTAATATTTGCCCCGGGATTCGCACCCGCGACTCTCGGCTTGGCAGGTAGGTTTACTAACAAATGTGTTAAAGAATCGGTGTGCCAAGCATTGTAAGCTTGAAAACGAATAAAGTAAAATATATTTCATTTTCAAAATGTTGAAGTGGTAAGAGAGGTGTGTCAGAATGCAACAAATTGCGATCATTTGTATCTGACAACCTCAATAAAACATAAGTGTAGCAAGCACACCTGCCGAAATTACGCGACTACTCATTTCATATTTTTTTCTTCGTCTTTTTACTTGAATAACATGAAGTCGAAATGTTAGTGGTGTGATTCTTCATCTATCTAATAATGAAGATGTCATCATCACCCTGGTACATTAATATCGTTGTGATCACCACATTCTTTTGTCCCAAGCAATTAATGACTTTATATTCAAGTTACCTTCAAACGAGCAATGCTAGAAATCTCATGTAATCATTTGCGTAGTTGATACTCTGATGAAGATAAATATACTCAAGTTTCCTCTCATAAACAAATATGTACCAAGTAAAGTTACTATGGTTATTAAATGCATGCCAAGTTGAAGACTAACTGAAAGTCCCTATAGTATGTTTCACTCGAATCAACTACGCTACATACTAAACCTTTTGCTACGAGCTACGCCGTAGTTTAACGTCTCAACTACGGCGTAGTAAAACATATTACGAGGCTGTTCTCACATCCTAAATAACAATTACTATAACAATATTAAAACAAATAAACTGGATCAACTATCACATAATTGTAATTCGGCAGTTGTGTCGCTACACTAAGCTTTAATATAATTGTATGTATTCGTTTGCGAAAGCTAATCAAATATTTGTAAGCGAGCATTCACAAATTATAAAAAAAATCCTGTCGATGACGGTTGTGAGATTTTTAAATATAACATTTTCCTATAAAAGAATTAATTATTAAATGTTGCAAGGTTCAAAGAACGAATTACTTCGATCCGATTTTAATGAACGTTCCGTCCGTAGTAAAAATGTAATTTATAAAACTTTGTAAATTAAATTAAGCCGCTATTTTCATCAAAAAGGAAACAAATGGCCATAATTTATTTATTCTTCGTTCATTACTTCCATTGTTTCATGAAAACAGTTTGTCAATTCAATGAATTGCGAAAAAAATTCCTGAAATGTCGGCCCAATGTTTTAATTCTGCTTTTCATTATGACCATCATCATCATCAATATAAAGTACTAGAGTTAACCCGCGACTTCGTCCGTACAACTTATATAGATTTTAAGTCAGATCAGAAGCAATAAAAATTTTTTTTCATCAAAATCGATTCAGTAGTTTTCAAACACACAAACAAACAGACTGACAAAAATTCTAAAATAGGTTGATTTGGAGTCAGGGACTCCTGTCCATTGTCTCAGCAAATAAAATGAGAGTAAGAGTGTGCTGATCACACTATCATTCAGGCTCAGAGCCTATTGGTGGAGAGGACCAAAATTATCTGTGCTATAGTCTGACCAAAAGGGTTGTACTGCGATTTGAAGCGGGATTTTCTTCCCCCACTTCTCATCAAAATTCAAAATTAAGCAACTTGCATATATCCTTCATGCTGATTACAAACTATGCAACAACCGCCCTGAAGAATCGCTGACTCTTAGGTAATAACTAACAAGGCCTTTTAAGTCCCGTCTAAGAATCAGGGATACAAAAATTGTCTGACTTTGGGCAAAATAATTAGATATCTTGTCTCTTTATACTTGTTTATTGTAAGGCATATTGTAATTATTTATTTAAGTCTATTAAATATTTTATGTATTAATATAGTTTTTTGAGTATTTTTATTTTCGCCTCAAGGCCTCTGACATAATTAGCGAGTAGGTAGTAAGCATATATTTAATGTTTACCTAATTTTACTTATTTAGGTAAAAATTTAACATTTGCTATTACAAAAATATACATGCCACATTTACACACACTCACACATATATTATTATATTACTACATTGATATTATTATCCGCTTTTTAAGCATTCGAAATTTAGTATGAAATGCTAACAGGATACATTGTTCTTTGTGGGCTATTGTTTTTTTTTTTTTTTTTTATATCTTGTACATTGTCACACAAATTATCTAGTCACATTTAAAGTACCAGAATCTAGCCTGGACTTGTATTATGATGACTAGACAACGATATAGAATAATTATATAGATAGATACAAACATCCATGACTCGAGTACAAATATTCATATTTATCATACAAATATTTGTCCCTTACGGGATTCGAATCCGCGACCCTCGGCACAGCAGGCAGGTTCACTACCAACTGTGCTATCGGGCCGTCTAAATTGTTTGTACCACATAAAGTTGCATGATTATCTTTCCTGAAAAATTTAGTTTTGTGATCATGATAGGAATTATTAGTGTTCCGTACCAAAATTGTCAACAAAAAAATTCACTTTATTGCCACACAAAAATACAGAATAGGTACCAAAACAATAAACAGATCCATCACACAAAAAAAGGGAAATTATGGAATCACCTGTGTGTCTGTCGATCTGTCCGTCCGTACGTCTGTCACAGGCATTTCTTTTGAAGACCGAAATACACAGGATGCTGAAATTTGGTACAGTTATAGCAATTAATGGTCCAAAAACAAAAGCTAAATTTTTATATTAAGGGGCAGTTTTTGGGGGCAGAAAAAGATAAAACAAAAAAAGTTGGGTCCATGGAGAGGTAGAGAAGTTTTTAGTTTAATGGTCTGATTATCCCATAAGGGCGCATTCAGACGACCGGCACTCACTCCGCGCACGCCAGAATTTGTCATTGTCATATCATAATACTCAAATCATAAGCAATTTATTTTCCATGCTGGTATGTCGCGGGTGCCGACATAGTGGCGTGCGCGGGTGCGGGGCGGGTGCGTGTCATTGGAACGCGTCCTTAAGAAGGACCATTTAATATATTTCTCGATATAACATAAATTATAATTATTTGTAATAAAATACCCTAATTATCTTTCTTAACTTGAACACTCTAAGTTGGTTTTTACTTTTCATGTTCTTGTCTGATTAATATAATAACTTTAACATCGCGGTTTAAACTACGATAAAGTTTTTTTAAAATCCACATTTCTGTTATCTTCTTAGCGTACATTTCAGAATCTTTTAGTTTTTGAATTTTATAAAGTACTATATTTAATATTCTAGCTAACGAAAACCGAATCTGGTTGTACTTAGAATACTTTGTAATTAACATAAAATACGCTCACGACTATATTCGACAAAGAGGTAGTCGGAGATATTCTAAATAAAGCATAGTTATATCCAAATTTTACTAGCAATGACTAATTCCGTTCAGTGTGACAGGTAGTGAGGCCGAAGCAACTTTTGATAGACAATGGATCCAATAAATCATCAGCATATATTCGTCAACTGCTAATCATATAATTGGCCTTTCTCATCCAGTCGCTTCCTGCTACCTTGTGAAGGTCGTCGGTCCAGCGGGCCGCAGGGCGTCCCACATTACGCCTGCCAGTTCGTGGTCTCCACTCTAGAACTATGTCTATGTCAGCAGACTTGACCAGCCCATTGCCATTTTAGCAAGCACTTTTTTTCTATTTTCTTAAGCTATGACGTGAATAGATATTTATACAACGTATTAATGAATTAACGCAAAACTAGAAAGTAGTTTGTTTAGAATCGAGAGCAGAATCGAATTATCATGTTTTCAACATAGGTAATTTTTTTCAAAATAATATGTAATTTGTTTGTAAAATTTTAAATTTACTGAACTCGATCTCAACCTCGCCGCTCGGGCACTCTCACCCTAATTACTAACAAAACAAGATTCTTAAAATGTATACATAAGCACGTTCGCACTTTCATTCATTGCTGAAATGATAACAAATCATTTTTGCCTCAAAACTCAAAATGCGAATAACTCTAAACTAACAAAATAATGAAATTATTGTTTCAATCTAATTGTTTTGTTATAAATCAGTTAGGGTGTATGAGGTTTTGCGCTTATTAATTAACACGTTATAGATTTAATACACGCCTCGAAATTGAAGCATGTAGGTTTCCTCGCGATGTTTTCCTTTGTCCAAAAGCCAGTGTTATAACTTGTATATAAGTTTCTTAAACTCATGGGTACCAGTCTGATCCAGGTTGAGATCGAACCGCCATCCCCTCCTACACGAAAGGTGAAGCTTCTAGCCACCATAGTCAGCATAGCTAGGTCATCACCACGGCTTTTGTAATCGTTGTTCTTAAACTATAAGGGTATGTGAGTAATAAAGTATAATTATTTACTCCGAGGCGTGTCTTTGACGATTGACATCTAATATGATGTCACTAATTACTGGTTTATAAAACATAGACGTCACGTGGAATGAATTGAAAGCTGAAAAGATTTGAACTCTATTCTAATTTTCATAAGAAAAATGTAAATAAACTATTTGTCGTTGTCCGGATTTGTTATTTGCAGCACGTGCCATGTATGGCCATGAACTGGTGTTCTTTATGATAATGATGGTAGTCTGATTATGGAAACACGATGTGATATAATCTGGTATTCCTATATCTTTCATTTCATTTAGGTACATAAAATTGACCTTTTTAACAGACTCAAACTCAAAATGTTTTATTCAAAATAATATCACATGGATAGCTTTCTGACGTTAACGTTTCGGAAGGTGTTCCGTTGTAGAGAAGATGGGGCCAGAAACTCTACAACACACATCTTTAAAAAAAAAATGTATACATTTTAAATTACATAGTGTAACATGGTCAAGACCAGACATTTTGGTCATTCATATAATCATCGAGTTTATAGTAGCCTTTTTTACAGAGGACTTGCTTAACATGGGTCTTAAACTTTTTGTCTGGCAAGTTTAGAATATCCTCTGGTATATTATTATAATAGCGTATACAGTGACCCATGAAAGATGTGTTGACGTTACTGAGTCAAAAATGTGGGAATACTCATTTATTTTTATTTCTTGCATTGTAACTATGAACGTCACTGTTTTTGGGAAAGAGAGACAAATTTTTGCGAACGTATTAAATATTTTCGTAAATATATTGACTGTAGAATGTCAATATACTGATATCTTTAAAAAGATCTATCAATTAATCTCGACAACGCATATTATAAATGGCTCAAATTGCCCGCTTTTGAAGGATAAAGATCGCCTCAACATCTGCAGCACGGCCCCACAGGTTAAAAAGTTATCTTAAAAACTTCTTCTTTTCGTGTTAAATGGTCATTTCTTTCTCAAATAGACAGTTTCCAATACCATCATCGCGCTGACTTTGAGTCTTTTCCCATGCAGGGCTTTCAGCGTTTAATCTCTCTAATTGATGAGAGATAATTTCTATGGTTAGTTTTATATCAGTTTGAATGTATATACAGACATAAATTAACAACCACGTCACTTTCAGGGAGGTCAGAAACATTACTACAACTGTCAACTGTATTGCAGGCAGTTTAAAAAGCTCATGCTTAGTATATTGTTAGGTTTCAAAATGGACTGACGTGCAAAGCAGTGAAAGGTGGCCTTTCATCCACAAATACTCTGATACACTTATCCTTTATTCGCTTCGTACGACACCCATGGGTAGGATTGGGCTGGTCCTTAAGTCGGAACAACACGGCAACTCAACTGAGACCTTTGTTGCAGGTTCAATGGGCCCCGGTGTGCCAGAGAACATAACCGTTACGTTCCTAAATCCGACCACGGTGCGGGTATCGTGGTCCACCACGGCGGACCTCGTCGAGAAGTATGACGTCACGTACAAGCCATCCGATGCAAGGTAAGACACGATTGCATTTGTTTTCTTATCGCTGTGCTTTCTTCACTGTTCTTTAACTCTGTTTAGATTAGAATACAGATGTAACGTTAATAATTATAGTACAAAACACGCTTGTCGGCGTGCTTTGACGTTGTCTAGCACGGGCCACTCGCGATAGATAGTTTTAGTATGTCGCCCACAGACATCAATTTAAAAACATAACGTAAGTTTATCTATTTCGCACGGCACTTTGCACTTAGCGCGGAATAGACAATAGTACGTATACAGTGTGTAAAAACACTCTAGTAATATTTAAAGGGGTGGTTTAGAGTCTAGACCTGTTCAGTTTAATGTCGAAGAAAAAATCTACTACATTTGAGTCGAGTGGGCTCAAGCTCTGAGCCCAATCCAAGAGCTGAGTGGGCACTGCAGCTTTGTAAGAAACAGCCAAATTTCGCGATTTCGGAGTTGGCTCCATTGTAAAAGTTGTTAAGTTTTATAGTGTAAACAACCTTTATATTTTACTAGGGTGTTTTTGTTACACCCTGTGGTGCAGACTAGTGGACTTATGTTAAAATGTTAATTATGTGATAGTTGTTCTAGTTTTGTTGTGTTAATAAGCCATGCTTCCACAAAACACAACAGCTTACGAAAATCAAAGCTTTTTAGATACAAATTGTGAAAACAGCCTACATATTTTACTACGCCGTAGTTGAGATATAAAACTACGGCGTAGCATGTAGCAAAAGGTTTAGTAAGTAGCGTAGTTGATATGAGTGAAACATACTTTAGGGACTTTCAATTAGTCTTCAACTTGGCATGTATTTAATAACCTTAGTAACTAACTTTAGTTGGTAATATTACATGTGTGTGTAAGAGAGGAAACGTGAGTATATTTATCTTCATTAGAGCATCAAACTACGCAAATGTTTACAAGCGATTTCTAGCAATGCTCCTTTGATGGTAAATTGAACAGAAGGTAAATAACTGTAACATCGTTGTCTACAAATACACTAAAATAACGTTGTCTACAAATAATTAGTAGATAGAAAGAAGAATGAGTGATTTAAATAAAGTCAGTAAAAAAAATGAAAATAGATTAAATAAATAATCATGTGGTGTATGTCAGTTAGTTGCGCACACCATAAACATAAAATAATAATATTAAAAGCAAACAAAAAGGTTACAAATTCTTTCTAAGGTCTTATCACTAAAAGCGATTTCTTCGTGATCTTCATTAAATAAATAAATATCTTGGATTTTTTTTTCATCTTTATTAAAAAGCTATCATTATGACTCGGGTACAAATATGCATATTAATTTATCATTTAAATATTTGATCTTACGGGATTCCATCCCGCGACCCTCGGCACAGAGAGCAGGAAAAAAATGGAAATCCCTCCAAAAATATTTTCAATACATTGTACAACTCTATAACCATTATCGAATCATTCGATATTAATATATTACTGATATAACAAGGGAATATCGCGAAAGTGAGTCATTATATTTCAGTCAAAGCCGAAGCTTCAGGCTAGCGGAAAATGAGTCAAAGCGTTTCAGTAAACTGTAAAATAATTAACAGTTTGATAACTACAAATTGCAATTTCCCCGACGGATTGGGTGGATTTATAGAATAAAATGCTTATTTTGTTTCGTTCAATATTATTATGTATTGTGAATTTATACAGAACACAATTTTAAAATGTATTAAGAGCTATACGTGGATTACAAGGTCATAAATAATATTAATTATTAAGATATTTTGTGTTCCTTAGCGTAAGCTGACGAAGCCCGACACACACTTGGCATTTTAATTTGTTAGTTTTTAGGGTTCCGTAGTCAACAAAGAACCCCTTATGGTTTCGCCATGTCCGTCCGTCTGTCCGTCTGTTCGTATATCCGTCTGTCCACGGCTTAGCTCAGAGACGCTTAGTACTAGAAAGCTGTACTTTAACAGGGTATACCTACATATTTATCACGCCGACAAAGTGTTAAAATAAAACAATAAGCCCCCTTCTAAGTCCGTATATTGTGACGGGCAACTACGGAACCTTACTCTGCGCGTGGCCTGACATGCACTTGGCCGTTTTTTTTAGTTGTTTTACAGTATGCTGTATAATCACACCATGTTTGACACTTATATGTATTGCCATTTTTATGGTAGAACAAAAACAGAAAACCTTTTAAAATCAAGTTTCTTGTACGGACGTCCCTTATTTTTTTTTTTATTATTTGTTATTGTATCGAAAATAGCAACACATATACGAGTACTGTGAAAATGTCAACTCGCTACCCAAAACAGCTCAATAGATACAGCCCTTTCAATCTAGGACGGACGGACGAACGGACAGCGTAGGCATATGAATAGGGTACCGTTGATACCCTTTTGGTACAAAACCCTCAAAATACAAACTACAGAACTCGTAACAGTTAGGTTTTAGGTTTCTGCTTTAAGGTTGTTGGTTGTTAGAACCCAAGTTACTTTTCGGTAGTAATTAGTGTTTAGAAAGCAACTTAATTAGGTACTTAGCCAACGATTGTTAGGGTTGAGTTTGTATTTTACGTAGTGATGTTCGTAATTTATCATTTTCACCTTTTAAATAAAATATTAGTTTGGGGCGTCCTCATCACACTGCACTGTGTTCCCGCGCTCAAACGAAGGCGGTCAAAAGTAAGTAACATTTAATGGAAAGAACTCTATGCGTTTCTAACTAATATATTCTTGATGAAAAAAATACATGTGATAAAAAAAAGATAAAATATAGCTTTTTTTCTTTTTATTTAATTACACTCAAAAGTTGAAAAGAATACATATTTTTGATATTAAAGTAGGTCTAAAAAGTACCAACAATGAAAAAAAATGTTTCTTGTAGTAAAATAGTTTTTTCATTGCTCCAGTGCCTAAGTGCAATTGTCAACTTTGCTATCTTAAAACTAATTTGCTAATTTTATCAGCTGATGATGATTACTTAATAAAGTAGATAGCCTGATCTTTAATTCATGTAGTATAACAGTTTTTTCATTTAACCAGTGCCTAAGTGCAAGTGCCAACTTAGCTGTCTTTAAACTAAGAACATTGCTAATTTAAGCGGCTGATGATGATTACTTAATAAAGTAAACAGCCTGAGCTTTAATTCAAGCCGAGAATCATTTCGAGCTGGTACAGGCTACATAGTTAAAAGACTATGTGTATCGTAACTAAGATATTGAAATCCGTTGAAATAATAAAAATAGTAGAACATCATCAAAGTCAAAGTCAAAGTCAATATAATTTATTCAATACAGGAGCTTGCAGCACACTTATCAAATGTCAAATCTTTTTAAAGCTACCACCGCGTCGGAACGTGTTGTCGCTGTAGAGAAGATGCGGCGAGAAACTCTACAACATAACACGACTTAATAACTATTACAATATAAATTCTTAAGCTAAAGTTATGTATACAATAATACATATTCTATTCAATAAAATAATTGATACTATACAGTAAAGTAAATAAACTATCCTTCATCTTGCACGTTAATTATAGCCAAGTTGATAATGTATGAAGGTTCTGAGTAATTGTAGAAATTCCTAATTTATTCCACATTAACTGTCTCTGATAACGATAATTACGTGTCGTTCGAGGTGTTACCTTCGAGGTCGAAATCGTAATGATTATTTTCAATTAATTGCAAACTATTAATACTTTTGTGGTGTTTATGAAGAGGTGAATAATTATTGAAATGTCAAATGTCATGTGGGTAGTTAATGGTCGATATTGTATACTTTTGACCTTCTACGGAACCACAGTGCACTGTATAGATTTTGGGTACTGCTAGAGGCTAACTAATGTTGATATTTTACATGTTAACACCCGGATTCTTAGCAGCTGTCTCAATATTTCCCCCACTTGAGAAGTCATTGTATATCAAAAACCTCGTCCACCCAAGAAATTTCCTTCCATCGAGTAGAGTAAGAGTAGAGTAAGAGTAGAGTACGAGTAGAGTAAGAGTAGAGTAAGAGTAGAGTAAGAGTAGAGTAAGAGTAGAGTAAGAGTAGAGTAAGAGTAGAGTACGAGTAGAGTAAGAGTAGAGTAAGAGTAGAGTAAGAGTAGAGTAAGAGTAGAGTAAGAGTAGAATAAGAGTAGAGTAAGAGTAGAGTAAGAGTAGAGTAAGAGTAGAATAAGAGTAGAGTAAGAGTAGAGTAAGAGTAGAGTAAGAGTAAGGGAAAGAAACTTCAAACACAAAGCTGCTCAGGTCTACTCGAGATACCTAAACGTTGCAAAAGCATAGCTTTTCGTATAATAATATACTTATCTTTTTCTATACTGAACAAAACACAACAATTCTTTAAACCAAGTTACATGCTTTCATAGGATTGAACCTCATCTGGCAGCACGGAAACATATTTTTTCACGCTCTATCCTTTTTTGGCGCTCAGAAACGTCATTGGCTAGAGCGAGAAAGGTCGCAGCTCTGCCGGTGCTGCCGCGTGCGATCGCATTCCCGCTTTCTCGCCCTAGCAAATGATGTTTCTGAGTGACAGAAAAGGATGGAGCGACGGAAAAATGCGATGCGGGGTGCTGGCAGATGAGGTCACAACACACATTAGAAACCTACGAAAACCGCAAGCACAAAGCAACAGCCAAGCATCTGGTCAGATATAGGTCGCAGTTTCTGTTTGGTTGTAGTGGTGACCAAGGGTAACCACAAGCTCAAGTTTTGTTGTCATTAATATGAAACGTTTTATAGTTATAGCATATACATTACATCTAATTTAGGAAGGTTTAATGTACGTACGTTGTAAGGTATTTGAAATCCAATAATGTTTAGACTTGGAAGAATTTTAAATAAAAATGCATAGGTACCTAAGAATGAGTATATTCCTCATGACTATAGGGTCCAACTTAATATGCTGACACTTTTTTAAGGGGATGATCAGACCGTCAAACTGAACAACTTTCTCTATGGGAACAACATCGAAATCGCGAAAAAAAAACTGCTGTTCTATATAAAACTGCAAATCTTCTCGAGCCAAATGTATGGGACAACAGATTTTTTTTTTCGCGATATCAATGTTGGTCCCATAGAGAAAGTTGTTCAGTATGATGGCCTGGTCATACCCTTAAAAAAGTGTCAGCATATTAAGAAGGACCCTGTATAATATTATCATTTATTTATATTCCCTAAGAAGGTAGTCAGATAATTTATATGTATAACTTATTTAGAATAACTTTGTACTTTTATGAATAGTGTTTATTATTTTATGTACAAATAAGGACAAAAAACGATCGCTGCAAAGCCACAAATGTCAAGCAAGTTGTAAGGGCTCAGAACAATTGTTCTGAGGGTCAGAGTGTATTACAAAGGTAATAGTTTCTATTCTGAACACCGCATTGTAGAGTAAAGTAGAGAACTACTTAGCCCAAGCTTAAGTTATAGTGATATTGTGATTTATATCCTTATACAGGTCTTTCTTAATATGCTGACACTTTTTAAGGGGATTAAAGGTGATTGATCTGACAAGAAACGAAAAGAGATTATAGTCGTGAGTTTATGAATGTATGTATGATCAGACATTGACCAATAAAGTAAGTACATTATGATACAAGTGAGCAAAGTTGGTCATTACAGCCGAGGCGGGATTGCAGCACGAGCCGCTAAGGCGAGTGCTGCATACTAGCCAAGGCTGTAATGACCAATGCTCACGCGTTTCATACGCTGTTTTTCAACATACTTGCGAGGAAAAAGTTATAAAATTTTGTAAAATACTACCTATACAATTTTAGACAAATATTTGTGGAAAATGGCGCTGGGCTTCTTTTTTTTTTGCCTGCCGTGCCTTTGGTTGAGATAGCTATGCGTGCGCAGTTCGACGAAGAGGCAATGACTTTAGCCGACATTCAACCAACGATATTTTGTCGCAAACAATCTAATTTTAAAAACGTTATAAACTTAATATTTATGTATTTATAACACAAATTAATGCTAATGTGTTAACTAAAATAAATTATTTGATGAAATGAAGCGTTTATTTATCATGTTTTAACTAAAACAGATAAGTTTTTTTTTTACACTTATAAATCAAATAAAATCGCTGTTCCGTCTATGTATGTGTATTGCTCCTGACCGATTTCAGACACGGCGACTGCTTCAACTCCGTTGTTGGCGTTGATGGGCCCTCATGTGGCTAACATAGCCAAACTTCTTAGAGAAGAGCCTCGTACATAGCGGGCACGTGAGCACGTCGTTTTCATAGTGATATTTTATAGCCGCAGGTGGTCGGGCTTTTAATTCATCACATTTGGCATCTAATTGTGATCGCCTACTCGCTTCAAAATCATAAATTTCGTCTATATGATTCAGGCAAACATAGGAATTTGTATAATTTAGTGCCAAACAGTCTGAACCGTATTATATTCCAGTACGACATACTACCTACACATTAATAGCCAAGTTACGTACCTGCCAAAACCATTCATCTCTAGTATGCAAATCCAATGCCTCACAGAACATGTCACAATAGAACGTCAAGCTGACCGACTGATTGCGAACATAGCATGGAAGGTGACTGCACGGACACTATCGATCTAGCTGGAACTCTAAAACAAACGGTCAAGGGCGAAACGCAATGAGTTTATCCAGGGAACAAATGCTATCCGACATAGCTCAAAGAAATGGTAACATAAAGCAGTGTAATAAAAACAGATAATATACCTAGGTCATTAGTCTACGGTGAATAGGCTTTAGTCTCCCACGCGTGCCCAGTGCGGGTTGGTAACATTCACATCCGCAACAGAATTCCTTCTGCAACGTATGTAGGTTTCCTCACGATATTTTTCCTTCACCGTTTGAGTGCAGTAGGTATTACGTACATAAGTTAGATAACTCTATACGTTATGGTGGTATTATTTATTGTCCATACTTCACGGTTTTAGGGTTCCGTAGTCAAACAAGAAACCCTTGTACTTTCGTCCGCTCTGTCTGTCTGTATGCCGCCTCAATAACTCACTCATTTTTGCACCTATAGAATCGAAATTTGGCATCAAGACAGATTATGAAAAAAAACTATTGTTTTGACCCCTCCCCTTCCAACCAAACAAACAAAGAGGGATTGGAAAAAAAATAGTTTTTTTATTAAATCGAGTGAGGTGTCGTTGGATAGATCTTGTCCAATGGAACAAAACTCCCATAGAAACTCAATCAATATAATGCATCTGTAAAATGTTACAAAATATACTTTCGTGAAAATTATAACGGATGCTGTAGCCCAAACAGTTTCTGATAAAATCTGTAGGTAACTGTAATATATTTTCTAATTACAAACTAGATGGCGTTGTAGGAAATTAAATCGCGCGATTGATAAGTTTCAAAATTTTCTTTCAGTAAGATAATCGATTTTATAATTTTTTTCTTCATCTACTTATGCAATGTCTACGGAACCCTATCATGGACGATTCCGACACGCTCTTGGCCGGTTTTTGTTGATCTGCAAGCCAAGTGGTGAAGGAAAACATCGAAAAATCTAATCATGCTCCAATTTCGAAACATGAATTGTTGACATTGCACCAGCTGACTATTACGGGTGACGGACACACTACCTGTTATACTGGATATATTTTAGCACTATTAGGGGTATGATAGATATTTCTCATATACTATCTACCTGTTTATGGAATAGATTTGACTACCTTTTGGGGAAACATTGTCGGGTACATTCTGTTTTATGTTCAATTTCGGTACATAGAAAGATTCGTTTATTATGAACTAGCGGCGGCGTATTATGAACTTCGTACGCGCAGACCACTGACTTTAAGTAGGTACTCATAACTATTGATTGCACCGATTGCAATGAAATAAAGCCTGAATTTAAATCCAAACTAAGTCTTATAATTTTGTAAAAACCCCATAAAATCGGCTCAGTAGTTTTAGAGTGATGCGGGTACATAACAAACAGATAAACAGACAAAAATTCTAAAAATGGTATCAATACATTCCATTACGTATCCCTTTTAATATTTTTGCAAATATCTTCAATGTAAAAAGCCGTGGTGGTCCAGTGGCGAGTAACCTTGCCTGCCGTGCCTGAGGCGATGGCTTGATCCCCGTCCAGACCGACTCGTACCAATGAGTTTTTCGGAATTTATGTACGATTTGTAACACCACTGGCTTTTCGGTGAAGGAAAACATCGTGAGGAAACCTGCATGCTTCAATTTTGAGGCATGTATTGTACTCACTGTCCATTATGTGGCGACGGGCTCACCCCCCGTCACACTGGACAGAGTTTCGGTACTACTGGTGAAACGTGGATGTTCTCAGAATATCTCTGACTACCCTTCAGGAAATATAGTCGTGAGCATTTGCATGCTCTTTAATGTATATCCACGCACAATTTTATGATATGTATAGATAGATTATAGAAGATTGACGTGACGAGATTCTAAGGTCTTCATCTTTGTTTTTAAAACAGGAAATTCTTTAAAACTTCAAAGTTAACTATTCTAATATACCGAGATTGCAAATCGACAAACAACAGTTTGTGCAATTGTGCAAGCAATGACTATAGTCGACAATAAACCACAAGTTTGCCGACTGATTGCAAAGGACATGGCGTAGGAGGCGACTGGACAGACAGCATCGATCGATTTGTTTATGTCATTGCGATCGATGTAACTTGACCTATGTACGTTCGTTTTTAATTTTAAATGTCTGTTGTTGACATTGGCTCATACATCTATTTTCCCATTTTAAATTTTTGAATGAAATGAAGTTGAAATCAATATAACCCCATCTATTCATCTATCTATTGAAGCCTCAGAGGAAGGATCTCCATAGAGTCCGCATAAAGTTACGATTGTAGTTGGTCTCTTTTGTCTTATGTACATACCTTTAATAGTAGAAGGAGATGGAACTATAGATATTTGTTTATGCAGCTGTCCACTTTTTTTTGAGCTAGTGTGTGTGAAAAGTGACCGTAAACATAAGGCCATATGTCACTCGGTGCCTTTTGTCCATACTACTTGACACCACACACTCAAACCTAAACGTCAAAAAAAGTGGACACTTTACAATTGGTATGGCTCACTCTAGTCTTAAAGAGAGATCCTTCCTCTTTGATTGAAGCCCATTTTATTAAATGTAAAATCTTTTGTTTTTAAAGGTACCTCCGCGTCAGAGCGATACTCTGCATTTCTTACAATTTAATTTGAATAGTAAATTGCCAATAAAGTATTTTTGAAACATGTTCAATGTCCCACTGCTTGACAAAGACATCCCTTTCTTTTTTTCTCAACGTCTCTATTGTTCGCTATATTAACCTCCAAGAATTGTTACAACCAGCGGTCTTGCGGTACCCTCATCTAACGGGTTCCCGCCGCTCATACCAGGTCGTCGGTCCTCCTTTTATTGTATGTCACCATGCATTTCATTGATTGATTGATTGCAATTTTTATTATCTGTTTTCAAATTATTAACACAAGTCATTGCGAATTGCGAGGAATTCCATAAATAGCACTGTAGTAAGCTAGGGTGGATTCAAAATTTTTGTGGCTTTACATTTTTTACCTGTAGTCGACGGTAATTGGAGATCTGATGAACAACGTGATCCATCGTGTTTTAACGATGATTGGTCGGCCCTTCGGTCGGTGGCTCGCGTTGGATTTTTCTACCGTTATCGTGACGAAAGCTTTAAAATAATTTAAAAAACACAAACTATACAAAATTCATCTCGACTTTCTCTGAACATTATAATAATTATATTACTTGGATACAATTAATTAATTGATGATTCTGGTCGTAGGTTCAAATCTTTGTTCTATGAACGCATATTCCTATAGACATGTTGCTGTTATGGTTATATTTAAACTTTTATTACGAGACACGTATAAATATTTTGTAGTCATAACACTCATCTAGACGAAATTCTGCTACTCTAGGACTAAATACCTAATCTAAGTGACGATGTTCAAGAGATTACATTTTATTTCAATAACAATACCGTCAAAATACTAAACCGTAAACTTTTGAAAAATGTTGCCTTTAAATCCTCAAATAAAATATTCTTCATGACGTTAAGATAGATTCGAGAGTCATTTGCGTTGAAAAATCCTCCTGGGATACAGGGACGAATTAGGACTTTCTCTGGCCCTGAGGCCCCCTTCACGATTTCCCAAATTGTATCGGATATAATGTTGGTAGCATTATCACAAAATAAAGTAAAATACATTCAACAATTCGATACCTTATTTTTTGGCTTCACTACAGTCGGATCAATATTGTCACAACTTCAATTAAGTCCAAAATTATTAGGCCGGCCGCGGCCAGATTCCAAACCTAAATACTTAAATAATAGATAATTCCCTTCGCCCTTCGATTATTCGGTTCACTTTGAAAGGCCCCAAGGTGCTCGGGCCTCGAGGCAGGCCGTAGGTAATTTCCTCGGTGAATAATCCGGCGCCGTAGATGTCTTATAACTCATGTCCCAAATGTGTAGAAAATATTCCATTGCTCTTAATGTTGTTTACTTTCCACAACCTAATATACTAATACCTATTCTTTATTCCGTGCCAATACTACATAATATACCTATATTTAGGTTTTAGTATTTTCTCCTCTGGCAATATGGTTGATTATAAAGAAGTAACCCTTGTCCTGTAAGTTATTATTTCCAGGGTAATTATTTCCAGTAACTGTAAATATAATTAACTTCTTGCATCTACAAACTTGCATATGGCCAGCGTGAAATATATTATGGTCTTTTACACTCGTTGGCCTGCTATGGAGTTTTATAGCTATCTTCTTTCTTCCTGTGGATAGTTAATGACATCATGGTGAAGAGATTATAAAATAAGCATTAGAGGCTGATAGATACGCCGGGCGTTCCATCTAGAACCAGAACCACATAAGGTACTTACTTGGCACTAATTTCAGTTTTATCTAGTTGTCAACCAAAGCATAAAGCATGATACATAGTATCTGTTTACTCTATAAAAGGCGAAAGGCGTCAATGTATAGTATAACCGATATTAAACCAGACCAAAGGTAGAATATTTAGATAGAAACGACCGCAAAAGTTTTAAATATTCATTAGTCGATAGTGCTGAACTAAATGCGGATAGTTCCAAACAGCTAAAAAGGTATTGTGTAGACATTAGAGATGTTACGGACGGATAGCAAGTTTCGGGGACCTACGGAATTAGTTATATATCGGATATTGTCTGAAAGATAAGTGTAAACACTGAATTGATGGCGGGTACAGTTGCTAATAAAAAATTAAAAAGTACGAGTAAATTATAGACAGAGCCCAAATTATGGGGAAGGATAAGATAATAATGATAATAATTTATGTTTTAGACTTTGATGCTTATATTCTCCTCTGTTATTACAATTTACATCAAACGAAATGAAAATTTAATGTTCTTCTAGATTTCTTCTAGAAATCTTCAATGCATTTTCTATTTTATAAAGTTCTCATTTAAATAGCCTGTCAGACTTGCTCTCTCATAATAATTACTTTAAAAGATACGACTTATCGATTTAAAATATGCACTTTCACAGCGGGACTGCAGAATGAAAAATGGAAGGAGTGATTGTAGAAAATAAGTTTAAGCATAATCTTCGACGGGCTAGATGCATCTTAGGATAGATGGATGAGATATTATAATATTCAGAACAGTCACATTTCATTATAGGAGTGCTCAAAATGTGTCCAGTGTGACAATTAGTCCCCGTCGCCACTTTCAATTGACATACACGCCTTTAAATTGAAGCATGTAGTTTTCCTCACGATTCTTTCCTTCACCGAAAAGCCACAACACAAGCCGGTGTTACAAATCATAAATATAAAGTTCCTAAAAAGTTATTGTTACAAGTCAGCCCGTCTTCTGTAGTATAAGTCCCGCTTGCACGCGCACGCCGACAAAATGTGTTTTTTGCTCGGATCCCCTAAAGTTAACCGAGAAGTGCGGGGTGAGGGGCGGTATCTGATGTTTATTAGGAGCAGGAAGTGGCCATTCTATATGCAGTACCTACTTTATACTACTGACTATTTTGCGACAGAAGTCGCTACTCACCGTTAGGTTGGTTTACATAATAGTCGATCCAGTTTTATCTGACCGATAACAAAAACTAATTATTTAATATGTACAAATTTCAGAATACTTTAATAGACACGCCGCAAACTTTTTAAATATTCAATAGTGGATAATACTCGACTAAATTTGTTGTCTGAAAACTAGTTAGTTGAACGAATATTTAGTTTTTGATTGCAAAAATAACATAATGTTGAATAGGTAAGGTTTCAGAAACGCTACTAGTGTTAACTATAAGTTTAACGCGAACAGATCGAGGGATTTTTACGTCGTATAGCATAATGTACGATTTTACAGCACACGTACATCTTGCCTTCATGAATTTTCTGTAGTTTCTGTGATCTACAGAAGGTTGTGCCCAACTTGGGCAAAATTTATCAATTTTCTTACTAACTGGATATCTCCAACGTCAAAAATAGAGCATTAGTCATTGAAGAATATCTTTTTATGACTATATTTGAAGACTATCTTAATATTCGAGACTTTATTTCACTAATATCATAGTTTCAGGTTTTATGTAGATTCAAATCCATCGATATATTTCATACAAAAATATAATACGGATACAAGTACGAATACGAAACTCTATAGCATCTCTAATGGAAATGAATGCAAAATAGACCGTGTTAGCTGACTATGCCAGTTGTCTTGAGTACTTGACATCGTTTTTGAGCGGAGTTGTGAGTGGTGCGCTTCGACGAAACGAGCAAGACAAAGATTTGAGTAGCGTGGTCTACTTAATTAGGTTTTTGAATCGACATTTAATGGCAAACTGTTGTTTGATTTAAAATATATATATATATATATATTTCACAAGTATTAAAGAACAGTAGTACCAGGTATTAGTCTTATCGATGTACCTGCGCAGTTGACAAGTTTTAACAGCCCGCGAAATTATATTGACCAATCAGGATGTGCCACTTTCAATACCTTGCCGCTATTGGCTGATTATTTTCCCGCCCTTTTCGCTGCTATCCGACTTTGTACCCTTTGATTACTAAATGACTTCGGGTTTTGACGGGGACTCGGGTCTGCTCTGCGCAAAAGAAGATTGCCGAGCGGAACTATTTACCTGGTTGTACTGTAACTAGGTAGGTTACCTTTTTAATAAAGTTTAATATCCCTACTTATTACATAAATATTAAAAATGCGAAAGTTGTCAATCTGTCTGTCTGTGAGTTGATTACCTTTTACATGGATATACCGCTGAACCGATATTGATAAAAATGTGGCAGGAGCAAAATATATGTTATACCTTCATAGTAAATTTTTTTGATAACTGAACCAGATTCACCTTCAACGTTCCAAAAAAGCTAACTCAAATTCAAAATAATTTATTCAATATGCAATAAGGAGATTAAAGACTCTTTTTTTTAAGCTACCACGCACCGTCTCGTAACGTGTTGTCGCTGTAGAGAAGATGTAGCCAGAAGCTCTACAACATAAAACGACTCAATAACTATTGCAATATAAATTCTTAAGCTAAGGTTATGTATACAGTAATACATAGTCTATTTAATTAAATAAATGATACTATACAGTAAACTATAAGTTAGTGATACTCAGACCCAAGCATTTTGATCATTTAAATAATCTTCCAGTTTATAATATCAATATAATATTAACAAATTATAATAAATAATTTATAATTTAATTCTCGTGCCAACCAACAGTATGCATATCGTTGGCTAAAGAGTCAAACCTCGTAACTCCATTTTATTCTTAAAAATTACATTTTTATACAATTTTATTACTAATTTCTGAATGCATCCATGGCACAACTCCTCCAGTGCACAAATCCTTTTAAAAAGCCGTTACAATTTAAAATTATTAATAGAAAACCATATAACTCTGGGCTGCCATTGTTCGTGGTGACGTTTTTTGTGCCTCCTGTAAAATTTGATCTAATGGAGTTACGAGGTTTGACACTTTAGCCGACGATATGTACTTGATTTGTGTTCCTCAACATGGGACAGGGTTTGGTCAGGTGTCCCGCAGTCGCACATCGGAGACACCCTCAAACCCCATTAGTAGAGGTGATAGTTGGTCCGTCCGTGGTTGGTTCTGAACCGGTTAAGCTTAACCCAGGTCTTACGGTCCTTCTATTCAAAACTAGCTGGCGTGACAGTTGGGTCCCGCACTAGGCTTGCATGCGAATGGTCAAAAAGGCCGAAGTCAAACAACGTAACAGTTAACATAGTAATGGGAGTGTATGAGATTTTATACGAGACTGGGGGGTCTAGTATAAGAGGTAAATGTAAATGGCACTTGAAAATGTGCCTCTTCACAGTTGTGACGCCGCCCATGTAACATTGCTTGACTATTATAATAAATAATTAAGTCATTTTTGAGTCTTCACTTTGCGCGCACTAGTAACATAATTATCTTGGGCAAACGATGTCGAAGGAAACAGCCAAAAACTTCTATACATCAAAATCTAAATCGTTCACGATTTACTTTTTTAAAAATGTATTATCATGTTTAGAATTTCTAGTACCTGTACCTACAATATACTTGGTTATAGCATTCTTACTGTGATGTGAAATGAAGCGAAAGCAGCGAATGGCGTAGCTCGTACGAAGTAAAATTCAATAATAAAATTCTTAAAATTTTTAAGAGACGCTGTATCTGGCAGATACGAGAGAGCTGACCAAGCAGAAATGTAGACTCGATAAGGCGATACTACCTAACAAGAGAATAAAATTAACGTATACAATAACGGTAACGTTTTGTTTTTGATTTTGAATGCATATATCTCGAGATAAAAGCATTGTAACAGCTTAGTTTGTATGGGTGTTTTGTTCCACGTTACAAGAGCTATCTAATCACAACTCAACTCATTTTTTTAGTTAAAAATTTTTTTTTCAACCTCCTTTTCGTTTTAAAGTTTTTGAGTTACTGTTATCTAGCTTCATGCTAAATTTTGATTAAATAGGTGCAATAATGAGCGAGTAATTGTAGTGGGGCGCACAGATAGAATGGATGAAAGTATAAGGGTTCCTTGTTTGACTACGAAACCCTAAAAATAGCTTTACGGCTTTTGTAGTATATTAGAGTAGCAAATTAAAGATTGAAAAAGTCGGGCGGCGAGCGGGAACCCACGACCTGCCTATCCGGGGCATCTTCCACTCCAACAGAGCTGTCGGCGCCCCGCAGCCCACGACGAAATTTTCAATCTATATCATCGTCTTTACGCCCGACTTTTTCAATCTTTAATTTGATTAAGCTAACATGGCATACATGTAGAATCAATAAATTCGACACACTTAGCACTTCTTTACTTAAATGTTCTTGATTGAGAAATCTTTAATATTGTGCTTAGGGCACCAATGAACGGTAAAAGGACTCTTTAGTAACAAACCCTGATAATGGCACACTCAGGCAAATAAATTGAATTTCAATCCAGTATTTTATGATGCTGTTTGAAGTAGGCGTTGGATGTCAAAAATATAAATTAATTATGAGGACCGTTTACCATCTGTCATTGGTTTTAAAATGCTTGAAGCTTTGTGAAAGTATTCGGTTTATATCGTAAATTATTTAACGTAATTTTTTACGACTTGTATACGGCATTTGATTGACTTTAAGATAATGTACTCATCAGAGTGCCCGAGCGCGCAGCATACAAACGAAGTTTCGGTCTATTTTTTAATTTTTGCGAACACAATGTAGAGACCAATATCTGCGTCGGTACCTTGTGCGAATTCCGTTTAAATATTTAGTTTCAATGCTAGTACTAAAATGTACGATTTGTATGGAAATCTTAGAGCCACGGTAATTTCGGAACTAAATATTTAAACGGATATCTAACAAGGTAGCGGTAACCGACACAGAAATTGGTTTCTAGGTCTAAAAACATATTTTATTTTAATTTAATTACTAAATGTCAAAACTAGGAGATAGCATCGTTTTATATGGAGCGCTACTTTATCAGGAATATCATCTTAATACAAATCTTTTCCCTTTGTCGTTTCGTGTACCCACGGATAGGTAGAATTATTTTCTTACGGAATGAAATAGAATGGGCCGTTGTAAGTGTGGAATGCTTTTACCACAATTGGTAAGAGTGTAAGGGCGTTAGTTCATCACACCTGAAAAGCTGTGACTTTCTTGTCAATAGAGTATTCGGTGCCATCACCATCAGTCCTGATACTCCGGATTTTACAAGACACCAAACTTTTCGTTCAAGTTTGCTAAATTGCATTGATTGTTTTCCTCTAACTGTGCTTTATTTACATATCCGAATTTATTGTTCTGCGCTGTGCGCTGCGCGGATGTTTCAAAAATTTTACATGAAGGAGACTCATAATTTCATGACCATTGTCAAATAAAGCTATCCTCTTAAAATATGTTTATTCCGAATGCGTAAATGCGCGCTGCATACAAACGAAGTCTGGTGATATTTTTAATACTAACCAATTTAAGTCAATGAAAATTTCAGAAACAATAAGACACTAATCTCTATGCCTGTATGAAGTCAGATTTTCGTTAAAGAATACAGTTTTACTGCTAGGACGAATTTAAGATTTCTATGGAAATCTTTGAGGCACATTAACATTAAAACTATAAATTTTAACGAAAATCGGACTACATACAAGCATAGAGATTAGTTTCTAGATTGTTTCTGAAAAATGTCATCGATTTTAATGGGTTAGTATTGAAAAAATTACCAGACTTCGTTAGTATAGAGCGCGCTCCGAATTATATTCCCTTAAAGCGATCATTCAAATGCAACATAAGAATTCTTTAACTAACTTCGAACATAGGTCATTTCGCATCTTGTTTACCTACGTCTTATTTAACATTACAAAACTGGAATAGACGAAAATATGTTCTCAAATGTCTAAAATATTTATCAAAGTATCATGTAGCCTGTGGGGGAAATTGTTGAAATAATGTTGAACTGCATTCAGATTTAAAATGTTACTGCCCTTTACTATAGAGGTTTAAATATCAAAGACAATTTATGTGAGAGTAATGTTTAAAACAACAAGAAACTAGCTTTGAATAATGTCTACAAATCATCTTTGATTTGGATTTTATTATGACACTATTATTATATAGATACTTATAAGATACTTAGATAGTGTCAATCTCAAACATTTTACAGACTGTAAATATTAATAGCATTATTAATTAACGTCCTACTAATATTTTAGATATGAAAGTTGTGTGAGTCTTAACTATTATAAAACTGTAACAGAAGTGTGTCTATAGTGTGAGATATTTACCACAAAAAAAAGATGATGATATGGTTTTTAGATGTCCCTGACTCAAATGTAATATTATTATGCACAATGGAGGTATTTGTCTATTACACAGGGTATACCAAGTATGGAACTAACCCTTTACCTTTGAATTGGGTCCACTGAAAAAATTATACAGGATTGAATTATAAGTATTTTCATCAAAAAATTTACAAATTTGTAGTTACTACATCTAAAAGTTGAGTGTGGGGTGGCGATTTTTCCAATGTTAAAAAATTTCAAAATCTCGAAAACGATCAAACTTCGAAATTTTTATGTATTTTTCCCTGAACAGTTATAAACTCGCCTATCTCTTGTTTTCGGCTTGATGTTTGGTTTTGGGATACCCTGTATGTCAGGATACCGAGTAACATTTTTAATAGATAACAGTCCCGGATATGTATCGATTCAAAACTCAATAATGGAACCAATGCCTTTACGATTCGCCAACCATGTGACAATAGTGAAGATGTATTGAATACCAAATAACAATGGAAATCAGATATGGAAGGTAGCCTAGATACTATTGCTTTACGAGGAATACTGTGACATTGTTTGGAGGGTTATAATTCAGAGAATATGTTAGTTATCGATGAATTGACGGCTAATAGAGGAGATGTTTTGAAGTAGGTGACGAAATAGTGGGATTGTTTACAACACTATAATGGGCTGGATTGTTTTAAACACATGACATGAATAAATCCGTACAGAATGAAAACTTCATACAAGCGACCGCCGCCGTCGGTACAAGCACGCGTTACAGGACTTCCGAACAGGTTCGCACATACCGCGGCGTATAACCACGTCAGATGCGCTAAGGTGATTTGAAAAATCTGACACCAGGGCTTGTTGCCCACTCACACGATAAGAAGAAGAAGACCCCGGCTGATTGTGTGCACTTGTTCGTACAATCTCTAAAGCGGCGCGCTATGTGTGAGTGCCCCGACACAGCGGCCAACAGAGCGGCCACTTGCATGAAGCTTTCATTCTGTAGCATTCATTTTGTTATTTATAACCAAATGTTTTTATATTCTATTGTTATTATCTGCTACAAAACAGTTTAAAAGTTACAAAAGTTTGGTTGTTAACAACACTTTTTTCAGTGTATCTTCGTTTGTTAACACTATGTAATACAACGATAAAAAACCTTGATTCGAATCTAAACAAGCCCTAAGAATAATGATAAAAGTTAGAAAGAACAAAAGCGAAAACACGATTACAAATAAAAAACAGTTTTGTTAAAAACATAAAAGAACAAAGGGAGAAATCAAACCACAAATTGTATACGGAAGTGAGAGGGCGGGGAACGGAAATGATATTACCGATAACTTTCCGAGCAAAACGCGAGGGCTTTTGCACGGAACCCTAACTTGTTGTGATAGCCCGTCGTACAATAGTTTGATGAAAGTAGGTGTTAGTATACATTTACAGATAGTAAAATAATAAGGAAAGAAATGGGTATGAGGAAGGTTGTATTGAGAAAAATTTACTTTTTTTTTTATTGGCCAGAAAAAAAACTTACATAGGTTTTTAGAGGACCTTTCAAAATACATTAAAAACATCACATTCATTACTAGGCTGCATCGGAGCTGTGCTATTAAGGTACAAATAACTTCTAAGTTTGTATGTGAGAAATCGCTTTTTCGCTAAGACCACCTTGTTTTGTATCTTCTGTATTTCTTTACGGTATATTTTGCTGAGTAGGTAATATGTTTCGATTGATTGATTGAAAATAAGTTGATTCTTAAAGGCTTTGGTTACTTTTTCATGAACCTCTAGGCCGAGATTCAGAGACGATTTTTTTTAGTCTTAGCTCGAGCTAAGCAAGGGAAAATGTATGGGTTTTAACAAACGGGAGTTCGAACTATGACTTAAAAATCGTCTCTGAATCTTGGCCTTAGAGTCAAATATCTCAGCTCCGATGCGAGCTAGGCCATAAGTGTTTATTACAATATGGTTGTTTTTTATAGTACTAATATTATACAATACTTTGATTGTTGACCGCGACTGTAAAAAATTATAATACCTTTACTCATACCCATTTACGCACAAAACTTAAAAACTACTTCTTCAGAATCCATAACAAAACATCTTTACTGAGATTCTTTGACTAATTATTATAAGGACTAGCCTTGCGGTAGCATTTCCCCTCTGCCACGGTATAAGCACAATTGATCTTGTGCATTTACATTCAATTTTACACCTTATCACTAAACGAGACAGCCTATAATTGCGAAATAATAACTTCGAACTTAGAACGTTTGGGGTTCACACGAGACTACTTTTCATGATTTTTAACATTCAAAATTAGAATCTAAAGTTATGGGGAATAAAATCCAAAGATGCGGGTTTCATGTTACCTCGCCCCCCGCAAAAAATGGCAGAAATGTTTGTTAGTAGAATTACACGCGTAACCAGTCCACATATAAATAGTCAAAGCTGAGATTATAGAACTACGAAAAATTAATACTTAAAATGAAAGTTTAAAAATTATGTCTCTTGAAAAATTATGACTTGGACCCACAACCTGAACCTGCCGAACCCGGGCTTCCAATTGTGCTACCAAGCCCACTACGTCAAAGAACGAAATTCTTCATGTATTCCGTCTTAAGGGGTGTAGCCTACTAGTGTTTGAAGCGAATGGTTTAAAGAATTTCGTTCTCTGACTCGTTAGCTTAATTGGACGACAGCAAAGCCACAGTTTGGCAGTTTGTTTTCAATCTTGACTTCGATTTTAAATAGAAGCAAATAGAGCAACATGGTTCTTTCTTATACTGTGACAGGCGTATCCGCCCGGGGAAAACGACTCTCCAAACTAATCGATGTGAACGAGCGCGTGGCTCCGGTCAAAATGTAGCCGGTTTCTTTGAAAAATGAGACGAATTTTCAAAATCATTCTATGTTGTATTGTGAAGATATTGTAAATGAGTTAAATGGGTAAAACTGGAAACAAAAGGGGTGATTTTAGATTCCTTTTTCTTCAGTTTTGTTAATTAAAATAGATTTCGAGAAAAACCAAATCACTACTCATGTCCTGTAGATTGATCAATTATGTTTTTTGCTTAAAAAGTGCCATAGTTAATGTTACTATATATGTTACATTAGTTACAAAGTTACCAAATTTCATCAAAAATAATAGTAACGATAAAATGTATTTATTAAGGGTGAAAAGATATTTAATGTTATAATTATTATACAGGGTAATAAACAGCCAAGCAAAAATTAAAAAGGTAAATTCAGACCATCAAATTAAACAAATTTCACTATGGAACCACTCTCAGGAAACAAGATAAAAATATCAGCTGTTTCATACATTTGATTAGAGTAGGTACAGCTGTTTTGTAGAGAATTCGATCTTATTAGAAATAATATTATTTCTGCGATTACAAATGTTTTAGGAGAGCGATTTATTTTCAAAATAATGATTAACTTATCAGCTTTTAGAAAAGTATCAATGGAAAGGCCAGGACTGGGTACTTTTTTGCAATTATCTTTTTACGGTACCAAGTTCGAAAATTTCTGAATAATCTTAAAACCATCATAACTCGGTAACTACTCAATTTCGACCACCAGTTAACTGAGCTTCATTTATTGCAAATGACCTCGAGTATGACCTCTTTCAAGGAATAGGTCGAATTACCAATCACCCTGTACATAAGTACAGAATGAACTAAACTACACCTCATATAGTAAAATTACAAAAAAAAATTATCCACTTAGTCTTCACTGCAATCAATTAATACGACTGATATTTTTGTATTCTTTTGTTATCGACATAAATCGAAATTGATAACAAACCATCAGAGGTAATTAAATGAAACGTAATTTTTGGAATAATTGTCTGAAAGTTTTTTTTTAAATAACTGGGTCAAATGTATTACTATATTTGACCCACCAAATTTTTTTTATCGATCTTTGTTGGTTTCATTTTATGAAATCACACAATTCATTCTATTCCCTCCACTGAAATTATATCGTACCTCAATTTAGATAAAGTTCATTATTGTAAAATTGACTCTTATAGGCAGCAGTCAAAAAAGTGGTGCATCCTTGCAATGCTCTTCTTGCAATATTATGTTCTCGGATACAAACAACTTTAGTGTCACCAAGCCAAGAACAAAGGTACCTTTATGTCAAACAAAAGCCAATTTTTCTCCATAATTTGTGACTTTCCATCTGTCAAAATAGGCTTCTATCTTATCTTTCAAATTTTCTCTCTTCACTCTTCCATCTATCCTTAGCTTGTAAACAGAAACCCGCGAAATTGACTCATTGTTGGTTAGTTACAGAGTGGTGTTGGAGGTGGCTGGTAACTCAGACGCAGTCATACTGAGTGGACTGGAAGCTGATACGCAGTATCAAGTGACTGTCGCCGCTCTCTGGGGCGGCCACAAGTATCGAAGTAGGCCTATTGTCTTCCGCACGCTGGGTAAGTTTATAAACTTTCAAACTATGTCCGCTGGCTTAGTGACCCATAGTGAGGCTTGGCCTCCCTTGGAATCTCTTGCCAGTTGCTGGCTTCGAGCTCACGTAGATCAGCTTCGACATCGCCCATGAGAGACGTGAGGTGATCTTATCGAAGTTGACCAGTTTCAACCCATACATACGTTCCTGACATTTCAATCCTCACCCGTTCTTTTTGAAAATACTTCTGCTTTAGTAATCGATTGAGTAATCGTGGTAAATTAGCACGCTCTACAGTCTACATCTTATCTTATTCTATCCAAGAGCTCCATTGCTGCAGCAATATCTGAATTTCACTAAAGATGTAAAGTACTTAGAGACGAGAGTACGTAGAGACGGCCCGATAGCACAGTCGGTAGTGAACCTGCCTACTATGCCGAGGGTCGCGGGTTCGAATCCCGTAAGGGATAAATATTTGTACGATGAATATTTGTACCCGAGTCATGGACGTTTGCATCTATATACGAGTATGTATTCTGTATCGTTGTCTAGTCATCATAATACAAGTCCAGGCTAGATTATGGTACTTTAAATGTGACTAGATAATTTGTGTGACAATGTCCAAGATATTTATTTATTTATTGATTACTTAAATAAAACAATGCAGCTCAAATCTGACTTTATCTGCAGGATCTGCTCCATTTGTGTGAATCTTTTTTATGTGTAGAAATTAACACTGTGTCGTCGGTACATCATTTTTTCAATAAAACACGAAAATAGAATATTAGATTCGATTAGGTAATCCACGGATTATCCCATTTAAGCAATTCGCAAAGCCTTTTCTGATCGGCTTAGTTGTTATCAACAGGATTGGACGATAAAAAACTCAATAGCTGGGACGTAATAATTCTTCCTTGATATAAACGTTTTCCCTTATATTCTTTGTACATGCCTACTCAATATATTATAATTATTTTACCTTCGTAAAAAGCATACTCTGGTCATAGTTTAAGAAAGGGTATGGTAGAATAATGTATAACGATTCCCTCTTGCTACCTGCTAATTTTGGCCTTACCCCATCTAGCAGAAAGCGTTGCTTTAAACTTAGGCGATGATGTATTCCTATCTCACTCGAACTCACTAAGTATCGCACGGGCTTACCTCTTCTTGTCAGTTATTATTTGTATGAACTGATAGCCAAGGTGTGCTATGGCATTCTCTAAGCCAAAGCTATAAAATGATTTTTTGGAACGTTTGAGGCGTAAAAGAGAAAGAAACAAAACTTTTTTTATCTCTTCTACATATTATTCATCTTTTCTTGTAGAATCGTCAAATCTTTCTAAAATCGTTTGCTTCTCTTGTCCTGCTACTTTTATTATTATGATTACCCTCTCCACATAGTGGGGTGTCTAATACAGGCAGTTAGGTGCGAAGTGGTTAGTTGTTATCTGCATCATCATCATCAGCCTATATACGTCTCACGGCAAGGCACAGGCCTACCCTAAGGGAGGGTGTATGTGCGTAAGTCCACCACGCGTGCCCAGTGCCGAGTGGTGGACTTTATATACTCATCTCGAATTTATATATTTCCTGACGATGTTTTCCTTCACCGTTTGAGAGCAGTCGGTATGACATACATAATAAATCATCAAATATAATAAATCTAATTCATTATTCGAACTAATCTAATTCATTGAATCAGTTCCAGTGATAAACATACATGATACAAGTACAAATATGGTTTAAGATATTTATTTCTCAAGAAGAAAGAATACAATTCACTTAAAATATTGAGAAATACAAGATAGATATTAAAACAAAATTTTTGAACGTACAGGGAACAACACGATAATTTAGGTTAGGTATACACATAGTTTTAAGACTTAGGGTGAAGTAAGGGTTTAAATAAACAGTAAAATAGCAAACTCCAAAACTTACAAACAAACACTCAAAGGTGTCCATAGAGTAGGCATAATACAAGAGAACACAACAACAAAAATATGCATTGAATTGTAATTTGAGGGTAGATAAAAATATGAGATGAGCAAACTTGAAAACAATACGATCACATTACCTCCAATGCCGTGTTTTATTAGCGACTAACTGCAATTGTTTGATTTTAACATTTACCGACTACCGTCTAAATATGTAGATAGCGCTCTATTCTCACTAGATTTAAAATAAAAACAATAGCGGTAGACCCAACCACGTTTTTCATCAGTCTGCAAGTTTGACAGTGAAAATGTATTCGGGTGAAATTGAAAAAAACCGCCTTTTGAAGACCAAAGCTATTCACTCTTTCAAATACTGTCAGTAGAATATCTACACTTTGTATAAAGGGGCAATAAACAAGAGATTTTCGTTCCACAAACAGATTCACCTTTATACAACTTTAATGAATTCAATCTACTTTTTTACCTTTTTATGATTGAATGTGGGGAATATTTTTACTGCTATGTACAGGGTCCATCTTAATAATGCTGACAGTTTTTTAAGAGAATGATCAGACCATAAAACTGAACAACGTTCACTACCGGATCAACAGCGAAGTCGCGAAAAATATATCTTCTGTCCCTTACATTTTGGTTCGAAACAGTGTTGGGCATGATTTAATTTTTTTAATTACAAATTGTAATTGTTCATTGTAATTCTCAATTTTTTTTTTAATTCAAGGGCAGGCCTCCATCACTCGGTTATAGGAACCGAGATAAGTACCTACACTTTGGCGCATCGTAGTCGATGCGCTTGTATGAATTCTGCCACTCTCTCCAGACGCCAACGTTGCATACGCCGCGCACTGTACGAAGTAATAAAGTAATAACGACGCTAAGTCAAGCGAAATCAGATACATTTTCGCGCGTACCATCTGGCAGTAAATGATGAATCGTGAAAACTGATCGTTTTCTAAGGAAGTGAAGTATCTGTTATTATGAAGTAACTGTAATCTGTGGCATGGTTTTCGAAAGTAAAGAAAAGTTGCAATAGCCATATGTTTGTAATATTATTTACAGTATTGTATAATTTTCCCTTGCCCGCTCTTTTTGGCAGCAATCCCATTTATTCGCGTGCCCATAGTAGCTATGGACACAAAAGTCATGCAAGGCACTCATTACCATTAAAAGCGGTCGTGTCCGATCGTGTTTACTTATAATTTAGTGTAGTCTGATAGATCTATTTATATAGGGTCCTTCTTAATATGCTGACACTTTTTAATGGGATGATTCGACCGTCATTCTGAACAACTTTCTCTATGGCACCAACATCGGAAAAAATCAGCGGTTCCATACAAAGCTGCAAACCTACTCAAGCCAAATGCATGGGACAGTTTTTTTTTCGCGATTTCGATGTTTGTCCCATAGAGAAAGTTGTTCAGTTTGATGGTCTGATCCTCCTCTTAAAAAACTGTCAGCATATTATGTTGGGTTCTGTATATTTTGTTTATTTAGATGTCTATAATAGGTAGGTACTTAAAGTAGTCAGACAAAAAAAACATCTGTGCTAACATGTTTTTTTTCAAAGTTTCAAAGAAGGTCTAATTATTATCACTAGCCTTCCCAATGCAGAACAAAAACCTCTCACGAATAGGCTGGAGAGGTCCCTGGGCCATATTCTACCTCGCTTTACCATCGCAGATTGGTAAAGACAAGAACGTATCCAGGGGAGTGTATAGGTGGATTATTTATCCATGATATAGAATCCATTATCCATCCATCCATCCATTATCCATTATTTATCCACGATATAGAATACATTTATAGACACAAACGTCTAGTACACTAGGGTCTTTGACTAATTATTATAAGGACTAGCCTTGCGGTAGAATTTCCCCTCTGCCACGGTAAAAGCACAATTGATCTTGTGCATTTACATTCAATTTTACACCTTATCACTAAACGAGACAGCCTATAATTGCGAAATAATAACTTCGAACTTAGAACGTTTGGGATTCACACGAGACTAGTTTTCATGATTTTTAACATTCAAAATTAGAATCTAAAGTTATGGGGAGTAAAATCCAAAGTTGCGGATTTCATGTTACCTCGCCCCCCGCAAAAAGTGGCAGAAATGTTTATTATTAGAATTACACGCGTAACCAGTCCACATATAAATAGTCAAAGACTAGGGTACATTTCTACCCCATTGGTCATACAAATACCTATTTGCCCATTTCGGGATTCGGACCCGCGATCCTCGGCTCAGCAGGCAGGTTCACCATCGACGGAGCCATCTAAACGACAAATCAATTCCGATTTCTATTCCTGCATGGCATGGCATAGATGCTCATGACTATATTCCCCGAGAGGGTAGTCAGAGATATTCTGAAACCTCAGAACATCCACGTTTCACAAGTACCAAAACTCTGACCAGTGTGACGGGGAGTGAGCCCGTCGCCACTTGTAATGGACAGTGGGTACAATACATGCCTCGAAATTGAAGCATGCAGGTTCCCTCACGATGTTTCCCTTCACCGAAAAGCCAGTGGTGTTACAAATAGTACATAAATTCCGAAAAATCGTTGGCACGAGTGGGCTTGGACAGGGATTGAACCATCACCTCCTGCACGGCAAGGTTATACGCCACTTGACCATCACGGCATTCCTGCATTATTGCTGTTATATCCTACGTCATTTACTGTATTAGTTATAGGTACTAGGTACTAATTCTGGTGCATCCAATGTCTAATGTTCCTATGGTAGTCATAATTATGTCGAGTTATTGTCATAATTATGATACCAAATCAAAAAGAAAACCCTTGAAAAGAAGCAATAATATAAAGCCTCAAAATTCGAATAAGTAGTTGCTGTATATTATTTTTCTACATTCCTTTATCACAGTTTGGGCAAAACCTTTGCCACCCAAAGGATATGCCGATCCGATCCGAAAATCGTAAAAATCCACTTCTCCTGAATATAAAATAACTTACTTACTTATGTTAATCCAACCTCCACCTGAAAACCATCTCGGGGAATAGATACAAACTAAATATTTTCATAATTTTGTCCCAGAAGGGATGTTTATTTTAGTATGGAAACAACCTTTGCTTTAATCATTTTGATATGTTATTGCTCTCACCCAGAATTTAACTGAAAAATATGTTAATGAATTGAACCTTGCCGTCGACCGTATTATTTTGCGCAGCTAAATTATTTTTCGGCTAAACGAAATTTTAGGGTTTTGAATTACAGAGACAGAGATTTGTTAACATTTACTTTGAACTCTCAGAACAGCGTTGTAGTAATTATAGTACTCTGTGATATTAGTAACGTCCAAGATACGTCAGATATTTTAGATAATTTAGATAAATAAACAAAATTTATTTGCTAAACAGAATTGTAATTGGATGTGTCCTGTTTTTGGTTTTTATCAACGAATTGCCGAAAATATTAGACGTCCTTACTGTAATGTTTGCAGACGACATTTCGCTACTATTTCAACTTAACGCAACGGAAAACTACCATGAAAAAATTCAAAACACACTTCGAACTATCCAAACTTGGCTACAACATAATAATTTGGAAATGAATCCCACTAAAACAAAACTCATACAGTTCTATCCCCCCCAGCGTACACCACTTACCTTAAATATAAACATAAATAACGTCCCGATTGAAGAGGCAGACCACTGTACACTATTGGGCCTAATCATAGATAACAATGTAAACTGGAAAGATCACATCTCACACATAAAAACTAAATTATCTAGATTCCTTTACGTTTTACACACACTGCGATTAAATACTAATTTTGAAACGGCATTATCGACATACTTTGCTTACGCAGACGCATGGCTGCGATACGGTGTGATATTATGGGCAAATAGCACCGACGCGCACGATCTGTTTGTGATGCAGAAAAAATGCATTCGTATTCTAGCACGCATCCCCTCCACTGATAGCTGTAAACCGTACTTCCTTCAATATAAAATTCTCACATTACCTTCTTTGTATATATTGGAAATGGCTAAATTCGTTCATCAAAATAAACAATTATTTAATAAAAATAAGAAAGACTATCTGCGACACAATTTACGGTCTAAAAATGAATTTTCTTTACCAGTCTCAACTATGACCATGTACCACAAAAGTCCATACTTTTCAGCTATAAAAATATACAATAAAATACCAGAATGTTTCAAGTTAGAACCAAAAACTCATATATTTAATAATAAACTTAAACAATACTTAATAGATAAATGTTATTATGACAGGAAAGAATTTTTTGATGACATTTTATGATATTATTTTTGGTTTGTTTGTTTTTTTTTTTTTTTTTTTTATTTTTTTTTATTTTAATCTCAAAGACATAAATTATAGCGCCTAAGTATTATTATTATTATGTCTCAATTTTTGTTTGTAAAAATAATTTTCTAATGTTGTTATTTAATGGAATGAATGTTAAAATTGTAACCTAGTATTGATAATGAATTTAATTTGTATTGTATTATATTTAAATGTGAAAAATTATGTTCTGTGTTCCACAGCATGCTGTGCCCACAATGGGTATCATATGCTGATCTGCTATGTATTATAATACCTTTTATATACCATATGATCCGCATGAATAAATGAATTATGAATTATGAATTGGCCAGAAAGCTAAATAGCAATCGGAATATCTTTTCATCTTTATATGAAATGAAGTATAGTTAGTTTCAACAATATTGATCAAATAAACTAATAACGCTTTAAATAAAAACAAGCCTACAATCTCTAGTTAGATTGTAAAAAAATAGGAGTGATACTTATGGTAGCAAATTTTCTGATATTCACCTACTGATTACTTGTAACACATAATAAATACAAGTACCAACCGGTACGAAGAATCACTTCAAAAACAGATTTAAATAAACAGCGACTCTCTTTGCACGGCAATAAGTTATTCGCACCCGTCCTATCATACAATTCGCGAATAACCTACCAACCGTCAAAACGGCGCGCGTGCAAGCAAAAATTATAAATAAAATAATTGACATTGACTACTCACAAAATCGCGGCAAGTCTAATGAGATTTGACCAAAAAGTTTACACGGTATACCTAACCTATTGCCATTCACCACTCCAAAACACGATATGTGTATTTTAACAAAAATCGGACACGATACAAGCATAGAGATTTGTTTCTAAATTGTTTCTGCAAAATTTCATTGAGTTATATTGGTTAGTATTGAAAATATCACCTGACTTCGTTTGTATGCAGCGCGCATTTACGCATTCGGAATAAACTTCTCTTAAGTTAAAACAGTGCCAGAGCATACCTAAGGTAAGGTTATCAAACATTCAGCGCCGAATAGTTAATGAAGTTATATTCAACTACTGTTCACGATCGATGGATCAGAATTATTCAAAAGAGAGATCAGTGTTTTTTTTTTTTGAGTATATTTTAGACTATTTTAAACTGTAGGTGTACTTGACTAATAATTAACACCATTACAGATAAATTGGTACCAACAATAAGAACACTATTTGCCTTTGTAGATCGACTTAATAAAAAATAAACATAGGAAAAAAATTAAAAAAGGTCGGAAAATTAAAAATGGGTAACTTTGTAACTATTTTATACATTAACAAAACTGAAAAATCTACAGGACATGAGAAGTGATTTTGTTTTTCTCGAAATATATTTTAATTAATAAGACGAAAAAAGGAATCTCGAAGGAGGCATCGTGAAGAAACCTGAATGCTTCAATTTCGAGGCATGTATTGTACCCACTGTCCATTATACGTGGTGACGGGCTCTCCCCCGTCACACTGGACACAGTTTCGGTGCTACTGGTGAAACATGGATGTTCTGAGGTTTCAGAATATCTCTGACTACCCCCTTGGGAAAATAGTCGTGAGCATAAGCTATGTAGGAATCAAAAATCACCCCTTTTTTCAGTTGTCATCCCATTTTACTTTTACATTGTTGATCGGAAGAAAATAAAACTTTACAATTTACTTTTTGCGTCACTGTCCATTATAAGTGGCGACGGGCTCACCCCTGTCACACAGGACAGAGTTTCATCGCATTTTTCAAATAAAACGGCTGAATTCTGACCGGACCCACGCGCACGTTCACATCGATTAGTATGGAGAGTCGTGTTCCCGGGCGGATACGCCTACATTTCCGTTTTTAGGTTACTGTTAATAATGTGCAAGTAATTGAGGGGGCATACAAACCGACAGAATGAACGAAAGTATAAGGGTCCTTTGTTTGATTACGGAAACCTTTTTAGGGTAAAATAGGTAGGTAAAACCCCGGAATATTATTATAGTTTTTACTGATCAATTATGTTTTCGATTTATCAAAATATGTAAAATAAATTATGATAACGAAATATTTCGATGAAATTAGTCAAATTATAATGAGTCATTATTTTATAAAATATAGTGTTGTTGCGGGCTCGATTGTGGCTTCGCCTGTCAAAAACCTTTGTAATTTTAAGCGGTTAGATAATTTTAATAGTTAAATAATTAAAGCCGTGGCCGTAATGAACAATTTTAGATGAAACGTCCTAGGCAAGTCTAAGTAAATGAGTGAGATTAGATTTCAAAATTCTCTTTGAACCTGCCAGATGAGAAAAATGTAATGCTAATTATAAGTATAACTTTATAGAAAGTTGTTATTCTTTAAACGTGAGAGCGAGAGCAACAAAATTCGAAATGTAATTTATTCATCAACTACAGGGTGAAATTGATATAATTATCATCCTAGCATATAATTAGCATTGCCGAGGCAAAGATCTTCGATGCGGAGATTGGCCGTCTACTGAGGGAGCAAAATTGTAACCCCCGTTCCGGGTCGTTTCTGCTGCAGAGGATAGCCGTAGCAATTCAGCGTGGCAACTCTCTGCTAGCATTATAGGCTCCTTTGCGCCAGGATCGACAAGGGGCGGGTTATTGTTATTGACGACGCTTGTGCTGACCACTAAATTTTTGTGATTATTCTATTTTTGTGACATAAATAAATTCCTTTATTAGCGTCCTTTTAAACTAAGAGTCTACCCATCAAACTGAAAACGTTTACTATGGGAGCAAACCTATCAGAGCAAAATAAAAATCAGCTATTCTATACTGCAGTACCTACTAGACTCAAATGAATGCAACAGCTGATTTGTTTTTGCTCCGATCTATTTGCTCCCATGGTAAAAGATGTTCAATATATCAAAAAATATAATATATTTATACTATATTATATATAGAAATATATATAATATAAAAAATATATATACTTTCTTGTCGATGGTGTATTCGTCAATCATTTATCTTTTCTCCAAGTAGTTAGTTAGTTTCTGATACGACACGACAGCATCGTTTTCCTTCACCTGTGATAGATAACTCTGTCTAGGTCTTCCCCTGCTTCTCTTCCGTTCTGTTTCCTCTTCCTGTACTAAAAATCGCGGTCCGCCCCAAGCCCGTCCCAGTATCCCCAGACTGTGCTTTATAGAAATTCAGTTGCATTAAGGAATGTTACCAGAGATCGAAACATAACCTGTAATTATAGTATAATTGATAATATTTATAGCTGATAGTATGTCCCCAACTTTAAATTTAAACCTGTTGCATGCGCAACGTGCGTGCATCGTTCCCCAATAGACAAGAAAATAATTCTAGTACATTTTAGTATTTATGGAACAAGGTTAATTAATAGTACCTATGCTGTCACTATACTACATGAACTTTGGATAACATTTTTTTTAAATATTTGATAAAAGCAAAACACTTTATTCTTAATACAGTTTTTGAGAGTTACGCGGTTATTATTTAATCTAGAATTAAACATTTTAATGGGTTCTTACCGCGTTATGGTATATTTGAGTTCTCGATATTTTGGAAGTGTTACAACTGCCATGATCACGGGATGACTGAGGAACTGCAGGTAGATTTTGAAGAGCAGACAAATCTGTCTACCCTCACTCTTCGTCGTTTGCTCCGACCACCACTATCGAGACTCACTTGATTGTCATTGTCACTTTTGTCACTTGGTCCAAACCCGACAAATGACTTTATTTTTATTCATTAAATTTGAAGTTAAGAAAATTAAAATTATGAAAAATCCAATAAATTCTAAGCCGATCCGAGGTATCACAGTCAAATTCTAAATTCACTATATTCAGAATACGCCACTTCAAAATTGAAGCATGTTAGCATACATTTTTATTTATAGGAAAATTGTTCGTGATTGGTAATCTGACTCGAGTTACGTACACAGTACTGCAGCATAGTATTTTTTTGTTAGTCGAGTTCGAGGCAGGCTCGAAAAGGTGACACCATGAGTTTTCATTTTATTTCATTTATTTTTCATTTTATTTATTCGGCCTTAAATGTTGAAGTTGGATGCTTATTGCAACTAATGGAGGGATACCGCATTGAATAGAGTTATGTGGAAGAGTTTAGTGTAGACCTTTGCCCAGCTGTGGGATGAAGCATTGTTATAACTGTAATAATTATAACTAGGTACACACCTATAACACAAGGTTTTATGTTTATGTTGTCATTTCTATTTCATAGCATGACGCCGTACCCAATGGTATACCTTTGTTTTTTCGAATTACTTAATGTAATAATTTAAATGTAAATATATGTAATTTTTATATTTTTTTATGTGAGTAGGTATTTTTCATAAATTCGTCCATTTAGATATTTACATAATGGTGTAGATAAAAAGCTATTAGGCAAATTGGAGCGCGTTTAATCGCACTTTTTCAAATTAATCTAGTCAAGAGCAAACAATTTAAACTTCGTTACTATCACACTAAAGTTCACAAATAATTTAATGTTATTATGGTAGAAGCGTGTTAAATTTTTTCTTATTTATCTGTTTTTCTCTAACATACATTCAGAGTCCTTCTTAATATGCTGACAGTTTTTTAAGGGGATGACCAGACTATCAAACTGAACAACTGTCTCTATGGGACCAAAATCGAAATTGCGAAAAAACATCTGCTGTCCCATACATTTAGCTAAAGTAGATTTGCAGTTTTGTATGGAGCAGTTGATTTTTTTTTGCGATTTCGATGTTGGTCCCATAGAGAGAGTTGTTCAGTTTGAAGGTGTGATCATCCCCTTAAAAAAGTGTCAGCATATTAAGAAGGACCCTGTACATTACAATGCTTTACTATTTCTTTTCTTCCGCATTATCACGAGTAGAACTTGCTTCAGGATGTAATTGAAATAAGTTGAAACACTTTCAGGGGTGTTTCAGTCAAAACATCAAACTGAACCACTTTTTCTATGGGAGCAAACCGGATATCACAAAAGAAATCTGCTGTTCCATCCTAAACTGCAATGCCTACTGGACTCAAATGTATCAACAGCAGATTTTTTTGTAATTTAAGGTTTGCTCCCATAGCAAAAGTTGTTCAGTTTGGTGAACCACCTTGTAGTATTTATTCTGTGGCATGACGCTACTGTACCTATGTTAAAATTAGTTGGCTTGGTTTTTTCTTTACGGGTCGGTTGTTGCACAAAGATTTTGTAATTTGACAGCTTTGTTTATTGTAGTCGTAAAATATGTTTACAGAATGTGTCAGAATGATTGACGAACAGTTTATCGTTTAATTAAAGCAGGGAATTCATGAGGCAACATTTGTTGCGCGTTGTGTGGTGCGACTTGAGAATAACAAAATAATTAAGCAGACATACATATTTTCCTTTATTCTTCACTGAAACATAAACTTTAACAAAAACCTATAAAGAAATGTTCTATCATATAGTATAAATACACGAGAAAACTGTCACATATTTCGGAATGCTTTAAGTAATAAAAACAGAGGCACATCTTGATTTTTCTCTTTTTCTCGTGGGTGACATGCTAGGCCTACAGGTAATCAAAATCATTAACTAGTTTAGTTTTTCATTAGATTCAATGTATTTTTGATTAGGTTTTAACACAGAACATTATAAGAGGGGTTAGAAGTGCAAAGTAGGCGTGGAACGTGTCGCCACAGGTTATGCAATGATTTGCATAACACCATAAGGCGCGCGGCGTGGTGCGAGCGAGAGGGTATGAGTAATTGTAGCAGCGTGAGCGGGAAGACAAGTGGCGATAGCCGACTCGGAAGCAAAAGCGCTACTTTGCATTTCTAACCCCTCTTATAATGTTCTGTGGGTTTTAAAACATGTAGCAGAGATTGTAACACTGTGATTAGTACACTATTTCGCGATTTCGATGTTGGTGCCATAGAGAAAGTTGTTCAGTTTGACGGTCTGATCATACCCTTAAAAAATTGTCAGCATATTAAGAAGGACCCCATTTAAAGTCCAACATTTTTATTGGCGAATTTCCAATAGGTTCCTTATGGAAAGTTTGTTCAGTATCATAGGTACAATCACCCCTTAAAGTAAAGCAACTGTTTACCCTAACATCCTGTAGACTGATGACGAAGTTTCAAATATTTCTGTATTTACATACAACTTCCAACTACATCCCTGCCTTATGCCTGTAGCATTAAAGGACGTTATGCAGTAAACCCAATTCTCATTTACTGGCTCTCCATATCAGTCCCGTACAGTCAGACGATTGCGGTGACAAAATTAAGGTCAATGCGCATTTATTACTATGTAGCGACAATCAACCCAGAGTCACGTAGTCATCGAGCACGGTACGTATTTGGATAAGGAAATCAAATGGGCATTTCGAATTATCCGCTTATCATAGTTTTTTGTACCAAATGCAATAGCTGATAGAATAAAAAGTATGAAAAGTCATTTTTTTTTTGCGAATTTCGTAATTATGTTTCTAGTGTAAGTTGTTCAGTATCATTGGTACAATCTTAAAGTAACTGTTTACCCTAAAACCCTGCATGTATAAACGTCTCAATGCAGGGCACAGGCTTTTCGTCAAGAGTGAGTATCTCAAGAGCTATGGGCGGAGATATCGGCATGCCTTATAGAGACCACTGGTGATAAGAGGGCTGGCAGTTACCTACGTCAGCGCATAAGCTTGGCGATTCAGAGGGGGAATGCTGCCAGGGTTCTTGGAACCGTCCCTCGGGGAGAGGCTTTGGAGGAGGTTTACAGCTTGTAGGTCCCACCCCCCCTTTTTTTTTTGTTTGTTTGTGTTGGAATTTGACGAAGCTTGTTGCAGATATACGGGATGTATTTATTGACGAAACGTGTTGTGGATCAGAGTGGTGTATTTCCTTTGACGAAGCGTGTTGTGGATGTGAGTGATGTATTACCATTGATAAAGCCTGTTACGGATGTGAGTATTGTATTACCTTTGACGAAGCCTCTTGTGTATACGCACTTTGTATTTTTTCTATAATTTTTGAATTTGAATAAATATAATTATTTTACCTAAGTGTTTATTTAATTTTCGATATTGTCTCGTTAAACAATACGCTCGAGATTTCCCGTTAATTTTGCTTGCGATCAATAATTAGAAACTTGAAGTTATTAAGTCTCTCACTAACTTTACCTATTGAGGAACTTAGTACTTAACTTCCAAGAAACTTAGTACATACACGTACATGGATCTAATGGCTAAAGTTCCTTGCACGTGAAAATTTCTTGGTAAAATTCAATTGAGTGTCAAATGACTCCACGCCCCTCTTATACGCGAAATTGGGTCCGACAGTTTGAAAGGTGCACAGGGTACTCTAACTGAAGAGGGACAAATAGGTCCATTCAAGTATTAGAGCTAGAAAGGCATCTAGGTCTCATGTACGTGTGCAGAAAAGAGGTGCGATGTTTCACTGGCGTATGGGAATGTACCGGGTACTGAGGATCATATAGGGTGGTTCCAGGTTCCTTCTTATTATGCAGACACTTTTTTAAGGGGATGATCAGACCGTCATCGTCAAACTGAACAACTTTCTCAATGGCACCAAAACTGAAATATCGAACAAAAAATCGTCTGTTCCATACTAAACTGCAAACCCACTCGAGCCAAATGTATGGGACAGCTGATTTTTTTTGCTGTTGGTCCCATAGAGAGAGTTGTTCAGTTTGATAGTCTGGTTATCCCCTTAAAAAACTGTCAGCACATTAAGAAGGACTCTGTATACTGTCAATATACGACAATGTCACTATACTGATACGGTTATTTAATAAATTGGTGGCCATAATCATGAGATTCCATATCCTACTTTTGCCTATATTATTATCACAACTTTATACAGAGTGTAACAAAACCACCCGAGTAATATTTTTAAAGAGGGTAGTTTAGGATTTAGACCATATATAATGGATCAATTTTCACTATGAAGCAAACATCGAAAAATAAAAAAACTGCCTTTTCACACAAAACTGCAGTCCCCGACTATTCGACTCAAATTTTAATTTTTTTCTCCATGTAGGAAGGATCCGTAGTGAAAGTTGTTCAGTTTGATGGTCTAAACCACCCCTTTAAATATTACTAGGGTGTTTTATAGCCTATGAGTGATCTCTGACAGCAGGAACGCCATGACAGCATTACATCCTCCAACTTCTCTTAAGGGGATATAATTCGGAGCGCGCTCCATACAAACGTACTATGGTGATATTTTCAATACTAACCAATTAAAGTCAATAAAATTTTGCAGAAACAATCTAGAAACAGATCTCTATGCTTGTATGGAGTCACTTCATACTCTGGTCCCCGCTCCGTACACATTCCCCCATTTTGTGAAAACAATCTTCCTATTACCCCACATTCTACACAATTTGGTAAAAGAACCTTTTTAATCAGAAATGTTAACTTGTTAAGTGGGATGTGTCCGGAATGATGTCTAGTGCTGTAACTAGATAAAATTTAGTTAGTCTACTACAGTCATCGAACCATGGAGTTTTATCGGATATAGCACTTAACTAAACTCAAACACGAACTGAAACGTGATTTTGGTCTCGTATTATTATTAATTTTGTAAACTTGTTTGTTTGCACGTTGATTCATTATTGATCATCATGCCAGTAGCTTCGTGGGTAGTTACGCGCTGCTGCGTCCAATCCGAATCGGAGAAAAAACGGAAGTCGAAAAAAATATTCACAGCCGTGATTCTGTTTTGGAAGGAATGTCCATTCTTTTGTCTATACATAAATAATATCGATTTACAGCATTAGTGGACACTGGAACTGCCTCCGTGGTCTAATGTTTAAGAGCATTGGGCTCTTGAGGTCGTGGGGATTCCCACGGGGACACCTAGTGATATGTCACTTTGTGAATTTTTCCCTAGTTGGCTAGGACATTGCAGGCTGAATCACGTGATTGTCTGAAATGAATGATAATTATTTGCTTCGGTTTGCACGTTATGCCGTTGGTCCCGGTTACTATTTCTGGTGATAGTAGTCGTTACATAAAAACCACGTCAGAGGCCGTAAGGCGGTCTGAAAAAACTCTGACACCAGGGCTTGCCCACACGATAAGAAGAAGATTAGTGGACAAAGAGCACGCTTATTGTTGAAGATATTTCTTCCAGTAGATCCGTGACAGTACGAGCATAAGCATATGCTCACGACTATATTCCCCGAGGGGGTAGTTAGAGATATTCTGAAACCTCAGAACATCCACGTTTCACTAGCAGTACAGAAACTCAGTTCAGTGTGACCACGAGCCCTTCGCCAATTAAAGTGACAGTATGAGAGTTTACAAAAAGAGGCAAGTTGGTTCTATCCTTTTATATATTAATCTAACCAAAATTATACAAAACAAAATCAATATTTTTGAAATAACACGCTAACTAAGCGTTATCTTCTCTCAAATAAAACTGTCAAAAGAAAATACCGTAGTACCTAGTACGAATACATTGTAGATTAGGATACAATGTGGGAGTCGCGCTGCAAGTCTGGCGGAGTACGGACGCGTGCGTATCGGCGCGTTGGGCTTGCACGTGGCTCCGCCATTTTGTGAACTCTTTTGTGTTTTAACCTTAAAACAATCACTTGAGATTATAAACTACTTACATTGGCAAAACTGACACGCTAGACTTAATTAATAATACTGATCATTTTCCTACGTATACTCTTCACACAACGAGACATGGCTGAATTGTGATATCAAAATTGAAATTGAATTGGATACAATGTGTATGTCATCCACTTTGACTATTTATATGTGGACTGGTTATGCGTGTAATTCTACTAACAAACATTTCTGCCACTTTTTGCGGGGGGCGAGGTAACATGAAATCCGCAACTTTAGATTTTATTCCCCATAACTTTAGATTCTAATTTTGAATGTTAAAAATTATGAAAAGTAGTCTCGTGTGAACCCCAAACGTTCTAAGTTATAATTTCGCAATTATAGGCTGTCTCAATAATAAATGCTCAAGATCAATTGTGCTTAAACCGTGGCAGAGGGAAAATGCTACCGCAAGGCTAGTCCTTATAATAATTAGTCAAAGCTCATCCATAATACTCTGTTTTCTGGCTTATGGTCGTCGTATTGAAGGCAACAGAACTTCTCTAATAGTACAAATTCACAATTATTTAAATCAAGTTTCATTTGCGTATAATATGAATACGTCAGACGGTATGTTTCCCCGATATAATTATATATGGAATCCACCCTTGTAAAGCAATATAATCTTCCATTGTACTCTCATATCCCAGTATTACTGTATTTGCATAATTATTGTCTTTGCAGCTTTGTTGTAGCAGTAAGTGGAGATTAGACTGTGAAATTGTAGAGCAAACTCACAGATACCGAGTAAACCGTATGGTGATTGCAGAAGTCTAATTACAACGGTTTTTGATTAGGTGCCTAATTTGTATAGTTTCAGTGTTTATTTTTGTATAACCAGGTTTAATGCTTTGGGCGCCTGTTTCACCACTTCTGGATGGTTTCTTGATAGCTTGTCTGGCCGTTCGTTTGACATCGTGGAGCGATCTGTCGGATGGGCTGTTGAGGGCTTGTGCGGGAGTGGTGGGGCGGACCTTGACCAAGGGTCATTATTTATACTTACTTATTACCTACTTTATTTGAAATTGTTACTTATTTTTGGCTTGTCTCTCAATATACCTAAGTGATTTGTAACTGCTGGGAAGATGCGATTTCCTCCCAATACAAGCATTTATCATGCTCGAAAGGTGGATTTCAATTTTAAATTATGTTAAAAATATTGAGATACGAGTATAATAAACATTTTAATTTTTTATTTTATTTTTGATTTTTAATACTAGTATTCCATGTAAAAGTGATGGGTTGAGGCATCCAACCTCATTTTAAATATACAGGGTTCTTCTTAATATGCTGACACTTTAAGGTGATGATCAGACCATGAACCTGAAAATTTTTCTCTAAGGTACTAACAACGAAATCGCGAAAAAAAAATCAACTGTCCTATACAACGTGTTACAAAAGTAAAAATAAACATTTAAAACTTTTAAGGGGGTTGTTTAGACCATGGAACTGAACAACTTTCACTATGGGACCAACATAAAAATCGCGAAAAAAAATATCAGCTTTCCCATACATTTAGCTAGAGTAGATTTTTAGTTTAGTATGGAACATCAGAATTTTTTTTAACGAATTTGATATTGGTCCCATAGTGAAAGTTGTTCAGTATGATGGTCTAAATCATCCCCTTAAATGTTTATTTGTATTTTTGTAACACCTTGTATAGGGTCCTTCTTAATTATGCTAAGACTTTTTAAGGGGATGATCAGACCATCAAATTGAACAACTTTCTCTATGGGACCAACATCAAAATCGCGAAAAAAATCTGGTGTCCCATTTGGCTCGAGTAGGTTCGCAGTTTTGTATGGAACAGCTGCTTTTTTTTCGCGATTTTGATGTTGGTGCCATATAGAATGTTGTTCAGTTTGACAATCTGATCATCCCCTTAAAAATGTAAGCATTTAAAGAAGGACCCTATATTACTTTGAATTGAATACGAGAGCGTTTTCTTCTTCTTCGTCTGTCTAATTCCTTCAATGCGGAACATACCTAAGCCTTCCACATTGCAAGCCAATCGCTAATATACGGTGTTTTGTAGTATGGCAAATTAGACTCAAATACATATTATATCTATATTTACAGAAATATTCAACGATTTTTAAACAATTTATTAAACTAACAAAATATGAATTACACAAAAATGTACAATAATAAATTTGTGTCTGATGCGAAGAAAAAACATTTCTATTTAGAAATTCCTTATAAAATTAAATCAAGCATTCATAGCTTTACTATAAGACTAACAAATTTAAAAACGATTAAAAATTCAAGTTTCTAAGTGATATTTCATACAATTACAATAATTTATTCAACTTTTATTAAAGTCAAGTAAATTTCACCAGATTATAAATTAGAGTGGAAGGTTTTTGACCTTACCGTATTCCACTAGACTTCAAAATGTTTTGCGCTCGGAACCATATGGGTAGTTTCAACGAAGCTAAGTGAAAATTTGCATATCCGATTTACATATTACGGCCCATTCTACATTGTTGGGGTTTAAGATTTTCATAAAGTTAGATTTGGACTGCAAAACCTTATATTTAACGCCATTGTTCGAAATCTAACTTAAAATTAGTTCATAGAACGGTCATTAACCCAAGTCAGTTAGGTATATGTTTGCATCCAAATCAGTGCACTTTACGAACCCGGAGTGCAGTCTTTATGAAGTTATAACATGCAAGTATTATCGTGTAAGCTTGAATATCAATATCGAAATCAGCTTATAGATGCCCCAACATAGGGAATATAATATCACAAATAGATGGTAGAAGGTTAGATGCGCCATAACCTATTGCGCTTGTCTTATTGCCTACATTACTCCTGCTTCCCAAAACGTCTTTGCGATGTGTCAGTTGGTAACTAGTTCTTTTTGCTGATTGCTATTGTCTATATTCGTTATTAGCCTTAGTACATAATACAATGTTCTTGCTTAACTTAGTGCATAATATATTACGTTGAACTGCAGTTTTTTTCTTATTAGTAGGGTTAGTACTGTATACCTATACAATGAGGCAATTAATCTTTCTGCAAACAATTATAGGATACGTATTCCTGTAAGTGTCTTGAAGGATAATCTTGTAGCTAACTGTAAGACTGAGAATTAAAAACAAATGCTCTTGAGAATATCTACGCTTGTGAAATGTTCTTATAAGTAAAAGTGTCCTGTAACTGTTCTGTAGTTTGTCTTGTAGCAAACTATAAGACTGAGATATAAAAACGAATGCTCTTGAGTATGTTAAAGCTTGTTGAATGCTATTTTAAGTAAAAGAGTCTACAACGATGCCATTATAAGAACGTTATTAGTAGAGATATACTTATAATAATTCCTTATAGGATTACTTTGCTTGTTGGGTATTCCCCGTGGGGTCGTCAGGGACATTCTGAAAACTCAGAACATGACGTGCCCGTCGCCATTTGTAATAGGCAGTGCAATAAATGCCTCGAAATTGAAACATGCAGGTTTCCTCACGATGTTTTCCTTCACCGAAAAGCCAGTGGGTATTACAAATCGTACAAAAATTCTTGATAAAAGTAAAAATACTGAATAAAACTGTATCTTGTACCGACCGAATAAAAGAAATACTTATTTCTTACCCTCACTTTATAAGCTGCTTACCCAGACGACATTTACAAATCTTTTTGATAATATGTTCATAGCCACCTATTCAATTGTAAAAAAACGTACTTTATTGTAAATACGCCCTTAGATTTGAGTTAAAAATCCTGGTACAAGCTCTTTTAAAATTTCTACTTTCAAGAGCAAAGCAACGTGTAGGTAATATTGTGTAGTGAATACAATTTTATTCACGATAGCTCGGATGTTCCCACGGATTTGAATTTGTACTAAATTCCAACAAGAAAATGAAATGATATTTTTATAGAAGACCACAAATTGTGTTGTCATATTCAAGAGTAAAATTGAACTATAAACTAATAACTTTTTTAGAATGCAGTTTTAGCAAAGTCCAATTAGCCTACTTAAGGTGGTTGCAGAGTTGTTAATTTCATACAAAAGTTCGACGCGTAATACGCGAAGCCGGTATAATTAAAAGTAATATTTTATATATTGAAAAATAGTTTAGAAAATCTAGATGCCGCGTATTAAATAACATTTGCAATTTATAATTTAATTACGAAGATTTTTCTTGAAATTTTTCTTTGAAAAGTTCAAAGCTTTATATCTTCATAATTATATTAAAAAATTGCAAATGTTATTTGATACGCGGCATCTAGATTTACTTAACTATTTTTCCATATATAAAATATTACTTTTAGTTGTACCGTCTACGCGTATTACGCGTCAAACTTTTGTATGAAATTGACAACTCTGCAACCACCTTAAGTTTTCTAAATTACGATAGCAAATAGCATAGAAAATACAAAAGCTACCTACACGGCATGTTTAATTTCATACAAATGCATATTATCTGTATTCATAGTATAATGGGTGTAAAATTAAATGCATTAAATATGAAACACGGTGATTTAGGCCATCAAACTGAACAGTTTTCACTGTGGGACCAGCACTCGCGAAAACTTTAATCGCTCCTCGACCCTACTGTATGGAACATCTTTGTTTTTTTTTCGCGATTTCAATGTTGGTCCGTAGTGAAAGTTGTTCAGTTTGATGGTCTTACTAAAGATGTTTAATATTTAATGCATTTAATTTTACACTCTGAATGTTTTATTTAAACGAATAACTCACGACCGCCTCGCCATTGGCTCAGATAATCTTTTTTTTTGCTCTTTTCGCCTAGTGTAGGCAAGCGACAATTGATCGCCTTCTATCTCGTTCCTTACACATGTCACTTGTTCTCAAATAACTTCATTGGCGTTGATTTATGCACGAGTAGTACATACAGGGTGTAAGGGACAGCCCTTCGCAACCAAAAACAGTGAACTCAGACCATTAAACTGAATAACTTCACTATGGATTATCGCCGGAAAAGCGAAAAAAAATCAGCTGTCCCATACAAAACTGCTGTACCTACCCGACTCAGATGTTTGGGACAGCAGATTTTTGTTTCGCGTTTCCGGAAGTAGGGTCCGTAGTGAAAGTTGTTCAGTTTGATGGTCTCAGATCACCGTTTTAGCTTGCGGTGGGCTGTCGCTTGCATCCTATATATTTTTGCTCCAGAGTGTATGACCGAAGATGTAATGCTATTTCAGTAACTGGAAGCTATATGAGCTGCGTATACAGTTCATTTGCCTTTCACCGAAGCTCACGTTCCATTTGTGCAAGTTGGCATCACTCCAGATGTTTAGTTTGCTTACCATCTTCCGGATACATGAGCATCTCGACGTAATGTGTTATTCTGATCAGTTGATTGTATATTATTTTCGTGTTTTAATATTAGGGTTTAGCGTGGATTACTCTCGTTTATGTTATTTTGAACTTTGAGCTGGAGGGATGGGCATATTGGTCTTACGGCTTATGATCAGCGCAGATAGAATGGCGGTGAATTGATTATTTACTAATAATTGAAATTCAACCTTAGATAATTCCACGTACGGCTGAAATTAGAGTAGTGATATGAAACATAACACTCTGACTGTCAGTTGCACGTACGTTCATTAAAGTAAATTCTCCATTAAATCTCTTGCTAGCTTTTACTACGTCACACTGAACAGAGTTTCGGTACTACTAGTGAAACGTGGATGTTCTGAGGTTTCAGAATATCTCTGACTACCCCCTCGGGGAATACAGTCGTGAGCATATGCATGCATGCATGCTCCGTGGTGAACATTGTTTAGTTTGACGGTCTAAACCGGTCATTTAAATATTACTAGGATGTTTTCTTACACTTGTATATTCCTTACTACCTACCTATAAACTCTATTATCTCTCGAATTCGATTAGGTCAAAACGTCATACGAGTATCTCTCTATCCAGGCGAGAAGCGTCAGGAATAGTCACGTCGAGCTTAAAGAGCGAGTGCATCGAGTGCTATGACCGATTTCTAAAATAGGATCGACTTTCAGTTTATTGGGTCTTTGTTCTATGTCTGTTCGTATTATCTAACCAAATAGCGATCGTAAATTGTTTAGTAGCTATACTTTCTAAGCAATTAGTTTTATATTGTTTCTGTTCATGAATAATTTTACTGTCTGTAAAGTTTTACGGGATAAGAAATATTACGATTGAAGAACGGCGTATTGTTTGATAGAGATAGAAAAGTTGTGGGCTGAGATGATGATGGTGATCACATGGAGAGAATTAATTACAGTAGATTGACGTGTCTGATTCATAAGGTGGAATAATAATTGCACAATCCTCTACAAAAGGACGAAATATGCTCATCACTACTATGTTCTCCGAAGGACTGGCGCTTACCTCGGGCAACGTATATCAATTGCCATCCAGCGAGGTAATGATGTCAGCGTCCTCGGCACTCTTCCACAATATTCTAGATGCTAGAGATGTGAGATGTGATTTGAGTCGAGTAGGCATAGCAGATTTTTTTTTGCTCCTATCGTTTTGCTCCTATAGTAAAAGTTGTTCAGTTTGATGGGTAGACTCTTAGTTTAAAAGGATGCTAATGATATAAATTTCACCCTGTATATATTATAATTAACACCACTGGCTTTTCGGTGAAGAAAAACATCGTGAGGAAACCTGCATGCTTCAGTTTCGAGGCATGTATTGTACCCACTGTCCATTATGTGGCGACGGGCTCACCCCCCGTCACACTGAACAGTGTTTCGGTATTACTGGTGAAACGTGGATGTTCTGAGATTTCAGAATATCTCTGACTACCTCCTCGGGGAATATAGTCGTGAGCTATGCTATACTATATTATAATTATGTATTCTTTATCATTATCGAGTTATGATCATACAAATCCAGGCTCGATAATTTGTGGTCAAGATATTTAAATTATATATTTATTTTACTTTGCAGCAAGCAGATAAAATGAGAGACAAAAAGAGCTTCTCCCTAAAGTTAATAAAAACGAATGTCGCCAGGAAGTATGTTATTCGATACACCACTTCCGCCTCTTCAGCGTTCACGAGGCGTCAATTAACTCGCCTGTCGTCTTCTGTACTTCTAACTAACTAATACTACATATAACTTCGTTTGCAACCGGTATTCCAGAGAGAAGAGTTTTTCTTTTATTTTGGCAGTTAAATAAATACTCTATGTAAAGTGGGTGAAGGACACGCATATTAAAAGGTCACAGTCTGCTTCAAGTGACTCAAAGTAGAGTCTGAAGGAGAACTAGAAGCAAAAGTAAAATCTGCCGTATCTGCACTGTTCACAACCACTACATAGACGTTCTCGCACTGTCTTATATAGAAAAAATTGCTTGGAAGATAATATCTGTATGGTATAGTGTGTTTGTAATAAGAAGGAGCACGAAAATATGGAGTGACTGCTATTTTTATTGACACAGGAGTACGGGAAAAGTGAAATGGCCATCTAAGGGTAACAACACATAAATCGACGGCGATCGTCGATTTTGTTCATACTAAAAGCACGATTAGTATGCGGCGCCTTTGGCCATTTCGATGCAAAAGGATGCATATAATATGCTCACCACTATATTCCTCGAGGGAATTCTGAAACCACAGAATATCCACGTTTCTCTAGCACTGAAACTCTGTTCAGTGTAAGGCCGTGAGCCCGTCGCCACTTGTAATGGACAGTAGGTACAATACATGCCTCGAAATCGAAACATGCAGTCCAGTGCATGAAGGATGCGTCCCATATAAATCGTGCTTTTTGTGTGGACAAACCGTCGAATGCCGTCGATCAATGTGTCGTAGCCCTAACCAATAACATTAATCATAGTTCATAAAACTGTTATAACTCTTGCAATCTCACAACTTTACCGTCTTTAGCGTTAAATTGAAATAACACCTGCTGCAACTAAGTATTAACCTATCCCATTATCCATTCTCACGTCGTGTTACTCTAAGGTAGACGTAATTACCTACAGCATTAGATACTCCAATCCCAGCAGCTTAATCCATTGTACGTGATCGTTAAGCTTGAAGTGAGCTAAACACATTAGCACTAATGCCAGTATCGTGTCTCCACAGAGCCTCCTCGGACGTCACCGCAGCAGGACGGGGGGCTAGTTGGTGCCACGCCTCGATCTTCGGTGGGTCCTCCTGACCCCTCACCGACCTTCCCTACGGTAAGTTTGTGTGTATCTGTTAAGTGCAATGTCTACTGTGAGTCCGTAAAGATCTAATTATTGCTGACTTTGTACAGATCAAAGTGGACATTGTCCGCACTACTAAACTGGCGTTGTACAAAGTTGATTTGCGGATATTAAGGGCTTCGTCAAACTCTAGCTGTACCATTATTGTCATTCCCTTCTCTGGGCTGTGTCTAAGTGTACAAAGCTGCTACTGGCTGTGGGAAAGGGCATTCGGGTGCAGCGAGCGAGCGCGAGTCTTTCCAGGTAGAGACTAAAGCGCACCGCTCCTTAAATTCCTTACATACCTCTTTCGCCTTATTTAAATCCATACTCCCATACATGCCTGCCAATTATGAGTAATCTACCATAGAGTAATAAAAAACACTAGTGGGGACACTCAGCTGGCGAGGCGGGTCTATGCTCGCGCGGTGTGCAGGGGAAGGGGCAAAGGCATTGATTTCGCTAAGTCTGTACCGCGCGCAGGCATGTCGGTACCGGAACGCGCTCTTCCTGGCTCGGCACACCATTCTCGATTGACCAGGCGCAACCGCTCAGCTTCACCACTAGTCGTTTTTATTACACTATGACTCTACACCTCACCGTTCTGTAAAATGTTACTGCTTTGATCAGTGTACTTCAATCGCGCTCTATCGGATTCAGAAGCATTGAAATGAAATCGATCTATTTCACGGTTTGTATTTTTCTATATCTGCGTTCGAAAAGGACAACTTATCGGGTTAGATAGTTTCTTATCTCTCCTTCACTCGCAGGCACTAATTTATTCCGTTTTATTAAGTTTATTACCTTGTAGGTATTGGCTATGTGCACGACACTAGCGCCCCCAGTGGTGTCGGACCGCCGTGAATTATTTCAAGTAACATGTTAGTTAAACGTTTGTTATTTTTATAATTAAATAATGTACAACTAAAGAAATTAGCAACATTATCAACATTCAAAATTTCAAGATATTTGCAGTGCCAATTTCCGTACAAACTGTTATCCCGGTTTTCACACTTTTGGAGAAAAAATTTCTAAAAACCCTTTTTAGTGAGCACCTAGATGCCAATAGAAACTTCCATGCCAAATTTTAAGTTTGTAATCTTTACAGTTTTTTTAGATTTCGTGTTGAGTTAGTGTGTGGATTTGCATAGATTCAAGCATAGTTTACACAGCTTGACCAAGAAAAGTACACATTTCTGCCACCCTGGGCGCTGCGATCGATTTGTCACTTCCCATCACCACTTTTCACATAGCTATTAAACATTAGACAACAGCAAGTAAGGTATATATAACTGTTTGGTTACGTATACAGTGTGTATTTTAGTTTTAGTGTCGAAAATATTGCGACATCAATTATTTGACAAAGCTCACTATATCTGTACGAATAGGTGGAACGTTGCCGTATACAACGTGTTACTAAATTAACACAAAACTAGAAAGTAGTTTGTTTAGAATCGAGAGCAGAATCGAATTATCATGGTTTCAACATAGGTAATTTTTTTCAAAATATTAAATAATTTGTATGTAAAATTAAAAATTTATTGTACATGATCTCAACCCACCGCTCGGGCACTCTCACACTACTTACTACAAATACAAGATTCTTAAAATGTATCCATGAGCACGTTAGCGCTTTCATTCATTGCTGAAATGATAACAAATCATTTTTGTCTCAAAACTTAAAATGCGAATAACTTTAAATGTTAAGTATCAAAATAATGAAATTATTGTTTCAATCTAATTATTTTGTTATAAGTCAGTTGGGGTGTATAAGGTTTCGTGCTTATTCGTGAACACGTTGTATAGGTGTTTGACACTCAGTACTTGCTCGGTACATATACCTATAGTATACTCATTCTTACCGCTCTCATTCGCACAGTCGCTTACCTCTTTAACGGTCCAGTGAATAAAATACATTTATTTCCACAGTTTGCAGTACTTAGTACTTACAGTGGTTCCCGTTAGACTGCATCAAATAGGACTTAAGTAACAACTTGCTTTGTAGACCTCTAGACGTTGATTTGTAAATTTATAATCAAATTGCTTTACTCCATCTACTCTGGAACCGCCCTGAACACTAAAACTTTGCTAATGTCGAGTTAGTTATGTAGATATGAGTGCTTGACTCAAGTCATATCAAGTTTAAATTGAAGGTTTTAAGGCAACCGATTTAAAATTTATGTTCAGATAAATTAGGTGTCTTTAATTACAACTTCCACAAAAAAGCCCCAACAGTCCTTATCTTCTTGTGCATCTTCCCTTAATTTTGGCCATGATGGTGATCTCATATTTCGAAACGATGTTGTCTATAGGGATCTCAGAATGTATCCGAAGATCTTTCGTCACTTCTGCGGATCAGTAGGATTAAGAGTAACACTTAAAGTAGCATATGCTCACGACTATATTTCCCGAAGGGGGTAGTCAGAGATATTCTGAAACCACAGAACATCTACGATTCACTAGTACCGAAACTCTGTCCAGTGTGACAGGGAGTGAACCCGTCGCCACTTGTAATGGACAGTGGGTACAAATACATGCCTCGAAATTTAAACATGCAGGTTTCCTCACGATGTTTTCCTTCACCGAAAAGTCAGTGGTGTTACAAATCGTACATAAATTTCGAAAAACTCATTAGCACGAGTCTTCCTGGACGGGGATTGAACCATCGCCTCCTGCACGGCAGGCAACTTTACTCACCACTGGACCACCATGGATGACCACACTTAAAGTAATCTTAATTTATTTTAGTTACAATTTGTTCCTCAAACTAAAGCAAAACTCTTTCACAGATACGAGGGGTGGAGATCGGAATAGTAGTACTGGTGCTGTTAGTGTGGATCGGTGCGATAGCGCTGTTCTTCAATCGTTGGGGCAAAATACGGATGCTTCTGCCATATCAGCCAGATTACAAGCAGGAGCAGCTGAAGGTATGACTTGATGGATTCTATCTGTTTACATAAGGGTGCGTCCATATCTGTTGAATGCGCCGCAAATGCGCAGCTCGCGCGCCATTCGCGAGCTGCTCGCGAGCAAAACTTATCACACTCACTTCTAAGTACACACGGCGATAGATCAACCAACCCATAGTTGAACTCTGTGTCCATGAACATAGAGTTTAACTCATATAGTTGAAGCTATGTGTAGGTTGATCTGACGCCGTGTGTACACGAAAAATAATCTTGTGTGAAAACAACCTTAGTATAAAATAACAGTAAGTCGTTTTTAAATATGAATTATAGTCAGAAATACATCGAAAATGGTAAACTGATTTTGAATCTCTATAATATAACCCTGATTATGAAAACGGGTAATTTAAACATTTTAATAATATTTGTGGCCCAAAACTTACATTAAACTGTGTAATACCCGACTAATGAAGTTTGCAATATGAAATTTGTTACCAAGTTTGTAAACCTCGGTGTCTTGCTCAACAATTTCGAGCGCAAGCAATGTTAAGCAGCGAAAAACTTGGAAGCACTAAGTTTTGTGCTGGAATAATTAAGGTCACAACTTTACTGTTAAGTAATGTCCATTTCTGGACGAAGTTTGTACTTAAGACGAAACAAACACGGGGCTTTTTGGCGGGAACTCAAAAGAGGAAATTGTTCTGAAAGTTGAGCGTTTTGGGTTTTGTGTTTTGTAATAATATTGATAGAGTTTTTAGTGTACAATGTTTGGGAAATTTACATATAAACTGATGTTTACGAGGTGAGTCACAATGTAGACTTCTTGTCAGCACAAGAAGGCAAAATTATGACGAACTGTCAGGCGTAGTATGGAACACCATCCGGTCCGCTGGACCTATGACTTAAGGGAGTATAATTCGGGCGTATAGCGTGCTCTATACCAACAAAGTCTGGTGATATTTTAAATACTAACTAATTAAAGACACTGAAATTTTTCAGAAACAATCTAGAAACTAATCTATGCGTATGTGAAGTCAGATTTTCATTAAAATGTATAGTTTTAAAGTTACAATGCCTCAAAGATTTCCATACAAATCTTAAATTAATCCTAAAATTAAAACTGTATATTTTAACGAAAATCTGACTTCATACAAGCATAGATATTAGTTTCTAGATTGTTAATGAAAAATTTTATTGACTTTAATTGGTTAGTATTGAAAATATCACCAGACTTCGCTTCGTAAACTTCTCTTAATAGTGCAGTAGAATTAAATTATCAATTTGCATAAATTGTGGTAGTAATGATAATTTCCCCATCAACAGAGTTATGTATGGATATGATTACCTTAAATTTGCAACCGATTTGGAATTACGGAAAATGGTGAAAATTGGGAAAAACCTTAATTATTTAATAACTCCAAAACAAAAATTGTGGTACTAGTTGCGATTATACCATTTATTTAGAGAACCAGTACCTACCTTCTCAGGAAATTTGGAGCGGTTGCGACATACGGAACCTACCTAAACTTGTAAAACAGATTTTTCGTCTTTAACTCCTAGGCATAATTTGTGGTACTAGTTGCGAACTCTTTGACAACTTGTATTAGCCTTCGACATTTAGTTTTAAGTTCGCAACCGGTTGCGACCTACGGAACCCTAAAAAAATACATTTTTCGAAATTCTACTTCGGGCAAAATTTGAGTAGTCTGTATTATTGCTTCTATCATATTTATAAGTCAAATTCTATCTACCTTGTAATCGCAACTTAAGAAAACATTACGGAACATTGTCTATTTCATAAATAAAAACCGCGGGTGATGTGAGGGGAATGCGTGCGGCGCGCGGGGGCGGGTCGCAGCTTGTGCGTGTACGCGGGTGTTGTGAGACGTGCGGGAGGCAGAAGCTTTATTTTTACCCGACTGCGGGACGCAAAGGAGGGTAATGTGTTTATTGAATCGTTCGCCTCGCTCGATTTCTACTGATTTTCATTTTTACCGGTTTTCGTTCGATTTTTAACAAAAATTGCTCGTTTCGAGCGCTCGACGCAATTGGCCAACTTTTAAAATAACTTGCCAGATTAGGACGATACATTTTGATACAGGGTGTAAACTCAAAGTTGACATAGAAAACAAAATGTACCGCAGAGGTCTGATGGAAAACGGTGTTTACTGTAAAAAGTATGGAACTAATTCTTTATTTTTGAATTGGGTCGACTGTAAAGTTTATTCAGAATTGACAATATTAGTTTTTTTTAACCACTTGTTTTTAATAAAAATATAAAATAGGTTAAAAAATAATTGATACGTATTTTTCCGATTTTATTTTTGACCGATATTTCTATTTTCAATTTACTTTTGAATTTTATAGGAAAAAGGTAGGACTTATGGCTAAGATACCTTGGCCGCAATAACATTAAAAATAAAAACTGTCAAATACAATAGAAAAGCCAAGCAGGCAAAGGAATAAAATCTCATTCAACCTCTATTATATTTTTCAGTATTTTTCAAATAACTCGAGAAATAATGGATAAAAATCTGATAATTTTGATATAAGCTTTGAATCACATAATCTCCATACAGTTTTCTTATTTGGATACCTTTCTGAAAATGAAATGTTGTCAAATGCGTAACAAGTATTTTCATGAAAAAATTTACAAATTTGTAGTAACTACATCTAAAAGTTGAGCGCGGGGTGGCGAATTTTTCAAATGTTAAAATTTTTTCAAAATCGCCAAAACTATCAAACTTTGTTTTATTTTTTTGTATTTTTCCCTGAACAGTTATAAAACTCATCTTTCTTCTGTTTTCGGCTTGACGTTGAATTTTGGGACACCCGGTATACATTATGTACGTATAAACATAATGAAATTAATTAATTATGTACGCGTACGCGTATGTAATTATGTATGTATGTGTGTATATACATTATGTACGTGCGTACATTTACAACGTGTTAATGAATAAGCGCAAAACATACACCCAAACTGATTATTAAAAAAATAATTAGAGAGAATCAATAATTTAATTATTTTGATAGTTAAAATTTAAAGTTATTCGCATTTTAAGTTTTGAGGCAAAAACGATTTATTATCATTTCAGCAATGAATGAAAGCGTGCTCATAAATACATTTTAAGAATCTTGTTTTGGTAGTAAGTCGGAGGGTAGAGGTGGGCGCCGCGCCGGGTTACCCGTGCCGCCGCCGCCGCCGCCGCCGAGTTAAGGTACTGCCGGCGCTAGTTGTCGGGCAGTTAAAGTACAGTTTAGTACTTTACATGGGCTCTCCGCTGACGGCGCCAGTCGCTCATTTGGTTGCCGGCGCTGGTTATCCATATCAGTGCCGGCGCTGGATGCCAAGCTAGCTGCCGGCGCTGGTTGCCAAGCTTGCTGCCGGCAGCCAGTTTGGCTGTCGGTGCAAGTTACTGTCATAATGTTAAATGAGGTTTTATGTTTTTAAAATGAATCAAGGTCTTCTGGAACTGGACTTTGTTTGTTGTTGTTTTAATAATTATCTCCAATTTAAATCATATAACAGTTACATGCCTAAACTGGGCTGCAATCGTAGGAAATATTCGGTGATTGAACCGTGACTGGACTACGTACGAACCATAACTTTTGACACATTTGGTATTGCGCTAATCACGGTACAGCTCGTGGCAGCCGTTATAGCCATTTTGACAGATCGCTCAGACGTTAAAGGCTGTCAGTTACATAGAGTATAGCGCGATGCGAAATTCAGCACAGTTGAATAGTAATTGGATTGCAATGTGATTAGAATTGAAATTGGATTAGAATAGAACTTCGATGTTTTAACTTATCGCAATCGGGCTCCAGTACTTTACATGGGCTACTCTCCGCTGACGGCGCCAGTCGCTCATTTGGTTGCCGGCGCACACTGGTTATGAGAAAAAGTGAACTTAGGAATTTTGAACCTTTTTGGCTACCATCCTATACAGTTTATCATTTTCTGCAACGTTTGTATGACACACTTCTCTCAAAAAAGCGACAGTTTCAAAGATATTAGAACTTAAATGATTTTTTTGTATGAAACGTAAACTACTTATTACATTTCAGAAAAATGGGTTTATTTGGGACGCTTTGGGTAAACAGGTAGGTCCGTCAGTGTTGATTCTCACTATTTTACAGTGTTTCATAAGATAATTACCACCACATGCGAAAACTTATCATTTAAAATTGAAATTGTGACACATTAATTGTTGTATGTTTCTTCGCCCCATATCATGAGAACCGGGACGAGTTGGGATTTAGTTCTTATGTGATAGATTCTGGGAAAGTCCGTCTATAAACTACTTTAAGAGAGAGGCGTCCCAAATTTATCAGTTTTTCTGAAATGTAATAAATAGTTAACGTTTAATACAAAAAAATCCTATAAGTTATAATATCTTTGAAACTGTAGCTTTTTTGAAAAGTGTGTCATACAAACGTTGTAGGAAATGATAAACTGCATAGGATGCCAGCCAAAAACAGGTTCAAAACCCCTAAATCCAGCAGCGGCGCTGGTTATCCATATAGCTAGCTTGCCAAGCTAGCTGCCGGCAGCGCCCCGGTTGGCAAGTTAGGTGCCGGCGGCGCCGGTTGCCGAGATACCTGCCGGCGCCAACAGCCAAGTTCGCTCGCGGCGCTATATAGGTAGTTACAGGCCTAAACTACTTTACAAGGGCTACTCTTCGCTGACGGCGCCAGTCACTCATTTGCTTGCCGACGCTGGTTATCCATTTCAGTGCCGGTGCTGCTTGCCAAGCTAGCTGCCGGCAGCACCCTGGTTGCCAAGTTAGGTTAGGTTAGGTTAGCAGGTGTCACCGGTTGCCGAGATTACTGCTAGCGCCGACAGCCAAGTTGGCTGCTTACAGGCCTAAACTATTTTATAAGGGCCACTCTCCGCTGACAGCGCTAGTCGCTCATTTGGTTGCCGACGCTAGTTATCCATATCAGTGCCGGCGCTGCTTGCCAAGCTAAATGCTAAATGCCCCGGTTGCCGAGTTAAGTGCCGGCGGCGCGGATTGCCGAGCTAGCTGCCAGCGCCGACAGCCAAGCCAAGCCAGCGCTTATTACCGGTTTAAACTGTAGAGCGGGGTTTCTACACATACCGGGATTAGTCTAGCGATTCCTGCTAATACGAACCCCGTTATTTTTTTTACAGTCAGATTGGTTTTTTTGAATGCTGAGAGATCGCATTTGTAGTTGTAATAACATGAGCACGTTTTTTTCATTTTGTTCTCGTTATATTTCTGGCTCCTGGAGCTTCTAGATAAACATTAAACACCTAAAGTGTGAATTTAAAAAAAAAAAAAAATTGTTGCCACGGCGTAGAGCCGCCGCGCCGCCGCCGGCAAATTTCAGGTCGGCGCCCACCTCTGGGTGAGAGTGCCCGAGCGGTGGGTTGAGATCGAGTTCAGTAAATTTAAAATTTTACAAACAAATTATTTAATATTTTGATAACATTGAAAAGTTGAAAACATGACAATTCGATTCTGCTTTCGATTCTAATCAAACTACTTTCTAGTTTTGCGTTAATTCATTAACACGTTGTATAATGTAACTATGTACACGTTTTCTGTAACTGACTATACGTACGAACGATGTGTGCTGGCTGTGTACACTAACGGTTTTAATCCGTCCATATGTAGTATAAGGTAAGTCTAGTAAAGTCACAGAATAGGTAATAGTAGTAACGAGCCGTGAACCCCCGCGACATCCCGCGCGTCTCACAACACCCGCGTACTCGCACAAGCTGCGACCCACCCCCGCGCGCCGCACGCATTCCTCCCGCATCACCCGCGGTTTTTATTTATGAAATAGGCAATGTTCCGTAATGTTTTCTTAAGTTGCGATTACAAGGTAGATAGAATTCGACTTATAAATATGATAGAAGCAATAATACAGACTACTCAAATTTTGCCCGAAGTAGAATTTCGAAAAATGTATTTTTTTAGGGTTCCGTAGGTCGCAACCGGTTGCGAACTTAAAACTAAATGTCGAAGGCTAATACAAGTTGTCAAAGAGTTCGCAACTAGTACCACAAATTATGCCTAGGAGTTTAAGACGAAAAATCTGTTTTACAAGTTTAGGTAGGTTCCGTATGTCGCAACCGCTCCAAATTTCCTGAGAAGGTAGGTACTGGTTCTCTAAATAAATGGTATAATCGCAACTAGTACCACAATTTTTGTTTTGGAGTTATTAAATAATTAAGGTTTTTCCCAATTTTCACCATTTTCCGTAATTCCAAATCGGTTGCAAATTTAAGGTAATCATATCCATACATAACTCTGTTGATGGGGAAATTATCATTAGTACCACAATTTATGTGAAATGATGCTTTATTTCGTGCTAATTCTACTGCACTATAAAGCCGAAGACAAAGTTGTGGCGTGCTTTGGGAGTACGCTAACAAGTGGATAATGATAGGCTGGCTGGTGTGACGGTATATCTAATTTCGGTATAAAAAATTCGTGTCTTAAAGGGTGTAAGGTGGCATTAGTCAGTAAAAATTATCTAGTCATAGCAACACCCTAACACCAGTTAGCCAACAGTTATTAAAAAAAAAAAAAAATTAAGTTTGTTCAAATTCGACGCATAGGCTGAAAAAATGCAATAAAGCACGTCCTATACCAAAACAGTGTTTTTAAAATTTTACAATTTTACCTTTATAGTATTGAGCCAATATTTTGTCAAAGATGCTTGGGCATCTTCAGAGCAGAATTATTACAGTTTATCTATAAACTTCCTGCTAGTTTATCAATAACTTTTACGATAGTAATAAGATATTTTGACAGGTGGGCCAGTGTCCTTCCCATGTACCAACGTCGCTATAGGAATATGGTGTGTTATTTATTTATAAAATATACTAAAATTCTCCAAGTATAACCCTTCGTTGAGTAATTGAAGCTATCTTTCGCTAAATGTACGTACTTTCTTTTAGTAGTAGTATAAGTAAGCATTAGATTAATTCGAAAAGTAGGTACTTTAATAAATGCTAACCCAAACCATAGCGTAATTATAATAATAGTGGATGCGCTCAGCGGTCGCGGCGGGTCTATGCTCGCGTGGTGTGCGGGGAACGGGGCACCGGCAAAGTCGGTACCGCGCGCACAGGTAAGTCGGTACCAGCACGTACTGGGACACGCCCCCCCGGCCCCCGCTCACCACCCATGAAGCTACCACTAGTTTAATTACACTATGCCCAAACCCCAAAGCTTCGAATTTTACATAATTATTCCTAAGTAGGTACTTTAGTTTATTCACCGTAAACATAAATTTTATATCTGTTTATCCTTAAATTTATGTATCTAGGTTTAAGAATTACTCCTAATCATGCTACTGAAATCCCATATTTATAATAATGTGCATTATATGGATGGTATACGAAGCATAATAAATTTTTAACTTTTAATAATTTTTTTGTTCATACGTATTAAATAATAATTTTATGTATGTGTTGTTTGTAGGTAAATTTACTAAGCTAAAAAACATGCATATTCCCTAAAACCTAGTTCAATAGATCAAAATTTTTCTGACGTTGCGTCATTGCAAAATATAAAAACAAGTAATTCCGGTTTTCACACATTTTATTCGTGGACATTAACTATCTTAAACTTATGCTTACCATTCTGTTATAATTATAATCGGTTATTTCATTTCTTACCATATAACAATGTTTTATTCCTTAGGGTCACTGAAAAAAAAATTTTTTGTTTTATATAACCGAACTTTTAGGAACTTGTAAACTATTTTGTCGCACATAATCAAAATTCGGTTATAAATAGCAGATCAGTTTTGCTATTAAAACCAAATTTTATTTATGCGCCACAAAATAGTTTCTTTTTTTTTTATTAGTTAATAGAGGTAAAATTTACCAAAAATATTTTTTTCTGTGTTACATATTTAATTTCGATTATTATTACATAGATGATTTCAACATCAATGCAACTATGAATGTTAAATGTATTTCTTTATACGTATTTCATGTCCTTTGTTTCTATAAACATCTTTTACTAAAACCAGTCCAGAAAACAACTAAAAATCCTTTGTTAGCTCCATAAAAGTTCTACCACTTTTATAGACAGATTTTTACTTCATCAGGTACCTGGGAGCAGTGCATTAGCTGCTGCAGCAGCGGGCGGCACTTGCGGGGCACATTCTGCACCTTCTGCATGCTCGGTAAATATTGGAAAATAGATCTTAAACGCTTTAGTTTAGAGTTGACATTCACCTTGGCTTGCTATCACTGCTTGTTATAGTTATAGCTAAACTTAGGTCTTAATTCGGTAACATAATAAGGTAAAATGTTCCATCAAGTATGCAAGGTTCGTTACTACGTACATGTATACAGGGTCCTTTTTAATATGCTGAAACTGAACTGAAACTGAATAACTTTCTCTATGGGACTAACTTTCAGAGAATACACTCGTCAGGGCGAAGCCCGAGCACGCTGCATACAAAGTTTCGTCCTATTTTCAATATTAGCCAATTAAAGTAAAAAAATGTGTTTATAACAATCTAGAAACCAATATCTGTCAGATTTCCGTTTAAATATTTAGTTTCAATACTAGGATTAATTTAAGATCTTTGAGCCACAGTAACTTTGCAACTAAATATTCAAACGGAAATTTGACAAGGTACAGATATTGGTTTCTAGATCGTGTAAACCAAATTTTTACTTTAATTACAAAATGCCCAAACTAGGATGTAGCTTCGTTTTGTATAGAGCGTTCTTTAAGGATTGTAGTTCTGAATGGAACAGCAACTTTTATCGCGATTTTGATGTTGGTCCCATAGAGAAAGTTTTTTTCTCTGACGGTTTGATCATCCCCTTAAAAATCGTCAGCATATCTATTAAGAAGGACCCAGTATAAAAACACCATTTTAGAACAATTAACACGAAAAGTTATTTGAGTATAAATATACTTCGTTTAGACTTTTTTTTAATTTTCTCATAACGAAAGGTTCACCTCTACAAGGTGATCCTTTGACTGTAACACACCGTGTGTGTTTGAATCCTGCTTTCAGTTTACATACGCTCATACGCGATAGTGCGAAGGAGAAATTATAGCTGAGGAACAATAATTAGCTATAACAACAAAATATTCCAGATAGACAAAATAATGGAATATTAGCTAACAAATAGGAAAGTAGATTATATAGCTATTATAACTACAAAAGCATGTACCTCACCAAAAGAGGAAACTTAATTATGTGTGCTCAGAAAAACGTGAGATAAAACGATAACACGAAACTCTTGCTATTTTTTAAGCAAGCAAAGGACTAAAAATATAAGTCACGTAATGTTAGAGTTCTCATACTGTAGAAAAAGTTCTTCTGCCTTCCACCGTTATATAGGATTTACGATAAGATTCGTGTTTTTTTCTTTTATCCGTTCAGTGTTGAGGATCTTCGCTATATTATGTTCCATGGTTTTATTCTCTACATCTGTGTATTACATAAAAAGTGTACACAGGACAAGATTGGAATCTTGAAATGCCCTGTGTATACTTTTTTATTTTACCAGCAATTAAACGTAAAATATTTCATTGGAGTCCTTAATTAACACCAACAGTTAAGAAATATCAAATAATAGGTACCTACTCTTCAAACAAACGCCATTCTATAAGCAAATAACTAAGACGTGTCTTACTAAAATAGGTATGTACATGACGTATAAATGACGTCATTATGTTCACGAGACTCCCTAGAGCTGCTGCTCATGTTACTTTAGAACTCACACGAGTCAATCTATTTTCAACTTTAAGTCAAAGAGGAAAGCATTTTTCATCTAGACTTCATACGTTGAATCCAGCTATTATATCAATATGTCCCACAAATTATTAGATTAACAAGGTTGGCATTAAAATCTAGCCAGGTGGGACGTCTTGTGGAATTGCCTGTGAGTAAAGCTAAGGCACACATTAGACACTTCACACAAACAGGCTCGCACTGACAAGAAGAGGTTAGCACAAGTAAACTGAGTGAATGCGAGTGACAGAGGACTACACCACTCTTTACTGTCATCCACCTCCCGTACCACCGATAGGGGGTGAGGTCAAAATAGGGGGATAGGAGAGTCTGTTCAGTACGACGTAGTACTCTTTCGTATAGGAATGGCTAAAGGCAACTACATATAAAATCGTGACTGACTGAGTGACAGACAATGTTTAGCCTAACTCACTGAAAATAGACACATAAAAGGAATTGTATAATCTTACAGAAAATTTGTGTGCACAAACAATATATTTCGAAAATCAATCCCTACGCATAGCGCAATTATAATATAGCGGTTGCGCTCAGCGGGCACGGCGGATTTGCAGGGTTTGCGGGGGACGAGGCACCGGCAAAGTCGGTACCGCGCGCAGATAAGTCGGTACTGGGACACGTTCCCCCGCGCACGATTGACCTGTCGCGACTGCCGAGCGCAACCACTAGTTTAATTACACTATGTCCTATGGGGAGAAGTGAGGTGTAAATGTTTGGAATCTACGCAGATAAGTCGCGGGCAAAAGCTAGTAAAAATTCAAATAGAGGGCTTTACAATCTAACATCACCTGTTTAACTAAACGAACTTGAAACTTGAAGGTTAGGTTAGTGATGAGACTTGTAACTATTTTGTTACATTTAAAAATCACTGGAATACGAAAACACTTTTTTTTCTCTTCTTATTTTGTTGTTATATAAGATGTATAATTAATGAACGCAAATCTTATACACTCGATTTTAACTAGACCCATTACAGTGTTTTGGCACCACCTGTCTAACAAGTACCTTCGCTCGCGACATGGGGACTAATGCTTGAATCTAGTAACAAAACTGGAAATTAATTTCTCGTTTAATAATAGCTTATCTTTTTCATTCATTCAAATATTTGCAAATTGTTAAAATAAACTTACTAGACTCCGTTTTGACTCCGAAAGTCATATAAATGTTAAAACATAACTAAAGTACTTACAATAATTAAGTTTTACCGATGTACCTGCGCAGTTGACTAATTTTAAGCGCTCAAAATTATAGTAACAAATCAGGATGTGCCACCTTTGCGGGCTTGAAATCCCTTGCTGCGATTGGCTAATTGTTTTCGCCCCCTTTTCGCTGCTATCCGACTTTGCACCCTATGATAACTAAATGACTTCGGATTTGACGGGGACTCGGGTCTGCTCTGCTACTAATGTCTCTGAGCTGCTCGCAAACGACGAAATTGACGAGCGGAATTATTTTCCTGGTCGTACTCTACCCTTTTGTTGTCCCAATTTCTGATATTAGTTGTAATATTTAAAGTAAACTGTACAATTCTAGCGGATTTTTTGCTGACTTCTACCGGTTTCAACGTCAAATCAACGCGTAAACGGCCCGATAAGCACATCACTAAACGGAGACGTTAGTAAGATTGCAGTAAATGGAATAAACAATGCTAGCGTGATTCCTAACAGCCGCAATGCAGCAATGCCATACCCTGAAGGTCATGGAAATCCTGCAGCTTATGGGGAACTAAATATAGTCTTCCTTACATTTTACTCGTACGTCTTGAAACCAGAGAAATAACTGTAACTATTTTTTTTTTTACACCACTAGTAAACTACTAACATAACTTTATGGGAGTATTTGGACCATGAATCTAAACAACTTTCCCTCTGGAAAATGGGTTGAAAAATGAAAATGAGAAGTGCAGATCGGCCGATCGATTTTCTATAGGAGGTCCACAACTTTTTCTCGTTTTTCGACCCATGTTCCTTAGGGAAAGTTGGTGAGATTCATGGTCTGAATACACCCTTAAAGTTATGTTAGTAATTAAAAACTAGTGGTGTATAATTAATGTACTTTTGCTTGTGCGTTAGTACTGCATTTCCGCCAGTGTCAAGTAGTTTGTGGGAGCCTCGTGGCAGGCAAAATGTGAACTGCGCGAACACCACGCGAGACAAGTGCTCGCGTCAGAACCAGCAACTTGACAACAATTATTGTCTTGAATCAGTGAAATAACGGTTAAGTTTATGACAGTTGTTTATTGGAGTAGTCGTTTGAAATCAGACAAAGTACTTTTAGCTTTGACAATAATACGATGCGACACTAAAGAAACAGAAGTTCTAAAATATTATTTTTTACCTTTACTTTACCTTTACTAAAACTTCGCTTTACTGCTTCTTAAAACAGATTCTACGAAGCTAGCAATCTCTATACTAAAATCGAAAACATTTTTCCTCCTCCTAAAACCATACACGTGGCGACGGGCTTACCCACCGTCACACTGGACAGAGTTTTGATACTACTTTGTGGCGACGGGCTCACCCCCAGTCACACTGGACAGAGTTTCGGTACTACTGGTAAAACGTGGATGCTCTGAGGGTTCAGAACATCTCTGATTACCCCATCGGGGAATATAGTCGCGAGCGTATACATACATACATAAAACCATACAGAAATGTATGGTTTTGGTGTAAGTGTAAGTTCATTCAGTGGACTAACGTATTATGAACCGGAACAAGTTGTCTTATTTCCACATGTACCTACCTTAACTCCAGCACTAATCTCGAAGCCATAATAGCAAACCAATTTCGTTACCGCAAAGTTGGTCGTAGTATTAATTACTTTAGTTTAGTAGGTTTTGCATATTACAAACATTTCGAATTTTCATTCGATTCTCATTTTGTATTAATATGAATAGCCTAACAACCCGTCTAACTATACCGTTTAAAATTCTAAAGGTGTTATGACCTCATCGCTGTTTCATTTACATAATCCTTGTAATGGAATAGCTTCATCTTCTAGTGGAATGAAACTGTTCTCGGATCTCGATAACATTTTATATTGTGACCGACCAATATATTTTATAATGACAATAAACAAGTTAACGACTTTCAATAATGTTGTGGTGCAGTGTTGAAGCATTGGAGAGGATAGTCGATAAGATTTCAATTACATAGATTCAACGTAATGGACATAAAAATTTTGTATTCACGTTTTTTTATTGTAATAAATACACGTAATTTTATATCAAAATATGCTTAAAAACCGGTCAGGTGAGTGTCAGGCCACGCGCAGAGTAGGGTTCCGTGGTTACCCGTCACAATATACGGAATTAGAAGGGGGCTTTATTACATGATTTTATATTACCACTTTATCGGCGTGGTTAATATGTATATCCATGCCAAATTAAAGCTTTCTAGTACTAAGTGTTTCTGAGCTAAGCCGCGGACAGATGGACATTGCGAAACTATGAGGGTTCCTTGTTGACTACGAAACTCTAAAAATGAACTATGCGTATTTTTTCCGATTGAAATTTTTTGCATTAGTTCAATCAATCAATCAAATCAAATATGCTTTATTTCACACCAAAATATTAACAGTAAATATAAGTATTTATATTTTGTATGGCATCATGACCTTATGGCGTAACCTTGGCTGGACAAAATGTAAATACATGTCAAAAAATGATTATATTCAGTTTCAGGCAAAGGATATTATACATCCCATTCACCTCCGGTACAGTAAAACCCAAAGCCAAATTGTCTATTTCCCATATCGACTGAAATTCAAATGGCCTATTCCAAATCAATCAATTCTCAAAATGTCTTAGGCCCAGAAATACAGCATAATTTAGAAGGAGCTTTATAAATAAAACTGTTAAACTATAAATGAATTGGGAGTATTCTCTTATATCAAATACGTAGACCCAACTTATCGAGCATCTCGTTTAATGTAAATAAATTTCCATATTAATTGTCGCTTGTTCTATGCAGACGATGAAACGATGGCGCCACGCAACTAAATTAATGCTAGCTACACGATATTATGCAGCAAGATTCCTTGTAATTAGTTCTGTCGCCTCGACGAGATTTTATAGCTGCAGTTTCAACGCACTTACTAATTTATCTGAGTATTCATAAGACTAAAAATATCTATACATATAATACAGTTCCGTGACTGACTGTCCTGCAGAAAACGCCTAAACCACTGAAGATGGAAACATGAACTTTGGAAAACATTAATCTATAGATCATCTACCAACTGGTTAACAGCAAAACGAAATCGGCATCGAGGCAGATGTAGAAGGTAATGGGACGAAATCGATAGCTTCTTAAAGAACTGGCTTATCGATGCGCTAAACCGGGACGCCTTTGCCCAACAATAGGACAGCGACCGTTGAATGTTCTACAGATGATGTAGTGATGCACGAAGAAAGAATTTTTATAAAATCATCAACTCTTAAAGGGATGCAACGGGGTGGTTGCATTCTTCCGAAATTCACGCTTACGAAGTCGCGGGGAAAAGCCAGTAGTTTTATTGGCCGGCAGTTTATGATCGGCAACTGTCAAAAACATGCGAAACGCAATGTCCTCAAGACGTCTATTCCAATGTTTTACGAATGCAATAAAGTTAGTACTAAAACGATTTTTATACAGCATTATATTGCACCACAAAGTTGCTCGTTTGCAATAAAACGGCGCAAAGACATATGTTTTCATTGTTAAGGGTTCAACGGACAGTTTTAAGAGTTGTTTCTTATGGGAAACTTTATAGTCGAGCGAAAATTATAAGAATTTAGTAGGTACGTCCACTTTTTAATGCAAAAAGGTTTCTTTAAAAAAAGTAATATTAGCTACTATAACAAACACAACACTTCTTTCTTATAAATAAAGCGAGCTGAGGTGGTTCTCATTGCACCGCGCACACGAACTCAAAAACATAAACTCTTTTTTTTTTTCAATGTAATATTACATAGATAGCTTTCTGACGTAATTTTTTGAGTCTACCATCTTTTCTTTGCGAATTTCCCTTACAAGTTCCTTGGGAAAAGTTGTTCAGTATCATGAATACAATTATCCTTTAAAGTAATGCAAATGTCTAAATACAAATATTAGTAGACTTAAATCGAATTCTGGTAGATTTAACTAAAGTCAACAAAATTTTAGTTAATTCTACCAAAAATAAATACTTAAAAAAAATCTAGTAATGTCTTCTAATACTTATAGTTCTTATATATACTTCCATAGAGAAATTACACGCTCCCCTACGGTACTATACTAGGTACTACGTAGGTACTAGTATTTATTCTGTGGTACTACTAGATATTTTTCTCCGTGCATCGCCGCGGAGTGCGGCGGCTGGCAAAGCGGATTTGGTACCAGTCGCAGTACAGAATTGCGTTGAGCTATGTTGAGCGCCGCCTTTCCTCGCAAATTGTGAAGTCTTGTGTGCCAAGCAATGCCCCAGGAGAGCAATCGCAATTGAACCATGATTGGACCGCGTGCCAACCACAACTTTTAACACATTCGGTATTCTGCTATTCATTTGACAGCCGTTATAGCCGTTTTGACAGATCGCTCAGACTTTAAAGGCTGTCAGTCCCATCGTAAATAAGTCAATTCTAGCGCGATACGAAATTAAACACAGTTGAATAGTAATTCGATTGCAATGTGATTAGAACTGAAATTGGATTAGGATCAAACTTGGATGTTTTAATTAGCGCAGCTCCTGAGCGTGACGAATTTATGAAGTTAAATATAAAATGTAATTAGCTTGTTAGCATAGTGGAACTTTGATATTGGAAACGCCGAAGATAAGAAACGTCAGGTTCAGTCAGTCTTTGGATGGGTGACCGATGGGTGTCCATATCGAGCGTCTCCATGCTTAGGAAAACACGCAGTGTGCCAGATTTTTTCTGTCAGATGGCGGTGTAACTATTCGTTAAGCCAGGTCAGACGCCTATTGAGGTAGCTTGAAAATTTTCTGTTAAGGGTATATTACTGTTGGCACGCTCCATACAAACGTAGTCTGGTGATATTTTCAATACTAAACAATGAAAGTCAGTGAAATTTTTCAGAAACGATCTAGAGAGTAATCTCAATGCTTGTATCTTGTCAGATTTTCGTTAAAATGTATAGTTTTAAAGTTACAGTGCCTCAAAGATTTCCATACAAATCTTAAATTAATCCTAGCATTGAAACTGTATATTTTAACGAAAATCGGACTCCATACAAGCATAGATATTTGTTTCAAGATTGTTTCAGCAAAAATTCATTGAATTTAATTGGTTAGTATTGAAAATATCACCAGACTTCGTTTGTAAGCAGCGCGCATTTACGTATTCGGAATAAACTTCTCTTAACAATAACTTGCCTCCACCAATCCGCAATGGGCCCGCATGGTGGAGTATGGCTCACTCCTTATAACTCTTATTCATGAGAAAGGACTTTTCCTGCAGAAGCCTCAGAATTTATAACAATAACACATAAAAATAGAATTCAATTATTAATTCAGTGAAAACCAAATGAATCGAATTTTAGGTATTGCGTTCTATGCCTTGTATACAAGTGTGAAATCGCGGATAAAATTTTGATTGTTCTATAGAAAATGTCAATGGCCACTCAACCCAAATGAAACAACGCATTTTATTTTCGCGATTTCAATATTGGTCCTATTCTAAAAGTTTTTCAGTAAGATGGCCCAATGTTCTTAACTGTTAGACTGCCTCCGTGGTCTAATGGTTAAGAGCATTGGGCTCTTGACACGGAGGTCGTGGGTTCGATTCCCACGGGGGACACCTAGTTATATGTCACTTTGAGCATTTTTCCCCAGTTGGTTAGGACATTGCAGGCCGAATCACCTGATTGTCTGAAAAGAAAGATTACTATCTCTCGTGGTAGTAGTCGTTACATAAAAACCACGTCAGAGGCCGTAAGGAGGTCTGAAAAAACTCTGACACCAGAGCTTGCTGCCCACACGATAAGAAGAAGTTAGATGGTCTGAAGCATCCCCTAGAGTATAACGCCTTTAATTTTACACCCTGTAGACGTAGTTCACTTCAGTACGAATAATTTATGATTTCCCAATCTGCTCCCAATCCGATAATTACTTGGTAATTCCGGAGTTAATTTAAATGGCTTTCGCAAGGTATTAAAGGATGATATAAAGCAGTGTCAATGCCAGGTTAAAAGTAGCCGAAATCGAAGGGAATGTATGAAAAGATGTATGGACTTAGAGGAAGCAAGAGAGGTGTGTCAGAACCGCTCAAAGTGGAGATCTATAATTTCTGCCTACCCCTCTGGGAAAAAGGCGTGAGTTTATGTATGTGTATGTATAAAGCAGTGTTGATTCTTTATGAAATAGTATGCCACACGGAAAAATAAGCTAATTAAGAGTTTATTCAAAATCCTTAGAGCTCAGGTCTACCTTTAATTTTCAACACTAGCCAACACCCTTCTCGAGCCCTTTACTATGAACCCTTTGTTGAACGGTTTTAGTATCCCATTCATGGGCATTGGAACGCCATAATTATTGGCTCCGGGTCCCCTTTTGTTAATCTTCTCTTAATAGTTAAAGTAGTAAATTATATAGAATAGTAATGTAAAGTAGTACTATACTAAATTATAATTTGGCTTGTCTCTCAATATACATAAGTGATTTGTAATCGTTGGGAAGATGCGATTTCCTCCCAATACAAGCATTTTTCATGCTCGAAGGGTGGATCTCAATTCAAATTATGATAAAAATATTGAGATTAATAAACATATATTTTTTTAATAGTATAAAACATGGTCTCTATCCGTGTCTGTCTTCATCATTTCTATTTCACCGCTTATTTGTAAACCACGCAATGCAATATTTTGATACGGTTTACACTGTCATTAATAAAATGTCTTCTGGTAGGTTTATATGTGTAATATATTTAATTATATTATAGATATCATTCGGGCGAAGCTGAATCGGGTCGCAAGTGACAAATAAAATTTAAAAAATTTAAACTTTCGTCTCTAACATAACTTTAAGATATTGGCATTGTTACTACGACCTACTATTGATCTATGATCTGATAACTAGATTGTAAGGTCACTTAAACAGTAACAGTTAAATCTTATTGAATTATCGAGTAGTTAACTGTGTTGAATTCTGAAAGAAAATAATCTTTTTAAAAATTTTCATTGGCCCTAAAATACAGACAAAGTTTATCAGAAATCTCTCCGAAAATATTAATCCGACATTTAAAAATATATGTAGCGTTGTTTCAATATAATAAAGAAGCACATTTCCACGAAAATCCAATTTGTTTTAAATAATAAAAATGGCTTAGCATAAAAAATTCGGACCAGCCATATGGAAATCGAAATCCACCTTTACTCGCAACCGTTCCGATGAATATTGGAACGATTATTTAAATATAAATAGGTCTGCAAAGATCGAGACCCGACCGATGGGATCAATTTCATTTTCTTCAGTGATGGTTATCGATACCCGTCGATTTGATTATCGATATCATAAATCGTCTTTTTGTGCAGAAAAGTAAGGTAGCTTCACACAAAATATACAGGGTCCTTCTTAATATGCTGACACTTTTTTAAGTGAATGATCAGACCGTCAAACTATACAACTTTCTCTATGGCACCAAAGACGAAGTCGCGAGAACTGCTGTTGCATACAAAACTGCAAACCTACTCGAGCCATATGTATGGGACAGCTGTTTTTTTTCGCGATTTCGATGTTGGTCCCATAGAGACAGTTGTTCAGTTCGATGGTCTGATCTTACAAAACTGTCAGCATATTAAGTTGGACCCTGTATATAGGGACTATGTTGTGTGGTACCTACGGAACCCTCGGTGCGCGAGTAAAATTGTGACTGTTTAATCCCTAACATAGGTATGGGGAAATCGAGGTCGTTTTGAAGCTAGAACAGGGTGCTTCAGACCATCAAACTGAACAACTTGTACTTTTACTATGGGACCAACACAATGAAATCCAAAAAAAAAAAACACTGTTTTATACATTTTTGTTGCGAAGCTATTGACATTTTCTATGTAACAGCCGATTTTTTTCGCGTTTTCGATATTGGCTCCACAGTGAAAGTTGTTCAGTTTGATGGTCTGAAGCACCCTGTTCCGGCAACCCTGGTTCCACGGTGTATCGACTACATTGAAAATAAATACTCATCACAAAAATCCATCAAGTACCTTTACGAATGACATGCAATTTTATTCTACCTGAAAGCTTTTTTGTCAAAATCCATTAGTAAGTTTATTGGTATCGTATATCTCACTGAGCCTTTAGTCCTGAAGGATAACTGGCATAGCTATTAACTCTTTTTACTGCTGGATCTACGTAGTTCTCTATGGATTTGTTAATGGATAGTCATTAATAAGAAACATCTGAGTCACGTTCCATTTGGCTGTCTATTGCAAGTCCGTTAAAAACCGTTCAAGTGTGAGTCGTGCTACTAGCGCACTGAATGTTCTGTACCACAACACCACACAAAATCCAAACTTTTGGAAAAAAATGTATTCTCCGGGACCTTTATCGCGAGACCGACTCACTTTTGGCCGGTTTTCATTATTTGTTGATATACTGTAGAGCTTGTTCTATAATCAAATCAAGTTTGACACTTGTATATATTACCGTTTTTACGATAGAGGGAGAAGAAAAAACGTTGATGAAAACTAGTTTCTTGTATGAGGACCCTAATTTTAACTTTTTGTAATTTTCTGTCTAGCTATTACGGTTCAAGAGTTACAGCCTTAAATAGGTAGGTCAGACGGACGGACGGACGGATTGACAACGTTGTACTTTCTGTATTCGGATTATTCCAGCCTCACAATAATTTGTTTTGAGTTATAATTTTAGTTTTAGCTGTCAATTTTCGTATCTTTCCGGCTTAGAATCGACCACCCCAATTAATACGAGGCGACAAACGGATTAAGGCCCGGTTAATCGAGTGCAAGCGTCTCTTTCATACAAGCATAAGTTTTCAATTAGCCATCCCGCTTCAATTGAAGGCAGGTCCGCAAAAAAAAATTTTTTCATCAATAACTTTTGTCTTGGATGGTGGGGAAGAAAACTAGACTGAGAATAATTTAGACAATGTAATTTCCTATTTTTTTGTGTATTTTTTATTTGTAGTGTTAATAATTTTTAAGTAAAACTTGAAAATAGTAATAAGCTTGCCTACCTTTGCATGCTTTTATGAATAAGAGAAGTAATAACTATCGTGTGTTGAGCCACAGAATAATTAAGAACAGTTTATGAACAACTAAATATATTTTTTCTGGATTAAAACAACGACTATATCATGCCTTAAACTCAACCAAAAACAGGTCGATTTGGAAGATGATGCCCTTAAAGGTTTCTCATGCAATGTTTATGTATAGTTATAGCAATGTTTCTGAACACCCCGAAAGGGATTAGGGTCGTTAGAGTATGAATGTAGCTGTCAGTTGACACGTCATTTAATAGTTGGGCCGACAACTTTTGCTTGCTTTTTATCAAACTTGTTTTCGTTTCTTTTTGTTTACATTCTTCTTCTTCTTATCGTGTGGGCATGACCAGCAGGTCTAGCATGATTTCTCTACTTGCGCGCGACTCCGCTTTTTCCCATCCTACAAGTCGCGGCAAGCGCGGCTTTTGCTCTCCGAAAAGCGCGGTAACAGGTTATTTTCTATGCAGCGAAGACGCGTCGCGCGCGTGTAGAGAAATCATACTAGATGTGCTGGTGTCAGAGTTTTTATGTTACGACTACTACCACTAGAGATAGTAGCCGGGACCAACGGATTAACGTGCCATCCGAAGTACAGAATCATCTTTCTTTTAGACAATCAGGTGATTCGGCCTGCAATGTCCTAACCAACTGGGAAAAAACGCACAAAGTGACATATGCCACTAGGTGTCCCCCGTGGGAATTGAACCCACGACCTCCGTGTCAAGAACACAATGCTCTTAACCATTAGACCACGGAGGCAGTTAGTTTGTTTCCTGTCACCACATCACCAACATCAGTTTGTTTAAATTTAAAATGTGTATGAGAACCATACCCTTATAACAACCATATCGTTGTATTTATCTACATGGACCCTATCCAATTTATTACAATAAAATATTCTAGCTTATTTGTAGACTAGACTTCTAGAAACTTCTATTCAAACGTTTCATAAGTCTAAAGCAATAGGTACTCAAACAAATGATAACATTTTGCTTCGAGCTTTATTTACATAGATTCGTAGCGACTTGTTGGATCTTATAACAAATATTAATATTTATTCAACATAAATAGATAATATTACATTTTATGAAAAGGCTCACAGTTCATAAAAAAGCTATGTTTGCTCTTCTTTTAGAATTAACAAAGCTTAGTAGTACTAAAGATAATATTGTGTTTTATTCCACATTATTCTAAAGAAAATTCAATATTTGACTCGTTTGAAGCAACCTTCAAATTGATATTTTTAATGCAAAAATCAACTATTTGTATAGGATGTAACAAAAAACCCTTGTAATAATTAAAGGGGTGGTTTAGACTATCAAACTGGATAACGTTCACTATAATACGAATGTTTAATAAAAACGGCAGTAAATAATCTTTGTGACTCAAATGTCGTATGTGACAGCAGGTTTTTTTGCGACGTGTTGTCTCCATAGTGAAAGTTGTTCAGTTTGATGGTCTGAACCACCCCTTTCAATATTACTAGACTGTTTTGTTACACCTGCCAATCAATCAATTCGAAAAATCTAATAGACCTTAAACCTATAAGAAGCCTATAAAAGTATTGTATAAAATAGTTTAGGCTTTTGTAGTTTATTGGAGTAGCACTTTTTAATTTAGGCTTTCCTTATAGAGAAATATTTAATATAGTGATAAGGGTGCAAATGAAATGTTAAAAGGACTCTTAAATAAATGGGATGTATTTTATTAAATAAAAACGTTCCCATCCTTTTGTGGCAGATACCTAGAATCACAGTTCGTTCGAGCGACGAGTAGTATCGAACGTTAATCAGGCGTAAGAAAGCAATTGACCTGAAAATAAAAAGAGGGTGAACTCGCTTTTGCTCTGCCAATTATTAAAATAGCCGACAAATAAGCCGTTACGGTTAGAAAAGGGAGCTGACTTCTAACTAGGGATGTTTTAGATGTAAATTTCGGATTTTAATTCGGTTACGGATTAATACCTGATTTTTTACTTGGGCTTTGATTGGTGAAATACAGGCAAAAAGACGTGAAATAGATGCAACTAAACAAGGCTTGTCGTTGAAGCAAATTGTAGCGTATTTAGTTTTTCAGGGCTAATTTGGACAGCGTTTACAAGTTAAGTCAAGTCAGCCCAGAGTCAATGACAAACACTATTCGAAATGACATCCGAACCTGCTTTTTGAATTATGTACCCAACCTACAAAATATGAAGCCTTAAAACTCTATTTTCTTTCCGGGTAAATTTAAAAACAATGTATAATTTAATTTTTAACTAGGTGTACTTTTAGCATTTTAACGAATAATGATTTATTTCAGAAGATAATAAGTACCTATCCAATTTTTAAGGTTTTTACCGGTTATGCCTGATTCGAGAAGTCTGACTCTGTTTTCTGACTTCGAAGCGAACAGCGCATACGAGAAAAGCTAGATAAAAAAACGTGACGAGCTAAAGGCCCGCCCACCTAATGGCCTACCATTACAATTATGTCCATGGAATGCTGATGTGTGTTCAATGTAGCCGAATATTCAAGGCAAAAACTGGTTACGCCGGCCACATGAATACATTATTATCTGTAACGGATAACTATAGGGTCTATAGGGTCCTTCTTAATATGCTGACACTTTTTTAAGGGGATGCTCAGATCGTCAAACTAAACAACTTTTTCTATGGTAACAACATCGAAATCGCGATAAAAAGACAGCTGTTCCATACAAAACTGCAAACCTAATCGAGCCAAATGTATGGGATAGATGTTTTTTTTTTCGCTATTTCGAAGTTGGTCCCATAGAGAAAGTTGTTCAGTTAGATGGTCTCATCATCCCCTTAAAAAAATGTCAGCATATTAAAAAGGACCCAGTACGTCTAGTATGATTTCTCTACACGCGCGCGACGCGCCTTCGCTGCATAGAAAATAACCTGTTCCTGCGCATTTCGCGACTTGTAGTATGGGAAAAAACCGAGTCGCGCGCAATTAGAGAAATCATGCTAGACGTGCTGTATTACGGATACTTCCTGCTCCTGACCATCCCTACTTCTAATAACAACTTTAACATTCTTTTTCTTGTTTCTCTAACTGCCTATTATCGAACCGGTTCTTTGTTTCTTTCACATTTTCAGTTATTAAGGCTTGTTTGACTACTGTTATTTTAGGATGATTAATAGTTTGATAGTTTATACATTTTAGTGAAACAAAGGAGGCATATTAAAGACGATGACCGGTTTTTGAGTAATAGAGCAGGTTATTTTATTTAATTAAAATAAATAAGTTTACTGTTCAATCTATATTCAAATAGGTGCAAATACAACGTGTTAATGAATTAACGCAAAACTAGAAAGTAGTTTGTTTAGAATCGAGAGCAAAATCAAATTATCGTGTTTTCAACATAGGTAATTAATTTTTCAAAAAATTTAATAATTTGTTTGTAAAATTTCAAATTTACCGAACTCGATCTCAATTCTCAACCCACCGCACGGGCACACTCACCTTACTTACTACCAAAACAAGATACTTAAAATGTATCCATGAGCACGTTAGCGCTTTCATTCATTGCTGAAATGATAACAAATCATATTTGCCTCAAAACTTAAAATACTAATAACTTTAAATTTTAACTATCAAAATAATGAAATCATTGTTTCAATCTAATTATTTGGTTGTAAATCAGTTGGGGTGTATGAGGTTTTGCGCTTATTCATTAACACGTTGTATAGATGCATACAATAACACAACATTATATACCTATTGTATATCATTGTGTAGTAATAAAAATACAATTCTGGACTACTTAGATTCTGCTACTTCATTTGGGACTAGACATTTTGTGTGTCAATGTCCAAGGGAATTATTAATTTATGTTACGTTTTAAAATTGCCATGATAATCAGAAGTTTATGCGAAAATATCTTTGACTATTTATATGTGGACTGGTTACGCGTGTAATTCTACTAACAAACATTTCTGCCACTTTTTGCGGGGGCGAGGTAACATGAAATCCGCAACATTGGATTTTATTCCCCATAACTTTAGATTCTAATTTTGAATGTTAAAAATCATGAAAAGTAGTCTCGTGTGAACCCCAAACGTTCTAAGTTCGAAGTTATAATTTCGCAATTATAGGCTGTCTCGTTTAGTGATAAGGTGTAAAATTGAATGTAAATGCACAAGATCAATTGTGCTTATACCGTGGCAGAGGGGAAATGCTACCGCAAGGCTAGTCCTTATAATAATTAGTCAAAGGAAAATATGTATAACTGAATATTGCACTTGAATATTCTCGCTGACACAATGGGGACGCATTTTATTTTGTTAATAATTGAACGAGAAATTGAAACATTTTGTCGTTCATATCCGTGCTTACGCTACGCAATACTCAAAGGTTGACTCAATCAAAGCAGTCGTAGCTATTCGAAGTACTCCTATTAAATCGTTTTGCAATCGTAAATTACAGTGAAATTCTCCTTTATCTTAATAAGGGTCATTACAAACAGAACGTATTTCACGAGGATTCCTGAGGCTTTTTCGTGTAACCGAGTCGCTTACAAATTGGCCATAAACATTGTTTTTAATGCCTTATTTGTCTACAGGTTTTACAGTGGAATGTTTTACGGTGGCTGTAAAATTAAAGGTTATCTTAAGATTATTATCTGACTCTTTGTTTTTTGTGAAAGAATAGAGTTCCTTATCTAAAATTAAGAGGTTTATTTTCTGAAAACTGATTTTTCTGTTCCTTTATAGAGATATTTATATTTAAATTTGAGTTTGTTTTTCTTAAATTAATCTGTTGAAGTAAGTTATAGCCTGAAGAATCCCTCCAGGTCCTCCTCTCACGAATAAAGGTGAGAAGGAGTGGGCCATACTCCACCACGCGGGCCCAGTGTGTGTTGGTGGAGGCAAGTTAGTGGGCAAGTAGCTGTCAGAGAATTTTCAAGCCGCCTTAATAGGCCTCTGACCTGGCTTAATGAATAGTTACAACGCCATCTTACGGAAATATCCGTTTCCAATCACGAAGCTACACTACGCCAACGAGCGTTTAAGTGATTACGAAGTATCGAATCAGATAAATATCGTCTGTTTACAATAATGGAACCCCAAATTTTCATATAAAGAGTCAATGTATTTCGATGCATTCTACACATTGAAGCTACGATCAATCCATCAATCAGCCTACATTAGTCCAATACTGGGTATAGGCCTTCTTTTTAATATGCCATTCATCATGGTCCAGTGAACAGATTCTGTAATCAAGTTAGAGGAGTAACAAATGCATAAAATGTATTAGGTACTAATTACGATTATGAGTTTATGACTCAGCAGCGTATTGTAACGTATGTCGCGATATTCAAATATAAATTATTTCAACTGTGGATTGTCAATTAGTAATATGCAAATTCACAGTAGCAAATTCAATTTGATTCGTATCACAAATAGTTTCATGGAACGTGGATGTTCTGAGGCTTTTGAATATCTCTGAATATCCCTCGGGGAATATAGTCGTGAGCATATGCATGTATGCTATACTACAAATTGTTTCGGTTTAATTTTGAATATTAACTTAACTACTACCTACATATTATTCGGATTTGGTGTATTTTATAACTCATAACATTGCATAAGCATAAGCATATGCTCACGACTATATTCCCCAAGGGTGTAGTCAGAGATATTCTAAAACCACAGAATATCCACAACATTGTAGTGATAAATATTTTGTTACAATAGGTAGATTCCTTACATCAGAAGATGAACCTTAAATCGCATTATGCACGACGAGATTCATTTCATCTAGCTCCATGAGTCATGAATAATTTCCAAGTAATTTTTCGAGTATTTACTTGCTTTCTTCACAATGGTTCTTAACATTAGGGAATACCTTCTCTTGTGGCTCGTATCCGACTTTTGGGTTGGTTAGAACCCCAAAACACACACAAGGTCCTTGTAAAAATTTTGCGTCTTTATTATTTAAATGACGTTTCAAGTGACGATAATAGACAATTAGGATTAGAATGACGATGAAATTATAGTGCAGTCGCTCATGATTTCCGACTAAGCATGGACTTCTCTTTTCTTTGAAATCCAATTTGAAATAACCGAATCTGAGTCGAAATGTCCACCAGTGGGCATCTAATTCGGCGACGATGATGATTTCTTTACATACTGCGTGTGTTCTAATATTTCATTTAAATAAATTTATATTATAGCAGAAGATTCTAACATACCTACCAACAAAGCTCCGTACCGTACCGGTAACTTTTTTTTTTACCTTTTTTTATGCCAGTTAATAATACCTTGTTACACAAAATTCAGCAAATATTGGGATTAAATATCCACTCAAACGTTTGAAACGAATTCTGTGGAATCCGAATTTAACAAGCTTTTTCCAACTTTTTTATTTACTACAAAGCGACTGAATTTTACGGATTGGTTTCCTGATTACTTGTTTCAATTGTCCAACGTAGCTTTTTCGGATTTAATGAATTTCGCCAAATTTCTGTAACAAAATAAAGTTGAGTACTTTGACAAAAATTAGCTTGTAACCTTTGATAAAAACTGTTGTAGATCGCAATATCTACTGAATCTGAATGCTAGGTACTTATATGTACTGCATTTCGTGTAGTGGAATATCCATACTGAATCGTGATTCAATACTTAGTCTCAAGTCAGAGTTTATTAGCATCTAGACTATACCGACCTCTCGTATGGATTTAGTAAAGACAATTGAATGCCAGCTAGCCTATTTCATCCCACTGCTGAGCAAAGGCCTCCCCTCCTCCAACCATCTCTGTCCTGGGCATGCTCTGGCCACGCGTCATGGAAAGCATCCAGATCGTTCTGTGTGTACAATAAAGTGTTTTAATATAATATGCTAAGTGTTAAAAAGTAAAAATAAAAATTTTACACTTTTAAGGAGGTTGTTTAGACTATCAAACTGAACAACTTTCACTATGGGACCAACATCGAAAACGCGAAAAAAAAATCTGCTGTCCCATACATTTAGCTCGAGTAGATTTGTAGTTTAGTATGGGACATCCAATATTTTTTTAAACATAGACTATTTTTTCAGAAGGGTAGTGTTTCTAAGTCATTTATACCTACATTTCAGCAAGAGACGAAGAAGTAGGTAAGTAGGTGTACGACTTTCGGGAAATTTTCCACTAGTATGGAAATCGCTAATCCTAATTAAGGGCACTGGTAATGAGAGATGCGAGAAGAAAGATACAAATAGGAAAGTTAACAAAGTAATCATTAATCAGGATTACTGGAACGGCTGCTAATGGATTTTTTTAAATGTTAATTACCTATTCTGTATGTTCTGTATGTTACGGTAAGATTCTTGTTTTGCTACGACAAAGTTAAACAAAGTTTTTTTATTTCTGAGGTAAAAAAAACATTTTTTTTTTGATAAATACATTCTTCATTCCTATAGGATTTGGGATATTAACTGATTGGAAGTAGGTATTTATTATAAAAATATAAAATATCCGACAAAAATTCTTTAAACTTATAGTTAAAGAATCAGTGCTGTAACATAACATTAAAAAAATATATCAAGCTGTATTAAAAAGTAAAAAATGTTAAGATATTCGGTATTAATTGTTAACCTTCGTTTTGTTTCATTCGTGTTTCGTACAAAAGAAACATAGAAAATAATTCTTCGTACGAAACTTGGTCCTTTACACAATTGCGGTTAAATATAAGATAAATATTCTTTATTTGCACACAAAGAATAGACAAACACAATAGGGTATTTCAATTCAATTCAATTCAAATTCAATTCAAATAATTTATTTCAGACAAGATGTCCATATAAGGGTTAGTATACATTTATCTTGATAGCATGTAAAATATAGGATCTATTGATGGCATCCATATTGAATAGAAATTTTGGAAACCAACTATTTAGTCAGTTACGAAAAATACTGGATATTTTAAGAGAAAATCGACAAAGAAAATATATTTTTTTCTAGTTTAGTCACGTGATCGTAAACGACTGTGATTGGCCGAATGGTTGATGACGTCAACTGCTTGTAAACAGTTGCGTGTAGAGTGTGAGTGTCGTACAAAGTTTACGTCATTGCGACGTCACCTGCTTGTAGCCAAATGTATTGTCATGAAAAGCGTTTTCGCGGGATATTTAAATAAAAATTCTATGTAATGGAACGTAAAATATGCATTTAATATAGAGTTCTTAGACATCAGTGAATAACGTACGATAGTTTTTAAAAACCTGTCAAATACCCTATTACGAAAAAAAAAACAAATAAAATGACAAATGTAAAGAAACTACTCAAAAACAAAAGACGCGTAATTCTACTAGCATAAAACAATAAATGTGAAAGTTTATAATGATTTTTGATGTTTGTTACTCTATCAGAAAGGATTTAGTAGTAAGTACAAAATAAACGTTTAAGAATAGGTATTACGTAAATCTCAAGATAGAAAAATTACTGTCTATGTTTAAAACATTCCAGTTTTCATTTTATTCAAATCACGACACTATTCAATTTGCGACTCTTCTATTTCCATTTTAGCTTTGTCCTAGTTCTTTTTATTTTGCATCAAATCACGCTATCCGTTCATTTTCATGAAGCTTTAAATATTTTATATTCATCTAGATTAATATTTTCGTTTATTGATTTCTATCTTTCCTTATCGCAATTAATAGCAATCGCATAATTCAAAATCTGTTTGAATTTTGACGTAAACGGCATCATCATATTAGCCAATAGAAGTCCACTGCTGGACATAGGCCTCCCCCAAGGATCGCCACGATTAAGGGTGTAAAATTAAATACGATACATGTTGAACGGGATGCTTTAGATCAACAAACTAAACAACTTTCACTATGGAGCCAACTCTCAACTATAATCTCTCAAAATATAAAAAACGCAAAAAAAATCTTCCCTCCCATGCATTTGGATTGAGTAGCCAGTTTCCTAGCGTTGACGTTTTCTATGGATCAGTAGATTTTTTATTGAAATACCGTATATACTTATGTATATTTTGGCTAAATATATGTATGATCACACTGCAAGGCAGTCTCCAACTACAGGGTAGGTAGGTTAATGTAAAAAGTTGCATTACTTTACGGGGTGATTGCACCTATGATACAGAACAACTTTCCCTATGAAACCTTTAGGAAATTAGCAAACAAAATTTCGACTTTTCATACAAACGTTCGATCAGCTGATTGCATTCAGTATGGGAAATAAAAAAAAGAATAGTGAATTTCCAAAAGGTAGGTTTGATTGGAAAAGTTGTTCAGTATCATGGGTAAGAATCACCCCTTAAAGTAAGGAAACTGTTTACCCTAACACCATGTATCAATCAATCAGCCCACATCAACCCACTGCTGGGCATAGGCCTCCTTTTTATTGCACCACTCCTCACGGTCCTGTGCCAATCTGATCCATGTACGACCCGCGATCCTTAGAATGTCGTCTGACCATCGCATCGGTGGTCTACCCACAGACCTCCTTCCTTCTCTTCTTTCTATAATATTATTAAATTGGAAAAGAACTGAGTCTGTAATTATAGATATTTAAGACTTAACGTGAACTGACCTGCTATTGTGAGGTCATGGTACATATTAACAACGTTAACAAGTTCAATAACTGAACGGCAATAAGAGTTCATATTAGGTCTCTTGGAGACCTAATATGAACCGTTATTTGAAATCCGATTGTAGCGCCTCCTATATTATTTTATTAGATATTTTCTGCACTATATTCTAGTTTCATCTCAAGATTTAATCTTACTCATAGAAATAACGTTAAACATTTATTAAAAACTTATTCATCGCTAGCTTTTGCTCTCGACTTACTTCTCATAGAATCGATATGAATCTAAATAGATCCTGAAAGGGCTAAAAGGGATTCGAATTTCGTTTATCGATTTGTTGTGAAAACTTTCCACGACGATGAAAATTTATTTTATTTATGACTGTAACATTCAATTGAGTACATTTATGTTTTCTGGTGTCCTTTTTATAAATCTAGCACGGTGACTACTAGAAGAAAAACGATGTTTGCTGAAAAGACTAATTTAAAAATTTAATATAAAGTATGTTTTTTATTATCCATACTATTATTTGTTCTGTCTCTTTACTGGAAATCTTTTATCTGGGCACATAATGGAAAAAGCGGAAAGCAACTTCAACGTCGTGGAAATAAAACACTATTTTCATTTAAAAAACTTTTTTAACTGAAACTAACGCATTCATAACGAGCGCTTGTAAGTAATTAAAAATGAAACTAGCATTTAGTTTTTTTTGTATTTTTTTGTTTTGTACTCTTATCTACTTTGAAAATTCTAGAAAATACACTGAACATTTACCACGAACTAACCTGCACGTTGAATATACCCTTACGTCTTTTTTTTTTAATCCACATAATTATCTACGTCCCAGTACTGGGCATAGGGACTACCCTCAGGGAGGTCTAATGGACATCAGTCCACCACGCGAGCCCCATGTGGATTGGTAGACTTCACATACACATCAGAATTTCTTATTCAGCGTATTCAGGTTTCCTCACGATGCTTTCCTTCAACGTTTGAGATCAGTCGGTGTTACTTATACAACGTGTTATTGAATAAGCAAAAAACCGAAACTGATTTAAAACACAAATTATAAAATTGAAACGATAATTTCATAATTTTTTTTGGTTAACATTTAAATTGTAAGTTAAATGGTTTGTTATCATTTCAGCAATTCAGCTATGATTGAAAGCACTAACGTGCTCATCGATTTAAAAAAATTGGTAGTAAGTAGGGTAAGTGTGCCCTTGTGGTGGGTTGAGATCGAGTTCAGTAAATTCAAATTTGACAAACAAATTATTTAATATTTAAAAAAAAACTATGTTGAAACCATGATAATTCGATTCTGCTCTCGATTCTAAACAAACTACTTTCTAGTTTTGCGTTAATTCATTAACACGTTTATAAGCTAGAAAAACTCATTGATAATTCATGGCATGTTCTCCGTGCGGATTCGAACCCGGTCCGTACTTCCCCACAACGCGCCGCCGACGCTCTACCATTACAGCCATTACAGCCAAAATATGAAAATGTTATAAAATCCGTGTTTGATAAAAAGAGCTTCCACCCTGCTTTGAGTGCAAGGAGAGAGCCTAACCGAGTGACGTACTAAACCCCGATTCGTCCGGTGAATCCTGAGCAATCAGCAAGCCTGATTGGCAATCACCATGATGTCAAGTCAAAAATTCCAGTTAGTCCACTGAAATGTGTGGAAAGATTTAATTGCACAATGTAGATTGACAAAAAGGCAAAAAAGCTTTTTGCCAACGGTATACCTACAAAAATGTGATTTACAAAAAACATTATTGAGGATCCGAGCTGACGACAAACAGCACGTGTCTGACTTCAAAGTTGGTGAAAATAAATAAATAAACTGCATGTCCTCTATGAGGAACGGACTCGTGTCGCGTTCACTGTGGTCAAGCCTGTGAATAGGCAATATGTCATTTTATGACCCGGCAAACATCTTGAAATATGGGCGGGGGTGAGGGGTCTGCGCAGTAGCGGCATAGCGTAAATAAATGTATAGTCTGTGGTAGCGGTTTCACTTCCAAATGTTATTCTGCGCATTCAAGGCCGTGCTCAAGAAGTCTGCCGGCCACTGTACAAAACTTCATTTTTTAAATTTTAATTTTCCACGGTATTCCAGCCTACCGTATGCCTATTAATCGTATCTTCTTCAGGAAATGTAAAATTAAGTAAATTAAAAAAGTACGTCAAAAAAAATCCAAATCCATATTTCCATATTTTTAATAAAAACGGGTCGTTGAAAAAATTTTATGTTGTCCATTAAAAAATAATGTTGAAAATTTATTGTTTTTCAACTTCGTGATATTTTTACAAGAGTTATTTTTCTAAATAACCAGCGAAAATAACCATTTAATTTTGAGGTATTTTTCGACTAATAACAAAACCGAATCGGTTATAACTTCATATAGGAACTTGAGCTTTATTTATTTACTTTAGTGATTAATAGGTACTAAATATACGGAACATACTCTTTCTTATACTGCGGTACAGATTAAAATCTATGACACACGTATAAGGAAGAGTATAGTACTATGAGTAGATTGAATTTCCTCAACTTAGGGCCTTATTTAAATAGAAATTCAAGTAGGTAGCCATTTCTTTTTTCAGAGCTGAGATCTCAAACTATTTAAATTTATTTCACCGAGAGCTTAACATTTCATTCAATTTCAATTCATTTCATTTAAATTCTCTAGGAAGTTTGTAGATTTATAGCAATAGTTTCATTCAATAGCTTTTGCATAGCAACTCGCTTGGGCAAGGTAACATTATTATAATCACACTAAATATTTTCATGCATAGAATTATAAACATTCTAGTTATATTCTCATATTATTAAGATCATTTCATGCAATTAATTTCCATAAACATTTTCGCTCCATCAAGCTTTTTTTCGGCTTTACGTAGAATTTTAATTACAGTGTTTTGTTCATAAGTGAATATTTACTTAAAATCAGGAAGGTCACACATATGTTCTATGCCCAATATAGTAGGTCCAAAAAAAGAAGACATTAAAAAAGTAGATATTATCCTCCCATTGCGAGTCTCTTCATTATTCAGTACCAATCTTTATGTAAAATGTGTTTTCTAAGCACTTAACTATGGCACAATAGATATTTTCAATTTCGAGCTCTCTTTAATATTGGACCCATTCAATCTGAAGTAGATACTTTGTTGTGCTAGAAATTCCTTCAAAGCAAATTTCTGTGTATTGTAATGTGACTATATCTTTATTTTTTATTGTTCGCTGCTTAGGACGTAAGTACCTACTACTAGTAAGGCTTGAGTACCCGAGCTTAAGTAGGATTAGTGTTGTCACTTATACGGTTGAACAAACTGCTTAACTAATAAGCTCCTTTTCAAATAAGAAAAACGAGCTGAATGTTCTTTGTGAGTAGAGAAAATTATTTTAAATATTTAAATTTAGACGTCTCGTTACTTATGTATTATGATTTATGAATTAAGATCTGTATCGAAATGAGAAAGTTTCAGAGAAATAAAAACTGCTATATTCCCATAGAAAGTCAGTGATGTCATTAACATAATATATTTATATTGTAATAGTTATTAAATCGTGTTATGTTGTAGAGTTTCTAGCCGCATCTTCTCTACAGCGACAACACGTTCCGACGCAGTGGTAGCTTCAATAAAGATTTGACGTTTAATAAGTGTGCTTTAAGCTCCTTATATTGAATAAATTATGTTGACTTTGACTTTGATAGCGTATTAACATCCACATTTAACTAGGAACGTCGGAATCTGTCCCAGCTTGAGCATGAGATCCCGTCGTCACGTTTAATATTTCGTTTAGATTGATACAGTGATTGGTAGTGTATATAGTTCTAAAGCTATTATCGAAGGACTTTGTCATAGGTCCTTTTTTTGAACGGCACAGAATCTTGTCACTGTATTAATCTAAACCGGTCATAATGCAAAGTGGATACAATTCACGCTTCTAAGTTGTTTTCATGAAGTGCACTTTCTCATCTCGAAAAATAATATTTTAACGCCTTTCTTTTCAAAAAGCTGGTACTCTCGCCTCAACAAAAATTTTAGATTTAGAGTAAATTAATTTTAAGTTTTTAAATAACATAGATTAGTGTAAAACGTTCGTTTTACAATACTATCAGCATATCAACGATTCTGGATAATGGAGTAAGCATAATTTATGATTGGTTATTTGGTACTTCTGTACTGCCCACATGTGACCTTTGACTTTTGTAAGTTAAGGTTACGAAAGTGAGTTTTCGTTTGTTTAGAATTCATTATTAATATTTTATTCTTTTTAGCTATTTCGATTATTTTGTAGTTTCTAAGTTCAAGATTATAATTATTTTCTTATTAATCATGTTCGTCCTTATTTTATTTACAGATTTTAAGTCAATTTCAAGATTTAAAAAATAAAATCTCATTTTATATAAACTATCACAATTTCATTTTTTTTTAATTTCCTTGTATATTAGAGCAAAGACAACATTTTCAAAAGTTTTCTAAAATCTTGTTACTTCTTTCAGGAACTCAATAAAACTAGAGATATCAATAAAATCACGGATAAATGTCTTCTAATCTACAAAGTAGAAAATTCCTTCACAGCCAACGTGACTTTTGCTATGAAGGCTTTATCCGTGATGTTTTCGTCTTCAGCTCACGTACAAGTGACAATATAATGTCAGATATTGCGAAACGAGAAAAGTAGAAATATTATAGTGACTGACCATACCTATAAAATATAAATGAAGTTTAGATAATAATATTGTTGCCCTAAAGTCTATAAAAGCACAAAAAATTGTTAATAGATTTTTGATTTTAAAATAATGAGTATGGAACGTATCAATAGAGAAAAGGGCAGTCATTACTCGTACTAGTAAATTTTCTATTTTGATATTAATCTTATTGACATTTATTACACCTACAGCTTTACTCTTACCCTCCTGAAACACAAATCCAACATTAATACAAAATAACGACCACATCAAATTATTTCAAAGCGTCAAATCAATGTGCTTCTACGCAGCATTAAATGTAAACTAGAGGCAAACCCTGCTTAATGTCAGAAAGCTTTAACTGGTGTGGTGCGCAGGATGTCTGCTGTATGCTGGACCGTTGCTTCCAATATCCTCGCCGGAGCGCCCGCGACTGTGGATGTCAGTTTGCATTGCTTCATGCAGCGCCAGACGAACAAACGCAAGGCAGCTAGCGGATCCCAGCCCGCGAGAAAGCGCGGGCATCCTCGAATTGCCAAAGCAGATGCGCCGGTTGCGACCACCAAGTAAGCAGTAGCACGCTTACTAGTGTGTTACAACTCGCGTTTCACGTTAGCACGCAAATTTTGCACCGGTTCTTTCACCGCAGGTTTGTGGAAATTGCTAGTTGTGTTTCTAAAGCGATGAAGGTTTACAGTCGCGGGCTTGCTCACTTTTTGATAAACTGGTGGTAAGTCAGTGAAACACAGTAAGTCGACACGATTATAAGTGTGTTGCAAATTTTATTATTCACTTTCTCGTACGCTAAGTTACTCGCACGCTCACGGTGAAATTTTATTGCACAGGTTTTTGTCACAGCAACTCATTTAAGAAAGCAGAGGTCCACTTAGGTCATCCCCTGTATTACGCGAATCGTATAAATTATTATAACCTACGGTTACTTCTTTCAGGGTATAGTGCAAGTATACTAGTTTCAAAGTTACACTGGCTCAAAGATTTCTATACAAATCTTAATTTAATTGTAACTTTGAAACTATACAGTTTATCAGATATCCAATTAACCACTGAGACAGCTGTACGAGTATATTATATTCCAAAACATATTTTTTTTAAAAAAAAAACAGTAATTTAAATACTTATTCTTCGAAATAGAATCAAACTTAGTTTGTAATGAGCGCGCTCATCGGGCATTAACCTTTAAAAGATGCTATAGTAGCAAAGTTAACTTTTTGAATATTTAAGTGTTCTGGATTGAATGACGTCTCAAGTGGTGTTAGTCTAGCTAGCCTTTTGTGTACAACAACAACGCAATAGAAATATTATCTAAGCATCGGTATATACAGAAGAGACGCGTGGCGGTGGCGGATAATCTAAGTAACACAATATAAACCTTATAGTACGTAACATACCGTCGTTTTTGTCGTAAAGGAGAATCGCGCCCGCGCCTCCAGGTGACGTCGCCTGGAGGCGCGGGCGTAATTCTCCAAACGACGCTATGCTACGTACTATTTGGTTTATATTGTGTTACTTAGATTATCCGCCACCGCCACACGTCTCTTCTGCATAAACCGCGCCTTAGTTGTTTCACACTCAAGTATAGAAAGGGGGTGGACTATTAATAGCATAAACCAAGCAGCACTAAGACTTATAAATATTTCGCCTCTTCAAAAGCTGACCCTAATGCAGTGGTGGATTTGGTACAGTTGCCAGTGACCACTCATGTTGGTATTTTTATTCCAGTATTGACAATAATTTACAGGAGGCCACTACAAATAGTATAGTCTAAAACCACGAAGTATAACACGCTAACCATAACCAACATAATTATAACGCGCTTCATCCACACATTTTTATAACACGCAACTCTTGTATATTTTATATCAACACTGTATATGTGTACAATACAACGCTAGTCACGTAATTCTCCCAAGTCTTTTTCAATTACTAGACAATGCTTGCTTTCACATAATATTACTGGTTTATCTATGTAAATACTTTGAGAATAAACTGTCATATCCAGGTATTGCACGCTTGGACAATTATGCATCAGTTTTTGTCAGCACAGGTTATCGGAGCTGGAATACAATGTTCGTAGAATTTTTCCATTTTCTGATTTTGAAATGACAGTGGTATCTTCTTATCGTGTGGGCAAGCCCTGGTGTCAGATTTTTCAGACCACCTTACGGCCTCGGACGTGGTTTTTATGTAACGACTACTACAACGAGATATAGTAGCCGGGACCAACGGCTTAACGTGCCCTCCGAAGCACGGAATCGTCTTTCTTTTTCAGACAATCAGGTGATTCGGCCTACAATGGCCTAACCAACTGGGGAAAAACGCACAAAGTCATCACTAGGTGTCCCCCGTGGGAATCGAACCCACGACCTTCGTTTCAAGAGCCCATTGCTCATAACCATCAGACCACGGAGACAGTGGTATGAAACAAAATAAAATTAAACAATAAAAGAGCGTTTTTGTGATTTGTAGTACAGTACGTTTCACTCTTACGACGAATATAAAATCTGGATAATATTCTATATGCATATCAGGGAATTTAGTCGTAAGCATAATATTCTATACGCTAGTATGCCTCTTACAAATATTATATGTAACATATGTAACTACTTAACGATTTCAAGATTATTTTTCATTTTTTTTTTTGGTTTTGTCTCTCTTAATCAAATACTTGACCTACTACTTTGAGTTGAAAATGACGTTTACTGCGCATATTGTATGCAAAATTTTGCTCACTATGTAACCACTAGGCAGGCTATATGGAATTCACTAGGTACAAAAAAGGGAGTACTGTAATTAAATTTATGGTAGGCCATACAATCAAAACGTGGCTTTGTCGTAGTGGTGATTTTGTGCGCAGTTTTGTAAAGGCAATAACTGTATGTAAAAGATTACTGTATATTATAATATTATGTAGGTATACATATTCCTCGGCTCACTCCCCGTCACACTGGGCAGAGATTCGGTACTAGTGAAACGTGGATGTTCTGTGGTTTCAGAATATCTCTGACGAATATCACATAGTCGTGAGCATATGCTATGCTATGCTACATATTTTTATTGAAATGTAAAAATCATTAAAAATTCTAACCACGCACCTCAATTTTAACCCAAAATCTAAGAATTAATTAACTTGGTTAAACAACTTCCTTATTTATTTCTCCCAAAGTTTATTTAAAACAATATTAAAACGTTTCAATGTTTAACTTTAAATTTTCATAATCTAAATCCTTTGTTTAATTTTTCCCAAAAAGGTTTTCCGTTAAGTTTTAAATTAAGTTACTTAATAATAACCAGGAAGCTGGAAAAGGGATTTTCTATACAATCCACTATAATAACTAAGATTTTTGTAAAGTTTGAATATTACTAAATACTAAAGCCGTTTGCTAGAAATCACAATAGGTATCAAATCGGAAGTCAGGGCCTATAGACAAAGTATCTTTCGATTAGCGTTAACGATAGTAGAAAACATAAAAATGTATGGACTTGACGTATGGTGACGAAAACAAACGTCAAAATGTTTCGATCGCTAATGTCCATACATTCTGTCATTTTCTACTAGCGTCAACGCCAATAGAATGTCACTTTGTCTAAGGGGGCAGTTGTGAAATAGAAAATAAATATAATTTACGCTCAGAGGAAGGATCTCCATAGAGTCCGCATAAATTTACTATTGTAGTTAGTCTCTTTTGTCTTATGACGTACCTTTAATAGTAGAAAGAGATGGAACTATAGATATTTGTTTATGCGGCTGTCCACTTTTTTTTAAGCTAGTGTGTGTGAAATGTGACCGTAAACATAAGGCCATAATATGTCACTTGGTGCCTTTTGTCCATACTACTTGAGACCACACACTCAAACCTAAACGTCAAAAAAAGTGGACACTTTACAATTGGTATGGCTCACTCTATTAGGTATAATCTCTTTGAATTTACGCAAAAGAATAAAGCAATTCTTTTACTTTAGTCAAAAACTATTTAGAACAAAATTTTTTTTAAACTTTGCACTATTTTTTTCATGCCATGTCATGTCTACAGTGTCTACACAAAGGTAAAGAAAAAAACGCTTTTTGAATAATGAACTAGAGCCTTGTTCCACATTTCAAGAGGGTAATGTACGCTATGTGCGTGTAAGCCAATGATAAAAGTTTCAAACTACGTTTTAAATAAGAAGACCTACAAATCAAGCCATATTCGTCCGTAGTGTGATGACATAAGAGTTATGATATGGGTTTGTTCTGTGAAACGGTTTGTAAGCCGTAACCTTATCGTCAAGGTTACTGGTAAAAGTTGGAATAGGATATTGTTGACAAAGTTTTGGGTGTTTGATGTTTGATATGGGTATTTCTTCAGAGACAAAATTTTCGATTTCTATGGGTATATTTCTGTAACCAACTAACAAAACGGCGTGATATTTTTTTTTGTGTACAGTTTAGCTATATCCTAACTGGGACAAATGATATTTTTAAAATAATTGCTGTCTAGGTACAAAATAAAAATATTTGAAGTTTGTTCTTCTGATTCATATAACGCGTCCGTTTGATATTTTCCAGAACAAAATGGTCGATGTCGCATTTTCCCATTGATACATCAACATAAATTATAATCATATCGAAAGGAAATGAATTGTCCTCTTACAAAAAAAATGTGTATTAGTTACAACTACGTTAGTTTGTTTATAAATAAATAAATAAGAAGTGTCCGGCGTATAATACTGATTAATGTGGCGTAAGCTGCGCTTGACCATACTTGGTCGGGTAATAATATTGAGAGTCTGGCTTCCCGCACGGGGGGGAGCCAGTCGTGCAACGAAACAGCTAGAAGGTGGACGTGCGGCTGGCTGGCTTAGATCCCGGTGTTACGAAGGTAAATATCTGATTCATCTGTGCTTGGTTCAGGTGGCATTCTGATTACAATGCCTACTTAATAAAATTTATTTTATTGTTTTAAAACTTCAATCTGAGTTTTGTGTGAGGCTTTTGGGTAATAGATTTGTGTATAAAAATGACAATACTGAATTCTTTATGTATGATGAGTTATGCATGATTATAGGCAAAATCCTGATTCATCTGTGCCTGATCCATATGGTCAAAACAACATATGAATCACTTCAGCAGCGTTTTTTTGTTGCGTTTTTCTCCTTTTCCAATTTTTGACCGTGTTCTAGTCTTAATAATATTCACTTAGCTATAACCTCTTGAATAGTTCAAAAAATCAAAGGAGTATAAACTTTTTCTACATATGACACTTTTGCTATGTCAGTCTTAGTTAAGATTTAACTATTATTATTTAGAGATTATTTAGATTTTGATTAGATTTTTGTGTCAAAGCCCGACCAGAAATATAAAAACCCTCGCCATGTTGAGGAAAAAAATTTCAATTTTTTTCTACTGGCCACACTAATAAAATTGTCATCTGTCTATTGCAACGCCCCGAGAGCAGGGTTTTTATATTCTTGGTCAGGCTTTACGTTTGTATGAATGTTGTTATACTGAAGAAGAGCTTAATAACTAGATGTGTTATGTATGTATGAATGTTTTAAACTGATGAAAAGCTTAATAACCTAGACGTGTTATGTATGTATGAATGTTGTTATCCTGAAAAAGAGTTTAATAACTAGATTATGACGTTATGTATGTATGAATGTTGTTAACCTGAAAAAGAGCTCAATAACTAAATGTGTTCTGTATGTATGAATGTTTTAAAATGATGAAAAGCTTAATAACTAGACGTATTATGTATGTATGAATGTTGTTATCCTGAAAAAGAGCTTAATAACTAGATTTATGACGTTATGTATGTATGAATGTTGTCAACCTGAAAAAGAGCTTAATTACTAGATGTGTTATGTATGTATGAATGTTGTTATCCTGAAAAAGAGCTTAATAACTAGATTATGACGTTATGTATGTATGAATGTTGTTAACCTCAAAAAGAGCTTAATAACTAGATTATGACGTTATGTATGTATGAATGTTGTTAACCTGAAAAAGAGCTTAATAACTAGATGTGTTCCGTATGTATCAATCAATGTAGTTGTAATGAAAATTCTAATCAATCAGATGTATCAGATAACAAACCGAGAAATAGTGTACCTATTTGTAGTGTACATGCCTAGTGAAATGTTAGTTACTTCTAAAATATAAAAAAATTGTAAAGCAGTCTGTGAGGCAGATAACTCCAGTACAGACTGCTGATCTACTCACTATGTAATTGCATGCGTTTGAAAATAAATGTTTATGTTTATGTTTATGTATTAATTACTAACAATAATGTAAAAAAAATGGACCAGTATTATTGAAATGGAATTTTTGACATTAAATTTCCTTTTTAACAATCATAAAAACCTATTATTCATAAGTCAAAGTCTCTATCTACTTTATGTTATTCTAATGTTGCAGTTCACAACTATGCCACAAACTGAAGATAAAAAGAAGGAGAAAAAGAGACTCGCAGAACGTAGAAGAATGGAAAATATAAGAAAAGATCCAGACAAGTATGCTCTTTGGAAATTTAAAATGAAAGAAACATATTTGAAAAGAAAGCGACAAGGTAAAATCGTATCAGTTAAGAATTTGACACCAAAACAACAAAAATTGGCAAGGAAGAAAAGCAGAGAAAGTACTCGAAGATGGTATGCTAAAAAGAAATTAAAAGATTGTGATATTCATTCAGAAGAGGAAATAATTGACGAATGTGATCCAGCAGACAATACCGAAATAAATGATCCTTTAGATTTGGAATTACCAGTATCGCCACTAGTTTCGAATATACCAAGATCTCCGGAAATTCCCAGCTCATCGCAGGAATTAACTCTGTCTTCACCACTGTCTGCACGTATAACAAGATCAACAATAAGACAAAAGAGGACACTTGAAATGGATTTGAACCTAACAGGAAATGAAACCGATGTCTCATGTAACTCTGGCGTCCCTTCAAGAATATTAAAATCGCCTTCACCACATACTTCAAATTCAGATTCACCGAGGACTCCCAGCCCACAAAGTAGCATTGCATCGTCTCCACGACGTGTCGTAAGCCCAAAAGTTTATAAAAAAGCTGCACGGGAAACATCTGTTACAAAGAAATCACCTTGGAAATATATTTTACGCAAGTTTCAGTACAGATACAATAAAGAACTACAATTGAAAGACCAAAAAATTCTAGAACTTAAAAGAGTCAATGAAAATTACAGGAAAAAGTTGAAACGCTTACAAAAAGATAAACAGGTAACAGGCGTACAGAAAAGACAAAAGAAAAATCTATCTGGAAATGAAAAAATACAGCTGGTTGTTGAACCCTGTGCTACCGGAATTAAAGAAAATGTCACAATGTATTTTGAAGAAGATGAAAATAGTAGAATGTGCGCAGGAAAAAAAGAATTTGTTACCAAAGGAAAAGTAAGAAAACAGAAGCGATATCTTACCGACAGCTTGCAGAATCTACATAAAAAGTTTCTTGAAACCAATCCTCAACACAAAATAAGCTACAGTGCATTTTGCAAGCTTCGTCCATTTTGGGTACGTGTACCAAATGTCAATATTCGAGAAACATGCTTGTGTAAAGATCATGAAAATATGGAGTTGGTTGTTGTAGCACTTCGGAAAAATGATCTAATTGAGGAAAAATCTGTAAATGAGATTCTACAATCACTGTGCTGTGATCCCAGGAATGTTCACTGCCTGGCTAAGAACTGCGACAGTTGCAAAAATAAGGTCGTAAATTGTAAAGAATATGACAATACCAAAGAAACACATTACTGGATTTGGAACAAAGTAAAAAAAACTTACACCAAAGATGGAAAAGAAAAAGTTACGCTTCAAACGATTAAGGAAAAAGTTGCGGCGCATCCCAAAGATATAATCGAACATTTCGAAAAGCTGTTAGTACCCTATATGCGCCACTGTGGAAATATTATTGCTCAGTATGATTATATTACAAAATTAAAACAAAACCTGAAGCCTGAAGAATGCATCATACATTGCGACTTTAGTGAAAATTATAATACTAAATATGCCTCTGAGATTCAGTCTTTCCACTTTGGCAGTTCCAGACAGCAGGTAACATTGCACACCTCTGTTATTTATTACATAAAAGATCGAAAATTGTGTAAACAGTCATACTGTACGCTCAGCGAATGTCTGCGCCATGATGCCGTCGCAATTTGGGAACATTTACAGCCAATTCTCAGATTTCTTGAAAACGAAGTACCGGGCGTAACAACCTTTTACTTTATTTCGGATTCACCATCGGCTCAATATCGTAATCGCAAAATGTTTTACATAATGGCGAAAATGCACTGGTACTTTCCAAGTTTACAATTATTGGTTTGGAATTATTCTGAAAAAGGACACGGGAAAGGGGCTCCTGATGGTGTCGGAGGAGTTCTAAAAAGAACTGCTGATCAAATAGTTGCAAGAGGGAATGACATTCCAAACATGGAAATTCTTGTCAGACATCTAAAAGAACGTTGTCCAGGAGTCATTATAGAAGTGATTCATGAGTCGGGAATACTAGAAAAAGATATGCTGATTCCCGAAAACTTAAAGGAATTCCGCGGGACCATGAGAACACATCAGGTTGTGTGGAGTGCCAATAAACTTCACACTTTAGCTATGAGAGAACTAAGTTGTAGCTTGGATAATTGTTCACAAGAAGCTGTTCAATGTTTTCATGGTCAACACATTGGTTTTTATACCATCGAAGATATTATTAACCAACAGACTGGTGTAAACGACGAATCCGCGAATAATAGAAAGGTGACATCGAAGAAAGCTACAAGCAGCTCTTTGGTCAAACATAGCCAAATATCTGCTACCGAAATTCAGGTTGGACAAGATTCTGATATAGCCCAACAAGACCTCGACCTTCCCGATGACGACAGTTTTTGGGTGGAGACTTCGTCAATCGATGAAAAAATTATTACTCCAAAATTCACCAGAGATGTCCTATCGACCCTTCATCAGAAAAGCGTGGATCATAGCTCAGATTCTGACGATGAGGACATTTTTGTGTTTAAAAGGCCTGAAGATAAACGGACAAAAGAGTCTCACGCCATTGGTGAAGATATGATTGTTCCATCTTCCCCCAAAAATTCAAGATCTCGTCAACAAGAAAAAGGCTTCGAGGGTAATATTGAAAGCAGCTCGGTCCCATGCAAAAAGCCTAGGAAATATTTCTTGTAGTACTTTCCTTTGACTTCATTAGTTATTAGTTAACCATACTTGTTAGAATAAGTATGTTTGTTTGAAAATTAATAAGGAAGATTAATATCAAAAATTAATTTAATGTTGATCTCATTTTTGTTACTTTATTGTTAGTAATAAATATAATAATGTGATTGTTAATTCTAATCAATAATCAAGAGTACTTAACTAAGACTGATGTCAAAAGTGTCATTATTAGAATAAGTTTGTACTCCTGTGATTTTTTAATTTTGAAAGATTGAAAATTAATAAGGAAGATTTAATTTCAAAAAAATTATTAATGTTGATCTCATTTTTGTTACTTTATTGTTAGTAATAAATACAATAATGCGATTGTTAATTCTAATTAATAATTAAGACTACTTAACTAAGACTGATGTCAAAGTGCCATTACTAGAATAAGTTTATACTCCTGTGATTTTTGAATCGCTACCGAAATTCAGGTTGGACAAGATTCTGATATAGCCCAACAAGACCTCGACCTTCCCGATGACGACAGTTTTTGGGTGGAGACTTCGTCAATCGATGAAAAAATTATTACTCCAAAATTCACCAGAGATGTCCTATCGACCCTTCATCAGAAAAGCGTGGATCATAGCTCAGATTCTGACGATGAGGACATTTTTGTGTTTAAAAGGCCTGAAGATAAACGGACAAAAGAGTCTCACGCCATTGGTGAAGATATGATTGTTCCATCTTCCCCCAAAAATTCAAGATCTCGTCAACAAGAAAAAGGCTTCGAGGGTAATATTGAAAGCAGCTCGGTCCCATGCAAAAAGCCTAGGAAATATTTCTTGTAGTACTTTCCTTTGACTTCATTAGTTATTAGTTAACCATACTTGTTAGAATAAGTATGTTTGTTTGAAAATTAATAAGGAAGATTAATATCAAAAATTAATTTAATGTTGATCTCATTTTTGTTACTTTATTGTTAGTAATAAATATAATAATGTGATTGTTAATTCTAATCAATAATCAAGAGTACTTAACTAAGACTGATGTCAAAAGTGTCATTATTAGAATAAGTTTGTACTCCTGTGATTTTTTAATTTTGAAAGATTGAAAATTAATAAGGAAGATTTAATTTCAAAAAAATTATTAATGTTGATCTCATTTTTGTTACTTTATTGTTAGTAATAAATACAATAATGCGATTGTTAATTCTAATTAATAATTAAGACTACTTAACTAAGACTGATGTCAAAGTGCCATTACTAGAATAAGTTTATACTCCTGTGATTTTTGAATAATGAAAGATTGAAAATTAATAAGGAAGATTCATATAAAAAACTTGATTAATGTTGATCTCATTTTTGTTACTTTATTTTTAGTAAGAAATATAATAATGCGATTGTTAATTATAATTAATAATTAAGCCTACTTAACTAAGACTGATGTCAAAAGTTCCATTATTAGAATAAGTTTGTACTCCTGTGATTTTTGAATTATGAACGATTATTGTTAAGTCAATGAGTATTATAAACAGGACTAGTGATTAAACACGGAAAAAATTAAACAGAGAGAATAATATAATTTAGCAATAATAATAACTTTCCAGTACACAGAATTAATTGTATCATAAATAATACCAATAGTTATCTGTTATATTAAAATATTTTCGCTTTCCCATATACTTTGAGAATAATTATTTACCGGTGTTTCAAAAATGTTTGACAAAAATTATTGTTGAATACAGCAGATTTTTTTTCCGTGATATGATACTATATAATTGTTTTCATAAAAAGAATCTCTCTCTAAGAATCTATGTTGTTAAAATTTGAGAATTTTCTTATCATTAAAGTTTTTCATTTTTATTTCTGTTTCTGATTCATCTGTAACAAATTCTGATTCATCTGGGCACAAAATATTTGAACGTTGATATCTTAAAAACTACTTTATAAAAACGAGTCCCTCATTCAAATATATGTTATTTGGTATACCTATTTTCATATGAACATGTATTACAGAACTGAAAGTGAAATTAAATTTTGGCCATATGAATCAGTCAAAGAATGGAATTTCGAAGAAATACCCATATCTATTAGTGGAGAAGAAACTTTTCAATCGATGACTAAAAAACTGCTGGAATATTTAGGCAGTTATCCATAAATCCTAATAAATTTCATTATTTGCTTATGACAGGGGAGTAAGGAAAAGTATCATTAACTTTTAAACCACATACCATACCCATCAAATTGAACAACTTTTACTACGGGAGAAAATCTGACAGCGCAAAAACAAAAAATCTGCTTTTCCATACTAAACTGCAATCTCTGTAAGGAAAGTATCATTAAATTTTAAACTACATACTCTACCAATCAAATTGATCAACTTTTACTTTGGGAAGAAACCTGTCGCCACAAAAAAATCAGCTGTTCTGTTCTAAAATGTAATCCCTACACGACTCAAACGTATGAAACAGCAGATTTTTTTGGTTCTGACAGGTTTGCTCCCATAGTAAAAGTTGTTCAGTTTGATGGGTAGAGTATGTGGTTTAAAAGTTAATGATTCTTTTCCTTACACCCTGTATAAACTCGGCCGTCATCCATTTCAGAGTGTCTAGAAACGACAACTATGTACTTTTATACGCATGGCCTTGTAGGAGGTCATATTTGGGATTCTGAAAACAATTCCATGCTTAAGGATACTAGATTAGTCGGAAGACTTTCACATTCGAAACTATTTTCCAATCTTATTGGCTAATTGTCTCGTATGACACTCATTCATGGGGTGACCTATTTTAAGTCGGGTACCACTCCCGCAATCCTTAATAAATAAATATCTTTGACATTGTCACACAAATCATCTAGTCGCATTTAAAGTACCAGAATCTAGCCTGGACTTGTGTTATGATGACTAGACAACGATATAGAATAAATATATACAACGTGTTAATGAATTAACGCAAAACTAGAAAGTAGTTTGTTTGGAATCGAGAGCAGAATCGAATTATCATGGTTTCAACATAGGTAATTTTTTTCAAAATATTAAATGATTTGTTTGTAAAATTTTTAATTTACTGATCTCGATCTCAACCCACAACTCTAGCACTCTCACCCTACTTACTACCAAAACAAGATTCTTAAAATGTATACATGAGCATGTTAGCACTTTCATTAATAGCCGAAATGATAAAAAAACATTTTTGCCTAAAAACTTAAAATGCGAATAACTTTAAATTTTAAGTATAAAATAATGAAATTATTGTTTTAATCTTATTACTTCGTTATGAATCAGTTGGGGTGTATGAGGTTTTGCACTTATTCATTAACACGTTGTAGATACAAACCGTCCATGACTCGGGTACAAATAGTCATATTCATCATACAAATATTGGTCCTCTACGGAATTCGAACCCGCGACCCTCGGCACAGCAGGCAGGTTCACTACAGACTGTGCTATCGGGCCGTCAACAAAGTAATACTTAATACAAGCTTCTTCGAAATTGTCAAAGAGTTGAAAGAGGTCTATCAAAATCGTGGCTGATCTTCAATTGTCTCTGTCAACCCAGATATCACAATCTACAGTATGTCTGTATGTACTCTGATTAAAAATACTAGGTCACCTTTTAAAACTGATATTGTATGAGACAGTTTGTCATATTCAAATTAATGAAATATTCCTCTGCAGTGAATCTGACCTGACATAATTAAAAAGTTACCTTTTTCTACTTTTTCACTGTCATAATTAGAATATTTAAAATCACCAAATTAGCGTTCACACTATTTTATCAAAAGTCTGTTTCGTTTAGTCCATTAACATGCAAAATACTTTTTAGCAGACACCAAAATAGGCAAAAAGTTTTCTTCCTCACTAAGGAAGGACCAAACTAACGAAATCTGCGGTCGCGGTGTAGACTTATGAAGACCTAGCTAATGGACTACTGTTATATATTTTTGAAAAGCGAAATGAACTACCTAACAGGTCAAAAAATCTCCAAAACTGTATTATGTACAGCAGTCAATCTAATTTATCTTTAATGCGGTAAATATATATTTTTTTAAATTAGCGATCAACTTATATCCATCATCAACATCATAGCCTATATGTGTTCCACTGCTGAGTACAAGCTTACCCTCAAGTGGGTGATAGTCAACCACGCGTGCCCAATGCAGATTGGTAGATTTTACAAACGCATCAGAGTTTCTTATTCAGCGTGTGTACTTAGTTTTCGTCATGTTTTCCTTCACCGTATATGAGTAAGAAAAACTCATTGTTACCTAGAATGTCATGCGTGCCGATTTAAATCCGGTCCCTCCGCAACGAACGCGCCTTCAACGCTCTGTATAAATTATGGTATAACGTATAGTACTCTGTGGTATAACCATCGAATAAACCAGTAGTTATTTGCATGCATGGTGGAATAATATAAATCGTGTTTTCCCTTAAGAACGAGACCAAGAAGAGTTTGGCTAATAAGACCGGAACCGCAGTTCGCGTTGTTTTGACCGTAAAAAATTCTTCGTATATGTTTTAACCGCAGTTTCGAAAATCGCGTGTTATAGAATCACGATCCTGTCAAGCTTTCAGAATTTATAGCAATGAGATGGTTTTAGCTGTCTACAATTTTGCTTCGTTCCTAGAGGTGATTCTTTGTTCATTTAGTCCAACGTTCATGAACCTACGAGGTCAGATACTTTGCTACAAATATCATCTGCAGTTTTAATGTAGAGTTTTAGGGTGAAAATGTTTCAAACTGTTGAAATTATCTACATAATATAACAGGACAAAGACAGGCCGCCGATTGCAGGCTGCGCCGAAGCGATGCAAGACTAGTCTTAGAAAGGTTTCCTAGGTAACCTTTCTTCTTTGCACTTTCCCGCTTTGTGCAGGGTCAGCTGTTCTAATTATACAACGTCACGACTGTCTTGAATAGTCGGGTCGGTAGATTCTCCGCTAATGTAAGCTTTGTCGGTGGATGCGAGACTAGGAAACTACGTTATTTTATTTATACTTATGTCGTCCATACATTTCAATTACTACCTACCTACTTATTTGTCAAGTTTTTTTGGAATTCTGGATTTGGTTCGGAGTTTATTTATAGGGATTCATGTACAATATCCTTTCCACGGGAACAAAAACATACATACCAACATAAAAGGTGACGAAAGGATAACGTTTCTTTTGTGTTAGTTTGCTCAAAAGGCGAAAAATTTATTTGACTACTATCAATGCAGTTCGTCGCTGTAGTTTTTAAAGTATTTGACCAACCCTGCAGAATAAGTGGTACATACAAATATATACAATAGTTCATTTTATTGCATTCTTTTAACAGAAACGCTTAACTTTTATCTTTAACAACAGTAGATAAATCACATAATTAAGGAAATCGTAAAACAGTTCTTATTGCCACGGCAATCGTTAAACGATCATTCGAATGTGAACTCTAAATGTTATGACTAAAGTCAATTAGGAGAATCGTAAAGGCTTGAGCGTGGAGTGGTGGCTCTTCACATTCGCGGTAGAAGTGGGGTGAATTTGTCGATGTCACGATTCCGTATCGCATGCTCGTCATGGTGAATTTCACTGACACGCAAATAGCTACCATATCACGTGAAGAAATGTAAAGAATGTTTCTGATATTTTTATTAATTGGATTGGAAAGAATCAGTTTCAATTCTGACAAAAATCATGTAGGGGAAGATTGGTACCATTCGTACAAGGGGGCACCTACGTACAGTTGTCGTTACAGACAAACTAAGTGAAGTAAGGGACTCACGTGTCCATACTCCACTTAGTTTCCAGATAATCTGAGTGGAGTACAAACGTACGTGTCCATAAACCACTTAGTTTGTCTGTAACGACTACTGAACGTAGGTGCCCCCTTGTACAAATGGTGCCAATCTACCTACCTAGAGGACCAAAAGAGATTTTTAGCTTGATGCATTTGGAGACTACCAATTTTAATGATACTCTCCTTCGAACGTATTGTTCTTAGTTTCCATAATAATAATCAACAATGGTTATCACATCATTAGCTGCTGAATGTCAAAGAATCTCTTTTCAGGTCGTGAAAAAGATTGACATAACAATGAGAAAAATAAATAGTTTATAGGCTTTTTAGTTCCCTGAAGATTTCATGATGGATCACTGTGTAAATGAGTGGATTAGGTTTTTATATCTAGATAATAATTACATATTCGGTCAGGTTACAAAGAACAATGTCATAGTAATCCGCAGAAAAAATGCCGATCGTTAAATACGAACACCGATATCGTTTTCGTATTAAACGTTTAAATAAACCATATCATTATTTATTTTCACACCACCTGCTCGAAAATGGCCAATTATATGTCATGTAAATCGAACCTAAAGCAAGTCATTATAGCCCCGGGCAATAATATAGTACTGAATTTCATTATAACCCGCTGGTCAATAAAGTGATTTGAATATTGGAACCGATTCCACAGATTATTTAATAGTGACTACGACCGCAACTTAAAATACTTATGAAAACTTATCATAGAGACCTGCACCAAAATGACCTTAATTCGAAAGTCTAACTGCCCACCATGAGTAAAACACAAAAAAAGAAAAAGAAAAGGCGCGAGCCGCGAAATACAGTTTTTAGCCCAGGATTTAGACCCAAAATCCTTTATAACCAGCCAAAATTGTCGTACTTTAATGTCCAAAACTCCCCCGCCCCTCCGCCACTCACGTTTAGAGATATGACGTTGTAATTAAGTATGGGATTCAAAAATATTTTTTTTAAGTTCCATACACAAAATAGTGACGTCTTATGTCGAGACGCAAGTGGCGGAAGCGCGGGGGGGTTTTAAATAATGATTCAATGCCACATAAATAATAAATGTTTCAAAATTAGCTAGTTATAATGCATTTTGTATCTAATCTGGGCTATTGATTTTCTCGCAGAAGGTGTGAAAAGTAGAGTATGCTCCTCGGGGATAAACGTGTTTTCTTCTTGGGCGAGCTAGAACCCCTCGCTTCACTCAGGATACTAGTCATAACTCCCTCGCTTCGCTCGGGAGTTAACTCTTGACTCCCTCGCTCCGCTTGGGAGTTAATCCTAGAGTCCCTGTTGCGCTCGGGATTCAATATGGCGCCCGTGACGAAAAACACTGCTGCTTTATCCCCTTGGTACATAATCTACTATTATAATATTCGGGATGCTAACAGTCTCTTTTAAACTATAATGAAGCTTGTTTTTTTCTGTTATAAGTACCGGCTATAAATGTAGGCGAGAATAATAAAGATGTTGATTAAGGCATATAATAATGTTTACGAAAATGTTCATTATTTAAATACACTTCAATCAAATATAATCATGTAACTCGTTGCTTCGTTACACGTTTACTGCAAGACCACAACGGAAACATAGATTATGGCTTTTGAAATGAAGTTCAGTGACGTATGCGGGTACGCAAAACTATCTGTCGCTCTTGGTTAGGAAGTTACTCAGTACTCTAATTATATTCCAAAGTTAGATCTAATTTTATCAAACAACGAATTGTTAAATGCTTGATGTTATTTACAATGTATAATTTAGTTCCTAACAGAACTTTATTGTAGGAAAGGAGAAGTAAGATAATTTTATTCTCTATCTATCTTGTTTCTAGATTCTGTATTTAATAAAATATTATCGAATTCTGTATATTTGGTTCTCTTTTAGCTATTTTTAAAATTTTCGTTTTAATTCAATTAAATTTTGTGTTACTCTTGCTGGTAATAACTTTAAAATAAGTTTTTTTTACTTTTGCGCAACTAGCCTAGTTGCGCAAAATTAGCTTAAACTTATAGAAACATGACAATCATCAAATTAATTCTTCTTTTCTTATCTCAATATGCCATCCACCTATTTATCTCTATTAACAGTCATTTCCATAATCACTTCATTAATTTACTATGTATCGTCAACATGCACAAAATCCATCCGTTTTATTTTTTCATTCTCTTCTTCATTCCATCCACAATCATACCTAACATTTTTCTCGTATTGACACTCATATATACCACAAATAACCACACAAAATTGACTACTTTCACAACAATCATCTTCACAACATACAATTTTATAGATTCATCAAAAACCACTTAGTCTTATAGAAAAGAAGAAAACCAACTAACTCCAACTTTTCTTCCAGCACATGCGCTGGTCACACACTCACACACAGAGCCTGGAGTGCGAGGAACGTCTTCTAGCCAGGTGCAGCCGGCCGCGCGTCAATTCCGCAATTTTTGTATCAGCTGAGCCTGCAGGGTTCGCTGGCTTTGATGCTGGCGAATTCTTGAGACGACACGGGTCACAGTCTAAACTGTGTCGGAAAGCTAGGTAAGAAAGAAAGCAAGGTCATTACCATTAATTATGCTGCCGTTGCAAAGTAAGTGGCAATAATATGATAATTAAAACGTAGGTATATCATAATTATGATTGTAAAAAGACGTACATATTGGCTCTGAAATATCTAAAAATAACAAGAAGATTAAATGGATGCACGTTGTATTGATTTTAGCTTTGTAAAGGTCTACGACGGTAGAAGTCGTCAGTCTAACCAAAGTTAATCGTCGTTAATTTTGAACTTCGTATTTAGTTAGGAAGTAATCTCTCGAAGCGACACGGTAAGTTTCTAGGTTCTGTAACTTCATGTAATATCGAGTTTAATATTTAAATTTAATATGAACTTCGTTTCCAGAACGATATAACCATAGGCACATTGTTTGTTCGATAACATGAAAGGATCAATATTTGATCCTTCGTCTGACGAGGGAATTCATGGATGATTGGTAGCTTTATTCTTACACAGATAAACCTACCTACCTGCTTGATACCTACTTTGATTGGATTATGACAGTGAAATTGTGTTCAATTTTGTTACAGATCAGCTGACAACATACCTTTAACAACAATGAGTGATTCATCAGAAAGGCTTTGTAAAGCCAAACCACCGAGAGAAGAAACTATTAATGAAGAAGCCAGCAAATCTGACGACAGTGGTAGTGTCGAAACCGTAAAACATTTTGGCCTACCCATATTATCAGTTTCTGGCCCCTCCCCTCCAGACGAAGACTATGATCAGATAGATGAGTACCTGTAGCATTTTCATACAAGTTTCCAGCTGAAATACGTGCTGGAAAAGGTGAGGCCTCCTTGGCCGAGTCCCGCACAAAGTCCTTAAAATGACGGACTATTCTTTTGCACATTACACCGGACTTCTTCTTTGAAACTTTTATGAGCTGGTGATGTTTCAACGTCATTCGTTTATAGTGACTAAGTGATTCTCAGTCAGACTTTTCGGAGCAACGATGAATCCAAAAGACTTTGCGTGAACCTATAAATCTTACTTTAAAATTGTGTCTTGATGAGGGACCATAGTCTTAGTATGGTGTGTTTATTTCCCTATATCATTAAAAGTTTTGTATCAATACTATCCTATGTCTCTATTGAGTGGTTAAGTTAAAATATCGGCGAATAGATTTTTAAAATTCACTTAATAGTTTATAAGAACTGCACAATAACTCTATCAAGTAATATTTTAATTAACAGTGCCACTCTTAAATTTATTGACATGCGAATTAATGTCTGTAAAGATGTTCTTATAAGCAATGTTTGTATAAGTATTGTTTAAATTATAGCTATTGTACAAACTAAGAATTTGCAGTTAATTAGTTATGAATATTTATTTTATGTTTAGTTGCTAAATTATTAAGAGTAAATGTAATCTGTACTTTTATAATGTATAGCCTTGGTATGGTCGCGTATAGTATTCGTGTAGTAACTAGTAACTATTAGCTCTATGAGTATATCAAGATTTGAAGGTTGAACTTTGGTCCAATGAAATGTATTATCTGCACAGGTTTTATAGGGATAAGCAAAATTATATTTTTGTGTAAACATCAGAATGTGAAGGAATTTTGGAAAGTTCTTGATGCAGGTCTTGAGAAAAAAACATGAAAGTTTGATCATTTGATATGACATTGATAAATTTCATTAACATCCAAATATAAATAAATCCAAATGATAGCAATGATCACACTATCCGGTTCTTGATCGAGGTCTGCAATGTACTGTATAAATATTAGATACGCATTTTCTGAGTGACGCATCATTCTTTGACCTAACTCTTCAGAAAAACTTGACAAATTCAACATGCTTTCGTTTCGAAGGTCGACAGAAGAGTTATTGGTCGTAGAATTTGATAACAATGTCATTAATGTATAAAATTTTATCGTGTCGTGTTTATTAGTAGGTACCATGAAGGTAGGTACTCAAAAGTCCGCCCAATTTTGTTTTCATTATTCGACTGTTAGATTTTCGTTGCTTTTTATAAATTCCATGCAACTTAAACTTTATAATGTCAAATGTCAATTAAATTGTCTAGAGAATTTAATTTATCTTACGTTGCAATATTAGTAAGAACACTTACTGTTTTTATTTTGGTCGGATTATGATAGAATTCTTATTTCATGAATTTTTCAGAACTGGTGTTCGTGGACCAGAAGGACAGGTAATGTCAATGTAGGCCTTATATCAAATTCAAGGGGATAACCCAATACCCCTACAATTAATATTTTTGAACTAAATACCTATTGTAAATGTAAGAATATTGTTATTCCCTCCACTATTTATAGATTTATTCTTCAAATTATGGATTTTAGATCGTTGTGTGATGCACGTATAACTAGTTAAGAGTTTCTTGTAAATCTTTAAAGAATTTGTAACGTATTTTTATTTAAAAAGAGAGACCCAATATTGATACTCATATCAAAAGTTATCATTGCATTGATTTGAGAAGCACTTCAATTTATAACAGGTTAGAGATTTATATTAATGTCAATTAACATCCAATAATGAACTTTGAGAGAATTTGAATCTTTACTTCTTTATGCATTGGTGTAAATTGCAAGAATGGGTACAGTACATTTTTTGGAAATTTATGCATTCCTGTGATGGCCTGCTCTATAAAATCTTGTTTGAGTGTCTATTGTATTGTTTCCTCTTATAAGATTTTGATAGAAGTAATCCAGGAAGAAAAGGAAAATTAGCGGAATTAAAGGCTAAAAGACATCATTCGCTTTTAATAAATTGTTGTTCCAAATTTGAAAGTAAAGCTATATTCTGTTAGAACTTGTCGGTCTACGCATTTATTATTATGGCTGTAAGTTTTATTACATGAAAAATGTTTGAAAATTCAGATTTTTCAATCCTTAATAAAACCAAGGAACATAGTCGTAGCTTTGGTGCGATACTAAAAATACAGACAGCAGATAGCTAACAGAATAAAGCTTTAGCTAATTTCATCTAAAATTTATGAAAATGCAGATTTTTCGAATTTGAAGACGGACAAGTCCTAACAGAAGAACGCATAATTTTTTTTTGGCCGGAACTTTCACTTTTTAACCCATATCGGATGACGTCATTTCAATTCAATTCTCACTGGCCTGTTAAGGCGTAGTAACAATATTTCAGTTTGAGTTATGTTGCAAGTCTGTTGGGCGGTCGCGTATCGGGTCCTTTCCGGCTTGCACGTGGCTCCACCATTATCAAACGTGTTTTATACACATACAACCATCCTTTAGATTACGAAACTCCCTAATCTCACTCGACATTGGTAGAAATTCAGTACTAGATACAAAGTAAATGCCACTAATTTATAAATAAACAAATATAATTATATAATACCACTTTCATACCCAAACTTAAAAGATTGAATCTAAAACTCTTCCTTGCTAAAATAGGTAGACAGCTATTTTCTTATATACACTTATATGTACACATAAAATAAGTATAATAATTTAAAAACAATAATCTGGACCCCAAGCTTCTTGTTTTGTACCTGAGCTTAAGTATGTACCTATGTACTTTTATACCTATGTACTGTACATATAACATAGTACATAGAACAACAAGAAACATGCTTGACAAAACTAAATGTTCTTCTGAATATGCTGACACTTTTTTAATGGGATGATCAGACCATCAAACTGAACAACTTTCTCCATGGGACCAACATCGAAATCGCAAAATAAAAATCAGCTGTCCCATACATTTGTTTGGAAGTTTGCAGTTTTGTACGCAACAGATTTTTTTCCCGATTTCGATGTTGGTGCCATAGAAAAAGTTGTTCAGATTGATGGTCTGATCCTCTTCTTAAAAAAGTGACATCATGTTAAGAAGGACCGTATATACAACGTGTTATTGATTTAACGCAAAACTAGAAAGTAGTTTGTTTAGAATCGAAAGCAGAATCAAATTATCATGGTTTCAACATAGTTCATTTTTTTCAAAATATTAAATAATTTGTTTGTAAAATTTAAAATTTACTGAACTCGATCTTAACTCTCCGCTCGGGCACTCTCGCCCTACTTACTACCAAAACAAGATTCTTAAAATGTATCCATGAGTACGTTAGAGCTTTCATTCATCGCTGAAATGATAACAAATCATCTTTGTCTCAAAACTTGAAATGCGAATAACTTTAAATTTTAAGTACCAAAATAATGAAATTATTGTTTCAATTATTATTTTGTTATAAATCAGTTGGGGTGTATGAGGTTTTGCGCTTATTAATTAACACGTTGAATATTTGATGAAGATAAGTTAAAAAGCCCGTAATAATAAACTAAACTCGTTCTTGAGTCACAATACTAAAATGTAAGCGTAAGAGCCCGCGAACGCATGAGATTAGTTAATAATACAGGCTTTAGTAGCTCAAAACTCTTAGTTGAGTTGGAACAAACATTTGAAATGGATTTTTTTTTTATATTAGGTACTATTTAATAAATATTACAGACATGTTGTGCTATTTTAAATCAAATTAAAGATTGAAAATGTTGTCTCCTGCCATACCGGTTCTAGCCAATAAAGCTACTGAGCCCGTAGCTACTGAGTCAGTAGCCCAAATTCTTAAAAACGATCTAAGTCTTTAAGGGACGTGGCGCTATCTACTGGTGTTTTTTCAAACTATCCGGTTTGGAAGCGGTGTGGTAGGTTGCGGGTTCAAGTCAAACCCGAAATACATTTTTTAATTTGATTTGGATTTATACCGTTTTATATAATTTTGTTACGTTACCTTTATGACGTAGATCTATTTACCATAATTTTATCTTAAAAAAACTGTAAAGATATAAAAGTTTGTGTTCAATTAAGCATACCGGGCGCAACAAAAGCTGGCAACAAAACATAACTTCTTTCTTTTCTAATCTTTTGATGTTAGATCAATTAAACATTTTGGCATCTGATTCCAAACGTTATTTTAAGACGTTCTTCGTGCCAACTTTCGTTGCGATACGTGTACGGTCAAAGTTGTCTTGTGCCAATATTTGATTAATTATACTAGGTGTAACAAAACACCTAAGTAATATTTAAAGGTTGCTGGTTTACACCATCAAACTGAACAACTTTAACTATGAAGATGAGTTGAAAAATCAAAATCAGCTGCTCCATTAATTTCAGTTGAGTAGGGTCTTCATTTTACATGAAACAGCAGTTTTTTTTATTTTTTCTGGTTGGCTCCAAAGTGAAACTTGTTAAGTTTGATGGTCTAAACCACCCCTTTAAATATTACAAAGGTTATTTTTTCATCCTATAATATCCTTTAAATGATTTTTAATGCCTTGTAAAGAAATTATATGCACTGTGTTGTAGAATTAGATAAATAAAATAGTAGTTACATTATTAATTTAAATTTTGAACAAAATGGGTAGAAAATGTTTATTAGGATTCTTCTTTGAGCATACTAATAAACTTGAGCAAAGTACTTTACTAAATTAAATATCGATTGTATTTTCACCAAACACAAAAAAAAAATGTTTTATTCGTATTTTTAATAATTAGTGTAGCTTTTACATGATTAGTAATTGCGTAGCATAGTCTATCTTGAAGATGTACATATCTATACAGGACACAATATTATATTAATGCTCATAATTTAAAATGTAAATTATAAAAAGTCTATTAAGTATACTGTATAATTATTTACATCCTATCTATTTACTATCACGGTGAAAATAAAGAATTAAAATTATTCATTGCCTCTTTTATTTAAATCATTAAGGGCCTGTTTCACCACTTCTAAGTAAGTTCTTGTTCGATCCGATAGATATTTTGACATATATCTTTCAAACAAAATATGACAAACTATCTGATGGCTAAGTTAATAAGAACTAACTCAGAAGTGGTGAAACAGGCCCTAAGTCTAAACTAGGAACCTAAGAAAACGGCCAAGCGCGAGTCGAACTCGAGCACTAAAGGATCCGTAATTACCACCATACAATATTATTAAAACATTTGGTTTTCTCCGGTATAGAGCACGAGCCCGACACACACTTGGCCGGTTTTTAATTTTTTCTTTTTATTCTTTAAAGTATGCACTTTGAAAGACAGCATCAAAGTTGAATTAAATCGTTTAAAAAGATTACATTGCGAAACAAATCTTATTCCTTAATCGTTTTCTTGTCCACAGAAAGACAATGCTTAGTTGAAAATACACAATCAATCAAAATACACAATGTTACAATATACAGTGTTAATGTTAGCATTAATTTAAGATTTGTATGGAAATCTTTGAGGCACTGTAACTTTAAAACTATACACTTTAACGAAAATCTGACTTCATACAAGCGTAGAGATTAGTTTTTAGATTTTTTCTGAAAAATTTCATTTACTTTATTTGGTTAGTATTGACATTCCCCGAAAAGGATTATAATGTAGGTGTCATCATTATTTAGTTTTAATTACGTTAATGACAAACTTTATTAGCTGCTAACTCAAATCACCCTGACATTTCGATCGTCCATTAAATAACCAGGAAGTATATTTGGTTAACATTCTATGAAACATTTAGTTTTAACCTTTCCTTTATTTGGTTTGTTGGCCAATATAACTTGACACTTGTGTACACGAAGCAGAAGTTACTAGACAATATAAGAGTCAAGACACATTGAACGTCGATCGATGTGTCTCAACCCTAAGATTTTATTAGAAAATTAGTTTGTTAATCTAATTCTGTTAGATTTAACTAAAATCTACTTAAAACATCAAATATCAAGCAAAAAAACTGTGCTTAACTATGCCTATCTCTTGCCAGAGAAAACAGTTCTTCAACGCGGGTGATACCTGTCCAGTCATATAATATGGGGTCGCAAGCCTTGATAATGTTCTTGGTCTTCCAAGATTCCATCCTCTTTTGATAATGAAAGGTTTAAAAATATTTTAATTTAAATGGTATTTTTTGGGTTTTATTACCATATAAAAACAAAAATAAAATCTGTGTTTTTTGAGATTTTATCTGACTAAAATAAAAACGAGGAGCGCTTGGAAGTCTTTATCCTACTTATACAGGTTTTTATGCACTCCATGTTTTTATTTTGGTCTGATAAAAGCCCAAAGCCCAAAAGTCCCTGATGTGCGTCCTAATTATTCTCTAGTTTTCAAAGGTTTTTTTTGGTAATAAAACCGTTTTACTTGTAGTTATATACTCTTAATGTTTTTTGCTTGTGTGAGTTTGCCACCGAAGGCGCCGTAACTATGTTACACCCACAAGCGCAAGTTATAGCCACGAAACTATCAGATGAAGTTACTTGTAACTCTTGCAAATAATGATCCATTCAAAACCGTTTTCTAAACATTCTAATAACATTAACCTCCTTCTGGCGCAGTCTGGTAAAGATATACAAATCAAAAGTTTTCTACGGCGTATTATACTTTCGCCTGATTTGACTTTAGACAATATAACTAGGGACCAGCCTTGCGGTAGTATTTCCCCTCTGACACGTTACATCATGAATTGATCATGTGCATTTGCATACAATTTTATACCTTAGCACTAAACGAGACAGTCTATAATTGCGAAACAATAACTTTAAACTGTTCGCCTTTGGGGTTCACACGAGACTATTTTTAACAATCAATATTATAATCTAAAGTAATGGAATAAAATCAAAAGTTGCTGATTTCATGCTGCCTCGTCTGCCGGAAAAAATGTCAGAAAAGTTTGTTAGTAGAATTACAGGCGTAACTCATCCATAGTTATATTGTCTAAGGATTTGACTGATGCAGTTGCAGACACAACAAACGTTACATACTTAAAGGAGTACTCAAGCCCACCAAATTGATCAACTTTTACAACTGGAGCAAAATAAACGTCGCGAAAAAAAATCTACTTGACCAATTTGTATGAAACAGTTGATTTTATTTTGGGATATCAATGTTGGTCCAATAGTAAAAGTTGTTCAGTTTGATTGTCTGAAGTACTTAAGGTTAGTATGTAACGTATTTAATTTTACACCATGTATAATTATGCTTAAGCGAAGTTTCAAGTTAACTTGGTCAGATTGTAATTTAAGCCCGAGTTTTTCGTCGACGTATGTTTTATTAGTCCATAAATAGTTTACGAATATCGATTGTTTTTCGTTAGCCCGTGTAGTTTGATGGTATTAAACGATAAGTATTTTGTAAAAGAATTTAGTTTTTTTATACTTGTAGTACAGCTACAGGTAAATGCGCGCCACATACAAACGAAGTCTGGTGATATTTTCAATACTAACCAATTAAAGTCAATGACAATTTTCAGAAATAATCTAGAAACCAATCTCTATGCTTGTATGGTGTCAGATTTTCGTTCAATATACAGTTTCAATGCTAGGATTAATTTAAGATTTTTATTGAAATCTTTGAGGCACTGTAACTTCAAAACTTTACATTTTAACGAAAATCTGACATGACACAAGCATAGGGATTACTTTCTAGATTGTTTCTGAAAATTTTCATTTATTTTAATTGGTTAGTATTGAAAATATAACCAGACATCGTTTTTATGTGTAGGCCGTTATTTAAAAGCAAAAATATATTGCCAATGCCCTCTTTATATCTATTCGAGTGTTGTATATTTGTACACATGAACCTTAAATTGTTTACTAAGTGTAGAGACGTCACAGACAGAAATTTCAGACGAGCATATATAAACCAATTAGTACTCCCGCAGCGAAAGTTACAAGTTTTTAATAAAAACTCATACTGCATGGTTATCAAAGTGTACAACCATCTACCTGACGTATTTAAAACATTGAACTTACGAACATTTAAAAAACGTTTACATGTTTTTCTGTTGGATAAATGTTATTACTCAGTGAACGAATATTTGAACGATATACTGTACTAATAATTAATTTGAAGTAACTGCATGTTCAGAAAAAAATCTTTTGCTGTTTTATTAAAATGTATAAATAACTAGAAGATGACTAAATTTGTAAAAATCTTAAAATTTGCACGCCGCCATGTGTGGTAGAATATGTCTTGCTTCATACTATATATTTAAGACCTTAATGTACCATATTCTGGAAAATAAATGTGTTCTGTTCTGTTCTGTTATGGAGCCCGCCAACAGTAATATACCCTAAGATACACAATTTAAATTAGTGGTTTGTAGAATTAGTACCTACACGGAGAAATATGTCTAGTGGTATATACATAATGTGTGAAAACTATTTATTTTTAAAATTATTGTATGCTAACATAAATAGTTTCCACATATACTATTATTTAAATATTTTAAAAACATAATATGAATAGTATGTTTTAGACAGAGTGTTAGGGTAAACAGTCGTATTACTTTAAGGGGTGATTGTACCCATGATACTGAAAAACTTTCCCTAAGAAACCTATAGTAAATTCGCAATTTTTTTTTTGGACTTTCCTATATGTTTCTTAAGGAAAATTGTTCAGTACCATGGGTACAATCACCCCTTAAATTAATGCAACTGTTTACCCTAACACCCTGTAGAAGACCTCTGACTGATAATATCGAATTAGTCAGCCAGGCCCTTCGCCTATTCGTGTCCAATAACTACGAGCGCGCGCGGCGGCACCGGTTACTGGCAGCGCACCACCACTCTCCGCTCGTGCTCGCCCTCAGGCGTCTCACGACGCTGCTGAAACAATCACCCCAGTTTGACGTTTTTGCTGACCACTGATCTGATTGTTTACGAGAATGCCTGACCTTTCCTGAGAATGTTTAAATCATAAGATTAAGTTAAGTTGAAGAAAAATGTAATATTCTTGTTTGATTTGTATTTGCATGGCGTACTGGAGTTTCTCTGTGAAGCTGTGTAATTGTTTAATAAATAAATCGTAGCTGCACTTTTGTGCTACGAAATTCCGTAGCAATCTCGTAGCGCTACGCAGATAACATAATTTAAAAAAAATATATTATTGGATGGTCATAGTTCTTCAAACGTTTGGGAACTTTTATAAATACAAATATAAATATAACCTACAAAAGCAATAGATCATGCATTTCCTTAGTACCCTCGTTGACACCCACAGGAATATAATAAAGGTGGTCTATAATTCTACGCAACCACCAACGTTTGGTTCTACATTCTTCTTCGAACCGAACGGCTAATCTACTTAAATTACTCCATCAATAAACCACTTAAGCATTTTGCTTAACTCAGGTCTTACGTAAATTACCGTACGTTAAACAATTTCAGTAATCCAAATTTTTAGGGTTCCGTACCCATAAGGTGCCAACGGGATCCTATTAGGAGGCCTAAGGTTTCCGTCCGTCTATCCTACCTATAAGAGATGTATTTGTGGGGCCGTAGTAGTTAGACAGTTGAATTTTCACAGAATATATTTCGCAGTATTATGACGGATTTGCGAACATATAATTAAAAAAAAGAAGAACATACAAGAAATTAGTTTTTTCTACGTTTTAAGTTTTTGATCTATCGTAAAAACTGTAATACATATAAGAGTCAAACTTGGTGTAATTATAGTGTAACATCATCATCATCATCTCAGCCGATAGACGTCCACTGCTGGACATAGGCCTCCCATCCCCCAAGGATCGCCACTACGACAGGTCCATCCGACAATTAGTTTATTTACTTTGGATATAGTGCATAATCCAAATTAAATAAACAATCATAAATATTAGTGAAGTATGTGTCGGGCTGGCACTAGCCAGAATTCATGCACAAAAATAATTGTTTTGTCCTAAGGAACCCGGAGAGAACAATTATTTTTATGTAATACTGTGTGAGCGTACGGAACCCTCCGTCTCGCACTTGGCCGGTTTTTTCTTTCCTTTACGCCATTATAACAAGTTCAAGCGATAAACTATAAAGGTGAATTTATTAGTTTTGTCACGAAAGGAGTTCTCACGGATATTACGTCGATATGGCAACACTATTTTAACAAATTGCACTGCATTGCGGTTGATTATACGAATTAAAGTTACGTCAAAATTGTTAGCTAATATACGTTCGAGTTATAATTTTCTTTTACTCTATAAAGGGGTCTAATAAGCCTACTATAATAATGCTTTATCTCAGTGCGCGTCCAAAAATTAATTATTTTCTCACGTGGATGAAGTCGGCTTGCTATCTACTGATGACAAATTTTGTACCTATAAATTACTGAAGCTAAAGTTAATCATTGTAACGGGTTCCTACCGCGTTTTTATTGTTTTTGGAGTTCCCGATATTTCAGCAGTGTTGCAACTGCCATGGTCACGGGATGACTGTAGAACTGCAGGTAGATTTTTAAGAGCAAACAATTCTGTCTACCCTCAATCTTCTTCGTTTGCTCGTAATAATTTTAGCAAATCTTAAATAATAACACATATTGTGTGAAAATTTCAACGCTCTTCCTATTATGGTTTAATAGATACATTCCTTTAAAGCTTGGACGGACGGACGGACGGACAGCGTAGGCTTATTAATAAGGTCCCTTCGGCACTCTTTGGGCAAGAAGCCCTAAAAAGAATGATCGCTGTCCCACACTAGGCGCCAACGGGAAATATAAATTTGCTAAGCTATTGATAAAAAATCATTTTTTCAAAAGTTAACTGACGTAGAAAAAGTCTTTAATGTATCATTATTAAGTACAAAAGCAATTAGCTTATGATTTTATAGCCCAGCCTGAAGCAAAGGCACTTGTTCGATAAATAAAGATTATATTACATGTCGGAGCGACTGTTACTTAAGATAGGAGAAGCTCTCCCTTGCTCGTCATCATTACTCGAATTCTCCTGGTTCATATTTTAAATTATACGGCCAAGATATGTAGAAAGATAATTTATTATAAAAATCTCAATTTACAACAATCAATTAATAATCAAAATCAATATAATTTATTAACAAATGATTCAGGCGTGACAGACTCACAATTAAGACGTGTGGACCGAGTGCTCGCTGCCGAAGAAGTGCCCTAGCCTCCGGTGCGCTTCCTTTTATAAACAGGCCCCTCCACTCGTCGCCTGATTCATGGAGTGATAATGCTCGCTCGTGATTGGTCGACATAAACGCTCGTGATTGGTTGACGTAGTAGTTCCGATAGTTCTCAGAACTTATTGATAGATGGCGTTAGACGTTTCGAACACGCGCCGATACGGCCATTCTGCAGCACGTCGCGCTCGACATGCCATAGGAACACACAAAAGCTTTGTCTAAGTAAGTAATTCATAAGTTATTTATTATGACTGCTCGGTCAATTACTGACAAAACGATTCCTAAATGGAATGCTACTTTTCTCAAATGTAGAAACAAATAATGAACACACCAGGTAAGATAAAGATTTGTACACAGATGGAGGCCCCTGTCCTCAACATCTCGTGTTTATATAAAAGAATGGAGGCCCCTGTCCTCAACATCTCGTGTTTATGTAAAAGAATGGAGGCCCCTGTCCTCGACATCCCATAAAAAAAAAAAGAGAATGGAGGCCCCTGTCCTCGACATCTCGCTTTATAAAAAGGAATGGAGGCCCCTGTCCTCGACATTTCGCATTATAAAGGAGAATGGAGGCCCATGTCCTCGACAATCTCAACATCCAGCGTTGTAAAAGAGAATGGAGGCCCCTGTCCTCGACGATTGTAACATCAATCAAAGAACGGAGGCCCCTGACCTCGACATTCTCAACAATTTCAACTGATATAAAAATAAAAGGATAAAACTCACTGTTATGCTTCAGTTATACTGCCAGTGTTTGCATCACATCGAGATGTTATGCTAGAGTCACCATCAGCCTCCGCATTGCGTAAACTCTCCGGTACTGTAATGGAATCATCAACCGCCGATATGGCATCCTGGCTAGTACAAATTCCTGGTTTAGGTGCCAAACGTAACTGATCGTGTGAAACTTTTTTTTGGTCTTCCTTTACCAATAACTTTCTTAACTTGATAACGATCGTTTGGCAGGATTTTCCAAATTTCATAGGCATCAGGGTATTTTAGGTCAAGTCCAATCTGGGTTCTTGGGTTAGTTTTGAACAGTACAATTTCTCCTTTCTGGAATCTTTTTACCTTCGCTTTTCCTTTGTTGAACCTCTTTTTGTCCTCTTTTCCTCGCATCTCTATCCGATTGTGAATATATTGATCCAGTTGAGTGCGGTCTACTGTATCCTCAGACTCGTTTATCAAAGGTACAAGTTCGGCAGGCACGGCGTGTGTCCTTCCAGTAAGAGCTTTTAGTGGGCTTACGTTGGTGGTTTTATTCTTAGAGCAGTTGATAGCAAGTTGCAGAGCATCTAGACCTTTTTTCCAATCATTACATTCATAATTGCGAATTATTGTAAGCCCATTTTTAACTACTGTCATCATCCTCTCTACCTGTCCATTCGATCGACTAACTCCAGGTGCTATAAAATGCTGATGAATGCTATGTTCTTGACAATACTTCTCGAACTCTGCTTTGAATGCAGTGTCTTGGTCGCTGATAATCTGTTTCGGGGCTCCAAACAAAGAAACAAGTTTTTTAAGAGCACTAAGCATCGACGTAGCTGTTTTATTCAATGCGTACGATAAAGTAACATACTTTGTAAATGCATCTATAATCACCACAACATATTCATGTTTGTCACTTCGTTTTGTGAGGCGCCCTGTCATATCAATGTGTATAGTGTGGAAGGGGATCGGCTCTTTTTCGATAGGATACATTTGTACCTGCTTAGCTCCTGAGGATCCTTTGCTGGTTTTACAAATTACGCAGTTGTCCACAAATTGTCTTACTGTACTGGACATTTCAGGGAACCAGTACACTTCGCGTATTTTCGCCAGTGTTTTCTCCCATCCAAAGTGTTTCAAGGCTGTATGGTAAGCGTTTATAATACTCCATTGGTATGTTTTCGGAATAACATTTTTCCAGCCTTTAGACCCTGGTTCTTCTGCAGAATGTTGACGTTGTAGGGTTGAGTCGTATACACGGTAGTCATTCACTTCCTCTCCTCGTTCAATTTTCTTGATTATTGCAGACAACTCTGGATCACGCCTTTGTTCCACTTTAAGCCATGAATCTACATTGCGAGCCAGGTTGATGCATGCCACTGGATTACGACTAAAGAAGTCTGCATGCTTCATACGATTTCCTTGACGATACTCAATCTTGAAGTCGTAGTGCTGTAGAAATGCCCACCATCTGTGTATCCTGGGAAGTAATTCGTGTTTGTGAGCAGAAGCTTTTATGGCATTACAATCCGTAACGACAGTAAACGTCCTTCCATATAGATATTGCCTGAAGTGTTTGATAGCGCGCACAATAGCGAGAGTCTCCAGCTCATAGGAGTGATAGTGACTTTCTGGCTCAGTGGTTCTCATGCTCATGTACGCCACAACATGTTGTCGGCCGTCTTTTATTTGAATTAAAATTGCGCCGAGACCAGAGCTACTCGCATCTGTATGGAGCTCAGTTGGTAAATCTTCCTGAAATATCGATAAAACTGGAACCGAAGTTAGGCGCCTAATGATATCAAGCCTGGTGTTCTCACAATCAGCTGTCCAGATAAATTTAGCGTCCTTTTTGGTAAGGTTATACAAAGGTATCATTCGTTCGGAAAAAGATGGAATAAATCTTCTAAAGTATCCAGCCAAACCGCAGAATTGACGAACCTGTTTTACGGTGCTGGGGACTGGAGACTTTACTAGCGCCTCCACTTTTGTAGGACTTGGCTTAATGGTCCCTTTAGAAATGACGTTTCCAAGGTATTCAACAGAATGTTTAAAGAATGTGCATTTTTTGGGATTGACTGAAAATCCAGCATCTCTTAAGGCAGTTAGAACCTGGTCTAGCATTGTTAGTCCTTCGTGAAAAGTTTTACATTTTATAAGGACATCATCCATATAAATCAATATGTCATCAAGAAAAGGACGCAAGGCTGCCATTATGGAACGTTGAAAAACAGCTGGAGCATTCATCAATCCGAAAGGCATCCTCACGTATTCGAAAAGTCCATCGGGGGTAATAAAAGCTGTTTTGTGTACAGCTTCCTCCTTTATAGGTATTTGGTAAAATCCTTGCGCCATGTCCAGGCTGATGAAGAACACTGCATCCGATAATCTATCCAATTGATCAGAAATAATAGGCAATGGAAATTTTATCGGGACAGTATTGCTATTCAACTCTCGGTAGTCTGTACACATGCGGTCATCGCCATTTTTCTTCTTGACTAAAATCACGGGACTCGCAAATTCTGATGTACTCTCACGAACTGTTCCGTTGGCAATAAGTTCATCTATAATGGATTTCACTTTCTGTCTCTCAACAGGGGCCATGCGATAAGGTCGTCGTGACACAATTTTAGTCGGATCCTTCAGTTGAATATCCAAACTACCAGTTGTTACTTTAGTTTTTGGTATACCGGTTATAAAAATATCTGCATGCTGTTGTAATAAACATTTTAACTCACGTATCTCAACTTCGTCTATCAAGTCGGTATCCAAATTTTCAGTGAGGTCCTCGTCTGGTGTTGAAAGCGTCAAGCAGCTAGCAGTTCGCATAACGGTAGCGCCATTACTAGTAATATTAACAGCCAATCCCGGAACTCTTACAAGATCTGCTCCAATCAAAAGCTCACATGGTATTTCGTGATCTTCTACCACGTGTAAAGTTAATTCGATAAAAATGGAATTTATCGCACATGTAACGGTGATGCGCTGATTAGAAAGAATAGCTACTCCAGCGCCCAAACCTTTCAGCATCAATGTATAATCCTCTCGTTTTCCAGGCAAAGTAGAACTTAACGATCTTCGCACAAGGGACCGGTCTGCTCCACTGTCAAATAACGCTACGAGCTTCAGATCGTTGATGGCTAGTTGCATAGGAGTTGACAATTGGTCGATATCCGAAAGTTTTCCAGCAAAGTTCACTTTTTCAGCTTCGTCACTCAGCTTTTTAAAGCATTTGGACTCAGTGTGACCTATCTTCTCACAATAGCTACATTTTATTTTAGGTCTCTCTGTTCGGTTGCTTTCGGGTGGACCACCATTTTTGTTTAATAAGGGTGTAGGGTCAATTATTACCTTCTCCACTGGACAATTGGCTTGAATGTGGCCCATCTTCCCGCACTTGAAACAGACGGTTAGCTCCTCACGGTTGTTGCGATTCCTAGGTCGCTTCGCGGGTGGTTCACCATTTCTGCTTTCATATCTGGGTTCTCTGGACTTTGTAGTGGATGCAACTGAAATTAATTCAGGCACAGTAGAACATTTACTTGAAATAAGACGTAACCGTAAATATTCGTTATCAATACAGCCTATAACAGCTTCAACTGCATCTTTTTCTTTATCACCGCTTATAACCCGCTTCCAGATATTCCATGCCTTAGTAATAGATTCAGCTGGGTTTGACATGTCGAATCTAAAGCGTAGTTTGAGAACATCGTTGGAGTATCGAGATTCTGGCTCAAAAGTTTGGATCAGTGCATTGCGCATATCATCCCACACTTGAGACTTTACAAGCCACGTATCTCCAACAGTTTTTGCTCGACCTTGTAGCAAACCTGCAATTTTAGTACAAATCTCATAGTCAGTTAGATTCCAATATTCCTTAGCCTTATCCACATGTTCGCACCAATCTCGAACTGGTACATCTCCATCAGGATTAAAAGGTGCCAGGTAAATGTCACTTAATCTTGGTCTTTTCGCAGGTGTTGCTGTTTTTGCCAGTATTCCAGCTAAAAACTCATTATTAGCATTAAGATTGATCTGCTGCTGATGTGTCAGATTTTCCAGTATACTGGCAAGAGATGATAAGACTTGATTTGAATTGGTATCATTCACTGCTGAAGAAGTCGATTGATGGGGGCCATTTGGTCCTGTGGTGATTGGTTGGCCAGCAGAAGGTCTTGGGTGGATCCCGCTTCTGATGTCGGAGCGACTGTTACTTAAGATAGGAGAAGCTCTCCCTTGCTCGTCATCATTACTCGAATTCTCCTGGTTCATATTTTAAATTATACGGCCAAGATATGTAGAAAGATAATTTATTATAAAAATCTCAATTTACAACAATCAATTAATAATCAAAATCAATATAATTTATTAACAAATGATTCAGGCGTGACAGACTCACAATTAAGACGTGTGGACCGAGTGCTCGCTGCCGAAGAAGTGCCCTAGCCTCCGGTGCGCTTCCTTTTATAAACAGGCCCCTCCACTCGTCGCCTGATTCATGGAGTGATAATGCTCGCTCGTGATTGGTCGACATAAACGCTCGTGATTGGTTGACGTAGTAGTTCCGATAGTTCTCAGAACTTATTGATAGATGGCGTTAGACGTTTCGAACACGCGCCGATATACATCATAAAATAAAAACGTAAAAATGAAAGAGTTTCTCGAGTATTGTAAACTGAAAAACGCTTTTATTAAAACTTGTTTTAAGAGAAGTTTTTATTGCCTCATTTTTCATAATGATTTATGTTATATTGTACACCAAAACAGTAAAACGGTACCAGAAAGAAAACACAGAAGATTAAAAAGTAAGGCGGTTTTATCTCTAGAATAGAATAAACCACATTAATTTGCAAGAATATGGTACACAGAGCGATCTTAAATATAAAACAAGTAGAAAAAGAAGAAAAGTTTTATCTTACCTAACAATGACTGCGTGATTTATTTTTGTGCAACGCCATCTTGTTTGTCATTAGAGAACAAATCTATTTTACAGGTTTTTTCCAAAACTGGTTTAGCTACAGCATCCGTATAATGTTTACTGATAGTACTTACCTTAAACTATATTTTATACCATTTTCAGATTTTTCACTCCAGTATTTAGAAGTGAGATTGGGGGTACGCCCTATTTTTGACTTTGAGCTCAGATATTTCGAGATAGAAGCATTATATCGATTTAGTTTCTATGGAAGTTTTGTTCCATTGAACAAGACCTATGCAACGATACCTCTTTCGATTAAAAAAAAACAATTTTTTTTGCAAACCCTCTTTCGTTGTATGGGAGGGTCGAAAAAATTTTTTTCTGCAAAACTACTACATTTCTGTTTTTGGGTTACTGTTATCTATCTTCATTCCAAATTTCGATTCAATAGGTGCAAAAATGAGTGAGTTATTGAGGCGGGGCATACAGACAAACAGAATGGACGTTTGACTACGGAACCCTAAAAACAAATATCTTTCAGACAACGTAGACAAATTTGTAATCGAATATGATCGTGGAAAGAGAAATAAATATTTGTCTTCACTAGGTTTCTGCATGAAACTATAATCGTGTATTATTTAAGCTTGTTAATTCTCTTATTGGCCTCATCTCACCTCACCTGATAGCAGACGGTAAGGTCAAGACGATGCCTTGAACTCCTCGAATAAACTCAAGAAACGAATGAACTTGTAAGTAGTCTACAGAGAGCAGTTAATAGTATAAAATTTCTGTACATTTGAAGCTCGCAAGCACAAATGTAACATCTTACGAATAAAAAATAATGTTATGGTAACGAATAGGTCATTCGCTCCAATCTAAAAAGAATAAAATGTTATTAATGCTACTAAGTTGCAAAACGCTTCAGAATTTAAAAATTATGGAGCATATTCTACGAAGACACTAAGTGATAGCCTAGATTCATGCTACTGCATTGACATCTTTACACAACAAGTAATCGGAGTATACTTCCATAATGTGATAAAAACGAATAGTGGTGAAGCTCAGAGATCGCGGCAGCTCTATGCTCGCGCGGTGTGCGGGGCACGGGCAGGCGTATCCTAATTTAATTCGCTTTTAGGGTACGGGCACAGGCAGAGAGGGCCTGGAGACCAATATAAAACATAGAAGTTCTATTCTTATCCAATTTCAGTTCTAATCACATTGCAATCCAATTACTATTTAACTGTGCTGAATTCCGCATCACGCTAAACTCTATGTAACTGACAGCCTTTAACGTCTGAGCGATCAGTCAAAACGGCTCTAACGGTTGTCATGAGCTGTACTGCGATTAGCATATTAGCGCAAATGTGTCAAAAGTTATGGTTCGTACGTAGTCCAGTCATGGTTCAATCACCGAATATTTACCGCGATTGCAGCCCAGGACGCGCTCCTCCCAGTCCTCACACACCGCGCTTGATTGACCTGTCGCGACCACTGAATTTCACCACTGTTAGTTTTATTGAACTATGATTCTAAACTACTTTTCACTAAGAACGTATGCTATGCACACCTGTAATAAATCCAGAGTATGCAGATTTTGTGCTGATTTTTTTCACTCGCAAACTATTAGTACTTTTAATATACCATTATTGTATCATTTCATATTTTACGAACCACGTATGTAATTAGTAACACAAGAACACAACCTGAATTTCGAGTAGTTTTGGTAAAGTGAAGATTTGATTTAAATTAAGTAGCATTATCGATTAAATAGCTTTTTTAACAAAACGGTTTTTTTCTTTTAGACCCAAGAAGTTGTAGTAGAAACTAATATTGGTATTTTCTACAATAATAAATTCTGATGCTCACACTTTCGAGTTTATAAATTCAGATCTGTGTCAAAAAAATATTTTATTATGTAATTTAGTTCGCGGAATCGACAGTTCCTTCTGAAGTACAATCACCTATCCACATAGTTGTCTGTACTCTGTGGAAATAATGTACGCTGTTGGTAAAGTTCTTTTCATGTGGAATGACACGTATATTAACTTGGCTTGGAAAACACGCATTACTTCAGCAGAGAGGAGCATGGTTCACCTGTTACCCTCCATAATGAGACGAGACTTTTGTCCTGCACTGGAGTCTACTGTCTTTGTATCTATTATTATTATGTATATCAGCAGGTTTTTACGGGCCGTAGCCTTAGGAAGACGTAGACCTTTAGAAGGCTTGCGTAGGGACACAGGTTCAATACGTAGAGGCCCCTTTGAGACACTATTATTTAAATGCAATGGGATTCACTAATCGTGTTATATCTCTGAAAGCATTATGCAAATACACTCATAGACAGACCACGCTTGGCGCAAAGAATATTGTGAGAGACTTGGGACGCCTGCCGTAAAAAATGTCTCTAGCTTGTCAAAAACGGCAAACGGTGACTCGCAAACTCATTTAATGGGCCCGCCAAAACGGCCGCCCGCAAGGTTCGACAAGACTAGATGTTGCCATCTAGTGAGCGGCTAAGGTTGTAGAGAGGCGAGTCTGTGGGCACCAGTTCCCGGTTGTAAGCGCACCAGTTAGGCAGGTCCCCAGCGTTATGACATTTTATGACCTGGAGCATAGGATCCGCTCTTGCAACTCCACTCCTGGCCGGCCGGTTTAGGCAAGACAAGAGGTGAGGGCCAAATCAATCCAGGCCCCTTTGGAGAATTGGGGCCGTGTTGTCTCACTCACCAACAGCTCGTCACAAGCTGCACTGCTGGGTTATTATTATCATTTATTTCAGATGATAGGAATCCATACAATTCTTAGTATAAATGTTTTAAAAACCTTTGTTAAATTAGATAAAATTGAAGGATTTAGTATTTAATGTCGTTTTTGCTACTATGGGTTCCTTTGAGCTTGGTGCGTTCCGTGATGCGGAGGGCTTATTATTGACGAAGCATGTGGTGGATTCAATGACATGGTGGATTTTAGAATAGTAAGTTGACGAAGCATGTTGTAGATCTCTATAATTGTTTATTTGGGGTATTGCTGATTACGTAGCGTGTTGCTGATTACTGGCTGTTGTATGCGTGTATTTGCTTGATGAAGCATGTGCTGACTGATGCTTGTTTTTTTAGACATCTTTTCGAAATATATATTATTGAATTTGTTTTTTATGTAAATAAAATTGAAACTCAAACACCGAACAAAGATGTCGTAAAAATGAAAATTATATTTGCTGACGTGGATTTTAATGGGTTGAGTTATAAATTTTAACACTTCCGCAGCTGGGTGAACTCATCAAAAAGCTGTGAACAATATTATTAAGTCTGTAACAGATGGGAACTGGCGAACATACCCGGATTAATTCAGGTTTATAAATCATGAGAGACATACTTTTAAATGCATGTAGAGCAGAAAGAAAAATCATTTCATATTTCTATTGAAATACATATTTGCATGTCTATTTTGACAATTTGTAACCATAAACTAAGACCATTATTTTAGTTCTTGAGCTAGAGTAGGAGTTAGCTTTAAAATCAATAAATAAAAAATAAATATTAAAAATATTTTAATAAAACAACAAAGACAAGGATGGGAAGGGGCTTGTTAAGGACAACAAAAGAGCCAATCGTGTTAGTAGCATTAAAGGCCAGACCACACAGAGGCGGGAGATTGCGGGAAAGCGGTCCGGATACGGCCCTACGGGAATCGAATGTGTTCCGGGGCGTGACACACAAGAACCGTTGCGGGATTCGCGGTTCACCTCCGAACCGCGACGCGCCCGCTACCGCTCTGTGTGGTACCTTGCATTGACTACAATGGAATACAGCGCCACCGCACCGCGTCCGGTCTCCGCCGCGCCTCCGCCGCGCCGCTCCCGCTCCGTGTCGCGGCCGCCTGTTTGTTATAGCATTCGGGATTTCTGTGTGTGTACTTACATATAAATTTGTACGTTACAAAAAATCCCGCCCCCAGTCCGCCTCCGCTTCCGCCTGTTTGCGGCCTGGCCTTAAGATAGTGGTTAGTAAACTATTCCTGGAACGGAACTTGTGATATGGGACATGTACAATGTTCTATCAGGTATCAATGGACACCGGTTACATTCAGCAAAGGCGTTCAGGATGCTATTGCCACTAAACTGGACCCGGCAGAACAGATATGCTGTTTTTTTGCGAATTATGGCCAGCGAGCCGATATAACAACATTAACAGCATTTTTGCATTTGATAAAGCTACGTTGAAAATAGTCGCTAAGCTAGTAAAATACAATGTTCATACTATTAAGTGCGCATTGCCTTTAAAAAATGAAACTATTTACTAAAACTATTTATCGATATAACTACACTTTACATCGACAGTTGCATTACTTTAGAGGATGATTGTATTTATACTGAACAACTTTCTCCGGAAAAACTAAGGGAAGTTCCAAAAAAAAGAGAAATCTTTTATGCAAACGTTTGTTCAGCTGATTGCATTACTTACCAATTTTTTTGCTGATTTCCTACTAGTTTCTTAGGGAAAGTTATTTAGTATCGTGACTACAATCTTTCTTGATCCTCTTCAAAGTAATGCAACTTTAACCATGTAAATGATATGTAAATTTATAGCTTCTACCAAGACAGACAATCAAAATCAAACCCATAATGTTACAAATTAAAACAGAACACAGAAGCCTTTAATTACCAGAGTCAAAGCCTAATTGATTGTCTTCGTGTATGTGATGTTCTGTGTAGTAGAAACAGCGTATTTGGCTTATTAAATTAGTACCTACTGTGATTGGACTTAATTTGTGTTGTTGGATTACGGATTGTTGTCTACACTGAAATTATTTCACAAAGCCACAACGTTTACCTAATTCAAGATTTCAGTGTTTGATTCTGCGTGCGATAGGGTGAAAGAGTTTTATAATAAACAAAAGAGTTCGAAGAAAAATAGGACCACCTCTATACCCTTTGAAAAAAAGTTTTTTTTTAATTTGGTTCAAAAATGACGAAAATATCGGTGAACATACATAAAGAAAAAAGAAACATACAGACAAACATAGAACATCCTCATTTTCTGAAGTCGGTTAAAAAGATAGCAGGAAACGAACCTAATTAAAATTGTTCATATTCTAGTAGGTCAGGTTTCAAGAAAATCGAGTATCTATATTCTAAAGAATAAAATCTGTAAGCTACTGTTTAACACGCTTTCACGGGCCACAGAGCATTCGAGAACTCTCATTAAACCTTTTACGAGATACCTCCTTTTAAACAGAAGCAATTAACTGCTTTCTTCGCTTAGTCGGATACGAATTTAGAATTAATGAACAGTAAAATGCATTTATAGATAAAGTTCTCGTGCTGTCTTGGTCATCACAACGATAAGCGTTTGAATGAATAGTTACTTTATGCACAGAATAAATACAAGCTTCACGTCACTAATATGTTATAGTACTATGTTCTTATATTATAAATGTGTAAGTTTGTAACCAACTTAGTTGGCATAGCCCGAAATATTACGATATTCAAATGGCAATGGGTAGGGCACATTGCTCGTAGAACAGATTACCGATGGGGCCGAAATATTCTGGAGTAGCGACCGCGTATCAGCAGCGCAGCGCCGTCTATTGTAGCGGTTCTTAGGGGAGGACCTCCCCAAGAATCGCTAAAGAAGATAACCTTGTCCAGCTGTCATGAGATGATAATAATAATGAAAGTTTGTAACTATCTTTGGATTGCCGTTACTCAATTACGCCAAAACGGCGGAACAGATTTGGGTGTGGCAAAGTTTGAAACTTTACAAAGAGGATACTTTTTAACGCCAACGCAGGTAAAAGCTAGCGTAACATAATCTTTATAAGAAACAAGATTACGTCAATAGATGGCACCATTCTATAACAATAATAAAAGTTTTTAATTGAAACAGATGCTCAAAGTACGTACTCACAATCAATCAAAATAGCTGCTCACGATCCTGCAAATCGGATCCGACTCAATTTAAATTACTTTATTACAGTTTACCTGTTCAGTGAAATTCACATAATTGCTAAAGCGATGTAACACAAATCGTCTCAAGCTTTCTTGCTAAAACGATTTAACCAATCAAAATTAAATGGTTCAATTTCATAAATCGATCCAGCTTTCTTGGTAGGTTCGAAAATGCTCTAATCGCAAATGGTACATACTTTTACCAAACAAGGGCCATAATGGAGGTGAATCTTTCACAACTTGAATACTAAAAAAATACTATGGGCATCCGCTCACGAGCGAGGGAGAAAGGGAGTGGCCATACTCCCACCATTCAGTCCTCGTCCAAGGAGACGCGGTGCGTTGTGCGTCGCGTGGCGCGGTTAATAAAAAATGAGAAAAATATGAGACAACGCTTCAGCATAAACGCCAAGATAGGATAAATCATATATTACGAGAATGCGTCAATATTTTTTATTTCTAGCAACAGAGTGTGAAACGCCATTTTGGGCTGCCTCTTTCTTTAATTTCTCTTATCTTAAATAATAATAAATAAATGTTTTGAACATTTTCAAATATTATTACAAAGATTTTTTTTTTGTCTTCCCTACGCAATGTGGGACATTTTTGATTATAAACATGTTACAACTATGTTGTGCTATTTCAAATCAAATTAAAAATTGACAAATTAAGTCTCTCGGGCGAGACTTGAACCCGCACCCACTGCAATTGCAATAACTGCCAGTAGATGGCGCCACGTCCCTTAAAGACGCAATAGATTGAAAATTTCGTTCTGTGGGTAGTGGGCTCGGTGGAAAACGCACTTCCTCGGTTTGGACGAGTACGAGTTCAAGTCCCGCCGCTTAGACACAAATTATCTAGTCTACCAGAATCTAGCCTGGACTTGTATTATGATGACTAGACAACGATAAAGAATATTTACATAAAAGTACAGGGTCCTTCTTAATATGTTGACACTTTTTTAATGGAATGATCAGAACGTCAAACTGAATGGCACCAACATCGAAATCACGAAAAATAAATCAACTGCTCCATCCAAAACTGCAAACCTACTTTAGCTAAATGTACAGGACAGCAGATTTTTTTACGCGATTTCGATTTTGGTCCCATGGAGAAAGTTGTTCAGTTTGACGGTCTGATCATCCCCTTATAAAAGTGTCAGCACATTAAGAAGGACCTTGTAGATACAAACTACCACGCCTCGGGTACAAATTCATATTCATCATACAAACATTTGTCCCTTTCGTGATTCGAACCAACTACACATATCCAAATAATTTTGAAAAAAGTTTTTTTTAATTTGGTTCAAAAATGACGAAAATATCGGTGAACATACATAAAGAAAAAAGAAACATACAGACGCATATAGAACATCCTCATTTTCTGAAGTCGGTTAGAAAGATAGCAGGAAACGAACCTAATTAAAATTGTTCATATTCTAGTAGGTCAGGTTTCAAGAAAATCGAGTATCTATATTCTAAAGAATAAAATCTGTAAGCTACTGTTTAACACGCTTTCACGGGCCACTGAGCATTCGAGAACTCTCATTAAACCTTTTACGAGATACCTCCTTTTAAACAGAAGCAATTAACTGCTTTCTTCGCTTAGTCGGATACGAATTTAGAATTAAAGAACAGTTAAATGCATTTATAGATAAAGTTCTCGTGCTGTCTTGGTCATTACAACGATAAGCCTTTGAATAAATAGTTACTTTATGCACAGAATAAATACAAGCTTTACGTCACTAATATGTTATAGTACTCTGTGCTTATATTATAAATGTGTAAGTTTGTAACCAAGGTAGTTGGCATAGCCCGAAGTATTACGAAATTCAAATGGCAATGGGTAGGCACATTGCTCGTAGAACAGATTACCGATGGGGCTGGATAGTTCTGGAGTAGCGACCGCGTATCAGCAGCGCAGCGCCGTCTATTATAGCAGTTCTTAGGAGAGGCCCATAAGAATGCTGGCTATATGTCCAGCAGTGGACCTTCCCCAAGAATCGCTAAAGAAGATAACCTTGTCCAGCTGTGATGAGATGATAATAATAATGAAAGTTTGTAACAATCTTTGGATTGCCGTTACTCAATTACGCCAAAACGGCGGTACAGATTTGGGTATGGCAAAGTTTGAAACTTTACAAAGAGGATACTTTTTAACGCCAACGCAGACAAAGTCGCGGGCAATAGCTAGCGTAACATTATCTTTATAAGAAACAAGATTACGTCAATAGATGGCACCATTCTATAACAATAGTAAAAGTTTTTAATTGAAACAGATGCTCAAAGTACGTACTCACAATCAATCAAAATAGCTGCTCACGATCCTGCAAATCGGATCCGACTCAATTTAAATTACTTTATTACAGTTTACCTGTTCAGTGAAATTCACATAATTGCTAAAGCGATGTAACACAAATCGTCTCAAGCTTTCTTGCTAAAACGATTTAACCAATCAAAATTAAATGGTTCAATTTCATAAATCGATCCAGCTTTCTTGGTAGGTTCGAAAATGCTCTAATCGCAAATGGTACATACTTTTACCAAACAAGGGCCATAATGGAGGTGAATCTTTCACAACTTGAATACTAAAAAAATACTATGGGCATCCGCTCACGAGCGAGGGAGAAAGGGAGTGGGCCATACTCCCACCATTCAGTCCTCGTCCAAGGAGACGCGGTGCGTTGTGCGTCGCGTGGCGCGGTTAATAAAAAATGAGAAAAATATGAGACAACGCTTCAGCATAAACGCCAAGATAGGATAAATCATATATTACGAGAATGCGTCAATATTTTTTATTTCTAGCAACAGAGTGTGAAACGCCATTTTGGGCTGCCTCTTTCTTTAATTTCTCTTATCTTAAATAATAATAAATAAATGTTTTGAACATTTTCAAATATTATTACAAAGATTTTTTTTTTGTCTTCCCTACGCAATGTGGGACATTTTTGATTATAAACATGTTACAACTATGTTGTGCTATTTCAAATCAAATTAAAAATTGTCAAATTAAGTCTCTCGGGCGAGACTTGAACCCGCACCCACTGCAATTGCAATAACTGCCAGTAGATGGCGCCACGTCCCTTAAAGACGCAATAGATTGAAAATTTCGTTCTGTGGGTAGTGGGCTCGGTGGAAAACGCACTTCCTCGGTTTGGACGAGTACGAGTTCAAGTCCCGCCGCTTAGACACAAATTATCTAGTCTACCAGAATCTAGCCTGGACTTGTATTATGATGACTAGACAACGATAAAGAATATTTACATAAAAGTACAGGGTCCTTCTTAATATGTTGACACTTTTTTAATGGAATGATCAGAACGTCAAACTGAATGGCACCAACATCGAAATCACGAAAAATAAATCAACTGCTCCATCCAAAACTGCAAACCTACTTTAGCTAAATGTACAGGACAGCAGATTTTTTTACGCGATTTCGATTTTGGTCCCATGGAGAAAGTTGTTCAGTTTGACGGTCTGATCATCCCCTTATAAAAGTGTCAGCACATTAAGAAGGACCTTGTAGATACAAACTACCACGCCTCGGGTACAAATTCATATTCATCATACAAACATTTGTCCCTTTCGTGATTCGAACCAACTACACATATCCAAATAATTTTGAAAAAAGTTTTTTTTAATTTGGTTCAAAAATGACGAAAATATCGGTGAACATACATAAAGAAAAAAGAAACATACAGACGCATATAGAACATCCTCATTTTCTGAAGTCGGTTAGAAAGATAGCAGGAAACGAACCTAATTAAAATTGTTCATATTCTAGTAGGTCAGGTTTCAAGAAAATCGAGTATCTATATTCTAAAGAATAAAATCTGTAAGCTACTGTTTAACACGCTTTCACGGGCCACTGAGCATTCGAGAACTCTCATTAAACCTTTTACGAGATACCTCCTTTTAAACAGAAGCAATTAACTGCTTTCTTCGCTTAGTCGGATACGAATTTAGAATTAAAGAACAGTTAAATGCATTTATAGATAAAGTTCTCGTGCTGTCTTGGTCATTACAACGATAAGCCTTTGAATAAATAGTTACTTTATGCACAGAATAAATACAAGCTTTACGTCACTAATATGTTATAGTACTCTGTGCTTATATTATAAATGTGTAAGTTTGTAACCAAGGTAGTTGGCATAGCCCGAAGTATTACGAAATTCAAATGGCAATGGGTAGGCACATTGCTCGTAGAACAGATTACCGATGGGGCTGGATAGTTCTGGAGTAGCGACCGCGTATCAGCAGCGCAGCGCCGTCTATTATAGCAGTTCTTAGGAGAGGCCCATAAGAATGCTGGCTATATGTCCAGCAGTGGACCTTCCCCAAGAATCGCTAAAGAAGATAACCTTGTCCAGCTGTGATGAGATGATAATAATAATGAAAGTTTGTAACAATCTTTGGATTGCCGTTACTCAATTACGCCAAAACGGCGGTACAGATTTGGGTATGGCAAAGTTTGAAACTTTACAAAGAGGATACTTTTTAACGCCAACGCAGACAAAGTCGCGGGCAATAGCTAGCGTAACATTATCTTTATAAGAAACAAGATTACGTCAATAGATGGCACCATTCTATAACAATAGTAAAAGTTTTTAATTGAAACAGATGCTCAAAGTACGTACTCACAATCAATCAAAATAGCTGCTCACGATCCTGCAAATCGGATCCGACTCAATTTAAATTACTTTATTACAGTTTACCTGTTCAGTGAAATTCACATAATTGCTAAAGCGATGTAACACAAATCGTCTCAAGCTTTCTTGCTAAAACGATTTAACCAATCAAAATTAAATGGTTCAATTTCATAAATCGATCCAGCTTTCTTGGTAGGTTCGAAAATGCTCTAATCGCAAATGGTACATACTTTTACCAAACAAGGGCCATAATGGAGGTGAATCTTTCACAACTTGAATACTAAAAAAATACTATGGGCATCCGCTCACGAGCGAGGGAGAAAGGGAGTGGGCCATACTCCCACCATTCAGTCCTCGTCCAAGGAGACGCGGTGCGTTGTGCGTCGCGTGGCGCGGTTAATAAAAAATGAGAAAAATATGAGACAACGCTTCAGCATAAACGCCAAGATAGGATAAATCATATATTACGAGAATGCGTCAATATTTTTTATTTCTAGCAACAGAGTGTGAAACGCCATTTTGGGCTGCCTCTTTCTTTAATTTCTCTTATCTTAAATAATAATAAATAAATGTTTTGAACATTTTCAAATATTATTACAAAGATTTTTTTTTTGTCTTCCCTACGCAATGTGGGACATTTTTGATTATAAACATGTTACAACTATGTTGTGCTATTTCAAATCAAATTAAAAATTGACAAATTAAGTCTCTCGGGCGAGACTTGAACCCGCACCCACTGCAATTGCAATAACTGCCAGTAGATGGCGCCACGTCCCTTAAAGACGCAATAGATTGAAAATTTCGTTCTGTGGGTAGTGGGCTCGGTGGAAAACGCACTTCCTCGGTTTGGACGAGTACGAGTTCAAGTCCCGCCGCTTAGACACAAATTATCTAGTCTACCAGAATCTAGCCTGGACTTGTATTATGATGACTAGACAACGATAAAGAATATTTACATAAAAGTACAGGGTCCTTCTTAATATGTTGACACTTTTTTAATGGAATGATCAGAACGTCAAACTGAACAACTTTGTCTATGGCACCAACATCGAAATCGTGAAAAATAAATCAACTGCTCCATCCAAAACTGCAAATCTACTTTAGCCAAATGTATCGGATCGGATTTTTTTTCGTGATTTCGATGTTAGTCCCATTAAGAAAGTTGTTCAGTTTGACGGTCTAATCATCCCCTTAAAAAGTGTCAGCATTAAGGACCCTGTAGATACAAACATCCATGACTCGGGTACAAATTCATATTCATCATACAAACATTTGTCCCTTACGTGATTCGAACCCGCTACACATATCCAAATACTGACCGGACCTTACTGATCGTTTCCAAAATCAAAGCTTCACTACGTCAACAAGCGTCTCTTTTCCACTTTTCCATTGTAACTGCGTACCGGTAAATAGATTATCGTTCGCCAGACGCCATTTTAACACAAAATATAATTACAAAAGCGCTTTGAGCCTAACGTAATTACAAACCACTACGACGGCCACTTATTTGTCAATATTCTTAGATAATTGTGTAAAATGAAAGTCTGTAAATAAGTATCTGCTCATTTTAAGTAGCTTTAGAATTTGTAGGGAAATATTAAATATTAATTTCTAAATTTAGTTACAATGGCATCCTTTTTTTTATTGGTAGCGCGCAATATTATTCTGTCATAATAATATCACTGATGCTTTTTGTCTTCTTTTGTTCCATCACTATGCGGAAGGTGTTTTGTGAGTCAATTGACGGCATCAAAACATAATGGACGGGGGTGCCCCAACGAAATAATGATTCAATTTCTTTGGGGTGCCCAGAAGGTTTAAACTCTGTTATATTCAGGGCGTAAATTAAATAGCTGAGGGGTTAGGGGGCAACGAAAATTAAAAAAAAAAACCTGATGCCCAGCGCCGGTAATTTTCATGCCATCGTATGAGGCTTCTTCTTATCGTGTGGGCAAGCCCTGGTGTCAGAGTTTTTTCAGACCGCCTTACGGCCTCTGACGTAGTTTTTATGTAACGATTACGACCATGAGAGATAGGTAGTAGCCGGGACCAACGGCTTATTGTGCCCTCCAATAAACAAACAACAAACATCCATCCATCTTAACAAATTGTAGACTTTCACTAATTCTTACGAGTACGAAAACTAAGATTTGGAACATTTGTGTTCGTCAAATTCCGTCATTCATCGTCGTCCGTCAGTCATTACACGTCAAGTCTCATACGTTGGCATGAAAATCACTAGCACTGGATATCAGTTATTTGTTTTGAAAATTTTCGTAGTACGAAATTTATCTGAAAACGAGGAAACCAATATGAAACTTCTTAGATACTTTTTCAGTAATCTCTCATGACCCCCGATGCCCCTCAGCTATTCAATTTACGCCCTGAATATGACAGCGTTCAAACCTTCTGGGCACCCGGTCTATAATTTACGAAAACGGTGGAAACAGAATTTGAGTAATAAAAAAATTAATGAAACAACTATTGTAAGTTTTATCGATTTTTAACAGTTGTAATTCTGTGGATCTAACAAGAGTTAACACTGCTCACTAGCATTGCAGTTTATTTCAATAGTTTTATTCCTATTTTTGATTGAATTTCTTACAGAGCTTCTATCCTGTCAAGAAATCTCCGGTTTTAACGATGATGAATAATTGTATTAATTAATTATTAATTATTTAGGAGATAAAAGATAAACTACTAGTTTTTAATTACTAACAATATTTTAAGGGTTTGCATATTCAAACAATGAAACTAAATAACTTTCCCTAAGGAACGTGGGTCGAAAAACGAATAAATGTTTGGACTCTTATCGATCGATATGAAAATCGATCGGCTGCTCCGCACTTTTTTATGCGGAGGTCCAAATTTTTTTTTTCATTTTCAACCCATGCTCTTTAGAGAAAATTTTTTAGTTTCGTCGTCTGAATGCACCCTTAAAATATTGTTAGTAATTTATAATTGGTCTGCTGCCATCAATCGTAATTTTAATATACACCATATTAAAATTACGATTGATGGCTGCAGTGGAGGCTCGGTACCATCTTAATAAAAATACGTACCTTACCCTAGACTGCTATAGCTATCGTATGTTACTAAAATAACAGTGGGGTGTCTCGGTTTGGACATTACTTCGTGTGCCCATGAATTATTCACATTGTCCACCCTGCCGGTGCAACTGTGACGTGACTGGAATGTGGGAAATAATACCTGAGGCTTTAGATACCTAATACATTCATTCGTACTCACTCTAGACACCGGGATTATACTCTTTCGGTTATCAGGATGGTCACAAACTTAGAGATAACTGCTAACTGGCTTTTTCAGCGGTCTTTTAGGTGTCTTTTGCCCTGCAGCTACAGACTATGTAACTTACTAACACTCAGTTGCGGAAACGTTCATTACAGTTAATCCTCCATTAAATCTCTCGCTAGCTTTTACTACGTTAACAAGACAAAAAGTGACAGCAAGAGATTTAATGGAGGTATTCATTTTAATGGACGTTTCTGCAACTGAGTGAGAACCTTATTCCGAATGTGTAAATGCGGGCTACATACAAACGAAGTCTGGTGATATTTTCAATACCAACCAATTAAATCTATGCTTGTATGAAGTCAGATTTTCGTTAAAAGGTACAGTTTTAGTGCTAGGATTAATTTAAGAATTGTATGGAAATCTTTGAGGCACTGTAACTTAAAAACTATACATTTTAACGAAAATCTGACTTCATTCAAGTATAGAGATTAGTTACTAGATTGTTTCTGAAAAATTTCATTGACTTTAATTGGTTAGTATTGAAAATATCATCAGACTTATTTTGTATGAATTATTTGGTTTTATCAAGGCTCACTGTAAGTGTGGATGGAATGAAGTGTCAAGTGGTATTAGTGTGTTTTTCACGTCAAAAGCGTTTTAAGTATTGATCTTCCTAAAAATTTTAGCGTGAATAAAGGGGCATGTTCGGTAGAGTAGAAATTATCGCTTGTTAGCTTCAACGCTAAAAGAATTGAGATTTACGTGTGAGCTAAAGTCTATCAAAGTTCCTTCAGGTTTACCTACAGAATTAGATAACAATATTTAGAAAAAAATCGCTTGCTGAACTACTAAAATTATTAGGTATCTGTAAAAAAACAGTCAACTATAATTTGCCTTTGACTTCGTCCGCACCGGCAGAGATTACTTATTTCTTATTAGTTATGATAGTTTTTAGCAAAATCGGTCAAGTTTTAGTGTGATGCTTGAACAAACATTGACTTTTACAGTTTTATAATAGAGTAGAAGAAAATTTCATCCTTTAGTCGCCTAATACGAAACATGCGAAAAAATGGAGTGGTTTTTAAATAAAGTTACCCCCCGAGCTCAATGTAATTTCATAGGTCGAAGCTGTTTTTGTTTCTCTTGAGTTGGTTGGTTGAGCATGTTGTTGAAGTCGATTATGTGAATAATTTGTAAATTAAATTTTGATTTCAATAAGTGGTATTTGAGTTTAAAAATTATAGTTAATCAAATTTACTTTATGTTCTAAATGTAAAATCTAAAGGTACCTATTCAGAGTATAAATCCTTGTAATTTCAGCTAATCACAAGTTTTGATCCATCATCACAGCAATTTGTGGATTGTTCATCATTGAAACTGCGTTAAGCTTAGCCGTAATCGAAATTCGAATCCTATTTTGGGACTGCCAATACGTAGTTAAGTATGTTTAGATCCGTCTAATGCGTGTATTTGAAAGCAATCATTGTGTTGCGGGTGATTTTGGTATGATTTTGACAGCTATTATGCCTCTATACTTAGCATAAGCATAAGCATATGCTCACGACTATATTCCCTGAGGGGGTAGTCAGAGATATTATGAAACCTCAGAACATCCACGTTTCACCGGTAGTACCGAAACTCTGTCCAGTGTAACGGGGGGTGAGCCCGTCGCCACTTATAATAGACAGTGGATACAATACATGCCTCGTAATTGAAGCATGTAGGTTTCCTCTATACTTAGCACTATATTTTAAATGGGCATGCTAATTATACATATTAATCTACACGTGCAGTAGCCTTCTCACCGATCCCCGCTACACAACCCGTCGTGTAGTCCCAGCAACACCCATTGCCGAGGTCCGTATCCATTATAGGTGCCCCTTGGGCAGGTTGCTTAATTCACTGGTTCGGACCTACCAGGGCGCCTCGCCGTCACTGTTGTGGTCCCCCCAACAGCCCGCAGGAAAAAGCAGTAACTGCTCCCTGTATACGATGGCAAAACAAACAAAAAAAAAAGTGCTGTAGGCAAGCAGCTATACTGCATGCAAGACAGCTAGTAGTAGTAGCAATGTTTATGACTAGCTAATAGTCAAAAGTCAAAATAATATCACATGACTTTCTGCCATCATTTTTTGACTCTATCACTACGTCGGTAGGTGAAGATTAGGCCAGAACAATACATCAACACATATTTTAACTAATAACAAAATATACAATGTACAGCTACAAAAAATATACAACATTGAATTAAATAGCGTAACATGGTCATCCATATTCTCTAAAAAAGAATGCAGTTTTAGGTTAAAATAAAATAATTATATGCACGATTTAAATTTGTAGGCTTTCTTTGTGTTCAATTAATACAACTATTCAAAATCCCTTGATCTGAGCAAAAAATTATATTATCAGAATCCAACTTAATTTATAAACATCAGAATATTAAATCTAACTTAATATGCAGATGTTTTTTTAGAGGATGATCAAACTATCAAACTGAACAACTTTCTATAACAATATATATTGGAAACAGAATTACATAATATTAAATCATTTCATAATAATAATTTATTTTAGTAATATAGTTTTCATCCAAAGCAGACGGTGACTTTCTATATGGGATCAATACTGAAATCGTGAAAAAAATATCAACTGCCATACATTTAGGTCGAGTAGGATTGCAGATTTGTATGTTGCAGCAAATTTTTTTATCGCGTTTTTGCTGTCGGTCTCATAGAGAAAGTGGTTTAGTTTGATAGTCTCATCATCCCCTTAAAATCTGTCAGCATATTAAGAAGGACCCTATTCAAACCAATTCTTACGCGAATCAGTCAGTTCGATGGTTAGCTTCACCCTTGAAACGTTGTATCTCAGTTGAAACATTCCTTACAGAGAGGTCAAAGCTTTCACGTTGGTACCAAGTACCGGGTTAAAGGTCGGCATCAATTAGAATAGATCACGAGGCTATCCCGTCTATTTGCTGTTTTTGAAGCCAGTCATTCATAGAGAAGCATACAAGCTTTGAATCATAGTTTTGATTCAAAGGACACGGTGACTTTTAACAGCGTTGCAGTCGCACTCTTTCTTCTTTCTATTCAGTCGCGATACAGTTGCTATAAGAGCGACACGTCGTTGGTGGCGCTATGCAGAGAGGTAAGGAAACTCAATCTTGAGGTCCGGGTTTCAATCCGCATGGACGACATACTATGTACCAATTATTTTTTCTGACTTACATACGTAAAACCAACTACTCTCAAACGGTGAAGGAGACCTGCATGAAATTTCGATGCGTGTGTGAATTCTAATAATCCGCATTGGACACGCGTGGTAGACTAACGCCTTTGCACCCTTTCCCTGGGAGTAGGCCTGTGCACTGCAGTGGGATAGGCTTATGATGACAGTAATGCTTCAATGTGATGCAGCATCGTTTCAGTCGGTAACGCGATGATTAGAGTTATTTTACTTGAAAAACTACGCAACAGTGCCTTAGATGAAAGTAAAATTTGCGTCCGGATCTATTTAATCGCGTGTTTGCATCGATACACTGTTTTTGTTTCAACTTTCTATAACAGCGCGCAGAATATTTTTACCTAACAACAGAGAAATGACACGTCCTCTAAAGAACTGAAATAAAAATCTAAGACTTGATATTAAAAATTTTAATCTTCAATAATTATTACTTCTTCAATAAATAAATAAAAAGAAAAAAAAAACTCTTTGATAAGTTTATATTATTAAAATATTTAAAGCAATCAGGCATTCAAGTAATCTCATCATTCCAAAAATTTTAATTTTAAAATGATACAAAAATGTGTGTTTAAAAGAATTTCCATTTCATTTTTTGAAAATAACTTGAATGCCTACGTTTCATTACTGCATTTACATAAAAAACACACACAGCACTTTGAAGCATTTCGTTCGTAAATTAAACTAAAAATAAAATGTAAAAACGTAAACATTCCTAAAAAGAAACTCCACAATGATATTCGATGGATAAAAGTTCTGATGGACTACCCGCACCAAACGACTACTGACGACCTGGTTTGTTATTGTGTAATATATCGATATCAAAAAGCCGTAGTAGTCCAGTGGAGAGTAACCTTGCCTGCCGTGCAGGAAGCGATGGTTCAATCCGCAGACTCGTACCAATGAGTTTTTCGGAATTTATGTAGTCATCGATATTCTGAAACCTCAGAACATCCCCATTTCACCAGTAGTACCGAAACTCTGTCCAGTGTGACGAGGGGTGAGTCCGTCGCCAGTTATAATGGACATTGGTACAATACATGCCTCGAAATTGAAGCATGCAGGTTTCCTCACGATGTTTTCCTTTACCCAAAAGTGTGAAGTGGTGTGGTGTTACAAATCGTACATAAATTCCGAAAAACTCTTTGGTACGAATCGGCCTGGACGGGGATCGAACCATCGCCTCCTGCACGGCAGGCAAGGTTACTCGCCGCTGGACCACCACGTCACTGGTCGGGGGAAACCAATAAATGAAGGAGTTACAGCAACCAGTCCCATTGTTGTGGGTATCTTCAGGAAATACTGAAGTATTGCGTATTTCTAACAGTGAACGTCTTTTGTCTGATATGATGACGATAACTGTCGACGAATAAATAAAGAATAATTATGTTGCTTTTTTAACTGTAATGACATTACTGAATACCAAAAACAAAGTCACCAACGCTGCGTCTCACCAAAATAACCAACACGCACATTATAATACCTAATTTATTCACCAGATCCAGTCGGAAAAACACGCAGTGTTAGTCACGTGGCTCTCTTCTATCTCGCGTCATATTATAATGTTTAATTTGACAGTGAACGCAAAGCAAACAACAAATCTTAATTTTCTTCAGACGTGCAATACATTTTCATCTGGAATTGCCCTAAGTAAATTATAAGTGAAGCTAACCAGAACGGCGGCGCTGTTTTTCTTATCTAGTAAAGTTAGCTTTGAACACAAAATACATAATGGTACAGAAGGATCTAATACATTCAGTAAATTGCAAAAGTCAAAAACTTTCAATTTCGCTTAGGTACGTATAATAGTGTGAGCGCGAAATGGTTCGTTTTATTGAATTTATGAAAACTCAAATTTAATGTTACTTTATTAGTAAACTGTAGAAGCTGGAAACTTTTTATAAATAGATTAATGGAGTCTTGCTTGTTTCTAGTGCTGCATTTCTCCTAATATCAAATAGTTTTTGGGAGTATTTATCCCAATCTCAAGGATGTATTTTTGAGCAAATAAGCAGTTGAAAAAAGAGGGCGGTGCTTCGTGGCAAGCTCAAACGCGAACCGCGCAAACACATTTGTAGCCAAACTTGTGACTGCCTACTTTAAACTTACTACGAGCTGTCAGAATAAACTGATAGAGCAAAATATCGTCTATAAGTTCATAGGACGGCAATAGACTTTACCTACTTGATTATTCGTAGTAGTTACAACATTTTGTCAAGGGCTAATCCATAGGACATCATGTGCTCATCGGGTGTTTATTGTCCTTCTTATGACTTACAATCGTACCTATCCGTCATTTTGATCAAAATAGAGTTAGGGATATACCTGATTTCGATGGGCGAACAAGCACCAATTGTCGTATCTGTATCAGTAGCCGTTAAGTATGTGATGCCAAGTGCACAGTTGTCGTATGTACTAAGACAATTAATTACTTCGACACAATTGTTTATATATTGCCTGGGGACGATTTGTACTAAGTGATCGTTCTTTACTTTGTGTATTTTGCGCTATAGTCCCATTTACAATTAATGCGCATTAATCGGCCTTGACTAGAATGTTTCACTAAAGTACCTATATGCACATACCAACGCAGTTTGCGGTTGCGGTGGACGACTTCTGTTGGATTTCAGACCTTTGTAATTTGTAATTTACCCAGAATGTAGATCAGTGCGGTATTTTCTTTGAAAACTCCTACCGTTTGAGTTGTTATTACAAAATGTGTAAACGGAAAAAGAAATAGCTATGTATAGACTACATACTCGTAATAAGCCCAAGAACCCTCTCAGTTAGACTACCCCGTCAAAAGTATCCAAAAATAATCTGAAAATTTACGTATTCTTTGGAACAGTAGATAATTTATTCTCGATTTCAATCTAGGCTCCATAGTGAAAGTTGTTCCCTTTGATGGACTGAAGCACTCCTTTCGATATGTAACGCATTTAATTTTACACCCTGTATAAGTAGTCAAAGTACCTCCTACTGCAGAACACAATTACAATCCTCCTTTCTCGAAAAACCATGGGACGAACATAATATGGGCCAAATTATATTTTGAAATGTTAGCTCCTGTAGATAAGGAAATTCTCAGAGAATCAAAACAACTAACTATTTAAATTCACAGCACATTTCCTTTTCAATTGAATTTGTAAAGTTACAGAATATGTCATTAACAATGCAAAGTGAACAGTTGCTAAATTCAGAACATTTACATGCGTTGATATAATATTGATAAAGTTCTAATGTCCATGTAAAATACGGCTTGTCGATGAGGTTGTTGGTATAATTTATGCATGCACGTGTAGTGGGGATTTCATTATATTTACGTAGATATTGAAGTTCAAACCGTGAACTTCTAAATGTGGCAAACAGATTTGTTGTGTCTGAATTTCGAACATTGTTGGAAGCTACTGAAATTTTAGGAAACGAGAACAAATAGAGATTAAAATTAGATCATGATATTGAGTTGAGAGTTTCGCAAATGGTATAATGTGAAATCAATGTCTATCTATTTCTAAAATGATTAATAAAATCGCTGAGTGAATCTTCTTCTTAACTATTATAAAACTGTATCAAAAGTGTGTCTGTACATGAAAAAGATTACCTTTTTTAGAATTTTTGTCTCTCTGTTTGTTTGGTTGTTTGTATGTTTGTAATAGCATCACGCAAAAACTACTAAACCGATTTTGATGAAACTTCTTTTGTTTGATAGCTTATGATCTGGCTTAAAATCTGGTATATAATTTGTGCGGACGAAGTAGCATAACTCTAGTAAGTTATTAATAAATTTTATACCAAAAACAAAATATTGTTATAGTTTTGAATACACATAAATAACTACAAATAAGGATGTTCTGTGGCAAATTTTATTGGCAAAGCAAATTATGCGTGGAATGAAATGAGATTGATTTTACATATTCAAAAACTGATAAACTATATCCACATTTGTACCTATTAAGCAAGGTTTTAGGATGAAATTTAAGTGGTGATAAGTGGCAAGTTTGTCGCAAACAAAAATACTACATTAGAATCATCCCTTAGTCACCTCGTAAGACGACAGCAAGAAATGGTATTTCCATTCTAAGTCGGAACTATACAAAGTGTTAATGAATTAACGCAAAACTAGAAAGTAGTTTGTTTAGAATCGAGAGCAGAATCTAATTATCATGGTTTCAACATATATAATTTTTTTCAAAATATATTATAATTTGTTTGTAAAATTTTAAATTTACTGAATTCGATCTATACACGGGCACACTCACCCTATTTACTACCAACACAAGATTCTTAAAATGTATCCATGAGCAAGTTAGCGCTTTCATTCATTACTGAAATGACAACAAATCATTTTTGCCTCTAAACTTAAAATGTGAATAACTTTAAATATTAACTATCAAAATAATGAAATTATTGTTTCAATCTAATTATTTTGTTATGAATCAGTTGTAGTCAGGGTGTATGAGGTTTTGCGCTTATTTATTAACACGTTGTATATACAATAGTTTTAATAAACATCATATAATAATTCCACAGCATACATGTCCGTCGGTCGGTACCGTTATAATATTACTCTACACAATGTTGTAAAAATCCGCAATCTAGCTCTGACCTTGACTCTTTAGTTATAAAGTCAAGTACGAGCGCGATGTAGGGCACTCGTCAACGTTGAAAGTGTGATTTCACAATTTTCAACCGAGAAAATTCTAGCAGCTTTTATCTTTGAGTAAAATAAAAATTGAATTTTGAAACGAAAACAAGCATATTGCTTTTTCTCTTAAAAGACATTGGTTTTAGAATTTAGTTTAATACTAAACATATCGTTGAAAGTTGATTAATAGAAGTATATAACCTAACATATCGAAACAGTTTATTGTTCTGTTTTGAATATTGAAACGGTAAACATAAGAAAATATAGCTTTTTCCCGCGGCCTCGGTCGTCCACGTGGATATACAGGATGGGAAGAGGGTAGCATACACAAATGGAGGCCTAAAGCCAGCATTGGGTGGATTTGGGCTGTAAATAAAACGGTAACACATTTTTTCTGTGCTTATTTAACAACCAAAACAAAGAAAAAATGACATTTAGATTTTATCATAAAACCATTTTTAGGTCTGATGATTGCTCCAAAGCAACGATAGCAATTATTTATGGACAACATATTGCGAGAATCGGTGGAGCGTTGCGGAGAGGTATGGCATGGTTACACTCAATCATAAGAGTCCGGGTTAAAATCCGCACGGACGACATGCCATGTACCTGTGAGTGTTTCTAACTTATGTACCGACTGCTCTCAAACGGTGAAGGAAAACATCCAAAAACTTTCTACTTAATAACTCAAATTTTGTTTAGCGAACGAACAGAAATTGTTCTGGATAATAATTCTCTCTCGTAAACGGTTCGTTAAATTTTCAAGTAACTTTGAAATTTGAACCTGCCGTTTATGAAAGTATAAATCAAAACGTCAGCATAATACAACGTTTGAGGAGTCAATTTTAACTAATTTTAAATTTTTACAGCAACGTATAATTTTATTATACAGGGTCCTTCTTAATATGATGACACTTTTTAAGGGGATGATCAGACCGTCAAACTGAACAAATTTCTTTATGACAACAACATCGAAATCGCGAAAATTAAATTAGCTGTTCCATACAAAAGTACAAACCTACTCGAGTCAAATGTATGACAGCGGTTTTTTTTTTCTCGATATTTCAATGATGGTCCCATAGAGAAAGTTGTTCAGCTTGACGGTCTGATCATCCCCTTAAATAAGTGTCAGCTTATTAGGCAGGACCCTGTACACAGGGTGTAACAAAACACCCTAGTAAAACATAGAGGGGTGATTCAGATCTTAAAACTGAACAACTTTCACTACAGAGCCAACTTCGAAATCGCGAATAAGAAATCAGCTGTTTCGTACAAAACTGCTCTAGCGTCTCGACTCAAATATTCATAGCTGGACAGCTGGATTTTCGCGCGATTTCTATGTTGACTCCATAGTAAAAGTTGTTCATTTTGATGGTCTGACCCCCTTAAGTATAACGATAGTGTTTTTTTTCACCCTGATTAAGCGTTAGTTCATTATTCGGACGTTACAAATTATAATGCTTTGTAAGAGAAGCTTTTCCATTTTCAATAATCGAGTATAGGGACCGTGGTTTAGTTTAATGGTCTGATCATTCCCATAAAAAAACTGCCGGAATATTAAGAAGAAACGTGTATACCGGGACGCAAAATATTAGTAAGGAGTATAGAGGTTTCTCGAACCCAGGAATTCGTTATCTGTTTTATAGTATAGAGTATAATGAACTTCTTGTTTGCGAAGTTGCCGGTATCATGTTGTAGTAGCAAACTATCAGTAAAGAGTAAGTTTGTAGCAGCAGTGAGGTCAGCTCCAAAGCGATCGAGATGTTTGTCGCAACTTACCTATATCAGCTACCTTGCTGTACCACTACAGCCAAATTATGTTCAAATATTCAAGGGAATATTACAGTTGGCGATATACAGGGTCCAACTTAATATGCTGACAGTTTTTTAAGAGGATGTTCAGACCATCAAACTGAACCACTTTCTCTATGGCACCAAGGTAGAAATTGCGAAAAAAAATCAGCTGTCCCATACATTTGGCTCGAGTAGGTTTGTACTTTTGTATGGGACAGCAGATTTTTTTCACGATTTCAATGTTGGTGCCATAGAGAAAGTTGTTCAGTTTGACGGTCTGATTATCTGTGCTATGCTTGTATTTTGTCAGATTTTTGATAAAATGTATAGTTTTAAAGTTACAGTGCCTCAAAGATTTCCATACCAATTTTAAATTAATCCTAGCATTCAAACTGTAAATTTTAACGGAAATCAGACAACATACAAGCATAGAGATTTATTTCTAGATTGTTTCTGCAAAAATGTCATTGACTTTAATTGGTTAGTATTAAAAATGTAAGCAGACTTCGTTTGTATGGAGCGTGCGAGCGTGGGCGCGCCAACGGTAATACACTATTAAATGCGGTGTTGTTCCTCATACTATAGACCCATCTTGTATCTGCCTTTCCTGCCCGGATACCTGCACGCGAATGGAGCTTATGGAAGATGCTGATAGTACTACCGAGAGGAGAAATACAGGACTGCACACATTTTGGGTTACATGCCATCGACTATACAAAAAAGAAGCCAAATCTAGGGTCCTTCTTAATATGCTGACACTTTTTAAGGGGATGATCAGACCGCCAAATTGAACAACTTTCTCTATGAGACCAACAACGAAATCGCGAAAAAAAATGTCCTGTTCCATACAAAACTGCAAACCTTACTCGAGCCAAATGTATGGGGCAGCTGATTTTTTTTCGCGATTTCGATGTTGGTCCCATAGAGAAAGTTGTTCAGTTAGATGGTCTGATCATCCTCTTAAAAAACTGTCAGCATATTAAGAAGGAAGGTATTTGCAAGTTGTTTTTATGTGAAAAATTGTATTATGCTAATGAAATATCTCTGTTACAAGTTTATTGCTCTAATACTACTCTTAGTAGATCTATTTGGATTTCAATTTTGGTTCAATTCAATCTATCAATACGACGACAATATTTCGTTACATTACGCGACTGATTCCATCAAGTTCAATTTAATAAAAGAACAAAAAGAAGTAGATATTGATATAACACAAATAAAATCCTATCAATTCCGATAAAAACAAAAATTGTGAGGTTTACTTCCATTCTCCAAACAAATATCGGTTACGCCCAAGACCTTTCCATTCCGATTCGTTAAACAACGTTTTTTCCTTTATTCTCTCACAAAATAATTCAAATTTCATAGCGGGAAGCATTCATAGTGAAAAGAGATGTTTAATAATTAGAATAATGATTTACCCAAGAATTTTGCGCATTCGAGCATATTCGAGCCAAGCATTCTCATTTGTTTTTCTTTCGAAACAGAACAAAGTCATCTATCAGCATTATTCGCGACCAACTGATGGCAATATGTATGCAATATATTTTCAGAATATCTACGTTTCACTAGCTAGTAGTACCGAAACTCTGTCCAATGTGACGGGTAGTGATCTCTTCGCACCCTATAATAGACAGTAGGTACTAATACATGTCATGAAATTGAAGCATGCAGGTTTCCTCACGATGTTTTCTTTCACCGAAAAGTCAGTGGTGGTAGAAATCGTACACAAATTGAGTTGGTATGAATGGGGATGAAACACGGAGAATAGAAAAGAGCGAAGGTGTCGCAAGGCAATTAGGTCTGTGACCATTATATTAGGTCATGACGTCAGTGAGCGTGGCCTATAATGCTCAGTTCGAAGCGGACCGCCATTCTTTTTGCTGAGAGGGGTTTTGTCAATAAAATACATCTAAAACGATGAAGTGAAGTGTTGTTCCTGAATTCGGTTTTAGCGGTGGAACCTGAGCACCCGTCCTGTCCCCTGTCACTGATTTTTGGCGACACTTACTCAGATAGAAATATTGCTTTGTGACACCTCCGCTCCTCTCTGTTCTCCATGGGATTGAACTATCGCCTCCTGCACGGCAGGCATGGTTACTCGCCACTAGACCAACATTTATATCAATCAATTAATCAAATCATATCATCCCACATCAGCCCACGACAAGGCACTGATAGAAATATGATTATAAGGGTGTAAAATTAAATGTTAAGGCCAGTAAAGTTTAAATACTGTAAAAAACAAAATATCTTGATGAATATAAAGAATAATATACATAGTTGTAGGTAGAGTTTAGATCATTATGTTCAGTAGAAAGATGTAAACATAAAGGCATAGATATCCAATAGAGGATTGAGCTGTACCAAATTATCTTTCTCTTGCTTTAATCAAAAATGATCCTTAGCCCAAACACATAAAAACTATTTGACACGCATAAAGTCGACCACACTAGAAGAAGAAGGAGCTCTGTACGCGGTGTCTCGTTCTAGCCGTGTACTGGTGTTGCCATATGTTAACGTTATGATTACAGCCGAATTGGTAAGATCTCATGAAGCAACAATGTATCAAAACTTCTTATAACTATTTGTGTGTTGCAAAGCCGTGGTAGTAAAAAAGAAAAAGTTGACAACCCAATTTGCCATTATATTTGAAATTGTCGCCAGACGTCAAATTAATTTTTATTATTTTAATTTATATTTTTATGTTAAAATGGGTCGCATTCGTTTAATCGACGGCTGCAAAAGCTAGTATTATCCGGATTGTGGCTTATCGTATCACAGGTTTGTATTTGTAATATGTTTTCGTCTTGAAAATATTAAATGAGTTAGGGTAACAACAAACATAGAAGGTAAGTTTCGGAAGCAATCCAAATTTCGGATTGAATTAAAATTGCTCTATAATACCTATGATAAAAATTACGAAGATAAAACATACTAGTTAGGTATGATATGATATGGTATGCTGGCGTTGCGCTAGCGTACACACGAACACAAATAATCTCGAAAACGATTATATTCCGACTTTTGTGTATTTTTCGTGAACAATGTCTAAGAGAGCATCAATGGCGCGTTGCAGAAAGGTATGGACACTCAATCGTGAGGGTCCGGGTTCGAATCCGCACAGACGACATGACATGATAAATGTTCCTACCATTCGTTTTTCTAACTTGTGTACGTAATACCGACTGCTCTCAAACGGTGAAGAAAAACATCGTGAGGAAACCTGCATACGCTGTAAGAGAAATTCTGAAGAATCAAAACAATGAAATTATTAATTATTTTGTTATAAATCAGTTGGGGTGTATGAGGTTTTGCGCATATTCATTAACTCGTATATCTCCGAAAATGTTTACCGCTGCACTGGAAGATGTTTTCAAGGTTTTGGACTGGAAAGGGCTAGGCATCAACATAAACGGCGAGTACATCATTCACCTTTGGTTTGCCGATGATATAGTCATCATGGCGCAGCATCAGCATTTCATCAGCTACGGAGGAACTCAGTAGAATGCTCAATGATCTTGAGGGAGGCCCATCGGCTGAGATGATGATGATGATGACTTTTTTTACCTGGTCTACATTTTCTGCGGCTACACAAATAGTGAAAAAATATTAAAAGTCCTAAACGTATAATCGCATTGCCACCCTACTAAGGATAGGGACACCGGGGCCAGTAATCTTTATCCCGCTCTTCACAAAATTCCGAGAAGAGCGCATTCCAAGTTTTACGTAGTAAATTAATATTTCTATGCATAAAGGTCGATTTCGCGCAATTTTCAGCGAATACTCGTATCTCAACAAGCAACAAATAAGATAGAACAAAGCAGACTTCAACAACTTAATTTCAAAACAACTATTTTCTAACAAGATTTTACACTGAGTTTCGAAATAAGAACTTTTTACGTGCATATGGTCCTCAGTTTTCTTGGAATGAGGCCAAGAGAAATGTAGAGCGCAAAGATACCCTTTGTAAAGATAACATTACACTATGTGTGCCAGGGTTAAATGCAAGAATTCCTTTTTGAAATGTCCCTTGAAAGATAAGAAGGAACTATCTTGTAACTTGGATTTCTTTTGGGGTGATATTACAACAATGGGATGCCTTTGATGTCCAGTATTTTTGTATTACACAAACAAGCGCAAAGGCCTCTTGAGAGGAGACCTTTGCTCTGCAATAGGATTCTACAGGCTGTAACTTCTGAAAAATTATTCTCCAGAATCCAATTAAACAACACAAAAAATTGCTAATGCAAATTGCTCTCGTCGAGTTTCATAAAATACGTATTCAGCTTGGCATACATACATTGTTTATACCTTACTAAGTTAGTTTCTTTAGTTAAATAGCAATTTATGCCAAAAAGTTTCTTCCCATACCGCGCGAGAAAGCCAGTGAACGTTTATACTACCCCGTTAAGAAAAACTTTTCTATTTATCAATTTCATGACATTCGATTCGACGTGGCGTACCATCGATTGACTGACAGACGAGGAACAGTGTTCAATGAAGAGACAAACTTTCGATACGTGTACCCGCCTAATTTGTCAATACTATAAAAATAAGAGCAATCAGGCAACTGTCAACCTTATGCCAAAGTTAATAAAACAAGCTGTTCCACAAGAAGATGATTGTAAAATTGACAAAAAACCCAAGATAAAAACGTAGTAACGAACTGGCGACAGATGACGCAAACTCCCAAGTATCCCCCCCACCCCTATCCTAACTAACTAGATTAAATTTTTACCCACCCTTACTTTTTCTTAAAAAAGCGGACAAATTGAATTATATTCTTGATAATATTACGTTTTAGTATTATAATTCCAAATTCAATTAGAAATTAATGTTCGTGTAATGTGAATTCATTTATAAAATATATCAATAACATTGGCTCAATTTCTGGACCGTAATCCAATTTAAAGGTATTCGGAAATCTGTACCAACAAACTTTTAAGCAAGAATTTATAGTTAACTAGGCTTATTCCATTTAGGGTTTCCGGGAGAAAAACAAAAGAAAAATAAAAATTAAAAACCAATTAATTAAAGAGACCACATTAATAAAATTACACGACAGTTAGACTTAGAGTAACTCTACTAACTCTTTGAATGATCCGTGTCCTACAGTTATCTGATCCACATTTAGTCGAACTTTTCGAAGGTACAATTCTAGTTCTCAGTTTCTCTTAACACGGATTCGTGTCAACCCATTTCAATTCCCCTACAAGTTTAAATTATCCCTTCATCGGAACTAATGGAATCTAATTTAACCTTCCTGCCAACTGCATGCGACGGTTAACAGTGTCGGATCCGAAGCTTACCTTTATCTGTTTCCCATACGAGTTACCGTGATAGAACTTTCCATGTATACATGATAAATTGAATCTGAATTAGATTGTTTTATACTTAGTTAGCAAAAGTATACGTAACCACACTAATTCGCGAGTTTCCAACTAGTCAAATTAACAACTCTTTATTAAACGTCAAAACGCGAATTTGTATGAAATATTGTACTAAAAATTGAATAGTGACGTCATTGTTTTATGTCGTCGTTTTTATAGTTTATTCAGTTATTAAAAATATTATTCAAGCAACAGAATTACTGAAAATGTGAGTTTAGCGTTATTTTTAAACGGTTTATTTACTGAGCAGTTAAAACTAAAATATATTTTATTTAGTCAACTCCCTCTATTAACAATTTTCTCGTGTTAACAGAAATCTTGTTGTTACTTAAAACACTATAATTAATGTTAATTTTTAACCCAATTTAAGGTTTCATTTTGAGACTGGTAATGGCGAATGGTGACGATTACGAGTTCCAGTCAATTCACATGTACGCATCTAAACAATTTTAAAACTGAATAACACTCTGTTTATTCGAGGATCACGTAAAAACAATAAATTGTAGATAGTGCGATTTTTAAAGTCACACTTTCTTTCTTATTGTGTGGGCAGCAAGCCCTGTCATATTTTTCAAACCGCCTAACGATGTGGCTTTTACCCGACTGCGCCAGAATGAGGGTTATGTATTTTTTTATGTATCGACTACTACCACTAGAGAAAGTAGCCGAGACCAACGGCGACACGGGACTATTAGGATTAATTGAAAAACGTTTATATCAGGTCGATGTGTGTTCCCAGGAACGGAGTTACATAATCAGATGAAAAACAAAAGCTCACGTTTTTCTTTACATACGCGTCATAGACAATGATACAGAAAGAGTTTACACTCTAACACCAGCCCTTAAACTCTTGATATCATTTCAAACACTACAGTTCACAGTACACCTAATTATCAAAAGAAAAACTCTAAGGCATATTTCATATGTTTGACCCTACATAGAGGCTTAGTCAGAATATCTGTCAGCATTTCATCCGTTGGCAGGTACTTAACAATAACAACATTACGTTTAATAACATCTCTGATGAAGTGGTGACGAATGTCAATATGTTTTGACCTCGCGTAACCTGCTAACAGGGACACGGTGAAATCAGTAGTCGAAAATGACGTAAGAAGTATGAAGTTTATGTATTCATGATTTCGAATCTCTGGATTCCAAAATAACACTTTTGAACTGATTTAATGATACTCTTTGTGTTTAAGTTATTATGATTAGGAGCCGGTGCGGACAAAGTTGCGGGAAAAATCTAGTAATCCATACTTCAAGTAAATATTTAATACGTCGTGATACGAAAAGTCGTGCCTCTTTTCTTCCTATGTCATTGCCTATGTCAAAAAGTAGCTTGATTTAGGATATGCTTGTATTTTCCAGCGAGACATTCGTACGAAATTCAGACAACAGCTAGATGTTTGTTTTTCATTCTAAAACATGCTTATAACCATGAATAATACCAATCTCCTAGTATGTCTACTTGGAATTGAAACAAAGAAATTTATAGGAATTCATACAGGGAAAAAGTTACGGATACTTTGATCTTTTGCGCATTCAACTTAAGATAAAAGCTCTCGATTTTCAATCGGAGCTCTGAAATATTATCGAGAAACTACTAAACGCATCTGCGAGTTTGTCGGTGAATGTCCTTTTGTCTAAAGTTAGATATTACTCCGTAAAGGTTAAAGGCACCAAAACGAGAAAAGATTGAATGCAGCTGGTTGAGAAATTTTGCACGTATTGCCCCTTTTTTTCCACTTAACAAGCTGATAAAAATAATCATAAATTTTCGTACCTACTTGGTATCACACGACGCCGCACAATTTAGTGACGTGCGGCTGGTTGCAACGAAAGGGTAGGCCGCTATGCCAAAAAAACGTGCGGTTTCATACAAAATCGTCCTACCGATGCTATATGCAGTGATAATATTTTATATACAGGGTGTAAACTTCAATATACGAGTATTACTTAATTTAGAAGGTGCTTCAGACCCTCAAGGACCACAGCATCGAAATAGCGAAAAAAATCACCTGTCGAGTAGCCATTTTTAATAGAGAGTCCAATTTTGATCCTATAATAAAAGTTGTTCAGTTCGAAGATCTGAACTCCTTAAGTATTTAAGTTTACACCCAGTATATCCCATAGGTACAGTGATTTTAAAAGCCAGCAATAACGCTCTTAAATGCAATATTTATACGAACGTTTAAATTGCTGAGTTTTCTCCTCTTTTCATTAGTTTGCCTCACTATAGCTTAATCCACCCCTGTAAAATCCTTGAAGTCCATCCGCGTAAATTTACGGCGACATCGTAGCTATTTTTCTTGAAGGATTTAATTTAGCTGCACAAAGAACTTGCTTGTTTCATCAAGACGGAACATTTATAGCACACTGAGTCCGCTCTAGATGAAACTGTGGTTGAGCGCTGATTAGTATTTGAAACTTCTTGGCGCGACTGATGAATATTTCTTTTATAAGTCACACAACGACATCGTGTTAATGAATTAACGCAAAACTAGAAAGCAGTTTGTCTAGAATCGAGAGCAGAAACAAATTATCATGGTTTCAACATAGGTAATTTTTTTCCGAAATATTAAATAATTTGTTTGTAAAATTTAAAATTTACTAAGCTCGTTCTCAACCCACCGTTCGGGCACACTCACCCTACTTAGTGGCAAAACAAGATTCTTTAAAATGTATCCATGAGCACGCTAGCGCTTTCTAAAAGATAGCAAATAATTTTAGCCTGAAAACAAAAAATTCGAATTACTTTAAATTTTTACTAATAAATAATACTATTGTTTCAATCTAATTATTTTGTTCTAAATCAATTGGGGGTATGTCAATCAATCAGAAGAAAGAGGCTGTATTAAAGAAGGAACCCGTGCATGAATAAGTTTTGTTATTCCACTTGAACCTGTATTTAGTAATCGATATAACATGCAACAATAGAAATGTGGCAAAACTAGTATTGTAGTACTGAAATTAGTGCAGCATGGAATCCGTCATTTGTAGAAACAATCATTTCACGAATCGGTCAGTTGTAGAATCCGTCATTTCACGAATCGGTCATTTGTAGAATCAGAGATTTTACGAATCAGTTGTTTATAGATTATGTAGTCCAAGAACATAATCATTTCTAGGATCGGTCATTTGTAGACTAAATCTCTCTTAACTTTCTATACCTATTCGGTTGACTTTCCCGTACACTTCACCATCCATTTCGAAACTCCATCTAACTACATTAGATACTTCCGAAGTAAACACTAAAACTCAATTAAATTAAAGAGCAGAATTTACTGTCCGCTTTCGAATCTTGACGTTATCTCCTTAAGTTTGTGTGTGTCTTAAACATACATAAGTATATAAATACTCATGAATATTATCTAATTGGGAACGCAAACCTTGGGTGTTAACCAATGCAACTTTTGACAAAATTTACATGGGCTAGCAAGTTTTTTTATTTACCTAAAGGTAGATTTACAGATCAAATACATTGTATCATTAGTTAAAAGATATCGGTTTTCATATGCTATTAAGATGCCAATGAATGTTCCGTATTGTGACAAGTTCTCAATAAATATCTATGTTGCCTAAAATTAGTAACAATTATTGCCCGTTCCCTCAGTCATGTGTTTAAAAACAAATTATTGATCGTGATACAAATAATTTACATTTAGAAGCCCTTTTTCGTAACCAAAGAAGACGGTCTTCGGGCACAGTACCGATTTCCCTTTCTTCTTCATCTTATTGTGTGGGTAGCAAACCCTGGTGTCAGAGTTTTTTCAGACCACCTTACGGCCTATGAGGTGGTTTTTATGTAACGACTACTACCACGAGAGATAGTAGCCGCGACCAACGGCTTAACGTGCCATCCGAAGCATCTTTCTTTTCAGACAATCAGATGATTCGGCCTGCAGTGTCCTAAAAGGGGAAAAACGCACAAAGTGACATATCACCAGGTGTCCACCGTGGGAATTTAACCCACGACCTCCGTGTCAAGAGCCCAATGTTCTTAGCCATTAGACCACGCAGGCATTCCCCTAATACAGGTATACGATTTCCAAACTATAACCAATCTTGCTACAATCTCTTACAACATTCTCAAAACATTATTACTTGATAATACGCGAAGGTAGGTCCTCTTTATTGTAGTAGTTACGGTAATAAAACAGGGACTTCGCTCCCATTCGTGGCAAACCCATTTACCACAAATGGGTAACGATGCTATGTTCAGAATCAGGTTAATGCTAATCTTCACAATATTTCAGCTTGTCATGCGAACAAATTTGAGCACGCTCGAAAGCTTCCTGGTATGTAATAATAGGAATGTATTTGGTACTATGTCAAATGTTATTAATTTGCTAAGAGCCGTTGTCTGTGGGGTAACAAAGCCGACATATTTTTGATGCGGATGTGTGGTCAGATGATAAAGGGAATAGCTAAAGCCATTCTTTTGACATTGTATCAGGGGGCCTCAATGATTTAGGCTAATTTTGGTAAACAAAGCCTAAATTTCTGATACGTAATTGATATCATTAGCATCCTTTTAACCTAAGAGTCTAACCATCAAAGTGAACAACTTTTACTATGGGAGCAAAAATAAACATCGGATATTGCATACATTTGAGTCGAATAGGCATTGCAGTTTAGTATGGAACAGAAGATTTTTTTGTAGCTCCAATCGGTTTGCTCCCATAGTAAAAGTTGTTCAGTTTGATCGATAGACTCTTAATTTAAAAGAATGCTAATTATATCAATTTCACTGAAAATCTTTTTCTAAGGCACCAACATCGAAATCGCGAAAAAAAACAGCTCTTCCATATAAAACTGAAAACCTTCTTGAGCCAAATGTATGGGACAGCAGATTTTTTTTCACGATTTTGATGTTGGTCCTATAGAGAAAGTTGTTCAGTTTGACGGTTTGATCAACCCCTTTAAAAAAGTGTCAGCATTTTAAGTTAGAACCTATAAGTATACAGGGTGTAATAAAACACCCTAGTAATACTTAAGTGGGTGCTTCAGCCCATCAAACTGAACAACTTTTACTTTGGAGCCAACTTCGATATTGCGAAAAAAATCTACTGTTCCATACATTTATAGCTCTCCGCAACGCGCCACCAACGCTCTTACTGTTGACGCGCTCCATACAAACGAAGTCTGGTGATATTTTCAATACTAACCGATTAAACTCAATGAAATTTTGCAGAAACAATCTAGAAACAAATCCCTATGCTTGTATCGTGTCAGATTTTCCTTAAAATGTACAGTTTTAAAGTTACAGTGCCTCAAAGATTTCCATACAAATATTAAATTAATCCTAACATTGAAACTGTATATTTTAACGAAAATCGGACACAATATAAGCATACAGATTTGTTTCTAGATTGTTTCTGCAAAATGTCATTGACTTTACTTGTTTAGTATTGAAAATATCACCAGACTTTGTTTGTATGCAGCGCGCATTTACGCATTAGGAATAAACTTCTCTTAAAGTTCGGCCGTTCAGAGAATGCGTTTGACAGTTACCATAAAATTGTAAAAAACTGAATGAAAACTATAAATGCCGATCATTATTTAGTAGCTTTTTGAACTTAAAAGGGCAGCTAGTGCCCTGTGTACTAGAGTGAGCACAGGTAAACAATATTTTCATTCAGTTTTTTACAATTTTATGGTAACTTTCAGCGGCATGTTCACTGAACCTGTCAAATATATCTTAGAGTCAGAATATTACAGAACTGTTAATTACTGGTTTATCACATAACGTATTTACCTAGATGTTTAACGATGTAGAATCGCATCAAAGCAGACAGTAACAAGGTACTTTAAGTAAGGTATGTTACTGTGATGATTGACTATAAAGGTCGATGAATGTAAAAGTTCGACTGATGAGGCAAGACGTCGGGTCGATGCGATACAATACAAATAGAAATGTCGAATAGAAGGGACATGTTGGATTTGTCTTTATTGTCAAAAATGTTAAGAGGCGAGATTGATTGTCCGCAACTTCTATGTAAATTTAACATTCGAGTGCCCGCCAGATACCAGAGATACCATGTTACGCTGATGGCCCCTCCGCTTAGAAGGACGGAACTGGGTTTTAATTCCGTTATTGCCAGACTTTGCAGACTATATAATTCAACACGCTTGACATATTTCTACACTCACAACACCAACTCAGAAGGTCGGTCTGTCCGAGTTACTTAAGATAACTACTATTATTTTTTAATCATAATTCATTTTATGATTAAAAAATGAATGAAAGAAGACTTACGAATGAAATATATCAAGCAAAGGTGAGCGGAAGTGTTGGGAGAGGCCGTCCGAGGAAAACATACCATGATCAAATCAATGATCTTTTCCGAAAAGGACAAGTGCGTAGCACCCTCAATCGACGGAAGTGCATGAAAAGATGTATGAATGTGAATGAGGCTAAAGAGGTGTGCCAGAGTCGTTGCGTGTGGCGGTCCGTGGTCTCTGCCTACCCCCATGGGACAATGGCGTGAGCTTATGTATGTATGTATGTATGTAATTAATTTTTCATTATATTTCTTGTGGGGTTAACCTACTTGTTTCTTGTTTCTGATGTTTTTCAAATTATTGTAACACTTGGGATCTAGTTATAGCAAAGCATCCTTTTGCAAACTATTATAATGTGTGCATGCTGTGTTTATCTATACTTAGTTGTACATTTAGATAAAATCTGTTTAATTAGTATTTAAGCTTGCATTGATGTAACAACTGTTGATGAACCAATAAAATAAAATAAAATAAATAAAATAAGAAATGCCATAAGTTAAACTAGACAAAATAAAAATTATGTACAGTGAAGGCAAACAAACTGTACGAACTGCAGATGGGAAACTGATCTTATTGATCTGTGAACCACTACAGATAGATCGCTGCAATATTGAAAGATGCTCAGATTGTTGACTATGGATGGCGATATGCTTATTCGCTGGTCGAGGTATTCTTCTGGTCACCTGTGGTTGACCAACCTAGAAATTATTTCAATTAACGACGAAGGCGGGACGACACTTGACTATAAAAAACATTTTCACTTTAAACCTTGACATGTCGCTAACTCCACACCATGGGATACACTGAAAATATTATTTTTTCAATATTAAATTTTAGCACTTTGTCTGTGGTGCTACGTACTTGTCTTTTTTTAGGAAAAGATCATTGTTTTGATCATGGCATATATGTTTTCCTTGGACGGCGTCTCTCAACACTTCCGCTCACTTTCGCTTGATATATCTCATTCGTATTATTATTATGTATCTCTGTAAAGGTTTTACTCACGGGCCGTAGCCCGGACCTTTGAAAGGCTTGCGTGGGGACACAGGTCCAACACGTAGAGGCCCCTTTGAGATACTTTTATCGAAATGTGAAGGGATGCACTAATCATGAATCTATTCCTGAATGCATTATGCAAATACACTCATAGATAGACCACGCTTGGTACAAAGACTATTGTGGGAAGGACAGAATTTTTATTGGGTTATGGGGGTGAACTGGGTGGGCCAGGAAATCTGGGTTATTGCAGAGAGACTCGGGACGCCTGCCGTAACAAATGTCTCAAGTTTGTCCAAAATGGCAGACGGTGACTAGCCAACTCATTTGATGGGCCCCCCAAAATGGCCACTCGCAAGGAGCGACAAGGCGGCAACATCTACTGAGCGGCTAAGGTTGTAGAGAGGTGAGTCTGCGGGAGCCAGTTCCTGGTGCTAAGTCAGTCAGTGCAGTCAGCAGGCCCCCGGTGTTATGACATTTTACACTTTTTACCTGGAGCATATGTTCTGCTCTTGCAACTCTACTCCTGGCCGGCCGGTTAAGTCAAGACAGGAAGTAAGGGCTAAATCAATCCGGGGCCCTCTGGAGAATCGGGTCCGTGGTGTCGCCACTCACCAACAATTATTATTGTTGCCAGGCCTAATGCAAGCAAGGGTCGTTATGTAACACTGTGACCATCGGTGGTCTATTGTGTTCGCCCTAAGCTCACCCATATTTTACACATACATCCGAACTTTTTTTTCTCATTCTCGGGTATGCAAATTTCCTCACGATGTTTTCCTTCACCGCCGAGCTAGTGATAATGACAAATACAACCGTACATAAATTCCATAGAACTTAGTTGTACAGGCCAGGAATCTAAACGCCGCCTCATGATTGAGTCGCTAGCTCTCTTCCGTATGGACTTATCATCGCTCCACTCTCATTCGTAAGTCTTCTTTCATATATTCTCTCTACGTGACTAAAACACGTACCTAAATATAAATATACCATATTGAAATGGAAACATGAAGTAGTAGTAGTAGTTTTGTTTGATTGAGAAATCGCTACGAGAATATTGCAGAAAGTTATGCATGCTAGCGTTGTTTGCTATTGTAACAACGTATCTACAGGATTGTTTGACTCAGTTTAGATGTTAACAAACATAGTTAATCGTTTCAGCGTTTACTGTTGACACTGAAATTAAAGTGTTTTTACTCCGTAACAAGTTATTTATGCTCACACACACTACACTCTCACTACTTTTAGAGGAAACTCTAAACCAAACTTTATATCTACGTTAAAACTAACTAATCTAAGAACAGACTAAATTATAATAAAAATAGCCTTTATTCTGCTACTAATCAATTAATAATTTACAAGTAAAAAATTGTATTAAACAATTATTATTTTGTATTGCAATTTGTATGATGACAATTTGATTTTGACATATTTACTCGATTAAATTAATATTACTTTTATTATACTCAATTTACAATCATTATTATTATGTTTCGTAAAATGCAATATTTAGGTAATAACTATTATCATATTATTATAGGAATTTTGTATTAGGTAGTAGTCGCCTCTTTGGCGTACGCCTCCCCCAAAGCTCTCCAATTACCTCTTTCTCTAGCCTTACGCGTCAAGTTCGGTCCACACTTTTGTATAAATATGTCTCTCCATCTCTTTCTCGATCTTCCCACTTTCCTTGTCCTGTCTCGTGGTATCCATTCGGTGGCTCCCGCTGTCCATCGCGTACAATCCATTCTACAAATGTGTCCCGAGAGGGACACAAAGAACAGACTGAATACTTACATATAAATAAAGTAACAGTAGAATTGTTTTTTTTTCTTCAATATGTTGGAAGTTACCCACTTTTATCACCACCAGCATGGAGCTTATGGACGCAGCTGGTAGTGCTATCCATGTGGCAAAATAATGGGCTGGAAAAATATAAAATGATATGCCAATGTCTCGATAGAAGAAGAAGACCACCATCATCATCAGCCTATCATCGTCCACTGCTAAACATAGGCCTCTTCCCAAGGCACGCCACAAAACTCTATCCTCGGCCTTCCTCATCCATTCGCTCCCTCTTTCAGGTCGTCGGTCATTGACCTCTTCGGTCCAGCTGGCCGCAGGGCGTCCAATGGTTTTTATGCAGGGTATAAACTCGAATAAAAATTAAGTTATTAAATAAATAATATCTTGGACAAATTATCAAGTCACATTTAAAGTAGCAGAATCTAGGGCTTGATATATGTTTCTGACCATAAAACTGAACCAACCAACATTTATGTTGAAATTAAATGTTGGGTTGAGTAGCCATTGGCATTATGGAACAAGGAAATAACATTTTTCTCGCGATTATAATGCCGGCTCATTATTCAGTTCCCCTAAAATATATTACGCATTTAAAAGTACGTAAACAAACTCTATAGATAGGTAACGAAACGAAAGAAATGCATTATTGTGGATATTTATCAAATCTTTGGCATAAATCAGACGTTAACGTAATAACGTTTATAGCTTTTCTAATAACGTTCTCATTATTTTTCCCTTATTTCCACTAGAACCAAGAACAAATCGTGAATGAGATAGGGAGCAATTTGAAGAACATTTTATTAGTCATATAATATTATGCTCTCTGAAACGTCGAGAAATTGCTACGGCGATGATTTATGACGCGTTTTATCTTCCATCAAATATTTACCAAAATGATAGACTGGCAGGAACCTTATATTTGCTAGCTTTTGATTGCATTTTCATGTTCTGTTCCGCTTTGAGATTAAATGCTCAGGAGTGTTTGCTGTAGCAAGATTGATGTAGCTCTCTCATCCTATAGAAAGGACTTTGAGCGACGTTGGTTTTTGAAACTGCTTTGTCTAGCCATTAGCTCAATAAATCGTCAAAGTTACGTGTGTAACTTAAGCAAATAAATGGTTTTCTTTATGTATATACGCATAGACTATTTAAAAAATCCTTGTCTGTTTATCTGTTTGTTTGTGCACACACAACTAAAACCTACTGAACCGATTTGTATGGGGTTTACATACATATGCTGCAGCATAGGTTGGATTAACATTTAGGCTTTATTTCATCGCAATCGGTTCATTCAACCAAAAGTTATGAGTATTAAAAGTCAGTGGTCTGCGCGTGCGAAGTCGCGGGCGCCGCTAGCATAAAATAAGCAACAACAAAGAATTCACGAGCTACAAATTAAAATCTAAAGAAAAAGATTTTCCACGAAATTCATTTGGAAAATGCGAACAAGACAAAGTTAACTGAAAGTCACAGTTGCTTCCAAAAGCAAAAGAACTCGTTAGCTCTCTGAAGAGGTCTCGACACGACTGGATTCACAATATAGGAGGTCGGGTCGACCTCCTCATGCAATCACAACATAAACCAAGTTACTTGACTCTTTAATGATGGGTTTTTGTACTGAACAACCATCTCTTGTAGTATTTTGTCCTAGAGTTGAGGCACAAGCGTGCATAAAGTAATTGCAATGTAGTCTTGCCTAACTATCGATAATCGACCTTGAAAAATAGTAACAAAACGGCTGCTTCAAAATTAAACACTTCGGAAACTTTTCTACTACTACTACTAACTTTTTTAAACATTTCGGAAAGGAGTCAATTTCTTAAGCTATGGGAAATAGGCAACCAACAATTTTAGCGTATAGTCGGCGTATAGTTTTGAAACTCATGTCGATTTGTTGCTCATAATCTCTAGATTATAGTGGTAATATTAGCTATCTAAACGGAGTGTTGCGTAAACGCAGTTTGCGCACATCTTGTCTTGGTAAAATATGTTGGTTCTTAGGGTTCCGTAGTCGACAAGGAACCCTTATAGTTTCGTCATGTCCGTTGTCTGTCCTGTGGAATGGGGTATCGTTAGTTAGGTCTTTTAAAAATATTGTAGATGTGGGAAAACCATTTTTCGATTTAAGGATCCGTTAGCGAAATATTAAGCTTTAAGTGATACATTTTGTTAGAGGCTAGTTTCGTATGAAGTTCTAAGACGTTCCTATACACGCATTGTTTTACATGTACCGTTTTAACCCCACCTACCGCTCGGCGGTGGGTTGAGATCGAGTTTAGTAAATTTTAAATGTTATTAAACAAATTATTTAATATTTTGAATAATAAACCGAAAAATTCGATTCTGCTCTCGATTCTAAACAAACTACGAGTACTTTCTAGTTTTGCGTTAATTCATTAATACGTTGAATAGTTTCAATTTGTCCTAAAGTAAAAACTGTCGATTCTATCGAAAGTTTCAATACTATCGATATTGTTACTACTTCAGATTCAGAGACGATTTTTTTAGTCTTAGCTCGAGCTAAGCAGGGCGAAAATGTAAGATGATTTTGACATACGGGAGTTCAAAGTATGACTTAAAAATCGTCTCTGAATTACGGCCTTATAGGTTGCGATAGTATGGATAGTGTATCGATAGTTTCACTATTGTTTGGCAACACTATTGCAAAGGTAAAGCAAGGCGGTACGTTAATTATTGAATCAATTACCTACTCGTAGTAGTGATATTTTAGAATCATGATTTGTTTTTACTTGCGAAGGTCATTTACTGTAACTGCCGTGGTTCATTTAAAATACATATTACTCACTATACAGAGTGTAAACTTAAACGTGTTACATACTTAAGATCGTGCTTCAGGCCATTAAACTAAACAAATTTTACTACAAGACCAATATTGTAACCATGAAAAAAATCTGCTGTTCCATACAAAACGTTAATAGCGACTCAACCCAAATGTATGGAACTTGACAATGTTGGTCCTTTAGTAAAAGTTGTTCAGTTAAATGGTCTGGAGCACCCCATCAAATGTGTAACGCATCTTAAAGTACTGAATACACGGTTGCCAACCACCGTCCGACAGTGGTGACCTTCGTGGTTTACAACCGTGTAGACAGCGGTTTGCAACCAAATTGGATTTGACCTTTCAACGTCCTTGGCAGCGAGAGCTGCGCTAGCGAGGGCGAATAGAGGGCTTTGGGTCGGTTGCCAACAGTATAGACTGTGGTTGCCGACCGCTAGTATGTCAGTCGCTGTGAATCGTCGCGTAAGTCATACGCGTTTCTACCATTTGTTAATACAAAAATGATGAATTGTTACAGATATAATAGCATTGTACAGAGACCTACCCTGTCTGTAGGATCTCAGTTGTAAAGCATAATAAAGATGCAAACATAAGAGCCTAGCTTGTGAGATTTTGTGTGAAAATATTGAAAATCATTGAGCCAGACGCAAATGTGGCATCAGAAAAACGAATATTGAATATTTAAAATCTTCGAACATGTTACGTCGTTTCTGCTCGAGTATCACGGCAGAATGGTTGGTTGGCGACCGTGTAGTTGAAACAGTCCCAAGGTGACCTTGGTCGGGCCTTGGTTGGCAACCGTGAAGTAACTGCTTATTACCCTGTTTATGCATGCCAATGTGCTATAGGTATGGCAAGTGATGGTCAACCGTAGATTTTAAACAATGAAGCAAATTTAATCATGTGCTTGTTCAAAGCACCTGTTGAAAGCTATTTTCATTTCATCGCGTATTATTATCTGAATTAATATGGTATAATTTCAGCTGTACAGTCAGCATCATTAACAAGTTATAATATGACAAGAGTTAAAATCCAAGTACGCTAGCTTTAAAATACAGAATAAAAGTGTTTGTTAGTTTTGTCAATGGCCCATAATAATAATATAGGGTGGGGTTTATTGATTTTGTTCCCAATAAAGAGCTGTTTTCCCAATAAAGAATTTCATCTCGCCCACTCCCTCTCACCCTTATTTGTAAAAGGAGGCCTTTGCCCAGCAGTGGGATTCTACAAGCTATAACTTTTTTTTATTACTCACGATAAAACGACAGTCTCGATGCAAAAATTTGACTTATTGAAGACAAAAAGTGTGTATAATTCAAAGTAGACTTGTATACATTTTATTACCACACTGTAGCATTTGTGTACATATCAAAGTCGCTGCCTGTACTCTCATTAACACAGCGTATTGAATGCGAAAATTGCAAATTGAGGTTGAATTATAATTAAAGCCTTGCAATATGAACGTAAAATTTGAACAACTCGCTGATACTTTGATCAATATTCCCTTTATAAATGGAGTGTTTTGAGTAGATAACGAATATATATTCGAACGTAAAATTTTTAGGCGCGATATGTACGTATTGCGATATTTATATTACCTCAAATAGCTTCTAAAGATTGGATGATAATAATTATGTTGATAGTCGACTTTTATTACGTACAGAGACTCGTAATTAAATAAAACCGGTCAAGTGCGAGTCGGGCAACTCGAGCACCGAGGCTTCCGTACCACACCACCACACAAAATATTAAGTTGCAAAAAAGTTTTGTTTTCTCCGGGACCTTTAGCGCGAGACCGACTGACACTTGGCCGGTTTTTATTAATTTTTGGTATACTGTAGAGTTTGTTCTATAATCACACTAAGTTTGACGCTTGTATGTATTACTGTTTTTACAATAGAGCGAGAAGAAAAAACGTTGATAAAACGTAGTTTCTTGTTGAATTATTTGTTAACAAATCCGCCATAACATATTTCATATTCGGTGAAAATTTCAACTGTCTACCTATTACGGTTGAAACTTACAGCCCTAAATAGGTAGGACTGACGGACGGACGGACAACGTAGACTTAGTAATAGGGTCCCGTTTTCACCCCAAAAACCGACTCAAGCACAAATATTAATTTATATTACTCCATACAAATATTTTTTTCCCTTCCCGGGTTTGAACCTTTGACTATTTATATGTGGACTGGTTACGCGTGTAATTCTACTAACAAACATTTCTGCCACTTTTTGCGGGGGGCGAGGTAACATGAAATCTGCAACTTTGTATTTTATTCCTGAAAGTCATGAAAGGTAGTCTCGTGTGAACCCCAAACGTTCTAAGTTCGAAGTTATTATTTCACAATTATAGGCTGTCTCGTTTAGTGATAAGGTATAAATTTAATATAAATGCACAAGATCAATTGTGCTTATATCGTGGCAGAGGGGAAATGCTACCGTAAGGCTAGTCCTTATAATAATTAGTCAAAGGTTTGAAACTGTGAGGAGCCGTCAAATATAGCAGCATACTTTTGTCAGTAAGTAATAAGCTTCAGCTTAGCTGTAATTAAAATCGACTTTTAGCGAAGTAACTATCCAGGGTGTAAACTTAATTGCATTAGTGTGTAACAAAGAGGTGCCTCAGACCATCAAACTCAACATCTTTTACTATGGTACCATCTTTGAAATCGGCAAAAAATTGGCTGTTTCATACATTTTGGTCGAGTAGATTTTCACATGTTCTATGGAAAAGCTGATTTTTATTCGCGATTTCGATGTTTTCTCCATTGTGAAAGTTTTTCAGTTTGATAGTCTGAAGCACACTGTTCGATACATAACGCATTTAATTTTACACTTACCTATTACCTTGTAAATTTATTAAAACACCTTCCAACCTAATTAATAGAGTTAGTATTTTTGTGCTTTATCAAGAGTGTTCGTGACTTGCAAGTTATGGAGTAAAATACTTTCCTTGCGTAATTAATGAGCTTCTCGTCCATCCATTTAATTATAGTTTTACAACCTAACAGCTTTACAACCTGACCAGTAGTGACTTTATTAACTTAACCGCACTCCCCGTCACACTGGGCAGAGTTTCGATATTTTAGTGAAATGTGGATGTACTCAGTTTTCAGAATATCTCTGATTACGCCAATATAGTCATACCCGGTATAGTCTTTGACTAATTATTATAAGGACTAGCCTTGCGGTAGCATTTCCCCTCTGCCACGGTATAAGCACAATTGATCTTGTGCATTTACATTAAATATTACACCTTATCACTAAACGAGACAGCCTATAATTGCCAAATAATAACTTCGAACTTAGAACGTTTGGGGTTCACACGAGACTACTTTTCATGATTTTTAACATTCAAAATTAGAATCTAAAGCTATGGGGAATAAAATCCAAAGTTGCGGATTTCATGTTACCTCGCCCCCCGCAAAAAGTGGCAGAAATGTTTGTTAGTAGAATTACACGCGTAACCAGTCCTCATATAAATAGTCAAATAGTACATGCTTACCTTGTGCTTATGCGAATATAATACAATATTTATTATGATTTCTAGTGCTCGCAGTGCAAGGCAGTGTAAACAGCAGATTTTTTTCCTCCATTATGGTTCCATATTAAAAGTTGATCAGTGTGATGATGGTCTAAACCACCAAATATGTCTTACTTATTAAAATACCTCCGCTTTACCACACCTGTGTAATGTAAATGTAATCCGTCAAGCCCTTATACGATACCATATACCAGACACCGGACACAGACAGATTTTTTACCGGGCACAGAAATTCCGCTGGCTGTGGTCTGACTAGATCACTTAGGTTTTTTGTATCATAGAGTTGAAAAATGTGAACAGTTTCAGGATTCTGTTGAAGATTTTCATTGTATATTTTGGTACAATTCATTTGCGCAACACACTTCAAGTTTAGTTGTATTTGGTTGTGATTTTCAAGTGATCAGCGAGTAGCAAAACCTTTACAAATGTTGTACCTATTTCTTTGTGTAGCGAGAATTCTTTCCCGCTATCTCTGTTACAGGTCGTCTTACTGTTGCCAAGGAAAACTGATTGTTATCGTAGAAACACAATTTGAAAACAACTGTGATCAATCAATAATTGATGGACGGGTTATTTTCGAGATCGTTCTTCAACGGCTCAAATCTCAGTTTCAGTTTTCAGTTATAACTGTTGCATTTTGTTTTGATCATTGAATAACAAACAATTTACAGGGTTTACAGCCTTTATAAATAGTTGGAACAAAATACCCTTGTAATATTTAATGGGGTGGTTTAGTCCATCAAACTGAACAACTTTTACTATGGAGCCAACATCGAAATGCAAAAAAAATCTTTTGTTACACCTTGTACCCTAATGTCTTTTCTTTTTATTTATTTATGGATATAGGTACTACGCAGGAAATTACACGTTTATAATCACAACATTAATTATAGAATCACGTTGCGTGGTGTTCGCGCGTGGCGTTTTTGCCTGCCACGAGGCTCCGCAATCCTTAATCTCTTCTTGACATTGGCGGAAATGCAGTGCTAACGCACAAGCAAAAATTCCATTAATTATAATTCTATATAAACTCTATTATAAATCTTTACAGAGCTAGAAGTGTGCATAAAGATGAAAATGTTAAAAAGAAAAGGTTAACATTTTTGGTGTTTTTCTGTCCCTAATTCCAAATTACAGTTTTTTATTTTTTGTATTTTCGAGCATCGCGTTTAAGCATGTTGTGTTTATTAAAAGCTTATTATTCGACTTAAAAACTGGTGTTTATTTTATCACTAGGCACCATCCAATTTCACCATTAAAACTTTCTTTTTTACATTTTTTTAAAATATTCTCCAGTTTTTAAGTCTCATCATAAGCTTCGAACCTTAAGCAGTCAAAATCTCTATCAGATTATTATGATTTGATAATTTGAAATACATTAAATAACAATGTTATCGTGCTTTTTCGGCCTCTACTAACCAATCATAAAACTATCGATTGAAGTATCCCAATATTCGAACTAAAAGTTAATGATACGTTAATGCTATGAATTTTTTAGTATGTACCTACTATTCCCTAGTCCATTAAATTGACTTGACCGACTGTAGCGACACAGTGTGTATTTCAAATCTGTTTGTTCAGCGATTTTGTATCAGTCCTACGGAGCGACTGGAACATTCGCCAGTCGTTCCCATACCACCGTACCGCTAGGTCAAATGTAACTTAGATTAAGTGCACTTAAATAAATAATGTAAATCAGAGCTCTTTTATATCACACCACCGCAACAACTTACGTCACCCCCTACAGTGGTGACCACCGACAAAGAACACGCAACCTTCAAGAAAATTTCGGCGGAACGACTCTCCTGCGCAAAGCGGATGGCAGGATAGACCTAGCGGCGTGCCGACTCAGCTCAACGTGACACCGACATGGAAACCACACGTGACTACCGAGAAATACAAGTGATTTGCGGGTCCCAGAGAGACGTCAAGATAAGAGGAATGGAATTTTGCTCCTCATGGCGAATGTCGACGTGAGTACGGTACAGCAGCTGTCGCCGTTCGAGGTTTGCTGGCTTTCCTCCGGGACGGGCGCCTGCTCCTGCTCGACGTTTCCTCGCACGCACCGAGTTTACGACGTTGACCCAGTCCAGTACATGTGGTGCACACCTTGGAAGGTATGGATACCAAGCTGTACGCACATCATGGACGTTGAAGAAGACGACTTCGACTCACGCTACGTACCTACGCTACAGGGAAACAGCGTTGAATCTTAAATGTGTCGTGTATAGTGTGTTAAAGTGTTTCGTGTGTTAAAATCTTTTTTTTCGGTTCCCATGTCGTTCAAATTTTTGTATGTACATGATAACGTATGTAAGCTTACAATATAGCATAGCGAATTATGTTGATCATATTTTGTACGAGTATAAGTAAAATAATTTAGAGTTCATTATCTAAGGCTGTAATTGATAGTTTGTAACAGTAACTTCCGTCATTTGCGATAAACACTTGGATCAAATTTCATTTTAACTGTAATGTGCACTGTGCAACTTATGCTGATTTAGCATCGAGATTGTTTTGTTATACTTTGTCACCTATTGTAATTTAATGTGAAGTATGATTTATGATTGTTGAAATTTTTTAGATTATGTTTTATTACTGTTTGTTAAAAAAAATTGGGAAATTTTTTTGTTAAAGGGGGGGAATAATGTAGCGACACAGTGTGTATTTCAAATCTGTTTGTTCAGCGATTTTGTATCAGTCCTACGGAGCGACTGGAACATTCGCCAGTCGTTCCCATACCACCGTACCGCTAGGTCAAATGTAACTCGTATTAAGTGCACTTAAATAAATAATGTAAATCAGAACTCTTTTCTATCATCCACGGCAACAACCTACGTCACCCCCTACACCGACATTTCGTTCAAGAAGGAACCCTTCTCACTACCTACATCGTAGCTTGTCTCACATTTACGATCAGTGGTTTATATTCACTATTTAAATGGGGCTGAATCAATGTATGAATTGAATTTTATGTGTATGTGTGTCTTTTGGTAGAGTGAGCCGATTGCGATGTTACTTACATCGCAATCGGCTCATTATATAGATACTGTTACGAGTATAATATTGAAGGAATATCAATTATTTATCTTGGTTTGTGAGTTTCGGTTCTCGTGTGCCAGTCTCGAAATATAGGTAGGGTTTAGAAGTAACATATATTTATAATGTTTCTGACCTGAATTACGGTCTTGAGTTTATGTATGTATGTATATCTTTTATTCAGAATAAATATTATTTTACTTCAAGGTAGGTTGACCTGAATCAATCCGAATTGTATCAGTAGTTTTAAGTTTGAGAATCGACTTTATAGGTATAATCACTTGGTGGAAAGTGCAGTATCCTACAGGGTGTTACTGTTTACCCTAACACCCTGTGGTGAAGACTTTCCAAGAAAAGTACCCGAACTTATACTCGGCTGTACTCGTTCAATGTATTGACCTTAAAATTTGTGGCAGAATATGTCTTTCTTCATGTTATATAGTTATCTACGCCCTTAATGTAACATATTATGGAAAATAAATGTGTTATATTCTATTCTATTCTGAAAAAACTGACGCAGAGAGGGGGTTCCGTGCTTTATCGCATAATGAAGGATGAATCGATTCGCTGGTTGTAGAATAGACTCATAATGCGACCCGTGGTCTGATAATGATGTTGTGAATACCACTATCAATGGTGTTCGTAATTACGCGGTGCTTTGAATCACTAGTCAATATTGGCGTAGACCCTTCCATTTAGACTGACATGTTAACGGATATTGGCTCGGGAAGTGTCACTGTGATAGATAGGTAAATAATTACCATAGTCTATTACTTTAGGTTCTTAACTAGATGTAAACGAAGATAAGCTTTCATATTAAACACAACAGCGGATGCTAAACATTTATGCATGACCTAGCTTTTGCCCACGTCTTCGTCCGATTGAAATTGGAATATCGAAAAATCCTTTCTTAGTGCACCCATGCATCCTCCGTAGAATATAGGTATATTCAAAATTTCAAGTTCCTGTCTTCAGCGTCAGCTGTGCATTGTCTGTCGGTCAGTCACGAAACAGATTTATAAGTATAGTATAAGTAAGTAGAAAACACATTTGGACTAATTCAAAATGAGTAGAGCCCCGTGGCAAACCGGAAAGAGGTACCCGAAATGCAACCACCTAGTAATAGACTACATCTTCTAGAGGATGTAGTGACAAAGATAGAGAAAGGTATCTTGAGATGGTTTGGGCATATGGAAAGAATGAATAAGAGCAGATTGATGAGTGCAGTCTATAAGGCAAGCGTAAGTGGAAATGTTGGAAGGGGACGGCCGAGACGTATATATACGGACCAAATTGGCGATGCGCTTAAAAAGGGTCAGGTCAGATCTACCCGAAACCGACGAGCATGCATGAAAGGACTAATGAATGTGGAAGAAGCTAGAGAGGTTTGTCTGGATCGTAGCAGGTGGCGTACCGTTGTCTCTGCCTACCCCAGCAGCGGGAGACAGGCATGAGAATATGTATGAATGTACGTAGTAATAGACTTGCAACGTAACTTCCACCATCTACATTAGTGAGAGGCAGATTCTATCCCTAGGCCGTATACATCGATCAAATATAAGAAGTGATCATTTGAAAAGTTGCATGCATTGAGGAAAGAAATACATTATTTATTTAGATTTTTCTGAATTTACAATATATTATATTATAAAACTTTATTGTACAAACAAACACATTGATACAATCAATAGAAAAGACATATAGAAAGGGCGAGGTTATCTCTTAAGAGATTTCTTCCAGCAGACCCGCAATAGTGACCAGAGTTAAATGAGAGGCAGACATAATGTGTACATACAATTACAGACGAATAAAATAATACGGAACATTTAAACAAACAAAAAGAAACAATCGGACAATAGGATTAACTTACAATATCAATTAAATAATACAATAACAACATATAAAATACCAAATGAATACAAATAAAATACACACACAACACAAATAAAATATACCTATAATAAAACATATATTATACTAAATACATATCATTGAGTAGAAAGATAGTATTCTTTTACTAGCTTTTTAAAAGAAGATAATATACAACGTGTTAATGAATAAGCGAAAAACCTCATACACTCCAACTGATTTATAATAAAACAATTAGATTGAAACCATAATTTCATTATTTTGATATTTAAAATTTAAAGTTATTCGCATTTTAAGTTTTCAGGCAAAAATGATTTGTTATCATCTCGGCAATAAATAAAAGCGCTACCGTGCTCGTGGATATATTTTAAGAATCTTGTTTTGGTAGTAAGTAGGGTGAGTGTGCGCGTGCTGTAGATTGAGATCGAGTTCAGTAAATTTTACTAACTAATTATTTAATATTTTGAAAAAAAATCCTATGTTGAAAACATGATAATCCGATTCTGCTCTCGATTCTAAACACTAGTTTCTAGTTTTGCGTTAATTCATTAACACGTTGTATAATCCGAGATTCACGAATGACGGCGGGGAGTGAGTTCAACAAACAAAAATAATAATAGATGACTAACAAATTAATGGAAGAGCGAAAATGTCTCCAAAACTCTGAAATTGTCGAAGACCCCGTGGCACAGATTATTCAATAGTTACTACCGGTTTGGGAACAAATAATTGAACACAAATTTTAATCAAGAAAATTGTATTATCATTTCCTTGACGACATTTCTTTATGTACATGATAGTATTTAAAACAATTTTAACCAATTAATATGACATATTAGTTAAATAAAACATTATAAATCTTAAAAATAATTATGTTAAATAAACAAGACCAGTCAGTTATTAAAAGCTTAGATAAGAATACTGTTAAAGATGAGTTTTCCGTCATATCGTCACCGTATAAATTTTTGTTGTCTAAGCCCACATTATCCCACTGCTGAGCAAGAGCCTCTCCTTTAAGTCTTCAACCATCCTTGTCCATGGAAACCTCGGGCCAAAATTGTCATCGAAAGCTACAAGATCGTCCTGCCACCTCTCCAGAGCGACCTGGACGCCGATGACTGTTTTCTCGGATCCGGCGTGTTACTTGCAGACCTCTTCTGGTGAATTTGACAGACATTTTCAATGCTATAAAATGATCTCTGGAATTGGCTCTCTAATAGCCTGTCTTTTTCTTAATACTGTCTCCCGTTTGCAATTGAGCGAAGTCGAATATTTGTTTTTCCTACTCCTCCTATCTTCTTTGATTAAATTTATTGCGGGTTCCAAGACAGATTAGAGTCTGGACTGGGCTGGACATTACTATTTAGTATTGTGAATGGTCGCCGCTGTTGATCCTGGTTTACAAGAGTTATAGCGGTGGGAATGAGTGGTGGGCCCATGACCCATATAAAAAAAGACATTGTAAATTGTCATGCATAACATATTAAATGGGTTAGTTCAGACCATCAAACTGACCAACTTTCACTATGGAGCCAACACCGAAATTGCAAAAAATATCTGCTCTTTCATACATTTTGGTTTGACCAGCCATTGACGTATACTATGGAACATAAAATATTTTTTTTAGGGATTTCAATATTGGCTCCATAGTATAAAAGTTGTTCAGTTTGTTGGTCTGAAGTTTCCTATGTAAACTCCCTGTTTAATACGTAACGTTTCTAATTTTTATTAATATTTACAGGCATCCAAGTCATAGGTATACTTTAGTAAGTACCTACTCTTACTCCTATCGCCAGTTGACAACAAATCTTTATCGATGTCAATTTCATCTTTTAGGGTTGTATTAGATATCATTAATACAAAGTCCACCAATCTTGAACCAATTGAAATGGAAAGTTTATCGCCTAACATTCATTTACATTATGATGACGATATGAAAAAATCTTGCTCAATGACAAATGTTAGTTTTATTTCAATTCTTTAGTTTTTACTTGACATTTCATAAATTAGACTTAAGTATACAGGATCCAACTTATTCAGCCAATGGTTTTTTAAGAGGACGGTTCGATGAGAGATTATTTTACTGAACAACTTTTTCTATAGGACCAAAATAGAAATAGCGAAAAAAAAAATCAGTTGCTCCAAACATACGAGAAGAGTAATTTTGTATGGAATAGCTGATTTTGATTCACGATTTCGATGTCGGTCCAATATAGACATTTGTTCAGTCGAATGGCCTGATCCGTCAGCATATTAAGAGGACCCTATAATATATCGATTTCACATACAATCGTGATGATAAATCAATTTGTTTAAGTAGGACGGGTTTTACAAATCAAAGGTCAGTAGGTTTATAGTCTTGCAAAATAATTTCATACAGAGATCTAAATAGATAACGCAATGCGCAAGAATCTCAACCAAGCGTGCCACATATTTTCTATCTAAACTCCATTCCATATCTTCTCTACAGTGACAACACGTTCCTACGCAATGGTAGCTTTAAAAAAGATTTGACTTTTGATAAGTGTGCTGCAAGCTCCTATATTGAATAAATTATATTGACTTTGACTTTGACTTTATAAGTACGAAAAGATTTTCCGATTATTATTTTGGCTTTCTGGCCAATTCTGATTCTCTGTTTCTGTAATTCAAAATAGCCTTAAGTCCTGTCAATACGCATCCGGTGGTAAATGCGCTATCTATTTAAATATATATTTCTGTGAGCTATTTATTATGCAAAAAATTTTGCTATTATAACCAAATGTTTGATTATGTGCTACAAAAACAGTTTGGAAGTAACGAAAGTTTGTTTATATTTTAATTATAAACAATTTCAGTACCTTGTCTGAAGAGTAAATTTAACATTGATTTATTAATTTACGTGGTTTTAACAAAATTAGCTAGGTTAGAATTTCGTGCATGAATAATATTTTCTTTGCTTATTGATAAGCGAGCTACACATAACATGAAATACATATAGGTAAATCACACAAGTTTGTAACCAAATATAGTAGTAGTATCTTATAACGAAATGTTGATGCGTTGAAGATCAAATCCAAAAGAATTAAATAGCATACCAAATTAGAACCACTTATAACTGGATGGAAGTTAATTAAGGGATTTTTGAGAATGAAAATAATAATACTACTCATAGAAAATAAGTATTTTGAATTGAAAAGGAGATTATCTCTATTCTTTGTTCCCATTTCTCCTTCAAGGCGCTACCTCCCAGTTTTACTGTGAAATTGGGTAACATTGTAACCATTTGATACATTAACTATGACACTTTTTAAGCAGAAAACAAAACTGAACATAGAAGATATGAGAAGTAATTTGGTTTTTCTCGAAATCAATTTTTATCTATAATACTGATGAAAAAGGAATCTAAAGTCAAGTTTTTTCCAGCTTTAACAATTTTACTCTTACATTGTTGATCGGAAGAAAATGAAATGAGCTTCATTATCCATGAATTATTATAAGCCATCATTAATTTACAGCCATCATTAGAGCGTTTATGGCGTGCTGCGGAGCGAGGTGAGGACACTCAGTCATGACTCGAGCGGGACAAGATTCAAACCAGGATAGACGATACGTTAAAAAAACTCATAGGTACATGGATACCTATGAGTTTTTCTATAAGTACAGTTAGTAATACGGTAATTACGTAACTCTCTCAAATGGCGAAGGAAAACATTCGTGAAGAAAACTGAATACGGCAGAAGAAGACATTCTGATGCGTATGTCTACCAATCCGCATTGGGTTCGCAATCTTACACCCATGCCATCCTTGAGGGTGGGCCTGTGCCCTACAGTGCGGGATATGTAAATCAGTCAACAATTACATTACAATTATGTCTAACATCCATAGCCGATAAGGTATTTAAATTAAAATCCTTTTAACTCAGAATTTACCAAATTATTGAAGGATATGATTTTGATAAGCAGAAAAATACCAAAATAAAAGTTAACAAGTAGCTCGCTCCCACTTCATTTTTGATATATGTAGAACTAGCTAGACAAGTACATGTATATTTTATTTTGTATTTAAAATACATTATCATAGAATCACACACATTTTATCACTCCACAAATTACAACAGCTATTGTGGTTTGGGTTTTAGAAGATTTATTTACTTCAAAAGCAGTGTAAATGGGGAGAACGAAACAGAATATCTTTATTTCCTTTTTTTGGTCTTCATTCTCCAAAAGATTAAAAAACTGTTATAACAATAACACAAAAATGGTCTAAAATGTGGTCTTTTGATTAGATCACACGAATGAAAAAATCACTAACAAAAGAATGACAATTACAATCTGCAGTTATTGAAGTAAAATAAAACTCCTTTTCTTTTTATTATACAACAATACAAAAATATTTCATGCAAGACGATTTGTATAACATCGAAAATGCAATAAGCTATCTTAAAACTACAAGCATTTTAAAATAGTCAATATAGTTGGGAAAAAAACCGTTATTTGCATCAATACGACGATAAAACCAAATTCTTGTAGTTTTGAGATACGCGGGCGTGTAAGTGTACCATTATTGAGGTGTTAAGTTAGAAAAGACATAACGACAACGATTTGGAGAAATATGATTATGTTTATAGGCACATGTAAGTCGGGAACCTATTTATTATATTTAACAAGATTTCCTTAGTTTTACAATTATTTATTTTTATCAGATTTCATTTCTCAGGACACCAAGAAACATGTCTCTTATTGAAATAGACAATTCTTGATTGAAATAGACATGATTTCATTTTACAATCTTATCGAATTACCATAAAAATATTTTCTTACATCAATTTTAACATGAACAGGGTGAACATCATACAAACATTATAAATACTCATGTTAATATATTTCATTAATATTATATCCAAATATGCTTAGCTTTAGTCATCCATAGATTTATGTTATATCAAACGTTTACCGTAACATCAAGACATTGATACAAGGTCGACACACGTCAGAGGACCAGCCCCTAAATTCATAAGATTACGAAAAAGTTTCCGAAGCGTCATGTTCCTGTTTAAATATTTCTTTATCGAACCGTCTGTTGCTAACTAACCTATGCTAGCTTGTCTATAAAATGGAGAAAAGCGCGTTTTTACCTCGAGTACCTACCCCACCGCATAACAGCGGCCGCGCTTAGAGGAGGTACTCTCATTGTTCCGGTCTATCAAAGGAGGTGTTTGGTGTACTCTCCACCTTCTTCAAAACTATCTTGAATGCGAATGTGTGTTTGGGAGATACTGACGCTGGTCGGGGAGTCTGAGGAGATCGTGGCGGGGGATCGGGAGGCATTTCTGAACGTGTTCTAGAACGTCGAGGCAGATTTTGTTGTACTTCAGGAGCTGGTACAGGCTCTTTTGGTGTCGGTATTTGAGGAGACAGACGGTTCGGAGATAAACGACCAGGTGATGGATCCGGTATAACCGGAGGAAGCATCAACGGTGGAAGATTGGCACAAGGAGATCCTCGTGAGCCTCTGCGCTCTTTTAATCCCATAGGTGGAGGCGGCGATGCTGGAGGCTCATCATCAGCAGCCGCGACAACCACTATGGGCTCAGTTCTTTCCGATGGTTTAGTTTCACTAACATCGGATGCAATTGATCTTCTAAAGTAATTCAACCCGTTTTCGATCTCAGCCCATGCACGTCTCACGAGCGGGAAACTTTCAGAGATCTCTGACGTGGATTTGCGGACGGGAAACTCTGTATCACTGTCACGTTTCGCTGTCCTTGGTCTACAGCGTTCAAAAGTCTGATCTCCTGACGCTGCCACCGTCTCAGAAACCTGTCTTGTCAATGCTGCATGTTTTATGGAGTCCGATTTCGACCGCGGCTCTCTTATTTTTGGCGTTGGAGACCGACGATCACCGAACTTCTTGCTCGCGGCGCGTTTGATAGAAGAAAATAGCCCGAGTTTCTCTGGCGGTTTGTCCGGTGGTTTGTCCGGTGCGGATGGAGCGGCAGGAGTGATAGGAACGACAGGAGCTGTGGAGGGGCCGGGGACGGGTTCGGACGTAGGATGGGGGAGGTTCCCCTCGCGTTAGTTGTGCCGAGAGTCCGAAGAAGGGACATCGCTCGATCCGGTCGAGGAGAGGGTGGTATTTGACCCGTAAGGGTCGAGCGATGACTGAACGGACATAGAACGGCCGGCACGCCGCACACGCGCCGGGGACAGCTTGCCTGGATCTACGCTGGCCGGGTCTGCCTGCAACAACAGCGGCTTCAGCACTCCGAACATACGTTTTGTAAAGTTGTAGGGTGCGTGGCATGGTCACTCTTTTCTCATAAAATACAATATGTGAGAAAAGTTTGTTATGGTATGCATATTTACTCAGAATTTGTGACACAAAGACCGCGAAACATCATGTATATTCAAAGATCCACTAAACTATTTATAGAAATCAGATAGGAGTCCAACATTGTCTCTGAGGACTGCATTAGTGCTAGCAGTTTATCGGATATTTCATAAGAATACTGCACTTTTTATTAAAGGCAATCTGCTTGGCATAGTGGTATTGGTTTGGCAGTTGCTTTCAGCACAGCCAAGAAGATTGACACAACCAATAGCAGAATTTTTGTAGTACCTTTTAGTTTACCAATTTGACATTTCAAACGGATTCTTTATGTGATATATTTTATTTAAGATACACCATCACTTGATAATGATCAGCCTATACATTTACATTGTTGCGGTACTTTCAAATAATGATTCGCATGACCTCAAACGAATGTTATTCTGGGTAAGTGGTGAAAAAATAACGCACCTGATAAGCCAGTGCATTCATGATGATGGAGTACGGCACCAGGCCAAGCGGGTGGACCTCCCTCATCAGCACGTTGGCCGGGATCTTGTGAAACTGGATGTACTCGAGGAAGTTTCCAATAACGTCCTTCAGTGGCGTTTGGATGGTGTCGCAGTATTTCTTGCTCCACATCAGGGCCGCCTGGAATTTATAGGTTTTACAGTATAATACTTGTTTCGTTTGGATGGATCAATCTATGGTAGTCAAACATTGAATTGCAATTATGGAAATAATAGCCAATTTGCACGTTATTTGAGACCTTATTATTTGAGAGACAGCAGAAGCGGAAACAGCAGAAGGCAGCCATTTAGATCTCCTCTCTGCTTCATATCTCTATTATAGGTTTGGAGAGCGAAATCTGCATTAATGGTCTTATCGCATTTAAATTAATAAAAATTTCTTAATATTGTGAAGAATGGGAGAGTTGGATAGAGGTAACGTTAAAAATGTATATATATTATGAGCTTTTGCCTGCGACAACGTAGTTAGATAAAATATATACCAGTTTGTAATTCTAATCAAAAGATTTTTAATTTATGGTTCTAACTGCTTTTGAAGAGTTTCAACAAAATTGGTCCAGTAGTTTTGGATTGATGCTTGAATAAACAAAAAAATAGACAGACACACTTTCTGTTACTGATTTATAATAGCGTAGATTTACTTGCCATAGAGTTAGAGATAGTTTAAGTACTAGAATTAACAGATTTGATCGAAATCCTTGTGAATTCAAATTCATGTGAATAAACTGCAACTTCTTTGACAAAGGAACATAAATGCCATTTGAATTCTGTGTCTATGATACTAAATAGTCAAATTACCTGGAATTTGGTGAATTCATCGGCTCTCAGTTCATCCCTAGCTAGAATCAGCCTGACGACGTGCTGGGGAAGCAACGTGAACGATCCCAAGTTGAGGACCTCGTTACCATGCTCATCTACGAACTCTAGAACCTGAGGAGAAAAGTTAATGTTATTGTACACCACTAGTTCATAATGACTAAAAAATGTTAAGGGTATATTCAGACAATGAAACTAAACATCTTTCCCAAAGGAATATGGGATGAAAAACGAAAAAATTTTTGTATCTCCCATATAAACTCGATCCACTGATCCGCTTTATTTATGAGACCAAGGTCGAAATCGCGAAATAAAATGTTGACGGGCCTGGTCTAACAAAGTTGGTTTCTACTATACTCCATTCAAAATAGCAACGAAATTTTAAGGCTATTTTGCATTACAGAAACAAAGATTTGAAACACTTCCTCTCACTTATTCTTAAAACAGCTTTAGTAACGTCCAAGATACGTCAAATAGTATATGTATACATAATCATAGCATATGCTCACGACTATATTCCCCGAGGGGGTAGTCAGAGATATTCTGAAACCTCAGAACATCCACGTTTCACGTAGTACTGAAACTCTACAATTATTGATTGTATATGTATACAATAAATTAACTACATTTGGTAATCAGAATTGGCCAGAAAGCTAAATAGAAATCGGAAAATCTCGTCGCCCTTATTTGGAATGAAGTATAGCTTTGTAGGTAATTAAAGTACTCTGTGGTAGGACGTTACATACAATCATGATAAGCTTATTGCCCCAGCTTAGAATAATGGACCATCTCATGGGTATCGTAACAGGGACTAACGTGACTAAGGGAAACATTCTTACGCTGTGTTTTGTGGGGTAGCCTAGCCTAGTTAGTCATTCCACCCTGAAACATTGAGTCTTGCGACAATTGTAGCTTGAAAAGGTAGTTAGTATTGATAGTTGCATAAAGTTTCTGTTCCTACCAATCCGAAAAGGATTCTGGTCGTAAGTTTATGACTGTGTGTATGCACAATCATGGTTCCTTGTCCTTCGCATCTTGTGCCCGTCTTTTTTCTAATGAGGCAACCCAGCATTGGTTCGTATGATTACAACCACGCTAGGAGTGAAACAAAATTAAAAACTATATTACTAGCCATTTTTATTTCCTATGATTTAATTTGTATACGTTCAAACTATCACTTCTGTACCAAATTTAATAAAATTATCGGTAAAACGTAAAAAAACAGACACGCTTCGAATTAATGATATTAGAATTGGTATATTAGGTACCTTGGGGGTGCAAGGATGCCCGAGTGGTGAAATCTGAATTCATGTTGCGTACCCTGGGCAGTTAGCGTCGATACGACTATTGCTGACTGGCTAATCTTTACACTACATCACGAGTAATTGTCATGCGATATGGCTCATGACAAGAAATAAAAAGAAGAAGTTACCTTCTGCACCAAGGATTTCGTGCACTTATACTGGATATATCTTTCAGCTGAGGCGAGGAGAGCGCACACGGTGTCCACGGTAATGCAGCATTGAACGAAACCGGCGCACGCGCGGCGTAGCTCATCCAAACCATAGTAGTCCGCTGCGTTCATTACTCCTGAAATGTGACGAAATTATCTATAAGTAATTTGAAGCACTACATTGAATGGTAATTTAAATTAAATTACTTTAACTAAAGACAATGGAACCGAGGAACTTTGGAAATGTTGCTAATTGAATGGTAATTTCCGCGTTACCGGAACGCGGAACGTTTAGGGAAAGTGGGTCTTTACATCGTTACGTTCCATATTCTTCTTCGGGTTCCTCTCCATTACTGGAGGTTAGGTTAGGTTAGGTTAGCCCTTATGGGCCCAGGGATATGCCCTTTCCTTATCTAGTCCTTGGTTATCTACATATCTATCCCTGCCTATTTCTCGCCAAACGAAACAGCCATGATATTCGTGGCGACCTTCGCTTCTTTCACCCAATGTTGGTATTTATCTTTATCTCAATATTATTGGCAAAACAACAACATTTTGAATGAGGCGTGAACTTTCAGTACCTGTTTATTGCTTTGTAACTTTATCTTCTAAGAACTTGAGATGGACACTGTTATAATAGGGAGAACTTTTAATTACATTTTCTAAGACACATTTTCGCAAGACTTCATTTATTTCTCCCACGTAAAAAAAGTTCAGGATAAGTCATTTACGTAGGTCGTTATCATGTGAATAAAACGATAAAGAAGAACCAAACCATTTAAAACCGTCTTTTGAGTTATGTATAAAGCATAGCATATGCTCTCGACTATATTCCCCGAGGGGGTAGTCAGAGATATTCTGAAACCTCAGAATATCCACATTTCATCAGTAGTACCGAAACTCTGTCCAGTGTGATGGGGGGTGAGCCCGTCGCCACATAATGGACAGTGGGTACAATACATGCCTCGAAATTGAAGCATGCAGGTTTCCTCACGATGTACAAAGATGAGACAATAAATACATAGAAGCAGGTGTTTATGACACAAAATTAAGTGTTTATCTATAAAACGACACGATGACGTAAATCATGTCAATTTATTTTCTCTAAAATTATGAAGAAAAATGTTTGATGAAAAGAATAAAGTTTCCAAGAATGCTCAGATGTTTCATATTTAATAACATGGCTTGTTTCAAAGTTATGGAGAAAATGTTAATAAAGTTCGATAGAAAATTCAATGCTTGTTTTAGACTTTACTCAGAAATGTGCTTTTTAAACAAAATCCTTGTAATTTTGTAACAGTGCTTTCCATCGTACGAGACGACTAAGGGATAAAATGTCTTATGCAGTGTTTTTGAGGCGAGGGCGAGGCCCTCTATACCTATCTCCGCTTGAAACGACAATTCCATCTTGAAACCTTAAGGCCCTTCCTCACCACTTCTGGATAAGTTCTTGTTAGCTTATAATATGACAGATAAATTGACATATTTTTCATACGAAATATGTCAAACGATCTGTTAAATAAGCTAACAATGACTTATCCAGAAGTGGTGAAACAGGCCCTAAATATGCGAAAAGTTAGCTTTGCTACTAAACTAACCTACAATTACCGGCTAGTCGGCACTTTTTAAGGTTCCGTAGTCAAACACCGAACCCTTATACTTTCATACATTTATTTCATGACTTGTCGAATGGAACAATACTCCCATAGAAACTAATTCGTTACCCCCCCCCCCCCCCAACTTCTAAATTACTAGAGTAAAAGCTAACACTAACGCTAACGCTAACTACGGTGACAATCAGCGTCGGAGAATAAAAGCCTGCAACATTATTGCGGAGGCGAGGGCGGTCATTATTGCTGGGGCGATGGCGCTGAACGAAATTAAATCGTACTATTGTTTGCTTCTTGAAGATTTTTTAAGTTATTTAAGCTATGTCAGAATCAGCTTTTAAATTGAATGACTACGGAACCCTATCTTAGGCGAGTCCGAAAAGCTGTTGTAGTTAAATTCAGTTTTCACTTGGCTTGTTTTCTTCAATTATCTGACTTGACATAACAGATAGTTACTTAAAACTTTAGTAATCGCTTCCAATACCGAAGCTCCAATATCACACATTACTTAACTAATGCGCCTACGAGCAATGACGTATTGTTGTTAATAAAAAGCTTCATTATCAAACAGAAGATATATGAAGTGCAATAATCGTGCATAATGTCCTCGAATGAAGTGGTTCAATATCACTGTGATTGTAAATAATAAATGAGGAAACTATTTTACTGTCCATGGCCTTGCGGTTCCTAACTTAGATTACATAGGTATACATAATTAAACCTAAAAAGCAGTTTGCCTAAAATTCATTTTTAAACGCGATCAGACAATTTGGCATTGTGACTAAGTTGTTAGTAAGTAAAAGTTTCTGGCCTTATCTTCTCTGCAACCGAAAATCTACCGACGCGGTGGAAGAGTCAAAAATGACGTCAGAAAGCTATCCATGTGATATTATTTTGAATAAAACATTTTGAGTTTGAATTGGTCTATTTAGTAATTTGCCTAAAATTTTACTGAATGCTATGTAAACTGTGGTCACAATTCGGTGTCATCTTCTTGAATTTTTCGGTGAAGGAAAACATCGTGAGGAAACCTGCATGCTTCTATTTCGAGGCATGTATTGTACCCACTGTCCATTATAAGTGGCGACGGGCTCACTCCCCGCCACACCGTACAGAGTTTCGGTACTACAGGTGAAACGTGGATGTTCTGAGGTTTCAGAATATTTCTGACTACCCCTTCGGGGACTATAGTCGTGAGCATATGCATGCATGCATGTATACATTTAGCTTTAGAAAAGCTTATTTTTAGCTCATTGATGTTTAAGAAAAGGAAATTTGAAAATTAATACTAATACCAAATTGATAAAATAAATTACTAATTTATTTAATTTAATTTAAAGGTTTTATCTTTACCGACTTCCATTGGTCGCAATGCAAGGTTTATTAATAAAGTACAGTAGACCGAGCAGACCATAGATTTAGCATATACTACGTTAGATCGGAAATGCGAAAGAGAAAGGAAATAGCATTAACGTATGTTAGAGCGAGATAGATAGACGAGACCAATTCTCGAACACGCCTGTATGGCCCTAGTGTCAGTTGTCAACGGAACGAATCCCGCTTTTAAATCTCTGGTTTTTTGGTCTCTCCTTGGCAAAGAGATTATACCTAATAGAGTGAGCCATACCAATTTTAAAGTGTCCACTTTTTTTGACGTTTAGGTTTGAGTTTGTGGTGTCAAGTAGTATGGACAAAAGGCACCAAGTGACATATGGCCTTATGTTTACGGTCACTTTTCACACACACTAGCTCAAAAAAAAGTGGACAGCCGCATAAACAAATATCTATAGTTCCATCTCCTTCTACTATTATAGGTACGTCATAAGACAAAAGAGACTAACTACAATCGTAAATTTATGCGGGCTCTATGGAGATCCTTCCTCTGAGCTCCTTTGATAATCCGTAGACGATCTAACGTAGTATATGCTAAATCTATGGTGCAGACCACCCAAATGCGCTGTATACGAACGAAATTAGATCCTATTTTTTTCAATACTAACTAATCAAAGACAATGAAATTTTGAAACACGATCGAGACATATTAAAGTCAGATTTCCCCTTAAAATATACATTGACAGTGATAAGGTAATTTAAGATTTTGATGGAAATCCTTGAGCCACTGGAACTTTGAAATTTCAAAGAAAATAAGTTAAACCAACAATCTGACAAAACAAATGTTTCTGGATCGTGTTTAAAAATTCATAATGTTTTTTAAATGGTTAATGGGTTAATATCATGGGTAGTCGGGGAAATCTACGGATTTTTGTATGGAGTAGGTTGCATTAATTGCACTTTTGGTGAAAATTTGGAATATAGTAGATACATAACTAAAAAACATAAATTCTCAATAATCCCCGATTTATATGTTGTATTATTGAATAATTAAGACATTTACAAAACATTAAATTTAGGTATGAACATAAAATGGAAAACTGGTGATTTTGTACAGGATGGCTTCGTTCAATACATTTTACTTATAACAATAATAATCCACGGTTAATATCGTTAATTTGGGTAGATATTTAATATTTTGTAAGTCTTCAAAAATTATAACCTCAAAACTAAATGATTTACTGTTTGTTTTTACACATTAAATTTGCCTTTTGATAATTAACTGTCTCTATTGCTGGTATGCTGGTCGAAATATTTTTAGAAATAAGCTTGCCATTTGTACATTAATATCGATTTTAAGGTATTTCTCAGGTTCCTGAGCCTATATAACCACGAAATCTCGACAAAAATGTTATACACTAACAGTAATATTATTTCAAACACAATTTACTAGAGTGTCTTTAATACAATCTCAAACCTTATTTTTCCTAGACTAGGGGTAATATCATCTTTAATGTGTACATGGAATGATAATTTAAACAAAAACCTTAGCAGACTTACACGCTTGTAAAGTTAGTCGGTAGCGGTTACAAAACTTTATACATAATGTATGGTATAGCGTATAGACTGTATGGAAATTGATAGAACATAATTGGATTCCGCAGCACTAGAGCATAAAGTACTTAATGTTTTAGGTGAAACTTCGTGTTATTAGCCTAAAAGGGGGCTTAAAATCATTTTTGAATCTACAAGGTGTAACAAAACACCTTTCCTAGTAATATTTAAAGGGGTCTGTGCCATCGAGAAAGTTTGTCTAAAGTAGAAATATCGACGTTGGTCCCATGGAGAAAGTTGTTCAGTTTTATGGTGTAATCATCCTCTAAAATAGTTAATAGGCCATCAAAAAGAATAGTGAGGTGTGGTATCTGAAGTTAGTGAGGGGCAGGGACTGGCCATTCTGTATGTACCTACTGTGTTCTATAAGTCATGAGTTCATGGTATGTATTACCCAATTTTACATATAACTTGATCTTTATAAATATTCACTTAATAGAGGAGACCGGGTATGGTTGTCTCACGGGTGGTTGGTTGTCACAACGGCAATAACCTGGTGCCAGACTTGGCCGCAAAGGGGATCTATCCCACTCTATCATTATAAAGGAAGAAAGAAACAGCTACACTTTAAACACAGCTTTACGGACAAGTCTTGTGCCCGCTTTATAGCCGTGGCAACCATATCCGGTCTCCCACAAAACAAGCATAAAGTGTCAGGAAATATTACATAGTCCAATTTTAAATTCACTCGACATTTTATTCCGTCCGTTTTTAATTTAACTTTTTTCCAATAAGTTACATGATGAACTGTGACGCTGCGTCACAAGCTATCATTGACACTCTGATGGGTTTAATAAATATGTAAATCAGTCAATCGACCCTGAAAACAACAGCCATTTGGTTGCAATATTTAAAATGGTCTTTATTTTAAGCATTCCAAAACAAGTAAGCGAACATTCGAGCGGTTAGTCGAGTTTAGCATTTCAATGCACACTTTCGGAAAAACCTTAATGTTTTTGAACCAAATGCAAAAGAAAAATATAATTAATTTTGTAAACAAAATTTTAATTTATCTTCTTTTGTCGGAACAATTAGTTTGCTGTTAAGCGTTCAAAGTTCAATTTCTAATGCTCACAGGTAAACCCTACTACTAGAGATATTTTAACAATTTAATAATTAATTTTAAGAGAAGTTTATTCCGAATGCGTAAATGCGCGCTGCATAAAAACGAAGTCTGGTGATATTTTCAGTACTAACCAATTAAACTCAATGAAATTTTGCAGAAACAATCTAGGAACAAATCTCTATGCTTGTATCGGTAGTAATCGGTTAGTATTGAAGATATTATCACCCTTAACAAAAAGAATTATTGTCACTAAAAACAGTATCCTCTTTCTGGCGCAGTCAGATAAAATAAAATACAATTCAAACGTTCAAATTCAAACATTTTTTTTTTATTTGCAAACCTTTAATGCACGACAAAAGGCGGTGTATAAAATTCAGAGCTATTTCTGATTTGGAAAAGGCAGAAAAAAATCTTTTCCAGGCTGAATACATTTGAAAAAGCGTTCAGTAGCGAAGTATTTCATGACATTGATTGACGGGGGTGGACATTTTAAATTAGTTTTGAAGGTCAATACCGAGTAAAATGGTTCGAGAGTAGAATTTAAAAGTAGTCTACAATCAAACAGTTATAATTATACTTAACACAATATGGGCAATATCACACAAGCGATTAGTTGAGCGTAGGTGTGAACGATATCGTCACAATATCGCTGCGATGTTTCTGAGATCAATCAGTGTTGCGGCAGAATCGCGGCGATCCGGTTGCGATATCGCGACATCGATATGCGATATCGATAAGATCTCTAACGTAGACCGATTCGTCCAGCCGCCAAATTCCAGTGATTAAAAAATACCAAACTGATTGTATGGAGAAAATGAAAATTTTATTTCATTATTGTTTGGGCTTTCAAAATATTATAATATTTTTTATTACAACATCCGGGTTTGATTCCGGGGAGATTTTTAGGATGATATAAATTTACGTTCCCAGTCTCCAGTTTAGTTTCCGGACACCTCGGTATCGACCTTAAACTGACTGCAATATGAAAAATTTTCAGTAACTAAGCTAAATTTTTTTTTTAAATCCTGTTCCCAAATGTCATAAAGTTTTATTTTTGCACCTGTGTATGTTCTATGTCTGACTCTCATTTCGAAACGGGAAATATTTCGAATGCAAACGCACTCTCTAAATCAATTCCATTTTCACCAACAGAGATGTCCCTTAATAGAATTTGTTCGGTCATTCGAGTCGAAACGGAAAAAAGTGGAGTGAAAAGATTCATTTCCGATTTTGCAAATTAGAGTGGGCTGGAGCTTCGTGGAATATAGGTACTTAAATATAACGATTTTGGAGAAATTTATTTCTGAAAATATCTTCGTAAATGATGTTCGTCTATTTCGACAGACGTTCAATTCAATCTCATCAAATCTGTCTTTTTAGAGTTCCGTAATCAAACAACCCACTAAACTACCTTCTCGATTCAAACGTATGGGACTGCTGATATTTTTTTTGTTCTGACATGTTTGCTCCCATAGTAAAAGTTGTTCAGTTTGATGGTTAGAGTATGTGGTTTAAAGGTTAATGATACTTTTCCTTACAGCCTGTTTAGCTTCAGGTAAGTACTTTCAGTGAAAATTATAACGGATGCTGTAGCTCAACCAGTTTCGAAAAAAAATAACAGTAAAAAAGATTTGTTCTCTAATGACAAACTAGATGGCGTTGCACGAAAATAAATCGCGCTATCATTGTGTTTCAAAAATTTATCTTAGCTAAGAAAAACAAATTAAGAACTTTTCTTCTTTTTCAGCTTATACCTAAACAATGGCTACGGAACCCTATCATGCATGAGTCCGTCATGTTCTTGGCCGGTTTTTATTTATTATTATGATGAATGTTTATTTGATTATTTAAACGTTTATTATTGTCATAAATTATTTTACATGTTGTCTTCAGATTTACATTATATTTTAACTGAATCGAAGTGAGTAAAATAGACTTGAAAACGACATACGTTTTTCATATTTGCGTAAGCTTTTTATTAGATATTCCTAAAGAGTAAATATTCTGGGAATTTAAAAAGTTACAATACTTTTCGAACTTAGTCAATCTATTATAGGTCTGTTTACAAAATTCTAAGACGTACATTTTCAATAACAAATAAAAAAAATATTTATTTCTGACATTACATCCATATGTTGTTAGTATCACACTTAAATATATTCAATAAATAATACATTTAGCAGACAAGGTCATACAAAATAAATATATTCCAAAGAAAACATTAATCAATGGTTATGTGACCCAAATAATATATGGAATGGAACCGCAAAATTTTATTTTTTCGCGGTTCGATCGGTCCCGTGTGATGGTCTAAAGCACTCCCACCCCGCCCACATACTTTACCAATTGAACTGAACAACTTTAACTATGGGAGCGAACCTGTCAGAACTAAAATAAAATTAGCTGTCTCATGCATATTAGTCGAGTAATATGTATGAGACAGCGTTGATATTCACTATACTCTACGTGGAACATCATTTTTTTTAAAAAGTCAGCTGTTCCATACTAAACTGCAATACCTACTCGACTCAAACGTATGAAGCAGCAGATTTTTTTTTTGCGCTGACACGTTTTCTCCCATAGTAAAAGTTGTTCAGTTTGATGGGTAGAGTATGTGATTTAAAGGTTAATGATATTTTTCCTTACACCCTGTATAGGCTGCTGATGATGATGATTAATAAAAGGCATTTAAGTATAGATTTGATTTTGTAAGTCGAATAGTACAATACTACACAAGAAGTACGAATAGTACTATATGGCACAATAATGTAAATTCTCGCAACACCTTGTTAATAATTACCTTTTACTAATTATTATAAGGACTAGCCTTGCGGCAGCATTTCCCCTCTGCCACGGTATAAGCACAATTGATCTTGTGCATTTACATTCAATTTTACACCTTATCACTAAACGAAACAGCCTATAATTGCGAAATAATAACTTCGAACTTAGAACGTTTGGGGTTCACACGACACCACTTTTCATGATTTTTAACATTCAAAATTAGAATCTAAAGTTATGGGGAATAAAATCTAAAGTTGCGGATTTCATGTTACCTCGCCCCCCGCAAAAAGTGGCAGAAATGTTTGTTAGTAGAATTACACGCGTAACCAGTCTACATATAAATAGTCAAAGATACAAATTACCTATAGTTTTTGACTTTGACTTTTTGATTTTTTACAGCACTTAAGTAAATGTGATTGTTATTTATTTACGATTCCTGTAATTGAGATAGGACCCGAGCTTGCTTTGAACCTCCCCCGATCTGTTTACAAATAAAGTACCTACTATCTCTGTTTACTTCCATTTAATTTGAATTCTATATCTGTAAGGGAATCGAAATTGATCTTTCTGTGTTGAAGCTTTCAGGAAACCAGATATAAATAAGATACTAATGGAAAATTGTATTGAAATATTTTTGGCGAGTTAATTCAATAACAAAATAGGTACTAGATACCATGTTTCTGAGATACCTAATTGTAGTTTAGAATATGGAACTACAACAAACTGTATTTACTAGTTTTTGTTATTAATATTATAAAGTTAGTGAACCTACTCAACAGAAAAAGCCACAAAGCGACATGGCCCAGGCCAAGCTCTTTAATAAAGATTTAAAAAAATATATAGTACTTTGTCACAGGGTCCCCAGGGTAACAGGGATGTTATATCAAAACGATAATTTAGTAGGTATAGCAACACGCCATGATATAGTTATAACCCTAGATATATAGCTATATACTGTAATATAGTTATAATTAAAGCGGTTCATACCTATCTTACTAGCAATACGATTGCTCCTACTGACCTTACTATTCTAATTGCATTTTTATGAAGCCGATTGGAATAAAGTTGTTTGTTCATTTTAAAATTAACGAAGAAACACAAAAACATTTACTTACCTAACAAAGTTCTTGGCTGCAATGTAACACATCCAGTATGAATGTACTCTATCAGTTGACGGAATACATCGGGTTCGAACTCCTCGATTATAAGAGTCTGATGCTGCTGGGATGATGGCTGTAGAAAAATAGAACCGAATTAGCAATGTTTCTATAAAAAAATGTTTAGTGCATGTGTAAGTCGGGTAAAGGTCATTTATTGTTCGAAAATGAGAAACTACGTGCCAAAATTCTCGATCTCATTGTAGGTAGTGACGCTATAGAACTCTAAGGGCCTTTTTCACCACTTCTGGATAAGTTCTTGTTAGCTTATATCGTCGTTTTTTCTACAAAGATACTTATCTGCTTTTAGAAGCTCTATCGAGCTTTATTGACGTATCTTCTACCCTTTAGTAGTTATCACAATGGCGTATATGGTAATTTGCGAAAAATATCTTAATAAGTGTTTGTATTTCACTCAGGACTATTAGAGATAATTTTGCTAGTTAATTAATCGATTAACTGGGATGGAAGCAGTTACGTCAAAATGACAGTTAGGTCACTTCGTAAGAAAAGCGACGATATAACAGATAATTTGTAATCTTTCATACGAAATATGCCAATTTATCGCTCATAGAAGCTAACAAGAGCTTGTCCAGAAGTGGTGAAAAAGGTCCTAAGACAATTAAAACAGTGAATAGATAACTTCTGAGTAAGCTTGTTCTAATCTCGGCCTCGTCATGGCTTACCAACTGTGGCGAGGCAGAGGCTTTCTGTGACAATGGCCCTGATTAAGTCCACACTTGTATTTAATCTGTGTCTTGTTAAATGTTGAGCCATAAGGGACAATTCCTACTGGAAGAGCAGCAGAAATGAAATCTTATTTTAAGTACAGAATTTAATTTATTTTTATCTTATTTACAGAATTTAAGTGCATCACCGCGCCGCTTCTCTTTCAATGTGAATTGACCCATGACATATAATTTTTACTTTTAGAGTAGTAATAAAATACTAAGCAGTGAAGACCAATGTGTCAGAAACTGAAACCATGTGATGTAAAACTAATGTTTTGGGTGCTTCTCCTAATTATTTATGAAGGTAGGCAAATTTTTACTTGTATCCCTCATTTTTAACATTAATTATAAACTTTATGACAAATACAATATTCTTTGTCAATAGTTAATTAATATTTCTGTGTTATAATTTGTTTTATAAGTTCAAATATAGTTGGTAACAATATAAGTCATACATACAAGTCCCAAGGTGGTGAGAAACTTTGCTAAAACTGTTTCTACAGGGTCCTTCTTAATATGCTGACTACTATGTCAACTAAACTGCAAACCTACTCGAGCCAAATATATGGTCTTTATTTCTTAATAAAGACAGCTGATTTTTTTTTCGCGATTTTGATGTTGGTGCCATAGAGAAAGTTGTTCAGTTTGACGGTCTGATGATCCCCTCAAAAAAGTGTCAGCATATTAAGAAGGACCCTATATACTCTTATAAACTTTAAGAGCGTAGAGTTGTAGCAAAGTAACTTTTATCATATTCAAGGGTTCCAGATGAAAATGAAGTAATTAATGTGTTAAGTATTCGAACTGAATTAATTTAACAAACTTTATGTTTGTCAGTAGTGTACAAAGTAATATTTTTAAATCAGCATGTGCCCAATTAATATGAATTAGCAAATATTAAATTAAAATATTAAGCTTGTGGATGCTAAAAGTGCTAAAATATCTGAAATGGACAAAAACAATGTCAACGTTCAAAAGGTTACATACGACAACATCGATGTATAAATACATGGAGTACTTACATTGTGACGAAATAATCTGAATTTAAGGAATACATGCAACGCTGTGATATAATTTGCCTAAATAATAAAAACAATTAAAAATAAATTATTTGTTGTTTCAACGAATCAAATTACCCTAGAAAAGTGTATTTAAAATGTGAAAAATTTTGTACAGCATATAAAAACACCGAATACTCATAAAAACCGATTAAAAATCAAAACCCGTTAATTTATTTTTACCTCTTGTATTGGAGCCAATTGCTGGGCGAAAGCCGATCTCTGCAGTAACAGTAATAAAATCGGTTATCATTTCCGTACCCTAAAGTGACATTTTCGTCTGATATTATACCCGAAATTTCGTAAACGGTTACAATATGAAAGAACTATTGAAGTCATTATTTTGTTATTTTTGAAACTACGATGACGATGAGTTAATTATTTTCGCAACCGGTTACGATAGTGAAATTGTTTTATTAATTTATATTGTGACTAAAATCTTACAAATTAATTACGATAGAATACTACCAACTAAGTTAAACCTTTAATCTCCCGATAAAGATAATTATAAAATTAATCCACGTACAGAGGGTACGTGGATGAACGATCTATTACTTTATTTCCATTTCATAAGTTCCACATAAAGCTTTTACCCTTTTATGAACCATATTCACGTTATGCATGAATATGTATCCAAGCAACGTTCAATAAAGAATACGATTCTTTGAAATAAGCGTTTTATTCTCACAAAGTGGATCTTTAAGAACTCTTGAGGAGAAATGAGGCAATAAAATTGCTCAGATTCCCGATGGATATTGGACAGGTTATAGGGACTTTCCACGACTTTCTAGAATACTCAATCAAAGTAAATTGAACTGTGAACAAAGTTAACAGAATGTCTATATTCCTTTTGTGGAACTTTATTATTCTAGACATTATTCTCTTTGTTAGATGAGATGCTCTTCAGTTCTTTTGTTTAATATCAAATAATGTGTTTTAACATTTGAATAAGTTAAAGCCAAGGCAATAATTGGCCTATTACGTATATTTTAGTTTATGTCTAAATTTTTAGTTCAACAACTAAACTCAACAGGGGTGGTCAATTTGATCCTAATTATCTCATCCCTAAACAAACCTCGTTGTTCAGGTGAAAGTTCGAAAATTTTGACTTTAATTATACACATGTTGTAACCCATTTTAAAATGATCAAAATTCAAAACATCATTCAAACAATGCTGGTTTAATCAGATTCGTTATGTGATTCAACAAAGGGAATGCCATTTAGGTACGAATTTATGCGGTTCTGTTTAGGAAGGACAATTTCACATGATTGCATGATTCAATTTAATCATAATGGGACATAAAGCATTCCTGACAAACTTGCACACTTGAACGACTTTTGGGCATCATACTACAGAACTGCGATATATGAATTGTTTTTACCTGTTGTGCCGCATTTTGTAGGTTGAGTAAGGGTTCAGATGAGCGTTTCAAGAATAGCCTTAGTTTGTTTTCTCGTGGAGCTGGTTCTTTCTTCCTTTGAGGACTTGGAGCTTGATAGAGCATCTTTTGGAATACTCTGTCAACAAGAAAAGATATTTGGTTGAATGTGCATTAATTATGTGCTTCTCTTCAGCTAAAATAAATAATTATAAGCATTCTTATTGTTTGCGATATCAAAAATATTCACTAACATTCACAGATAAATATGTGAATCATCATCATCATCAGCCCATCATCGTCCCCTGCTGAACATAGGTCACTCCCAAGGCGCGCCACAAAACTCTGTCCTCGGCCTTCCTCATCCAATCACTCCCCGCTACTATGTAATATGTGAGTATAAATACCAGAAATAGGAAACTATTTTAAATTCTTCTAAAACGAGAAAAATGTTTAAAAATACATGACAATACGTCATCTTTGTGACGATTTTCTATCGAGTGAAGTAATTCCAATCGTGTATTCAATTTATAATTTCACTAGATAAACTATCCAAGAATACTGAGGTATGACGAGGAGACTGAGGAGGTTTAGGTAAATCGTATAAATCGAAAAATGAAAAATAAAAGATGCCTCCAAGGTATTTAGTCCTACTATTGCGCCTTAAGTTATTTATTTTGAAAAGTATTTAGAATGTTAAGATGAATGTGGAGACTTCAAAAACATATTTGTTTTCAAGTCTAAAACAGTAGGTATCAAATAAATTAAGTTACACAAAGGACTACGTTAGGAATTTCTGGCGCACCTTTTGTAGTCAAATTCTTGACATTTCGCGAATTACGTTGTGGTAAAAGAACATTTACATAGCATTGCTTTTCCAAAGCTTTGTCATTGTAGGTCCCATTCAGGTTACATTCTTGGAAGTTACATCTAGCCGATGCGAAAGAAGTAGTTAAAATAAAATAAGAACAAAAAAATTGTAGAATTTTTTAAAATTATTTATAGAAATAATCGATTTCTAGAAATAATTTATTGAACAGGACTGATAAGTTGTACTACAAATATAATTTTGTACGATTTCGTATACGCATATTGAATACGGGGTGTTAGGGTAATAGTTGCATCACTTTATGAGGTGATTGTACCCATGATACTGAACAAATTTCCCTAAGAAGCCTATAGGAAATTCGCAAAAAGTAAATTCGGCTTTTCATACAAAAGTTCGATCAGCTAGAATCGGTTGGATTTAGTATGGAAAGTTAAAAAAAATTTAGTAGAATTTCCTATAGGCTTCTTAGGGAAAGTAGTTCAGTATCATGGATACAATCTCCCCTTAGTGTAATGCAACTGTTTACCCTAGCATCCTATATACATCTTATCTTATCGTAACTATTATAAAACTGTAACAGAAGTGTGTCTGTACATTGAAGATATTAGATATTTACAAAAAAAATATGACGATATAGTTTTTAGGTGGCCCTGACTCCAAATCAACCATTTTTAGAATTTTATAATAATTTGTGCGGACGAAGTCGCGGGTTAACTCTAGTGTGTAATAAAATTGTTAACAGATTATCTTTTTATTAAACTAGCATGAATATGGTAATATGCGTAGTTATAGCTTTTAACCCGAACGAAAATCCTTCAATTCGAAAAAGGATAAATATCAGCAGATTTGGGTAGTGAAGGGATTTTAAGGGTTCCACAGTAAAAATATGCTGATCGAATATTGCTTATGAGCTTGGGCCCGTTTGAAGATCTAAATAGTTTTACTCGTAGTAAGCTTCATAATTCCTGAAGATAAATTAAATTGCGACCTTGTTAAAATCGGTTTAGGGTTAAATTGGTTTATCGGTTAAAAGGGAGGATAGAGAGAGATCGCTTTTATAATAGATAGTTATACATTCATGGTTTCCCATAGGCAATGTAATCAAAAGCAGATTTTCGCCGAATTGCTTGTGATCATTGAATTCCAAAAAATGAGTATAACATTATTTTAAGATAATGAACTCGTACATTCAATCATGACTTGAACGAAATCTGTTTAACGCTATACATTTTGTTAAAATAAAAATGTTTACTTATTTTTTGACTGCATTTTCTCAACAATTATACAACGTGTTAATGAATTAGCAAAACTAGAAATTAGTTTGTTTTAGAATTGAGAGTAGAATCGAATTATCATGGTTTCAACATAGGTATTTTTTTTCAAAATATTAAATAATTTGTTTGTAAAATTTGAAATTTACTGAACTCGATCTCGACTCACCGCACAGGCATACTCAGTACTCACCCTACTTACTACCAAAACAAGATTCTTAAAATGTATACACACATACGTACAAATGTATACACACAAATGTACATAGCGCACTAGCGCTTTTATTCATTGCTGAAATGATAACAAATCATTTTTGCCTGAAAACTTAAAATGCGAATAACTTTAAATGTTAACTATCAAAATAATGAAATTATAGTTTCAATCTAATTATTGTGTTATAAATCAGTTGGGGTGTATGAGGTTTCGCGCTTGTTCATTAACACGTTGTATACTTATTTTTTGACTGCATTTTCTCGACAATTATTTTAAAAAGTAACTTGACTTCAGAAAGTCATTATTCCTTACTTCAATTTATCCATCTTTCAATATCAGTGCCGCTAGTTAAAAAGGATACAATTACAATTGGATACATCTCAACGTGTACCCTTCTTCACTAAAGACACAGAATTGAATATTAAATCTTTATTTATTCAGATAACTAGGCATGGGATCCATAACAAATTAGTACAAACAAAACAAAATAAAATAAAACCTTACCAACTAAGTTAGTACTTAAATCACTAATTGAGACTTGATCATCTCAACGAAGTGCCTTATTATTGGGCAATCAAACATTCATTCATGATGTGGTTGCTGCTGCCCCGCATTCTATGTAGTAACGATGCCGTTTTTTACGAAGGATGGTGTTAAACCCACCCGTTCGGGCTATTGTATAGGTATAGAAAGTAGCGACTTTAACATTTTTTCCAAATACTTACTCATCGAATTTATTGATTCTACATTCCAGATTGAAAAAGTCGGGCGGCGAGCGGGATTCGAAAACCACGACCTGCCTATCCGGGGCATGCTCCACTCTAACAGCTGTCGGCGCCCCGCAGGCCACGACGAAATTTTCAATCTATATCATCGTCTTTACTTACTCATATTATAGGTATGTTAATGACAACACATTCATTTTCAAGATGTTGAGAGTAGACAAAATTACAAACGGAGTTTTTTTTAAATTGGGACTTTATTAACTTACCTACTACGAGCAGCCAGAACAGCTTTCACAGCACAAACCGGCTCTCTAGTATCTCCAACGAGGAATGTGACGTCACACAGTTCCGGCATGGACGCGAGGAACTTCATGTCCTCTGCCAGCCCCGACTTGTTCTCGAAGGTACTGAGGTCAGGCTCTGCCTCCATGGCCGCTAACACCCCGCTTCGCATTGACGACTGAAATTATTTAGTTGTTTAGTTCTCTGGTTTAGGAAGAAGAAAAAGGCTATAACGTAACCTTGTATAACTCACGTTGTAGCCATTTTCGGAATGAACGAAAGAACACATTTTTGAAATATGCATCAAAAATGGGTTCATTAAGTTTGTCCAAAAGGAGCATAAAAAGTAGCTAATGTTTATTATTTATAAAGTTGTTTAATTATTTTTATCATATGTAGTTCATTTATTCGATACTACAGAATCAAATTCCATTGCATTTACTTATTACCACTTTTCATACCCTTAAACAGCAGATAAAATATTGAATAATTTTTCTAAATATCATATAACTCAAACTGAGAAGCACTAGTATAAAAACAATTAGACAACAAGACTTGGACTATCTCTTATTTAAATAAACACTCTTGTACACATTAATTAACTTTCTCTCTTGCTCATAACGATGACAGTTACAGCATCGTATTTTCAAAGCGTTTAAATACAGCGTGGTACAGATTGACTTAAGAGCTGTAAAAACTTTATTTTCATCTCATAAATCATCATAACTGAATATCTAAATCAATTATTTATAAGCAATTGGCGTAAAAAGACTGTATATAACAGGGTTGTAAAGTTGAAAGTAAAAGTGGACTTTTACGACTCCCTTTTATGGTAGACCGCATCTATTTCAACCATAATAAGGAAACTACATTTTAATGACCCCTTTGTAAAACTAAAGCTTTTAGTAAAACTACTAAACTAAAGTTCTTTGGAATTAAATTAATTCAGTTCGTGTTTAAATGGTAACGTAATGGTAAGCTGGACAGTCACAAAGAGGAGATTAAATAACGCATTTCACATGCTTTAAACTATCCATATTCCTCTACGGGTTTCTCAAAATTGAATCTAAATGACTGCATAATCAGAATATCCAAATTGCATTAACAGTGCCCAAACTCCGTCCAATATGACAGATAGGTATTAGTAATTGGTTTTAGTATTACAAATGTTTCAAAAAACTCATTGGTAGAGTCTAATCTATGCTAAGATTAAAACGCCCGCTCCCTGTGCAGGAGGCGAGGTGACTAGCCACTAGATCACAAAGGCTTTTTAAGAGTTCGTAAAAGGAAGATAATGGAAAAAGTGTACTAATCCTTTTCCATTGTCAGATTTAGCTAAGTATTTACTTAGTAAAATGTTGTATTTAGTGTTCAATCCAACGAGTAACAAGTAACAAAGTACCTACACATAAAGGTAAATAATTTATTTACAGAAATATAGAACATAATAAACCAAACAAACTAATTAAGAGAAGCAATGAAAAAAATTAGTAAATTTTTTAAATCAGTTTCGTAAAATATGAATCCTGATGGTTATGATTACGTTGATTTTGCATGAATATTTATACAACGTGTTAATGAATTAACGCAAAACTAGAAAGTAGTTTGTTTAGAATCGAGAGCAGAATCGAATTATCATGTTTTTTTTTTCATCATATTTGACAATTTGTTTTTAAAATTCAAAATTTACTGAAATCGATCTCGAACCACCTCACAGGCACTCTCACCCATCACCATTCTTAAAATGTATCCATGAGAACGTTGTCGCTTTAATTCATTGCTGAAATGATAACAAATCATTTTTGTCTCAAAACTTAGAATGCGAGTAACTTTAAATTTTAACAATCAAAATAATGTAATTATTGTTTCAATCTAATTATGTTGTTATAAATCCGTTGGGGTGTATGAGGTTTTGCGCTTATTCATAAACACGTTGTATGAATATTGTGAATTGTAAATTATTTATAAGCAATTGTTGTAAAAAGACTGTATATAACAGGGTTGTAAAATTTAAAGTAAAAGTGGACTTTTACGACTCCCTTTTATGGTAGACCGCATCCAGTTCAACCATAATAAGGAAACTACATTTTAATGACCCCTTTGTAAAACTAAAGCTTTTAGTAAAACTACTAAACTAAAGTGCTTTGGAATTAAATTAATTCAGTTCGTGTTTAAATGGTAACGTAATGGTAAGCTGGACAGTCACAAAGAGGAGATTAAATAACGCATTTCACATGCTTTAAACTATCCATATTCCTCTACGGGTTTCTCAAAATTGAATCTAAATGACTGCATAATCAGAATATCCAAATTGCATTAACAGTGCCCAAACTCCGTCCAATATGACAGATAGGTATTAGTAATTGGTTTTAGTATTACAAATGTTTCTAAAAACTCATTGGTAGAGTCTAATCTATGCTAAGATTAAAACGCCCGCCACTCCCTGTGCAGCAGGCGAGTTGACTAGCCACTAGATCACAAAGGCTTTTTAAGAGTTCGTAAAAGGAAGATAATGGAAAAAGTGTACTAATCCTTTTCCATTGTCAGATTTAGCTAAGTAGTTACTTAGTAAAATGTTGTATTTAGTGTTCAATCCAATGAATAACAAGTAACAAAGTACCTACACATAAAGGTAAATAATTTATTTACTTCAATATACAGCATAATAAACACAACCAACGAATTAAGATAAATAAAGAAAAAATTTAGTAATTATTTTTAATCAGTTTCATAAAATATGAATCCTGATGGTTATGATTCCGTTGATTTTGTTTAAATATTTATATAAATATTGTAAGAAAAATTTTAGTAAATGACATAATTATAACTAAATAATTAATAATTATAGAAACAGCATATTAAACGTAACAAACTAATTTAGAGAAAAAAGAAAAAACCACAATAAAACTAACGTAATAATTTTTTAAAACAGTTTCATAAAGTATGAATCCTGATGGTAATGATTACGTTGAGTTGCATGAATATTTGTATATAAAATTTGTGAAGAAAAATTTTAGTAAATTACATAATTATAACTAAATAAAGTTTTCAGCGACAATAAAAAAACTTTAATTAGACTCACTTCATCTAAACTAAAGTGTCTAGTTATACTGATATCCATTTTAAAAGAACTTCTTTTAAAAATTACTTAATATAATTAAATACAAGAAGTTTCAAAATCGCGGCCGCTCAGCTCAACGATCAGAGCACAACTGACAGAAAAGAGGAAATGGAAGAGACGCGTGACTTCACAGAAAATTAATGAAATGTGGTCCAAAAGAAAAACTTTTGTCGAAATACTGTTTAAACATAAGATCACGATTATATTTCCGTGGGAGTAGTCAGAGATATTCTGAAAACGCAGAACACGGTTCACGGGCAATAAAATATCTAAAACTCTGTGTTTAAACACAATTCCTATTTATACAGGTTTTATTTGTTAATCTTTGTAGTTAGTTAGAAGGGTAGGTAGGTAATTATTTTATTCATACTATGAAAAAGCTCGTAATCTATTTACTATATTGAATACATTCTTTCAGTGTTTAACACATTTAATTGAACATCATAATGATAAAAATAGAAAATTACTATAATCGACAAGATTATAGCATTTTTCTATAAAAGAAGTATTGAGCCTTGGATGGCTAAATCTAGGGTTCGATAGAATATCTAGTACTAATTTCTACAACTACTATAGTCTAAACCACAGTTTAAGAAAGAGTATGGTAGGTACTACACACTATAGCGTAAGCGTCACGTCATAGTGCATGCCATGCCTATTTTATAAGAATGTCACAAACGCAGTTCGTCACGTACGCAATTTGTCATCCTACGAGAGATTTTCTCAGCAGGTCACATTTGCACCACGTCACAAACACAGTTTGTCACAAACGCAGCGTGTCATAAAAGCGGCTCATCATAAACGCTGTTGGTCACATTTGAAAACTGTTAATCAATTTTCTTTGCATCACGTGACCCACGTTATCGTAAAGAATATTTAAAAGCATACATTTTGAGACGACTTAAAAAAAGAGTGGTACGGTGTTTGATCCCTTAAACTACATTTTCCACCAATTTTGATGATTCATTAACATACTGGAACCCCATAATTCTGGGAAGGTTTAAGGGGCATCCTTCCATAATACCGTGAAATTCAGTAAGTCTGTTACCATTTTATTTCTTTGACACTTTTTGAGCAGAAAAAAATAATGAACAATCTACACGACACGAGAAGTGATTTGTATTTTCTAGAAATCTATTTTAATTAATAAAACTGAAGAAAAAGGAATGTAAATTCAACCCTTTTTCTCCAGTTGTTACCATTTTACTCTTACATTGTTGTTCGGAAGAAATTGTAAATTTACAATATACTTCACAATACAACATAGAATTATTTTGTTTTCTTCTTCTTCTTCTTCTTCTTCCTGTCCTTATCCCATTTGGGGTCGGCGCAATATGTCGTCTTCCTCCATTCGTCTCTTTTAGCCGTCATTTCAGAGCACACACCTTTTTTACACATGTCATCTTTCACACAATCCATCCATCTTTTCTTTGGTCCTCCTCTCTTCATGCAGCCATCCACATTCAGATTTAACATTCGTCTTGTAATATGCCACTCATCTATTCTCATCACATGTCCATACCACGATAACCGATTACCGCGCAGCTTTTCATTCACAGGAGCCACTTTCAAACTTCCTCTAATATACTTATTCCTAATCTTGTCCATTCTAGTAACCCCACACATCCATCTCAAAATTCGCATCTCTGCTGCATGCAGTCGTTTTTCATCCGTCACTTTAACGGCCCAACACTCCGAGCCATACATGACAACAGGTCTTATGATGGTTTTTATATATTTTCCCCTTCAACTTAAGGGGGATTCGGCTCGATTCGAAATGATTTTGTTTTCTTATTTTCTGAAAATGCATAATTTTTTTCAAAGAAAACGCTTATTTTCTGACCTGAGCCACGCGCTCGTTCACATCGATTAGAATGGTAATTCGTGCTCCCGAACGGATAAGCCTTAAGTAGGTACTCTAGCATTTCCCCACTGCCTTGCTTGCATTCCACAAGTCAAAACATTTTTGCGGTCGGTTCATTTCAATTTCATATTCAACGATAAAAATAAATATGTTTCTTATTTAATATATGCTGGAGAATATTTTTAAATTGTATATTGAATAAAAAGCTTTCTCCAGTCTCTTGTTACATGAGGCAGGCAACTGAAATGCATTGAAACCTTTTGGCCTCGTTTGCGGACGAAACTTGGATGCTAGCTAAATTAAATGCAAAAGCTGTTTGCAGCAGAAATTTTAAACTACTGGCACCTTCTAGATACCAATACAATTATACAGGTGTTAAGAGGATATAACCATTACCACGCTCCATACAAACTAAGTTTGATTAGATTTTGGATATTAACCAATTAAACTCAAAGCAAACACGATGTTTATGAATCAGTGCCTGTGGATTCCGATTTTTTGTTAAAATGTATAGTTTGAATGTTACTATGGCTCAAAGATTTTCATACAAATCTTATATTAATCCTGGCATTGAATCTGTATATTTTGACGGAAATGTAACAAAGCACAGACAAAGATTAGTATCTAAATTTTAAATAGTAATATTGAAAATAGGACTTAACTTCGTTTTAAGCTCTTCTCGGACTACGCAAATATTTTAGCGAGTTATTTAGTGGCTAAACATTGTTAAACATAACACAATATAGCTTAGAAAGATAGTTGTAGTTTGGGTCACTGAGAATCCCGAAAGGAAGTCTGTTTGGTTGTGTATGTATGTGAGCATTGTTACCTTATCACTACATATATAATATGTTTTGAATGAGTGATAGACATACATTAACTCAAGATCCTAATCGTGTTTTGGTGTGCATAAACTTTTCCACAACTATCTCTCTAAATAACGTTAATTAAAAGCCTAAAAAAATTATGTACTCACATATAAACACTTTTGTAACCCTACTTAATACAAAAAGCCTTTTCAAAAAAGTGTTCTATTAAATTCACAATAAGCATTATATTGGAGCGACAACAGCTTCGAACGCGGCACTGTGGCACCCCTAATTAATATCCCCTTAGTTACCATTATGTAGGACATGAGTGAACCCACACACACAACCGCACATTCTCGTGCTTGCAACACCCAATTGGCAATATTGATTTTTCTCTAGGAACGCATCTTAATTATCATAAAAGGAAATTTATAAATATGGATGAAAAAATTTACTGATCACGATGAGGCACTCGTTATCAAACTTTTAGAAGTATACTATGGCGGAAAAAAATCAGGAGAAATCATATTGTGAGATGAACATTGTTTGTTGCAAGATTTTGGCAAAGAAGCTGATATTTACCACTGTATTGTAGACAACGACCAGCCAGACGTTCCACCCACGCTGCTATTTAGAGTAACGCCCACATCTACCAAATGTCTATATAGGCTCTCATCGAGGAAAACAGCGACCATAAGCAAACGTTGCACCTACCTGTTGATGGATCTCCTTCTAAGCTTCAATAAAACAGCTACTTAACTTAATTATGTATCTAAGCCACGCTAAGCCTACTCAATTAAAAAGCACAATTCATAACGTTACTTGTTAAAATAATCACATCATCCAAATAGACTTGACACAATCGTAATCACGAAATCGAATCGTCGACGCTTCTAAATTTAAAACTAGATTTTACTTGATGTAACTGATCAGTTAAGTAATATAGGCTTATTAACAAAGCTTGACAGGTTTTGTTACATGAAACTACACTATGTACACAACAGTGAACATGGATTCGTTAGTACGCATGCGTGAAGTCAACTGCGCATGCTCGTATTTGACATCAATATGACACCATCTCGACAGAAGGTCGACATTGGGCCTTCAATGGATGAAGGTGAAATTCATGAATGAAGTCGAATAAAAGCTTTATCACGATTCAACAATTGTGTTGTCCGTGATAATATGATCTTGACGTTTGTTTCTTGAGATGAATGCGATTGTAGAAAGCAGGGAACGTGACATAGACCCTGTTATTGTTTTAGTCTTGTACTTCTCAAACAAAGAGTCAGTTGTTAACTGCTATGCCACTGTTTAATATTAATTTTTTAATGTGCGAAGGTGTTTTTTCATACTAACTTACATTTTTATTGTATTTTATTAACTATTGTCAAGAACTGTAAAATTGTTGATTTAATAAACCATCGGAAAATAATTCAAAGCACAGTTAGAATGCATAAAATGATAAATTAATGTTTAATTTATAACATTAAGCCCGGCTTGTACCAACATGTACAACTTGTACAACAATTTAGTGATAGTTCTATCCTTCACACTGCTCATACAAAAATGATAGTGACAGAATCGTATTTAAACATGTTTAAGCCTAAATACTTTTTGGTGCAAGCCAGCCTAAGGGAACATACGGGAATGTAACGTATAAGGGAATGAAACAGGCCTTAATTCTATTGGAATTAGGCAAAACTGGCACAAAGATCCATGGAGCGTTCCATGCGCGGCATGCCGCTAGTGGACCGCGTATCTAAAGTCGAAAATCGTCGAAGAAAGACGTTAATAAGCGAATGAAGAAGCTAAAGTAGAGATGAATGGGACAATAATAATTGTTTGTCAAGAATTTCGGTGGGCAAAAGTAACATAATACTGGCCCAGGGAAGGAAGGAGGTCTGAAGGCAAAACACCAACACGATGGTCAGACGACATTCTAAGGAATTAAGGGGTAGTGGATTAGAAATGGAGCAGATTAACACAGGACCATGAGAAATGGTGCAATAAAGACGAGGCCTTTGCCCAATAGTGGCAGTGGTAGTATTTAGGCCCATTTGATTGATTGATTTTAATTCTAATAAACGAAGGAAAGCTGCATGAGAGTCCGTTTTCTTCATTCACGATCAATGTCATGATTAAAACTGCTAATACAAGGTGTTACAGAAATACAAATAAATATTTAACGGGGTGGTTTAGACCATCAAACTGAACAATTTTCAGCTGAAAAAAAACAGCTGTCCACTACATTTAGCTCGGGTAGATTTGTAGTTTAGTATGGAGCATCAGATTTTTTATTGCGATTAAATGTTGATCCGATAGTGAAAGTTATTCAGTTTGATGGTCTAAACTACCCTCCCCTTAAATGTTTATTGTAGTTTTGAAACACCTTGTATATACTCTAGAAAATAGATAATACATAAATTCACATGCATAAACCCTTTCGTGGTGATCAGAAACCATGCTCCAACTATCAAGTAACTTTTTAAGCAGAAGTACCTTTTGAGGTTTTAGGATGGTGGATTTCCTATCACGAAAACACAGCATAATAATATTAATGTTCTTCCCTCAATAAAATAAAAACCCTAACGGAGACCTCTATAGTCCAAGAGCTGAAGTTCGATGTTTATCCAACTAAGGAGCCAAAGAGCCGAAGTTGGATGTTAACTGAAGAGCCGAAGCAAATTCAACGGTGGTTTGTGTCAGCGACGAAACGACTACGAGAGCGAAATGTTTCAAAGATTTCACGTCAGATGGCAGTTTATTTAATATATTCCTTGCAGGTGTTAAGCAGGTATTAAGCTGGGTAGTACGGGTAGTTTAATCTGGTCAGTATACCTACATTTCTATCATTATAATATTTTTTATGTTTTATTAAAATGAGTCTTGAAAAATCGGACCAGTAGAACCAATATCGTCACTACCCGAAAATATTATACTAACATTCTGTGGTCTAATGGTTAAGAGTATTGTGTTCTTGACACGGAGGTCGTGGGTTCGATTCCCACGGGGGCCACCTAGTGATAGGTCACTTTGTGCGTTTTTCCCCAGTTGGTTAGGACATTGAAGATGATTCCGTGCTTCGGATGGCACGTTAAGCCGTTGGACCCGGCTACTATCTATCGTGGTAGTAGTCGTCACATAAAAACCACGTCAGAGGCCGAAAGGCGGTCTGAATAAACTCTGACACCAGGACTTGCCTACTCGATAAGAAGAACATTATGGGCATTAAATTTTTCCGATTATTACGTTGCCTTCTCTTCTCATTAGTCTGTATTACTTGTACTTCCAGTAATAAACCCTAAACCGTCAACCTAATTCAATCAAATACCTGACCATTCTATTCACATTGTATTTCTACATAATGCTAGGTACATAACGTCAGATAATGTTCCCGGCCATCCATCCCGACTGACGTATGTGAGCGTACATCAACGTCTTACCCTCCTCGCTCCATTACGCCACTAATCGCATAAGATTCCAGGCTGATGCTTCTAATTAATAGGTTATGTACCGTCCCTAGATAGTCTTCTGAGGAAATTAAATTAGGAAGGACTTCTTGACTGCTAATGGGTGGTAGGTTAGGTTTTTTCTTACTGCATTAAAGTAGTAGCCCAGTAAAAATACGGGTCCAAAGGAAATAATTTATGGTGAGCAATTTTTTTTTTCTTAGTTCGTTTATACAAATTTGTAGAAAATGTTTAGTTGGATAATAAAAAAAACTGCAGTTATAAATTATTTACTTTCGCCATACAAGCGCACCGTAACTTTACTGGGCCATAGGTAATGTTTGTTAGTGTGATGACATTAGTCTTCTATACTTCTTAAAATTGAGTCACGTTGAAACGGTAGAGAGTAGTATATTCCTTGCGTTGAAAGTTTTGCTGCGAGCGCTTGTCTACTGTGCAGTGTTCGTGCGGTTCGCGTTTTGGCTTGCCACTAGGTTCCGCAGCCCGCTCTCTTCTAGTTTTTGATAAATATAGTCCAAACTGTGATTAGAATAGATAGTCCCACAAACTACTTGACACTGGCGGAAATGCAGTGCTAATGACACAAACAAAAGTCATATAAAATCGTATAATTGTGGCTATATCGTGGTGCTAATGATTTTGCCAATTTCTATTTAAAAAATTCAAATGTGCTCGACGTTGTTCGGTAGTAATTTATTTTTAGATAATCTCATGGATAATTTTACACAAAACTCACACTTGAACCATCACATAATGGTGGAGTCTCATTGTAGGCCAGACAGAAGGGACCCAACACACACGACCGCCCAGTAACAGACTGCAAAAGTCACTACAATTATAATTAAATGCTACTTTCAAGCTAATTCCTTAGACAACGCGGTCTGCGTTATTAATATTATAATGATCATGGTTCGTAGTACAATTTCAAGAACAAGTTTATACTTAGCCAAAAGTTTGATAGACAGGGCATGTAGGCACCGTTATAACATATTCAGGCAGTTGGAAGGACTAAGTAGTACTAGTTTACTGTCTAGGTAATTCAGACTCAGTGTGGGCCAAATTTTACATATAGTCGGAGAAATCTACGGATTTTTGTATGGAGAAGGTTGCATTTATTGCACTTTTGGTGATAATTTGGAATATAGTAGATAAATACCTGAAAAACATAAATTCTCAATAATCCCCGATTTTTTATTGTGTATTATTGAATAATTAAGACATTTACAAAACATTAAATTTAGGTATGAACAAAAAATGGAAAACTGGTGATTTTGTGCAAGATGGCTTCATTCAATACGTTTTACTTATAACAATAATAATCCCCGGTTAATATCGTAAATTTGAGTAGATATTTAATATTTTGTAAGTCTTCAAAAATGATAACCTCAAAACTAAATTATTTACTGTATGTTAGTACACATTAAATTTGCCTTGTGATAATTAACTGTCCAAATAAGCTTGCCCTTTGTACATTTATATCGATTTTAAAGTATTTCTCAGGTTCCTGAGCCAATATAACCACCAAATCTCGACAAAAATGTTATAAACTAACAGTAATATTATTTTAAACACAATTTACTAAAGTGTCTTTAATGCAATCTCAAACCTTATTTTTCCTAGACTAATAGGTACGTGGGCTTCGCTCATTTAGCGTTATCTATTATCGAACAATTACTTTTTCGTTTAGTCAATAAGTCCGCTAGTCTAGAATTTTTTAAGTAATATTGAAGCGATTTTAACAGTCGGAACCCATTAAAAGTTCTAGACCGGATCAAATTTTCTCAATAAGGAATCCCGACTGTTAAAATCGCTTCAATATTACTTAACAGAATTCCAGACCACTGGACTTGTTTTTTTTTTCTTTTCATTTTTTATTTAAAGTCAATTTTTACACAGACGACGTTGATTTTTTTTCTTAGTAATCGAGCCTAATCTGCTACCGAACTACTAAGAGTGTTTGTCTCTGTAATTCGGTACCGAACTTTTAAGACTAATTTGTTAATGTGGGCAATGGTGTTCTTTTCTAATTCGCACTCGCACTTCCTCAGTATGTTACCTCTACCTCTTCTTGTCAGTGCGAGCCCTTTTGTATGAAGTGACAAAGAAGTTTCCAGAGCAGAATTTCGTGATTAATAAGGAAGAATTAATTGAATTAAATTAACGATTGAAAAATTTGTCTCGGGCGGGACTTGAACCCGCACTCTTACAAACCGGGGAAGTGCGGGGGAGTGTCTTTAATTTGATTCGAAATAGCACAACATGGCATTAACATGTTTATAATCAATAATATTTGAAATTAATTGAATTGTTGAATATACTACACAAAAAATTACAGCTGACGGCATCGTATTTCATGTTTGGCTGTAGAAATTCAGCGAAATGTTGTCATTCAAACTTTTTATACATACGTCTACAATAATTTCCAATTAGCGTTTGATAAATCTGCTACAATCGGAGAACGATCGCATCTTCAGAACGCTTGAATGACCATGTAATCTTCCTTCCGATGTTATTAGTAATTCCATTCTGATATAACGTAAGCTTATCCATCACTATAAGATATCATTTCTATGCTTAAGGAACATAATTGAAGTACAGAGAACAATGGAAAATTGTATCTCCAACAGTGATTCATCAAAATCAATTAGTAAAATGTTATTTGAGGTGGTTGGTGGGACTTACATACTATGGTTCAAATGTAGTTAGTAACTAGTAGGGGTTACAAGATGCTTGAAACCTTCTGGTATCACATTGTATAAAGGAATAATACAGGGTATTAGGCAACTGGGCAAATACTGAAACGGTGAATTCAGAACATCAAAATGAACAACTTTCACTATAGAGCTAACAATCGAAATGTATGGCGAAAAAAACCGCAGTACCATACAAATCTACAGTACCTACCTACCCGACTTCGAAAAACATTATTTTTTTTAGAATTTCCCGAGTTTGGCTCAAGAGTGAAAGTTGGTCAGTTAGATGTCTGAATTCACTGTTACAGTATTTGCCCTGTTGTTCCTCATAGGCGTTTTAACTTTATTATTGGTTTAGCTAAAGCAACTAGCTGTGTACTACACAGCTAGTTGCTTTAGCTAAACCAACTAATCAAAGTGTTTTTATTGATTTCTCGATTTTCTTCATTGAAGTTTTCCATACATCTCACTTGAATCGAAATCGTGTTTATTCATCCACGAACGAAAATGAGTTCACCTACGGATTGAACGAGCTTCGTGCTTGGCTTTCTTCAAGACCTGGTTTATGATATCAGTGCTTATAGATTAATCCTATTACCCTCTCTTTCCCTCGGGATATACTTCAATGTCTCAGGGGGTGACGTGACCCCATTTCACGGTTAATTGCTCCCGATTTTGCTCTTTGTCTCTTCTAATAATTTTGGTGGATGTTGAATATTTTATACAATCACTCGTGAGATTGGAAAAGTTTGGTGGAGTGATCGGTAAAACAGTGTTTAGAAACAGTGGATTTACAAGAATGTTTACCATGTTGTAGAAATGTTGTTCTATCTGGATTTTTAGGGTTCTTTAGTCAACCAAGGAACCTTAATACTTTAGTCCATTCTGTAGGTCTGCTGTCATGCTTTAAATACTTCCTCATTTTTGCACACATTTAAAAGATATTTGACATGAAAAGAAGTTCTATTAACCCGAAAACAGAAATGTAAGAGTTATGAAAAAAAATTGTTTAACCTCCTTCCCGTACAACGATAAGGGATTAAAAAATTAAAAAATTGTTGCTTTGCATCGAATGAGGTGTTGTTGAACAGGTCTTATACAAATTGAACAAAACATTTTTAAGATTCTTAGTCCTATATTTGCGATCAAAATTAAATATGTAAAAATTATCAAACATTAAAGACATTTAAATTAAAATAGGGGTAAATTCGGAAAATAATCATTACGGCGATATAATCTTTACCTGAATCGCCTTCTTATTTATGACAACTACGAAATAAAAGTTACTATGGAAAGAAATTTTAGTGAAGTCTTAAAAATAATAAGCATGTCTCGTAAGTCGAAATAGTTACTTCTTAAATTATTATTACCTTTCATAAATCTTTTAAACTCTCCACATAATTTACGTAAATCTTAAAACCCCAGGATTCCTATCTCCAGTTCGGGATTTTCACAATGCTGCATAAAAAATACGGTACCGGAGAGCGCACTTTGTTTGGATTGGCTGATGAGTTGTTTGTCTTGTAAACGAGACCCGTATTTATTATATTCTTTCTTTACTTCCTGGTTGCTATCGAAGTCTATCTCTGGTTTTTGGGCGACTTTTGTTCAAGAAAAACGGACATTTTTAAATAGGTAGTCGTAAGAAAAATGGGTTGAAGAAAAAGTTGTTCAATTAAGAGTTACTTAGGCTCAGTGTATTACCGTCTGTCATATCAATCAGTGTAGAGTTCATATAATAAATCATCATCATCAGCCTACAAGCGTCTCACTGCAGGGCACAGGCCTACCCTCAGGGATGGTGTATGGGCGTTAGCTCACCACGCGTACCCAATGCGGATTAGTAGACTTCACATACGCATCGAAATTTCTTCTTCTGCGAATTTCCTTACGATGTTTTCCTAAACCGTTTGAGAGCAGTCGGTAATTACAAACTTACGTTAGAAAAACTCATTGTTACATGTCATGTTCTCCGTGCGGATTCGAACCTTTGCCCGTTCCTCAAGATTGAGTTTCCGTACTCTCCTCAATGCTCCACCGATGTTCTAAATAATAAATAAGAAATCGAATTTATCAAATCATAAACAAAAGAAAAACAACATTAAACTTAAAAAACTGAAAAAAAAACCAGTCCAGTAGTTTAACAGTCGGGACCCATTAAAGATTCTAGACCGGATAAAATTTTCCCAATAATGGGTCCCGACTTTGAATGTCGCTTCAATATTACTTAACAGAATTCTAGATTACTGGACTTGTTTTTTCTTTTCATGTTTTATTTAAAGTTAACTTTTTACGCAGACGGGTTTTTGATTTTTATTTTGTATAGTTTTTTTTTCAATTTTAAATCATTATAGATCCTAAATGGTCATTCGAAATAATAAGAGAAACCTAAAGATGATTTTCAAATACCTATTCAATGATGTCCCATTCAACATAGTTCGTCATTTTTTATTTTTTATTTTTGACAATATAGGTTGTCGCCATATTGAATTAAGTTCAAAAATAAAATGAAATGAAATTGTTAATTTTCATTATTTACTGTCATGTCTTTAATGAAACTCGTAAGATTAAGGTAAATCGATTGACGTAAGAATCAAAATCGGCCCACGCGTTTGGTCTCTTGTGTGCCACAAAGGAACAAACTTCCATACATACATACATAGGCTGATAAACACATTACCCTGCCTATGCGTCGCGCAGTCGGGTAAATATTGCATCGGTTTAACATCCAATTAAATAAGTTACTGTTTATTAACATCTAAATAAAAGTTTAAACTGTAATCCGTTGCTAGTCTAAACCTTACCTTTCGAACACTACTATTATAATGCGTTTCAATGTCAAGACAAATCCAGGGTCCGATAGACGGACGCCCACTATCGGATCCCACTAAAAGATGGATTAGTGGGTAAACTGAGATTAATTACATCGGCCCAGAACAGATTAGACGTGGACTGGCATGCTTAAATTCATTATGCAAATGAGTGATTGGTTTATTTAACAGAAAAAACTCTTAAGGCGCAATAGTAAGACGAAATACCTTGGAGGCATCTTTTATTTTTCATTTTTCGTCTAGATTTATACAATTTACCGAAACCAAAGTCATACCTCAGTATTCTTGGATAGTTTATCTAGTGAAATCATAAATTTAATAACGATTGGAATTACTTCACTCGATAGAAACTCGTCACAAAGATGACGTATTTTAATAATTTTACTCGTTTTAGAAGAGCTTAAATAGTTTCAGATTTTTGGTATTTTTACTCACATAATCACCATCTAGTGAAATCATAAAAAAATCTATAAAAATATATTTTGTTAATTCTTTTGATGGGCTGGGAAATGGCGTTTCTCCTAGACAATATTCGTCTGAACCTATAGCCCCTTAATGAACTTTATGTGACTTAAGATATCTGAAAACTTTTGGTTAAGGCCTCATAGAAAATACTAGTTGAATTAACTTGGGGTAGCATATCCCAGCTTAGCAGAATAAATTATGCTCACAGTGATATTCGCTGAGTAGGCAGTCGGTAATATTTTAAATATTCAACATAATCTACGTTTTCCTAGTAGTGCCTCCGACTAGTGTAACAGGCAGTGAGCCCATTGTCAATTTTACACAGCACCACAGAATAGAAAAAGAATTAATAATAATAATAATAAATCTTTATTTCTTCTCACACACAATATTAGTTTAAAAAAGGCACAAGATGGCATGTAGGACGATAGACTTAAGTATAATATTATTAATTAATTTATTAATAAATTAGGTATATTATATCAATTAGATAATACACAATTAAATTTTATACAAATCAATAGAGCTTGTAGTGACTTATTTATCATCATCATCAAGTCTTGTCATCTCTCATCAGGTACGAGTATATGAGGACCAAAATTTCAATTCTCTTATCTTCCATTTCCATCTCTTTCTTTATTGCGGAATAAAATGTATTTCAATCATAATTTAATCTCCGTCAGTTATAAAAAACGATAGGTACCGAAATGTATTTAAAACTTTAATGCATATATGTATACCATATAACTATAATACATTTTGGACTTTGACAATTACAATCCCAACTTTTTTGAACGTTCAAAGCTCGTCCTTTTTATTAAATATTTCGAACTCTTACATAAACTATGAAAAGATTTTCGTTCTTCGCTAAGATTTTTGCAGAAATATTAATGGACTGAAAATATTACCTTCATTTTGATATGACAGTCGTATCTCTAGTATAAATGAAAATGGACGGGTACTCTCAGTTATTAAAAACTTTCTTTGACAAAAATTATTTGGGTTCTATCAGTTTTTTAGATAAGAAAGTTTTAAAGATAATTTTTCTATAGCAAGTAATTTTACAAAATACAATTTTAACTAAACGCTCAAAATTATAATTGGTAGTTCTCATAGTTGATCTCAAAATTATGGTTGGTAGTAAAAGTTGTTTATATTGATGGGTACTTTCACCCCTTTGAGTTTTCTGAAGCGCTTCCGTTACACCCTGTATATCTGTTAATAAACTATTATTATTCAATAAACAATAGGTACAAGTAAAGTTGGTCGGTAGTTTCTGTTTGAGTTGTCATTATTTTTTGTAGGGTATTAGGGTAAACAGTAGCATTACTTTATGGGGTACAATCAGTACCCATAATACCGAACAACATTCCCTAAAAAATAATAGGTAAACAAAAAAACAAATTTACTTTACACACTAAATACAATTAGCTGAAAAGTTTAAATAGTTTTCTTAGGAAAGGACTTCATCGGATTTGGTCCAAAATGTGAAAGTGACGGCCAAAAAAAAAATCAATATTCTTTTAGGACGTGCCCATCTAAACATTTATTATTATGGCACCAAAGCTGTAGATCCATTGTCCTTGGTTTTATTTGTGTTCGAAAAACCTGCTTTTTCATACATTTTAGATTAAATTCTGTTAGAACTAGTCCGTCTCAGAACTTTTTAGTGAGGCGCCAAAGCTGTAGGGCTATTTTCCTTGCATTTATTAAGGTTTGAAAAATCTGCCTTTTCATACATTTTTGATGAAATAAAACTAACAGCTACAGCTTTTGTGCCATAACAATAAATGTTTAGACGGACAAGTTCTAACAGAATAAAGTGTTAGTTTTTGTTGGTCAGCACTTTCACATTTGGACCAAAAATGTATGAGACGCCGATGTTGTCGTTTCTCTATATTCCTTTGAAAAAGTTGTACAGAATCATGAGTACAATCGCCTATTAAAGTAAAGCAACTGCATAGCATAGCATATGTTCACGACTATATTCCCCGAGGGGGTAGTCAGAGATATTTTGAAAACTCAGAACATCCACGTTTCACTAGTAGTACCGAATCTCGAAAGCAACTGTCTACCCTTAAATCCTGTATAATAAAAGCCTTGTAGCTTCTGTTTTGGGTCAGAACAATGTATACACCTATAAGCACAAACAATAGGTTTAAAACCTAGCCTACACAGTCCGGGACTCAGAAATTATTTCCCAGATAATCCCGTACGTTTAGTCCGCGACAACACCTATTGTTCCAACATGTGCACGTTGCAGTAATTGTACGAAAATTCTGTAAAACATATTTAGTCCAAAACAGGAATTTAAGCATAAGCTCACGACTATATTCCCCGAGGGGGTAGTCAGAGATATTCTGAAACTACAGAACATCCCCGTTTCACTAGTAGTACCGAAACTCTGTCCAGTGTGACGGAGAGTGAGCCCGTCGCCACATATTGGACAGTGGGTACAATACATGCCTCGTACAAGATATAAGATATTTTATTCAGTATAGAGTTTACTTCGTCTGCACAAATTATAAATCAGATTTTACGTCACATCATCAAACAAAAAAGTTTCATCAAAATCGGTTCAGTAGTTTTTGCGTGATGCTGCTACAAACATACAAATAAACAAACAAACACACAGACAGTCAAAAATTCTAAAAAACGTTGATTCCGTGTACGACACGACAACGTGTAGTCCGGGATGCCTAAAAACCATATCGTAATCTTTTTCGTGTAAATATCTTCAACGTATAGACACACTTCTGTTACAATTTTTATAATAGTTTATGAGTTTCTATCGCGATGAAGAGATATCCAAATTATTATTAGAGGATTTCTGATTGCTCAGGATGTCCCGGACGTATCGGGGGTTCATTACGTCACTAGGGGAGACTCGCTTCGTACTCCCCACTAAATTGTTAGTAGACATTTTAAAAACCAACCTTATTTCATATAAACTACAACTTGCTATTATATATACGTCGCTAAACTACGTTATTGCATGTTTGCGCTTGCATTACAACTTCATGTTTTGTGCCAAGCCAGTCGAGATACAGCAGTGTTAGGAAAATATAATTATTCTTAAGGAAATACGACCTTAACTTCATATACTTACGTCTGAAGTCAACGCCTTTGTAATTTATTAAGCAGTTAAAGTCTTACGGAAAACGAATGGAGCTAAACTCATTCGGTTCAGAGTGAGTATGGCGGAACAAATTATTGCTAAGGATTTAAATTTACTAAATGGTTTATTTATCTAGGTACCTAAAAAGAAATTAATTAATAATTAAATATTTATTTTCAGAACATTCATCATAATCAATTTTTTGTCATCTTCTTTGCAATGCGAAGTGCGCTAACTTTGTAGGTACTTTAAGAGTATGTACTAGAATATAAGAGTGTAAGTAGATAGATTACAAGTCTTACATAAAATCTTAGCAAATTTTAGTCCGAATTGACAAAACCCACACAAATCAAGAGTATGCTGTTGGATGGCAGGTTGTATGTTATTAAATAAAAATCGTTGTATTTGGTATGTTTACCGTCAGCACGTCTAGCATGATTTCTCTACTTGCGCGCGGCTCGCCTTTTTCCCATACTACAAGTCGCGGCAAGCGCGGCTTTCGCTCTTCGAAACGCGCGGGAACAGGTTATTTTCTATGCAGCGAAGGCGCGTCGCGTGCGTGTAGAGATATCATGCTAAACGTGCAGCTCGTGGGCAAAAGAGCTCTTTAGGAGTTATTTTGGTTCAGCCATTTTTGAAGCGTTGTTTGTTGGTCTGGCTCTGTTATTTATAAGAAATCAATGGTTGGTAGCTATATAAATGTTTCAGAGCATGATAGAAGGGAATATAGTTCGGAGTTTATTTGTACTATAAATACATATTTTATAGTTTTATAATTTTGCTGACGCTATTTTCAACAACTTTGTTTTATTGACTTGCGTCGTATCGATGCTGGCTATAGTGTCTATACTCCATTCCAAATAGCAACGATATTTTAAGGCTTTTTTGAATTACTGAAACAGAGATTTGAAACAATTAACTCTCACTTATTCTTACAACAGCTTTAGTAATGTCCGAGATATGTCGGATAGTATATCTTTATTATAAATAAATCATATTTGCTAATCAGAATTCGCCAGAAAGCTATACAGGAATCGGAAAATCTTTTCGTCCTTATTTGGAATGAAGTATAGTATTTTTTTGTTTGATTGACTTTCGATGCGCCTCGATATGCTTACTACTAGTGACTACTTGCTCAGTGCTTACTACTAGTGCTGTTTTTTGTTTTAATGACGTGCCTTGATATGCTCGCTTCTTAGAGAATAGGCTCGCTACCAGTGCTGTCGTCTTTTCTTTAATTGACTTTCGATGCGCCTCGATTTTCTTGCTACCTACTATACTCCATTCAAAATAGCAACGAAATTTTAAGGCTATTTTGCATTACAGAAACAGAGATTTGAACCACTTACTCTCACTTATTCTTAGAACAGCTTTAGTAACGTCCAACATATGCCGGATGATACATTTATCCAATAAATTTATTACATTTGGTAATCAGAATTGACCAAAAAGCTAAATATGAATCGGAAAATCTTGTCGTCCTTATTTGGAATGAAGTATAGTTTGGTTAGTACTGTTATTTATTCTATGTTGCAGTGTTTTTATTTAGTAATCGTAATAGAGTTAAAAGCTGAAACTCTGCGATAATTCGCCAATTCATTTATTAAAACGTAAAAGGCAATTCATTCGAATAAAAAAAATCTTAAAAGCAAACAGACATTATGCTAAATAATTGCGACTTAAACAGAATGTGTGGAAACGCCATCCATTACGGCCGGCGTGGCGATGTTAATTCCTGTTTTAATTAAAAATAATTTCTTTCCACCAGTGGACACTATAATTAATGTTTCGCGGTAACAAAGTATCCATTTAGATGCAACTAGTGGCTTTAATTTCACTTTTGACGCATTTTGCTTTCATATCTTTTGTGTCGTTAATTTAAGTGGATGATTATCTATCTTTCATCATTAACTCGTGCTTTCATGCTCGCTGGGAATCTCGTACGCAAGTTACGGTAAGTAGTAAAGTTTTTATCGTTAAATTAAACTTAAAATTTTCATCATTTACAGCATGGACGACATGCCATTTATCAATGAGTTTTTATAACTTATGTTCGTAATACCGAATGCACTCAAACGCTGAAGGAAAACATCATGATAAAACCTGAATGAATACGCTAAAGAATAAATGCTGATACGTATGTAACGTCTACTATCCACACTGGGCATTAAATTTAATTAAAAAGCCGTGGTGGTCCAGTGGCGAGTAACCTTGCCTACCGTGCAGGAGGCGATGGTTCGATCCCCGTCCCGGCCGACTCGTACTAATGAGTTTCGGAATTAATTTACGATTTGTAACACCACAGGCTTGCTCGGTGAAGAAAACCATCGTGTGGAAACCTGCATGCTTCAATTTCGAGGCATGTATTGTACCCAATGTAAATCACAGTTGGTAGACGTCCACTGTTGGACCTGGGCCTCACCCAATGATCGCCCCAACGACCGGTCCGGCGCTGCCCTCATCCAACGGGTTCCCGCCGCTTTCATCAGGTCGTTTATCCACCTTGTTGGGGGCTTGTGGGACATGGGAGGGACGCTGTGCTTTCCAGTATGTGGAATCCTTGAATTGGATAATTCCATTTTAACCTTTAACCACTCCTAGTGATTTAACTCAAAACGTTAAACGTTTCGAATCTCGTTCTAAGAGGGAAGTGAGCACATATCAGTGATTTAAACAAAACGTTATAACAGCGCAATTGTGCACATTAATGGGTCCCGACAGGTGCATTGTGCTAGAACCCGCCAAGATAATGGTTATGACTATAGAACGCTGGTTCAATGGCTGACTGGAAGGAATTAAATAGTTTAGAAGTGATTTTGTTATTTTTATTTCTAGTTCTTAGACCTCAAGCTTTGTTAAAACTGCCTGCAAGATAACATAACATAACATAAATATTCTTTATTGGCAATCCAAAAACATACAGCGATAAAAACAGAATAATAGAAGGTAAGGGTACAAATGGCGGTCTTATAGCTAAAAACGATTTGTTCCAGACAACAACTTGCTATGGCGGTGTAATAAATAAGATATAAAATGTATATAGCTTACAATACATACGAGTATATAATAATACATATAGGTATATAAATATATATACGCATACATAATATCTCACAATTAATAATGGTTACATTAATAACCATATAGTAGGTAATGGATCAAAATGTCAAATTAATAATAATGAGTCAGAAGGTGAGATAGTGATCTCTTACTCGTTTTTTAAAAATGGGCAGGGAAGGAGCTTGTCTTATAATAAGAGGCAGATCATTCCATAATCGGACAGACTGCACTGTAAACGAATGATCATAGGCGGACGATGTGGTATTTGCCATAATGATAACTGGTAGTTGCCGCAATGTTTCTGACCACGCTGGAGGAATTATGGTCGTGAGTTTATGCTATTTTTTATGACTACGCGTGTAGCATTTTGCTACGGCGTAGCACTAATCTACCTAACAAAGACGATAGATATTTCCAAGGTGATAAATTGTTTGACGGCAACTTTATAGGACCAACATTTGGCTCGAGTAGGTTTGCAGTTTTGTATGGAACAGCAATTTTTTTTTCGCTATATCGATATTGGTGCCATAGAGAAGTTGTTCAGTTTGACGGTCTGATCATCCCCATAAAAAGTGTTAGCATAATATAATAATGTGTATGATGAATAGGATTGAAAACTTAAAAAATCTTACGCTTTCCAGAGTAAAGTTTTATTCGTTGTTATGGAAGTAGCACCACGTCTTCAGAAATCTGAGTACTTCGCGTCGTGGTTTCGACGACAATGTTCGCTTAAATCTTTTGTGTGTCATACAATTCTTGCTAATTGCTTTGAATTTCAAAACATTGTGATTTTTAGTTATATCTTTAGTGTGCGCATGAAGAAAATAAAATATCTTGTCGCTTTTACTAGAATTGTATCGTACGTACGTAACAAATAGGTATTCATTTTGGTAGACTACCAGAAAAGTTGGTAAGTCATTTTTATTTATTGCTAAAACATTTCTAGTAACCAAAATCTGTTTCCATCAACTAAGATTATATTAAAACACAGCTATCTTAACATTGTTAGGGAGCGCCTACATTGGCCAATTTTGCGAAGCTTTCGTGAGTCGCTCTACAGAGTTACAGTAATTGCTCGCTTGTAGTATTCGCTAATGTAGACGCACCCTTTTCTATTTCTTTCTCCATGTAATTGCAACAAGACCAAATCTCACTCGCACTCTGAAATATGAAGTTTTCAGTTGGGAAAAAATCATAACAATAAAAAGAAAGAAAAAGAAAATAAAACCGGTCAAGTGCGAGTCGGGCTACTCGCGCACCGAGGGTTCCATACCACACAACATAGATAACAAATTTTTTTTTTGTTCGAGACCTTTAAAATGACATTGACTCACACTTGGCCGGTTTTTATTAGTTGTTGTCATACTGTAGAGTTTGCTCTATAATCACACCAAATTTGACGCTTTTATGTATTACAGTTTTTAAGATAGAGCGAGAAGCAAAAACATTGATAAAAACTAGTTTCTTGTATGAACCCCTCTTAAATTTTAACTTTTTGTCATTTTTATTATTTGTAAACAATTCTGCCATAAAAACGCATATTCTGTGAAAATTTCAACGCTACGCTTCAAAAGTTACAGCCCTAAATAGGTAAGACGGACGTACGAACGGACGGACGAACGGACAACGTAGGTTTGGTAATAGGGTCTTGTTTTCACCCTTTGGGTACGGAAAGCTGAAAAACAAAAAAATCGAAATACATTTTATTTAACAATAAAATATGACTACATGTTACACCAAAAAAATTTAGTATACAATACAAGAAGGATAGTTCCTAGCTACAGCACGTACATTCCTAACACTGTTACGAAAATACGTGACAAAATTCTAGTAACGAAAAAACTGAATAGTAACGTTTCCCTGCATTACATTTATGAAAATTGAAACTCTTTTTGTACCCTCATTTTTTTATCTACGGTGTTTTTGTGTGCGGTGTGACCTGTTTTTATTCTCGTGAAGGATTCTTTTATTTTATAAATTATAGTGAGTTCTGAAATATTTATAATCTTTATAGAAGTCATAAATTGATAGTAAGTAGATGCTCATAGGATAGCAAAAGACAAAATATAATGAAAATTCCTAGTCCCTTACGAACATTTCTTCTCCATTGTTTGCTTCAGAACCTTCATTCATTAGTCTCTATACCCTCAGATTTAAAATATACAGGGCGTAAGTGACCGCCTAGCAAATACTGAAACGGTGAACTCATACCATCAAACTGAACAACTTTAACTATAGAGCCTACCTCAGAAAACGCGAAAAAATTATCAGCATTTCCATACAAAACTGCTGTACCACCTTCCCGACTCAGATGTGCTGGGTTTTTTCGCGTTTCCTGAGGTGGGCTGCATATTGAAAGTTGTTCAGTTTAATGGTCAGAGTATTTGCTACCCTTTACAAGATGTTACAAAAATACAAATAATCATTTAGGGTAGTTTAGACCATCAAACTGAACAACTTTCACTATGGGAACAATATCGAAATCGGGAAAAAAAAAATCTCATGTTTCATACTAAACTACAAATCTACTCGAGCTTAAAGTGTGGAACAGCAGATCTTTTTTTTGGCGGTTTCGTCAGTGACAGTTGTTCAGTTTGATGGTCTAAAGAACACCCTAAAAAGTTTTAAATGTTTATTTTTACTTTTGTAACACCTTGTATATGGGCATTTGTCTACGAGTCTTACCCAATGCTAATTTGCGGAATTCATACAAGCATCGCAAGTTCTTCTTCAGCGTTTCCTGATGATGTTTTCTTTTCCCCAAATGCTATTAGTGCTAAGATTAGAACATCAATTTGTTCATAAACTCATTGGTCGATGTAGATCTGTTGCTCTCAGCACAAAAGTTGGGCTATAGGTACCAAATGTTGAAAGGAGTTACTCGCTTCCTAACCAAGTGAGTAATAATTACCTTAACTTACTCCATACACCTGTAAATGTTATAATTTTTGTCCCTGGTAACATTGGTTACGTGAAACTTATTTAACATTCCACACAGCGCTTGCTATTACCCTATCACCCCGTGACAGACAGCCTGTAGATAATATGGACGTGACAAATTTATTTTTTATGGTATCTGTATATCTGTAGATATTTTTGTGGAAAATAACAGGTTCCATCTACATTTGGTCAGCAAAGTTGAATACGAAATATTAGACTAATGACCAATTGGTAAAATGTCGACTTCCAGGATGCATTTTTTCACTTCTTTGCAGTTTTTTTTGTGATATTTTCAATTTCAATTAATTTGGTTATTTTTACTCCTTGTAGCTTTTTTCTAAAAATATTAAATAATTTTTCGTATTGAATTTACAGTAAAAATATTTTTTTGTGAATAAATAGTATCCTATACAATCCAATCTCTCTGCATACCAAGCTATATGCAACAACAACGCCTGTTAACGGCAGAGCATATTGAACTGTTATAATATTTGGTGAACAACTTCTTGAGATTATTCACATAATAAATCGATTTTTATTTCTATTTCACAAAAAAATACTCGTATACCCACATTCGCATTTACAACATTAATTTAGAATACGACTAATTTCGCACTGGTACCTATAGAGTCCTCCTTAATATGCTGACACTTTTTAAGGGGATGATCAGATCGTCAAACTGAATAACTTTCTCTATGGCACCAACATCGAAATCGCGAAAAAAAAATCTACAGTTCTATACAAAATTGCAAACCTACTCGAACCAAATGTATGGGAAAGCAGATCTTTTATTTGCGATGTTGATGTTAGTGCCATAGAGAAAGTTCTTTATTGTACACAAAGACATAATAATATACAAAGTTGAGAAAACATGTACAAAGGGAGAGCTTATCTCTGAAGAGATTTCTTCCAGCAGACCCGAAAAAGAGACAGTTAATAATTACAAGGCAAACTTATTGTGTACACAAACAATAAATAAATTATACAATATATACCTACAACATACAATATATATAATTATGTATATATATACTCATGGTAGAGAGAGATACTCTTTCGCCCTCTTTTTAAATATAGAAAGTTGTTCAGTTTGACGATCTGATCATCCCCTTAAAAAAGTGTCTGCATATTAAGGACCCTGTATAGTTTTCGGCATTACTGTCAATTATACCAACATTTTAAATATAATTGATGAGCACCAGCCGTGTCCAAGTTTTCCTTAGCTTTTTAACGAAAATTACTGAGAAAATTTATATTCAGAAATTTCATTCTACTCGTACCAAGCGTCAAGTAACAATAGGTACCGATACTTTTTACGTTAAAAAAGGGTCCCCTGTTTTACATAGTGACCTAGCAACAGGCCTTTTACGTGACACATTCAAGGCTTTTATACGATCGAGAGAATCGCATATAAAACGTGTTTTTTGAATTGGATCATCGTAAAATTTTATTGCTTGGTTGTAAAAGGTTCTTTGGTATGTAATACGAAGAGAGTGGAGACAATTATCTGATAGTTCTTACAATAAGCACTTTAAACCAACCTACGTTATGGCCTGGTCTTCAGATTAGAATAGACGACACGTGATGCAAGGCGACTGACACTCAGTTGCAGAAACGCTCATTAGACTTAATCCTCCATTAACTCTCGTGCTAGCTTTTACTACGTCAACAAGACAAAAAGTGCAAGCAAGAGATTTAATGGAGGGTTAACTTTAATTAGCGTTTCTGCAATGGAGTGTAAGAAGCAAAACGTCTCCTTTGAAATTTTGTAAGAATGTCGCTACATCCGCTCTCTTAAATAAGTAGTTTTATCAGTTTCCACCCCTCGAAAGAAAATGGTTGTAAGTAATTTAAACTTAAGTGGCTTCTAGTGGATAATAGTGTTCCAAGCCGAATTCTTGTATTATTAAAACGTTGTAGGCAAAGTAAAATCTTTCTCCACCTTTGACTAATTATTATAAGGACTAGCCTTGCGGTAGCATTTCCCCTCTGCCACGGTATAAGCACAATTGATCTTGTGCATTTACATTCAATTTTACACCTTATCACTAAACGAGACAGCCTATAATTGCGAAATAATAACTTCGAACTTAGAACGTTTGGGGTTCACACGAGACTACTTTTCATGATTTTTTACATTCAAAATTAGAATCTAAAGTTATGGGGAATAAAATCCAAAGTTGCGGATTTCATGTTACCTCGCCCCCCGCAAAAAGTGGCAGAAATGTTTGTTAGTAGAACTACACGCGTAACCAGTCCACATATAAATAGTCAAAGTTCTCCACGTATGTATAGGTACATAAGTGGTGTGAGTATAGGTACATTGGTGTGCAATACTACCAGTATATTTGCATGTAACTAGGAAAAATTATGGCAGGTGGAGTAAAGCCTTAAAGAGGATAGTTTTTGCTGCGCGCTCCATACAAACGGAGTCTGGTTATATTTTGAATACTAACCAATTAAATCCACGTTTCACCAGTAGTACCGAAACTCTGTCCAGTGTGACGGGGGGTGAGCCCGTCGCCACTTATAATGGACAGTGGGTACAATACATGCCTCGAAATTGAAGCATGCCGGTTTCCTCACGATGTTCCTCTGAGATTTCAGAACATCTCTGACTACCCCCTCGGGGAATATAGTCGTGAGCATATACATACATATACATACATACCAATAAAATTCAGTGTCAATTTAAGGCACGATCTAGAAACCAATATCTGTGCTTTACATTTGTCAGATTTCCGTTAAATTTATATTTTCAAAGTTATGTCTATGTCCTACTCCCTCACCATTAATCGTGTGAGGAGGGCTTTGCCATGCTCGTATAGGATATTATTTTACTTACCTAAAATCTTTGCAAAGCACCAGATATAAAATAAAATATATTTCCAAAATGAGCTACTAAAAATTCTAGCGACAAAAAATTAATTTAGGAAAAAACAAAAACAAAAGAGGGCTTTATGATATGAAAACAAATACAATTTTTCCGAAGCGTAAAAGTGGCGTGGTCCCGGTCCCAAGCAAATCTGATTACATTGCGTAATTTCATTTTATCAACGAAATCTGCAGAATGGTTCTCACCTCGATTGGGCCAAGAAACGATGAGTTTTGAGCATTTTTTTAGAAAATTTTGTACACGAATTTTTTTCTGCCACTACTATCTTTCATTATGGGATTAGGAATCTTGTTTGAGTATTATTAGATTGTGCTTCTACATAGACAAAGATTAGATAGGTACTATTTTCCCAAACTAAGATGAATACGGATACAGATAGAGAACTAATAGAATAAAACCGGTTTAGTGCGAGTCGGGCTACTCGCGCACCGAGGGTTCCGTACCACGCTACCACACAACAAAATTTTTTTTTCTTAGACTTTTAACACGAGACCGACTCACACTTGGCCGGTTTTTATTATTTGTTGTTATACTGTAGAGTTTACTCTATAATCACACCAAGTTTGACGCTTTTATGTATTTTCGTTTTTACGATAGAGCGAGAAGAAAAAACGTTGATAAAATCTAGTTTCTTGTATGAGCACCCTAAATTTTAACTTTTTGACATTTTTATTATTTTTTAACAAATTCACCGTAATAACGCAAATTCTGTGAAAATTTCAACTGTCTAGCTAATACGGTTCAAAAGTTACAGCCCTAAATAGGTAGGACGGACGGACTGACGGACAACGAAGGCCTAGTAATAGGGTCCAGTTTTCACCCTTTGGGTACGGAACCCTAAAAACTATTTGTAGGTAAGTATTTATTATGGTAATGTGTGTGTAACATTACATTGATGTAATATGTGTGAGATCGAGTTCAGTAAATTTTAAATTTTACAAACTAATTATTTAATATTATGAAAAAAATTACCTATTTTGAACCATGATAATTCGATTCTGCTCTCGATTCTAAACAAACAACTTTTTAGTTTTGCGTTAATTAATTAACACGTTATATAATAAAAGAAACATCTGTTTTGTAAGAAAGATATAGAAGATGATAAAAAACGATATTCAAAAGGTTTCTTGTTTCCTATTCGATTGTAATTTCGTTTAAAAATTGTGTTATAAAGTTTAGCCTATTTTTGTAATTCGTTTAAAGATATTATGAATTTCCAGGATCTGTCATTATCATCATCATTATAAGGCTAAGAGATTTTTTTTAACTCTAACAAAATTAAAATAAAAAATATTTTTTTTAATTATTTGTTAGGCACATTGGTAGTCAAGTGAGATTTATCATAATATTGTATTAAATGTTTTTAATCAAATATCTCTCAAATTACAGTACAATTTATACATATATAATAAATAAATCAACAAATTCTAAGTCTGCTGAGTAAAGTTGCTCAAATTCCGAAAAAAGTATTCAAGCTAGTTCAAAGGTTCTTGAAAATTCAATAAACCACAAACTGACGAATGCTTCTATTATGACCAAACCTTAAATACTCTCATAATCTAAAAATCTACAAAGGAACTAGTAACTATTAAGTCTTATTCTGTAGTCGTAAAACGGAACAATGTTACGTTTGCCATAGTAAAACAGCATTTAAGTTATATTAATGTTTTAGTACGCCTGCCTACACGTGAAACATTAATATGACTTTGTAGTTACCGCTCACACCGAAAAGAAATCTTGTTATATTATAGTAAAGAAAGAAAGAAAACATATTCAAAAAACACTCAAACATCCTTTTTTTATTAATAAATCCATGGACTCTTGCTTGTGCGTATCCGCCTGTGTCGGGTAGTGTGTGGGTGTCTCTATTCCATTTTAATGAATATTTTTGCTACAAACACAGCTGAGAAGAAATCGCGGAGCCTCGTGTCAAGCAAAAACGCGAACCACCAGTACACCACGCGAAAGACAATCGCTCGCGGCAAAACTTGCAACGTGACTTTGACATAATTAGCTACGTCGTAGCAAATCGTAGCAATAACGTAGCATGTACTACGTGGACGACCAAAACTTGAATCAGAATAATCAACTGTAAGTAATTGCAATAATTTTTATTTAATTAAGTCACTAATTAAACTCCAATACTGTTCTGATTTTATGAGTGATTGATATTTTATTCTCCTTCTTCTTGTAGTATAATACTGAAACTCTGTTCAGTGTGACGGGGAGTAGGCCCATCGCCACTTATAATGGACAGAGGTTACAAATACATACTTTAAAATAAAACATGCATGATCTCTCACGATGTCTTCTCTGAAAAGCCAGTGGTGTTACAAATCGTAAACAAATTCCGATAAACTCTTCGGTGCGAGTCGGCCTGAACGGGGATCAAACCATCGCCTCCTGTACGGAAGGCATAGACCACATGTTATTGAGAATGGAATAAAAAAGTTGAAAAAGAAATATAAATCGGTGTAACAACCGTCCACTTTACCATGTCAGTACTGACGCGTACAAAATTGTTTTCCTGGCAGTACGTCGACTTCGTGACACGAATGTGCGATCGTAGGTACCTACACTTGTTTAGTTCACGCCACTCTTTGTCACATCTGGAATATTTCCAAAATATTCCCTACTTTCCGCACCCTGTTGCTTACACGCGTTAATATTTGAATAGCTGAAGGCTTGTTTGTTAAAAAAACTTTTTCATGTTATTTTTAGCGAACGATATTTGACAGAAAGGAGCGCGTAGAATACTAATGTGAATTTAGTTTTCGTTTGGCATTTAAAACTAAGAGGGTGGGAGTGAGTTATACTCCTACTGGGACAGTGTGGGTTGGTGGATGTACTGAGAACAGTTTTTCTGTCTTGGGGTCGTAGTACTACAGGTTATATTATTATAACTTGTACTATGTAGATATTGTTTGTATTAGACGTCGACGCTATCATTAATTCAATAGCTAGATGAATGTTCAAGCAAACATTAAACTAAATCTTTGATACTCGTATTAGACACATTTAACGCCAATTACATTTTCGCGAGAAACGTTATGTGAACACCAGCTGAATTTTTGTTGCTGCTGCCGTTTGCCACACGGTATTGTCTGACAAATCTCATAGAAAAACAATAAAATAAAATAACGGTTCACTAAGCTGTCGTTTTATTGGTTTCTCTTACCGTTTAAATAATACAACCAAATCTTTGATAATCATAACGCCAATGACATTTTCGCGGGTGACGTTATGTGACCACGAGCTGGATTTTTGACGCCGATGCCATTTGCCACACGGTATTGTCTATCATGTCTCATAAAAAGGCGAATATTAAAAAAATCCCGGTTTTAGTAGCAGCCCGTAGTAGCATCCCAGCTTTAGTAATTTTTGACAATTAACCTTCTCTCACCGTTTACAAAATAAAACCAAACGAAATTACAGCAAAACCACAATCAGCTAACACAATAGTCGACTCGTACCGTAAATGTTACCGAAACAAACTAGCTTTGAAAATAAAATAAATAAAGCGTAACGTACAACGGGACGGCGTAATCGACGATGTAACCAAACTGATTACGCTGAAAGCGCGCTTTCGACCGCACTGCACCAATTTGTGTTTCACCAAAGTAGCGAAACGCATCAAATCATCCCTTACGTCAATCGGGTAGAATGAGGGATTTTGGGTTTTGGGTGAAATAAGTTGCTACGATGGTTCAGATTTTGTTAAATTGGTCTTTTGGTATCTGTTTGCGTGAATTATGGAGCAGAAACGTAAACGTTTACTAAATTAGTCCATCGATTCAAAGTCACTTAGCAAGCTAAGGAAAACTCGATGTTATAGCTTACGAGTGTTTCAGAGAGTTCGGAAATTAAAATATTCAGCAAACTCTCTAACGTGGCACAAGTCTGGTTTAGCGGCTGGATGAGGAAGGACAAGCAAATCATTTTGTAAGTTGGCAAGCTTTGGGAGTGACCTGAGATCGGCAGTCGACTTATATTGATGATATACATGTATATTACTGTAAACAAACCCTAGCTTAAGAATTTATATTGTAATAGTCATTAAGTCGTGTTATCTTGCAGAGTTTCTGGTCGCATCTTCTCTACAGCGACAACACGTTCCGACGTGGTGGTAGCTTAAAAAAGAATTGACGTTTAATAAGTGTGCTTCAAGCTCCTATATATTGAATAAATTATTTTGACTTTGACTATAGAATAAAACTTCAGTTTTTTTTCGAAGAATGCAAATCGCATGATGATACGCCTAAAATTATATTGTGGATGGTTTCTTGGATTGGATTGGAGGTGGTGGATCTTGAACGCAAAGGCCAATAATATGTACAGGCGGCTGCCCACACGGCGTGCTAGCTACTATTTTGATATATATGTACAAATCCAACCTTCATAATTATAACGGTTTTTTGTACCCAAATGAATATTTTTAATCAGTGGTAATTTAACGAATCCGGATGACAAAAATCCTTTACCTTTCTTTAATCATTTATTAAATTGGAAACAGTTGATTCGTTTCTAAAGATAGAAACTCAAATAAAATAGACTATTTTGTCCATTGCCTGTTAAATTCTTCCAATTGATTAAGCAAATTTTATTGAAATCTGGTTTCGAGGAACAGATATTTCAATTACGAAATACCTACGAGTCTTTTGGAAAAGATGAAAACTTCAATTAGAATTTTCTGCTACCAGCTTCCTCGCGAATTCCAATTTCGACGAATATTGAAATTATCCGGGTGAGATGTTAAAAGAATATTATTTCATTTCCTAAGCCTGTTTCCGATGACTATAAAAATAATTTTATACGAAATTCTTAATCCTACCATCGATGATCCAACTCACAAAGAGAGAGGTTATTTCATCAATTAAGACTCACCACGTCATACAATAACAAAACCAAAAAATGACACATGTCTCTAATGTCACCTTTGTATGCATCGGTTATGCTCGGCTGTCATACATTGCCGCTGACATTCTAGTCCCTTCAAATCTTTCAAATGTATTCGGTCACAAAACAGTATTGTAAAACTATTAGGAATAACTTAGTGGTCCCGTTATTAGCTTACTGAAGCGAAGTCCTGTGTATACAACGTGTTAATGAATTAACGCAAAACTAGAAAACAGTTTGTTTAGAATCGAGAGCAGAATCGAATTATCATGTTTTAAACATAGGATTTTTTTTTCAGAATATTAAATAATTTGTTTGTAAAATTTAAAATTTACTGAACTCGATTTCAACCCATCGCACGGGTTCGCCCCCCACACTCACCCTACTTACTACCAAAACAGATTCTTAAAATGTATCCACGAGCACGCTAGCGCTTTAATTCATTGCTGAAATGATTACAAGTCATTTTTGCCTGAAAACTTAAAATGCGAATAACTTTCAATTTTAACTATCTCTTCTAATGAAATTATTGTTTCAATCTAATTATTTTGTTATTAATCTGTTGGGGTGTATGAGGTTTGTATAATGTAATTGTATTTAATGATAGTTTTTGTGTAAAATTAAACTTTTTATCTGACTATGCGAGAAGCAGTTTATTCTTATATCTTTATCACCTATCTAGTAGCCTATCTATACATTTAAAACTGTTCTGTGACTGACTGACTAACTGAAACTGACAGACAACGTATAACCTAAACCACTGAAGATAGAAACATTTTTTTGAAAACAGTAATATTCTACAGAGGATGGTTGTGATGGATGAGGTGCATTAGGAAAGGATTTTTAGAAAAAAAAACCCTAAAGGGGTGCAATGTGATGTAGAACTTTTCCAAAATCCATGCGGACGATGTCGTGGGCAAAAATTGGTAATCGTATACAACGTGTTAATGAATAAGCGCAAAACCTCATACACCCCAACTGATTTACAACAAAATAATTACATTGAAACAATAATTTCATTGTGTTGATAATTAAAATTTTAAGTTATTCGCAATGAATGAAAGCGATAGCGTGCTCGTGGATACATTTTAAGAATCTTGTTTTGGTAGTAAGTAGGGTGAGTGTGCCCGTGGGGTGGGTCAAGATCGAATTCAATAAATTTTAAATTTTACAAACAAATTATTTTGAAAAAAATTCCCTAGGTTAAATTTGTTAATTAGATTCTGCTTTCGATTCTAAACAAACTACTTTCTAGTTTTGCGTTAATTCATTAACACGTTGTATATCTGAAACAATATTTTCGTTATCAATAATCAATTTCAATCGCTTAAAAAGAAATTTCTCTAGCACGAAACAGTCTTAAAAAGCTTTGGTTTCTTTTATCCTATATTTAAAACGATGTTATAACATCACGTACTTAAATAAAATTTTTCTTTTAGAACAAAGTCACATTCACATCAACATAAATATTAAATGAAATATGTCAAGCCACGAAATCTCTACGTGGGAGGGATTGATCTTTTAGACGTAAATAGAAAAAGAAAATTGGAAAAGTACCCTTAAAGTAAAACGTATAAAAGGCTGAGCTAAGAAATTTTTCACTGTCGCCGAAACATTTTGGTCAGTTTCAGAACGGAACGTGGTCCGTATTACGTATTCCGTACATTACGCATTCTACCACGTAAACTTGGAGCCTGAATTCCTTTACCTCTAGAGTAAATGTACCTGATTTGTTGTTAATTGAATTACATTTCCTACGATGCCGACAATACGTTTACATGCTTTCGTAATTAGTCTTTCTGTTTACGCAGTTTTATTCACTGAATCGACCGTTGCTTGCTCTTCTTTACATTATTCTAAAACGTAAAGCATTTTGAAGTAACGATATTATCATTAACTATAATAAACCACAATCAAATAATTCCGAAATCCAATCATTTTTAAATCTAAACACACGCTATGTCTTAAGACCAGGGTATTCAATCAATGTGTCCTGCCTATACACACATACAGTGCCGAAACATGGACGCTAACAGAGCAAAACATTCACAAAATAAAAGTAGCACAGAGTGCCATAGAGCGTACCATATCACTAGTGGACCGAGTAGGTACTTAACGACGAAATTCGATGAAAACCGAGGTTGAAGACGTGGGTAAGCGGATCACAAAGTTGAAGTGGAGAAAGGCAGGACACTTGGCTAGACGTCAAGATGGCGGGTGGACCAAGGCAATATCAGAGTGGTGGCCAAGAGAGGAACGGAGGTCAGTAGGCAGACCACCAGCATGTTGGTCTGATGATATTGTGAGGGTGACGGGTTTGCATTGGATCAGATTAGCACAGGACCGTGAAGAATGGCGCAATAAAAGGGAGGCCTATGCCCAGTTGTTGGTTGATTTGGGTTAATTTGATTGCTAATGTTTTACGTCAAGCATGTAAGTCGGTATTTGCTTAAATAGATACTAGAGCTACGTTGCAAGTTTTCCCGCGAGCGGTTGTGTCATTTACGTAGTATTTGAGTTAGCCATGAGGCTCCACCTTCACTTCACCGCTGTGTTTTTATTTTTACTGCAAATACATTCCTTGAGATTGGGATAGACTCTCATAAACCACTTGGGAGTACAGAAATGCAGTGCTAGTCACAAACAAAAGTTAAATAATTTATAAATAAATAAAAACAGGTAGATAACGAACACAAAACATAAAATTAACGCCAAAATCAGTGCTCCTTTTGAATGAAAATGACAATTTATGCAGTTGATAACACCTTTTTGTGATAATGTTCTAAGTATTTGTAACGAATTTTGAAAACAATTTATATACTTCACATCGGGTCTTGCCACATTATCTATCCAGTTTGCATACGAGTTCTATAGTATACCTATAGTCTAGGAAAAATAAGGTTTGAGATTGCATTAAATACACTTTAGTAAATTGTGTTTGAAATAATATTACTGTTAGTTTACAACACTTTTGTCGATATTTCGTGGTTACATTGGCTCAGGAACCTGAGAAATACCTTAAAATCGGCATAAATGTACAAAGAGCAAGCTTTTTTCGAAAGATATTTCTTCCAGCATATTAGCAAAATAGACAGTTAATTAAAACAAGGCAAATTTAATGTATACAAACAAACAGTAAATAATTTGGTTTTGAGGTTATAATTTTTGAAAACTTACAAAATATTAAATATCTACTCAAATTTACGATATTAACCGGGGATTATTATTGTTTTAAATAAAACGTATTGAATGAAGCCATCCTGTACAAAATCACCAGTTTTCCATTTTTTGTTCATACCTAAATTTAATGTTTTGTAAATGTCTTAATTATTCAATAATACAACATAAAAAATCGGGGATTATTGAGAATTTATGTTTTTCTGGTATGTATCTACTATATTCCAAATTTTCACCAAAAGTGCAATTAATGCAACCTTCTCCATACAAAAATCCGTAGATTTACCCGACTACTACATAATTTGTTGTTCAACTGTGAGATAGCGTTAAAATTTTTTTTTTGTGGAGACAGATATTGTGGCTTAGATTGTATAGGTATATACAGGGTGTAACAAAACACTCTACTAATACTTAAGCCAGCTTCAGACCATCAAACAGAACAACTTTCAATATGGAGCAAAAATAAAACATGGAGCTAAAATTAAAAAAATGTGCTGTCCCATACATTTTAGTCGAGTCGGTACTGCAGTTTTGTATGTAATGGGACAGCAGATTTTTTATTTTGTCTCGATGTTGGTTCCATAGTGAAAGCTGTTCAGTTTGATGGTCTGAAGTACTTAAGTATTACTAGGGTGTTTTGTTACACCCTGTATATCAATATAATATTTTAAGGCTTATTATTAAGCCCCATGTATCTGTTGTAAAGAAATATAATATTCACAAAAAAAAACACTAAAACATTCCAGAGATCATCTTTTTCAGAGTTCGAAACCCTACCTCGAAGCACAAATGAGAACCTAAACCATTAGTATATGCTGGACAACTTTGCTTCCAATAGTACTCGTAAATATAGCAAAATTATCCAATCACGGGTATAATCCACGGATATAAATAAAACTACTTAACCCAACCAGAATTTTGCCGCAAATTCTAATAAGAAGGATTTCGCAGTGAAACTGAATTAGCCTACTTCACCCGGGGAAAGTGATTGATCGAAGGGAGCACGGCCAGTGGCTATCATCTATATTTTTCCAACATTACAAAGCTTTCGACAAAGATTTTTTTTCCGGAATGCGAAGTTGGTGTGGAAAATATATATTGGTTCGGTGAAATGTTTGATAGTTGTAATTTGATCACTGTCAGTAAGTAAATGTTGGTAGATTTTTCAAATTGTTTTCTGGATACTTATTAACTCAAGTAAAGTTAGTAAAAAATCAGATACGCAAATAAAACCTGTTCAAGATGGTGAGGCATTTCACGAAAAATTTCGGTTTTAAATAGAATAACGAAATATAAAATACAAAAATACAACTTAAAATGATTGATTATCTCTCACCACAAACAAAGTTACCAAAAACAAAGAAAAAATATTATATTACAGGAGTTTTTAGGCTGAGACTGGGATTTGATGAATATTTGTACATTTTGTTAATAGACCAGTAAATTTTTTTTTCTGTGTTGTATTGTATTAACAAAAATTAGCATATGCTCACGACTATATTCCCCGAGGGGTAGTCAGAGATATTCTGAAACCTCAGAACATCCACGTTTCACCAGTAGTACCGAAACTCAGTCCAGTGAGACGGGGGGTGAGCCCGTCGCCACTTATAATGGACAGTGGGTACAATACATGCGTTGAAATTGAAGCATGCAGGTTTCCTCACGATGTTTTTCCTTCACCGAACAGCCAGTGGTGTTACAAATCGTACATAAATTCCGAAAAACTCGTTGGTACGAGTTGGCCTGGACGGGGATCGAATCATCGCCTCCTGCACGGCAGGCAAGGTTACTCGCCACTGGACCACCACGGTTTCTATTCTTCGATTAACAAAAATGAACCTGTAAATAAAGGAAACAATGATCAAATTACTTTAGTCATTCAAATTTCGTAGTAGCACTTCCGAATTTTCTACAAAATTTTCTATAATCACTTACAAAAGTTTCCATAATTTATACTTTGTTAGAAAGCTTATAAATTAGGCAAGTAATTCCCATAATTTGAACGCCAAGTGATCAACATTTTTTTCGAGCAATAAGGTCTACCGGGGTAATTAAAGTAACTATGGAGCAATTGCACTTATAAATTATGATTCATTTTCTTTTCTTTATCTAAATGTAAATGAAGAGAAGAAATGAATATACCTTACAAGGTATTTTATGAAAGAGTTTAAAAAAATATATCTTTGCCACCTACCTGCGATTGACCTATTATTTGTGAGATGACGGATATTTTAGGTAAGCGTTTTATTTTCATAATAATTATCGATTCATCAGCTTTCAGTTTCGACCACTAGTTAACTGGGTTTAATTTATTTCAAATGGCCTCTAGTATCACTTCTTTCAAGGAATAGGTCGAATTACCAATCACCCTGTATAATTCTAGTCACTAGGTCTTTTTCCGCCAGAAATGAGGCCAAGATACAGAGACTTCTTGTGAATAGAAATTCTTTGAACGTGAATTACTATGACATACGGGAGCTCAAATTTCGCCTCTACATCTCAACCCAAGAGTTGGATTTATACCTGAATTCGATCACCTAAGCTATTCCATGAAGAGCACCAAAACAGCGACTACCTTAATGTAAATAAAGGAATTCTTTTCGAAGGATAATATTTAAACTTAACGAGATTATAATAAAAGAGTCCTTCACGTCTGCGCTTAAAAGGCTTTTGTCCCAGTCTTACCAAAGTTATCGATATCTAGTCTTACGATACCTCAAGTCTCTTAATTGCAAAAAATGTAGTCATTATCGGGAACAATGGCTCTTGTTCTACGCTTCAAGCTTCAGATCCGTTAAAGTTAGGGTTTCCAGTTGGTTCTGTCTCGTCGATCGTAGATTGTCCCGACATTTCATAAAAGATGTCCAGACTTCCGACGAAATAAAAATATCCCGATATACAGATTCAAGTTCTTAACAAAACAGAAATTTAAAATTACCACCTGTTTTCAAAATTAATTGAACAGAATAAGTGGAGTATGTACTTCCTTTCCGTTCCGGAAGTATGTATTTCACATTTGTGGCAACGTAATAAGTGGGTGTTTATTAGTTATAAGCATTCTTGTTAATAAGTTACCTATGACATACATTGAGTTTCTTTAAAATTTTACCTGACCAATGTAGGTATCTGCTTTGTACTTATCTGTCGTAGCATACAAGGTGTTCAAATACTTCTGCGCAGTTATAATTTTCAATAAATTGTTAACAGTAAATGTAGCCGATTATATCTTAACATGTATTTTGTCATAAATATCTGAACAGTTAATTTTCAATAATTTCTTAACAACGTTATTTAAAATTTGAATGTTTAACAACAGATTAAGGTATTTTTTTCTAAACTGCTCAGTTGTATATGATCACCCTGACTGCGTAGATATATTTGATGTTCTAGTCGTTCAGATATTTTTGTTTGGTAATGTGAAATGAAATTATTGAAAATTAGATCTGCTTAGAAAAATTTGACCACCTTGTTTGCCACGATGTATCTGATGGCAACTGTACTACATGAAACTAATAAGTACTACGTATGTGCTGTAGGTTTTATGGTGGCGAGATTTTCTTTAAAAACCGCAGATTAAAAAAAATTAAGAGAAAAAGCATTTTGGCTCGTAATATTTATTTCTCCCAACATTAATTCCAAAATCCTAGATTTTGCCCAGATATTTTAGTCTTCCCATCTGGTAACCCTTGTTAAAGTTACACTGTATTTAGGTTTGCAAGTTGATCATAGACTTTAGAATCTCACTGCAGGTCAAAGGCTTCCTTTCACTAATGAAGGTGAGGAAGTGTTCGAGCTTATATAGGTCTACCAGATTTTTTTTTTAGTGTAAGTAAAACTGGGGTAATTAGATAAGGGCCCTTGACACACTGCGACTTTTTGCAGCGATTCTGCATCGATTCAGTCGCATTGCAGCATCGATACAAATGCAATATAGCTTCAATGCAAACGCGATATAGCCACGATGCAACACGTTCGTAAATTTACTGTTAATACTCGCCGCGGATCAGTGTGATAGGTTTCATAGAATTTCATACAAATAATTCTGAAACTCGATTCTTTCGCCTCCTTTGGCTCGTTCGCTGCGGATAAATGTCCACCTTTAGAAAAATATGTAGATCTAAAAAAATCTAAACATTTGATAGATATGATTATAATCATTCATTCATCATTCTTTATAGGTATCTCACGATGCTACTGTTGAAATTTATTGAATTTGAAATAATCTGAGGTATCTCGTAAGTAAGTATTATTATTTTAATAATATATTTATACAAATTATTGCAGAGGCAAGAGATTTGCCTCAAAATTGTACCATCTATTGTCTCTGCCTATCCTAGTGGTACAAATGCGCAGGTATGTGTATGTATGTATATGTTCAAATTTGTTCCTCTTTGCGTCAGCAATTTTTTTCATATTGTATTTTTTCATATCGAACGTAGCGATGTAGTCATACACCGCTCCATTCGATAAGACAAAATATTACGATCATTGACGGGTTCGGTAGACATACCAGGGCACTTCGCCGACACTGGTGTGGTCCCTCATAGTCCGCAGTAACAAGCAGCAACTGCTTCATGAGCAAACTGTATAACACAATAAGAAAAAAAGGTAAAATATCAACATGAAAAAAATCAAAAAACATTAATATAGCAGCAATTTTACAAGTAGGTATTTCGTTAAGCCTTCCTTATCTACTTTATTTACCAGTTTCTAGGGTCCACTTATATCCCGTCCGCGCTCTTCAGAACTCACGTTCGAGTTGGCCAACTTTTTCCGAAGGGACAACTTCTAAAAGGCATTTACTAAGATCATCTAACCCAAAGGGCATGCATAAAAGGGCCTGCAAAAACTTTTCCATTTAACTTAGCTCGTGTCACCCTGATTACTTGTCTTTACGTATTGTACAGTCTAACCCATCATTTTAGTTTAAGGCTCTACCGCCCGATTTTAACGTACAATTGGGTAACTTTGTTACTTTTATACAAACATGGCACTTTTTAAGCAGAAAACAACATTGAACAATCTACAGGGGAAGTGATATTAGGTCGTAAGTATATGGTTTTTCTCAAAATCAGTTTTAATTAATACAACTCAAGAAAAAGAAATCTAAAGTCACCCCTTTTTTTTCAGTTGTATCCATTTCTCCTACATTGTTGATCGGAAGAAAATGAAAATTTACAATATAATTCACAATACAAAATACCGTAAGGTGGTCTGATAAAACTCTGAAACCAGGGCTTGCTGCCCTCAACATAGAATGATTTGATTGGAGCCACATCGATTAGTATGGATAATTGTGTTCCCGGGCGGATATGCTTTAATATAGTGTTATAGCAGAAAGTAAGACGGTAAGTAGACAGTAATTAGTGTCAGAATGGTAGCAAAGATCGTACATCAATAGGCAAATTACCAGCACGTCGCTCGGATAACTTTGTAAAGATAAGGTTTGATAGGTAAGGTAAGTCGTGTATAGTATTAATAATTTGATTAAATATACTGTACACATAAGTGTATAGGTACATAATCTCAGCGTAAGAATTTATATTGTAATGGGCATGATCTTCCAAATCGACCTGTTTTTTTGGTTGAGTTTTAAGGCATGAAATAGTCGTTGTTTTAATCTAGAAAAAACATATGTTATTTTTCATGAACTGTTCTTGATTATTTTGTGGCTCAAAACAAGATAGTTATTACTTCTCTCGATCATAAAAGCATGCAAAGATAGGTAAGTTTATGACTATTTTTCAAGTTTTACTTAAAAATTATTAACACTACAAATAAAAAAACACTGAATGTCTAAATTATTCTCAGGCTAGTTTTTTCCCCCACCACCCAAGAGAAAAGATATTGATGAAAAAACGTATTTTTGCGGACTTGCCTTCAATTGAAGCGGGATGGCTAATTGCAATCTTACGCTTGTAAGAAAGTGACACTTGCACTCGAATAATCCGCATCTTCTCTACAGCGAAAATATGTACGTTCCGATGACGCAGTGTTACATTTAACAAAACAATTGACATTTAATAAGATTTCATCATTCATCATTGTCTTTTAAAAGTATGGCAATATTTTTATAAGATACCAGTTTTTAATGTTGACTGTACTAATCCAAAATTCCAGCAATGGATGGCGGAACAGAGTTAACAAGGTGTATCAAACTTTGTAACAAAATGCGTGTTCCGCTAATTTGCTCTTTTTTGTGGTTATTACAGAATTACCAGTACTTCCGGGTCGTTCGGATTTTTTCATAGCTTTTTCTTTAAATGCTTTTTAAATTTGTTTTATCGTACTATGATGAAATACAAACCGGTCAAGTGCGAGTCGGGCTACACGCGCACCGAGGGTTCCATACCATACACATACGTAACACAACACATTAACTGTCAACATTATTTTTTTCTCCGGGACCTTTAGCGCAAGACCGACTTGTACTTGGCCGGTTTTTATTATTTGTTGTATTACTGTTATCTGTAAGAAGTTTGCTGTTAAAAGTTTGCTCTATTATCCCACCAAGTTTGACGCTTGTATGTATTACCGTTTCTACGATAGAGCGAGAAGAAAAAACATTTATAAAAACTAGTTTCTGGTATGAGGACACCCCCTTTATTTTCAACTTTTTGATATATTGATTATTTGTTAGCAAATCCGCCGTTCAACTGCCTAGCTTTTTTGATTCAAAAGTTACAGCTTTATAAAGGTAGGATGGACGGACGGACAACGTAGGCTTAGTAATAGGGTCCCGTTTTCACCCTTTGGGTACGGAACCCTAAAGAGGTATGCAGATCGTTTTCTATTTGGAACTTTGTGCTTTTCTAAATCACCGAATTCCGTTATTAGTAGATATTTTATTTGTTATAGTTTAGTTAAATTGATTTTAGACAGATTTTACAAAAATAAAATTGATTAGTAATAATATTATTAACTTTTCAGTATTACTCGTGTGTGTTTAGAATTAGAAAATCTATAAATCTACTAAATACAAACCAAAAGATGACTGACATTTAATTCATTTTACAATATAATATGAAAATGTAAATGTGCACTGATATAGTAATGTCATGTCGAGTTGAGTTCTAGCTGTTAACAATTTATCATAACATAATAATACTGGAACATTCTGAGAAGGAAGGGATCAGACAGAATTCATAGTTTATCATGCTAGGAAAATGAAGCTACGAAATCAATGTATTGAGTACTCATAATACAACGGTGCCCCCTTCGAGCTTACCCGGGCCGTTTTGAGGACCTGACACACCTGACACCTGAGGCCCTTCGATGGCTTCAGACGCTGGATGTAGACTTATGACCTTATGCCTACAAACCAAATTCGCCATACGCATAAATAAATGTATTGAGTAGATACTCGATACAGAAAACAGCATAGATCTTTGTTTTTGAAAGGTATTTTGCTACGTTGATATTAATTTCGAGGAATATAATCCAATGCAGGTTATTATTAACCCTTTTTCGTTAGTTGAAACATGATTCATTCTTTATCCCTTTTGGACTGATCAACAATATTTGCTACAAGATCAACTAGGTATATTCTAAAGCGTGCAATAAAAATAACAGTCAGGTATGCAATATATTTTGAACTGTATAACATACTTTTATGTACACATGGCGACACATCAAGCTACGCAAAACCAAAATAAGCTGGGCTGCAATCGCAGTAAATATTCGGTGATTGAACCGTTACTGGACAACGTACGAACCATAACTTATGACACATTTGGTATTGCGCTAATCGCGGTACAGCTCATGACAGCCGTTAGAGCCGTTTTGACAGATCGCTCAGACGTTAAAGGCTGTCAGTTACATAGAGTTTAGCGCGATGCCGAATTCAGCACAGTTGAATAGTAATTGGTTTGCAATGTGTTTAGAACTGAAATTGGATAAGAATAGAACTTCGATGTTTTAACTTAGCGCAATCGGGCTCCTGGCCGCGCGACGTTATACAGCTTATTTTCGTTTTGCGTAGCTTGATGTGTCGCCGTGTGTACGCGCTACACACAGATGCACTCGCTTGTCCTCTACCCTATGTCACACGGATAGCATGCTTCTGAAGAAGTATCCTGGGATGACGGATACTAGTTAAAAATAAGATTCCGATATGACTAGTTGACAAATAGCCTATTATCTTATGCAAAGAAAATATCACTAATTTCCTAGGTAGCGCTAAGACTAGGTGAATGCCTATTCCACAACTTAGTAACTCCATGTCACACAGTATCCCAGATTTAACACAACTGCCCCACAGAAGTGCAGGATAGGGATGGTTTGGATATGGATAAGAAAGACGAAAGACCTTCCGGATCTCGGCTTGGTTAGCTTAGATCCGATTGTTCTATCTATTTGTTCGCTATTTGATATGTTTGTACAAACACTTAGATTATTTTTATTTTATCGTTTGATGTAAAAGGCTGACTCTGGCTTTTCGGTGAAAGAAAACATCGTAAGAAAACTTGCATGCTTCAATTTTGGGGCTTGGACTGTACCCGCTGTCCATTATAAGTGGCGACAGGCTTACTCCCCCTTCAGACTAGAGTGAAACGCATAAATCAGTGTTTTCAAAACATCTCTGAATACCCCCCTCGGAAAATATAGTCATGAGCATAATGCTATGCCATGCTATGAAATAAATATGGCAATGACTATGTTCTCAAGCAGTCAAGTTATCGGCGCGCCTAATCGAGTCCTCGGGTGACCAGAGGGCTGGCAGCTACCTCGGCCAGCGAATCAGTCTGGCCATACAAAGAGGCAACGCTGCCAGCCTCCTGGGCACCATACCGTCAAGCGGCGGCAATTTAGAGGATGTTTTTTATTTATAGTAGTTTTGTTCTTCTTTAATTTTTTCTTTAGGTTAAGTTTTATGTAATATGAATATGATTTTTTTATTAATAAATATTTTAATATTAAAGGGAAACATATTTAAAATTACCTTATTATACTAAAAATTCATATCCCGGGCGATGCTCAAGGCATTCAGGCATTACACCTGGTGGAAGATCTGTTTGTTTTATTTAAATGAGGAATATCACACAGTATATCTCTTACTCTATTCAAGTAGAAAATACCTCGTTTTTCACTATTCCGATTTCTACAACAGAAATAAGACCAAAATATTCGGTATCCGTGCAGCCGGTATAAAAATTCAATTAGGGTATCCATACACATAAAGGAATAGGAAAGTCATGATTTATTTCTGTGGCCGAGAACAGATCGGAGGACGAAACTTCAGTTTGTACGTGACTTGCCAGACAAAACTGTCATTACATTTGCGGGATTTCTTTACACAGAGCAAAGAACAGTAAAAACTACGGAATACAGAGATGGAAGTCGGTTTAATGTTAGGAGTTAGGTAGTATTATGCGAGAACTTGAAATAAATTCTAACGAACGCAAAAAAGTCTTATCAGCTGTTCATAATATATTATGTAACTACTATTTTATTAGAATTCAATTGCTTATATATTCCAGCGTAGAAAATTCATCGCTCATTATAGTTCCTTTGAAAATTGTGGTATTTGCAGTATCTTTATAGACAAAAATCTGTAAGTCAAAAATCAGTTCGACTAAGGGTATTAAGTTATTCTTATTGATTCATCATCATCATCTCAGCCGATGGACATCCACTGCTGGTCAGATCGCCATAACGACCGGTCCTGCGCTGCCCTCATCCAACGGGTTCCCGCCGCCTTCACCAGGTCGTCGCGTCGGTCCACCGTGTTGGACTTGTGATACATCGTATTCTTATTGATTGATGCAATAAATAATAAACTGCTGACGAACTAACTTAAACAAGCGAGTTAACAGAAGGTTTCCTGAAAGCCTTTCCTGAAAGATACAATCGTGATTTTCTTTATGTGCTCCATGAGATTTCTATTTGGACTATACCTCTACGAACTATACGAATTTTATAGTTATGGTGCACATTTGGATAACAAGGATTTTATAGATCTGAAAGTTTATGAGAAGGCATTTTAGTTTGTGACAACGGATTTCTTCTGCAGTAAAGTTCGAGCAAGACTTGATTCGATTGGTTTGTAATTTGACTTTTTTTTTTCATATGTGGTGAGGTCAAATATAATGTTTTATAGTTTTATAATTTGTCTCAATTTACAATATGGATTTAGATTAAGTTAACAATACTTAATACACCATTGGCTTTTCGGTGAAGGAAAACATCGTGACGAAACCTACATGCTTCAATTTCGAGGCATGTATTGTACCCACTAATAAATAAATAATAATAATAAATATCTTGGACATAGCCACACAACTTATCTAGTGACATTTAAAGTACCAGAATCTAGCCTGGACTTGTGTTATGATGACTAGACAACGACATAGAATAAATATAAACATACAACGTCCATGACTCGGGTACAAATATTCATATTCATCATACAAATATTTGTCCCTTACGGGATTCGAACCCGCGACCCTTGGCACAGCAGGCAGGTTCACTACAGACTGTGCTATCGGGCCGTCACTGTCCATTATAAGTGGCGACGGGTTCACCCCCCGTCACACTGGACAGAATTTCAGTACTACTGGTGAAACGTGGATGTTCTGAGGTTTCAGAATATCTCTGACTACCTCCTCGGAGAATATAGTCGTGAGCATTATGCTTATGCTTAACAATACTTAAATCGTTTGTTAGCATTCTGTACTAACAACTAGGGCTTTTGCTTCAATATAGAGATTATGAATCTAGTAATTATCATTAGTATTTTGTGATTTGGGTCTTTGATGAAGGTTATTCGGACCCTGGAGGCTGCTTCCCTGAACAGGGATAAGGTTTTCATATCGAACCATTTGCACAGGTTAAGCCAGAAAGTCCGATTTCTACCAGGATTACGTCTCCCCAAGATCGATTACGTAAGATTGGCTATGGTTGCCACATAAGAGCTCATCAACACCAACAATGGAGTTGAAGCAGTCGTGGCCGAAATCGGTCAGAAGTAGTGCATACATATATGTCTCCGCAATCATCTGCATTGTTCCTATGAACATTTTGCGCGCAAAATCTTTCCTAGTACAAAGATATATGTACGAGTAAAGAGTAGGCCTTTTATTAATGTAGTGATGTTGGTTATGAAAAATAAAACGGTGCTTCGTAACCAAATTCTTTACACGTTCATTCGATGCCGACTACATTTCATACAGAATGTACTATTCATTCTAAGTTAATACACAACATAATGTACGTGTACCTTAGAATTCGTTATCCACCGCACACGATGTTGCGTTGTGAGTAGGTACGGAATGAATACGAAATTTTTCTATTTCTTTTTAGGATTCCGCACCCAAAAGGTGCCAATGGGAGGAACTACGTTATCCATCTGTCTGTCTGCCTATCCTACCTATAAAAGGCTGCATACTTTGAACTATAATAGCCAGACAATTGAAATCTTCGTAGAATATGCGTTATTATGGCGGACTAAAACAGAAAAAAAAAATTAAGGATTACAAGAACCGTGTTTTTTCAAGGTTCTTTGTTTTTGATCTATCGTAAAAATGGTAATACATACAAGCGTCAAACTTGGTTTGATAATAGAATATACTATAAAGTAAAACAAAAAATAATTAAAAGAGCCCAAGTATCGTCGGGATTGTACTAAGAATACCGGAGAACATTTTTTTTTAGGTTTGGTAGTACGGAACCTTTAGTGCGCGAGTCCGACTCGCACTTGGCTGGTTTTTTTAAAGAGTTCTATGTGAATTTCTTATTAAGTAGTTAAATTATTATATTTGTGGAAAGACTTTAGTAATACCTAGTGACATTTGAATGTAGCCGTTGATTTCATTTTTAATACTGCCTAGGTGGCTAGATAAAATAAGGAGCCTAAATTACACATAGACTGTTTATATGAGGACTAGTTACGCATGTAATTCTACTAACAAACTTTTCTGCCACTTTTGGTGGAGGACAAGGTAGCACGAGATACGTAACTTTGAATTTTATTCCATTAGTTTAGATTCTAATTTTGAATGTTAAAATTCATAAAAAACAGTGTCGTGTGAACCCCAAACGTCATAAGTTCGAAATTAGTGTTCCGCAATTATAGGCTGTCGCGTTTAGTGATAAGGTATAAAATTGAATGTAAGATTTTTTGATCTTGCACGTCTGCAGAGGGGAAATGCTTAGGCGAGGCGGGTCCGTATATTAATCGTCTAAGAAATTACATTATTCTTCAGATATATAGGCTGATGATGATGATAACTTATTCAATTAAAAACATATATCGATAAGTCGAATTTATACTAACCTTATCACATTCATAGACTCACATGGTCAGAAAATCAACATTGCTACAACTACAAACTACACATCAAAGTTTAGTCGTAGCAGGTACATTTTATTCACAAATTGAGCCCTAAATAAGCTGAAAGATATCTTTGCTAACAACTGCATCCATAAAAAGTTTGTAGTTGTGGCAAAGTTTCTCTCTCTTGGGTATTTAAGGACCACGCTTTATTATTGGTTGCTAGCCCTAACTATCCATTGCTAGCGGTTTGACTACTGTAATATTGAACTCCGCAGTTTGGAAATCTCGAAACGAAATAAATTTATTGTGGGTCATAGATAGGTAAGGAAAATAAAACGGTTTGGCTACCGGCGAAGACTTCCTGTAACGTCACAGCACCGATTTCTTACATCAATTCTATCTAAACATAGTAACTCTGTCTCAGTATTCTTCTAAAGCCATACTTACTTCAATTCTATGTAAATAAAATAACTATCCAAGTATTCTTCTAAAGCCCCAAAAACAGTTATATCTTAGTTATTCCCGGTACTATAAAAAACTACAGCCAAAATAATCATTTTTAACCTAGCACCTAAAAAAACCTTTAAAAAAGTATCCACTCCAGTTGTTACATGATAAATTAAGCGTGTCAATGAACCGATCGGTCCCGCGCGCCGATACCAATGAAAAACGACCCGCTACCGTTGACGTATGGCCGGAGACAGCCCTGTTGTTGCTTTTTTTTTAAATCGTGAAAAGACTCGGTTGAAATATGATACGATAAGAATTACTACACTGTGTTGCAAGTTTGGGAGCACTTGCTGCCTGATAATTAGGGTTCCGAACACGGGTGAAAACGGGACCCTATTAGTAAGCCTACATTGTCCATCCGTCCGTCATACCTATTTAGGGATGTAACTTTTGAACCGTAATAGCTAGACAGTAGAAATTATCACTGATTTTGTGTTATTACGGCGGATTTGTAAACAAATAATAAAAATGAAAAAAAGATCAAATTTAAGGGGTCCTCATACAAAAAAAACTAGTTTTTATCAACGTTGTTTCTTCTCGCTCTATCGTAAAAACGGTAATACATATAAGCGTCAAACTTGGTGTGATTATAGAGCAAACTCTACAGTTTAACAACAAATAATAAAAACCGGCCAAGTGTGAGTTGGTCTTAAAGGTCCAGGACAAAAAAACATTTTTTGTTATCATGTTGTGTGGTGGTGTGGAACGGAACCCTTGGTGAGCGAGTAGCCCGACTCGCTCTTGACCGGTTTTTTTTTAAGCTTTGTTGGTTCAACGTTATTGACGTGTCCATACTCTACCACACAGACTCAGTGCAGGTTGGGAAGCGATTTAGTGGTTAACCTGACCCTCTAGTATGATTTCTCTATTCACGCGCGACTCGGCCCTTCTCCATACTAGCCGTCGCGACAAGCGGGGCTGAAAAGCGCGGGAAGGGGTAATATTCTTTGTAACAAAGGCGCGTCGCGCGCTAGCATAGAAATTATACTAGGACTGCATGCAGTGCTGTTGTGTCGACTTTTGTCAACGAATAAAATGATGAATGATGAAACCGTCGAAAAAGGTACGTCAGTGTAGTACATTTTTGTCTTCGTTTTTTAGTTTTTAATGTAACATAAAATTTTTAATTTGCTGGTTAAATAAAGTACAATTTAAATTAATAAACTTTTCTTCGTCCGTTGAGTTAATGACATGTCTTTCAGTTTGACTTCTTCCACACAACCATTGAATGGAAAAACTAACAGTAAAAATTCGATATTTGTTACTTCAGAAAACTGCGGCCGTTTTTAAATGCTTATTTCATACTCTGAACCTCAAACTTACTCACAAGTTATTAACCCAACAAGGAAACAAGATGATAGCAAGCGATCAATAAACTAATTTAGATTTTAATAGAAAATTAATTTCAACCGAGCTCATCTCTTACAAGTCATCCGGCAAAGTGCGAAAGGTTACCGAAGTTTACTGAAGTTTGCCGAAGTTTCGCGATTATGGGCCTTATGTCACAGTTTTAGGAGTTGACTAGGGGTTTAAGAAGTCATTATAAAGGATAGCACTAAAAGCAATCTACAAGGAGGTAATTTGTCTCACGTTGACTATAAAACTTTGCTTATTAAAATTTTGTAAGAACACTAATTCATAATTAAAATTTATTTGGCAATTTGTTACAGAAAATCCCGCTGTTAGGTAAAAATCTATCTTAAATTATATGCAATCGTGTCACGTGTGTCATGGACACTATAGCACAGGTCCGGCAGTTCAAAACGTTTTGGATTTAACTTAACTTTAACTTTAACGCACTTGGTGCAAATTGTCCTTGACATATGTGTAGGGTTGACTTACCACGCATCATATGAAAATCATCTACATTTCGTAACTTTTTATTGTTCGTTCTGTTATTACAAATAGTATTTGAGATAAGAATTACTGAAAATGTGAATTTAGTATTATTTTTCAACGTTTTTTACGCACTGGAAAGACTCAATTTTATGTAGTCAAACCCGTCTAAATAAGAATCCATTCCAAGAATTTCAATTAAATTCGGCACAATTTAGTAGTCTTCTCGGAAGATTATCTGTTACTATTTATAAACTTGAATCGTGGTGTCAAAGTCTAAAACTACGAGTACATCCGTTCGGAGGGCAAGACTACCTACTGCTCAAACGAGAGTAATTAGCAATGTCTGTTTAGAGAACATTCCTTCCAGTAATTTAGTTTTGTGCCTTTTTTACCGGAACGGGCAGAGGTAATTACTGACTTGAATCGGGGCACTCGTACTGAATTAAAAAATAACATTTGAAACAGCTTTTTTTTATACGAAACCAAGTCAAATTGCGGAGACAAAATTGGGACTATTTTCTCAGAGGCCAGTGAAATGGCAATTTTCTTTTTGTTTTACTTATACAAAGTTAAATATAAAGGATATACCGTCAAATTATCTTAAAGCTACTTTTTTCCACCGCCATCTTTCGATTCACGTATCTTCCGTCTTTCAAGATTAATCTTTTGTCATTGAACTGCGAAGGGAATTTCCGTCAAGTCCTTGTAACCTGATAAATATTGGTTAAACATATTATTTCTGTTCACCGCCGACTAGTTTTTAAAATTATTCGACGGAGTGCAGCAGGATGCAATGATGTTTCGATACCCGCCCCGGCTGACTCGTACTAATGCGATTTTGGGAGCTTATGTATAAGCTCTTTATGCTCCTAAAAGTCATTGGTACGTGTTATAAATCACACATGTATGATTTGTACCACTGGCTTTTCGGTAAAGAAAACCATCGTGATAAAAGCCACATTGTTTCGATTTTGAGTTGTATCCACTGTCTATTGAAGGTGTCGAGAGGCACACTTTTTGTCTCACTGGACAGAATTTGAGCAATTCAGAACAACATTTTAAATATCTCTAACTGAGACCATATAACTGTGACGAGTTACGCGTGTCATTATACTAACCAACTTTTGCGTGGGACGAGTTAGCATGAAATCCGCAACTTTGGATTTTATTTCATTACTTCAGATTCTAATATTGATTGTTAAAAAAAATTTCTAGTGTGAACCCTAAACGCGACCAGTCTGAAGTTATTGTTCTGCAATTATAGACTGTCTTGTTTAGTGATAAGGTATAAAAATTTTATGCAAATGCACATGATCAATTGATCATGTAAAGTGGCAGAGGGGAAATGCTACCGCAAGGCTGGTCTCTAGTTACATTGTCTAAGATCTCCAACTTCACCCTCGGGGAATACAGCCATAAACATTTATGCTCATTATGCTACATATATACCACCTTCATTTTATTTTTAAATCATTACTCCTTTATGTACAAAAAGTTTCCTGTAGATAGGAACAAACTTTGATTGAATATTTCGAGGCCCAACTTTTTCGCTTTCCGAGCGTATCTCAAATGCAATGGATGTGATTTTCTGTGACTTCGTTTACAATTTTGTATGTATTTACGACTTTTTGTTCTGTTGCCGTAAACTTTGCTGATTTGATCGTTGAAGTTTTTTATATCTTATTTGAGATTCAACGTATATTTTTTTCGTTTCACGGGTTGTATTTTTTTTTTAAATAATAACGATGATTAGAGATTGCGCGAAATTTCCGGAAAACTGTTTTGGTTTTAAAGTACTTAAAAGTAGTGTATTTTATTTACTTTTACTACTTATTGGTAGATAAGGTGTAATAGCGTCTTAAATTTAATAGAATTGCTAGTTTAAAGTGGCGGTAGGCGTTACACGTGGCTAATCGAACAAAAGACATTTAGAGCATAACCTTGACCAAATGGTGGCACAAAACAGGCGAGAGCTACTTTGCTCTATGACAGAGAAAACTTACTAAGCATAAAATCATAAAACACGCTCTGAAATAGCGTAGGTGTCTACAGAATTAAATAAATGGATAATTAGAAATAAAAAATTTAGAATTGGTAATTTTATATTTGGTTATCAGTTTTATAAAACAGTCTTACATGGATAAGCATATGCATATAATCACGACTATATTCCCCGAGGGGGTAGGAAGAAATATTCTGAAACCTCAAAACATATACGTTTCACTAGTACCGAAACTCTGTCCAGTGTGACGGGGAGTGAGCCCGTCGCCACTTGTAATGGACAGTGGGTACAATAAATGCCTCGAATTTGAAGCATGCAGGTTTCCTCACGATGTTTTCCTTCACCGAAAAGCAAGTGGTGTTACAAATCGTACATAAATTCCGAAAAACTCATTGGTACGAGTCGGCTTGGATGGGGATCGCACCATAGCCTCCTGCACTGCAGGAAAGGTTACACGCCACTAGACCACAATGGCGTGGATAGGATACATGGTGGATTGGATACGTAGGTTCATGGATAGGATAGGTAGATAATACAGTACTTGTCGAAAGTAGAGAATTCCTGCAAATGTAACTTTAGTTAGGTTTCGCTTCTAGATACTCATACGCCGATCAAAGTTTGATGAACCAAATTTCTAACTTAGTTTGAGGTTAGTTCAGTTGAATCGAACTTCAGGAATAAAGTAGACTGCATCCAGCTAGCATTAGTTACATGTTTCAATCTAAAATAAACTCTATTTGACTAGAAGTTAAATCTATTTATAACTGAAATTGGAAAGCATGAACAATACTGACCATGATTCGTAAATCAGTATGAATTAATCTATACGGGATGATGAGACCATCAAACTGAACAACTTTTTCTATGGGAAAAAAATAAAGGCTGTCCCATACATTTGGATGGAGTCTGTTTGAAGTTTTGTATTGAACAGCAGATTTTTTTTTCAAAGATTAACCTGTATAGACCTCTTCTAAAATCGCCCCTGAACTGTGCGATGACATGCGGAATCTTGAGTTAGTGAATAATTCAAAAAGGAAACAATTAAGAAACATAATCTTGACTTAGTTTAAACGATAAAAGCTGTCGTGATAACAAAATGACGAAAGCTTCAGTTAAACAGCTCTAGATAAAAACACTCTCTCAGAAATTAAGAATAACATCTTGAAATAACCAGAAATTTTTAAATAGTAAGAGAGACTTGGACGTTCTAAGTTTTTAGAATATATCTAACTACCATGTCGGGGAATATAATAGTCAATCAATGTCATTTTTCAGAAGCAATCTAGACTCTAGTCTTGACTCTAATGCTTGTATTGTTTCAGATTTTTGTTGTAATAATTTAAAGTTCAATCAATCAATCAATCAAGGCTCTAATGCTTGTATTGTGTCCGATTTTTGATGTAATGTATTAAAGTTACAGTGCATCAAAAATTTCCATTCAAATTTTAAATTAATTCTAGCATTGAATTTGAAACTTTAAAGTTTAGCGATTAGATTCTAAATAGTTTCTGAAAAATATCACTGACTTTAATTGGTTAGTATTGCAAATATCACCAGACTTCGTTTGTATGGAGCGCGCTCCGAATTATATCCCCTTAAGACATTACACGATAACGACATTCACCGACAACATTACTATAACGAAGTGACATTTTCATTCGTTTCAGGACAGCTTATTTAGGGATACGTAGTCAAATAAAGTGCAGAGATGTTATAGTGATCAGTACTTCATTCCTAATACGGACGACGAGATTTTCCGATTCCTACTTAGCTTTCTGGCCAATTCTGATTACCAAATGTTATTAATTTATTGAATACAATACTATCCGACATATCTTGGACGTTACTAAAGCTGTTCTAAGAATAAGTGAGAGGATGTGTTTCAAATCTCTGTTTCTGTAATGCAAAATGCTATTTTGAATGGAGTATAGTGGTTTATTGAAGTCGGTACCAAACAAAGTAATTACTAAAAATAATTATTTTATACCATTCCTAGTCACGGATCGTACTGACTTGACATGCGGATGTGTGTTTAAGTTGTTCTTTTTGTAACCAAAACAATTCAAAGATATTAATAATTTGTCATTTTTTTACGTACAAAATCGCATAGCAAAGGGAAATTTCTAACAATTTTGAAACTACTACATAAAGTGGACTAAAATTGTTTATCGACATTTTTCATTTTCAATTCACTTTTTCATTTGTCGTTCTCATTCCTGCTCTTCCATTGTTATCTGAAATTAGTCTTCCAACCTCTACAAACAAATAAAAAGGAATCAAATGCATAAGACAAACTCTCGGAACAACGGTAGAACTTTTTGATTATTGTTGCGAAGCATTCAATTTTGTGAACAACAAAGAACTTCAAAAGTCCAGGAACCAAACAGATTAATCAAATAGCTAAAACTAACGATTCTTCTTAGTCTATATCGCAGCGAAGACCAAAAAAATATCGTTGAGCTAAACCTTGCATATGCTCACGACTATATTTCCCCGGGGGATTCCCCGAAGGCGTAGTCAGAGATATTCTGAAACCTCAGAACAAAAACTAAAACTAAACCTTACACCTTACCTTACCTTAGCTAAAACTTACTGTTACTAAATTATGTACCGTGGGTTTTTAGACTGAATGATTATCATAGATATTAGTTATAGATAGGTAAGTCACCAGGGATTTTAGGAGGTCTAATTATTAGCGTTACCACTTGTTAGCACCAGGGGGAGCCACATTGTGAAATAAATTGAAAAAAAAAACGGTCGGCTGCTATGAGAATCGAACCATAACTATCAGAATCGTGAGCCGTTTGTCTAGACCACTAGTCCAACAAGACAGTGATTGATATCAGCGAAATCTCTCACTACTTATTACAGCGGTGATGTGTAGCTATCGCACCAGTTTAAATACGAACCCATATTCAACACATAGTGCTTCGATAAATCACCGATAGATGTCGGAAGCTGTTTATGGAAAATCAGCGTTCCACTTAGTTTGTACTAAGACAACTTAGCATGATACTCGGCCTTCCTCTTTCGGCCTTTCTTATTCAATTTATTGTTAACACGCCCTGGGAGAGGCCTAAGTTCAGCAGTGGACGATGGTAAACTGATAATGATGATGATGAATTGTTTCGGATTACAGACAGTTAAAATAGGTATGTTTTACAACTAAATTGAAACTAGTTTTTAAAATTCTCAATTGAGTCGATAACAACTTAGTCGCAATGACATGTCATTGACTCGATATGATTGTGATTTCGTTAGCTAAAGTATCAAACCTCGTAACTCCATTTTATTCTTCAAATTACATTTTCATACAATTTTATTACTAATTTCTGAATGCATCCATGGCACAACTCTAAGGCTGAGATTCAGAGACGATTTTTTTGGTCTTAACTCGAGCTAAGCGTGGCGAAAATGTATGGATTTTGATATACGGGAGTCCGAACTATGACTTACAAATCGTCTCTGAATCTCGGCCTTAAATCCTTTTAAAAGCCGTTACAATTTAAAATGATAAATAGAAAACCATATAATTATGGGCTGCCATTGTTCGTGGTGACGTTTTTTGTCTTCCGATTTTATTTATGAAACGGCTACGAAACCTTCATTTAAGCGTCCGACACATACCTGACCAGTTTTATCTAGTAAAAACCCGTACGAAAAAATTCTTAACTGTCGTATAAAAATGCTCAGTCCATTAAATTAGGGTGAGTTTTGTACGAGTGCTATTGCGATGACATTTCCCCTTTTGAGATGAAGATGAGTTATTTTATGGATTTTTTATAGCTTCGGACCAAAATTTTTTGCATTTACTATTCATACGTTTATGTCTTCAAACTTTTACTACTAAACCTTCATAAAAGTGATGTTTTGGTCATTTAAAGCTGCCTAGACACCTAGTAAGTGTTGAGTGCGTTGACATTACGACTTTCCTTCTTACATTTTATTCATACAATATCTTTGGCATACCTGCCGTCTATATTAAATACATTTCCAGACGAAGACCTAAGCGAAATTATAAAAAAACTAATCATAAGAAAGCCAAATCCATCTTTAATAAGTATCTAAAGAAGTACTATCTCAATCAAACACCTGGCTAAGGAGATGGCCGAGGTGCGACGTTCAACGTGAAACCTGTTGTAGTCATAGTCATATATTTTTATCGCTATATGCATAAGATACCTACTTACCTACACTAACCTAGCAACAAGCGATCGAGTGTAACGATTCACTCCTAGCACATTAAACCGCTGCACGGTTTCCTGCTATGGAATAAAGTATGTAATTAATTGTGAAAAATATGTGAATTGAACAATAAATAAAAATTAAAAAAAAAACTACTTCGATAGCGCTAAGAGAATACACTGATGAAGGCGAGAGCGCTGCATACAAACGAAAATTCGTCCTATTTTCAAATACTAACCGATTACCGTAAAAAAATGCTGTTAACTCAGTCTAGAAACTAATATTTGTGTCGGTATCTTGTCAGATTTTCGTTTAAATATTAAGTTTCAATGCTAGGATTAATTTAAGATTTGTATGAAAATCTTTGAACCACGGTAACTTTGGCATTTCAAAAGTTGAAAGTAAAATTAATAGATAGCTAAAAGAGTGTTAAGTTGAAGCACACAACTAGTGCAATTCATCATCATCATCATCATCAGCCCATCATCGTCCACAGCTGAACATAGGCCTCTCCCAAGGCGCGCCACAAAACTCTGTCCTCGGCCTTCCTCATCCAATCGCTCCCCGCACTAGTGCAATTGGTCCATACAAACCAGCACAATTGTCTGTCATCTCGGTATAAATTTGAAGTATACCATTCATTTGTTTTGCCTCATTCTTCTGGTTTGAAATGTTCGCGTAAGGCCTATCAACATTATTGTGTCTTGTACAACATGACTTTGTTGCGCCGCTAGCTAAAAGCAAATATTTCAATGAACCGGGGCAAGATCCCAGGAATAGATCAATTGAGATGTGGAAATCAAACAATATGAATGCTCTATCCCTGCATATCGCAATTTTTTATGAATCTTCGGTATACTTAATTGCCTAGTTAGCTGTCTAATACCTTCACTGCAATGTATTACCTTTCCTTTATCAAAAATAATCTATAAATCACGTCACACGTATGTGACAGAAGAGTGAGAAATACTTCCGGCTTTTACTATGGTTAGAGAAAAGGGTTACTCTTAGAAAATGCCGCTCATAAAATAGAAACGAATATGGGTCGAGCCAAGTTGGATTTATGATCGAAAGTGGATCATTCAATATAAGCAGTGTGGTGTTTGGAAACTATTCTATAGTGAAATGGAAGTCGTGTTTCTTTTTACCCGACTGCGCCAGAAGGAGGCTTATGTTTTTCGAGCGTATGTATGTATGTATGTATGTATGTATGTATGTATGTATGTATGTATGTTTGTATGTCTGTTTCTTCGGCACGGCCTACAGCCTAAACGGCTTGATAGATTTTAACGTATGAGGTGTCATTAGATTCGTAAAAATTATGAGAGCGTCAAGCTATATTATTTTTTGAACACAATAGAGGGTGAATAAAAAATGTATTTTTGTTAAAAATTACAATATGGGTATCAAATAAAAGCTAGTAATCAGTATATTATAGTAATTTTATGTTACCTTTACGACACAAGACTAAAAAGTATGAAATGAACTAAATTATTAAGATAAACAAAAAACCCGACTGCATAAAAAACCTATTAACTGAAAAGAGAAAAACAAGCTCTAAATCACTAATCAGCTATAACAGCTTTATTTCAGCTTATATAATTTGAATGTTATTAGGTAGGTATTGCAAACGGGGGACAAAGAAGATTTTTGGTTGGTTATTGTTTTGTCCCCTCCTTCCCCGGTTTTTTATGCAGTCGGGTTTTTGTTTATCTTAATATAATTTAGTTTTTAAGAAATAAGGTCACTGTTTAATTTTGTCCTAGCTATTTACCGCTATGCAGCAAGCGTGTTAGTCACAATTAAGCCAGACTCCAACCGTGGTGGTTTTTATTAGGTAATTTATTGCATTATTCTTGTTTCGCGTTCTCTTAGTTTTCTCCCTTTAGTTATGAACCATGTAGCACCCAGGGCAGTATGATGAATCATGATACTATAGGTATATAAAACAAATTATGCATGATGACGACTCGACTGTTAATGACTGCTAATATGAATTAAAATTTAATCATCAGGGTGAAATTGATATCAGTAGCATCATTTAAACTAAGAGTCTACCTATCAAACTGAACACCTTTTACTATGGAAGCAAACCGATCGGAGCTACAACAAAAAACCAACTGTTGCAAACATTTGAGTCGAGTAGAAATTGCAGTTTAGTATGGAACAGCAGATTTTTTTACTCGATCGGTTTGCTCCCATAGTAAAAGTTGTTCAGTTTGATGCGTAGACTTTTAGTTTGAAAGGATGTTAATCATATCAATTTCACCCTGTATAAACACTATTAAAGCCTGACCTGAAAAATAAAATACCTCACCATGTTGTTGAAAATCATTGGAACAAACTTTATATGAAACATTGTCATTAAAGGTTATAGTCGATTGTAGCACCCCCAAAGCAGGTTTTTTTCTATACAGGCTACAACTGAAACCTTAAATATGATAAAGGTGAGCCTGCATATCTAAAAATATTATTGGTAATTGTAGTATAGTTTCGGATCATCCCGAATGGGATTATTGTCTTTAGTTTATGTAAGTCAAAGTCAAAGTCAATATAATTTATTCAATATAGGAGCTTACAGCACACTTATCAAACGTCAAATCTTTTTTAAAGCTACCACCGCGTCGGAACGTGTTGTCGCTGTAGAGAAGATGCGGCCACAAACTCTACAACATAACACGACTTAATAACTATTACAATATAAATTCTTAAGCTAAAGTTATGTATGCAATAATACATAGTCTATTTAATAAAATAATTGATACTATACAGTAAAGTAAATAAACTATAAGCTAGTGACCTCAGACCCAAGCATGTATGTATGATAAACCTACCAAGAGTGAGTGGAACTGGTGTTCCAAGTGTTCCGTTCTGTTTAAAGGTAAAGGTAATAAAGATGCACACCAACAATTTGATACTTTTTTTTCAGTACTACATAGTAATTAAAACGATTAAAAGACACCAATGCCAAATAATTCGATTGATGGAATAATCATCGATAACTCGGAGATAGTCGGATATACGGAAATCGAAATCTCACGAGGGTCCTTTTTGATAACTCTAAAAAGGCAATGGTGACCTCATAATAATATTTCATATCAAGCAATCCATATTTCACCGTACTGACTGAAGGGTGCTACCAAAGCGGTAGCGGATATGTTGAAAAATTCTCGTCCGATCATAAATTCCGCACGCCCGTAACATATTTGTTAACCCTCCTTCAATTTACGCTTCCTACTTTTCGATACTCAGAGTAGAAAAAGGGAGGAGGGTTTGATCAAAGAAAATAATCACAACGGTTTAGTTTTGGTTTAAGGTTTTGATAAAAGTAAATTAATCTAACGAAGGTTTTTAAAAGTAAATTTTTCTTTGTCTTAAAAATAGAGGTGACTGTGAAACCTTTTGGGGAAGACACTTAGAACAATGGGGAACTTGCACAGTATATTTTTAGTGTATCATAAAGATATATATATATATTTATAGAATACTAAAAAAAAATGATAAAATATGCACAATTCATTTATTAATAGCAAATCAATAGTCGACTTTTCAAATTCCGGCCTAAATGCTCACTGACGTGTGACGTGACGTCACTCCTTTTCATGACGCGCGCGTGAAGCTCATCACAAATCATCCACTATAATATGTTGCCGTACTCTTTTAACGCACGCAAGTTGCTAATCACTTCGTCACTTTGCGCTGATCGGTGTTTGAAATTACGTTCCGATCCACGTAACTTATAATTGATATCTTTCGAAAAATATAAACACTTTAGAATAAATCTTTCAGTAATGTTCTATTCACTACTATTATTATTGAAATTATTAAGATAATTTCTCATTATAATTTTTTTGCAAGTTCCCCATTCTCAGATTTTTCGTGGGTAAGTATAATTTCGACTTAGAATGAGGGTGAATATTTGAATAAGTATGTACCCAATTCATCTAGACGTTTTTTTACAATTTGTCTGAATAGTCACCCTTTTATTAAATATTCGCTCGTTTTCCGAAATTCTTTTGCAGTTTTTTAGCGTTCTATTTGGACAGTGATATTAACAACTATAAATTTATATCTAGGTAAAGAAATTGTGGAACTCACAATAAATACATACATTAAAACTCACGCTATTATCCCATGGGGTTAAGCAAAGACTTCGGCCCGCTATGGTACTAATATACATCTCTCGCCTCATCCGCTTTCATACATCTCTTCATGGACTTCTGTCGGCTGAAGTTTCTACGCCCTTGTTGATTTTAGAGAAGACCAAGAACAGAACACACAATATTTATATAGAACATTACTGCTCAAATTTTACTAGAATTTTTATACATACAATACTTGTATACCATTATTGGACACATCTCTCTTCATTCTAACCTCCGGGAACCAGTCAAATCGACACGCGTGACGTTCGATTATCGCCTCTAGAGCTTTGAAATAAGAGTTATGGCACATCAATGTAAATTAAAGGCCCTAGTTTTCAAGGCGCGATGCCGGAGCAATTTTTCTTCATCCCTCCCATCAATATGTTGCGAAAACGGTGAAATTTACCATCTATCTTATACGGTACCCATTATGGAGATCGATGTGGTCAGAAAAGTAACAAAATTGATTTGGATGAACAGGAATTAGTTAACAGTCAATTGCTTTTCATAATTCAAGTTCAATTATGTTATTCTGTAGAATAAAGAATCTAAGTCTAACTGTCCGTTGCACACAATGTTCATTAAAGTTTAATCCTCCATTAAATCTCTTGCTGTCACTTTTTCTCTTGCTGACGTAGTAAAAGCTAGCAAGAGATTTAACGGAGGATTAACTTTAATGAACGTGCGTGCTACTGACCGTAAATAAGTTATTTCGAGTCTAGACTTTGGTTTTAAATGTTGTGTGACCTACGGACGGAATTTGGGTGACAAATGAGGATTGATTTAAAGCTGGGATAAACATCGTCCTAGTTTTTAACTTAAACCTTGGACAGTGAAAGCCACCAGAATAATGTAGGTTTTATGCTTAGTTGAGGTTTTATGTAATGTTCCAACAAACTCAAAAAAAATCAAAGTCTTTTTTTGGCAGATAGTCGTTACAACCCACTATGAAGTCTGGTTCAAATCGTTTGCCTTCACTTCTATAAAATTTATATTATGAACAATCGCACATCGGCGCAAGGACGCAACGCATCGCATTTTTGCTCGGCGGATTTCCGTCCGTACCGTGCGATGCGGCCCGCTCCGCCCCGTTGTCCGCGTCGTGGTGTGCTATATCAAGCAGAACAAGCAGAACGTCTGTAGTACATCAAACTAAAAATCCCGGCCCGCTCTAGTGTGCAAAGTACGCATTTTCCACTACAGTGCGGCCCATCCTAATAAGCGCCTTACGTTTAATACACAAACGCGTTTTATCAACAATAGGTATAAATAGATTAAATTCACGTTAAAATACATTCCAACCTATCCAAGAATTTAAATAAAAGAATTTGTACTAAGGATACAAATCTTGTTAAGTATTTTCTCTAGCAGTAGATACGTTCGCATTCACTTTGTGGTTATCGGAAAGCCGTTAGCTATCGTTTTCATTAAATGGAAAAGATCCGAGAACATTTCACTTTGACTGAAGCTGGGTTAAAGATACGTTTTGTTTAATTAACATACCTACGCTACCTCGCATTGTTACTGGAGTATTTCTCATCGTTGTATTCTTTATTTAATGGGTTTTTCTTAATATGCTGACGGTTTTTAATGCAATCGCTATCAAATCGGCTTGGTATTTTTTGCGGTTCTTAGCGTTTCTGCTTTTTAATAATTAGAAATCGCGAAAAAAATCACCTGCTCCATACATTCGAGTCGAGTCGGTTTGTAGTTTTGTATGGAACAGCCGGCTTTGGAAGACTCAGAAGATGGCTATCTTTTTCATTAGTAATTTCGGCAGTGAAGGAAAATATCGTGAAGAAAACAAAAGTAGCTTTAATGAGGGATTGTGTGAGATCAAACGGTTTTCAAGTTTTAGGATCATTTTTGTAGTTTAATCATACTTTAGAATTTTAGTGGTCGGTCACTATCACAAGTGAGTATAGCCACCAAAGTACAAAATGTCGGTTTTACTACATAAATAGCAGCTCCCAGCGCACTTCTGTTCAAGTCAGTAAAATGGAATCCTTTATGTAATTTTGTAGTATTTTGTAGTAGCTAAACTGACCCTGCTTAGTGAGTTAATCTCTACTTAGAATTTAAGCCAGTTGCCACAAACCACATGAAGAGATTTTGTTTGTGACTTGAAAATTGTTTTAATGAAAATAACATTTACGTACACGCTCATGCTGAAAAGAAAGATCACAATAAATAGAGGGTATGTTAAACGCCTCGACAGCTTCCACATGAGGTGGTTTTGTGCTGTACAGCGGTTAAAGTGGCAGGATCGAATTCCAAACTCTGATGTACTCTGACGCACCAGTCTGTCGAGCATGCCTGTTGATGAGGGGCCATGGCGATGGTGTGGACACCTTGTCCGTATCGATGACTCCCGTCTACCTAGGTCTATCTTCTACTAGGAAATCTCGACTGGAAAGTGGATGCCTGGAAGCCATACTGGCTTCCGGTACAGAGATGTCCTGAAGCGTCAACTGGCAGCAAGCGGCATAGCCTCAAACTTCTGGAAGAAACTTGCACAGATGAGACCTGAGTTGGGAAAATCTGTCAGGGAAGGGAACGAGTACTTCGAGACTGCTAGGCTGGCATCCTTTGAAGCTAAACGCCAAGACCACAAGCTCCGTCCCAAACCAACAAATAACTACACGTACAACTCGATTGGACAACTGTACTGTGCTGTGTGTAACAGTCTTTCAAAAACTCAGATTATCCAGTCACATCAGAGGTCACGCCAGGAACCAATGAGGGTCGCCGTCAACGGAAGTGGAAGACATCATCATCACATAGGCTAATTGGTCAAGCACGGCAAGCTAGTGGTTGCTATCCACGCATTTTCGAGTCACTTCAAGACTTCAGGACTTGGCTTTACTTAGGTAGGCTTTACTAATACAGCTGGCTGACATGGTTGTATTAGCCGTAGGATAATCTTTATCCGGCACTATCTTTTTAATGGAAGCCGTGGTTGTAAACCAAAAAGCCACGGCAAGCAGCGTACAGGTCCAGTGGCGAGTAACTATGCCTGCCGTGCAGGATGGTTCGATCTCCGTCCAAACTGACTCTGACGAATGAGTTTTTCAGAATCTATGTACGATTTATAACACCACTAGCTTTTCGATGAAAGAAAACATCGCGTGGAAACCTGCATTCTTCAATTTCGAGGCATGTTTTGTCCGCTGTCCATTACAAATGGTGACGGGCTCACTCCCCTTCACACTGGACAGAGTTTCGGTGCTACTAGCAAAACGTACCTTTCGAAGCATAGAGATACTCGGATGAAACACCACTCAAACGGTCACCCATCCAATTACCTACACGGGTCGACGATGCTTAACTTTTCCAATCATTCCAGACTTCAAAGTTTGACTATCTACGATCGTTCCATACAAAAGCTAAAACTTGTAAATACAACTAACGACTTTTGTAATTTGATAGCTTCTCCCTGGCTCCTCATTTATTCTCAAAAGTTTGTTCCTTTCCATAAATTGTAATAGTCGTAATTATGTACAGTTATGTATGAACTAAGAAAAAGTATCTAAGGAGCAAACTTCTAAAAAACGGCGTTTAAAGATCACATAAATTTAAAATACTCTTTCTATACGTTTTTTTAACGTGCTGTATAACATCCTATTGAATATAACGATGAAGAGGACGAAGCTTGTAGCAAATACAAGTATTGACTTAAATTCGTTACATACTTAAGGGGTTGCTTCAGACTATCAAACTGAACAACTTTTACTACGAGACTAAAATATAAATCGCGAAAAAGAAGCATTACACCCTGTGTACAGGGTAAAATTGATACCATTCGCATACTTCTAAACTAAGTTCTTCTAACATCAAACTGAACAACTTTTACTATTTTAGCAAAAAAAAATCTGCTGTTTCATACAGTTGAGTAGAGTGAAAATTCCAGTTTAGTATGGAAAAGCTGTTTTTTTTTGCTACGTTCGGTTTCCTCCCATAGTAAAAGTTGTTCAGTTTGATGTGTACATTCTTAGATAGTATTTCACTCTGTAGATGAATGTGATTTTGGTTTGAGGAAGCCTGCGTTGCGGAATAGAATTTTTTGTCAATTTTTTTATTATAGTATTTATTTTTAAATCGTATAATCATCTAATTAACGTAATAAAACATGCGGTACATATAAACATAGGTAAAAAACAACGGTAATTTTAAACCTGAAACATACTTAATAATTTGTATGATAGAAAATTCAAACAGAAGAAAAAAAATTGCTATGGCATTTCAATTACTTCGTTAGATTAAACAAAAATTAACCTTCGTACATATTAAATAAAAACGTTAGAGCTTTTAGAAAGGTCACGACACAGAAAAGTTTAGTACGTAGTCCTAAGTACGGACGAATTTTCAACAAAGTCAAATAATTTCTGTTTTGTTGAAAACATACTTTTTCTCGAAACCACAATAATGTCAGTGTATTCCAGCGTAGCGGCAACCTTTCTGCGGTTACGGGACAAAGTGAAAGGGCAAAAGGGCGGCAATAAAATACGTTTTGGTACTAAACGAATGTTGTGTAATATAGACTATAGAATGAATTTGAAATCAGGAAATGTCACACTCAGTACGACATGATCGTTTTGTAGGTGGTGAGTTCTATTCTATTCTGACGTTGTTGATATTCAGGTGATCTCAAGGGTTCTTTTCAAACATAAACATTAACTGGAAATAAAATGGTGGAGCCACGTGGCCACCAAACCCGCGCGCACGCGAATGAAGTCCGCCCGTGAATATAGCCAAGCCACTCATTGGTGAGTTCGATTTATTCTAAACTAGCAGTAACTGTCATACCAAGAATTACTTTTATTACCTGTATCAAACTTATGCCTACGCATGAACCCACTGGCACGCTGGCGGTATGGCATGTATTGTACCCACTATCTATTATACAACGTGTTAATGAATTAACGCAAAACTAGAAAGTGGTTTGTATAGAATCGAGAGCAGAATCGAATTATCATGGTTTCAACATAGGTTATTTTTTTTTTTAATATCAAATAATTTATTTGTAAAATTTGTAAACTCGATCTCAACCCACCGCTCAGGCACTCTCACCCTACTCACTACCAAAACAAGATTCTTAAAATGTATCCATGAGCACGTTAGCGCTTTCATTCATTGCTGAAATGATAACAAATCATTATTATTATAACACTTTATTGTACACAAAGACATAATAATATACACAGTTGAGAAAACATGTACAAAGGGCGAGCTTATCTCTGAAGAGATTTCTTCCAGCAGACCCGCAAAAGAGACAGTTAATAATTACAAGGCAAACTTATTGTGTACACAAACAATAAATATATTATCATATCATCATCATAATCATTTTAGCCTCAAAACTTAAAATGCGAATAACTTTAAATTCTAACTATTAAAATAATGAAATTATTGTTTCAATCTAATTATTTTGTAATAAATCAGTTGGGGTGTATGAGGTTTTGCGCTTATTCATTAACACGTTGTAGGTGGCGACGGGCTCATTTCCCGTCACACTGGATAGAGTTTCGGTATTACTAGTCAAACGTGGATGTTCTTAGGTTTCAGAATATCTCTTACCTACCTCGTCGGGGGTACTTCGGGGAATTTAGTCGTGAGCGTATGATTATCAAACTTATATTTAAGAATATTTAGCACGATCTCAAAGTAACTACTAGGAACGAAAGTCAATACACTATAAATGGAAGTAAAACTATTGTAGCTAAAATATTATCATTTCATTAAAAATACACTTGAGAAACATTCAAGTTTTTTTTAGACCAATAATTAATCTTATTTAGACAAAAACCTAATCTGTTAATTTCTTTGACTATTTATATGTGGACTGGTTAGGCGTGTAATTCTACTAACAAACATTTCTGTCACTTTTTGCGGGGGGCGAGGTAACATGAAATCCGCAACTTTGGATTTTATTCCCCATAACTTTAGATTCTAATTTTGAATGTTAAAAATCATGAAAAGTAGTCTCGTGTGAACCCCAAACGTTCTAAGTTCGAAGTTATTATTTCGCAATTATAGGCTGTCTCGTTTAGTGATAAGGTGTAAAATTGAATGTAAATGCACTAGATCAATTGTGCTTATACCGTGGCAAAGGGGAAATGCTACCGCAAGGCTAGTCCTTATAATAATTAGTCAAAGGTTAATTTAAACATTCAGTTGTGCACACAACAACTAAAACATACCTACCTATACAGGGTCCTTCTAAATATGCTGACACTTTTTTTTAGGGTATGTTCAGACCATCTTCAGACTATGGGACCAACATCGAAATCACAAAAAAAAAATCAGCTCTACCACACAAAACTGCAAACCTACGCGAGCCAAATGTATGGGACAGCTGATTTTGGTCCAATAGAGAAAGTTGTTCAGTTTGACAGTCTAAACATCCCCTGAAAAAAGTGTCAGCATAATAAGAAGGATCCTGTATTACGTGGTGCTTTAAATTCTACCCAATAAATGTTATGGAATCTCATTGGATGTTCTACCATTATTGTTTTTCAATTCTTCAGCTAGTTTTTCCGGCTTAAAGTTTTCCATAATCCATTTTTCCTTGTCTGCATTCAAGCAGGTATCCAGAATAACTCCCCATCCTGTTTGTTGTCTTACTGCACGCAGGCATTTCTGATTGTACATATTTCTTATTAATTGAGTCTGAAAAATGAAAGAAAGTAGTGAAACGTGAATGTTCAGGAGTTTCAGAATGTGTCTGACTGCCCGGGGAATAAAGTCGATATAATGCGATAAAATTATCAAGAAGACAGTGTAAATAATATAACAAGTAAGTCTGCGTTCCAAATACGCTTTCCTTTTCCGTATAAAAATTAAAAACATTTATACACTCTTCATCTTTCATCCCAGTATAAATTTATTGCATGACATAATATCATGCTGCTGATTTCAACACTAATAAGAGTACATACAATATACATCCATGACAAGAATTTCCATCGAAGTGATTAGAAGCTTCGCTACAACTATCTTATACAGTTACAGCATGCAGTTGTAGCAATGCTGAACTTTATCTTATTCAAGGTGTAACCAAATACCCTAGTAATATTTAAAGGGGTGTTTTAGACTGATATAACACTGAACAACTTTCCCTATACAAAAAAAAACGTAGAAAATTTTGTATGAAACGGTGGATTTTTATTATTTTTTCTCGATGTTGGCTCCATAGTGAAAGTTGTTCAGTTTGGTATTCTAAACCTTCCCTTTAAATATTAATGGGTTGTTTTGTGACACCCTTTAGAAGGTTTCAGGCTGGTATGACGGTCATTCCAGACGGAATGGACGGACGGACGGGGTCGGTTTCGGACGGACGGTCGGTTCTGACTCTCATAGATCAGGTTTTCTTCGTTTGAGAGTCTGAGTTCCCGTAAATTCTAAAACCACTGAATATTTTGAGCGTCATAAATGTATAATATAAATAAGGCTAAGACAGTGAAATAAACATTTTTTCCGTCTAGATTTACGTTCATAATATATTGCATAAGAACTTTGTGCAATGAGAGAGATGGTCTGATTTTGGATGAAACTATAGGTGGTTGCAGAGTTGTCAATTTCATACAAACGTTTAACGCAAAATACGCGTAGACGGTATATTTTATATTTGGAAATATAGTTAAATTGCAAATGTTATTTGATACGCGGCATCTAGATTTTCTAAACTATTTTTATAAATATAAAATATTACTGTTATCGTCTACGCGTAATATGCGTCAAACTTTTGTATGAAATTGACAATAAACGTTATTTCTATCATGTTTGTAATTCAATGTTTCCAAAAGAGTTAAAATTAGACCAAAATCCAGTATCACGTTACCTTGTTATCATAAAGCCAAACTTGTGAAGGTGATCGTACTTTACATAAGTACAAAGTAACGACATTCATAATGCAATCTAAACACATATCATCACGTTTTATTTCACCACGACTCGTATACACCCAGAACTGAAAAGGAGAATGTGGATTTATACACACATAAATAAACTCACGACCATAATCCCTTTCAGGGTGGTAAGAAGCTTTGCTACAACTACCGACAATATTTTTGGGACTATAGTTATGCTGTGATAAAGCATTAGTTTTTGTTGGCCGGCACTTTCACATTTGGACCAAAAATTTATGAAACGTGGATGATGTCTTTTGAAATAGTATTTCGTGTATTCTAGCTTTCATACCTGATTACCACCTTGATAATGGCAAGGAAGCAATTGAATACCATCTTCAAGATTTTGAAGAGCCGTAGGAACATCTAGGCACATTTCATCATTATCAGTGCTGAATATCTGAAAAACAATTATAGCATGTATGATCCGACTGCACATCACTGGCTTTTCGGTGAAGGAAAACATCGTGAGGAAACCTGCACGCTTCAATTTCGAGGCATGTATTGTACCCACTGTCCATTATGTGGTGACGTGCTCACCCCCGTCACACTGGACAGAGTTTCGGTACTACTGGTGAAACGTGGATTTTCTGAGGTTTCAGAATATCTCTGACTACCCCCTCGGGGAATATAGTCGTGAGCATATGCATGCGTATTCATGATCCCACTGCAGGGCAAAGGCTACCTCTCACGAATAATGGTGAGAGGGAGTGGGCGACGACGCAACTTTAATTGGTTAGTATTTAAAATATGACCAGACTTCATTTGTATGGAGCGCGCAACAACACACTATATTTATTTATTTAACTCTTTATTGTACACACGGAAATATATATGAAAACAACATAATAGACAATTACAAAGGGCGAGCTTATCTCTAAAGAGATTTCTTCCAGCAAACCCGTGACAGAGAGAGAGTTTACAAAGTGAGGCAGGCATAGTGTGCACATTTAACTAATAAATCAATATTGAACACTAATAAATACGTTTTAAATAAAGATACAGGTATATACTTACATACATACATACAAAAATATCCAGTATGATAAATAAAGAAGTATACTAATTTATTGAAGAGAGAGGTAGAACTATCCTCTTGACATCTTGGACAAACAAAATTGTTACTCACTTGTCCACTAGCTACATATTTATCAGGAACTTCGATATCAGGGTAAACATTTTTCAAATACCAGTCAAACGATCTGCACTTCAACTTTTTCCGTAACTCTATCCGGTTCGTAACGTTACCATAATCTCCTTTTTCATTCCCAATCCTCTCGAAAAAGTATTTAGCATAGTCGTCTAGCCATACCTGAAAAAAAGCTTGGTATAACGACTTCATACATCATCATTATTATCAGCGGGTGTAAACTTAACATTATGGGATGCTCCAGACCATCAAACTGATCAACTTTTACTATCGAATCAACTTTGAAACCGTAATAAAAAAACAGTTGTTTCAGACATTTTGGTCGAGTAGCTATTGACAATATCTATGGAACAGCAAAATTTTTTTCTCGGCTTCGATGTTGGTTCCATATTTGAAAGTTGTCCAGTAGGATGGTCTGAAGATGTTCTGTTAGATGTGTAACGCATTTGAGGGGATATAATTCGGAGCGTGCTCCATACAAACGTACTATGGTGATATTTTCAATACTTACCAATTAAAGTCAATGAAATTTTGCTGTAACAATCTTGAAACAAATATCTATGCGTGTATGGAGTCAGATTTTCGATAAAATATACAGTTCCAATGCGAGGATTATTTTAAGATTTGTATGGAAATATTTGAAGCACTGTTACTTTAAAACTATACAATTTAACGAAAATCTGACTCTATACAAGCATAGAAATTTTGTTTTTAGATTAATTCTGAAAATTGTCATTGAGTTTAATCGGTTAGTATTGAAAATAACACCATAGTACGTTTGTATGGAGCGCGCTCCGAATTATATCCTCTTAATTTTCCAACCTGTATACGTCCCACTGCAGGGTACAGCTTGCTCAAAGAAGGTTCCTAATGTGGATTGATAGACAACACCATAAGCATCACAAATTCTTCTTCAGCGTATGTAGGGTTCCTTTCATTCATGGTTTGAGAGCAATCGGTATAAGTACATAAGGTACACATCAAACATATTTTATCTTATTTCACTTAACTTGTTCAACTGATACCCTATGGGGAATAAAGTTTTTCGAGTCCCGACTTTAAATCTGAAGAACCTATTATGAGTCTCATTTCTTCGTAGCTTACCTTATAAAACCGACGGATGCAAAAACTGTAAAATTTTATAAATACAAGGTGTAAGGGACAGCCCTCCGCAGACTGAAACGGTGAACTCAGACCATCAAACTGAACAACTTTCACTATGGAGCCTACCTCAGGAAACGCGAAAAAAAACAACTGCTTCATGCATTTGAGTCGGGAAGATACAACAGTTTTGTTGATGATTCCGTGCACGTTAAGACGCTCCTGGCTACTATCTCTGGTGGTAGTAGTCGTTTCATTAAAACCACGTCAGAGGACATACGGCGGTCTGAAAAACTTGCTGTTGCTGCCCACACGATAAGAAGGAGCAGTTTTGTGTATGAAGAAGCAGATTTTTTTTTCGCGTTTCCTGAGGTAGGCACCATAGTAAAAGTGGTTTGTTTGATGGTCTGAGTTGACTGTTTTAGTCTGCGGAGGGCTGTCCCATACACCTTGTATAAATATCTAGATATATGAAAGTCATTCCCCTATGTGAAACAGTAGATGTTATTTGGCTGAAGACTCTTCTCCAATTTATCGAAAAGTACGAAAATATGAAGTAAAAATAATTTTTATTTATTCTTATCCATTTTAATATATTCTTATTAATGTAAACATAATCTTGTAGGAACCTGAACCCTAAAGAAAAAATACATTGAATTTCAAAAAATGTACTTTCGGAAACTCTAATAAATAATTTAGTAGGTAAGAAATTCCCGTACCACAACTTTATAAAGAGCCAAATGTTTACGAATTTCGGTCAGGTAACTTAATACAAAGAATTACTACGGTTTTACTTGTAACATAAAAAAAGTCATTCACCTCGGCTAACCGTACGGAATTTCTTCTCGCAGACCCTTTTTGTCCAATATAAGGAAACCTCTTCCTAAAAACGTGGCCTACATGGGAGCAGGGTACTATTTCCAATGAACCTCCGCACATCCATGTTTTAAAAGACAGCTCTAGATTTTCTGCGCCCCAAATGTCGAATTGATCATCATATAAGCCAAGGGTTTCGAAAAAATTTCTATTTATCGCGAATATTCCTCCAGATATTGTTGGGGTTTTGACAGGAGCCACAGCGTGCTTTCTTTTAAGAAGCAATTCTCGGGGTAAATCGTTCCAGGTGAAGCGTAGATTCCAGGAGAAGCCTCCAATTTGGAGATCATGAACGTCTTGCGGGATGTATTCGAATGTATTGTCGTGGATCTTGTCTATGACAGGACTTGCTACCCTTGTTTTGTCTCGAGCTATTCTGCCCAGTAAAGGTTCTAGCCATCCTGTAAATGATTTTTAGTTATTATAACGTATTACAATTTAAAGCATTGAGGCATGTATTGTACCCACTGCCCCTTATAAGTGGTGTCGGGCTCACCCCCCGTCACACTGAACAGAGTTTCGGTACTATTGGTGAAACGTGAATGTTCTGAGGTTTCAGAATATCTCTGACTACCCCCTCAGGGAATATAGTCGTGAGCATATGTTTATACTTATGTAAAATTTAAAAAGTGTCAGGAGAATGATTGGTTAATGTCCAGTAAAGATTCTAGCCATCCTGTAAAGGATTTTCAGTTGTTATAACGTATTAAAATTTAAAGTTAATTTTAGTTTTGTGGCGCGCCTTGGGAGAGGCCTATGTTCAGCAGTGGACGATGATGGGCTGATGATGATGATGATGATGATTACAAGTAAAAAAGTGTCAGGAGAATGATAGAATGATTGGCTAAACTCGTCTGTTAAATTCTCTTATGGCATATCGTTTGGCAAGTTTTATGGCAGGCGGTCTCGTTGTTCTTACGCTTGAAATGGATTTTGTATTAGCGCATAACTACAAACACAAACTACTTGACATTGGCAGAATAGGGTAGGAATTGCAGTGCGCATAAGCATAAGGAACCGAATCTTAATTTAAAAAAAATTAAAAGATTATTCTCTCATTCTTTGTTTCAAATTGAGATATTTTTAGCTAATAGATATATGACACGATTGTATCGAGACCTCCGCTTCTAAATGCCTAGTAGACAAAATTGTATTACGTGATGCGATACAACCTGCCCAAATAATTTCTACTCTACACCAAAGAGCATCCTCAGGAGTTAGACCGACGAACGTTTGAAACAGAGCTGTTACTCCGCCGAGAGTCCGACACCGAGTGGTCGGTGGGAATTGGATGAATGGGAAATTATTTGGTGGGCAGGTTGTATTGCATAACGGAATACAACTTTGTATTTAGAAGCGGAGGTCTCGTTACAAACGTGTTTTCTACCTTTTAGTAATGGATTTAAGCAAAGTAACGCCTGATTCAATTAATGATATCTTTAGCTGTTGATCGGCAGTAGTGAGCCTTGCTTATATAACAATATAGTTTTGTAGCAGAGCTTCTTACCTTCAGCACATTCACAATGGCTATCCAGGAAGGCCACAACAGGAGCAGTGACGTACTTAAGAGCTAACATCCGTGCCCTTATTAAACCTTCGCGACGTATGACTCGGACCAACGTCACCTTGTCTAATGTACGTATGTAATCGTCTAGACGCAGTTTTAGATGCGCTGTTCAAGATAATACACATAAGCTTATCTAGTATTTAAAAAGGTAGCTTCTTTCTTTTCAGTTTTCCGTATCCAAACAACAAAGGGACCCTATTCATAAGCCTATACGCTGTCCATTCGCCCGTCCTAAGTCTGTATCGTTTGAAGGGTAATAGGCAGCGAGTTTAAAATTTTTATAGAATTTGTGTTGTTATTTTGGATTAACTAAAATAAACAAAACAAAAAGTAAATATTTAAGGGACTTTTAAGAAACGTGTTTTTTTCTCTATCGTAAATTTAATAAAAAAACCGGCCAACTGCGTGTCGGGCTACGCGCAGTCTAGGGTTCCGTAGTTGCCCGTCATAATATGCGGACTTGGAAGAGGGCTTTAAATGCATGCCCACATTCTTTACGTGTATGGGAGAGGAACACTAAAATATTTTTTAAGAATTTTATTTTATCATGTTGTCGGCGTAATTAAAATGTATACCCACGCCAAATTACAGCTTTCTAGTACTAAGAGTCTCTGAGCTACGCCGCGGACAGACAGACGGACGGACAGGGTGAAACTATAAGGGTTCCTGTAGGCCTCGCATACCACCCCCGAGAAAACGATAAAAATCGAGATGTACCTCCATCCTTATTATTTTACGTTTGCCAGAAAGAGCGCGCATGACGGTTTTCTCGTGTAAACGCTTTGTCATGGGTGGCATGCTAGCCGTGCTGGTTGACTACGGAGCCCTAAAAACCGGTCATGTGTGTGTTGGGCAAGACATTAGCGGACTTCAAACACACATTTTGAACAGAATTTTTCTTTCTTCAGCGTTACGCAAGTTTCCGATGTTTTCCGTTTATTGTTATTATTGCAGTCAACGAATTGCAACTCACCCATTTGACTAATTATTATAAGGACTAGCCTTGCGGTAGCATTTCCCCTCTGCCAGGGTATAAGCACAATTGATCTTGTGCATTTACATTCAATTTTACACCTTATCACTAAACGAGACAGCCTATAATTGCGAAATAATAACTTCGAACTTAGAACGTTTGGGGTTCACACGAGACTACTTTTCATGATTTTAACATTCAAAATTAGAATCTAAAGTTATGGGGAATAAAATCCAAAGTTGCGGATTTCATGTTACCTCGCCCCCCGCAAAAAGTGGCAGAAATGTTTATTAGTAGAATTACACGCGTAACCAGTCCACATATAAATAGTCAAAGAACTCACCCATATTAGAAAAGTCATCCAATAGAATAATTTCTTTTAGAAGGTAGGCTGGGGTTCTAGATATCACAGAGTGGACTGTTCTTAGCAATGTGGACCACGCTTCGTTGTGGAAACAAATCACCACAGATGCTTGTGGTAGCATCTCAGTATACTTTTTTAGCTTACACCTGAAAATTCAAAAATAATATAAAAAATTTAAAATGTAGGTACCTATTGAAAAATGCAGTGAAAGGTTTTAAAATTTAGAGATCCTTTGAATAATGCGGTATGAAGGGTGCACATTCGACAGAATTTTTCTCTGATCGTGAAATGTAAATAATATGAAAATGCTATTCAGGGTGTAAGGGAGACAGTTAGGAAAATACTGAAACGGTGAATTCCGACCATCAAACTAAACAACTTTCAATACGGAGCCAATCTCAGAAAACACGATAAAAAATCTGTTGTTCCATTCAAAACTGTACCTACCCGACTCTAATGTATGAAACAGCAGTTTTTTTTCGCGTTTTAGGACATTGACTCCATAATGAAAATTCACCATTTCAGTATTTGCCTGGCTGTCATTACACCCCTTATAAAACACATATCTGACTATGACTAGTCCATGGCTAACCCTCTCGGAGAATTATAGTCGTACAGTATAATAATATAACAATTCCGTGACTGACTGACTAACTGACGGACAACGCACAGCCTAAACCGCTGAAGATAGATATATTTGAGATAAATATTTTTAAGATCTTATGTAACCACATAACGCAATAAATGATGTGATTATGATATAGATTCTACGGAGGTGTAGGGGTGCACTAAGAAAGGATTTTCGATATCCTAATTTCACGCGGACGAAGTCGCGGGCAAAAGCTAGTATACTAATAAATGTTTGCTAAAGCCTTTTTCGACTGTACAACATACTGAATTCCGAACTTCAACTTAAGGATCTCAGTCCCTATAAGGTGAAAGCTAAGGTCTCAGCATTTCTTCTCGATACAGATGATGATATAGTCGAAAGTTATCTCAAGCCACCTAGTTAGATATTACTCCTGGCTCATTCATTGATTAATAATTATTTTATTGATTTATTATAAAGTTGTTTGTCCTGGATTGCTAAACACACACTCAGACACATACACACACACACACACACACACACACGCATGCAACACGAGTCCCCATGTTGATTATGTATCTAGTTAAAATATAAATAGAAGATTTGATTAAGAAATAATTATTTAAAACTTCCAAACTAAAAATACTTTGTTTCCCTATAATTATGTTAACCTCACATTTTAGTGATATTGCAATTGTTTAGCATAAATAGTACCTAAGGATGGAAAGGCACTGACTCCTGAACTTCATAAAAAAATTTTAAGGAGTCAGGGTTCTAACTCGATACAATGTTTATTGCTAATAAAATTATGTTTATGTTTATGTTTATCTTGGACATTTGTCACACAAATTATCTAGTCACATTTAACGTAACAGAATCGAGCCTGGACTTGTGTTATGATGACTTGACAATGATATAGAATCCACATATAGATACAAACATCCATGACTCGGGTACAAATATTCATATTCATCATACAAATATTTGTCCCTTACGGGATTCGAACCCGCCCCACTCGGCACAGCAGTTAGGTTCACTACCGACTGAGCTACGTTGATTGTGATTTATTGTCACATTCAATAATGTTTGTAGAATTCCTGAAAACCGTAAATTATACGGCAAAGTAACCATTTACGGTATGCATTTACCATTAGCTAACAAAATAGCAAAGGTTCTGTAATAATTTTAAGTTTACGTGGCAAAGTGTGGCCCACTTCCGTGCAGCGAGATCCTAAAGGCTTAGCATGATGGAACGACGTGCCAAGTGGTGATAGGTGGCAAGCTTTTCCTATAAAAACACTGTAAAATAAACCTTATCCCTTTTTCATACGATATACACAAAAAAGGGGTGGTAACGATGATAGTCCTTGCAGCGCACCCAAGCACGCTGCATACAAACGAAGTTATTTCCAGTATACTAACCAATTAAAGTAAATAAGACTTTTTTTTAAAACCATCTTGACACAAGTCTGTGTGCTTGTGGTTTGCCACATTTCTGTAAAATATACAGTTTTAATGCTAGGATTAATTTAAGATTTGAATGGAAATCTTTGAGACTTTAAAACTACACATTTTAACGAAAATCTGACTTCATACAAGGATAGAGATTAGTTTCTAGATTGTTTCAGAAAAATTTCATTGGCTTTAATTGGTTAGTATTAAAAGTATCACCAGACTTCGTTTTTATGAAACACGCTTCGAATTATATTCCCTTAACCGTTAGATTCTAGATCGTGTTTAAAAAGGAACATGGACTTTATTTGGTTAATATCCAAAATATAGGTAAACTTAGTTTTTTCCACGGTACTATAGTTTTTATTTTACGGAATTAAGAAAACTAGTACAACTTACCAACTTTCCCTGGGATCTAATAAAGTACGATTGACAGGAATAATATCGCTAACGAATTCGTTAAAGGCATGATTCTGCCATCCCTTTTTGACCAGAGTTTTAATGTTACCTGTCAATTTATCACTAAGAACCACTGCTTTTCCTTCCATACCTGTCAAAACACAGTTATTTTTAACATGCTTAAATTAGATTCACCTGTATGTAACTAACCAAATAACTAAGTATGTACACACTTACATATTATATTAGCTTCACCAGCTAAGTATGTAACGAATTCTATAAAGTCGATTTCGACCTACTTCTACTTGTCGTATCGATTTGAAACTTTACAAGCGTATGTCATATTGTCATTCAGATGACAATAGGTACAATAATTTGGTTTTATTGAGTGGATTTGAAACTGTAGCCAGGTGGTTGATAGTGGAACTCTTCAATGGATACTTGTAAACCCCTCGAGTTTGCGATCATTTACAATAGCGTGCTTTTTAGTTTTTTGAAATTATTTAACTTATTTTTGAAAATATACTTCTCTTGACGCGTTAAATCAGATTATAGTCTATTTTCAGCATAATATAAGACAGAAATTGTTGTTAGTTTTTAACGTGAAGAGTCCTCTGTAAAAAGGGTTACTATAAACTCGATGATTATTTGAATGACCAAAATGTCTGGTCTTGACAATGTTACTCTATGTAATTTAATATTGAATTTATGTAATTGTTCTTTGTATATTTTGTTTTGTTTAAAAGAAGTGTGTTGTAGAGTTTCTGGCCGCATCTTCTCTACAACGGAACACCTTCCGACGCGGTGGTAGATTCAAAAACATGACGTCAAAAAGTTATCTATGTGATATTATTTTGACTTTTGAATGACAGTTTTTTCATAAACGCTGCTTTAAAAGTGACCAATACTTTTAAAGCTTAAAGTTATTGATAAAATAACGGAAAGATAAAGTCTTGTTTGTTCTTACCAGGTGGAAAGTCGTAGCCTTTTATCATTGTCAACTTCTGTGCCAATGGTATACTAGTATCTGCATCTTCGAAATATTTCCACACTGTAAAGTAAGCTGTTATCCTATGAGGTTACTTAAATTAGATAATTAGTTTTTATTATTAGAAATGGGCTTGCGCACAGAACATTATAAGAGGGGTTAGAACTGCAAAGTAGGCGTGGAACGTGTCGCCACAGGTTATGCAATGATATGCATAACACCATAAGGCGCGCGCATAAGGAGAGGGCATGAGTAATTGTAGCAGCGCGAGCGGGAAGACAAGTGGCAACAGCCGTCTCCGAAGCAAAAGCGCTACTTTGCACTTCTAACCCCTTTTATAATGTTCTGTGGGCTTGCGCTATTGGCTTCAGTTCCTGTATGGAAAGTGTAGATGAAGCCAAGGAACGCGCTCACTCAGAAAAACCTTTAACTCTTTTTTAAAATAAAACTGTATAAATAAGACAATGTATTTATCTTGATGTAACAAAACACCCTAGTAATATTAGAAGAGTTTATTTAAACCATTACTTAATAACTTTCATTAAAGAGACAGCGTCGAATAATTTTCTAATAAATCTACTGTTCTATACATTATTGTCGAGTCGATACTGCAGTTTTGTATGAAACAGCAGATATTTAAATTTTGCTTGCTTTATCGGAAAAACAGTAAATACAAACAAGCGTCAAACTTGGTGTGATTTTAGTGCGTATTCTAAGGCTGCTACAGATAATAAAACTTCGAGTATTACAATAAATAATAAAAATCGGTCAAGTGTGTGTCGGATACTCATTCAATTAATAGGATAGAAATTAATAGGTCGTGAACATATTTCTATAGAGATTTCTTTCTTCTTTCAGCAGACCGAAAATAAAGACGTATAAAAGTAAAGAAGAGATACACAAACTTACCACCAAAATCTGAATCAGAAACGTTCAACATCTTTCCATCTCTGGTCTTATATTTTTGTCTAAACCTATTTAAAGCCATTTGATATTGTTGCTCGTCACCCAATACTGCAAAACTGGTTTTTCTCGAACTAAACTCTCTTATAATAGCAAATAGTGACACAATCCACATTATCACTAATATTCCTAAAGCTTTTATTGATCTTTTATACAACATACTGCACTTGCTTTGCCTTCGTTTATCTGAATGGTACTGAATCAGTTTTTCTGAAGTTGTAATCTTTTATGTGGCTTTATTTTCAAACGACGTGTTCTTCAACAGGGTGTCGGAAATTCTAAAATCCGTTTGATGTTTCGGGTTAGAATTGCAAAAATATTGTTTCTTATGGCACACGACTATATTCCCCGAGGGAGTAGTCAGAGATATTCTGAAACCTCAGAACATCCACGTTTCACAAGTACCTAATATCTGTCCAGTGTGACGGGGAGTGAGCCCGTCACCACTTGTAATTGGACAGTGGGTACAATACATGCCTCGAAATTGAAGCATGCCGGTTTCCTCACGATGTTTTCCTTCACCGAAAAGCCAGTGGTGTTACAAATCGTACGTAAATTCCTATAAACTCATTGGTACGAGTCGGCCTGGACGGGGATCGAACCATCGCCTCCTGCACGGTAGGCAAGGTTACTCGCCACTGGACCAACATTTCTTTTGGGTATATGGGTATAGTATAAATAGGGCAACATGAGAATTAAAATGTCTTTAACGATGGTTTTGGACAAGAACGAAATACTTTAACATCCTTTTTTCTTTTCAAACCTATGAAATTGTTGGTCATTCTTATGGGTATAATATGAATAAGACAACTTGAGAATTAAAATGTCTTTTAAGCTGGTTTTGGACACGAAAGTAATAGTTTAACATCCTTTTCACTTTGCAAATCTATTGAAGTTGTTGGTCACCCTGAAAGAAACTACAGTCGTAGGTCTATACATGATGAAGGTCGTTCTTAAGATGCTGACGGTTTTTTACGAAAATGATCAGAACACCAAACTGAACAACTTTCTCTATGCGACCAACAACGAAATCGCAAAAAAAACAGCTATTTCATGCAAAACTGGAAACCTACTCGACCCAAATGATGGACAGCAGATTTTTTTTCACAATTTCATTGTTGGTAAATAGAGAAAGTTGTTCAGTTTGATGGTCTGATCATCTTATTAAAAAGCCGTTGGCATTATTAAGTTGGAAACTGTATTAATGTCCGTTTGTATGTTTTTATATATAAAGCCTGCAAAGTATTGTACAAAACTTGAGAAATTGATGCAGAGGCTCACGGTCTATTAAGAGTTCTTATTACAACATTATGAGAACACCCTCAAAGTAGTTAGTCAACGTTTGTAATACTGCGAAGTCCTCTGTTCCCACAACTGGAACACAAATACACAAAACAAACATTTAGACGTTCACACAATGAATTGCCATTAATTCTGATGTTTGCAGTATTTGCTATCGTACCATTACAAACTACTAGGTAAATTAATTCGCCAAATTATTTGTTTGTTTTTCCTGGCTTACAATGCTTTAATTAATGTATAGTTAAAGATTGTGGAGAGGTATGGACATTAAATCATGAGGCTTCGAGCTCGAATTTGTTCGGACGACATGCCATGGGCCAATGAGTTTTTCTAATTCAAGTACGTAACCGACTGCTCTCAAACGGTGAAGGAAAACCTTGTGAGAAAACCTACATAAGCTGAAGAAGAAATTCTGATGCATGTGTGGAGTCTCTCAACCCTCATTACGCACGCGTGGTGGACTTACGCCTCCTTGAGGGTAAGCAGCTATACGTACGTATATGTGATGATAGTAAAAGTTTACCTCATAATACTTGCCTCAGTTATCATTAAGAGAAGTTTATTCCGAATGCGCAAATGCGCTTCGCATACAAACGAAGTCTGGTGATATTTTCAATACTAACTAATTAAAGTCAATGACATTTTTCAGAAACAATCTTGAAATTAATCTCTATGTTTGTATGAAGTCAGATTTTCATTAAAATATACAATTTTAGTGCTAGGATTAATTTAAGATTTGTATAGAAATCTTTGAGGCACTGTGTAATTTTAAAACTATACATTTTACATCTATAAACTATAAACTATACATTAAATCTGACTTCATACAAACGTAGAGATTAGTTTCTAGATTGTTTCAGAAAAATGTCATTGAGTTAAATTGGTTAGTGTTGAAAATATCACCAGACTTTGTTTGTATGGAGCGCGCTCCGAATCATATTCCCTTAACCATGTGATATATTATCTTTCATTGTATAGTATACTATAATTATAATTTTGTTAAAAAAAACGAAGCATAATGCGGATATGAAGCTTCTTTGTTTAACTGAGTATTTATTGAGAATTTAATTAAATACCACCTTATTACTCTATCAACTCATTGCTTGGTAACATAATTGCGTAATGTTGATGGAAATAAATAAGCTTTATTGCTATAGAAACAAGGAAATAAAAGATTTTTAAATAAAAGATTCAATCATTTCACTAAAGTACAAGAAAAGGAAATGGACACCTAAAAAAAATGAAGCATTTACCGTTGTTTCACACGTACCACAACCACATCACATCGCAGCGACAAAATGTGGTCAAGCAGTGGTTATAGTTTGTTGATGAAAAGAGTCGCTGCAGCTTTTTGCTGTTGCGTTGTGGTACCGACAAATATCGATGTGGTTGCGTTGTGGCTAGTAGTTGCGATGTCGTATCGTCGTGTGCAGACAGACAGATATTCTCTTTATACGCGGCACCTCAGTACAACGCAGAATGATTGCGTCGACGAAACGTTGTGTCTACGATGTGGCCAGCTAAGCCGCTAGTTCACGGTGTCGCTGGTGGTTGCCTTGTGGTTTCGATGTGGTCGGTATCAACCGCGCGGTCGAAAATGACGGCAAAATGTTGTACGTGTAAATTCTACTATTAATTTTCAATGCAAAATATGCGCCCGCCCATGTGCTGTGGTGGTAGTTGTGATGTACGTGTGAAACAACGCTTAAATTATAAGAAAAACGTAGGAACCAATATTGGCTGACAATTTAGTAGGTACAATAGGAGGATATTTTTTTGCTCTCTTGTATCATGTTATTTGATTTCTAAGAATGAGACTAAGAAGGTTGCTTTCCGTTTACTTAGCGAGGTATTCAGGATGAAATGAGGTCAAGTGGTGATATGTAAGAAGCTCGATTACTTAGAAAACCGGCCAAGTGCAAGTTGGACTCGCGCACCAAGGGGTCCGTACCACCACGCTTTATGCATACCAAAAAAAAATGTGTTTTCTACGCGACCTTTAGTGCGAGTCACGTTTATTGTTATACTATACATGGCGTTTGCACTATAATCACATCAAGTTAGACGCTTGCATATAGTACCGTTTATACGATAGAGCAAAAACAAAACACGTTGAGAAAATACGTTTCTTGTATGGTGTATACGTTCTTTTACTTTTTTTTAATGATATGTTAGCAAATCCGACATAATAATCCATATTCTGTGAAAATTGCAACTTGTTCCTATTCCGGTTCAAAAGAAATAGCCCTTTAGAATTAGGACAGACGGACGGATGGGCGTCGTAGGCTTAGGAAGGAACCCTAAAAAGTTATAATAATAGAAACTTACTCTTTTAGTTGATGCAATATCCATAAGCAGAAATGAAATGATCTATGAAATCTATTCGAAGCATAGACCACGAAAAATTTCGAAGGCTCTGAAGCCTAAAACAAAATTGCTAATATGTTTGTCATCTCATACATATCCACTCAGTTTCTTTTAAGCTCAACGATTGTCTCGCTCAAAGTCAAAGTCAATATAATTTATTCAATATAGGAGCTTGAAGCACACTCATAAAATCTCGGTCTGGACGGGGATCGAACCATCGCCTTCTGCACGGCAGGCAAGGTTACTCGCCTCTGACCACCACGGCTTTTGAAAAATTTTACTACAAATAATGTTAGTTAAAGTTTTCCACCAAAATATTACACTATTTTTAACGTGTTTTAACACGGGCAAAAACAGCAACGCCGCAGGTGGTATAAAGGTAGTGATTTATTATAGTAATCAGTTTACCTAATTCTCCTCTAGGGTTATTTTTTTGGGGTACCTCGTTAACTTCAGTATTTGCCCACCTTAACCTCAATTTGCCCTAACGATGCTTTTGTAAAGTAAATCTAAAGAGAACATTCTTTTTTGTCGTCCACTGTGGTATAACTCTGCCAAATTAAGTTTTCCTTTTAACCAGTGTTGTTAAAACCCTTTGGGTATTCTCTTAAGGTTTAAAGTGGCTTGATGGTTTAGGGTAATGACAGCAATAAGTAAAGTCGGTAATGAGTCTAATGAAGGTTTTTCCAAAGGTCTAAAGGGTAAAGCTTACGTAGCGACATTTAATTAAGACAGGACAAAGAGTTCAGATGAATTTTGTTCGGATAACTGAATTAGTTTTAATACGTCTGTTTTGTATCCGGTTATAGAAATACTTTACAAACAAAATAGTATTTTTGTCACACTCGATGGATTATAATAAATTTAAATATACATTCAGTTAAATTTTTGCATTGTGGCTCCATCGTACAATTTATTATTTTGCCAATATCTAGTTGAAATAGCAAACGCTTTCGCTCTCAAATGGTGAAAGAAAACATCATGAGGAAACCTGCATACGCTGAATTTTGATGTATACTATAAAAGTAATCAAAATTATACTATATACTATACAGTAATATACTATAAAATCCAAAAAATCCTCTGTAAAAAAGCATATTATAAACTGGATGAATATTTAAAAGATCAAAATGCTTGGGTCTGACGTCACTAGCTTATAGTTTATTTACTTTACTGCATAGTATCATTAGTTTATTAAATAGACTATGTATTATTGTATACATAACTTTAGCTTAAGAATTTATATTGTAATAGTTATTAAGTCGTGTTATGTTGTAGAGTTTCTGGCCACATCTTCTCTACAGCGACAACACGTTCCGACGCGGTGGTAGCTTAAAAAAGATTTGACGTTTGATAAGTGTGCTGCAAGCTCCTATATTGAATACATTATATTGACTTTGACTTTGACTTTGATTTTGAGTTAGAATAGTGTAAAATTTTTACATACAACCGTTAAAGTATGAATCGTGATTTTTTTACAATACATTATTCAAATAATTTAATTTTAACCTGAATAGTACGCGATCATGTAACAAAAACGTTGACTAATGAATTAAAAAGTTAAACTTGAATTGAAATAGAATGAAAAGTAAAATTGGTAGCGTTCCACAAAACTTTCGTTTCCGACACCTAATGATCTCCATTGTGGAGTTCCGTAGTTTTTTCCATTAGCACTCCTTAATTGAAAGTAAAAATTAAAAGAACTTGCGCAATGAAACGAGTCTGGGCTTAGCTCGGATAGTATTTAAAAGTTTCTTACGTTTTTAAGAAGATAAAGGACCTGGCTATTAAGGGTATATTACTGTTGGCGCGCTCCATACAAACGAAGTCTGGTGATATTTTCAATACTAACCGATTAAACTCAATGAAATTTTGCAGAAACAATCTAGAAACAAATCTCTATGCTTGTATCGTGTCAGATTTTCCTTAAAATGTACAGTTTTAATGTTACAGTGCCTCAATTATTTCCATACAAATCTTAAATTAATCCTAGCATTGAAACTGTATATTTTATCGAAAATCGGACACGATACAAGCATAGATATTTGTTCCTAGATTGTTTCTGCAAAATTTCATTGGGTTTAATTGGTTAGTATTAAAAATATCACCAGACTTCGTTTGTATGCAGCGCGCATTTACGCATTCGGAATAAACTTCTCTTAAGCATGTAAAGCGATAAATACAATTACGACATATATATGCACTATTATAGAAAATACGATATAGTGTATGTCTGTATGAGTTTTAGGGACATGTTTACGGTTTTTAAGAGGATGCTCAGAACATCAAACTGAACAAATTTCTCTATGGGAACAACATCGAAATTGGAAAAAAGAAAATCAGCAGTTCCATACATATTGGTCGAGTAGGATTGCAATTTTTATATAACAGCTGATGTTTTATATGGAATAGTTTATCAATTCCCTTATCAGTGTGTGCTTTGGGTGTTTGTTGTGTTTGTGGGTGTCGGTGTTAGAGTTGACATTTAGTTAGATGCCTAGTTGCAGACATGAATATTGACAACTGTATGATTTTGAGGGACAGATGTCAAGAGAGTCGCGCTGCAATTCTGGCGGAGTACGGACGCTTGCGTATCGGCGCGTTGGGATTGCACGTGGCTCCACCATTTTGTGAAATCTTTTGTGTTTTAACCTTAAAACAATCACTTGAGTTTATAACCTACTTACATTGGCAAAACTGCCACTCTAGACTTAATAAATACTACTGATCATTTTCCTTCATAAACTATCCACATAACGAGACATTGGCTGAATTGTGATAACGCATCGGATGCCACTAAACAAAAATTGAATTGAATTGACAGATGTCAAACTTCAATAAGGTATTATATGAGTTGAACCTCATTTGGCAGCACGGAATCTAATTTTTTGACGCTCCATCCTTTTCTGTCGCGGGAATGCGGGAGTGCTGCGACCTTTCCCTCTAGCCAATGACGTTCCTGATCGATAGAAAAGGAGCGTGAAAAAATGCGATTCCGTGCTGCCAATGACGCTCAAGCCTTAAACACAGTAATAATTCGAAATTCAGCAGAATCTATAAACATTGTGATGTCTAAACTTAAACGTATGGTAAATTATCAAAAGTCAAAAGTCAAAATTGTTTATTCAAAATAATATCACATAGATAACTTTTTGACGTCAAGTTTTTAAATCTACCACCGCGTCGAAAGGTGTTCCGTTGAAAGATGCGGCCAGAAACTCTACAACACACTTCTTTTAAACAAAACAAAATTTACAAAGTACAATTACATAAATTCAATATTAAATTACATAGAGTAACATTGTCAAGACCAGACATTTCTCCTTTTTATTCACAATTTCAGAAAACGCGTTAATGCACTTGTTACGTCGCAAAAATTTTAAAACCGTCGTCACAGATTTGACGAAAGTCTCTCTACTGAAGAGAGTGATGATCGCATTTACCGAGAATAAAGACGTCAGTTGTTGCCATTTGCAGTCTCGTCGGCTAACGACTGCGTCATTAATCATACAAAACAGTGGCTGTCGCGACTTGCTGCCTGAAATGTCGTACGGTGTACGTTACTTAGTCAAAATGAAGTGACGTTGATCCACAATAAATAATAACATTTCATTTCACGTTTTTCTAAGAATTCATTCTCCGAGCTGGAACAGGGATATTCTTGACAGTTTGTGCCCTACTATTTTAAAAGGGGATGATCAGATATTATAAAAAAAAACAATTTTCTTCATGGGATCAAAGTCGAAATTGCAAAAAGAAATCAGAGCTTGGTATTTCATACAATACGCGAACCAACCTCGGCTCAAATATGGGGAAGGATATTGAATTTAGAATCTAACTAACCCTCTCGGGGAATATAACAGTGAATGTATGCTAAAGTTTGCCTATACATTATTCTGTTTTAAAAATGTATTGCTGGAGAAACGGTTTCCATGAGTTTCGATCAATACATTGCAATTTAAAAAGATCGAATTCAAACATATTATATGCTTTAGTAGTGAAAGAGCAGAATCGCATTATCATGGTTTTGACATATGTATTTTTGTTTTCAAAATATTAAATCATTCGTTTGTAAAATTTAAAATTTACTGAACTCGATCTTAACCCTCCGCTCCGGCACTCTCATCCTACTTGCTACCAAAACAAGATTCTTAAAATGTATCCATGAGCACGTTAGCGCTTTCATTCATTGCTGAAATGATAACAAATCATTTTTGCCTCAAAACTTAAAATGCGAATAACTTTAAATTTAACTATAAAAATAATGAAATTATTGTTTCAATTTAATTGTTTTGTTATACATCAGTTGGGGTACATGAGGTTTTGCGCGTATTCATTAACACGTTGTATAAATAAAAGTATGTGTAAGAATTAATGACATTCTATAAGGAATTCGCATCAGTGCGCTATTAACGGGACCGCTAAAATGTGCCTGATTGTTTTACAACAGAGAATATTTGAAAGGATGCATTGACAACGGCAATGTATGACAGCCGAGCATAACTAAGGCATAGAGTCACGTTGCAGGTTCTGACCCGAGAACTTGTCACGCGTGTTGTCCGCGCGTCGCGTCTTTGCCTGCCACGAGGCTCCGCATTCCTTAATCTCTTCTTGTTCTTTATCAAAAACAATCCCTGAGATTGGGATAGATACTCCCACAAACTACTTGACATTGGCGGAAATGCGGTGCTAACGCACAAGCAAAAAGTCCATTAATAGTAAATAAAAAAAAAAACTAAGGCATACTAAGGTGACATTAGAGACATGTGTAATTTTTTTTGGTTTTGTTATATATGACGTGGTGAGTCCATGTTATAGAATGTCATTGGTAAGAATATATTTTCTTCAATTTTCCAATTTCTCTTTGATGTGATTAAACTTACCCATTACCTTAATCTGTACGACCACGTAAAGAACTGAGCAAGCATCTCCATTGAAACTGATTATGTCAAGATGTGTCTCAGTTTCAAACGTTTTCTGTCTGCATCATTACTGCGGTGCTAAATGAAAAACATTAATTAATCGTTCGTTAGCGGCAACATCATGAATTGTAAGCTAAACGTTCTTCGTCCGTGTTTTACTTTCATTCTAGCTTATCACGCACGACAAAACAACAAATCCGTTGGGTCTTTTTAGCATGCATTAAGGGAAAATGCCTCCAGTGCTGGCATTAACCGTATTTTTTTAAATTTCTTAGCAATTATACAACATTTCTTAAAAACAAATATGGCACATTGTAGTCTTTGCTGGTTCTCAATTTATCAAAACATTATTACTATGTTTCTTGTTTAAAGTTACTATATTTAAAAACACTGAAAGTATGCGTATACTTTGTTGGCAGTCCTTGATAAATAAAATAAAATAAAGCATGGCCACTTCAGGCGGTTTTGAAATAGTAACTTCAAACATTAAACCGGTCAAGTGCGAGACGGGCTACTCGCGCACCAATGGTTCCGTACCACACCACCACACAACATATTAACTTACAAAATAGTTTTGTTTTCACCGGGACCTGTAGCGCGAGACCGACTCACACTTGACCGGTTTTTATTATTTGTTGTTATAATGTAGAGTTTGTTCTATAATCACACTAAGTTTTATGCTTGTGTGTATTACCGTCTTTACGATAGAGTGAGAAGAAAAAACATTGATAAAAACGAGTTTCTTGTATAACGACTCCCCTTAATTTACAGCCCTAAATAGATAGAACGAACGGGCGAACTGGCAGCGTAGGCTTATGAATAGGCTCCACTTTTCACCCTTTGGGTACGGAACTAAGAAATCGAAATATCCAGATAAATTGAAAATCATCAAAAACTTAGGTATAGTAAGTAGTACTAGATTTATAAGTTCCCCCGATGTGTCTTGACAAATTTTGATAACGCGTGAAATTATATTGACCAATCAGGATATGCCTTCAATGCCTTGCCAGGATAGGCTAATTTTTTTCGCGCCCTTTTCGCTGCTATCCGATTTTGGACCCTTTGATTATTAAACGACTTCGGGTTTTGTCGGGGACTCTGCGCAAATGAATATTGCCGAGGTTAATTATTTTCCTGGTCGTACTGTACCCACAATGAAACATAATTTTTTTGGAAATTTTGTATAATTGTTAAGAAGTTTAAAAAAAACAATCGAGAGCAGCACTGCAGGCTCTGTACCCTCTTAGGCATAACATCATGATATTTATATTTTTTTGGTGGCATGCTACAACCACTGGTTTAGTAGAATATAAAGATAGTCCAATTTCAATTTAAATTTAGAGCCAATTCTTATTAAATGTAATATATTCGACTGGATATTTCTAATTACACTTTTTTTTAAATTTATAATTAATGGACTTCTTACTTGTGCGTTAGCACCGCATTTCCACCAGTGTCAAGTAGTTTGAGGGAGTATCTATCCAATTTTGAGGATTGTTTTTGAGTAAGAACACAACTGAGAAGGATTGCGGAGCCTCGTGGCAGGCTGAGACGCGAACACCACGCGAAAGACAAGTGTTTGGGGTAAACCCTGCAACGTGACCCTATCTACACTGATAAAAAAGTTTCATGACTGACTGACTGACAGACAACGCACTTGAAATTTGGAATACGTATTCTTCAGAACATTTATAAGGGTGCACTATAAAGGTTTCTTTTCGAAAATCTACCCCTAAAGGGTACCCCTAAAAACTAGTCTAAAGACCATTATGAACTCCGTACAATATGATTTATAATTTCCTAAAAATTATATTATTATTTGGAACTAAACATGTTATATTCGAAGCTCTGTAAATATAAACTACTGAAGCTAATGAAATACCCATTTTCGTGTTCAAATATTTCAATTGCACGAAAAATTTCTACTTAGCGGCAAGTCTTCACATCAAACGAAAGCTCCGGCGTGAATCAACCGCACCATTGTTCGTAACAAAGCAACTGAAATAAGTTTCAGGAAGCGAGCTTTCCTTCAGGAAATTACTTCCTACAAACTAAACTACACAATGTGAGGGGAGACAAACTTGGAAAGTTGTAACTTTGCGACTGAATCAATTATGATTTCTTAATGATTTATCGAATACTTACATAACTTAATAAAAGTAAGGTTACTTTTTTCGTGTTCTGTTTTTTTCGTTTCTGCTTTGTTTTGTCATAATTGGGTATTTGACTACATACAATTTATTTTATTTTGATCTTCTCAACAAAAAAAAAAGTTAGGAAATAACGCTAAACTCCCATTTTCATTTAGTTTTTAGCTTGAATACTATTTTTAATAACAAGATAAACTTTTAAAAGTAATGAGATGTTGATGCCGTCACAACTCAGAATTGAGTACAAGTTTCATATAAAGCGCACGTTTTGACGTCCAATAAAGAGTAGCTGATTTGACTAGTTGTCAAGTACCCTAATACTGTTTTCCTAAAACAGTTTTGCGATTGTTTTCAAATTTTAAAATTTACCTACATGGTTTCATCGCTTATTCCGATCAATGATCTGATGAATGATGAAAGTGTTAAGGAAAAACACGAACTACGGTTATTTTGTCTTGTACCGCCTCGTTACGAATCGGAAGCTTGAAGCAATGAACATTGCTTGTTTAAAACATCACATTACAAGCGAATTACAGTTTTGACCCATTATTGTCCAATATACAGGGTCCAACTTAATATGCTGACACTTTTTTAAAGGGATGACCAGACCATTAAACTGAACAACTTTCTCTATGGGACAAACATCAAATCGTGAAAAAAAAATTAGTTGTCCCATACAAAACTGCAAACCTACTCGAGCCAAATGTATGGGATGTTGGTCCCATAGAGAAAGTTGTTCAGTTTGACGGTCTGATCATCCCTTTAAAAAAGTGTCAGCATATTAAGTTGGACCCTGTATATTGGACAATAATGGATCAAAACTGTAATTCGCTTCTAATGTGATGTTTTAAACAAAAACTGTCAGCATATTAAGAATTCAACCCCTGGCCATTAATTTACGCTAACAACCAATTTTGCGACTGTAAACAAACCACTAAACATCACGCCAAAAACTAGCCGCAAATAGCGAACTATCGTGATTAAACCATCATTAAAGTTCTAGTGTTCTTGGCAAAGTTTCGGGATCATCTAATCTGGGGTGACCTACCAAAACCCCGTTTAATATTCAACGTCACACTTCGGTTCATCCAGGGCTTAGCCGCTAATGCAAGACCCGAAGACTCCTATAGAGGCTGGTTTAATTTAAGATCAAGATGTATGAAAGTATTTGACAACTATATTAGAGGTCCTAAGTCAGAAGCGTATATAATAACATTCGTAACGGAATATGTCGCAAGTTTTTATAGAAGTGTCACGTTGCAGGTTTTGCCGCAAATAGTTGTCTTTCGCGTGGTGTTCGCGTTCGTTTGAGCCTGCCACGAGACTCTACAATCTCTTCTCAGCTGTATTTTTGCTCTAAAACAATAATTGAGATTGAGATAGAATACTCCCACAAACGAATACTTGACACTGGCGGAAATGCAATGCTAACGCACATGTATGAGTTCATTAATAATTTATAAATGACTAGAGTTAACCCGCAACTTCGTCCGCACAAATTATATACCAAATTTTAAGTCAGATCATAAGCTATCAAACTAAAAAAGTTTCATCAAAATCGGTTAAGTAGTTTTTGCGTGATGCAGTTACAAACATAGAAACAAACAAACAAAAAAACTAACAGACAGACAAAAATTCTAAAAAAGGTTGATTTGGAGACCGGGATACTTAAAAACCATATCGTAATCTTTTTCATATAAATATCTTTAATGTACAGACACACTTCTGGTACAGTTTTGTAATAGTTAAGATAAAAAAAACAATAATAACAAAATGACGATCACGCGGGTTGATATAATTTAAATGTAGGGGATATGAGTATCCATATGGAGTTTTCAATATGTATTATATAATTTTATTTCATCGTAATTAACATTGCAGTCAAAGTTTTCAAGTAAATAAACTATATTGCGTATTACGGTCGGTAGTGAACCTGCCTGCTTTGCCAAGGGTCGCGGCTTCGAATCTCGTAAGGGGCAAATATTTGTGCGATGAATATGATTTTTTTTTCCCGAGTCATCGATGTTTGTATCTATGTGTGTATTCTATATCGTTGTCTGGTCATCATTATATAAGTCTGGTTAGATTCTGGTACTTTAACACTCAGTTGCAGAAACGCTCATTAAAGTGAATCCTCCATTAAATCTCTTGCTAGCTTTTACTACGTCAACGAGTGATAGCAAGAGATTTAATGGAGGACTAACGTTAATGAGCGTTTCTGCAACTGAGTGTAAATGGGATTAGATAATCTGTGTGACAATGTCGAAGATATTTTTTATATTTATGGATTTTTATTTTTATGAAAATTCCAGTAGTATTCAATGTATTTAAATTAAACATAAGGGTATATGCACACCTAGCGGCACCGTACGCAGAATTTATATGAAATGAAAGATGAGGCATAGCCGCAGCGATCGCACCGCAAATTCATCATCATAGGCAATCATCATCATACCAGCGGATAGACCTCCACTGCTGGCTGGAAATAGCCACAACATCATAAGGATCGCCACAACGACCGGTCCTGAGCTGCCCTCATCCAACGGGTTTCCGTTGAGTTCACCGGATTATCAGTCCACCTTGTGGGGGGCCTACCCACGCTGCGCTTTCCATCATTTTGAATCATAGACAATAATCAATATTAATCGCAAGTAGGTATCGAAGCAAAGCGGCTTAAGTTTTAGCAGTTGAGACTTTAAAAGGCCTCGCTTCGGAAACTATAAGTACTTTTATTACACTTGCCTAGGTCTCTAGGCATATTAATACAAGCTTAGTTTTAACCAATCATATTTCATTCTAGGTTTTAGGCCTCGCTATTGCTTAAAATAGGGTTGTTACCTGCACTAGGTAAAAATGCTACGCATACGTAGCCAATCGCAGCTTACATACCACGTAGCTTACGACGCGATACTATTTAAGTTGTCTCGTACTTCACAATGAAGCTTCATTATGAAGTACGAGACAATTTAAATACTGATGCAACACTCGTAATCAGTATCGGGTCGTATCCATACCTTTTAACTAATCACAAAAAAAGCTAAACTAACAAAATATTCAAACAAAATTACAATCGGATAGAACTGAAAAAAGCTGAAAGCGATTAAAAAATGTTTCGTCTTCTAACTCTTTCTTGCATAACATATATTTTAAGTCATTTAGAGGACAAGGCTTGGTTATGATTACACCTCTATTTTTTTCATTTAACAGGTGTTCCATACATTTGAGTTGGATAGGTACAGCAGTTTTATTTGGGATAGCAGATTTTTTTCGCGTTTCCTGAGGTAGACTCCATAGTGAATGTTGTTCAGTTTGATGGCCTGAGTTCACCGTTTCAGTATTCGCTAGGCTGTCACTTACACCCTGTATAATATTTAGGAAATCTTTAATTCTATTTAGCGTCTAATCTTAGATATCAAACTGTCTTAATAATGTAAAAAAAAAAAATTATCTTTGTCCTTTTAATTGAAGTTGATGCCAAAATAAAAACATCTCAGATATCGCAGAGATAAATTTTATTGCTATATTTTTGTTACAGTAATCCAAAGAACCGAAACATATTTAGCAAACAGCTCCAGTAACAGCAGATATTCAGACAGCCGAAAATACATTTCAGGATATCTGACAGCGGATAATTTGATATGACGTCGGAAAATTGCGAAATAAAAACAAAAATAAATATTATTTTCTTTGTTAGGGATCCGCAAGTAAAGAATCCTAGACTCTTTAGTTTTAATATAGTTTAGATTTTATAAACTGTCTTCTTTTAATTTTTGTTATTTAACTTTTCAGAACTTATATCCACCCAGAATGGGAGTCCATGGTCATGAGTTAAAAATATCTTGGAAATTGTAATAAAGATTATACAGGGTCTTTCTTAATATGCTGACACTTTTTTAAGGGAATGATCAGACCGACAAACTGAACAACTTTCTCTAAGGTACCAACATCGAAATTCACGATAAAAATCCGCTGTCCCATACCGCTAAAGTCCGCTAAAGTAGGTTTGCAGTTTTGTATGGAACATCTGAATTTTTTTCACGATTTCGATGTTGGTGCCTTGTTGTTGTTCAGTTTGACGGTCTGATCATCCCCTTAAAAAGTGTCAGCATATTAAGAAAGTTTCTATAAAGTATCATTTAGAAAAAAGAGCGATATGAACCTTAATGCGACAAAGCTCTTCAAATAAAGATTAAAAAATAATATAAGGAAGAAAAGTGTGTATGAAAGATAAGTACATTATATAAATAAAATATAATTTTTGGTTAGTTGTATGGGAAACACAAAAATGAGGTGTCAATCAAGACTAGTAACACGAAAAATCTGTAGAATACATACTAATATGTAGTAAGTAAGTAATATGTATTATTATTTAAAATTTACTACCGAGGTATGGTTTTCTATGAAGCATCAGTACCGTGAGCTTAATTTCGTCAGGTAGACTTTGTGAAGTGACTTTTCTCGAAGTCTATGACTCCCGAATATTCGTCAGCTAGCTTGGCTGGGACAATAGAGAGGAAGAGAGGCAGAGGAACTCATACAGAGTTATATAGCACAAATGAAAGAAAATGTTGATATCGTGTCATATCTCAAAGCACTAGTGGAAAAGAGAGGATTGGCGAATACCTTAATGAGATAGTCATGAGCATCGAATCATAGTGGTGTTTCAGACCATTTCATTAGTTTTTATGCCGTGCACTACAATGTTTCAGACGGTACGTTAGTTGTGCTGTTAGTCTTGGATAATGCAGCTAGATAGTATTACTAGCAAATATCCTCTGGTTTATTGGCAAATAACCAAAATGTTCCAGTTTTTCCACTTTTATGTGTTCCACAGTATAGTGAAGAGCAAGCACGTATCCAGTGGGAAGAAAATGGTTAAAATTCCCCTAAAAGTATTTGATACTTTGTTAGGAAGAGATTTTCGTCCGGCACTTATATCATTCTATACATGCCTATAAGCTAACTTCGAATGCATCCGGTTGAAACGTTCCAGAAACCGCATTCTCGCGAATCAAATTTAACATCCACTGCCCCAAAATCCATTATACAAGAGTTTCAGAATTATTAAACTACTTGCCTACAAGCGACGACCAAACAAAAGGTTGCCGACCAGTTCTCAACAATAATTGGTTTTCAGACCACAGCGAGAAATTCAAATTTAACTGTTATAACAGACGGCGTTACCTTGTTTGTTTGTTCAAGTTTAGTTATACTCCGTTCCAAATAAGAATAGAACTGTAAGGTAATTTTGAATCACAAAAATGTAGATATGCAATACTTCGGTACTCTAATCTGTGATGCCAAAGATAATTATGTCGAATAGACATGTTTCTAAAAAGGGAAATTGTAATTCGGTAATTAGAATTGGCCAGAAAGCTAACTAGTTTTGGTTGGGGTCCCGGGTGTTTTATCCGACGGTTTACTGACGAATAGCGGAGCGTATTTTTGTATAAATTGAGGGGCAAGTGCGAAATGAAGACAGTACAGAAACTCAAAAACTTTCACTTCTCTGTCCTAATATAATTATCTAGTATATGGGACACAACAAAAACTATCAATTTAAACTTTCCTAGAAAGAAACAGACTATAATAGAAAAAACATTTTCTAGTAAAGTCTGCTATAATGTATAGTAGGCAAATATTTTTCTACTAGATATTTTTTTCCGTGCACCGCTACCATCTTCTCTTCACACATTCGAAAGATAGGAAGATATTCTTATTTAATATTCTTTTATTCTATTTATTGCCGTGGATGTCGTGCAAGGTGATTAAAAGATAAAACATTTAACATGTTTAATATAATATATTTGATATTATAATAATGTTTATTAAAATGATGAATATTCAATTTAGGAGCTTTAAGCCCACCTATTAAATTTCAAGTCTCGTATTGAATCTACCACCGCATCGGAACGCGTCGCTGCCACTGCGCGTAGAGAAGATATGGCCTGAGCCAGAAACTCTACAGCATATAACTTTTTATAAACTATAAATAATTTTATCAACGCCAAAATAAATAAAGGTAGCTGTAGTTAATTAAAAATAAATAAAAATAGTAAGGACTTAAAACTATCTGAACCTAAAATATGGTGCAGGTTTGGACCGCACGGAAACTATTTCAATATAAATTCGTAAACTAAAGTTTCACAATATGATGGAGTGTTTTTGGAAAAAAGGCTAAATGTCACCATTTGACATTTTATTGTATTCCATCTTGAAATTTTTAACTACAGTTTAGATAACGAAACTACCAAAGCGGTATGTGTAGCCAGTCTCGGTACGGTCTCTTATAGCATCTGAAGATATTAATTGCACGCTTCAAATTGCAGCTCGAATTACAAGCAAAGTAATGTTCCTATCCTCCCATTCCAAGTATTCTAATTGAAACATTGTTCCAATATTTTATGTAAAGGATTAAAGGAATATCGTTGGCATATTGTTTTAATTATTCAAAGCAATTTCATTGGTGCGTACTTTAGTGTAGCACACACACTCGTGCACTTTAAAATATGCTTCTTATCTAATTGTTTATGTAAAAAGAGCAGTTTTCTTTAGTCATGTTCAATCAGAGACTGTAATAAAAATAATTTAGGAATAGTACAAACATGATTCAAATCGACTTAGTTATTACATAGTCGAGGTTGAATTGCAGCATGAGGTGACAGGCGAGGGCTTAATCCCTGCCGAGAGTGTAATGACCACTGCCCACGAAGTTTAAAAGTCTATCAAACTGCACAAACTTTCACTATGTAGCCTATATCGAGAAAAAATAAAAAAGATTGCTGTTGTATACAAATCTGCAGTGGTAGGTTAGTACTCGTAGTAGTAGTACTCGACTAAAATGTATAGGACAACCGTTTTTTTCGACATGTCTTTATAATGAAAGTTTTTCATTTTAATGGTATAAACCACCCCTAAACATATTACTAGGGTGTTTTGTTACACCTATATACGGTTTCACAAATAGATTTAGACAAATATTTGAGAAAAATGGCGCGCGGATTATAAGCTGCATCATGAACCTAAAAACGGTGCAAAAAGAGCCACTTTACGAGCAAGTGTATTGAAAAATAATTTATTATAAGAGCAAATATTAAGCATCGCTCGTAGCACATTCCTCACCATCGGCATCGCTACGTATCCAAAGAACTCAAAATTAAATATAATCAAATTAATTCCTCGGAAGAATTTAATACAATATCCATCCTAAGGCATCCAGTCTATAATTACGTCGTCCCCAGATGAAATTTATGAAGTAAAATGTCAGCTTCGTACCGCTTCTGAGAACCAGGAGACAAAGAGCGAGGTCCAATGCCAACAAATTGGATTCCACAAATGCAACCGCTTCGGAAAATCGGATGTTGTTATTAGATCAAATTTTCTAGTTATAAGATAAGGCGTATTGCGGTGTTGCTTTACTGTCTTGAAATTAATTTTATTGATTTGAGTTTTTAAAGTGCAGGTGTGCAAAACTTTTTTGAGAAAAATCATGGGGAACATGGGACCAAAAAGTCTGTATTTATGAAAAGAAAACCTGCGTAACGATTGTGGAAGTTTCCGATTATATCGTTTACAAAATCGATGACGTATAATGACTGACTGTACCCGGCAATTGTGATCATCATATACATTGTCTGAAATAATTAACCAAATATTATAGAGCAGAATTACTAAGAAAAAACACCATGCCGCCTTGATACTGATTGCATCGGGTAGTTACATAATAAGATGTTTTGCTTACTTTAATCAACAATGATTAATAAATTTAAAAAAAAGATTATTATTTCCGAATTTTTTTTTTTCAGAAAGCATCATGGTGATCAACGTAGCAGGTGTCAAAAACACAAAACTACTTTATAATAGATATAGAATATAGAAAATATGCATATTTTCTGGACATGTTTTTTTATACAACGTGTTAATGAATAAGCGCAAAACCTCATACACCCCAACTGATTTATAACAAAATAATTAGATTCAAACAATAATTTCATTATTTTGATACTTAAAATTCAAGTTATTCGCATTTTAAGTTTTCAGGCAAAAATGATTTGTTATCATTTCAGCAATGTATAAAACCGCTAACGTATTCATAGATACATTTTAAGAATCTTGTTTTGGTAGTGTGTAGGGTGAGAGTGCCTGAGCGGTGGGTTTAGATCGAGTTCAGTAAATTTAAAATTTGACAAACAAATTATTTAATATTTTGAATAAAAATTACCTATGTTGAAAACATGATAATTCGATTCGGCTCTCGATTCTAAACAAACTACTTTCTAGTTTTGCGTTAATTCATTAACACGTTGTATAGGTAGCACACAAAAAGTCAATACCTTACACAAAACAGTTTTTTTTTACTATTGTTATCCAAAAACGTTTAGAAATAAAACGTCATCGTTTATTATTCCATTTCTAAAACTCTCCTAACCATCTTAAACTTATAGACCAACCTCCAATTAAGAACTGCACAGAAATAAATAATTAAGTAAGCAATAAATAGAGCTTAATGAACGTCATTGAGTGAAAACAGAAGTTGGTCCTGACTGCAGAGTCTTCAAGAGATTTGTGAACTTGGAAGCAAATTAAATAAAACTTTGCACCAATTAATTTCAATCCGGGAAACCGTTTCGTAGAATTTGTTTGGAAAAGGAAATGTAAGGATAATAATGTTTATTAAATGGTTTTGATAGCCATCGTCTTAATCTTAATTAGGTGTATTTGAAACAATTCAAAATAAAATTAGTTTATTTAATATATGAATTACATAACAGCAAATGCCAAGCGTTATACATATTACTTATTAAATAAACAATAAAAATATTACAATAAAACATCTAGAAAAACATTAACACGTAAGTGATAAAAAATGTTTTTTTTTTTTTTTTAATGTTAAAACATGCTATCGGTCTGAGGACCATGAGCAGTTATTTTGCATGTTTCGATGGTTGCAGGCATGCCTTCCCATTGTCAGGCCGCCTTCATTTAGTTACTACAGGTCATAAGTTATCCCAAATGTGTCGTCGTTTTAGCCGTCTTATGCTGAGAGGTTCACTTAGCGGCAAAGCCAGCCTATTTACATGGTGAGTGATCCTATCTCTGTAGGTCTTGGTATAGCAGTTCACTTCGTCTTTCACAGTGGGGATACTTAGATACTCATGAATTTCTTCCATTTTCATGAAATAATGTAAACAAATAAAAACTACTTAACTTAAAATCTCTCACAAAATTCCATACATTCCCTTTCAATCTTCTTTCATCCATTCGCAAACAAGTCAGATTCCGGGCGCGACACAAGTAGCTCGTTGATCGCGTGCACGGGCGACACACAGGCGAGGCCTGCAGCGCCACCGTGCGCGTGCGACCCTCCCACAGCAACCGCTCGCTGCCAGGTTGGAATCTGGTACGGTTTTCTGGCACATACAGCCTACATGAGTCCTCGATCAGTTCGGGACAATCGAGCTCACCTCTCAGCATTCGACATGCATGAGCTCGTCTGTGATTGTAGCCTACGTGTTTGTAACGAATTAAATCCCAGCGCGCCCAACAAATACAGAGTGAGAGACATAAATGGATAGTAGCCGTTAGTTTTTTTGAAAAAAAAATCGTAGAAAACGTTTTTGAACCTTTTCAATGTTATTGGTAGCTGTAATATAAATTAATTTGATCAGATAATACAATTTTCTTTTGTAATTTGAATCCCGGACTCTCATTAGGCTACACAACACATACACATTTACTATCCCCCGATTCTTAATTATACGATTAAAACGAATATATTATTATACGATTAAATTATGTTATCAACATTTACTTATTGTATTACCCAACCAATTTTAGAAGAAAATACTTTTTGGCTATGTACCAAATACTTCAAGTTATTCACATTATGACAATTTGCGTAACTTACTTTTAGGGCTTCAGACCTTAGAGAATCCAGAACTTCAGACTATCAAACTATAAACAACTTTCTCTATGCAGTCAACATAATAATAGCAAAAAACAATTCGTTGTTCCCTAGAAAATGTCTGCACGACCAAAATGTATGAAACAGCTGATTTTTTTCTGCGATTTCTCTGACGGGCCAATAGTGAAAGTTGTTCAGTTTGATTGTCTGAAGCACCTCCTAAAGAATGTTAAGTTAGCACCCTGCATTAAGCAAAACTCACAATTTTACGAACAAATTGTAACAGGCTTATTTGCAGATAGCAAATAAACATTTTTATTATTATTAACACACAAAAAAAACATTGTCATTTAAGTTAATCATAGCAAAAACCACAAAGCCATTAGATAATTTCTCCACCATACAGCATCCCTCAAAATAACGAAGTTACCTAAAAATCTTGAAATTTTTACGACGGAAACTCGCCTAGGAGCGGCTAGTCACATAAATATTTCATCATACATCACCGAGCTCACTACCACAGTCGCATCTCAAGCCACAAAAGAACTGTTTACTCAAGTAAAGAGCTTTTGCATTTTTAACCCTCTCACCGTCAGATGCAGTGCCCGGCTTTTATATGAGAGTAAAAGGTGCATTACTAAGGGCTCGCGTTCATTAGTCGCTTTGTAAAACTTTTTGTACTGGTTAAAGATTGAGAAGGGTTGGCGGAGATTGTCGTAAATCTGTATTCATGTAGGCAAACTTTTACTTTGACCTTAAAAAACCGCTTTTACTCGTATGTTGGTATTGTTGGTACATTTGATTTGGTGACACGAGGGTACATCTCGACATTTCACGTAGGCTTTGCCTACGTTTAATGCTAATCATGATTACACAGCCTACCCGATTTTTCTTTCTTATATAAAACGACATTCCATATGAGTTTTTCTAACTAATGTACGTAATACCAACTGCTCTCAAAGGGCGAAGGAAAACATCGTGAGGAAACCTGCATACGCTGTAGAAGAAATTCCAATGCGTATGTGAAGTCTACCAATCCGCATTGGGAACACGTGGTGGACTAACGCCCATACACCGTCCCTGAGGGTAGGCCTGTGCCCTGCTGTGGGACGTATTGGATAGGCTGTGATGATGATGATATACAAATTTTATTGGAATGTTTCACATTGCCAACGTGACGATTGTGAGTTCGACAACGCCAGACTATTGAGTCCATAGTAACGACTTCCACAGGTATATTATTACGGGTGATTTTTTACACTTCTTCCTGATTTTAATGAATTTATGAGTGACGTTTTCAATTTTAATGAGCGGTCCTGAATAGGTGGAAGTAGTTTTAGTACATTAATTGTAAACATTTGTTTAGTTTTATTAAATTGGATGAAATAAATAGGTACTATTTAGATAGATAGTACTATTTTGTACTATCATTTATTAACATTTTGCTTATAATCAAATCGAAAAAGAAATCGCAAAAAGCGTCGATTTACTAAAAAAATTAAACAAAATAGTCTTTTTGAAGTTGACTCTTAGCTAATTTTAGAATTTATAGGATGAAATGATGATTATATTTCTGACTTTTTTGTTTTGCATTTTATGTAGATAAATTTAAATTGAGTATCGGTCCAGTCAGGTACATTCGTCCTCACTTTGAAATACTTTGGGTGCTGCTAAACGTACAATAATTTTAGCTCTTTATTTTGAAAGCAGCATTATCAAGATGTTTAAAGGAATTACCCCACATGCCAAACGAGCACACACAACTATTATTAAAACAATAAAGTAATCCCGATGCGAGATAACTATAAAAGAAACTAGTCTTAATTGTTATTAGGCTATTTAACACCAATTTCTATTCGGCTAGAGTCACTTATTTTCTACGGTTGTTGGCGTTAAGATTCTAGTTTAACTTAGTAAACAAAGAACTTGGGAACTCTTTTATAAACTTCAATTACGTGTTATCCTCTCAGAGCTCTGGTTGTATCTTTTTAGACGTGTTTTGTCTATAATTAGATCTTATCTCGCATTTTCTACTTGATAAAACTACAATATTTCTATTTTAAAATACACAGCAATCTAAAGCTATTACCAAAATGAGCAAAAAATTAAATCAAGAAAGTGATGAGAAGAAAATGAAGAAGTGAAAAATCTCCGTGTAGCTTACAATATTGTGATTATGATAAGTAAGTTAAGTAAGCAGCCTAGTAAGACAAAATCAATCCAATGGTACTAACTAAAATACTAACAACGCAAAATCAAGAAAGTGTTAGGAAAGTCGCGAATCTTTGTGTAGCTCACAAAAGTGCAACGTAACTCTGAGATAACGAGCGATCGTTAGATCACGTGCCGCCCTTGGCAGGATTATTACTCTCCTGGATAGTTTTACAGGACATCCTGTTGAGTGTTATGAGGTGCTAAAGACTTACCATCATTTAAAATATAATTGTTTGGCTGATAGAGTTTGTAAAGTAAAGATGCTGAATTCTATAACATGACTTTTAATTAATGACTTGTTTTTTCTTTGTTTCAAGTGATCTTAAATATGGTTGAAAATCCAAGTCTGTTCATGATTAGCGCATATCAATGATTATTATTTTAAACTCTCGTATTAATATTCCTTACAATTAAAAACGCATCAAAATCTTTAATGATCATGATACATAATAGTTTATATACTGAAGACCATTAATAGAAACGTGAAATGATTGATATAATATATAAAATATATATATTTGGATGCTTGTTAATGACAAGTACCTTGTAATACCTAAATACATTATTCTTTAAAAGAGGCTGTTAGTATACCGAATTAAATTAAATTTCCAGCAGTTGGTTTTTACTACATTACCCGAGAAACAATTATGATTTTGATAAGAATAAGAGATAAAGAAAGTTAAGGAAGGTCCTCATCATCATCTGCTTTCTCAAGTCACGCTACGAAACTCTATCCTCGGCCTTCCTCATCCAGTCGCTCCCCGCTACGTTTTTGTTTCTCCAGCGGGCCGCAGGGCACCCCCACTACGCCTGCCATTTCGTGGTCTCCATTCTAGAACTCTGACACTCAATTAGGTCGAGAGAAGACAACCTATCAGCTAAAAAACCTTGTTTTTTTTTTATTTATGCGTATGGCGAATTTGGTTTGTAGGCATAAGGTCATAAGTCTACATCCAGAATCTGAAGCCATCGAAGGGCCTCAGGTGTCAGGTGTGTCAGGTCCTCAGGACGGCCCGGGTAAGCTTGAAGGGGGCACCGTTGTATTATGTGTTGCATCGTCTGGTCTTCGATCCCGCAGTCACATAAGGGAGACTCCGTTCAGCCCCATTTGTGTCGGAGGTAGTTGCACCTGCCGTGGCCGGTCCTTAGCCTGTTGAGGCGACACCAGTCCCTGCGCGGCAGGTGGAATCCCTTAGAAAAGAAAAGCCTTGTAAGACGAAATCAATCCAATGCCAATAATACAAACTAAATACTCATAACGCTAAATCAAGAAAGCGTTAGGAAAGTCGCGAATCTCCGTGTAGCTCAGAAAAGTGCAACGTAACTCTGAGATAACGAGCGATCGTTAGAGCACGTGCCGCCCTTGGCAGGATTATTACTCTCCTGGATAGTTTCACAGGACATCCTGTTGAGTGTTATGAGCCTGTAAAATGTAAGTGCATTTTTCAAACATGTGTAGAAGTTTAGGAAAGGAAGGGGGTAATTTTGCTAGGAATTTAAAGCACCAGTATGATTGGAGGATTTCCTAAATAGGTATATTATCAAATCCTACAATCATGGTCGCTTTTTGAAGTTTCAACTAGTTACGTATTAAGGTTGACGCGCTGAACGACGCCGCGGTGGACGAGCCAAAGGAGGTGAAACAAATCGAATTTTAGAATATGTTGTATGAAATTCTATGACACCTCGCACGTTTATCCGCGGTAAATCGGACGAATCGTCAGAAGAATTAAAAACATTTGTTTCGTTCTCCTCCTTGGGCTGCTTTGCAGCGGATAGATATGCATATACAAGATGTAACAAAACACCCAAGTAATTCACTACGGACACAACGTGGAATAAAATACAAAAAATCTGCTGTCCCCTACATTTACACCTGCCACACACATACGGAATTCCGAATCAGAATATTATTTCGTATGGATTTGGAAGCATATTTAATTAAATTTCAAGCATTCAAAATATCTCAAATTCTGTCTAAATTGCAGTCTATCCTTGAACAGGAAACCGCTTGTCGACGCAAGAATCCTACATCCCATTGCACATTTTAAGTTCCAAAAATCAAACTATTTTCACATTTATGAGTAAGAAATAAGAGCTATGCCAAGAGTATTCATAATATGGAATGGAGTCTAACTAGTCGGACCGTTTCTGGAATGCTTTCCTGTATACCAAATGAGCTTGTTTTATACTTAGCTCTAGATTTGTTTGGGACTTTTGGGGCTAAACGAATACGAGTTTTTAGGTACTTAGACAGGTGTTTGGATGGAATAAATCTTTGAATGATTAATTAGAAGCTTCTAATAGGTATTATCTGAAAATACAATTGTTCCAGGATTGTGGTGGATTGACGGAAGCTTGCGGGAAGGGAAATACAGGAACGAACTGTATTTGTGTTTCAGTATAATGAATACAGTACAATGAAAGAGGAAGCAAGAAACATGTCAGGACTGCTCTAAGTGGTGATACATCATTTTTCTGCCTGTCCCTCCGGGAAAAAGGCTCGAGTTTATGTTTATATGCACAATATTATCTATCTATCTGCAATATTATTATCTATCAGTATACAGGGTTCTTCAAACTGAACAACTTTCTCTATGGGACCAACATAGAAATCGCGAAAAAAAACAGCTGTTCCATAAAACTGCAAACCTACTTGAGCCAAATGCATGGAGGGATTTTTCTTTCGAGATATCGATGTTGGTCCTATAGAGAAAGTTTTTCAGTTTCATGGTCTGATCAATCCCTTAAAAAGTGTCAGCATATTAAGAAGGAACCTGTGTATCAGTATATGTGACAACTATTTATATTAGCAAACTTTACTATATAACAGAAATAGATTGTAGCTAAAACTACTAAAATTATATTTGTAACTACAAACTTTCTAGTTAAGTATGCCAATAAATATATTTGTCACATAAACTACTATACTAGATTTTGTTCTCCGCATGTGTAAACCTAGTTTGAGAAAATTATTACGTGTAACGTCCACTGCCTAGATGAAGCGATAATCTGTCTGTCTTTGGTAGTATAGCAACTAGTGAAATTGAAGAATTTTCGATCTAAATAGTGTCTGATTTGGCTTAAAGGGTTCCGTCAACTTAGCTTAAGAGGATATGTGACAAAAATAGGATTCTTCAAAGCATCATATCTCATGAAGTACTAACAGTAGGAGTATGATTTGCGGATAAGTGTAAATTGAACATATAATTGAAGTTTTGATTAGAGCCAAAACACGATTAAGACACATTTTCTCGATAGAAAAACAAGCCAAAGTAGCCCCCGTCTTTATTGATAAACGCTTGGAACTGCTAAACGGTGAATATTTTTTATAAATTTTGATTAGAGCAGAATTGAACTTACATAAATAGTACAATTACAATTAAATAAAGTTTGTTTTATGCTTGCGTCGTTTCAGGCGCGCGCGCCACCCTGTCTCTTTCTCTCGCATCAGGCAGTAATATAAGCTATCACACGCCCATTTCGCTTCAATTATTTTTCGACATAGGCCCTTAAATTCTTTAAACATTTTCTTCTTCCTTACCCGCTAGAAACGTTTTAATTAGCCCTCTATAACAAAACTATATTTAGCAAAGAATTTCAATAGATCTAAAAAGCGTGAAAGGATCGTCGCGTACTCTACGCTTCCGTGCTTAGTCGTGGTCTGCTGTATTTTAAATGAGCTATTTCCCGCCGTTCCTCCGCCGTATTAGGGCTGCCGTCTTGGAATTAAAAAGACCTCAAGTATTCAAGGAAATCTTTGTAAAGTCCTGAGCATAAAGTAAAGTGTTTAATGCAAACGATAAAAATTTATTAAAACACTCAATAAGATAAACAGAAACACGTAGTTTCTAAAAGTTTGACGTAGAATTGATCTTAGAAATTTATTTAATATAGGAGCTTGAAGCACACTTATCAAACGTCAATTCTTTTTTTGAAGCTACCACCGCGTCGGAACGTGTTGTCGCTGTAGAGAAGATGCGGCCAGAAACTTTACAACATAACACGACTTAATGACTATTACAATATAAATTAAACATGAAACTGAACAACCTTTAAAACGGGAACAACTTTGAAATGACCAGATTATATTTTTTACGATTTCTAAGTTGGGCCATTTGTAAAAGATGTTCAATTTATTGGTCTGAAGCATCTAAATATGTAATGCATATAAGTTTACACCCTGTGTCCAAGAATTGCTCACTTAAAGTATTAGAGATAAATTTTTGATATTTCTACTCGCGATGTGCTATATCACTAGCCAGTAACCGTACAAACGAGGACAGCCCTAGGGGTATCTGTTAAAAATGTCACGAAGACCTCGCCTGGTTGTCCCTCGTACGAATTTACGACGATACGAGCACTCGCATTCAAGAAAGTAATTTTAGTTCAGAAAATACTAGGTAACAGTTTGTTCAAGACGTGCGGTAAAAATGGTTTATGTGGTAGGCAAGTAACTATTTTCTATAGCATAGAAAGTCAGAGGTATTCTAAATACAGAACACTTAAATCACTAGTAGTATCCGAACTATGTCCAGAACGACAGTCTCCACTTTTAATGAACAGTGGGCACAAAGGGGAACTTGCACCAAAATTATAATAAGAAAATTATCTTAATAATAATAATAGTGGTGATAGAACGAAAGATATGTTCTAAAGTTTTTATTTTTTACAACTTACTCAATATCTAAAGTGTATATAAAATACACACAAAAGATGTGAATCTCAGAAGACTTTCTTCGTAACTGAGACAAGGTATGATTAATGGCAGTATCAATAGAGTCCGCTAGTGGACTATCGCCGTCCCCGTCATCAATTGATCTATTTCTTTCATGTTGGGTAAGTACGTAAAATTGAGGAATTAAAATATATTTAACTCTTTCTAACTGCTTACCATGGAATATAAAATACGGTGTACAACATTCCATCCTAAAACTTTCAATTAATAAGCTGATAATGATGAGTTTTACTCACAACGGCACACTTAAAAACCGGATAAGAGCGTGTCGACTCGCCCATGTTAGGGTTCCGTAGGCATTTCATAAGAAAATTGTAGTAATGTTGATTCTCTTATCTAGAAGAAAATTTGGAACCTAACGATAGCACGATTTAATTACGCCCTATTTTTGACAGATATCTCTTGGCTCATTGTTATCTGTCCTTATGGGAAATTTGGATTCAATAGGTGCGAAATAAAGCGAGTTATTGAGGCGGGGCGTACTGACAGAATGGACGAAAGTATAAGGTTCCTTGTTTGACTACGGAACCCTAAAAGCAGTTGGTACTTGTAACAAGATTCCTTACCGCCCAGAAGGGAATTATGATCATATAAGTTAATGTATTTTCGTATTTGTATAGCCAGTACCTACCCAAATTCTATACAGCGAGTAGAGTAAACCCGTGTGGATACAAATACGTACATGCCTCAAAATTGAATCTAGAATTTCCTCACGATTTTTATGTTTGTATATAGCTAGTGACGAATTCGTACTTGAGAAACTCAGCTACAAAGTTGTTACCATAAAACGTTATCTGTAGGATCAATGAACTAGCATAGGTGAACTAGATTCCGAATAAAAAATGCATAAGCAATCCACAATATGTAGTTTTCGTTACTGTGAGCTTATGTTGTACTTGTATATCAGTGCAATTAGGGTATTTGACAGCATGTAAAATATAGGATCTATTGATGGTATCCGTGTTGAATATGAATTTTGGAAACCAACTATTTAGTCAGTTACGAAAATCATTTTTTTGTTTACTTTAGTCACGTGATCGGAAACGACTATGATTGGCTGAATGGTTGATGACGTCAACTGCTTGTAAACAGTTGCGTGTAGAGAGTGAGTGTCGTACAAAGTTTACGTCATCGTGACGTCACCTGCTTGTTGACACGTATATTGTCAGGAAAAGCGTTTTCACGGGATATTTAATTAACATTTTTTGTTTTCGTATTTTCTTGCACTATATGTAATGGAACGTAAAATATGCATTTTCTATAGAGTCCTTAGACATCAGTGAATAACGTACAACAGTTTTTAAAAACCTGTCAAATACCCTATTGAATGTACAAAAATAAAACCAGACTCGTTCGGGTATTTTTCTTGCAATTTTTATTTTCTCAACGTTTTTAAAACCCGTGCACCTTAAGAAAGTATTAAAATGAATAAGAATTTTCTTTCTTGTATTTTTAACAAGATAAGTTTTCTACCATTAAAAGATACTGTATCTTGAAATTTCAGTAGATTTTGTACAGAAAATTCTTACCATTATTAAATTAATTCTATATTTATGTGGACATAATACTAAAGTAATGTTTTTCTTATGCTAAAGGTAATTTTTCAATAAAACTTCTAATAATTATTTTTCATAAAAATAAATTCAATCTTATTAGTCAAAAATGTTGATATAATAGTTTTCTTTCGACCATTCTCTACATACATATTATTATATTCGGGCAGGAAGCTGGAAAAGGTATTTGGTTCTAAACCTATGTATTCGGGCTATGTGATACATTGCCTCTTCCGATCCAAACTCTACTTCAGTTTGATTCACAGCAGAGTCACATTAGTGAATACCCCACAGAGAGAGCTTCGACACAATAGCGCTAGTGGACAAACTATGGAACACATTAAGCGAGCGCATCACGAGATCATTTTGTGCCCTCCTAAGACGCGGTTTATACAGAAAAGACGTGTGGCGGTGGCGGATAGTCAATGTAACACAATTATAAACTTTATAGTACGTAGCATAGCGTCGTTTGGAGAATTACGCCCGCGCCTCCAGGCGACGTCACCTGGAGGTGCGGGCGCGATTCTCCTTTACGACAAAAACGACGATACGCTACGTACTATAAGGTTTATATTGTGTTACTTAGATTATCCGCCACCGCCACACGTCTCTTCTGTATAAACCGTGGCTAAAAGCTTTGTCTCCGCGGGCCAGAAGGGCACAAAATCATCACGTGACGCACTCGCCCTACGTCTACCATAGATTTTCCAATAGCTTTCACTCTGTGGGGTATTTACTCATGTCGTACAGTGAACAGGACAAGTTACAACTACAGTGGGGCGTTAAACAAAAGGATAGCAGCTGTCGTTAAGGCAGATGACAAATTGCTTGTCGCAATCGCATGCTGCCAACTGCTCTTGTTTTGGTACTCCATTCAAATGGAACGAAAAGTTTTGTGATTAAACTGAGTGTTTGAGTGCTTTATGTTTAAGGTTAATACTTCATTAATATGAAGTCATTTCGGTAACATGTGTTGCAGATTTCAATTTCAGGTCTAATTATATTGCTGCGTGAATGGCATCAGACAACAATATTTCTTCAGAAGGAATGACAAAAACATGTTAATTTTTTTTAAAGATAGTTTAAAAATTACACTTTTATATAATATTTTGTTGATAAATTAAACTTTTAAAATATGCATATTTTTATGAAAATAGTTTTGAATTTAAACGCAATGACTTGAATTTTTGAAAATAGTTATAGTAGGTAATTTGTAGCCCTTAATAACATTACAGAAGCGTTATCGACTCTGATATGCTGACGATTTTTTCAGGGGACGATCAGACCATCAAACTAAACAACAAGTTCTTAATATTTTTAATTTTTTTATTTACCTACATTTATTTGTTTTATGTTAATAAATTTTTCAACAACTGTCTCTATGTGACTAAAATCGAAAACGCAAAAAAAACACATTTGGGTCGAGTAAATTTGTAGTTTTGTATGAAACAGCTGTTTTCTTTTCGCGATTTCTGTGTTGGTCCCATAGAGAATGTTGTTCAGTTGGTTGATCTGATTATGCTCCAAAAAAAAAGCCGTCAGCATTTATTAAGTTTGACCCTGTATAAACTGAGTGGCACGTAAAAGCTAGTAGCTAGTTAATTATTAGTAGTAGACTTTGACTATTTATATGTGGACTGGTTACGCGTGTAATTCTAACTAACAAACATATCTGCCACTTTTTGCGGAGGGCGAGGTAACATGAAATCCGCATCTTTGGATTTTATTCCCCATAACTTTAGATTCTAATTTTGAATGTTAAAAATCATGAAAAGTAGTCTCGTGTGAACCCCAAACGTTCTAAGTTCGAAGTTATTATTTCGCAATTATAGGCTGTCTAGTTTAGTGATAAGGTGTAAAATTGAATGTAAATGCACAAGATCAATTGTGCTTATACCCTGGCAGAGGGGAAATGATACCGCAAGGCTAGTCCTTATAATAATTATTCAAAGGTAGTAGAGTAATTGTAGTACTCTGTGGTAGTGGGTAGTAATTATAGTACTCTATGGTAGTAGTAACGTATGAAATATAAGGGCCAACCCAATTTCTTTCTAGCATAAAATTTTAAATATCAAACGATTTTACAGCTCAAAACCTTATTCGTAGCAAAAGGAGTTTTATCATTGGATTACCTTGGCACACGTCCAAATGTCCTTTATGAAATATTTTCCGATACGTGTTTCCATTATCATGGCATAAGCTGCTCTAGTCTTTTTATAAAGCCTAAAGTAACTTGTTCTCTACGAGACTTACCTTTGAATTATTTGTTGGTTGTTTGAGCAGGTACTTATACTCCATTCCAAATAGCAACAAAATTTTAGGGCTTATTAGTGTTCCGTTGTCAAACAGGGAACCCTTATACTTTCGCCCATTATATCTGTCTGTCTGTCTATATGTCTGTATGCCCGACTTAATAACTCGTTCATCATCCTATTGAATCGAAACATGACATGAAGACAGACAAGAGTAACCCAAAAACATTTAGGTAAGATAATCGATTTCACAAGTTTTTTCCAATGCTACTTATGCAATGGCTACGGGACTCTATCATGGGCGGGTCCGACACGCTCTTGGCCGGTTTTTTAGTTACAGAAATATGGACTAGAAACACTTATTCCTAAAACAGCTTTTTAGTACCGTCCCGTCCAAGATATGACGAATAGTATATACAGGGTGAAATTGATATCATTAGCATCCTTTTGAACTAAGTGTAAAGTTTGAACTAAGTGTAAGGTAAAAGTTGTTCTGTTTGATGGGTAATCAAACAGAACAACTTTTACCATGGGAGCAAACTGATCGCAGCTGTTCCATCCGATTTTATTTTTGCTCCAATCGGTTTGTTCCCATAGTAAAAGTTGTTCAGTTTGATGAGTAGACTCTTAGTTTAAAAGGATGCTGATGATATCAATTTAACCCTGTTTATTTTCCTGATAAATACAATTTTATTTGCTTATAAAAATTGGCTAGAGAGCTACATAGGAATCCAAATGAATCATTACAGGTAATAAGCGAAAAGATTTTACTGAAGAAAGAAATACAGGATCTTAGGAATAAAGCTAAAACCCAACAACTAAAACGGTTGAGTCCAACGTCCCCAATGGTTGTTGAACATAAACATTTGCTTCGACCGAAACGGTCAGCAGGCTCTTTTACATGCAAATAGGTCTACATGAGAGGATGTACCAAAATCGACTATTATAATTAGACCTGCCATTCTATCCTCCTTCATAGTAATTCAGACGAGTGAGGGGGCGAGTCAATGATATTTAGAGCTCTATCTGACTGGACAGCTTATGGACTAGTATGGTTTTGTCAAGCTAATTCGTATTAAGCCTAGCTTGGACAGGGCTTTGTTTGGGAACTGCTATAATCATTATTATCGATCCCCTGAAGCGCGTATTTATTTGCACTATTTAAAATTTACCGTGTGTTTAAATCTTATGGTTTGTGGCTTGGTATAACGTATTATCTAGTAGAGACCTAAATATGTGTAGTACTTTTTTTGAGCTGTTTGTTATTATTATTCATTTATTCATAAATTATTTTGTGGAAATATCTAATGTTATTGAAACCGAAACGTAAGGACTGCTGGAGACCGATTGCACTAATTTAAAACATCGAAGTTCTATTCTTATCCAAGTTCAGTTCTAATCACATTGCAATCCAATTACTATTCAACTGTGCTGGATTCCGCATCGCGTTAAACTCTATGTAACTGACAGCCTTTAACGTCTGAGCGATCTGTCAAAACGGCTCTAACGGCTATCATGAGCAGTACCGCGATTAGCGCAATAACAAATGTGTCAAAAGTTACGGTTCGTACGTAGTCCAGTCACGGTTTAATCACCGAAAATTTACCGGGTTTGCAGCTCTGAGCAACTAGAAAATATAAATCTTTACAAAACATAACAAGTATACTTCGTAATAAAATCTCTATCCCCATATTAATGTAAGTGAAATTTGCAAAAATAATTGGGTACCGTATGCTCGCTTACTTTTTTTAAATTTATTCGAAATAAACATTACGTTTCGTAGTCATCAAATCTTAATTTTATTATCTTAATTAGTTTACTTTCAAACTCGAATATACTAATAATAATAACCTGAATTATACCAATAATAATAATAATAATGTTTGATACAGTTTTCATTTTATTTTATAGAAGGGACCTAACGCCACTGGCCGCGTCATAAGTATAACCATGAAACGTTATCTAATAATAAATGCTTTAGTTATTCTTACAACAAAGAATTGATAGCTTAGAAGATTGTTGGTAGTTGTAGCAAGTTTTTCAACCACCCAAAAATGAAAAGTGAGTTTATGTATTCATTCTTTCTTCTATACGTTTACCGTACAAAATTTTGCCGTACCTATGATCCTACGACCTTTTGTTCTTTCAAACTGAAGGTTCTGAGATAGAGTACATAATGCATGTACGGAAGTGAACAATAGTGTACACGGCAAAGTGTTTACAGTCACATACACTGGCGTCGAGTGCTCTCAATACCGTATCCAAGACATAGCTGAAAGCCACTGAACTTTTAATGGCTAAGGTACTGTTTATACTACGCATTCTTTAGTAGAAGAAATTCTCCAAAATACAATGGAATATAACGATAGTGTCATCAACATCGTCATCAGCCTATATCATCTCTATTACTATGGTAAATACTTAACTTTATCCAATCAAGCCCTTATACATGGTCCAAACTTAATATGCTGATAGTTTTTTTTAGAGGATGATCAGACCATCAAACTGAACAACTTTCTCTATGGCACCAACATCAAAATCGCGAAAAAATCTACTGTTCCATACAAAACTGCACCCCTACTTGAGCCAAATGTATAATTGTTCGTTTGAGAAAGTTGTTCAGTTTGATGGTCTGATCATCCCCTTAAAAAAGTGTCAGCATATTAAGAAGGACCCTGTATATAACATAAACAATTGTTATCGGGCACGGACGTTCCGCTGCTGACTAGTGAAGGTTTACTAATATTATAAACCTATAAATGTATAATGTAGGATCCCACCGCAGTGCATAGGTCTCCTCCGTCCTCCCCTTACGAACAAGAGTGAAGAAGAGTGAGTCATTCTGCACCATGCGGGTCCAGCGAGTGCGAATTGGTGAATTCGAACGGTCTAAAAATTATATAATTGAATAAAAAAGTATATATGCCGAAAACCACTCATCATTTCCCGTCGTGGATATCGTACTTAGTGACTATGGATTCCACTTATCTCACCTCTCTTGAAACATGTAGTAAGTTATTTTAAAACCTTATAATATGCAAAAAAGAACCTTATAATTATGGCTTTAGTCTTGTCTTAACTAGTACTTACTAGTACATTCGTTTATAAAGTTGATGCTCATATTTTGCATTGGAATGTTAAAATTGCCTCCTATTTTATATCGCCTCACCCACCGAACAGCCAATAAAAATATAACACCAAAGCTATAGCTTCGGTAGAATATTTCTGAACAACTACAAATTTTGATCTCAACTTGCAATCGTGTCTCGAATCGAAAAGTGTGAAGAAACTCACGGATACGACAACCTACTCTAAGATTTCTCTCGTTATTGTTTCGGCTCTCTATTGTACGCTGTGGAATTCGATGCGCTACCTACCGATTGTGTTATTGAGAACTGGCATTGGCTGTGTAACTTTTAGTCTACGAAGTTCCAATAGCTTACTGGTTTGGGGTCACTGCGGTTTTTAGGTACGCGCATATTACAAAGACGGGTCAAAATTGGGTCAGGCCACAACGCAAGAATCCGCCCAAATCGCTTCTATACAATTTATATGAACTATGTCATACTTTAACGCATGCGAGAGGTGCGTTGTAGGCCGACAGGATCCAGGAGCCTCAGAGAGATGAATAATACGCCAGCAATGTAGCTGTAGAAAAGAACGACTTTATTAGAGGCAATGCAGTTATAGTATTAAGTACGTGCTATAATTACATGAGTCATTACTTATTAAGCTACGTGAGAGACGTACGAGACGAGACTATGGGACACTGCAGAGCTTGTTTAAGAGATTTTTTTTTCGAATGCGTAAATGCGCGCTGCATACAAACGAAGTCTTGTGATATTTTCAATACTAACCAATTAAAGTCAATGAAATTTTGCAGAAACAATCTAGAAACAAATCTCTATGCTTGTATATTGTCCGATGTTCGTTAAAATATACAGTTTCAATGCTATGATTCATTTCATATTTGAATGGAAATCTTTGACGCACTGTAACTTTAAAACACAGTTTAACAAAAATCTGACAAGATCTATCAGCGGAGACCTATAATTGGCTTTCTGTTAGCCATCCATATTTGTATCGTGTTAACAGCTGTTGGTCTTCCAAAGAAAATAAAAAAAAAAAAAAAAAAAAGATACTAGCATAGAGATTACTTTCTAGATTGTTTCTGAAAAATTTCACTGACTATATTAGTATTGAAAATAGAACCATACTTCGTTTGTATGGAGCGCGCCAACAGTAATATACTCTTAAATATCCCTTACACATACTATGTTATATACATACTCGTAAACACTAAAGTTAAATAAATTGTTGAATTATATTAAAAAATAACTAAAATATAAGTGTTTAAAATTTACGATTAGAGCGAGAGGCATACGAGTATACAGGGTGTAACAAAACACCCTAGTAATACTTAAGGGGGTGGTTTAGACCATCAAACTGAACAACTTTTACTGGAGCCAAGATCGAGAAAAAATTGTTCACTCCATAGTGAAAGTTGTTCAGTTTGATGGTCTGAAGCACCCCCTTAAGTATAACTAGAGTGTTTTGTTACAACCTGTATAAGAGAAGTGACGTCATAACCTGGTATTTGCGTACAAATCATGACGACGTGTCATAGATACCTCATCACTTGTTTTGCATGAAAGTTATAGAAGATGATAAAACCGTTTTTCAAACGCTTGTAACTTTTTGGTTTTCTATTTAATTGTAATTTCGTTTAAAAAAAATTATATTAAATTTAGCCTTATTTTTAAGTTTGTTATAAGATATGAATTTCCAGCATCGGTCATCATCCTAATTCTATTTATACTTTACCAATGTCAGTAGTATTTTTTTTAATCTACAAAGTCGCAAACAGAAGCTAGTGATTTTATGAAATATTATTTTCCTTCATGCTTGACCTTTACAAGGTTGAACCGCTAACTAAAGTAGTGTATCAAAAAACATAACAAGATGAATATCCAAAAAGCTTCAAAGAGCAACTAATCTTATAAGAGAGCCAAGTAATCCCCAGTTACTTACATGAATATTCGGCTACGGGCTCGGAATAATGTAATCTTTGCATGGATTTGGTTGAGCTCACAAAATTATTTACGAGTTTCTCTTTTCTAAGCTTGTTAGAAGAAAGGAGGATAATATCAAAATACATGATGCAATTTACACATTGAAATTACCTTTTTCTTTCTAGAGGAGATTTTTTTTCAGGAGCGTTTGAGGCGAGCAAACGAATTTAAGTATCCATTAAAGTAATGGCTATTTTGAGACAATTTTACATGGATTGCATAATTGGTATAAGAAGGATCATTTATCAATTGTATTATCAAGCAGATTATAAATTTCAATATGATTTATAAAATAGAATCCGATCAAGATAGCGTGCAGTGAATAATATGACGTCACAATCCAACCTCGCTCCATAATTACTTCGTAGTCAATGATGTAATTTTTTAGAAATTAATTCGAATAGAAACTATAATTGACGATGAAATATTAATATCGGAGTTGAAAACGTAAACTCGTGTTGGAAAAGAAGAGTGGTATAATATACAGGGTTCTTCTTAATATGCTGACACTTTTTCGCGAAATCGGAATCGCAAAAAAAAATCAGCTCTTCCATACAAAACTGCAAACCTAGTTGAGCCAAATGTATGGGACAGCTGATTTTTTTTTCGTGATCGATGTTGGTCTCATAAAGAAAGTTATTAAGTGTCAGCATATTAAGTTGGACCCTATATTATAAGAAAGGGAGGTAGAGCGTGTTGCTTGACATAAGTAGTCATTTTCCTGACAAAGTAGCTTAACTTAAAATTTTGGCGTAACTTCCACCAAAACATCATAATTATGTTCTTTGGAAACTCTTTTGATCCTCGATGTCAGTTACGTAGCTACCTCGTATTGCGGATAAGTACATACATACCTTAACCCAGCAATGGAATTTAAAATTTCTCTTTTAAGCATTCAATTCTCACAAATTAATAGTATTGATGATCCTTTATAATTCTTGACTAAACCCCTAAAGTTATATTGAATTTATAGACATGAAAATGTTCCTGAAACTCATGCACCAAGAATTTTTTCCTCGTCTCATCTCAAAAGCTCGATAGAACATTCGACCAAATGCAGATGGACCAAATCTATTTCATCGAGGAAAAAATCTACCGGTATGCCACTTTAATTTCCTGCCGAACGGATGAGGTTTTATTTTTCAAATACTAGACTAGGCGAACACAACTTCTGAAATTAAATTTTACCTGAAATGAAAAACTGGAAGAACGAATGTACAAGGTATTAACAAATAAACGCATAACTTTGTCGCCGTTAGTACAGGATCGATAGCAGAACAACCGCGGTTATTTGTAGATGTTTTTCTCTCTGTGCAGGCTCAGTATAAGAAACAATATCTAGCTAGTACTACATATAGTACGGACACTCCCTGCCTCCCACAAATTTTTACCTCACCCCCTGGCCAGATCGTGGCAAACTGTAGATTGACACGCTAGAATTTATGTTTTCAAAACAAAGGTAATATAATCTCAGGACGATAGATTTTTGAATAGATGGATATCAATGCATTTTATTTACGCAAAAAATCAATAATAAATGAAAAATTTTCCCTTTTACTGTAAAGGTATTTAGTGAAAATAGCATAAGGAGGGTGTAATAAACAATATTTCGGTTTATGCTGTCGAAAATAATTCATATACATTTTTGAAGTAAAACATGTCGTCACGCGCGCCATCTACCCGACATAAATTGTACCGCAGGCAACCATAGTTCTTGCTTAAGAATCTGGGGGCAGTACTCTGGGGGCACGGTAGTGCCCCTGCCAAGACGAGCCAAGCTAAGCGAAAGGGTACCTACTTAGTACCTACTTTTTCTCGAAGCGCTTCGTCGTTTTTTGAACCATCATAACATGGGTTTAGATTATACCAGATAAACAAAATTCTTGGGATATAATGTCAATAGTCGACTTATTTAACACATAAAGTTTCAATTGCATAGCTCTTATACTTTAGATTTTATTGATATCTAAAATACCCCGATTTCGTCACTGACTCGCTCACTGATGATCATCAAAATTCTTAGGGTTCTTTCTGAACTCCTAGAAAGCAGAAATTTTGTATGTATGCTAGTATTAATACACAAACAACAACAAAATTCTAACACTTGGAAAACAAATAAAAAATATTGTCATCAAAAGTCACTGAAAAAAAGAAGGGAAATCCCACCAAATTTTTTTTCATCAAAAATGAAATGAGACTATAATAAAATGGCTCGCACTGTCAAAAATTAATCAGATCTCATGTAGAGCCAAGCTTCTAACTACACACGCCCTAACTGTACAATCCCCATCTTCATAAACTCTACACCTTAGTCAAAATATGTGGCTAACAAAATAATTAGTTGTTGTAAATCAGTTGGGGTGTATGAGGTTTTGTGCTTATTCATTAACACGTTGTATATTTTTGTATTGATCACCAACTTTCTTTCATCACTCTGAACTGGGCTAGTAGGCCCTCTTAAGGGAATATAAATATAGGATATATAATATATAAAAATATAGGAGCGCGCTCCATACAAATGAAGTCTGGTGATATTTTCAATACTAACCAAATAAAGTCAATTAATTTTTTCAGCAACAATAAGAAACGAATCTCTATGCTTGTATGAAATTAGATTTTCGTTAAAATGTATAGTTTTAAAGTTAAAGTGCCTCAAAGATTTCCATACAAATCTTAAATTAATCCTAGCACTAAAACTGTATATTTTATCGAAAATCTGACTTCATACAAGCATAGAGATTAGTTTCTAGATTGTTTCTGAAAATTTTCATTGACTTTAATTGGTAAGTATTGAAAATATCACCAGATTTCGTTTGCATGCAGCGCGCATTTACGCATTTGGAATAAACTTCTCTTAAGTTATACCTATCTCTTATTGTCTCTCTTATACTTACTCGTCCCCCTACATCCTGAGACCTAAAATAGAACTTGTAATTAATGTGCGAAAATAATGATGAGCTGTTCAAGAATTATATTGATGTCGTTTGTTTTAACGTAATAAAAGGACATCAGAGGTATTCTAAGACATAGGTACATTGTTGGATCCACGTTGTCCCATTCAGCATTTGCTCCATTACGGCCAAATTAATGGCATGGCGATTAAGAAGAAAAAGTAAGCCAAGAAGAACTCCCATAATTATAACGGGGAAATTCTTGAACTAAGTATGTTTGAGTATAGTTAGAAGATTTTTTTCTCAAAGAAAATTGCTGATAGTTCCTGACTTTGTTAGTTTTTGACAAAGATAAATTTATTAGAAGTGTATGCATTTTACAGCTAGCTATTTAAATGTTTACTAGACTTTTTTTTCAAGCCTAAAAACCAACTCGACCTATATGGATGATATGAAATGGTACCTATACTTTATAAAGTGTATTTTAAAAGCCTACACAATGTTTTAGATTCTGAGTATACTAGACTACTCGTACTTAGTAGTTTAATTTTGCATTCTAGTATATTTTGCTACACGTTGTATTAGTTGTATAGATCATAAAACTTTAAAAACCGCTGCTAGCTAAGCTATCAATAATATAAAATCGAGTCGGTCGATCAAACGAAGACTGGCACACACGTAATTGTTAATCTTTATGCGTTTTGTCACTCTTTTGGTTCGGACTCTTTTTGAGCGCTGACCCGACGTCTAGATATTTGGTAAGTCAATGGCAACAGCACATAAATTTTAATTCGTTACATATTGAGTGATTGTACCCATAAAACTGATCAACTTTCACTATGGAGGCAACATCAAAATCCTGAAAAAATAATCAGCTATTCTATACATTTGAGTAGAGTAGCCGCTGACATTTTCTATGGAACAACAACAATTTTTTCTGCGATTTCCAAGTTGGCTTCATAGTGAAAGTTGTTCAGTCTGATAGTATGAAAACGTTTATACACCCTTTATATGACTACGCAGCCAAAATATCCCGTACCAAAATTGTTCATCCCTGAGGCACTATCTGTTACTGCAATCAACTATGTAGCCTCCAGTTTTTCTGTCGCAAATAGAATTGTTAGTGAATTTGAAACAATTCCTGTAACACAGGGGCCTCCAAACAACGGCCCGCGGGCCAATTGCAACCCGCGAGGATCAACAATCCGGCCCGCGGCATTGGGCCGGTATATATCCGGCCCGCCATAACTTATCAACTTATGATACAAAATAATATCCAACGTTTTATTTAAAGTTAAAAAAAATGTTCCATACCTACCACACCATCCGAAAAAAAAGTTTTGTTTTTACCAGGACCTTTAGCGCGAAACCGACTCACACTTGGCTGGTAATTATTATTTGTTGTTATATTGAAGAGTTTGCTCTATAATCCCACCAAGTTTGACGCTTGTATGTATTACCGTTTTTACGATACAGCGAGAAGAAAAAACGGTGATAAAAACGAGTTTTTTGTATGAGGAATCTGCTCTCAATTATAATCTTCTTGACATTTTTATTATTTGTTAACAAATTGGCCGTAATAACGCATATTCTGTAAACATTTTAACTGTCTAGCTTTAACAGTTCAAAAGTTAAAGCCCTAATTAGATAGGACGGACGGAAGGACAACATAGGCTTAGTAATAAGGTCCCGTTTTCACCCTTTAGGTACGGAACCCTAAAAACTTACATAATGATATTGAACATGTTACATAGTGAAAGTAAGAAAAGAAACAATTTTATTATGATCTATGAGATGTGTATAAATATTTATGTAAAAATATTACTGTGAAAATAGTTGTGTTGGTAAGATGAGCTTAAGGCCGATGGGCTAGTTCTTGGCTCTTGAGACCAAGGTGTTACAATAGTAAAAATTAACATTTAAAACTTTAAAGGGGGTCGTTTAGATCATCTAACTGAACAACTTTCACTATTGGAATAATAACGAAATCGCGAAAAAAAAACATCTGTCCCATACATTTAGCTCGAGTAGATTATTTTGTAGTTTAATAAAAAAAATATTTTTTTTCGCGATTTTATTATTGGTCCCGTTGTGAAAGTTGTTCAGTTTGATGGTCTAAACCACCCGCTTTAACGTTTTGAATGTTTTTTTTTACTTTTAACGTTTTAAATGTTTATTTTTACTTTTGTAACACCAGGGTGGTTTAGTCCACCAAAACACCACACACACCTTGTAACACCTTGTAGAAGTCAGTGTGGCCCTTACACTAAAAAGTTTGGAAACCCCTGCTCTAACAGATCGCCCGCAGATTCCTGCTCGAAATAAAACCTTAACAAGCCCGCAGATCGGATCACAATACAACTCTTATTTTCTATTTGCTGAACGACATTCAGAGTTGATCGATTTCACTCCTGGTTTAGAATGAATGAATTACGCTTGATTGGATTGATTGCTTTTTATCTGACTGGTGATATAAAGCCATTATAACAAACAAACGATAGCAGAATTTTACAAACATTTGATACTTTGGACACAAGCAATACTTAGGTTAAATTTATTTTTTTATTTCTAAGGTCGACGCGGAAAAGTCGGTAACATTAATGAATTTTCAAAACGTTTTTAATCGATGCTGGAGAAATGATGTTCGGGTTTTACGTGAGTTCGTTGGTCAATATTTTGGGACATACTGTAATGTCACAAATTATTGACCACGGCGAATTTATCGTTTATTACCATTGAAGACGAAATTTGCATCGTCCGAATTCCTTCCCTTCCTAGTACGTCCTGTTCCAAGTACGTCCATTTTCTCGAATGCCAAAAAGCTACAATGAGAACTAAATATATTAACCTATTTCAGAGCGGTGCTATCACTATTTGCCTTGTAAATTGAAATCAAAGGTAAATGCCCAAATGTCTACGAGACCTAGTATCGGTAGTAAACGTAGTTGTATCACAATGTACATACCTTTATATACTATATTAAGTACTTTTTTACGATTTTAGAATATAACTAACTAATAACTAATACCACTAACTAGTACTAGTAACTAATTATTTTAAAATAATTCTCAGTAGGTATCCCTCGGTAATAAGGTCATGAATTCTGGCTTCTCGCCTTCACTTAAAGCACATTATTCCTGAAGGTAGGAAAAATTACAAATAATAGTATTTATTTCTATTATCCGGACAAGTCACGGACATGTAATCTATTTAATTAAAACATGAATAAGTTGAAGTTATAAATTTTTGAGCAACTAGCGACACTGCCCATGGGCATTGTCCTTTTGCTTTTAGTGAACTCGTAAAATGCATAAATAAGAGATAAATAATACCTTACTATTTTCCATCAACGAAATTGCGTAAACACTTTGTGTTATTTTATTTCAAACTATTTTTCTTTCCAGCAAAATACTAGGAATGCCAAGGAAATAACTTTATTAAAGTTCAAGTTTTAAAAAATAGATAGCAACGACGCAACGCCATTTAAAAGTTTTGAATTTCGAATTCGAACACGTCGATAGAGCGAGGAACGCCACAAGTTTGTGAAGAAACAATCTGTGACTGACTGAGAACTTCATAGAACTTTGGACTTTACTTGTTTGGAGCTGGCTTCACGTGGCGCGAAGTTTCCGTGTCCTTTATAAGTCGGTACACATTTTATAAGTCGATACCAGCCACTAGTTTGCTACTTCTGACTTACTGCAGGTAGAGTACGACTACAGTGGGTAATAAGTTTTGCTTCTACCAAAAGTTAATTCTACGTTTGTTGCATGCATCACGATTTTATTCCCCGAGGGGATAGTCAGTCTGATTCTGAAAACTCAGAACATCCACGTTTCACTAGTAGTACCGAAATTTTGTCCAGTGTAACCAGGAGTGAACCCGTCGCCACTTGTAATGGACAGTGGGTACAATACATGCCTCGAATTTGAAGCATGCAGGTTTCCTCGCGATGTTTTCCGTCACTGCAAATCTCTAAAGGCTTAGATAAAAATTCTTATTTGACAGCTAATTATAGAGGATCCTTCTTTATATGCTGACACTTTTTTGAGGGGATGATCAGACTGTCAAATTGAACAACTTTCTCTATGAGACCAAAATCGAAATCGCGAAAAAAAACGGCTGACCCTTAGATTTGGATTTTTAAAGTAAAATCTCCAAAATCACCTCACGTAATAAATGGACACCTCCTAACAACCTGTATAACTATTGACTTCAGCATTAACATAGTCATTAAAATAGCAATTTCGTTGCCATTTCTAGAAGAAAGTTATAGATCAAATCTGTTCGTATTGCTGAAGTTCTGCAGATATTAATTAATACAGATTCATGTTCGAGTTCGTGCTTCGTGTAGTAAATAAGTTTTGTTAACTTATCCTTATCTATTCATAATAACTACGTAACTCACGTAATTTGCACAGGTATAAGTACAAAGTTCATCTCACGCTCCAGGGGTATTTTTTTATCGGCTATAGGCCCACCACACATTCCCACTGCTGTGACTCCTGTAAACTAGGATCAACAGCGGCGACCACACAGAACACTAGACAATGGAGTCCAACGAGCCCGGGGGATGACTTTAATCTGTCTTGGAACCCGCAATTAATTAATCAAAGAGGAGTAAAAATTATCGAAAAAAAGTGTCCCAGACTAACCTACTCGTACATAAACGAAAGTACGTGTTAGTAATATAATCCAAACTAAAAACACTGAAACTGATGAAAATAAAATTTTTATCTTGCTTGCATAGTTATTGCAAATTCTTACAGCAGCACGGCATGCAGATGTGATTGTTAATTGTTCTCTTTTTGTGTTTTGTTTCTCTTTTGGTTCGGACACTTTTGTGCGCGGATCCTACGTCTAGTGGTTGGTAAATCAATGAGTATGGGCGCTAGTTCATCACGTGTGCCTAATACAGATTGGAAGGTTTCACGTACAAATCTGAATTTCTTCTTCAGCTTCCAATAAAAGTATTCTACAAAATAGCTTTTAAGCTTTTGTAGTAAGTTCGAGTAGCACTTTTTTATTTTGAGTTTTCAATATTGTGATGAGGGCGCCACTGACCGGTAAAACGTATCTTACTTAGTTATTACCTATAATTTAACCAAGTACTTAATAATCTTCAAACGCAATATTATCCTAAAACATGCCTTAAATGTATAAGCAGAGACTTTTAATTACAATTCCGGTGAAGCGAATTCATTATTATGATGTTATGAAAATGATATTGCGAGTTTTCTAAGAGGAGATACTTGTAAGAAATACTCTTTCTTGTCTTTGATAGCATTGATATTAATACTTTTACATACTTGACACACGAGATGAAACAATATAATAATATGTATTACTTTGACAAGCTTTTGAATAACAATCATAATAAGGTAACACAGGGGTTAAGATTGTTTATACAGGGTGTAAAATTTAATGCGTTATATATTAAAGAGGGTGCTTCAGACCATCAAACTGAATAACTTACACTATCAAGCCTACAACGTAATAGCGAAAATTGTTGTTCCATAGAAAACGTGCTAATCTTTTTTCGCGATTTTGATGTTGGTCCCTCAGAGAAAGTTGTTCAGTTTGATGGTCTCATCATCCCCTAAAAAACCTTTAGTTTACTTAGAAGTATAGTAACGGTGGTAATTATTTGCATAAACTTATGATGCTTACGCTATTATATTCCCCGATGACATAGTTGGAGATTTTTAAAATGTGCCATATTCTGAATATCCACACTTCCACCACAGTATTACTATAAGGCTTACAGTATGGCAACGCTCTTGATGGCGGGTGATCGGTGTAACAAGTGCTTACACTGTCCCGCGCCTGTCCTTGTCGGTCAATCCCAATCTCTTCACACAGAGATAGGGATGTGACCCCGCAGCCCGCTTCCCCGCAAGGCCCCCTCCGTTACTCTGCGTAAGTACATCCGTTGCCGTACTGTAAGGACCATATAGTTATGCTGTGCTTCCACATTAGCAACGCCCAAATTCAAAATAATTTACATATTTTTGTTTTTCAATGTGTTTTCGTCTGGTTTTTAAACAAAGGAAATCGCCTTTTAAACGTTTATCAGTATTCAGGTTTTAAGACCCCAGCTACCGAAAACTCAAAGGGGTGAAAGTACCAACTATTAGAATGTTCACACACGTTCGTGAGTGGCTCGCGAGCGGTTCGCGAGCTGCACATTCGCCAGATGTGAACGCACCCTTACACCCTGTATTTGAAACGAAATAGTCTCGAAGATCGAACATTTTGCATAAAAACATGGATGTGACGATACACGCCTCCAGTACGTATCAGCTCATGGCTCAGTGCTCCGTTCGTTTTTCAAACTGAATGGAGGCCGTCTAGTGGAAGTAACTCGACGTAAAGTTCTGCGACACGAATTTTTTTTTCTGTTGAGAGAAGAGATTTTATGTCTTTTGTATTAAGATGAATGAAATGGCCGGATTCGACCAAACTTTGATTTCAAGAGTAACTACATATACAAGGAATAATTTTACTCTTAGTATTTACTCCGAAATAACGTTATTTGTGTTCTACCACACTAAACCCAGACTAAAGTTATTCTCGAATTAATGTAATGAACGAATGTATAATCCACCTAAAGTAAGAAGTCGTTGTATTCGTACTTATTGCAATGTGAGGTTATACATTTTTAATTTTTTAGGTTCATACGTCACTTGTGGTTTTAAAATCAAATCAACACAAATGACATGACAAGGACGATATGTCAATTTTGACATTTCATTATTCTCGTATAAACGTTACGCCGCCGTCAAAATCGGCGGTGTAAAATTTACTCTCGTGTAACTCAACTTATTCATATAGGAGTTGTTGTTAGGTTAGAGTAGTAGTTGGTAAAACGCACAATCAGTTTACTCTAGAGTAACCGGGGACTAAATCTAAGAATAATTTTTACTGGCGTTTGGTCGAATTATGTGAAGATCTTTAGACTCAATATAAAGCAATGGAGAACTTACACCAAAATTATAATAAGAAATTATCTTAATAATTCATTAATAATATTTGTGAATAGAACATTAATATACAACGTGTTAATGAATTAACGCAAAACTAGAAAGTAGTTTGTTTAGAATCGAGAGCAGAATCGAATTATCGTGTTTTCTACATAGGTAATTTTTTTCACAATATTGAATAATTTGTTTGTAAAATTTAAAATTTTCTAAACTCGATCTCTACCCACCGCACGGGCACACTCACCCTACTTACTACCAAAACAAGATTCTTAAAATGTATCCATGTGAACTTTAGCGCTTTCATTAATTTCTAAAATGATAACAAATCATTTTTGCCTGAAAACTTAAAATGCGAATAACTTTAAATTGTAACTATCAAAATAATGAAATTATTGTTTCAATCTAATTATTTTGTTATAAATCAGTTGGGGTGTATGAGGTTTTGCGCTTATTCATTTACACGTTGTATATTCTAAAGTTTTAATTTTTTACGAAAGATTTCAATTATAAGTTACGAGGATCGGAACTTGCATGCGTTAGAAGAGTATGGCAACATATTATAGCGGATGATTTGTGATGAGCTTCACGCGTCATGAAAAGGAGTGACGTCACGTCATGGCAGTGAGCGTTTTGGCGCGGAATTTGAAGTCTACTTTTGATTTGCAATCTCAGAGGAAGGATCTCCATGGAGTCCGCATAAATTTACGATTGTAGTTAGTCTCTTTTGTCTTATGACGTACCTTTAATAGTAGAAGGAGATGGAACTATAGATATTTTATTATGCGGCTGTCCACTTTTTTTGTAGCTAATGTGTGTGAAAAGTGACCGTAAACATAAGGCCATATGTCACTTGGTGCCTTTTGTCCATACTACTTGACACCACACACTCAAACCTAAACGTCAAAAAAGTGGACACTTTACAATTGGTATGGCTCACTCTATTAGGTATAATCTCTTTGTTTGCAATAAATAAATTATTTGTGCATATTTTACCATTTTTAATTTTGGTATTTTTATGTAAGCCTTAAATCTTTATGATATATAAAAAATATAAAACTGTGCAAGTTCCCCATTTAATATTAGACTCTTTTGGTTTATACTTATTTATGACGAAGGTTTTATACATTATACATTCATCCATACAGCGACTTATAACAGGGAAGAATCCTGTACCACAGATTATTTAATAGTTACTTGCACTAAGAGCTTTTTATTCAGTAGTGCAGGGTAGTAAATTGGTTTTTGCGTGATGCTCGAAACCAAAAAGATACGGACAAAAAATCTGCGATTTTTTTTTTTCTCAGGGACACGTTACACGCCATATCTTAATCTTTTTTCGTAATTATCTTCACTGTACAGACACACTTCTGTTTTTTATAATAATGTGGAAACGGCAATTATTAACACGAGACAAACTAGCCACTAGACAAAGTGACATTCTATTGGCGTTGACGCTAGTAGAAAATGACAGAATGTATGGATTTGACATTAGCGATCGAAACATTTGACGTTTGCTTTCGTACATTTTTATGGGAGTCGCGCTGCAATTCTGGCGGAGTACGGACGCGTGCGTATCGGCGCGTTGGGATTGCACGTGGCTCCACCAGCAAACAATCACTTGAGATTATAAACTACTTACATTGGCAAAACTGCCACGCTAGACTTAATAAATACGACTGATCATTTTCCTTCATATACTATCCACATAACGAGACATTGGCTGGATTGTGATAACACATCGGATGCCACTAAACAAAAATTTAATTGAATTGAATTACATTTTTTATGTTTTATGCTGTCATTAACGCTAATCAAAAGATACTTTGTCTATAGGCTCTAATATTTTACATCTGTGTAGCTGTGGAAATAATAGTCTACTATTAATAATTTATTCCGTTGCTTAATTAATTTGCAATAAAAACAAAACCATCAGCTAAAAACACTGGTTTGTAAATACAGCTCGTTTTCTGAATGGTAGTTACACTTGCATTGTGTGCGAGTGAAAACAAAATATTTCATTTTCAGTACACATAAAATAAACAATGATAAATGAAATCGCGCAGGATTGTTGCGTATTTGTGGAACTGCAACTGAAAAGATTGAATTTTGATTGACAAACTATTTGCATTATTGTATTTTTGTTTAATTTAGATCGATTCTTTTACCCGCTAACGCGCTCCATACAAATGAACATTAATTCTATTTTGAATATTAACCAGTTCTAACCAATTTTTACGGTTCCGAAGTTAACAAGGAACCCTTATAGTTTCGCCATGTCCGTCGTCTGTCCGTCTGTCCATCTGTCCACGGCTTAGCTCAGAGACGCTTAGCACTAGAAAGCTGTAATTTGACATTTATCATGCCGACAAAGTGGTAAAATTAAACATTGAAAAATAATTTTTTTAGTGTAGTTCCCCTACACGAAAAGTGGGGATGAAATTTTTTCTCGTCTATCCCATGGTGTGGGGTATCGTTAGATAGGTCTTTAAAATATATTGTGGGTGTGTGAAAACCATCTTTCGATTTAAGGATCCGTTAGCGAAATATTAAGCTTTAAAGTGGAATTTTTTGGTAGAGTCAAGTGTCTTCTTGCACACCGAGGTTTCCGTATCACACCACCACACAGCATATTAACTTATAAAAGTTTTGTTTTCTCCGGGACCTTTACCGCGAGACCGACTCACACTTGGCCGGATTTTATTATTTTTTGTTATACTGTAGAGTTTTTTCTCTAATCGCACCAACTTTGACGCTTGAATGTATTACCGTTTTTACGATAGAGCAAGAAGAAAAAACGTTGATAAAAACTAGTTTCAAATATGAGGTCCCTTAATTTTTAACTTTTTGACATTTTAATTCTTTGTTATCAAATCCGCCGTAATAACCCATATTCAACTGTCTAGGTATTACGGTTTTACAATTGGCCTCAGTCTTTCCTGGGAGATACCACAGGTACCTACGACATAGAATCATCTTACGATTACTACAAACATAAGCAAGATGGCGGGCGTATACACCGTTGGCGTTGTCGCTACTAAAATCTATCTTCAAGTGTGGGCTAGTGCGGGTTGAGGTGCGGTATTTGAAGTTAGTGAGGGGCAGGGAGTGGACATCTATCGTGGTGTTGTACGATGTTTTGATGAGGAGAACAAGTATACCACGAAAAATTTCTGTCTAGATACAAATATCAAACATTTTAGTATTCGTTATTTTTCTCACATCATGCACTGACGTATGCAATTCAGCGATCTTTCCACACATAAGCTGTACAGACGTGTTTATTTCCCGAGTGCATTACGCTGACTCCTGACACCTGACATGCTTCTTTGTATACCCCGTATCTTTGCAGAAACATTGTTGTAAGGTAAATATTTCTTTTGTTACATGTTTATGTCTTCGTTGTTTGAGATATTGTTGTTTCTGGTTTGGGATAGGTGGGTAGGGAATATTACACTTCCTTTGTGTTATGTATTGTAGAAATTTGGCAACGCTGTAAGAAAAAACAAAATAAAATAAAATACATACCTTTTAGTTGGATTATATCACTAAGACGTACTTTTGTTTATGTAGGTTAGTCTGGGACACTTTTTTTTTCGAGAATTTTGTAATAGAACGGTTTTTTTTTTAAATTTATTTAACTAAAACAAAATAATACATTTTATCATACATAGCCACCCTACGAAAACATTGTATGGTTTATATGAGGAGTGGCGAGGTCACTTTAACTCGATACATTGACATTTGTTAGGTAGTATTTTTTAACTATTGACTTAATTTTTTTATGTTTTTTTATTTGACAGAGATCATACAAGACTCGTTCGGGAAGTTCGTTCAATATCTGAGGAAGTAAATATTCCCACGTCCGCATTCCATAAGTGTTGTTGTATCGCGGTTCATAACTGTATGTCCATAACTTAGTAAGTCAATGCAATCCCAATCATAATATAAAAGTTATAAGTAATTTTTGTTAGCATAGCATAGCATAGCATATGCTCACGACTATGTTCCCCGAGGGGGTAGTCAGAGATATTCTGAAACCTCAGAACATCCACACATTTTTTTAAGAACCCATTTATTTAAGTCGTCTGCACGTACCAGGTCGCGGGCCCTACAAAGTATTTGACTATTTGTCGAAAACTGACTGCAGCAACAAAATAAATTCCAACACATAGGTAGAGTATCTTGTATAAACATAACAAAGAAGTAACTATTAAAAATATACGCCCCATTATTTCCTCAATATGGCTTCATACGTACGTCATCTAACGACTAGCTTAGAAGATTGATAATAGATGAAAAATGATGGATCGGACCGCAATGCAATACATATATTAGAGGAAAATTGCACATGCTTCCCTCATAGGTTTTATATCATAGGTCTTATAATATCTATAGGATTTTTCTATTAACTGATAAGACATTACATTTTTATTGTTAAAGATTGTTAAAAGGATGAGTTACAACAATATAAAACATAATAAACTTGTTAAAATGAGATCCAGAGGAGGAAAGAAAAATGTAAAGCAGATTGTAAAATTTCGACAAACAAGTGGTATCTATTGTCAAGATAGTAAATGAAGCGCTTATAGTCTCAGCCGACCCTACTGGGAAAAGGAAGTGACGTTATACATAGTAAAAGATAAAACAAACAACACTGAATTTGGAAGCCTAGTTCCTTTCAATACCAATTTATTTTTACTTACATCTTTCGTCTTTCAAAGTCATTGGCAATTTCGTAGAAGCAACGTTGATTTCTGCCTCTAAGTAATGCGGTATCAACTGGCACCAACTTGGGAATTGTCAACAAAACGAAAAATGTACAAATGAGAGCAAAGGAAAACTTTCTGCGCCCGAGGCAAGACCGACTGAAACTAGCTGAAACTGGTTTGAACTGGGTGGAACCGGTACTAACTGGACGTATTGTGAGCCATAAAGTGTTACCTCGAACTCGCCTGGTTGCTTGATTAACACTGCGGGTAGAGATACAAACGAAGGCCTTTTTAAATTAGGAACATGACTTTTTAAAAGGATCTATCCATTATTAGGTGCCGTATCAGGATAGTAAGTCCATAAGCCTTCAATCGATGTTTGATGTTATTTCTTGTCGATGTTATTAGAACTTTTATGATACTTTTATGAGTCTTGGAGCTAATTTGTCTATGATGACATTATTCTTCTTTTTACTACAGTAGTTATGCTAATAGTGTCAAGTGCTTGACCGATGGCACGAGGCAAAATCATTATAGTGCATCCACGATAGCTCCGTGATTTTGAAAAATCGTTTTAGAGCGATTATTTTAGTTTCTGAAACTGTTTGAGCCGTAAAACCACTAGTTTTATGTTAAATGTTAATTAATCTTTAATATTTTTAGTGTATTATAAAGTTTTGACAGCTCAAACAGCTTTAACATCACCTATCCAGTCCTCGTTGGCTATGGAACCCTGAAAACTATGTCAGCACCACGACCGCTGATTTGAAAATCATAAGGAAAAAAAACTGTTTTTTACAACCTCAATTTTACGGTTAATTCCACTCTGCTCTCGCTCTGTATTTGAGTGTTTTTAAACCTTGTAGAACCCTATTCTTGTTGTCACGTTTCCCTTCTTACACCACGAAAATATTAACCACTTTTTTTTGTGAATCCGTGAAACATTGACGAATCTTATCGAATTCCCTGAGGACTTACCGAGCCTTATCGTGTCGGTACGAGATACTTCGGGAAACAATGCCCTTAGATATCTTTGCGTACCATTTTGTATTAGGGTTGTGAGAGAAAAGTTTTTAGCTAAAGTTTCATATTAAAATTTCGTAAATATAACACAAACACGACCTAAGAATCGCGCATGAAAGGAAAAACTTTATAAAGAATCTTTATCTTTAAGAAACTTTATGCATAGATTTAGCGTATACAACGTGTCAATGAATTAACACAAAACTAGAAAGTAGTTTGTTTAGAATCGAGAGCAGAATCGAATTATCATGGTTTCAACATAGGTATTTTTTTTTTCAAAATATGAAATAATTTGTTTGTAAAATTTAAAATTTACTGAACTCGATCCTCGCCACACTCATCCTACTTACTACCAAAACAAGATTCTTAAAATGTATCTACGAACACGCTAGCGCTTTCATTAATTGCTGAAATGATAAGAAATCATTTTTGTCCAAAAACTTAAAATGCGAATAACTTTAAATGTTAACTATCATAATCATGAAATAATTATTAATTATTTTGTTGTAAATCAGTTGGGGTGTATGAGGTTTTGCGCTTATTCATTAAAACGTTGTATACTACGTAGAAAGATCATAGCATTAACGTATGTTAGAGCAAGATAGATATACAAGACCAATTCTCGAACACGCTATGAGCCCGTATGGCCCTAGCGTCAGTTGTCAACGGAACGAATCCCGCTTTTAAATCTCTGGTTTTTTGGTCTCGCCCTCGATAATTCGTAGCCGATCTAACGTAGTATTTGTAAATTTATGACTTTATGAGTGATTTTTTAATGATGATCACCACCTTTCTGTTCTGGCTGCTACTTTGACCATTGGAATGGAGTAGCTCTAATAATAATCAACTTTTGGTATGATCTGGCACCGCCTAAGACTATGCTGACGACTTTTTAATTATGCAAAAGTTTTAACTGCAGTAATTTTCACCTACAGTGAATATTTTTTTAAAGTTACGTTATTCTTTCTCAAGCAGCCCTTAAAACCACTTTTCTTAATCCAAATTCTAGCCAGTTGCATCCTTAAAAATTCCTTTTTACACGACCGCGTTGAAGATGCGCATAAACCTTCCCAGCTTGATGATAAGATGGGTGATACATCTTTCAGTAGCGTCGCTTTTGTACCCTGTGTTTTATGACTTGAGAAATTTGGGACGAAATACAAAATACGCACAACATCCTAGGGAAGTGAAGATTTTTGGTATTGAATTGGTTAGTCCTTGAGATTAAAGTAGTGTCGTTATCATATGTTTGAATATTCTCTCACTCGCACTCATCCGGTATCACAAATGCTTACCTCTTCTTATCAGTATGAGTCCGTTTGTGTGTATAATGTCTAGGACACAGAACATTATAAGAGGGGTTGGAAGTGCAAAGTAGGCGTGGAACGTGTCGGCACAGGTTATGCAATGATTTGCATAGCACCATTAGGGCGCGCGGCGTGGTGCGAGCGAGAGGGCATAAGTAATTGTAGCAGCGTGAGCGGGAAGACAAGTGGCGACAGCCGTCTCCGAAGCAAAAGCGCAAATTTGCATTTCTAACCCCTCTTATAATGTTCTGTGGTCTAGGATGTGCCAGAAGTATATTAAAATGATATTTAAATTGAAAAACAAACTGTAATAATAAATAAGACTGAACCACCAGTTAAATATATAGTTTATAAAAACCTTAAAACTGAAGTACTAAACAGAGCTTTTAGTTTTAAGTTTTAACCTAAAAACGGGTTTTTCCTTTTTTTTATATCTCTTTTGGATTCCCACATTAACGTTTGAACCCGGACATCATAGGTCGAGAAAAAAGATATTTTTGTTAGAGTCCATTAAAAATACGGTACCCGTTCTCTAGTGCTACGTAATATTAAATCTCCCTTCTGCGGGGAGACTGTCGGGAAAGATGGACAAACTGATATTTGGAGAAACTTCATAGGAAGTTTCAAGATCGAGCAGCGTTTTTTAATTCGTGTGATTTGATTTGAATGCTATCTATGTGGCAAAATACAGGGATAGAAAAACTCAGTAGAAGAAGGTTGACAGTTTCTCAACACCCAAACCACAGAATAGGTATATAGTTCTACATATAGAACGGCCACTACCCGCCCCCCTCTGACTTCAGTTACCCCACCTCCCCTCACACTCTCTGGGAAACATGAGAAAAGCCGTGCAAGGGAATGCGTAAGGCGCGCGCACCCGTTGGCTTTGACTACATAAAATTGAGTCTTTTCAGTGCATGAAAAACGTTGAAAAATAACGCTAAATTCACATTTTCAGTAATGTTTTAGCTCAAATTTTAGCTTTTTAAAAAATAAAAAGTAACGAAATGTTTATACGATGCGTGGTAAGTCAACCCTACACATATGTCAAGGACAATTTGCACCAAGTGCTTATGTGCGAACGTCACCATGTCAAATCCAAAACGTTGTTTGATGTGCCGGACCTGTGCCCAAACGATGAGTGAGTGTTAAAAGTACCTAGTTCATTCAGATACCTTTAGAGCAATCAAAACATTAAACAAAGCTTTTACAACTGCACTAATGTAGTTTGTAGTTACGAGTGTGTAGTTCTGCTACCTTAACGAAAGTACACTCAGATACAAAAATAGCAGCAGGTGCCTACACACGTTTTTCTTAAGAAAAGGTACGTTTTATCCCATCCCTTGTTTGTGATACATCGCCTTTAGACATGCGAAGGGTTAATGTTAGTTTCCTGTTGACATTTTACACGAGAAGGTAAAAGATTCGACAGTTACTAAGCAATTTGCGACAGATAAAGAAGAAAATAAACGTTGTATGTGAGTTGAATTTCGGTACGACAGTAATTGAAAGGTTAGAACTGTTTCACTGTGCGTCGTGGTAAACTATTTAAGATTGATGATAAGCTTTTATGTTCTAATATTGTGAAAGGCGACATAGCCCGAAGAATTGTTAAACTAAAGTAGCGATGGGCTGAAACTGATCGCAGAATAAAAGTGCCGAAGAGGACGAAGAGTTCACCAGTGGCGACTGCAGACTATGAAACCCAGCATGGGTGGGCCCGACAAGGTGGATCGATTACCTGGTGAAGGCGGTAGGAGACCGTTGGATGAGGGCAGCGTAGAACCGGTCGTTGTGGTGATCCTTGAGGGAAGCATATGTCCAGCAGTGGACGTTTATCGGCGGAGATGATAAATATTGCAAAATATATTAAATAGTTCCTATCAGGCAATCCCTATACCTTTTCAGCTACTTGCTTCTTTTCTAAAAATGTTTTAATTTTTCTTTAAGAAAATCTAGGAACCATAACTTCTAAAGATAGCGACTCTCGTAAAATATCAAGATAAAACAAAGGAAAATTCTGTTACAAAATGTACTATCAAATGTTGTACTTGTTAAAAATGTAAACGTCTGCAAAGACGAGAGAACCGCACCAAAATGTTCGGATTCTAAACATAACTTTGAGAAAGTAACGATCTGGTCACAAACTAAGGTGGAACGGAGATGGTAGCTTGAAGTTACGATGCCGGATTGTAGATAGAGAAAGCCAATATAAGTACAAAATTTTAATAACTTTCATCGCCGTCAACAACAAACTGTTTATAAGTTTATTTTATTTTATAATTTTGAGCAAATGTTGTCTTTGATAAATTAAAATAGGAAGATAGGTGACGTTCTTGCATTACTTACTCAAAAATGGACCTGCTTTTCATTTAACTTACGTGTGAAAAGTAATTCCGTGTAATTTGTTTTTTCTCTTTGAATTATTTATAAAACGAGTAAGAGCACACGAAGGCATTGGAGTACCTTTATTCCGCCTAAAATAACAAAAGTAACTCAATCACACAATGCCGCTCATATCGCGACTAAGGAAATTAGATGACGGGGGCTCAATTTATGCGGTCCTACGCTGTAGGCCAGCCACCTATCTTCCTGTTTTAATTTAATCAAAGGTTCCTTATCATAATTATTTTTTTATAATTAGGTAGATTATGATGATTCAGCGAGATACATTATATCAGCACTAGAGAATATAAAGTTCACCGTGTAATGGATGCACTCAGATTGAATCCTTTCCACTAAAAAGATTCAATAGAAATAAGCCGTCTTACGTACATTTAGTAGCTCATGCAATTCTAAAATCTCAGAGGAGCTTTTGTGAATAAAAATTGCGGGCAAAGTAAGTAAAGTCGGGAAACTGAAAGCAGTGCTGAAAGAGCGGAAACGGAAGCCCCAGGTCAAAGTACGTATTAGTGAAGTATTAAGGCTTTATAGGAAAGTTGGAGGTCGACCAATACTGGATAAAGATTCACTTTTTTGTGTATGTTATGCTATCTGTCAACAGTTTTGATTATTTAGTTTTAAGTATAAAATTTTCTTTAGATATACAGTCAACAGCAGAAGTCAATTAACTTTTGAGAAATGAAATTAATCCAGAATAAATTGATATTTTACTATATTAAAGATGTTACGTGAAAGAGCGTTAATTTACCTTAACCTTAGCTTAAAATAAAATAACTAGAATTTATATAAGTAACATCACACAATGTTTTTGAAAGTTACTTACTTTTGTTATCATTTACTTTTCATGTCGACATAACCTACATTATAACTACTGAGGGACTTACCGGAAGATTTTGAGAACAAAACATTTTTTTTATTATTTTTGTCTAAATTGTAGGTTCTATTTTTGTTTTCAGTTTATATCCGAAATGACTTATTAAGAACCTTTTTACTTTTTTTAAAAATGTATTACTTATCCTCGCAAAATTGTTGTATGAAGAATCATTACATCTATATATATTCAAAAAAAAAATTCTAGTCATCATAACACAAGTCCGGGCTAGATTCTGGCACTTTCAAATGGATCTACATAATTTGTGTGACAATGTCCAAGATATTTTTTGGATTTTAATGTTTTTGGATTTTATATACAGGGTAAAATTGATGTCATGGAAATATTTTAAAGTAAGAGTCTAACAATCTAACAGTACTACTTTTATCAAGGGACCAAACCGATCGTAGTAAAAAAATCTGATGTTTCATAGAGTTGTGTCGAGTAGACATTGCAGTTTAATATGGAACAGAAGATTTTTTTTGCTACGATCGAGCGGTTTGCTCTCATAATAAGTTTTTCAGTTCAATGCGTACACTCTTAGTTCAAAAGGATGCTAATGATATCGATTTCACCCTATATGGGTATAGCTGGATTTTGTCTAAACGGAAAACTTTCATATTTTGTTTCTTTCCCAACCTAATCACTATAAAATTGCCTCCCACGACCAACCTGACCATTCCACGTCATCAATTCCCAAGCCGAAACACGCACTATCATAAAATCTAGAGCCCATCCACCAACAACTTGTCGAAACATAAATTCTTGTCCCTAAGGCCGTAAACCCCGCTAACAAAATTGATTAGCGAGAATCTGCTTATCCTACTATTTGTGCCTTCATAAATTATGGCTTAATGTCTCTCAGGAGCCTACAGGCTTTGTTCAACTGCCCAATTTAGGGTTTCTATTTAAATTGTGTATTGCTTTGGGTACTTTAATTGTACGCGCCTGCTGGAAGTCGACGAGCAATGCGAGTTTGCCTTGTGGTTCTAGAGAGAATGAGAATGGTACCCACAATGGAAGCGATCGATGATCGCGCCACAAAATATGCAATAGTACACAGGGTATAAGGCAACCACTCCCTAATGCTCAAAGGGGTGTAAGTGTCCATCAATAAGAACAACTTTGACTATGGAACCAAATAAGAGAAATAAAACAAAATCTGCTATCTCATACCAAAATTAAATACCTACCACGCAAAATGTGTGGAACAGCAGATTTTTTTTGAGTTCTCGTAGTTTGTCCTATAGTAAAAGGTTGTTCTTATAGTTTTCCACCTTTGAGTTTTCTGGAGCGGCTGCCTTTCATTTTGTAGGTATAGTATTAGGTACATAAAGAATTAACCTCCCTGCCCCATTGGATCATGGCTGGCCCCAAGCATCCCACCTAGCGTAGCAATTCGTTCAACGATGCAACATTTCACCCCAATTCTCCATAACCGTCAGGCGTTGCTTATTAGCTTCATTTCCTTTAACCACGATCCAAGAATGTGAAATATCCTCTCATACCCAAGAACTTGAATGACAAAAATCGACTGTTTCGATATTCAAAGAGGCGAGTCTTTCGTCCTTTAATATCAGCCCAGGTGCCGACATAAATGCATCACCCTTGTGGGACCACCATTATAATTATAATAATATAAATATATTTGAATAACTTTATATTTTACTTATAAAATTATTAAATTATTGTTTCAATCATATTCAAATTCAAAACAATATAACAAAAATAATCTAATCCGCAACGCAGGCTTCGTCAAATAAATATATTTTGATACTGACTTGAGATGATTTGCTTCAAACTAGAATTCGTGGACTTGTCGTCGTGCCTTCAGACTATTGTCTGACAAGGTAAGCCAAGAAAAATAATATTCTTCTTTCAGATTCTTTGCTTGACTAAATAAATAGTATGAATCCAAATAGGTACGTTACTACGTATAAAACAAAATCTATCAAAAGGAATATTATTCATGTGAAAATAATAACAATCTTTTAACTTTTTTTGTAAAGTCACATTTTTGTTAAACTTTCTGAATGTGATATTTTACAACATTTTCAGCTACAAGGCAAAATTAATTTGTATATTTGTGTAGTTCAAAATTCTGTTGTGATCATGCAGGTGTGATGCACACATGCGGACTGATCTCCCTGGGGAAATGAATTTTTTTACACCGTCTCTTTATGCTGCTGCCGTTTAGAGCTCTTTTGTCTATGGGACACGTGTGTGGATGCAGTAAAAGTGATAGGTTTTAGTAATTTATGTGTCCGACTTCGAACTACTACGAAGGGTCTGAAAATTTAATCAATTTTACATTTGTCTTGCTTTTCTTTAAAACAAAATATGTTTTCTTTCTAATTATAAAGAAAACGAAGAAGAAGCTTTACCGAATTAATTTCAAATCATTTACCACAATGTTTCCTTCGGCCTACTTCTTCTTATCGTGTGGGCAAGCCGGTGTCAGAGTTTTTTCAGACCGCCTCACCGGCCTCTGACGTGATTTTTATGCAACCACTACTACCACGAGAGATAGTAGCCGGAACTAACGGCTTAACGTGCCATCCGAAAACGAAATCATCTTTCTTTTCAGACAATCATGATTCGGCCTGCAATGTCCTAACCAACTGGGGAAAAACGCACAAAGTGACATATCACTAGGTGTCCCCCATGGGAATCGAAGCCACGACCTCCGTGTCAAGAGCCCAATGCTCTTAACCATTAGACCACGGAGGTTACTTTTAGTTACTACTTTCAGTAGTAGGTAAACTATTAAAGCATATTTAAACGTACGTCCGTACGTCAGTTGACAATTGATTTGACTCAATAGTACAAATAACAATGCGGTATGTAAATTCATGTTTGAACTACGGTCGGTAGCTCGAGTCGCATTCGCATCAACATATCAAATGCGTCAAAGCAATTGAGTATATAATGTAGTTCAACAAACTCAGAGCGATGAACCAAATAATTTCAGTCAATACAGTGTTAAGGTAAACAGTTGCATTACTTTAAGGTGTGATTTTACCCATGATACTGAACAACTTTCCCAGGAAAACTAAAGGAAATTCTAAAAAAAAAATCTGGACTTTCAAGTTCTTGGGTATTGTACTATTTATGTAAGTTCATTTCTGCTCTAATCAAACTTTATCAATATCTTTTTTTAAATCAAGTCTCGTGTTTCTATTATTCACCGTTTAGCAGTTCCAAGCGTTTATCGATAAAGCCTGAGGCTACTTTGGCTCATTTTTCTATCGAGAAAATGTCTGTTAATCGTCTTTTGGCTCTAATCAAACCTTCAATTATATGTTCAATTTACACATATCCGCAAATCATACTCCTACTGTTAGTACTTCATGATATATGATGATTGAAGAATCCTATTTTTTTCACATATCCTCTTAAAATTTTGAATGAACGAAATATTAACTTGAAAACATTGAAACAGTCGTCAATGTCATTGGTTTCACTCTAACCCTACTTTTTTAAATCCACTATATTTGAAGTCAGTGAAATAAAGGCACGCAGCTCATGTGTTATTCATAGTCGGAATCGACTTAAACGTCTACATCCTATGTGAAAATACTTTTGGCTTTACGTTGACAGTTTTTCGAACATTTTCTACCTTGGAAATGGGAAAACTTTAAAACGGGTTCAATTGTTTTTTTTGGTTAAGCCAATATTATTGCTCCACTTTTATTACACACGATACTAAAAAAGATAGATATAATAATTTTAAGTTCTTTGTGCAGGGATTATAATTTTATAACAAGTATTCTTGAGCTTAAATTATACCAAACATTTGACAAAAGATTGCCACGGTGCAATTCGTGTAGATTTCCAAAAGTGTAATGAAACCATGGCAGTCAATCGATGATTGACATCGTAGATTTTTTTTCAATATTGAAATATTTATGAGCATAATCAAATTGAGATGGAACACATGCCTCCTCTCACGTATGAAGGTAAACTCCTTTTCACCCTTATTCATGAGAGGAAGCATGAGCCCTGCAGTGTTATGGTATGCAAGCTGATGATGATGATGATTAGACGAATTACAAATACTATCAACTTTATCAAGTCTTCTAATAAAGGAGAGTGGGTGAAAGTTGTCTATAACCCAATAGCGATACGGTTTTGATGTTTGTGTTGGGGAACCTCAACTACACCCTTATGCAAAGGGGAATCTCCATCAAATTGCGAAAAAAAAATCTACTGTCTCATACATTTGAGTTGACTTGGCACAGTAGTTTAGTATGGAACAGCTGTTTTTTTTCGCGATTTCGATGTATGCTCCATAATAAAAGTTGTTCAGTTGGATGGTCTAACCATACATTAAATTTTTGTTTGTATTTTTGTAACACTTTGTATACCGATAGAGTATTCTAAACAGAAAGATGCATTACTTTAATGGGTTTTTACTATTTTTGGGATTTTACTTATGACACTGAACAACTTTCCCAAAGGAACAAAGAAAAATTGGCAACTAAAAATTCAACTTTTCTTACAAACAAATTGCATTTAGTATGGAAAGTCCGATTTTTTTTAACTAATTTTCCATGTTTCCCGGTGAAAGTTGTTCAGTATCATGGATACATTTACCCCTTAAAGTAATGCAACTGTTTACCCAACACTGTAATAATTTTGGGTTTAAAACATAAAGTTTTAAAAGCAAGTCCACTCTGATCCTGAACTACATAAAGCAGCATAAAGTAAGACGTCATTAATTCAGCAGGAAAAGCTTAAAAAATCCTTAAAGCCAGAAGGATTCCAAGGCTTCAGGCCACCGGCATCCGTTCATATATTATTCAGTCAGCGTCCGAGAGCGTAAATGAAAAAGTTTCTGTATTCAATGACTATTGGAACACCACCAAAATACTCGTAAAATCCCGAAAGTTTTTGAATCGAACCGAAATTACGAGTTGGACAGAACTCTGAGCCTTTTAGATATTCAATTCGTGTCGTAGTATGAAGATTACGCCTTGATTAGTCATGTTCTTTTGAAAACGTTCTGAATGTGTAAGTTATTTTTTCCTTTTCATGTTTTCTTTTGTAGATCTGATACGGTAACGATCAGCTATGAATTACAAAGACCCTTGCCTGATATTAGTGAATATCATATTTTCCTGTAAATGAAAATACCCTGTATTTATTTGTTTGTAAAGTCAATAAGTTTTCCAAGGGTAATAAAAATAAAAATCAGCAGATGGCATTAGTAAATTAGACCAAAGAAATTTGACAAAAAGAACCTTCAATTTGAAGGTTAAAAAAGGATTATTGTCTATGGTTTGTTTATTTTTTTTTTTTTTAAATATCTTTAACGGCTCTGGATACTAGGCCTTTTGAGCCATTCGTAATTGTTTTTCTTTATATTCTTTATTAGATGATGGGATGATAGATGACGATGAATCTATGGTCGATTTCGTAAGCTCGCGCGTTGCCGCCAAAATGACCATGTACGAGTTAACTTGAACCAAAACGTATATTCTGTTATCGTATTTATTTGAGATTCCTGTTACGTCGGTCGCTTTACGCAACTGTTTGGTACACAATCCGCACGAAATTATGTCACAAATATCACTAAAACCAATTTTTTACGAATTTCAAATACGACGAAACACAACAAGAGCAATGGTGCCAAGCAAACTCCGGTTTGTTTATTGACTGACATCTGGTGTTACCAGTAGATAAACTGCTCATTACCAATAATACACAACAACATCGAAAATGTATGTCAGTTGTACCTAAACGAACATCAAATGCATAAAAATAAGTAGATAAATTCATCGCTTCAATACGTATTTCACATTGGAACCAACAAAATCTTATGAATGAATTAAAAACATTTTTCCTTAAAAAAATGAAAATGCAGTTAGAACCTAAACACGATAGGTCTGACGGCAATATTTTTAAGATTGTAGCGCCATCCAGCAAATGTCGTTAAACTATTTTTAATAGTGCAAATGAATCAATAGCTCGCCTCTACTATTATTATTTACCAGTCGAAAGCAGTCAAAATTGTCTATTCAAAATAATATCACATTGATAACTTTCTGACGTCATGTTTTTGAATCTACCACCGCGTCGGAAGGTGTTCCGTTGTAGAGAAGATGCCTGCCTGATACCCGCTACAGATCACTCGTTCGAATGAGAATGAAGTGAAGGTTGATAAATATGATAGAACACAGAAGTACTGTAGAAGCGAAACGTTTATAGTATTTGTAAAATTGCTTCAAATGTCAAAAAATGATAAGATAATTTCAGCTTCAACTTCAACATTTCATGCGAACAAAGCCGTCAGTAGAGCGTGTCATATTTCGTGTTTGATTTAATCTAAAAATTTTTGCTGTCACTGTTTATTCGGATGTTAATTCGAATACCAGAATACCGAGAACGAGAACTTTTTGATTCAATTATATCAAATTTCACTCTTATTTTCTATACGATAGACGAGATTTTCATAAATTTTAACTCTAAATGTAAATAAAAAGGGAAAATGTTTTCGGGAAAAAACTAAGGTTTTAATCTTGATTCTTTTTATAATGTTGGAGCTTGAGGTCATTTAACAATAAAATAAATACAGTTTTAGTCTATCTTTTTCCTTTGAACTCTACATGTATCGTTTTAGTGTTTGTTACTTTTGTTTACTAAAGAAGATACATATTCCAACTCTACGTATAATAAAAATAGCGTAGATTCCAACATGGACTGGACTTTAGAAATCTAAATATTGACTGCGTATGTATGTCCATACGTACCATGACAGATTCAAGCAGATAAATTTGTTCAAAAATGGTCTCGTCCATTTTGTCTCACTTTAACTTTACTCATAAACTATTTTCTCTCCCTTCTGAATCATCAATCTTTTATTTAACCACTCGTAACCACTGAGGTATAATGTATAGAATGAACATCGCGCTTCACAATGTCCCATTCTACTGTGGCAATATAGTACAATTGCATTTAGTCACTCTCTCACTGCGGTCACGTGTAGCAGTTTGATTGAAAAAAATGTAATCTGCATACAAAATGTCGTAGTGTGTACTGATACTGCACAAACAATTCAAGAAATGTAAGCAAATGTAAAAGAATAACTTTTCATAGGTAAGCAAGATTAATTAATTATTAAAAGCATTTTCAATGTTATTTAAACAATTATTTTTCAGCCTTGAATAATATATTAAGCAAAGGCAAACATGGACTAACCTATACGCGACAAAGAGAAGACTGGTGAGTGAGTAAGAAGGAATGATGAGTGGCAATATCTCTTGCCACTCATCATTGTCCCCGTCCGCGTTCCCCTCACCGGCTGCCGCATATAGTGCATGACTTTTATTTGTCTTACTATCTCTACTTTACATTTACGTCAGTGCTCGCAACCCATCTTAAAGATAAAAATACATAATCAATGGGTGGTTAAATAATTTGGCGTCCGTTGGAGTTAAAGGGTTAAACTTTCAAGTGTAGTTCACACTTTATAACCTTACCGAAGCATATTAAATACTTCAAGTACTTATCAAAGAGAAATGTATTAAATAGTGAGACATTTTCATTCCGATCACGGTCCTCTGAATAAAGTGGAATCAGCGGGGCCGATTGAAAAGTTTTTCAGACTTCGACTCTGATTATTACTAAGGCGATAGGAAATTGCGAGGGGTGGAGTGATATTTCCGACTTTCAGCTGTAATCTGTCCGATGAAGGTTTATTTTACGAGTTTATGTTCAGATCGATTGACTTCGCCGTGTAGTTCTGGCTTATAATAGACCCCGTTTTGCCTTATGTGACTATGAGAAATACAACGTGTTAATGAATAAGCGCAAAACCTCATACTGATTCCTAACAAAATAATTAGATTGAAGCAATAATTTCATTATTTTGATAGTTGAAATTTAAAGTTATTCGCATTTTAAGTTTTGAGGCAAAAATGATTTGTTATCATTTCAGCAATGAATGAAAGCGCTAACGTGCCTATGGATACATTTTAAGAATCTTGTGTTGTTAGTAAGTAGGGTGACAGTACCAGAGCGTTGGGTTGAGATCGAATTAAGTAAATTTTACAATCAAATAATTTAAAATTACATATGTTGAAACCATGATATTTCGATTTTGCTCTCGATTCTAAACAAACTACTTTCTAGTTTTGCGTTAATTCATTAACACGTTGTATATGTATGGAGTATTTTTGGAGGTAAAAACTAAACGTACCTACATAAGATGGTGCTTCAGACCATTACACTGAATAACTTTCATTACGGGACCAACATTTAAATAAGAGCGACGATAGTCCATACGGAAGGGAGCTAGCGATTCAATCATAAGGCGGCGGCAGCTCCATTCCCGGCATGCACCACTAACTATGGAATTTATGTACGGTTGTATTTATCATTATCACTAGCTCGGCGGTGAAGGAAAACATCGTGAGGAAACCTGCATACCGAAGAACGAAAAGAAAATACCATAAGTTCGGAGATATGAATGTTATATTCCCCGAGAGGATAATCAGAGATATTCTGAAATCATCGAATTCACGTACTACCGAAACTCGGTCTAGTGTGATGGGGAGTGAGCCCGTCGCTACTTGTAATGGACAGTGGGTACAATACATGCCTCAAAATTGAAACATGCAGGTTTCCTCACGATGTTTTCCTTTACCGAAAAGCCAGTGGTGTTACAAATCTTATATAAATTCCGAAAAATTCATTGGAACGAGTCGGCCTGGACGGGGATCGAACCATCGCCTTCTGCACGGCAGGCAAGACTAATCGCCACTAGACCACCACGACACGGTTCGGAGGTATGTGTAAAATATGAGTGAGCACAATAGACCAGCGATGGTCGCAGTGTTACATAACGACCCTTGCTTGCAATAGCCCAACCAACAAACATATATTTTTTAAATCGTATCAATATCAGTTGTTCCATATACAACGTGTTAATGAATTGACGCAAAACTAGAAACTAGTTTGATTGTAATCGAAAGTAGAATCGAATTATCATGGTTTCAACATAGGTAATTTTTTTCAAAATATTAAATAATTTGATTGTAAAATTTAAAACTTACTGATGTCGATCTTAACCCACCGCTCAGGCAATCTCACCCTACTTACTACCAAAACAAGATTCTTAAAATGTATACATGAGCACGTTAGCGCTTTAATTTATTGCTGAAATGATAACAAATCATTTTTGCCTCAAAACTGAAAATGCGAATTACTTGAAATTTTAACTATCAAAATAATGAAATTCTTGTTTCAATCTAAATATTTTGTTGTAAATCAGTTGGGGTGTATGAGGTTTTGCGCTTATTCATTAACACGTTGTATTTGGATCGAATAGACAATGACATATTTTTCTCGATTTCGATATATTGGCTCCATATTGAATGGTTTGAAGCACCACCTGTGCTGTGCGTAAGTGGGGCGTTAGACTACCACGCGTGCCTAATGCGGATTTGTAATAGGATAAGACTCACCACGTCATACAACCTAGAAATGGCACATGTCTCTAATGTCACCTTTGTATGCAATAAGTTATGCTCGACTGTCATACATTGCCGCTGACATTCCAGTCCTTTCAAATCTTTCAAATGTATTCGGTCACAAAAAAGTAATGTAAAACAATTAGCTATAACTTAGTGGACCCGTTAATTAGCGTACTGAAGTATTTGTGTATAGAATGCCATTGGTTATAGGCATAAGAATTTCTTCTTCAGCGTATGCAGGTAATGCAGGTTTCCTCACGAATCTCTTATGTTTTCCGTTACAGAGAGCAGTCGATGTTATAAGTTAGAATTATTAGGTAGGTATCGCAAATATATTATATTTGCTCAAACAAAGTTGTTATAGCTGATTAGTGATGATAGAGCTTGTTTTTCTCTTTTCAGTTAATAGGTTTTTTATGCAGTCGGGTTTTTTGTTTATCTTAATAATTTAGTTTATTTCATACTTTTTAGTCTTGTGTCGAAACGGTAACATTAAAGTACTATAATATTTATATATTTCGAATCGTCTGATTTCATTTGATACCCATATTGTAATTTTTAGCAAAAAAATTTGTTTATTCCCCCTCTCTTTTTTAATTCATAGACGCCATCTTGAAATAATATACTCTATGTCACTCTCACGATTTTTACGAATCCAATGACACCTCATACGTTAAAATCCATCAAGCCGTTTGGGCTGTAGGCCGTGCCAAAGAAATAGACATACAAACATACATACATACATACATACATACATACATACATACATACATACATACATACATACATACATACATACATACATACATACATACATACATACATACATACGCTCGAAAAACATAACCCTCCTTCTGGCGCAGTCGGGTAAAAACTCATTGGTATATCAATAACATTTTGACATGTTTTAGAACTTACTCTCATGATTGAGTGTCTATACCTCTACGCAACGTACTACCGACCTCTACACGGGCAGGCCTGTCTCACTCCACAGCTCTCATACGCTTGACGGCGATCCCCACCGAGTGGTGAATGGCACTACGTCAGGTATACCTGTAAACTTCTCGGTCAAATTTTAATAGACAGGCCGCCATTTTGTGAGTAGTCAATGCGAGACTTGAAAATCCTAGCGATACAAGCTACCAGCACGTGAAAGAATGAAAGATGGAAACTATCAAAAGGAAGCTTTCATGTCAAATGACTCGGTTCATTTTTGTTTGCATGCGCGCCGTTGTGACGGTTGATAGGTTATACGCGAATTGTACGATAGGACGGGTGGAAATAACTTTGCACCTTATTGCCGTGCAGAGAGAGTGGCTATTTATTTAAATCTGTTTTCGTAGGTACTAGTATTTATTCTGTGACTCGGGTCCAAATCATGACTTTAAAACTTTTGACGAACAACGAACGAACGGCCGCACGTATCGCCATTATGAGTTTTTGTTTAGGAAACATCACATTTTTAATGTTTGAATTTCTGTTTTAACATGCATTTTGAACTTTGTTTTGAACCACATGTTTGTAGTTTTAGTTTGTGTTTGAACATTAAATGAGAGAGGAAGGGCTTAGCAAACAACTTGTAACATTGCTACCAATTACTAATCTATGTGCTCGCTTATACAGGGTGAAATTTATAGTATTAGCATATTTTTAAATTGAGTCTACCCATCAAACTGAACAACTTTTACTATGGGAGCAAACCGATAGGAGCAAAAAAAATCTACTGCTCTTTACAAATCTGCAATGCCTACTCGACTCAAATGTATGCAACAGCAGATTTTTTTTAGCTCCGATCGGTTTCCTCCCATAGTTAAAGTTGTTCAGTTTGATGAGTAGACTCTTAGTTTAAAAGGATGCATGGATCAATTTCACCTTGTATACATACCTCCAATCTTTTTTAGGGTTCCGTAGTCAACAAGGAACTCTTATGGTTTTGCCATGTCCGTCCTTCTGTCCGTCTGTCCGCTTAGTACTAGAAAGCTGTAATTTGACATGGATATACATATTTATCACGCCGACAAAGTGGTAAAATAAAATCTTGAAAATAATTTTCCCCTATACGAAAAGTGATTTTTTTTTCTCGTCTATCCCATTTAGTGATCCGCTAGCGAAATATTACTATATAAATTTAAAAATTGTTGATAGAGTCAAGTGGTTGGTTTTGCATACGTGAAAAAATTCACGGCATTAGGAGTGTATATAACAAAGTTAAAACGAAAACTAAAAGCCCCATTTTTAAGTCCGTATATTGAGACGGGCAACTACGGAACCCTACCCTGCGCTTGGATCGATACGCACTTGGTCGGTTTTTTTCCCGTCACCGCTGAGCTAATGACAATCACAATCAACTTATGAACGCTATAATATAGGAGACACACTTGACTCTAACAAAAATTTTCACTTTAAAGCTTAATATTTCGCTAATGGATCCCTAGAACAAATGCTCTTCCGACACCCACAATATTTTTAAAAGACCTATCTAACGATACCCCACACCATGGGATAGACGAGAAAAAAAAAATTTCATCCCAACTTTTTGTGTAGGGTAGGTAGGTACCCTAAAAAAATTTTTTATTTTACCACTTGGTCGGCACGATTAATATGTATACCCATGTCAAATTACAGCTTTCTAGTACTAAGCGTCTCTGAGCTACACCTCGGACAGACGGACACACGGACAGACGGACGGACATGGCGGAACTATAAGGGTTCCTTGTTGACTACGGAACCCTAAAAAGGAGGTTCTCAATTCGACCCGTATGTTTTTTTTTTGTATGTTTGTTACTTGTCATCGTTTTGTAAAAAACTGTTTTCTCTGTTTTCATTTTTAATCCCCCTTTCAAATTAGTCAGAACTGAACACATTAATATTAATATTTATTGCAATTAAACCAAAAGACCTCAAGTTGGTACCCATGAGAAATAAGAAATACCTAACAGTGAAGGGTTGAATTTAATTTATAACTAAGCTCCCGCCACGGGATTTTGCGAAGTTTCGTACGGAGAAAGTTTGCAAGACTGATCTTTTGAATCTTACGGTAAATGGAAACTTTAAAATGAAGTTTTGTTAAATTAAAATGCTTTGTTATGTTTTTGACCAGTGTTGCGGTAAATTATTAAACATCTGAGGAATGCCCTATTTTTGACTTTGAGCCTTTGAATAAATTAAAACTCTCATTCTCATTAATTCAGAATTTGGCGAGTAACCTTGCCTGCCGTGCAGGAGGCGATGGTTCGATCCCCGTCCAGGCCGACTCGTTCCAATGAGTTTTTCGGAATTTATGTACGAATTGTAACACCACTGGCTTTTCGGTGAAGGAAAACATCGTGAGGAAACCTGCATGCTTCAATTTCGAGTCATGTATTGTACCCACTGTCCATTACAAGTGGTGACGGGCTCACCCCCCGGCACACTGGACAGAGTGTCGGTACTGATGGTGAAACGTGGATGTTCTGAGGTTTCAGAATATCTCGGACTACCCCCTCGGGGAATATATTCGTGAGCATATGCTTAAAGAAAATCTCGAGACAGAAGCATTATAACGATTTAGTTTCTATGGGAGTTTTGTTCCATTGTACAAGACCTATCCAACGAAAACTCACTTGATTTATTAAAAACAAATTCGTTTAACCAACCCCTCTTTCTTTGCATAGGAAAAAGTAAAAAAAATTTTTTCTTCATAACTTCAGTTTTTTAAATTTCTGTTATTGGGTAAGAGTTATCTGTCTTCATGCCAAATTTCGATTCAATAGGTGCAAAAATGAGCGAGTTATTGAGGTGGGGCATACAAACAGACAGACGGGCAGAACGGACGAAAGAATGAGGGTTGACAGGACTACGGAACCCTAAAAACTAGTCTCAGATCGGATTTGAACTTGTGCTTTCGTTCAATTAAGCTACCAAAAACTTGACTAAGCTACTAAAAAACGCCAGTAGATGGCGCCACGTCACTTAAGACGGAATGGGTAGCAGAATTTAGTTCTTTGTAGTACCTAAGCTCGGTAGCTTAATCGAATGAAAGCACAGCTCCGTGTGACAGTTTGCTGGTTCAAGTCCGATCCGAGGCTTAATTTTTAGGGTTCCGTACCCAAAGGGTGAAAACGGGACCCTATTACTAAGCTGTCCGTCCGTCCGTCCGTCTGTCTGTCTGTCCTAACTATTTAGGACTGTAACTTTTGAACCGTAATAGCTATATGATATTTTCACAGAATGTGCGCTATTATGGCGCATATGCTAACAAATAACTAATAAAATGTCAAAATATTAAAAAAATTAAAAGCTTTCATGTCAAATGACTCTGTTATTTTTTTTTTTGCATGCGCGCCATTGTGACGGTTGGTAGGTTATTCGCGAATTGTACGATAATACGGGTGCGAATAACTTTGCTCCTTATTGCCGTACGGAGAGCTCGCTATTTATTTAAATCTGTTTTCCAAGTGATTCTTCTGTACGGGTAGTATTAGTATTTATTCTGTGCTCAAGGAAAGCGTATGGGCCTTAGTCCATTTACCATCAGATATATCGTAGCATACAAGGTGTTCAAACATTTCTGAGCAGTTCTAATTTTTAAATGTTACCATATATATGTTATTTCTCCCTCGGGGAATATAGTCGTGAGCATATACATACATACATACCAATTATACATCTAAACGTGTATTGTGTCATAAATATCTGAACAGTTAATTTTCAATAATTTCTTCACAATGTTATTTAAAATTTAAATGAAATATCAACGGAGTAAGGTCTTTTTTCTTAAACAGCTCAGATGCTTATGATCACCCTAACTGCGTAGATAAATTTGATGTTTTAGGCATTCAGATATTTTTGATTCGTTATATGTAAAGAAGGTATTGAAAATAAGAACTGCTTAGAAATATTTGACCACCTCGTTTGCTATGATATGTCTGATGGCGACTGTCCATCACGCGTGCACTATGGGTAATGTAGACTTCACAATACGCAGCTGAATTTCTTCTTGAGTAGGTTCCCTCGCGATTTTATGTGTATTCCTTCACCGTTCTTTATAATTACACTAAACCTTCCTTATAATTATACAGAATAAGTTAATAAAACACAAAACTACAAATCCAACATAATGCTTTATTTTACAAATACTATTTATCGCCATCTATATATTACGCTATTATACTATGTATAATACAATTGGAGACATCGCATTATATACAGAAATTTCAACATTCAAATATCATAATAATTAATTAATTATGTAAAGATATAAGGCACATTTAAAACTTTCTATCTCGACACGAATTACGAACTATTTAATTAAATATATTATGTACAGTTACCAACGCAGGTATTTTATATTTAAAATATGCTAATAGTCATAAATATAGTAACTATGAGTACACAAGGCAACATACTAATGGTAGGTACGCTTAGGTACATAACAGTGCTTGATACTTTGACCCTAGTGGGTAGCTTTGACCTAAATCGGAAAAAAGTTGATAGAGCATAAGCATCATAAGCATATGCTCACGACTATATTCCCCGAGGGGGGTAGTCAGAGATATTCTGAAACCACAGAACATCCACGTTTCACCAGTAGTACTGAAACTCTGTCCAGTGTGACAGGGAGTGAGCCCGTTGTTCCCCGGACAAGTTGATAGAGGTACAAATAAATGCTTTAAGTCTGCATATAGTACCAAATTATGCAAGATCCTTCTTAACATGCTGACGATTTTTTAAGGAGATGATCAGACCATCAAACTAAACAACTTTCTCTATGAGACCAACATCTAAATCGCGATAAAGAAGTATGGTGTCATGTCCCATACATTCAGCTCGAATAGGTTTGCAGTTTGATATAGAACTCAAAGAGAAAGTTGTTCAGTTTGATGGTTTGAGCATTCTCTTAAAAACCGACAGCATAAGGAAAAATTACTGTCGTTCAGGTAGTAAGTAATGATGTTGCAGAAACTTTACTTTTACTGATTTAGTTTACAGCACTGTTTTAAAGTTACCTACCCACTAAGGTTAAAGTTACCTTTTAAACACGGTACATCTTTTGACAATGCAACATCTGAAATTTTGTGCAATACTTTTGGCATTAGCATGCTGTCGTCTGTACTAAGTAAATTAAATAGTCAATGACATGAACATTGGAAAACTATTTACATGAAAAATTAATAAATGGAACTGGATATAGAACAAAGAAAGAATGTTGAGTAAGACAAACATGTGAGTAGGACATAAACTACGCCACGTGCTAGCGAGCCGCTACGCTGTTCTACATACAACTAAACACATAGGTCCATTGAACTCTGTTTTGTAGTCGCGAGTATCTTCCTCTTTTGGTTTTATCTAAGGTTTTTCATCTTTTTTAGCACAGCATTCATACTAATAACGTGATTATTGAAATGTTTTTTTTGTGTGTCAAATTGCTATAATTATTGTAAGCAAGAAAAAATAGTAGGGAAATCTTCTAATCAATCACTAAATGAATTAATTAATTTCATAAGTTTAAGTAAAAATTCTTGCCCGTTTTGGCATTTGTAAAATTGTGATATGAACCAAAACAGCTTGAATTAAATACTTGTACTTTGTACCTACCATACAATGTTCTAAAGAGGAATGTTTAATCTGTTCCAAAAAACAATGTGTTGGGAAAATTATAAAAACGTTAGGAAGACTATTTGGCAGTAAAATTTTATTGCACTACAGTACATTGAGGCGGTCATGGCGTATTGGTGTAAATTATCGAAAGATACATCAAATCAATTACGTGCCTAAAGAAAATTGATTATTGCAAATTATAATATTTTAGACAAGGCACGTTATAAAACAATCTCACGATTACGACTACATAAACATGATGGCGAATGCGCACGTGTCTTTACAGTTCGCACGCCCGCGCCTGAGTGGGGCAGCCAATCTTTAGTACTCGTAGTTGATTTAGTTTCCTTCAGTTTAGTTTATTACAGAAGTAGTAATGTTATTTTTCAAGAAAATCAATGAAACAAAAAGGTATACCCGGTTGTCAGGTTTTTCCATCGGCAAAAATTTGACTTTACTGGTTCATTTAAAGTTGACATTACTGAAAAACATAAGTTTTTCATCTACAAAAAGGGCATGACGGATATCTTAATAATACTGAATCACATGTGGGAATGTACAAGGTCAAAAATTTGGATCATAAAAAGAATCGTGAAAGAATATAAATATAATAGTCGCCATAGAAAAAAAAACATGAATTATTCTAAAAAATTATCAGTCGTTTATGATAAAATTTCCATATATCAGAACTGATATAAAATCAATTTAAATAAAATAAATTCGATCATTGCGATTTTTTTAGTAATACAAAAATATTCATGTCTCGTTCTAATTGTATTATAATAAACAAAAACATCGATACTAAATCTACAATGATTTTACACTTTACCTTCACTAGCATAATTTAATTTTCTAACACATAAGTCAAAATGACTACCTAATATTTATTTTAAATAATAAATCACAATAGCATTTTGCATAAAGACTTACTAAAAAAAATACAATTTTAAGACTTTTAGTATTATATCAGGATATAATATAATATACGTAAAACCTACGTAGTAAGATATGTACAGATTGATATTTTTACTACATCATATTAAGCTATTTATATCATAATTATTTAAAAAAATCTTTAATACTTGGTACACAATACTATTGCTGCATAACTTTTCAAGTAAGAGGGGATATAAAAAACCATGCAATGAATTAAAAAATACTGAACTACTATCAAATTGAAAAATAAAAATGTTTACCAGTTATTAACTAATCAACATGATGGCAATTTCAATACGAGTCAGTCCCTACAAAATTTTAGGCCAAGCCATGTGTCGTTAGGGGTTAACTAGTGATTTTATACATCTTAACATTATTCCTCACTATTTTTACAAACCAATAACATTAACAGAACACACAACAACAGCCTTATCCTATTTAAAAATGGCCTCCAATCCGGAACACTGTTTAAAAATGTCGTTTGTAATGTTTGTTATTAAGAAATGTACTTAAGCCACATACACTATGAAGCACACATTGCCTTCGACAACAAGTGGATTTTATTAACACTATGTCACAGTCAAACTAACTCATCTAATTTGATATGAGTCTCTTTGTGCTTTATATAAATAGCACTTCATCGTAGGCCTCTGGCTAATCAACTATCATCTCTGGGGAAAGTCTTTCTGGATTGAAATTTTCTAACTTCCACATTTGTCGCATTTCTTCTTCATTGCACGACTCCATTACTATTTTGTCCTTGTTCTTGGATACCGCCATGCACTTTTCACTGGAACCATGCTTTATCAGTTTCGTCTGTAAAATTATGAAAGATTGTTTTAAATAACATTATTAATTTCTATTTATTTGTACTCAAATTGTACGAACTGAACTCGGAGCAGCACTAGGATGACACTTAAAGTTTGAAACTGACATGGCAATTAATGCTTTATTGTGTGATAAAAAATAATTATTGAGATCAGCAGACGAAGATTTATCATCGATCAGTTGACAAGCATAATATGCATGTTTTATCAACTTTGACAGTGGCAGAATCATCAACAAAACAATGAAGCGATAAATTTTAAACGGGCATTGGAGAGTGTGACAAGTATTTGTTTTATTAATTACTTACTAACTTATATATATATCATTTTGCCTTCAACACTACCCAATAATAATTTCTTGCGTATTATTTAGGACGTTAAAGTTAAAACATTTAATTGGGTATGTCTTGTGCAAATAATGAATGGGATTGGCTTAAATGGAGAACAAATATGGCCATAACCAAAGGGTGTCAAGAAGATACAAAGAAACGTGTTTTTTTTCAAAGTCAAACAACAAATAATAAAAACCGGCCAAGTGTGTGTCGGGCTTTGGTACCCGAAGAAAACAAAATGTATATGGTAATATTGTATGATGGTACGGAGCCCTCCGTGCGCGAGTCCAACTCGTACTTGTCCGGTTTTTCTTTATTTCGGCCGATCCAATTTCTATCCATCCTTATCTGTATCAGTTTAAATAACTGAGATAGTCGGTCAGTCAAGGTTTTCTTCTCGCGGCCCCGAAGGCCATAACTGAGATAAAGAAACTCACATCTGGATTATATATCCACAGCTGGTTGCCCTTAGCACTGTGGCAGGGATACAGGACAACGTCGTGCCCCGAGTAGTCCAGACAGGTTTCATCTCGACGAATCTCACCATTCTTCGAATACATCCAATACTGTAAACACATAAATATAGATAAAGAAGCAATCTCTGATAATTTTTACGCTGCTGATTGTATCGTTCTTATAATATGGTTTAACCATTGAACTGCCGGAACATAGATCTACGCAACAAACAAATTATTTTCGAATGTGTTCGGAATTCAGTCAGATAGTCCATGGGTCGATTTTAAAATTAAAATAATAAATCTGCAGCGTAAAGATAAAACAGCTAATTCCATTGACTATAAATTAATAAAATTGTATGTATAAGGTTATTTCAAATTAGTTGGCGAAACTGAATCAGGGCACTTGTTAATGATAACAGATTGCATTATCAATGTTTATAATTGGTATTGATAATTAACAAAATTATTATTATCGTACGTAAGGCTGCAGTGCGCGGGCGCGGGCGGATTGACCTGTAAATCATATGACCGGGCGGCGGGTCATTATCACGCAATTGTACTTAGTAACAGATACCAAATGCATTTGTAAAGTTTCGCCAACTAATTATACAGGGTGTAAGTGACATCCTAGCAAATACTGAAAAGGTGAACTCAGACCATCAAACTGAACAAATTTCACTATGGAGCCTACCTCAGGATACGGGAAAAAATCTGTTGTCCCATACATTTGATTCGGGAGGTACAACAGTTTTGTATGGGACCGCTGATTTTTTATTCGCATTTCGTGAGGTGGGTTCTATAGTGAACCCTGTATAATACACCCAGGCAATACTTAAGGGGGAGCTTCAGGCCATCAAACTGAACAACTTTGACTATGGAGCCAACATCGAGAAAAAAAAATCTGCTGTCCCATTACCGAGTCGACTAATATGTATGGGACAGAAGATTTTTAATTGTTTTCTCGATGTTAGCTCCATGGTACAAGTTATTCAGTTTGATGGTCTAAACTACCCCCTTAAGTATTACTATGGTGTTTTGTTACACCCTGTATTTACAAAAATGGTCACTAGACCAGACCAATCCCTCTAATTCAAATCACACAAAATATTCAAAGCTACTTTTTTGTTTCTTTAATCTAACTATGAAATAATAAATAATAATACTATGTGTTAGTCTTATAATAATTTATTAGTTAATAAATAAACTTACATACTAATATACCTAGCGGCAGTACCGAATTTGAAAAAGTAATCAATCAATATTGATTTCATGTGACATTTTCATAAAGTATTAACCACAGTACCAGATATCCCCATAAAAATATACTGTATAAAATCAGTCCTCTGACAATGATAACATTATGATTTATGGGCATCAAGAAATTGTTTATTTGTATTAATGAAAGTTAGATGAAAGCCAAGACACTATGATGAACCTACTTATATCAACAATGATACCATATTAACTTAAATCTAAATCTACTTGAACATGCATATTATCCTACTTACTTACCACTATAATGATGTGCACCAACAACCATTTACAGAAGAGTAAGCAAAAGCTAATATTGAAGAAGAAATGATGGCTTCCTTTGACAAACCTGATTGCCATACTCTCCGTGACAAGGCCAAGGGTTGACGGGCTTCATCATGTCTTCTGGACCCGCAGCAGAGTCGAGGCACATAGACGTCTCGGCGTTCTCGATCTGGTGCCATCGATAAGTTAAAAAGGAGGGCCAAAAAGCAAGCGTGCTAATAATAATATGGCACCATCATTTGTGAAAACTGAATTTTATTATCAATTGAAAAAGACGAATGATATTTTAGCTAAATTCAAATGATAGGGCCATCAAATGTGATAATGAAAATGAAAAATACATAAAAGAAAATAATGTAAGTTCCCCTCAAATCTTCTAAAGGATTTGGTATTTGGAGCACACACACAACTGGGTTTTGATTTCACAAAGCGCTACCTGGTTGCCACCTGCTTGATGACATTTATGGATCATAATTCTTTCGGGATCTGATTCAGCTTCGCTGTCCACAGTACTTCCATCGAGGCAGAGTAAGCGGTCAAACGCTTGATTTCGTATCTAACATTCATTTTAGTAAAATTAGAAAAACAAAATACTTCATGCTGTGCTTAAAAATATGCCACGTGCTATCGAATTGTGCTCAAAAATCAAAGAGTGCAAAGTGAGACACGGAATAAAGTAGATAATATAATTTGAACAAAAACTCCTACAAATTGGTACTGCCGCTATAGGTCGTATTGTAAACGACAAAAGACCTGATTTCCTCCCTGTCGGTGGCACGGGTAAATGCTGACTGGTTTATGATGATCTGACTTGCGCGTTGGGGAGTCCAAACATATCTTTTGGAAGGCGACATTTCGGATCTGTGCAAGCAACAATTTTGAAGAACACACACGTTAACATTTGATTTGCACTCATTACTAACATAATTTTCAATTCTCTTCAAATCTGTATTGAAACAGATAAATTTTAAGATTATAAAAGAAAACTAATATCATTTTTGATAACATTATGAAGAAATTGGAACATTATTTAATTAAAATAATAAATTATCCATTTGAATAAATTTATATGTGAAGAAATTAATACACACCTCGCCATGAGCAACAGATTCTCCTGGAATGAATAATTCTGGGTAAATATTCTTCAGGTACCATTCAAAAGACTTGCAGCCCAGTTTCTCCCTCAGCGCCTTTCTGCTACTGATGTCTCCATAGTCACCCTTATCATTACCTACACGCTGGTAGTAGTACTTTGCAAAGTCGTCCAGCCATACCTAAAACCATTAAAAAAAAGAAGTGTAGAAAAGCTGGCGGGCGGGAATAATACACGGGGCGCATTTGTGGCTTTTTAGGGTTCTGTACCCAAAGGGTGAAAACGGGACCCTATACAAAAGCCTACGTTGTCCGTCCGTCTGTCCGTCAGATCTTTCTATTTAGGGCTGTAACTTTTGAACTGCTAGACAGATGCAATTTTCACAGAATGGGAGTTATTATGGAGGATTTGCTGACAAATAATAAAAATGTCTAAAAGTTAAAAATTAAGGGAATGGAAAAGGAATAAAAATATAGCTTTCGGTAAGTACTTTCAGTGAAAATTATAACGGATGCTATAGCCCAAGGAAATTATTGCCCATTCGTTAAGTTTCAAATTATTCTTTAAGTAAGATAATCGATTGTACAAGTTTTTTCTTAATCTATTTATACAATGGCTACGGAACCCTATAGTGAGCGAGTCCGACACGTCCTTGGCCGGTCATTTAATATCTATTTAGATTATGATAATATTATTTGGATGATGCATCTGATTTTGAAGTTGTATATACAAATTGAATAAATATTTATGGTGAACTAATATACGATAGAATACAAACATTTTATAAGCATCTAAGACATCTCATGAGGGGGTAGGCAGAGGCTACAGCCCGCTATTAGAAACATGTAGTCTACCGAATGTCGTTATAATTGAGTAAAGTAAATGTTTAGGTAGGTAATTTATATAAACATACCTCAGCTAGTCGAACAGAATTTTTCTTCAGCACATTAACACCAGTCCTCCATTTATACGGTGATCGCTTCCTAAATATATGTCCAACGTGTGAACATGGAACTATTTCAAGTGTTCCACCGCACATCCAAGTCTTAAAAGAAAGCTCTAAATTTTCTCCTCCCCATATATCAAAACCACTGTCATAAGTGCCTAGTCGTTCGAAGAATTCTTTATCGATTGCGAATAAACCACCAGCCATAGTTGGAGACCACACTGGCTCCGCTGTATGTTGGTGTCTTGCTCGCTCTTTCGTTGGTACAGGATGCCAATTGAATTGGAGATTCCAATCGAAACCACCAACATTGACTGCAGATGAGTCTCTATAGTGATATTCGAGTGTATTGTCGTCGATAACGTCGATGACGGGACATACGACTGTCGTTTTGTTTCTCGCAATTCTGTCTAAAAGTGGTTCCAGCCATCCTGAAAAAGTCAAAGGTGGATGTACATTCTCCATTCAAACTTTTCTCGTTATATTATTTAATGACTATTATATTTTTGGGTAGGGCTATTGCCCGAGGCTATAACAGTGCGACCCTTGCTGGTCTATAGTGTTTGCCCTCTGCTTGCCCATGTTTTACATATGGTTATCTCCGAACTTATTGTATTTTCTTTTCGTTTCCGGGTATACAAGTTTCCTAGCGATGTTCTGTCATTCACCGCCGAGCTAGTGAAAATGACCAATACAACCGTACATAAATTCTGAAGAACTTTGTGGTACAGCCAGGAACCGAACCACCACTGCCTCGAAATTGAAGCTATCACCACTTTCTTAATGAGTATATTTTACGTTGTAACTTCTAAACATTGTTTGTATATGTATAATTTACCTTCTGTACACTCGCAATGACTGTCAAGGTAAGTCAAAACAGATGCTGTAACATATTTTGCTCCTAACAGTCTTGCTCTGATTAATCCTTCACGACGAGGCGCTCGAACTATCCTTACTTTTGGAAGAGATGACATGTAGTCATCTAGTTGCTGCATAAGATGCGCTGAAAGTAAACCAACGACTTTTATTAATCTATATTATATACATTTTATTAAAACTAATCCTAAACATGTTTGTTATGCCGTTGAGTACCGGCTTCCCCTTTCAGGTACCTCCTACCTGATTTTTACGACGCAAACAAAAATTCATAGCCCGCTATCAAAATGCAAATGCGGCTATACAATTCAGAGCTTCCGGTTCATCCTGATGTGAATCAATAAGCAGTAATTGTAAAATAATCTGCTGCAATTTACCATTCAATTTTCGTTATGTTTTGTACTTACGCATATCCGAGAAGTCGTCAACAAGGATGATTTCCTTTATTAAATGAGATGGAGATCTGTCTAAGACAGAGTGCACAGTTCTGAGCAGCACTGACCACGCTTCGTTGTGGAAACATATAACCACTGCAGTTTGAGGCAGATCTTCCAAATACCGTCCAGGTTGCTTACACCTAAAACACCGTTAAAATATACATTGAATAATTGTATGACTTCTCATCCTAAACAATGAAACACCTGTTTTACAAATACCACATGAAATTATTTAATTTTTTGAAGATTAAAATATCTGAATCAATGTCGGTTTTAGTTGATATAGTTGTCCAAATAGTAGATTGGCGGATCAACAAAAAGTCGCTTTAATACATACGATTTTGGCACAAGTCATCTCGGATCTCGGATGTGTATATATGGTATCAATGCGTTCAGTGTGACCTCCTGATTATAATTATATTAGTGATATAGGATGACAAGCGCTCAGACTGTGACGTCAGAAAGATGGCCATACTATTTTTTTTTTCGTTCAAGCATCCCTTATGTAAATTCCCAGTACTAAATTTGTACAGGCGCCCATATTTCTTTTTGTTAATTTAGTTCCTTGTTAACTTTGACGACTACGTATACTGACCATTCATCTCTTGGATCCGGTAGTTTCCTCTTGATAGATATAAGGTCACTGACGTACTGATTGAAGGCATTCTTTTTCCAGCCTTCTGACACAGCCTGTTTAGCATCTTCACTGATATTCTTTGGCAGTACGACCGGTTTGCCAAGCTCGCCGGGAGCGTTGTCCGAGCCGGGGGCAGCTATCACGCCCAAGCCTGCAGGATGTTCGCTATTAGTTCACTGAGATAATTTCTCATCGTAGGCCTCTATTTCTCCTACATACATTTAAAGATTCATTTCTACTTTTACATTGATAATAAGATATACAAACAGTGGTAATTTCATTACAATATTGTTAAAGTAGTTTGATTTTTAAGTCGTATTTTTATTTGAATATTTTAAAATTCTTCAGTTAACCCAGTAAAAATACGCGTCGAAAGGAAATAATTTATAATAAGGATTTTTTTTTGCTTGATCGTTTAAACAAATTAAATTTAAATATATATTAAGATATTAACGAATCCAACTAAATTTTGTATTTTTAGTTTTTAGTTACAGTGTCAGATTACATTTTTTTTTATTTCATTGTTTGAGGTTATGAGTTTACATACACTGTTAAAATTGTACTAAAATTTAAAATTATTACTGATCATAATTCGTAATTTCTACTTGTTAAAAACAAAGGTCTCGTGGTTGATTAACTACTAATATAAAAGAATAAAAATGTACTAAAAATGACCTAAATTTTTTTAGATGCTAGTTTTTTCGAATTAAAAAAAAATGCATTATTTTACTGTTTTAATGAAGAAGAACTTTTTTAGTTGGATTTTCAATCAAAATGGTAGTTAGAATTATAATCTAAAGTAAAAAAACGGCTGTTATAAATTATTTACTATCGTCATACAAGCGCACCGTAACTTTTCTGGGCTAAGTGTGTAAAACACTGATGTATAATAATCTTTCAAAAATGGTTACATAAACTCAAAATGATTGTATTAATCACGGGTGATTTGCTCGTATCCTTTGAGTAGATACATTGTCGATCTACAAAGGGTTTCAACTGACATTCAAAATGTTTATATGGGTTCAACCAGATGGAATGACCTTGAAAATTAAAAAAATAATTTAAATCGTTTCAAAAAATTCCACAGAACTAAGATAACACAAATAAACAATACAATTACCTATCATCGTCGAAATGAGAACATCTTCCTTTTGTAAGTCGGTCAAAAATTACATGATAATAGAATAAAAGCTGTTGTGTTGTTCGTTAAAGTGTTTCTATTTCCAAAAAACCCATGCATCCACCACCACAAAATCATTAATTTATTTAATGTGCAAAATTATTGAAATAAGCAATATAAAATACCTTCGTTCCCCGCGATCCGACCAATCCAATCGATATGCGTTCCTGCTGTGTATAAACAAAATCATGCGTAATATGGAAGTAACAAAGCAACAAAAAGTATTTCAACTCTAAAAAATTTGCATGCAAACAGGACATAGTGTAAAAGTAACAGAACATTAGGATATAACGGTGTTTGTCAGTGAAACTTTTTTATAACGCTAAGAAGCAATTTGTAGTGTTCTCCAAAGTCTATAGGTACTTTCGTGAATTTAAAACTATTAATATTTTGAAAATATTGGACTTAATTATAATAGGGTCCTTCTTTATACGCTGACACTTTTTTAAGGGCATGATCAGACCAATAAACTGAGCAAATTTCTCAATGGCACCAACATCGAAATCGCAAAAAAAATCTACTGCTCCATACAGAACTGCAAACCTACTTTAGCCAAATGTATAGGACAGCAGATTTTCTTTTCGCGATTTAGATGTTGGTCTTATAGTGAAAGTTGTTCAGTTTGATGGTCTGACCATCCCCTTAAAAATGTCAGCATATTAAGTTGGGCCCTGTATAATATGCCGTTAGACATCGCAGTCACACGATTTCGACAAAAAAAACATTCCTTGGTAGAGATTGTCAATTAGTTAAATAACCATAAAGGTTTATTACACTCCAATAATTACATGTATTTGTTATATTTCATGTATTATCTATTTTCATTGGGGTCACTTTTTTCGGTCCAAAATTACACAAAAATACCAATTAATGAAACAATTAATTTCGGTGTTTAATTAGGTTGACAGTGAAATACAGTTACTTCTAAATGAATCTAAACTGTTCATTTGAAATTTGTTGCTAGAATTTGGATTGCAAATTTACTCCCAATATAAACTACTTTTGTATGCAAATTGCAGAAAGCGTTATAAAGCGGTTTCGTTTTGTTTACATGTACTAAAAGAAAATTATTACATTTTTACTAGGTCATTCAAATAATAATGAAAACTTGGTCAGTGAAAATTAACACCTATACCATTAAAGCTCATGCATTTTATACATCATTTTACGTACCATCAGATAAATTATTAATGTACGATTCACTCTTTTTCTTTGTAGACGTGGGTTTAGCCATTTTCAATGGTTTCGCTTCTATCTCTTCGTATTCTAATGGTTGTGCACCGATTGCATTTCTTGGACTACCATGGGTAGTCAGCAAGGCGATCATAAACCATAGAGCTGTCAATATAAGCACTGCCTTCAATATCCACGTCCGCCTCCTTAGGAAGAACATGCTGTAGTATTTCATTTTTTTCTTTAATAGACTAAGACGTTGCTAATCCAAGTTGTGTTTCAGTTCCTTTTTTTCATTAGCGAAGTTTGAGTAAGTCTTTGTTACGTTATATTTATCTCTACGAGGACTAAAATTGATAATATTTTATAGAATTTGAGCAATAAAGTTTACACTATCTACAATCACAAAAGGGTGACTAGCATAAAACATGAGATATGTCTTCGTTCTCGCGTTGATTACGAGATATGCCTTTTAGATATGACAGTTTTAATTTGTATTAGTGGTCTTCACATGACTTCGGTGCAAGTTTTAGGCTATAATCACGCCGGATTGTGCCAACATTTAATTAGTTTCTTCCTGGTTTTTTGTTTCATTTCTGTTTCTTCCATAAACTGCTTTGTTTCTTATTCATATCCTTTCAGCAGTGACCTGGAAAAGAAATAACTTTTAAATAACGATACGAAACAGAACCGGTGATTAACTTTACGCATAACATTTTTTCGATGGAAATTATAAAGAAAAGAGAGACATTTAATTTGGAAAATTTAATTGAATACCTATCGATTATTAAATTAGTATTAACCGCAACAATATAAATTAAAAATGACAACTGACTCCGCCAAACGTGCAACTAAATAAAGGACTGTACTGCAACTGACACTCGGTTATCATGGCGATTCATCTGACGTATAATTTACAATGCGCTATTCCAAAATTATGACCAAAGATCAACTAGGTACCGTCACAGATTATTCAATAGTTACTACCGTAACCGATACTGCACTCTCGCGATTAAGGGAATATAATTCGGAGCGTGCTCCATACAAACGAAGTCTGGTGATATTTTCAATACTAACTAATTAAAGTCAATGAATTTTTCTGAAAAAATCTAGAAACTAATCTCTGTGCTTGTATGAAGTAACATTTTCGTTAAAATGTATCGTTTTAAAGTAACAGTGCCTAAAAAATTTCCATACAAATTTTAAATTAATCCTAGCACTAAAACTGTATATTTTAACGAAAATCTAACTTCATACAAACATAGAAATAAGTTTCTAGATTGATTTCTGAAAAATGTCATTGACTTTAATTGGTTAGTTTTGAAAATATCACCAGACTTCGTTTGTATGCAGCACGCATTTACAGCGCGCGTTGTTTTCGAAATTATGAACTTAGCGTTTCAGGAACGACGAACTAAAATGCGCCTTATGTCAATGTGCGACAGCCTGTGTCTCATGAGATACGTGGCGCCCCGTAGGCACTTATCGCAGATATCAAACGCGAGTGTCGGAGCACTGGTAATGTTAGCAGACACATCTCACATATTATACGGTTGCATTTATTGAAACCAATAACTATTCATGTGAGCTTTGTAAACCATTTCTCAGGAAATTTAATATTGTTTATTGTTGAGCCTACAAATTTAACAGCAATGCATGCGTGTAGATCAGATAACTCAGCCCGCAATGCAGATTTTATTTCAATGAAACTTCATGAAACAGATGGGTTAAATTTCGAAAAAGTCAACAATATACAGGGTGAATCAACGCCCTAGTAACAACAAACCAGGAAAATTTAAAGTGGAAGTTTAGATTAGACCATCAAACTGAACAACTTTCACGAGGGAGCCAACATCGTTCAGTTGATGGTTCAAATTTTTAGGTAAGCAATAATAAATATTTCGGACATTGTCCTACACATTTTCTAGTCACATTTAAAGTACCAGAATCTAGACTGGACTTGTATTATGATGACGAGACAACGATATATAATTCATATATCGATACAAACATCCATGACTCTACAATAGCGAAGTACTTAACAAATCATGTGTCAAACTGAAATATACAGAGCACTTTGTGAAAAACATTCCTAGCAATACCGAAATTCGAACACATAAACATAAAACGTATGGGGCTAGATATAGCTGGAAGATTTTTTCGTCATATTCCCGCCGCCGGCATCGGGAGAGGTAATTGCTTCGGGAGGATCCTTTTGGGACTTACTAAGGTTGGTTATCTCGTACGCTATGAGAAACTTGACTATTTACGTTTTTAGTTTTGAGGTGTTTTGAAAAACGTTGGTTTTTTGACAGAGTTGCCAGATTATGGTTTCAAAAATAACCACAGATTGATTTCTTTTTCCAAAATGGTACGTTTTGAAGAAAAAAAGACTTTTGGTAGAATAACCAATAAACAGAAAACAAACGGTCGGTCAACTCAAAAGTACTTCAAATCCCAAAATTTATACGCTTTGTAACATAAAATGGTATTAAAAATTAAATCACTTATACCCAGAGCATTTTAATGTACAACATAATTCCGTACTGACTAAGGCAAAGGTATCTTATAGAGCTATGATAGCCAGGATTAACCCATAACAGAACACCTATAATTATAAACCAAAATTCCCACTTTGATAACTTTTTCCCCTCAATCTCCCCAACGATTTCATTTCCCACAGACCATTGTCGTAGAATACTTTGGGCGCCGGGTCTAGTGCAAAATACTCGAATAAAGTGTCCGAGACTAAAATACACAAACCTAAGTACGTATAGTAAGTAATATAAACCAATTAAAAACATTGAAAATGCTGAAATTCTTTTCCGTCCCACTCTCCCATCGGGGCACGGCGCGCACCGCGCGCCCACGCGTGCGCGTAGTCGGCCGATCAAAAGAAGACTGTTGCGTAATTCGTTCTCGTTTTTACGTTTTCGTTCTCTTTTTATTCGGACACTTTTGAGCGCGGACCCTCCGTCCAATAGTGGTAAGTCAATACCAAAGACCAAACATTTCTCCAAGATTGCGGAAGAAACTCAGTCCGTCCCGTTGTCGGTAATTTCGCAAAAGTATTCAGTATTGCCAGCAGTTTTGAATAATTTGATGCGAAATCAAATGTGCGTTCATAAAAGATGCTTTGGCACCGTACGCCGCCCCACGTATAATACACCTACGTAATTTCTTCATAATTGCTTTAAAGATCTTAATAATTGTGGGCGCCAAGATGTTCATTTCGACACTTTTTCATATTAGGTCAATCTAATTAACGAAACACTAATCAAATTTACCATTGAAGGTATGTATTAAATGTAAATTAAGAGATCAGTTAAGTATGAGTTTGAAATTGGTCGCTTTACATGATGAAACTAATTATTTAAGGTGATGCGTATAGTTTTAAAGGAATATGACTTTCATGACATGATCATTATTAGATAAATATGAACATGTCACACTCCAAAGTATTGATTACTAAGATTACTATAGAAATAGAATTGATAATACAGATAGACGAATATAATAATAAATAGTAATAATATTTTTTAAGTTTTGTCTTAATTTTTTTGTTTCTTTATTTGACAAAGATCATTCAAGGCTCGTTCGTAAGAATTCTTCCAATGGGTGTCGTACGAGGCGAGTAAGAGATTAAAGGTTCTTATGCAGTGTTTTTGTGGGCGAAAGGCTAGCCACCTCTCACCACTTGACACGTCATTCCGTCCTGTAAAACTTTAATTGTTAAATGTGAGCATTGCTACGCTACATTATTAAACAGAAAGTTGATAGTTGTAGTTGTTTGGCGCACTCCACAGCTCAGGTACGCTTGACGGCGATCCCCACCGAGGGGGGAATAGCAACAGGTTAGGTATATAACTTGTAAACTTCTTGGTCAAATCTCATTAGACTTGCCGCCATTTTGTCAGTAGTCAATGCGAGACTTGAAAACCCTAGCGATGTCACACTGTCAGCACGACAGCGTGACAGAGGGAGACTTTGAAAAGGAAGCTTTCGAGTCGATATTTATTTAAATATATTTTTGAAGTGATTCTACTGTACGAGTAGTACAAGTATTTACCTGTGGCAATGTTTCTGATCACCTCAAAGGGATTTATGGTCGTGAGTTTATGTACATCCATGTCAAAAAAGCCAATACTAAAAATGTAGTGCGAAGTTTTACTATTTAAAAGCAAAAGTAGCAGCCATGGGTACACACAGCCTTAAGGGTAGGTTTCCGGCGTACCCCTGATGGATTGTTCTACCCGTACATTATCGGGCTGGGTGCCAGAGCCATTTTTCACCCGAGTACGTTGCAATTTGTAGGTCAAAGACAAAGAGGCAACTTTTTGGGATGCTCTTGATTCGAAGTTTTCGAAGGACGAGTGAAAACCTATGACTCTTTTATTTTGTTGGTTATTGAAGTTAAGCGATTTTTACTAAGATACTTCGAAGTTGAGGAAAGAAAACTTCAAACGACGTGTGTCGAAGATTCGTGAGTTAAATTAAGCTACCTCCTGCTATAGCTATCACACTATAGAACGAACGTTCCTCTCAAGAATAAAGGTTGAATGGATCATACCATATTTCACCACGTCGAACCAGTGTCCATTGGTAAAGGCCAGATAGTGGATGGCAATTTAACCAACTGACTTATAATTATAAAGCTTATCGAATAGGCACCGCCATCCCACTTAACTGTTCTATATCGCGAACTGATTAACGTACCTTCTGAAGGTCGAAAGCGTTTGAGATGAAATACCGCTACCGCTAAAGTTTAACCTGACCCAGTGCTTTAATAACTTCGGTGATTGTTTCGAGCTAGGTTCCGCTAATCACACGTTTTTACACATAATTATTATTCGTTGACATTATTACAGTAGTAAAGTATAATTATTTAATTATCATTAATACTTGTATTGAGTGGAAATACAATGACTTTGTAAGGATGTAGAATACAAAGTTAGTGATGGATTAAATTCCAAAAATCATAAAGTTCTAAAAGCAATTTAAAATATTTCCTCGGCAGCCAGGTGAAAGTTTAATCATTTTAATAAAAAAATTCTACGGCTTTCCCCGTGGGAAATGGAAATGGGAAGGGCGATAAAGTATGATAGCGTTATATATTTCAACCTAAATTTCATTTTATTGCTGCTGCACACATTACTATACTTAGCCCACAATTTCGGAATTGCCTGAATTTTTATTAAAATTAACCAACGAAATAACTTTGTAATTTCGTAAATTTTTCACACATTACTAGTTTTTATTATTCTTTCTAATTTAAATCACGCGAATCTTGTTCTAACATTATACAGATTTATTAATTTTTTAAAGATATTTTATTTACCTTTCCAACAAAAATAGTTTTCTTCTTAACGTGCCACGAAATCTGAAACAAGCAAAAACAATGATAAAATAAAATTCAAAACTGTAAACGTAAACTCGACGTCTTCTTATCCATCAAACGTTTAATCCCCAAAACCGGGAGATACAGCCAATAAATTAGATAAAATCTTTACGGTTTGAAATTCAGCGTAAATAACAGCGAACGGCGAATATCGGACTATCCTGACGTCTACCGCAATAAATTTGAGTGAACACCTCCCAAGGGCTCCGAGGCGTTTGAACCAATCGGTAATAGATTTGAAACATTCATAAGCTTTCGATATTTTAATGGTGGCATCAAAAACCTTTCCGAGATATACGAAATAAAAGGAATACCCAACGAGGTTGTAATGAAATCGCGTATTTTATTTCTTTATGTTTTATTCATTTTTAAAATTATGAATACCGAAATACACAAAGCACGCAATTATCTAAGAGTGTCTGGTAGTATTCAAACTGTGGAACTTCCACTTACTTGGGTAAGTAAAACCAGTTTCCTCATCTATCTTCTCTAATTCACGAACGTCCTGCGCAATGACCCCGGTGGCGTTTTACTGCCCATTTAGATCTCATTCATTAGTCAAATTATGCAGGTGGTCTGTATTAATTAAAATTTTACTGTCACTTCCAATTTGAGTTGACGCTTTTGACATCAGATGACTTTATTTCCCAGGGACGTTACAAATAACTATTTTAATTAAATAGTTAGGTGTCACAACAATAGTGCTGCCACTAGGCATTGTGATAATTTTGCGGTGAGTTTGCAGCTAGTTAAGCTTGGAGCTATAAAACAAGAGGTGAATTCGAAAAGTCGAGGCTGTGCAGGGAGTGAAACGTCCGAAACTAGAACAAAGCGTTAATAAAAGTTGGGTTACACTAGGGTTGCCACTCGTCCTGTTTTCCCAGGACATGTTCTGCTAATTGTGGTATCCTGGATAGTTTTTAAGTAGCGTCCTGGGTTTTTTAAAGTGTCCTGGTGTTCTAAAATCCACGCTCCATAACTCAGTAGCGGTACTAAAGGTACCTAAGACTTAGATATTACTTATTTTATACTTTAATAATTAATTCCTACATTTCGTTTGTTTTATAGTTAATAATTTGAAATATATTTAATTTTATTAAATAAATTTTAATAAAATTGTAATTGAAATCAGTTCAGTTTCATCAACCTTGTTTTCATTGCATATTACTTTAACTACTGCTCTTATACCGTATCCTGTTATTTCAATCTTTAAAATCCTAGTTTTTAGAAGTTAAGGATTGCGACCCTAGGTTTCATACTATTTGCAGTAAGTACTTACTTGTATAACACAATCACATTTTATTATTAAATTAGGTACTTCTTCAGTACTGTGCCTTACAATTTAGTATGGTTTCTGTTTTGAATGTCTGGAGTTTTTCTGTCTCAGTTGATCTTTCATTTTTAATTCACTTCCATCTGATTGGTTACTATCTCGTGAGTAAAGCACATTAGGTAGACATTTAATGACTCTCCGTATTTAAGTTAACACCGAGCATAAATTTTGTCTTTTATCATAAACTTTTATGACGTTTTATGTGATAATAAAATAAAAATGTTTTAATTGAGAATCAACCTGATATTTTGTGTAGGTGAGTCCTAAATATTTTGTATCTATACTCTATTCCAAATGCAACGAAATTTCAAGACTATTTTGAATTACAGAAACAGAGATTTGAATCACTTAGGTACTCTAACTTATTCTTAGAAAAGCTTTAGCAATGTCCAAGATATGTCGGATAGTATATATTTCAGATAAAAACCTTTCATTTGCCAGAAAGTTAAAAAGGAATCTGAAAATCTTTTCTATAACTATATAATATGGTATAACGATAAATTCTGAGACAGAATGGCCGCAACTATTTGTAAATGTACTTTTTCAATTACACTCAACAGTCGTAGTGGGTATAAACATTTTCCTAGCCCCACAAAAAGATGCGTGCACGCAGTAACCATGACCTAAACCTGTCATCAGTTGCACGACTTACCACCCACCAGTCACGAGATGGCGCCACCGCATAGTAATTTTCATCATTACAGTCCTCGTAGCCGCAACTGTATTTACATCATTATTCACATTCTTGTTTTAATACTACAAGTATACATAACTGATATAAATTTAATGCTGATTAGTTAGCATTATTCTGATAGAATATAATGTGGATTCTTTATAGATTTCGACTATAGCTACAGCTAATCTTTATCGAATAGCAATCAGGTTCGCAGGATATTATGAAATGTATAAGTGTACGGCGCTAAAGACATAAAATATGCACTCTCTCGTCGGTAACCCCCTCTTCATCTGATGAAACGGGAGGCCGATAGGATCAGAGCAGGGATCCACTCCACCACACAACATTATTAACTTACAAAAAAGTTTTGTTTCCTCCGGGACCTTTACCGCGAGACTGACTCACACTTGGCCGGTTTTTATTATTTTATGTTATACTTTGGAGTTTACTCTATAATCCCACCAAGTTTAATGCTTATAAGTCCTACCGTTTTTACGATAGAGCGAGAAGAAAAAACGTTGATATAAATTAGTTTCTTGTATGAGGACCCCTCTTAATTTTTAACTTAATGAGACATTTATAATCTTTTCACAAATCCGACATAATGACGCACATTTTGTGACAATTTCAAGTGTCTAGCTATTGCGATTCAAAATAAAATATGGTCCCGTTTTCACCCTTTGGGTACGGAAACCTTTGGATGATAAATTTGTCTCCACGACAATGATAATGTTGCCTCCAAGACTAAGACAGTATTATCACCCTAGCAATTATTTAATAAACATTTTACCAAAATCTCATAAATATATAATTATTATTAACAACTTTAATAATAATAATATAATAATTATGACGCGCAACGTGCAACTGAACAGCAAGCACTTAAGATAAATGTAGATTCACGAACATGATTCATTATTCGAAACTAAAAAAATATAAATTTTGCAAAGACCAATTAGGCTTAAAATATCATAAATTAATAACCCTTGACGGAGATAAGTCAGGATAATAAACCAATTACTTTTCCCCAACAGGGAAAATGATTTAAAATGGACTTCGGTTTAAGAAAAAAATCGGTCGGATGTTTCTTAAGAACGAAGACAAAATGAGCTAATTTGAAAACGTCCCAGAGGTAAGCTTCATTTTTCCCTTCATTTAATCGATGGATTAAGCTTTTCAAATTCTGCAAGGTAAAAAAGCATATCACTTTTTATTATATTTCGTTATAAAAGATTCAGCTTATGAGAAATTATGAGTTTATTCACAAAACAAATACAAAATGAGTCATGAAGCACTGCATAAATTGTCAGGTTATTATTGACTATATTATAGACAATATAAACTGACATTGTTATTATTGTGAACTTATTTGTAATTATATTGAATTAGTCTGTTTGTTTGTGCCTTAACTGTGATGCTTTGACATGTTTATTGAGTCTAATTATTATTATTGCTATTTGTAATAACTGTAAAATTTTATGTGTTTTTTAATATTCTACGCAGAATAAATAAATTGAAAAATTGAAGGTAATATTTTGTCTTTTTTTTATTTCTAGATTTTATTAATTTGTTAAAAGATACACACAAATATGAAAAAGTTACAAGAGGTAAGTATATTATGCGATGCTGAGTGAGTACAGACGAGACAAAAATACCTGCGTCATTGCCCAAATTTTCCACCACGCTTCCTACCAGAGGGGGTGAGGTTACTGTACTGTATATAGAACTAGAAACTCTTTCTTATAATGTGCTGTTAGGTATGAAGATCTGACTAACAACCTCCAGTAATTGACGAAGAATAGTTAATTGCATACATACTTACATACATATACTCATGCCTATGTCCCATTGGGGTAGGCAGACACAATTGATCGCCTGACACACCTCTTTTGCCTCTTCCACAGGTGTGACTAGTGTATGACTGTTCATATAGGTAAGTCGTTTCATACACGGTTGTCGGTTTCGGGTACATGTGATCTGGCCTATTTGAGTATGCTGTCAATTTGGTCCACACACGAACGACAAGGGCCACCCATTTCGACTGTTCCACTCACAGTTAATTGGAGTTCCAAAATAGAGTTTGAATGTTGATGTTAATAGCTACTATTTTTTAAATACATAACTATCATCAACTGAAAACAGAACACTGAAGATTTAAAAAGTTATTATTATTTATATAAGCCTAGTCAGGAAAAGAGTAAGCAGTAAAACAAAATTGAAATAAAGAAAAATATCCAAAGTCAAAAGAAAAACATTTCAGGCAGCACGACATTTTAAATTCAATGAGGTACAGAGCAAAACTTAATTAGGCAAAGAAATTTAGCATGACAAAAAGTTTACGTCCCCTGTGCTTAAGATATTTTAAGATTCCCTCTTTATTATTGTTTTGAATGACTTTGAAAGAATATCATAAAGAAGTTTAGAATATTAATTAGTAGTGAAAGCAAAAACAAAATTAATTGCTGAGGAAAATTTGTGTATGAATTTCTTTTTGTATGACAATTATTAACATTAAGGCACAGATTACTAGTTACTGGGTAACAGATACTTTAATTACCTACTGCCAGACGGTACGCACAAAAATGTATCCTAAGAAGATTGACTCAGCGTTGTTACTCGTAGACCGCGCAACGTATACGACGTTGACGTCTGGTGCGACTGGCAGAAATCAAACAATTGTATGTGCTTATCTCGATATATACGGCTGAGTGATGGAGGCCAGATTAAGGTGATATTTTATTATCACAGCAGTAGACAAATCTAATTAAGTAAAAGTACATAAAATGGCTAAAACCAAAAAGAAACCTATGAAAAAAATAGTAAAACATGTAACAATATTTCGATTTTACGATATCCATGAGCCAATTTGCCAGTTGATTAAACAACATAAAATTCCTTAGGAAGAAACTTTTCACCATAGAACCCCGTGGGTCGGCATTTATGAATTTTTAATGGGTTCAATAAAGTTTGGGAGTGAAGGCAGTTAATTTAGTCGCCGGGCTTTGAAGCTTCAATTTTACTTAGTTTACCTTGATCAAAGTTTTATTTCGAAATTGATGGAAATGAATAAAATAACACGTGAAATATTTTTAAAGCGTACGCATTACATAATTAGGTACACATGTAAGAAAGTGCTTACAGATATATATTCACCGAGGGCAAAGAAAATACAGGTACTTTTACCGAGGGATAGTCTGAGATATTTTAATATAAATTCAGTATATCAAATGTGATGTTCCATTTCCAGATATTCAAAATTCACAGGACGCTATTAAAATATCTAATATATTAGCGAAAGTTGAAATAACGAAACCTTCTCTTTATGTCACTTAGAATATCCTATACCGTAATCCAGAACAAACCAAACATAAATCAATCCAGCAAAGAAATAAATTACGTTCGTAATCTCATAAAGAAACATGTGATCCTCATAAATCATTACCATGATCAAAGCAAGGACTAACAAAGAAACAACAAAAAGCCTAGAATATGCACAAGGCAACATCGGCAAAGGGGGTAGTGACCTCTCCCTTCCCCTTATCCCCCCTTAGAGACCAACTAATGACATTGGCGAGGTATTAGAGCTATGCATAGCATCAGCACGGCTATGCAATTAGGTATTTTTATTTTCCATTGGGCAAATTTTTCTATTATACTAAAAGTCTAGCGGTAATAATAAAGTGGGACTTTAGAGAAAATTATAACTTTGGATTTAACAGCGAGCATTGTTTAGAAAATACCTTTTCATAGAAATAAAACTAGTTTGGTCATGTTGAATATTCAAATGACAGAAGATCGAATAATTTGTACCTACATCAAACTAGCGTACTTACCTCCATTTTAGAAAACAGTTGTATGCCTAACTGACAGACAATGCACAGCCTAAACCGCGGGAGATAGAAACATGCAATTTGTATTACCTCCCTATATATTCCTAGGATGTAGGGGTGCACTAAGAAAGGATTTTTTGAAAATCAACCCCTAAAGGGGTGCAACGGGCTGTTGATGTTTTCGAAATCAACGCGGACGAATTCTTGGCCAAAAGCATATTCGTGATAGACTGATTTTATTTTAAACCTCATCATCGCGTCGTTTGGTTTGCACTCAAGTAATGCTCATTGTTTGGCACTGTACTGTGCGTTAGCGTGTCAAATTTAATATTAAACTGGCGCCCGCGACTTAAAATACTCACAAATTTTGATTGAATGAACCGACAGCGATAAAATTAAGCCTAAATGTTAATCCAATCTACTTGTGAAAACCCCATCCAAATCGGTTACGTATCCTAAACGCCCCCAATTAATATTTTATCAAATATCTTCAATGTACGTCTACTCCAAGTTTACAATTTTATTATATGAATAGAATATTATACAGGGAGTAACAAAACACCCTAGTAATACTTAAGGGGACAGCAGATTTTTCAGCTGAAGCGCCTCAGCTGAAAAATCTAATGTCCCATACAAAACTGTAGAATCGACTCGATTAAAATGTATAGGACAGCAGATTTTTAATAGTAAAAGTTGTTCACTTAGATCGTCTAAAGCTAAACCACTCCTTAAGTATTACTAGGGTGTTCTGTTACACCCTGTATATACCAGGGTCAAGTGCACGTCATAGAAAAGAAAGAAACTTCAGATTTAAACATAAGTTTATTTATATCCTTCAAATTTTTGAATATACAAGAGATTTAATTCATAAAAGTAGCATTTGACAAATTTTCTTCTACTCTTGAGCGTATAAACATATCAAAGTACACCAAATGTTATTCTGTCGGGCCCACACCCAAGTGCTCCTGAGTGGAAGATTCGTATAAAATAATAGATTAAACTCTTAGCAACGTAAAATCATCTCACGAACGGAAAACGTAAACATGTAAGCAATATGTAATCCGCGCCATATTCCCATGTATAAAGCACAATGTTGAGAAAATAACTTAATATCAATTTCCATGATGATAAGTATGATAACATACAGTATGAACACCACATAATTGTTTAATTAGTGTTTCAATCATCGAGTTATGAATGAAACGATTGCACGCGATCACGTTTAAGTTAATCAAATAGCAATCAATGTGTAATAATGTAATTAAAACTATGTAAAGGAAGAGCATTTCTCTATGAATGTTATGCTAAAGCATACACAAAATACGAAGATGTTTAATTATTTTAATCAACTCGACATGCGTCACTACGAATTCTTTATTTCCTAAGAAAAATAAAAAATATTATTTTGGTTTTCTGTCTGGATGTTACTGTTATTTCAATAAGCTTAAGTTTAATCGGAAAAAATTGCATTTCAGCATTGACAAATAGTATCTAATTCGTTTCAGGGTATTGGAGGTTACCTTCATTAGTGTCACTAACTTACTTTACGTAAGTTACTTGTACCTACCTAAAAGCAATAAAAAAAAAATAACGAAAATAGAAGATAGTGTAAAATGTACCTATTTTATTTTCCGTAAAAACAATATGAACTAAAATGTCTTAATTTATCTCGACTACAGACAACGCGTGAGAAAAAATATTTCATAAATCGTCCAAAGCGGAAAATTCATTGTTGTCAGTAGCGGAACCAATTGATACAATAAAAAGTAGTCAGTTAATGTACCATTGTTGTAAAACAAAAAAGCAACCGATCACCATGCAATTTTGTACCAATTTAATTCTTTAAATTAAAATGTACATTGTAACATTTTATTCTCTCACATTACTGATCAAGAAGTCGTTTAAACATTGATTAAAAATATTTTACAACACTTAGTTGAATTTGTGTTACAAAATCGCATCCAGAACATTTTCTTAAGCGAGGAAGATGGCAATTTTAAAAGAAGTGCCTCAAGGCACGTTCTTGGGTCACTACGTGTTTAATGTATTCGAGATTATGTTAGTCACCGGTGACTGCGAATGACATGACTTAAATTACTTTCTTTCTCGGTCTTTTCATTTTGCCGTGTCATACCGGCAGGGAAATGCAAGCGAAACAAAAACTTTGCTTTGCGCCTCACTAGAATGGAAAAAATGCCATTAAATGCTTTATTTCGCGTGCTCGTAAAACGGTTGAAAGCTTTTATACATAACTTAGACTATTGGATTCCGATAAAGAAGCCTGTAAAAAATTTGGAACGACTGAAGCATGAACTGTTAGTGACTGACTAAATAGTTGCAGTGGAATTTAGTAGAGTTAAAATATTATTGATACAATTTGAAAACGATCACATGGAAATTCTTGACATTTCCATAGTTTCATTAAACAAGTTTCGAGTTTTAGTTTTGGATTCAGCGATATGACCTTGCTATGAGCCATCCGAAGTAATTATAAATCACTTTTTTTTAAATTTTACAATGATACAAGAAGGCTACAATATCTTATTGAATAATTTTACAATTTGACGGTCCGTTAGCACAGTCGGTAGTGATCCTGCCTGCTGTGTCGTGGGTCGCGGGTTCGAATCCCGTAATGGACAAATATTTGTATGATGATATATATTCCGAGACCAGGTATGGGACGTCATTAAAAAATGCCAGGTTAAAAGTAGCCGAAATCGAAGGGAATGTATGACAAGATGTATAGACTTAGAGGAAGCAAGAGAGGTGTGTCAGAACCGCCCAAAGTGGAGATCTATAGTTTCTGCATACCCTTCTGGGAAAATGGCGTGAGTTTATATATGTATGTATGAATATGAATATTTGTACCCGAGTCATGGATGTTTGTATCTATTTATGTATTCTATAACGTTGTCTAGTCATCATAGTACAAGTCCAGGCTAGATTCTGGTACTTTAAATGTGACTAGGCAATTTGTGTGACAATGTCCAAGATACACCCCCCGTCACACTGGACAGAGTGTCAGTACTACTGGTGAACCGTGGATGTTTTGAGGTTTTTGAATATCTCTGACTACCCCCTCATGCTTATGTATGCTTATATCCAAGATATTTATATATGTTTAATGATACCCTTACTTTGTTTATATCTGTTGGCATCCACGCAAAAAGGGTCCAGTTGTCGACATTTTAACCCACCTTGTTATCATGTGACTGATCTAGACGCCGAATCCAACCCTAACTCAAAATCTGACAACTGGACTCTTTTCGCGTGTTCGCATTTTGTTTTATTTTTACATTAAACATTTTTAGTGCCTAATATAGTGTGAAATTAGATGCTTTACATTTCAATCTTGGTGCCGTATGTAACGCATTTTCAAATACAAATACAAATACAAATACAAAATTATTTATTGTGACACACAGGTAAAAATAAGATGTTACAGGAGTAAAATGTATCTCTGTGGCCTACCGAAAGGCATACAAAATAATATAGGTATTGTTATACCTTAACCTAATCAACTCATAACCTCATAAACTAATTGTACTCAATAACTTAACTATGTATATAAAATCAAAATTGTACCTAAAACCAAAGTAATAATCATAATAATTCAATAAATGTCATAATTTGTAACAATATCATAAAAATGATGAAATAAAATTTAAACATAATATAGGATAATAATAATGACTTGGAGAATCATGAATTAATGTGAATAAATTATGTCTCAAGAAATTCCCTAATTGAATAATAAGATTTTTCAGTCAGATGATTAAACAATAGACGTCTAAAAATTATGATGTCTTGGCATTCTCTTATTGGTTTTGGAATTTTGTTATAAATTTTGGGCGCCATAGCTAAGATGCTCTTATTAAACAAAGCAGTTTTTCCCGCTCTACTGCAGACTTGATCACTGCGGCGTGCTCTTAGGACTTTGGGGAACAACTGAGGATGACGTTTTACAAATAGTGCTACTTCGTATATGTATAGAGATGGAAATGTTAGTATCCTGAGCTCTTTAAAGTGAGGTTTACAGCTATCCATCCGTTTCAAGCCACGAATTGCCCGGATACATCGTTTTTGGGCTATGAGTACACGTTCGTTGTTGGTAGCATTTCCCCAAAAGATTATGCCGTACCTCATTCTTGACGCAACATAGCTGTGATAGGCGACTAGTACAGCTTGCTGGCTTACCTTTTTCGAAAGCAGATAAAGAGCATACGCGGATTGCGAGAGCTTGTTACAGACAAATTCTAGTTTAGTCTATTTTAGTTTACACCCTCTATATCTCTATAAGCTTGTCCTATTATATTTATTTACTCCCTTTATAATAAAGTATAGAAATAGGTAACTAAACATAAATAACGACAATCATCATAAATACGCATAAACTGAAATAAAACCCAATGTTGGGTCGAGCCGGATGGTATAGTCAACGAACGCCCTTGGCATAATCAACCGAGTCTATTTCAGCAAAAATACAAGTAATTATATCAAACAACAGTCTTTTGGTATCTGTTTCATTTATGTAATTTCATTAGCTAATTGATCTGAGAAAGGAGCTCTTATAAATAGTTCACTTTTCTATTTATTTAGGATATGGGTAAAAGTTGTAAATAACCGGGAAGCATAGATATTCGTAGCCAATCAGCTAATGCGTTTACTAGACGTATTTGTTAACATACGCATTGGAGGCATCGTAATACCGTATCCAGGCGAGGTTTTTGTTTTTATACTCTGTGGTGATTTCTAATGTCTAAAATTGTTGGTTGGTCCCACTGAGTCTATGGAAATTATGAAATGGTAACGTGGGTTTTATTTTTATATTGCAAGCCTTTGCCTGCGACTTACAATCTGCGTGGCTTCCTATGTGTTAATCTATTAGATATTATATGTTTGATGTAACTATCATCGTTCGAAACAAATTGTCACAAACTTTAGGAGCTTGCACCAAAAAAGTATTCAAGCTTAAAGGTATCTTAGTGAACGCTCTGTCTTTAACACTGCTTATAATGATAAAAGTTAATATTTAAAAATGTTAAAGCCTTAAACTAGTCATGTTCCTTAACGAAAGTTGTTAAGTTTCATTGTCTGAATACACAATCAAATTTATGTTAGGACTTAATTAAAAACGGTAAAAAACTTTTTTTTTGCGACTTTAATGTTGGTCCCATATTGAAAAATGCCCAATTTATTGGTCTGAATAAAAGGCCAAAGTTAATGCATATCCTCAGGAACACGGTGTATATAGTGAATGGTCAACATCCGTAGTGATGTGTTCAATTACCTGTAAGTAATTATTTTTACAATTTTACTTTAATGAAATGTTTTATGACTCAAAATAGTAAAGGTGCACAAGAAGAATTCAAAGTAATTTTACTTTCATGAAATTGTTATGCTGCTCATACAAAGATCTTGATTACTTGCGAATAAACATTTAAGATATGGGTATAAATAGTAGGCATTTAGCTGTAATTTGCTTCAGTGGAGTCGGTAAATTCATAAAGCGATACCACAACCCTTAGCTAAGATTATAAATAGCAAATATAGAATATCCTGGAGTTAGCGAAGGAGAGCCTGCCTTTGGCACAAGTTATAAGTCGATTCAGAGAACGAAAGACATTTATTTCGAATTTTTATGACCAGGATCGAAACACATAAAGTGTAAACAAATGAACGCTAAACCCGAAAATCACTGAAATCTAAAAATTCAAAAAGTCAAATGTCAAAATAGATATATCAAAGATGATGATGATGAATTACGAAAATTTCGATTACGGCGACTGCTAATCTTTGTAGAAAAGCAGTCAGGTACGCGGGATATTTTGAAATGCATTAGTAGTATATACGCGTTCTTACCGTCATTTGGCTGATAGAATGGAAGAGTCTCAATAGCAATTCCGAAATGTGGTCGATAATAATAACGGTAGGTAATTACTTCAAAGTAGATGCAGAAAACTATCTTTGAAACGTGAAGTTTTAGCAAAGCTCTCCTTTATCATATTGACAGTTTCATGACGAAATAATTTGTCAAACAATGATTAGTTGCGCCCATAAAATAAAACAAGTGCCAATATTAGTATTTCTTCACTCGAATATTATTTTACGGGATTGAATCCAAGACCTTCTGCACATTCACTGCCAATTTAGGCTACCAGCCGTCATCTCCGAAATCTTAATCAAGATCCGCTGCTCGCTTGTGAAGTATACTTAAATAAATTTCACATAATAACAAGACCACGATCCAACCGCTGCTAAATTTCGAGAGGCATCCATTTCAACTGAAAATGCGATTAATTGGGTTCTTGGTTAACAGAACGTAAATATAGATAAGCCGAATAGATGTCAAGTGGATAACATTATAAATGAGCTTTTAATTTTGATGTCAAAGGAGAAATTTTTAACAACGTTATCTCTACATATTAGACAATAAACAAATGGGACAATTTATTGAATAGAGAATAATTTCTAGGAAAACTACATAATAATACACGACACACAACATCACAAACAACACATGCAACGATACACAAACACAAATGACACAACACACATCACCGATCATCGATTTACAATTCCAGTATAGAAACTATTGTCCTAATATGATTGCAAATATTTTAAAATTTGATGTATGGAACTCAAAAATATAAAATAAATAATAACGTCTGTAAAATGAAAATCGAATTCAAATTAAAGCAACATATGTAACGATTATGGGTAGGTACTTTAACCTCTTACCTCTCAACGCCTGTTAGATTATAACTGTAATAAATTTCCCAACATCCAAAGAAACAATGAGAAATAAATCATTCAGCGGATTATAAATGCAGCGTAATTACTAATAAACCACTGAAATTACGTCCTCATTCATATCGTGGTACTATTAAGGCACTAAATGGCGTGGTCGTCATGTTCTGAACTGTCGTCGTTGATTGATATCACAGAATCCAACCGTTTAATGAGACCACAACTTTGCCGCACCCAATTGCCGCCACTCTGTTGAATTGAGTTAATTGAGCCACATTTGGTATGCGCCAGTATAATCTATACTATGAACCCAATATTGTTTTAAAACTTCAGTGACACGCTCCTCTAAATATGTAGGAGTAAACGCGCTGGATGGGTTAATATAGAAACTACCTGCAAAGGTGCGGGTAGCAGGTTAGAATCCCGCAAGGTATAAATATTTTTGTCATGAATACAAAAGCCTTAAGGTGTATCCCCACTCAGAACAGAAAGATCAGAAAGATCCCCACACATTCAGAACTGCCTCACCTCCACTAAACTACGTCATTTAAACTACGGCTGGCTGGATTTTTCTATTTTATTTTTGACTGGCTTGTCCTTCATTATGTCACTGTGGTGCTTTCTAACAGTTGATAAATATAATTATAACTGTGTACCTATTCTATATCATCATAAAAATATCGAGTCAACATCTCGATCTTGGATAGATTCGATGAGCACCGGATCATCTGTGTTGCAATGTTCAAGATACTAAGTTTTATTTATCACGTTTCAGGAATTTTGTTGCGTATAGAATATGGAAAACAAACTACAGGTTTTCGTTGTGAAAGTATCAGTTTCTTCTAACTGATACTTTCTGCAAAGTTTGCATATTCACAAAATGTTTCTTACATTTACCAGCATTTTACAATTTTCCTTTCCTCCATTCCTACAAAAACACTACGTCTGCAGACTTTTCACTAACGACGTTCTTGAAAAAACGTTCATATAAGCAAGCAGGTGTAATGGAGATTTCTTTTCTCTGCGTGCCATCAAAAACCCATAATGCCTGTAACCTACTATATCCGTAGATATGTCTCCCTAAGGCTCACGAGAACCCCGGTTCTTGGTGCACTGTGAAACATTAAACGTTTCGTATAAATTCTTGAGCTGACGTCGTAAATCCCATTCACGCTGGGGATGTACCTTTTCCTATTCTATTTGTGGGCGTGTGACTATTTCATAAATTGAAACTTCTAATTTAGTCAATAGCTTTTTCTTGTTAATAACCAGTTGCATGAAATTAGAATTGAAAAAATTTCTTGCGTAAATTCTGTCCGCATCTAATGCAAGCGGGTTTAAAAATATATATACTTTGCTAGTTTGATGCTCATCAATAGAAAATATTAGCTATTGGAATCAATAGATTGTCGAAAAACCGAGCAACATGATTCACTACTATCATAGAAACTATTTTACTGAAATATTAAATTTCGAACTGCACGATAGCACTCTGGATGCGGTCGTGCTTCACGCATCCAACTCTGCACCTGACTAGACAAGGTCACAGCTTGTCTCGACACACAAGGCTGCCAACGGATGTTACCTCATGCAGCCTTTGCCTGTCAGTCAGGTTTATAAAAAAGAGAATGGGGGAACAATCTTCTTAGCTTTTTTGTTCCATGGTAAGCGGTAATTGACTCATAGCTTGTTCTTCACCTTTCAATTTATTTATAACTTTATGTCCATATTAGAAACGTTGGTAGACTCAGCCTCAGCTGTCATGAAAATAAAGCAAGTAAGCAGTTACGACGACCTATCGAACCGAATTCGTAGCTTGAACGGCCCAACCGCATGAGCGCGTCGAATCACTCGCCTGGGACCAATATTTGGGCCGTTACGGCACCAATTATCAAAGGTTATGGGCGCTTTGCGAATAAAAATAGCAATAAATATCCACGACATTCAATGGCCGAAGCATTCATTCCAGATATCATTACGCGACACATTTCAAAATAGAATTCCATAATTCATATGGTAATGTTTAATGGCCTTACGGAATTCAACAACAGTTTGTGAGCTTTAATGTAATTGTGGCAATCAGGTGTCATGCTATCAGCTGACTTAGTATAATGGAAATTACTGTTCATGCGCTATGCTGAAATCTACATAGAATTGAAATTGGGATAGTAGATATTAGATTTTTTGTTGGAGATAGGGATAAAGTCGGGTTCGTAAAAACAGTGTAACTTTTTTTTTTTCAGAAATGACTAATACAGCGTTGCTTAGGGAGCAGTTATTGCTTTTTACTGTGGACCATTGGAGGGACCACGAAGAGTCTACCGAGCCAAATGAATGAACTTAAGCAACCCACCTAGGGGCACCCAGAGGGGTACGTACCTCGGCATAGGACGTTGCTGGGGCTACGCGGCGGATTGCGTAGCTGGGATCGGTGACCAAATAATACATAAACTATTACGCAGGTTGAGGAACGCATTATTCGGTTAGCCTGTATATTTCTGCCTATGTGACAATATTACTATGGTTTTCTTTGCAAGATCACAAACAACAACAAACATATAAGTCAGGGGGTTGCAAAAAGTGATGGCTATGTGCAAAAACTAGTACCTGATATCCTTAAGTAAGATAGCGGATCTTGGTCTGGCTATCTAACATGACCGTGAATCGTAGTGGCAATAACATCCGTTATAAGAAATCATTAAGTTGGATTATAGAGCTGCATGTATTACTCATAATCTCAGTTACTCAGGAATCTATATCGATGTCATTCAATCATCGATTGGCACCGTTGCTCGAACAGTTCACAACTATCTTATAATCAAGAGGAATACAACAAAAACAGCGGCGAATCACATCATGTTACTAAATCAGTGCAGTAGAGCAATCTAGCCACAAGCAGAAGGGTTGTCAACCTGTAGTAAGTTATTCACAACATGCAGTAGGTAGGTACTGTTTTGCACTGAAGATATTCAGAAATACCATTTCATTTAATTCCAATGTTCGTGAAACTTTATATTATAACATTAAAAACTTATCAGAATTCATGTGTTATTATTGAATGTGGCATAATCTAAAAGTACAGTACTCCTTTTGGCCTAAACCGTTCGTGAGAATAAATTAGAACGCTGTGCGCAGTCATAATTGATGTGAAAATTTTATGTACTTAGTTTAAATTGTATTATAAGGTCTACATTATTTTACAAATTAGGTATTTCTCAAAATGTAAATAGGTTCAAGCACGATGGGGCCGATATAGCCTCAATGCCAAAAGCGCCATAAAAAAAATTGTTTAGTTACAATTAATTTATAGTTTTATTTCCTTTATTTACTTACCCAAAAATTTTTGAAAATCTTTTTATTATTGGAATTTTATTACAAAGTTGATAACCCTACACGATCGGTCTCTCTGGGTAAACCGTTGCAGTAACTACTAACTAGACGCGGTCGGTCGCGATTAGCTTTTACACGCTTCTGAAGTAGCGGTGCTTTCGTCGTATATGTTACCTACTACCACTATATTCTGAACTGTCAAGCTCTTTTGAAGTACTCAAAAACATGTCAGCTTTGAAAGATCACGTTAAGGTGGACGTTTTAATTTTAGAGTCGAGAGAAGTGTTAAATTGTCCGCAACGGCCTTGGTGCAATTTTATAGATTTCTACGGTATTCGACGTAATGAAACATGGTGGTTTTCTAGGAGCCGTTAAATAATTATGCTACTTGATTGAAAATAACCCTGCAATCACATTTTATTGGCTTGACGTGAAATAATCTTCAGCACTATCATTGCCAGTCAATATTGCATCCAATCGACATAAACGTATCTACTGATTATCTATCTATCTACTGATTATCTTACAACCTACCTACTCAACTGTCTCCCAGCTCTCTATTGTAGTCTCTACTCAATCGAATCAATTTAAAGTAAATAAAAACAAAATTTAAGATATCATAAATATAACACTCTACCAAATTAAAACAATAAGGATTGATCTAAATGATTAAAGAATCATTCTGAAAATGAACAATAGTGAAGCCAAAACGAAAGCAATTCATGCAATAATCAAGTTTAAAATACTTCGAATAGTCATTCAAAAATACAAAAGTGATAACAATCACTTGATATGGTAATAGAATAAGCGCCGACATCCTGAGGCCGCTGACCTTGCGATGAAGCATTATGTAAAGATTTATGGTCTAAATTTATAACAGACTATGAAAAGGTTTATTATTATAAATGAAAATAAATCGAGATTGAATAGGAAAACTTTAAAATATAAATAAATAATTAAACACTCGATATACGATTTACATTTCATGCATTATAAACAACACGAAATAATTAACATAAAAAAATATTTCGTTTTATTTTAATTATGAGATTAAATATTATTAGTTCTGATAGTTAGATTCTGATAATTTCAATAGGACTGGATAGTCTGTGAAACTGTGTCCCAGATAATTATTTATTTATATAGAATGCTACCCCGGTACAATTTTATACAATAATTGTATTTTCTGCGTTTAAAACAGAAAACGGTCAAGATTAACAAGAATGTGAATAGTACCATCAAAATTCTCATTGATTCAGAAAATTTTTATTCACTATAGCAGTGCTATTGTAAAGATCGACATAAGACTTGATGTTACGTTTATTACATTATCTTTATCTAACCTTACTACCATTAAAGGTTCATAGGCCCTTTGTTTATTATTAATGTCAGGATATAACTTCGTAATTGGGAAGTCTACGTGTTATATTGGATAGTTCAGTTCCATTAAATTTATCTGGTATACCCATCGAATGGGTCACCATTAGATACAATAGAATAGTAATGCTGTTAGAAGTAATGACATCGGGGTTTGGGATTTTCAGACTCACTTTTCAAATCAAACCCGACATCGTTCGGGTCAACTGATTGAATTTGAGGGCGATCGGCCGACGTCACTCACAATAGCTGAATTAATGGCTGAAAGAAAATGACATCAATCGGATTTTATTGAAAATGTTTAATGGTTTTGACTCGCGTTTCTTTTTCGTCGCCCATTAAAGTGTTTTCTTTGTGATCATTTGTCTTTATAAATGTTACGGGGCTCACCTTTTATTCAAATCGCTGCCACTTGGAAACTGTCAACAAAAGAAAAATACTGTCAAACACTTTGATATTCAATAGCAGGAGCTCATTTTGCGACAACACTGTTTTCACGAATTTGGAAATTAATTCTATTAGATACCAGAAATTTTACGACATTCAAAACGGAAAAAAATGTTGTTGTTGAAAAGAGTTTCTTTTCTATCTATGGAAATATCAGTCGTTATTATGTATACCTAATTGTACAGTCAAAATCAGAGAAACTTGACCATTCTATCTTAATATTTATAAGCTTTCTATCTTAATATAACGCTTGCGCGTTAGGTTTCTCTGATTCAGACCGTACCTGAAAACTGAAATGAAAACAAACACATGACCTCTTATAGCATTCTGTTATTATTTGAGTTACATATACTTCATTCCAAATAAGGACGACGAGATATTCCGATTCTTATTTAGCTCTCTGGTCAATTCTGATAAGCATATATATTATTTATTTATCAGAAAGATGTACTATCCGACATATCTTGGACGTTACTAAAGCTGTTCTAAGAATAAGTGAGAGTAAGTGTTTCAAATCTCTGTTTCTGTAATTAAAAATAGCCTTACATTTTCGTTGCTATTTTGAATGGAGTATAGACTGCGGCATTGAATTATGGACAAAAATTTATGAAAGCATTGACCTTCCCTTCCCATACGGCCAATGCTCTCATTAAATTTTCTCAAAAATATATTTTGCTATAATAATATAATAGTTATAACGTCAAAATTAAATGTAAAAGTAGGAAGTGAGAAAGTCCTAAGCTAAACTGTCCTGAGATGGGAAATTTTGCCATCGTCGTCACATAGGTGCCTATCTCATCGTACCACGCAAATGGCACAAAACTTTACCTGCAACGATTTTGCCGACGTGTCTTTGCCAGAACTTCCGCTGCACTATTCAATAACTCTAACTAGGATCAATTAAAAACTAAGCGTACGTAAGTCCTGGGGATTGTTCAAAAGTTTTTTCCTTTTTGTTAATTTTAAATGAATGTGTTAAATTGAATTATGTTTCTTGTTTAACTGGATTGTTTCAATTAGGAAATTCTGATCTTTTGTTTTAATATTTACAGAAAATGTTTCTGGGAATCTTTTGGGTATCCTTATAAAAATATTTATCTGAATTTGTTAGATTTTCGACATAAAACAAAAAAAGTATACTGTGTAGCTTTTAAGTGCATACATAAACTCACGACCGTAATTTATTTTCGGAGTGGTCAGGTCTGATTATTCTCTTAATAAACCGGTCTAACCTAAATCTGTTTGATATTTCAGGCAAAACTAAATGTATGATGTTAAATTTGAGGTTAATGACCTTTTGATTTTTCAATACTCTAAAGGGTGTTAGGGTAAACAGTTGGATTACTTTAAGGGGTGATTGTAACCATGATACTGAACATCTTTGCCTAAGGAACCAAAAGGAAATTCGAAAAAAATTTCTTGTACTCTCCATACTAAATACAATCAGCTGATGGGACGTTTGTATGAAAAGTCATTTTTTTTTTATTTCGAATTTCCTATAGTTTCTTTGGAAAACTTGTTCAGTATCATGGGTACAATCACCCCTTAAAGTAATGCAACTGTTTACCCTAACACCCTATATCTTCTTCTTAACTATTATAAAACTGTAACAGAAGTGTCTGTACATTGAAGATATTTACATGAAAGATTACGATATGGTTTTTAGGTATCCCGGACTCCAAATCAACCTTTTATATAATTTTAGTCCGTCTGTTTGTTTGTATGTTTGTAACAGCATCACGCAATAACTACTGAACCGATTTTGGTATAACTTTTTGTGTTGTATAGCTTATGATCTGACTTAAAATCTGGTATATAATTTGTGCGGACGAAGTCGCGGGTCAACTCTAGTACATTATAACTTTATCGACAGCCGAATTCTGCGACGATTTGTTACCTCAAATTTAACGTAAAACATTTTTAACCTTCCAAACTAAATAATTAACCCACAAAACACATCAGTAACCATATTTCAGACTGAAACCGTTATTAATCCAATGTTGAGTCAATTAGGCGTCGAGTCCCTTATTAAGGGCGGATATAGTAGGATATAAGTGCTTCGGGGCGCGTCGGGTCGGAAACTAAAATCGCGGCACGGTTAGCGCCCGTGGTCTAATGGGCCCGTAGTAACGAGGTCTGGAGGACCCTAGAGATCCGACCGATCTGCGAACGGACGAGTTGTGTATTCGAGGGTCTTATGAGATCGTTCTTTGAATGTTATATGATTTTCGGCGTTCGCCACAGAAAGGGTTAATACGTTTGTTTATTATTGGATTTTGTGTGTCGTTGATTTAGACGCTTTTATTCGCAAATAAACTAGGTACTGCTTTTGATTTTTGCTTTTTGTAATAACTTCAGAAATAACAAGATATTTGAGAAATAGCACATTTATACAGAGCGTAATATTAAATGCGTTTCATACTTAAGGGAGTGCTTCAGACGATCAAACTGAACAACTTTCAACATATAGGACCAACATTGAAATCTCGAAAAATAATCGGCTATTTCATACATTTTAGTCGAGTAGCTATCGACATTATCTGTGAGACAGCAGCCCCCCTAGACAAAGTAACATTCTATTGGCGTCGACGCTAGTAGAAATGGACAAAATGTATAGATTTGACATTAGCGATCGATACATTTTGACGTTTGTTTTCGTCACCATACGTCAAGTCCATACATTTTTTATGCTTTCTACTGTCGTTAACGCTAAAGTAATTTGTCTAGGGGCCCTGATTTGTTAGCGATTTAAATGTTGGCCCTATAGTGAAAGTTGTTCAGTTTGATCGTCTGGAGCACCCCTAATGTATGTAACTTATTTAATTTTACATCCTGTATACACAATTCTGTTGAAAATTCAATTAAAATCAATATTTGATTTCGCGTATTTACCCAACGCATTCAAGAGTAGAATAATTTTCCAATAAGTTATATACTAAATCCAATTTCGAGTTGAAATCCAATCTACTTTAATTATTTTCAATTTATTGCTTAACAATATGAAACGATACGGTCGTAACCAAACATTTTACGACTTAAATTCACCCCCTTTCATATTAACTCTCAATTTCCACCCCTATACATCTTAAATTCTCACAAGGAGTTCATCAATTTAAAGTTTCTTCTTTTTGCGGAATAAATTGAATTTTATCTTGGCAGCGTTTAGCATTTTTTCCACCTGGATTTCATTATTTTTGGGGTTCCGTTAAAAAGGCTGCCAACAAGACTCTATTACTAAGCCTACGCTGTCCGTCCATCCAAACATCAGTCCTTTTGAACCGTAATAGATAGCGAGTTGAAATTTTCAAAGATGAAAACAGTAAAAATTAAAAGGGTTCCTCGTACAAGAAACATTTTTCAAAGTTTTTTTGTTTTTGCTCCATTGTTAAATGGCAATATGTACAAGACTCAAACTTGGTGTGATTATAGAAACAAATAATAAAAACCGGCAAAGATGGTGTCAGTCTAGCAGTAATGAGCACGGATATTTTTTTTTGTAAATTTGGTGGTACGGAACACGCGGTGCGCGAGTCCGCCTCGTACTTGGCAGGTTTTTTGTTGATTGCCAAACGCAATGTTGGGTTTTTTCAGACAAACACCTTACCGGGAATTTTAATAATCAAAGAATTGTTGGTTGGAAATTTTCCCGCTCGAAAACTTTACTAAGTAAGTAGAAAATATTTGAGCTTCTTTTTTATTTCATAAAAGTGTTTGAGTTTTAGATTAGCATTTCTTTGTTGGAAAATACGAAATATACTTAAATTATGTGTCTCGATATAAGGCAGTAGGTATAATAACATTCTTAATCTATACAGAGAATAAAATAGTAAACTTGGCGTTGAAGATGTTTGCAAAAATATGAATTTGGGGACGTTTAGGATACGTAATGGATAATTGGGCATTGAGATAATTTTTAGATTTTTGTCTGTTAGTTTGTAGGTTAGTCTGGGACACTCTAGTAGAAAATTTTGAATTAGACCTGGTGTCTATAACTTAGTAAGTCTATGCACCTTTAATAAATTAAATTGTATTTCATTGAACAATTTACAAAAGGTGAAGTTATGTGTTTCCGTAACCTAATTCAGTATCTTCTAAGTCACATTCCGTTTTAGAAATTATGTCCGTAAAATTAATGTAATATTCGAGCAGTGTAAAATATACAATTACCGATAAAATAATTGCTCCGTTAGTAACCTGGAGCAGTCATTTGCCTCTGTGAATATTAATTAAATGTTAGCTTCCAGTTTTACCGGAATTATAAAATTAAATGTCTTCTTTAAACATAATTGGTAGGATATTGAAGGTAGAGAAAATTTGAACGTACTTATACAGGCTGTATTAATGCTGACGGTTTTTCAAGAGGATGATCATCAGAACTGAACAACTTTCTGTAAAAATAAATCAGTTGTCCCATACATTTGGGTCGAGCTGGTTCGCAGTTTTGTATGCAGCATAATATTTTTTTCGCGATTACGACCCTATACAGGGTCCTTCTCAATATGCTGACACTTTTTTAATGGGATGATCAGGACATCAAACTGAACAACTTTCTCTATGACACAAACGTCGTAATCGCGAAAAAAAATATTATGCTGCATACAAAACTGCGAACCAGCTCGATTGCATGTGCGTGTGTTGAGTATGCAACAGCTGATTTTATTTTTGCTCCGATTGGTTTACTCTCATAGTAAAAGTTGTTAGCATGATGGGTAAGCTCTCAGTTTAAAACTTAGACTAATTATTATTAGGACTAGCCTTGCGGTAGCATTTCCCCTCTGCCACGGTATAAGCACAATTGATCTTGTGCATTTACATTCAATTTTACACCTTATCACTAAACGAGACAGCCTATAATTGCGAAATAATAACTTCGAACTTAGAACGTTTGGGGTTCACACGAAACTACTTTTCATGATTTTTAACATTCAAAATTAGAATCTAAAGTTATGGGGAATAAAATCCAAAGTTGCGGATTTCATGTTACCTCGCCCCCGCAAAAAGTGGCAGAAATGTTTGCTAGTAGAATTACACGCGTAACCAGTCCACATACAAATAGTCAAAGGTTTAAAAGGATGCTAATGAAATCAATTTCACCCTGTATCATTTCATTACCCAACAAAATCGATTGTATACTAAACAACTTAATATTCTAGCATTCAATAAGATAGTAAATGTTACAGCCTCGAGCAATATAATAACGTTCAGTACTAAAGGTAATCTTGTAAGAAAACGGAAGTTGAATGGCGATGGAGTCAGCGATCGTGACTCTACTCGTCAGTTAGAGTGTTAGTATAGCTGATAGATCATGATGTCTTATTAATCATGGCATTTTGATACTTAGAATGAAGGCATAAAGGTTTAAACTGGAGAAAAACGATGTTAAATGAACGGTGACGTCAGAATTGTAATTAGCTTGACACAGTTCAGGGTTAACTCTTTCCTTGTTTGAATCATAATACATTAAAGCGTGAAGGTTTTTAAGTTGTTGATACGATTGGTTACATCATTTGAGAATATGAGATTTTATTATAATATTCTTCCTTATCTATACAGGATCCAACTTAATATGCTGACAGTTTTTAAGAGGTCAGATCAGAGCATCGAACTGAACAACTTTCTCTATGGGACCAACATCGAAATCGCGATGAAAAAATCAGCTGTCCCATACATTTGGCTCGACTAGGTTTGCAGTTTTGTATAGAACAGCTGATTTATTGTTCGCGATTTCGATGTTGGTGCCATAGAGAAAGTTGTTCAGTATGACGGTCTGATCATCCCCTTTCAAAGTTTCAGCATATTCAGAAGGACCCTGTATACCTTTATTGAATACGACACTGTTCATTTATGGCGTGGAAATCATCGATCTAACTCTATAATTTTTATACGTAAAACCCAAACCTCTGTTGGGTTTTTTATCTTAAAAATGATTTACATGGTACTACAGTGCTACTTATACATATTTTATGCTTTAACTTTACCGCTGTGTGTCTGGTTTATTTGTATCTTAAATGATTATCGGTTACTCATGCCACTGATCTTATTGATTTTATCTTAATGATATGTTTGATGAACCTTTACTATTGGATGTATTAACATTTTTATAACACACTAGAGTTTACCCGCGACGTCGTCCGCACAAATTATATACAAGACTTTAAGTCAGATCATAAGCCATCAAACAACAAATTTCATTAAAATCGGTTCAGTAGTTTTTGCGCGATGCTGTTACAAACAAACACATAGACAAAATTCTAAAAAAGGTTGATTTGGAGTCCGGGATACCTAAAAACCATATCGTTATCTTTTTCATGTAAATATCTTCAATGTACAGATACTCTTCAGATACAGTTTTATAATAGCTAACCACATAATAAGGCAAAGTTAATACATTAATACAACACGTAACCATCTGCAACAGCAGTATAAATAATTATTGTTTATAGTAACATTACATTGTTCATTTCGTTTCAAAATAGAACCCGCCTGTTGTTGGAATCAAAAACAACAATGCAAGTGAATATAATTAAACAACCAGACATAAAATAAAACATGCCGGTCGTGGCTAAGAATGGAACAGGGAAACACTTTGCAAGCTGAAGCGACGACGGCATTGCATAGCATATGGTAGTCAGAGACATTCTGAAACCTCAGAACATCCACGTTTCACCAGCAGTACTAAAACTCTGTCCAGTGTGACGGGGGGTGAGCCCGTCGCCACTTATAATGGACAGTGGGTACAATGCATGCCTCGAAATTGAAGCATGCAGGTTTCCTCACGATGTTTTCCTTCACCGAAAAGCCAATGGTGTTACAAATCGTACATAAATTCCGAAAAACTCATTGGTACGAGTCGGCCTGGACGGGGATCGAACCATCGCCTCCGGCATGGCAGGCAAGGTTACTCGCCACTGGACCACCACGGCTCTTCTCTAATATACACTTAACAAAAAACCTGAATTCGGTACCTATGTCTAATTTTTTTTAGGGCTGATTCGAAAGCATTTTGAGACGATTGTCTCAATAATAATATTTTCTATGTCAGAGATTTCAAAATGAAAGGATTATACATATTTTTAACAAAATAACGTCGTTTTTCGGGCCGATAAGTGACGTCACACAACAAATACTTGGTAAACTTAAAATAAAAAAAAATTCACAATGTCAGAATTTGACATTTGATGTTGCCGTTTTTGTTTCCAGCATAAAGTAGATTTTTTTTTTAATTAGGCATAGATTTTTCTCGATGGAGTTCGAATGATTTTCTCGCGACCACTTTTGCCTTCAGAGATTATAAATCAAATTAATGATGTCTACTATACGTAAAAAATATAAAATCAATACCAAAAAAAAACTTTACATACCGAACTAGGGACTTAATAATCGATTTGGAAAGACAGTAACTGATGTTGATAAAATGAAGTTATTTCAACGATGCAAAAATATTATTAAATAAAGTTTTTATACAGCAACTAGCGACCCGCCCCAGCTTAGCCCGGGTGGGATCAATAATAATTATAAGTATATTAATTATATTTGCGCTGATTGGTGCTTGAAATTACGTTCCGATCCACGTAACTTAAAATTTAAATATTACGTAAAAAAATAAAACTTTAGAATAAATCTTTCAGTAATGTTCTATTTCACAACTATTATTATTGAATTATTAAGATAATTTCTCATTATAATTTTAGTGCAAGTTCCCCATTGTGTGTGCAATAAGACACTGTGTACCATAATAAACTAAAGTGACTTCAAAGGGTGAAAGATCTAAGTAAAACTGATAGCAAAGGCACTACAATAAAATCATTTACCTTTATTGTAGAAAGCGATTTCATTGTAATATTTCATATTGTTAAGTTAAGTAAGAAAGAGAAAACACAAACTGGTTATCTATCATGATTACGTTTGAGATTTTTTTTACCACGCTACCATCTCGAGTTTTACCTTCCCTTCCTAGGTGAGAGAAACGTGATCATTCGACAAGGATCCTAATTTAATACTTGTACTTTACAAGTTTGAAAGGAATTTCCTACAGATGGAACGCGAATGGATTATTAAATTTTGGTACGTACAAAAAAATTCTGAAAAAAACTAAGGCATTGAATGCGTATTGGTTGAATACTCGTACAACACTGAAATCAGATACCTACCTGACAAGGTGTTACAAAAGTAAAAATATACATATAAAACTTTTAAGGGGGTTGTTTAGACCATCAAACTGAACAACTTTCACTATGAGACCAACATCGAAATCGCGAAAAAAAATCTGCTGTCACAGTATAGAACATTCGATTTCTTTTTTGCGATTTCATTTTTGGTCGTATAATAAAAGTTGTTCAGTTTGATGGTCTGAAACAGCCCTGAATGTTTCGGAACGGTAAAAAAAACGTTCCGGTGTATGTCTTATAAAGCGCTCTTAGAAACGTCAGGTCCGGTCAGTCTTTGGATGATTGCACGTGATACGTAACTTCGAATTATCCAGTAGTCTAGATTCTAATTTTGAATGTTAAAAATCATGTAAAACTGTGTCGTGTGTACCCCAAACGTCATAAAATCGAAATTATTGTTCCGCAATTATAGGCTGTCGCGTTTAGTGATAAGGTATAAAATTGAATGTAAATGCGTACGATTTTTTGATCGTGCACGTTGGCAGATGGGAAATGCTAAGGCGAGGCGGGTCCGCATATAAGTAGTCTAAGTATATAATAAATCAGTTGATGACGAAAACAAACTTTCCCCGGGTATCAACTGATTACAAGTAGCCCACAAGTCATAAACCCTCGAAAATAAGTCGTGAAACTACGACGATAAGGTTGATAACCTCTTACGCTATAATACACTAGATCAAGTTTTCCCTGAATTCTCCTTCGCTCCTCGACTGGGCGTAATGAGAACGGTTCGTAATATTTGGGTCAGTATGAAAAGCACGTACTAACGCCGCTTTTTAAAATGAAATAGAAAAACAAATGGGGAAAATGTTCGTTCACGCTCCAATTCCTTCCGAGTACCTACATACTTGGGATATGCCTGTCCGTTAATTTAATGAGAGAAATTTTAATAACACTTGTTTGTTATAAATTATGAAGATATTTTGATGAAAAGTAGCGGAAAAATGCTATACAATTTGTTGTTTCAAAAACATCAGAGGTTTGATGAGGAGAGTACGTATTTACTAGCTGAGCCCGGCATGCGTTGCAATTTAATTTTGTTTTGATCGAAGGTTGCAATGGCCCTTTTTCCCGACACACACTTGGCCGTTATTGTTCCCTTAAAGTTGAATTCGCAGTACGAATATTTATAGAAAAATCAACAAATCTGTACAGCAGTTCTCAAGTGGTGCGGTTACCAACCAACAGCATTTAATTTTAATTTACATTGATTACTAGCTGTTGCCCGCGACTTCGTCTGCGTTGACAATCCAGAACATATTCTATCCGTGTGCCAAATTTCATCCATAATCAGTTCAGCCGTTTACGCATTATTGAGTTAAATATACAAACATTTAAACATCGACACAACGTTACACGTTTATAATATTAGTGGCAGGACCTTTGACTATTTATATGTGGACTGGTTACGCGTGTAATTCTACTAACAAACATTTCTGCCACTTTTTGCGGATTGGATGGATTTTATTCCCCATAACTTTAGATTCTCATTTTGAATGTTAAAATCATGAAAAGTAGTCTCCTGTGAACCCCGAACTTTCTAAGTTCAAAGTTATTATTTCGCAATTATAGGCTGTCTCGTTTAGTGATAAGGTGTAAAATTGAATGTAAATGCACAAGATCAATTGTGCTTATACCGTGGCAGAGGGGAAATGCTACCACAAGGCTAGTCCTTATAATAATTAGTCAAAGGGCAGGACGGATATCAGTCAGCTTTCTTCAATAGATCTATATTTTATAGCCTAAATCGCTTTTACGTCAAGTGAATCGAATGACAATCTTTTGTCAATAGTGGATGTAGGGTTGCCTTGAAAAAAATAATGACATTCCTATTTTTTAACCCTGTATCGGTCCATTGCAGCGCAAATATTATTTTTTCTACTTATAAACCTTATGAGGCGTGTAACAATGTTAGCCATTAACTACTAAGACTATGATGGACGATCGGAAATTAGTTCATTGACTCCTTTGACGAATTATATACGGACCCGCCTCGCCTTAGCATTTCCTCTCTGTCAACGTGCAAGATCAAAAGATCTTACGCATTTACATACAATTTTATACCTTATCACTAAACGAGACAGCCTATAGTTGCGGAACAATAATTTCGAACTTATGACGTTTGGACACGACACTGTTTTTCATGATTTTTAAAATTCAAGATTAGAATCTAAACTAATGGAATAACATTCAAAGTTGCGTATCTCGTGCTACCTCGCCCCCCGCAAAAAGTGACAGATAATTTTAGTAGAATTACACGCATAACTTTTCCTTATATTAGTCTAAGATTGACTCTAATATAATTTATTTTATTTCAATGCTAGAACCTCAGTTCTGACCAAAGAGCTTAAAAAGCTCTAATTAACATTTTTTCATAAAATTCAATGAGAAATTAAATTGGAAAAAGAAAAAAAAACTAATCTAAATCAACAGTCAAAACGTGCGTTCAAAAGTCGAAAATCGCCGAGTCCAGTCGAAAGAAGGAAGCGCTTACTTTGCGTCGCCTCGTGATTTATTGCCTACCCCGTCCCGTCGGATATGAACCGCCCCGCTGAAATCTCTTACAGAGTGAAATATACACTTTTATGAAAATGGAAAAAGTGTGCCTACGAGGAAAATGTGGATTTTTTTTAATTTGATGAAAGACTGCATTTATATTATTCATTTTTAAAATGGACTTTGTGCTCTTTGTTATGTGAATCTTGTTATAAAAGTGTTTTTATTACTAGAAACCTTTTATTGTTGTTCAAGTCTATGAAGATATTAAATGAACTGTTGAAAGAAATTTTAATTTAATTTAATTATTAAATGCAATGAAATGTTTTACTGGGAAGAACTTTAGCCCGTCAAGTCCATATACAGGGTCAAACTTAATATGCTGACGGTTTTTTAAGAGGATGATCAGAACATCAAACTAAGACTTTCTCAATGGGACCAAAATAAAAAAAAAAACGTGACAAAAATCTGCTGTCTCATACAATTGAGTCGAGTACTATTGCAGTTTTGTATTAAACAGCAATTATTTTTCCTGCTATTTCAACGTTGGTCCCTTAGAGAAAGTTGTTCAGTTTGACAGTCTGCTGCGCTCACCAACTCTCAATACTAATCGATGTGATCGAACGCGTGACTCCGATCAGAACTTAGCCTATTTCTTTGAAAAATGAGATGAATTTTGACGAATTTTCACAAAAATAAGAAACCCAAATCATTCAGAATATTGTAAATTTTCATTTTCTTCCGATCTACAAAGTAAGAGTAAAATTGCTACAACTGGAAAAACTTTAGATTCCTTTTTCTTCAGTTCATTCAATAGTTTTTCAGTGTCATTAATTAAAAAATAGATTTCGAGAAAAACCAATACACTTCTCACGTCCAGTAGATTGTTCAGTTTTATTTTCTGCTTAAAAAGTGTCATATTAAGACGGACCTTATACAATTCAAATGTATGCAACAGATGATTTCTTTTATTTCGATGTTGGCTTCATAGTGAAAGTTGTTCAGCTTGATACTCTTAACCACCCCATTAAATATTACTAGGATCTTTTGTTACATCCTGTAGAACCAAAGACCAAATCCCAATAAAACTTCTACCCATAATTTCCATTCAAACAACGTGTTTATAGTGAAAATATGTAAGCAAAGAGGCAATAAATTCCGTCTATCTGTCTATAAATCACTAGACTGGCAGAGCGGCGCTTTTTGCCTCAACCCCGAACATGACTTGAGCTACTCACTATAAGTGCTTACTCATTATGTAATAAAAGTAGGTTGTTAGTAGTTGTTGTGAACAAAGAATTTATTTAAAAGTGAGCTGTTTCCTATAATGAGGACCAGTGTAAAAGGTAGGTATTCTCTTACCAAAGAAAGTTAGAGAAAATGGGCCTTTGTATTCTACAGTGGTAACTAAACACAGCGACACATCAAGCTATGAAAAACCAAAATAAGCTGGTCTCGCGAACGTTTCATAACGTATAACGTCGCGCCGCCAGCTTATGTTGGCTTTGTATAGCTTGATGTGTCGCTGTGTTACATTGCGGGTTCGGGAGTCTAAAGTATCAGTTAGAGAAATTATGAAATAATAGTTAAGTACTTCATCAAAACCCAAACTTGATACTAATAATATTTAGTTCAGAACCCAGATTTACACATAAGAAGGAAATTGCCACTCCACATACATTTGAGTCGAGTAGGCGTTGCCGTTAAGAATGGAACAGCTGATTTTCTTTTGCTCGGATCGGTTTGCTCCCAGAGTAAAAGTTGTTCAGTTTCATGGGTAGACTTTTTGTGTACATTTTTCATAACATGAAGTTGTAGGTCCGTATAACTATTAGTTTTCTTAGGTAAAGGTTTCAATTCCATCAAAATATACTCACTACTAATTAAACCTAAAATCACACTGCACTCAATAAAACATCATCCAATCAAGGTGGTACTCTATTCAAACAGTCAACTCTCAAAGCACGAGACAGCTCACAGAAGCCACGACTAGATCGCGTAAACATGAGTTTCCATTTCCACAATTCCCGTCCTCTACCACGTTTGTACATAATTTATACGGTTTATCGTCTCTTCGAACAGATTGCTTGGTCCTGGAGCACTTCCAGTCAACGCCAGATGTCATAGTAGGCGAGCTAGTGGCCTGGTATTTTATAGTTTTAATTCTGATCTGTGATTCTACAGTAATAAATCTGATTCTGAATTCCTTCCAAGCATTTCTGTGAACAATTTACAAGCATTTTGTAATAATTCAACTTGCGTTGCTACAATTTTTCTTAGAATCGTTAGTTGCTTTAACAGCTTCATTAGCTTCGTATTTCATAGAAACTAGAGTTTAAGTCTTAACATAGAATTATTAATATTACTAAAGGCTGGCCATGCTTCATGAATACATTTATTAGCACTTCCATAGGAACTTTTGTTCAATTTTTAGCAAAATATCTCAAACAAGCAATGCAAACAAGTCTAACACAATGACATGCTATCGACTCTATAGAAGAAGGAAAAGATCTTCACGATTAAAAAACAACAGAGTCAGTAACGTTTCGACGCATAGTACCAGAAACGCAAATTACCGTACACGCAAAGGACCATATTTTCAACAGTAAACTACCAGATACGCAGACGACCAGAATTCTTTTTGCAAAAAATAAATGTAGCTGGCGCGTCAATGGCGTTACGAGTATAATATAATATAATACGCTTTAAGGTGAAAAAGTATATTGAATAGACCTATCTAGAGGACTAGAAATTCTTTCCAAGTACATAATTTTTCTTCGTTCACATAAAATAAATAGCAATTAATTTTGATAATTTTTGCGCCAGACTTTTAAAATAGGAAAAGAAAATGAATAAAATATTGGTATTCAGTCTCACGGACTATAGTGTCGTCCGATTCGAAGCCCGATCTTGGTCCGTGAGGATTCAAACAGAGATTTATTGGACAAACCGATAGTGTTCTATTAAAAATTCGATTTCGATTCGGATCGACGATTTACGTATACTCCCTACACTGCCGTGTACCTGTGATCCCGAATTGAAACCTGGAACATATTGAATCTGCAGAGGGCATTTATCTAACACGTGTGACATTTTGTAAAATTGCAATTGTGAGAAATGGCCTTTGCTATTTTGAAGGTTTCCTTACGCTGCCTGCATGCAAATAAATTTATCAAAAGCTTTGCTTAGTAACAGGTATTTTTAACGCTGAGATGTCTTAGATTTTAAGGGGACGGCAAGACTTAAGAGGAGAGTTTTTGCTGCGCGATAGACACAATCTAAAAACCAATATCTGTGCTTTAAATTTGTAAGATTTTCGTTGAAATGTATAGTTTCAATGCTAGAATTAATTTAAGAATTGTATGGAAGACTTCCGAAAACGGGTTCGCATTGGATCATATTAGCACAGGATCGTGAAGAATGGCGCAATAAAACGCCGAGCAGTGGGTTGATGTGGGCTGATTTGATTTGATTTGATTGATGGAAAACTTTGAGCCACAATAACTTTGAAACTATACAGTGTCCAACTTAATATGCTGACAGTTTTTTAAGAAGGATGTTCAGACCATCAAACTGATCAACTTTCTATATGGCACCAACATCGAAAACGCAAAAAAAATCTGCTGTCCCACACATTTGACATGAGTAGGTTTGCACTTTTGTATCGTTAAGTGTCAGCATATTAAGAAGGACCCTATATATTTAAAGGAAATCTGACAAATGTAAAGCACAGATTTTTGTTTTAAGATCGTATCTAAAAAAACATCGACTTTAATTGGTTAGTATTGAAAATATTACCAGACTTTGCTTGTATGGAGCGCGCAGCAAAATCTATCGTCTTAAAACGAGGACTTGAGAAGGTAAACCTGACGGAAAAATGACATAATTTGACCGAATTTGTACGGACTTATTAATATTACTGACACATTTTTGTTATTCCTTAATCTTATGGGAAACAGCTTCGATCAGAGATACGGTAAGATGTAGGGACTCTTACAGGTAGCCACCACACTGTGCCCAAAGCACAAGTCCCAGAAACAAAGGTCTAGGTTGTTGATATGTCGATATTCTAAGCTAACATCCACACGGCTAAACCATGGAATCTATACAGGGTAATTTTTTTATCAGTGTGGATAACTTCACCAAGTATTCTACTCATCAAACTGAGCAACCTTCACTTATGAAGCCAACATCGAAATCGCGAAATTAAAATCAGCTGTCCCATAGATTTGAGTGGAATAGGTACTGCAGTTTTGAATGAAACATGTGATATTTTTCGCGATTTCGATGTTGGCTGCATAGTGAAAGTTGTTCAGTTTGATGAGTAGAATACATGAAGTTATCCGCACTGATAAAAATTGACCCTGTATGAATAAAATTAAACGGTGTTCGTTGGTAAGTGCCTCACTTGAGAACGGCTGGACAGATTTGGCTATATTTTTAACATTCGTAATGGTCTAAATTATGATTTTAGAGATAATAAAACGGCTTAGTGTGTATCGGGAAATAAAGGAGCATTGAAAATTTGCAACGCATGCCGGGCACAGCTAGTAAACAGATAAAAATTAGTTATACCCAGTAGGAAGCAACTGCAAGGCAAATGCCTCCTCTCACGAATAATAATAAAAGAAAGTGATCCATACTCCACCACGCGGGCCCGTAGCGGATTGGTGGAGGCAAGTTAATGGTCAACTTGCTGCCAGAGAACTTTCAAGCCGTCTTAATAGGTCTGGCTCATCTGGCTTAACCGATAGTTACCTAAACTCCCATCTGATGGAACTATCCTGGATCAACTGCTTAACGTGCCTTCCGAAGGCAGGATACGCTCCTGAGTGAGCGCTGACATTGCTTAACTTCCGTCCGATTGTTTCCAATACCAAAGTCACTACGCCAACGAGCGCTTCGCCAAACGTAAACGAAATATCCAGATTAAAAAACAAAAAAATACATACATAGACTGATAATCCTTTGCGTTGCGCAGTCGGGTAAAAAAAATCTATTCACCTATTTATGAAGAAGGACCAAACTTATTGAATTTAATATAAGCAATAAAAACTGAAAATTCTATAGTTGGTCGTAATAATCTTGTAATACCATTCTGCCCCAGTTACAACATTTCGTATCATGTCACGATATATTGGATGTGGATTCGTTCCGCTTAAACTCGTTTAGCGGGCCATCATAATTCGGAACACCCTTGAACTTCGAGTTTTGTAGGTCAAGAATAAAATTGTCGTCTAACAAAGTGCTGAACTTTTGGGATGTCGTCAAGTTACGAGAGAAAAATTAGGGTTTTATTTTGAAGAGTACTTCCAAAAATCGGTGAATCTTTCGCATATTTTGCTACATCTATCATAATAATCTGTTATATTTAGGAAAGGTCATGTCAGACCGACTCAAGCAATGTGTAAAATTAAACATTATATATTCGTACCCTTACGAACTTAAACTCAATCAGGGTCGTCAAAAGTTATGCTACAACTATCCATACCTACATTATGAAACATGCACTGGTAACTGGGTAACTTTTTTCATTGAGATTTCAGTTTGAATTACGATCAATTTAATTAATTGATACGGCCACATAATAATTACTAATGCCGATATGTATAGCCTTTCGCCCACCAGAATACTGAATCAAGCATAAAAATAAAGAATTCTGAAAGCTCAACTTGTGTACAATATATTTTATATTATAAAATTTAAGACATAGGTTTGAATATTTTAAAAAAGCTCACTTTTTTTAAAGTAACAAACAAGAACATCAAAAGATATCAGCAACAAAATTTTAAAGTTGTTTTCTGTCTTTGTGAAAGAAGACTTGGAATCAAACTAACGATACAAGTGCTTGAGAGGTATTTGACCTTTTGAGTCACAGAGATAAAAAGATCCAAAACACAAGAAAGATAGAGTGTTATGAAATTGATCAGAATAAACCTTTGACTAATTATTATAAGAACTAGCCTTGCGGTAGCATTTCCCCTGTGACACGGTATAAGCACAATTGATCTTGTGCATTTACATTCAATTTTACACCTTATCACTAAACAAGACAGCCTATAATTGCGAAATAATAACTTCGAACTTAGAACGTTTGGGGTTCACACGAGACTACTTTTCATGATTTTTAACATTCAAAATTAGAATCTAAAGTTAAGGGTTATGGGGCCTGGTAATTCCCAAAATAAAACAGAAATTTTTGTTAGTAGAATTACACGCGTAACCAGTCCACATATAAATAGTCAAAGGCATAAAGCTAATATATGCGTTTATCCTGATCAATCGAAGCCAAGATTTTAAATTCATTTATTGGACTTAAGGCATTGTGGCTTTGCCATCCTCATTGTGCCTGAAACTAACACTCCAAATTTTAAATCAAAAAACCTTTTCTACAAAGTCAAAGTCAACATAATTTATTCAATATGAAGCAAACTTATCTATTCTACACAAATCCGTGATCTGTACAAACTGTTAATAATAAAATTAATTTTAAATTTGTACTATTACACCCTTACTTGCCGTTTGGTTCCGACTTAGAATGGACCACCCTATTTGTATCCATGGGTATCGAGGCGATTAAGGGGTTTTATATACAGTGTATTTTTGAGCACAAGGACAGACACCTATTACCACTACTGGACTCATTCCATTATGAAACCTTATAAAATGCTAAAAGTGAGCATTGCCTGTATTACCTACAGTTGGCAGTTGTAGCCATGTTTCTGATTATGGTCGTGAGTTTATGTATATATATGTATGAACTTCCTTATGTTCCTTTTATTGTATTACTTACAGTTTTTACATTACAGCAAAAGTTCGATAATATAAGAAAAAACAAAGTAAAAAGCTTTTCAATTCACCCTTTACTGTCTGTCAAACTTTGACCCAACCTTTTCTAATCTCACTTTCGGGAAACTTTCTATGCTTAAGACTTTGTATATGAGAACGCATTGATATTGTTACTGCAGGTTCATACATTACGAAGTCACTAGACAGCTGTGATTACACCCGCCATATAAGCCGCGCAATGGACTATCGTAACTTTAAATGACCGACCCTTCACATCATAGATTAAATAACAGTTTTGTCGTTTTGGTTCGTAAATGTTATACTTAGTTCCAATTAAAAAGCCATTTCAAGTTCCGTATATGGAAAGTTATTTCGGTGGTAAAGTCAATAAATTTGAATAATGAACGAGTATTAATGAATGTTAAAGTAGAATTGAGACTTGTTCGTGAAGTAATTAAGTTTAGTTTTCCATGAATTAAAATGATAAAGAAAATTCAGGAATGAGAATTGTACGCTGTCTTTTGAAATAAAGTATCTTTAGAACAGAGTTAAGAATGCTATTAATAGAACAAATTACGTGGGTAGCTACTCATTTTAGAATGTTATACAGGGTCCTTCTTAATATGCTGACACTTTTTAAGGGGATGATCAGACCATCAAACTGAACAACTTTCTCTATGAGACCAACATCGAAATCGCGAAAAAAAATCAGCTCTTCCATACAAAACTACTACGATACAAGTATCTAGTTTTATAAAATAACATTGATTCAATCGCCTTCACCCTTATTTGGCAAATAAAACAAGAGACCGCGCACGACCTCATCGTCCGTTCTCCGTGAGAGCCTATCGATGTGCAAGTTCACAAGGCTTATAATTTTATCATGAGTCCAACATCGATGGATAATTTGTAAGAAAATTACACATCTATCTTTATTGCAAATCTTGAAAGAAGCCAATAAAAATTTAACTCTGTTAAGAAAACCATAGAAAGCTGATAGCAAAAAACGTGCAACTGCAAATTGAAAAGTTTATTTTATGTAAGAAAAATACACAGTGGTTAGAAAACGAAGATAGACAAACAGTATAAAAAGAAATAAAACATCTCAAGCGAGCTCATAAATCACATAGAGCATGTCGCACTCGACGACAAACACAGTTTGGGATATATTTCATTGTTGGCTTAGCGATTACGAAACTCGCAAAAAAAGGAACGCAATACGAGACTTGGTAGCCGAAATATGAAACCTATAACGTAGATATTGTATCCAAAAAAATTTACAAGTGAATAAACTTTATGTTTGTTTAGGATTGGTAAGTAGAGAAGATGGACTTTGTGGATTCGTGCGTGTTATTTCAACTGATCTAGTCAAACACGAAAAATCATTGGGCTATTTTACATACTATAATAAATCCTGAACGAAATTATTTTAGCATTTAAACATATTACAACTATAAACAAAGGTGAAAAGATAACGAGTTGAAACAGAAACTTTCATTTTAACTTCAGATGGTGCAACTTAGAACAAACAAGCAAAACTTAAAAATCGAAACAAACTTTGCTACCTCAGAAAAGTTTGACAGAAACTAGCGCAAAGAATAACGCAGCGACTCCAGAGGCGACAAACAATATCAATTCTACAAACTAGAGACGGAATAATGTAGGTACAATAATAAGTTAGCGGGAGGAAACTTAGACAATTCCCTTGGTGTTACACGAGGCCACAAAGCTAGCGTGCCAATAACATCCTCTAATGAAAGTGGACAAAAACTAACGCACAGCGTGGTGTATTGCATTAACGCTTTCGTAGTATACACATTCGGTTAAGATGAGGAAACGTTATCGTATTTTCCTCTTTGTGTTAGGGAAAGATTAAGTATTTACTGTTTTTGGTATTGGCTATGTGTGTGGTTGTTTATTCTTTTATGGTAGATTAAGAAAAAGAAGAACATTGACCTCAGAATATCCAAGTTTCGCAAGTATCGAAACTCTGTCCAGTGTGACGGGGAGTGAGCCCATCACAATTTGTAATGGACAGTGGGAACAAAACATGCCTCGAAATTGAAACATGCAGGTTTCCTCACGATGTTTTCTTTCACCGAAAAACCAGTGGTGTTACAAATCGTACATAAATTCCGAAAAACTCATTGGTACGAGCCGGCCTGGACGGGGATAGAACCATCGCCCACTACGTGGCAGGCAAGGTTACTCGCCACTTGACCACCACGGCTTTTACACATTCCCCAGACATTTTATTTCTCAGATTAAAATAGTTAACTTACGAGTATACAAGTTTATTGAAGATTTTGTAAAACTGGTTGAGATGAATTTTCTAGACAGTACCTGAAAAAGAAGTAAGAAGAAATTAAAATTTAATCAGTGATAAATTATATGAATTAGTTAGAATCAACTAATCAGAACAATCGCTCACCCTTTTGCAGATGTTGTTTAATTAAAGGTGATTTTGCAGCCTTAATAATTTCTTTCGATTAAACGAGTACTTCAAAAATTACTCGTTTTACCTAGCCCATCGGCAATGCAATCACGTACATTGATTATCGTCAATAGAGAAGTTACCCAAATTAGGTACGTCAAATTTGAATCCACGATCGATTACACAAGGTGTTACAAAAATACAAATAAACATTTAAGGGGCTGGTTTAGACCATCAAACCGAACAACTTTCTCTATGGCACCAACATCGAAATCGCGAAAAAAAATCTGCTTCTCCCATACAAAACTGCAAACCTACTCGAGCTAATGTATGGGACAGCAGATACTTATTTCGGGAATTCGATGTTGATCATCCTCTTAAATAAGTGTCAGTAATATTAAGAAGGACCCTGTATATCGCCAATAGAGAAGTTACCCAAATCACGTGGATTTTTTAAAAATACCATGCCATTATTAAGACATTAATCTACATTGAATTTGAATCCACTATAGATTATTATAGTATTGTTAGATTAGGAATAAAAACATTCGTTATTGTCATGATATTTAGCTCATGCTTTTACGAAAGAAGAAGAATACTATGAATATACTATAGTCACAAGACAACAAGATTGACATTTTTATCATCTAAGAGTCACTTTTGACTTTGGCCACACTTTAAAATAACTCATAACACGTTTTCCATTAACAAAGTTGTAGTGTTTTTTTTGCAAAGAAGAATAAAATTCTATCATTGTATGAGCATCCCTTAAGCCCCAAGTTAGATGGAACTCGATGTCTTATTGGATAAAACTATCCCTCAAGAGGATTAACTTTCTGATAGTTCATCTTACTTCGTGTCACCATTACCATAATTTTATAAGTCACTTTGTAACTATTACTATGGTACCTGAGAAGATACTTTATATTAAGTAGCACTGGGATTAATGCGCTGCTAATTGGTAACAGCTTTTTGTTACTTAAGAGAAGTTTATTCTGAATGCGTAAACGCGCTACATAGAAACGAAATCTGGTGATATTTTCAATACTAACCAATTAAAGTCAATGACGTTTTTCAGAAGAAATCTAGAAACTTATCTCAATGCTTGAATGAAGTCAGATTTTCATTACAATATACAGTGTTAATGCTAGCATTAACTTAAGTTTTGTATGGAAATATTTGAGACACTGTATCTTTAAAACTATACATCGAAAATCTGACTGCTTACAAACATAGATATTAGTTTCTAGATTGTTTCTGATAAATTGCATTGACTTTAATTAGTTAGTATTGAAAATATCTCCAGACTTCGTTTGTATGGAGCTCGCTTCCAATCAAATTCCCTTAAATAGGTACTTACCTTTTGATTAGACAAACCGATTGCGATGAAATAAAGCTTAAAAGTTAAAAAATAGAGTTATGAGCTTAACCTTTTAGAATTTAATATAATAACCAAAACCAATCAAATTACAAGCATAATACGCAAAGAAAATTAATAACTATGAAAGAAGTCAAACAAATAATGTTATACAGGGTGTTAGGGTAAACAGTTGCATTACTTTAAGGGGTGATTGAACCCACGAACAACTTTCCTTAAGAAACCTATAGGCAATTCACACAAAAAAATACTAGCTAATCAGCTAATCGAACGTATGTATGAAAAGTCGTAATTTTTTTCTCGAAAGTCCTATAGGTTTCTTAGGGAAAGTTGTTCAGTATCATGGGTAGAATCACCCCTTAGAGTAATGCAACTGTTTGCCATAACACCCTGTATAGCGAAAATTCCTCAAAAAAAGTGATACACATCAAGAAAGTGAATACCTACCAACAGACAAACCATTAAGAATGATTCCCCTTCTCAATACGTCACCGTTCTCAAAGCATTTCTTTGAACGCAAGCATCCTTTACACATCGTCACCTATCAAATCTCGGAAACGGTAAGCTCTTCAAAGTTGTTCAATATCATGAGTAGGAACACCCCTTAGAGTAATGCAACTGTTTACCATAGCACCCTGTATAGCGAAAATTCCTTAAAAAAAGTGATACACATCAAGAAAGTGAATACCTACCAACAGACAAACCATTAAGAATGATTCCCCTTCTGAATACGTCACCGTTCTCAAAGCATTTCTTTGAACGCAAGCATCCTTTACACATCGTCACCTATCAAATCTCGGAAACGGTAAGCTCTCAAAGAAGTGGAATGTCAAAGAATCGTAGATATGAAACCGGTATGAAATCGTCACAGGAGTCCCGCGATTTACTCCTTGTATTTGGGTCATGCACGTCTGGTACATCAGTTTTGAAAAAAAAAAATATTTTCATTTCCTTTATACGTCGGCTTTTCAAATTTTTACTCAAGTTAAATTACTTTTATCCATACATAATCTTTTACTATGTAATTTTTAACTACACAAGCATAGCATAGAATATGCTCATGACTATATTCCCCGAGGGGGTAGTCAGAGATATTCTGAAACTTCAGAACATCCACGTTTCACTAGTAGTACCCGTCGCCACATAATGGACAGTGGGTACAATACATGCCTCGAAATTGAAGCAGACCGGTTTCTTCACGGTTTCGGTTTAGAAAAATATTTACGTTTAATATAAAACTGTGCAAAGAAATTATGAACTATAAAGTAAGTTTAAATTGTAAACCAAGTAGCGTAAACACCTCTAATCCTATTAATATAATATTTCAAGCTGGTACTCAGTTTGCCAAGTTTGTCATAATAGCGTTGATAAACTTGGTGCACCAATTTGTATTCTGTTGGTAATGCATACGACATTTTGATTTATTGTGCTAACTTCACGAAATTACATTATCTAGCAAAGTTATCGAACATACTATAATATCAAATTTGCAGAACATAAATACTCAATTACTTCAATTAACTTCTTAAGAGAAGTTTATTCCGAATGCGTAAATGCGCGCTGCGTACAATTGAAGTCTGGTGATATTTTCAATACTAACCAATTGAACTCAATGATATTTTGCAGAAACAATCTGGGAATAAATCTCTATGCTAGAATCGTGTCTGATTTTCGTTAAGATATACAGTTTCAATGCTAGGATTAATTTAAGATTTGTATGGAAATCTTTGAGGCACTGTAACATTAAAACTGTACATTTCAAGGAAAATCTGACACGATACAAAGAATAGAGATTTGTTTCTAGATTATTTCTGCAAAATTTCATTGAGTTTATTCTGTTAGTATTGAAAATATCACCAGACTTCGTTTGTATAGAGCGCGCCAACAGTAATATACCCTTAAGAATATTTAAAGACTTCATAAGAATCTCTAAGAGCCACGTTGCAAGTTTGGCCGCGAGCGGTTGTTTCATTCGCGTGGTTTGCTTTAGGGCTTGCCACGAGGTGCCGCTACCTCTTCTCAACTGTGTTTTTTTTCAAAATACTATTTTTGAGATTGGGTTAGATACTTCCACGAACTACTTGATACTAGCAAAAATTCAGTGCTAGTCCATTAATTTATATATAATTTAAAAAGAATGTCAAAGATAATAATGTTATTATAGGTTATAATTTAAAGAAAAGTTAATGTGATTAAGTCAACTATAAGAAAAAACAACATTTAAAAAGTGAAAAATAATTTGGTCACCTATTATTTTAGATGAAAGCGAACGTATGTTTTACTTTTAACTCTCTTTAAGATGTTTTAGGTCAATTAATGCGTAGGGGACCGCTATGAAATGTTCACTGATTTTTTTATCTAAAATAATCGGTGACCGAATTATTTTTCACTTTTAAATGTTTGTGTTTGGCGTTGGGGTTTTCAAATTAGTAATTTAATGTTATTTCGTAATTTTTAAAGTTACTTGAAAACTACTGAACCGATTTGCATGAAACAAAGCTAAAAACACTCTCGCACAATTTAGCTTTCTATTTCAAAAATCGCATCGTATTGGGTTCACGCCTTTGGGAGCTACGATGCCACAGACACACAGACCGACATAGGCATCAAACTTATAACACCCCTCTTTTTGCGTCGGTGGTTAAAAATAAGTCGTTCCAAAGAAAAAGAAGGCTGTTTAAACAAAAACAGAGTCGCATTGTAAAGCAAGATCAGTAAAATGAAATGAGAAAATACTGCAAGTGGGGTAAAGGAAACGGTTTTTAGCCGAGACACACCTGGCTCTTGAAGAGCTCATAAATAAAGGGGAACGACTAAACTTGCGGGAGCATCTCAGCGAGGATCTACGCCAGGACATACTCCCTATTTGGGGTTTAGAGCACTGTAGCGAATCTTGTAGCGGATTTTGCAGTGTACGTAAGAAAATTGGTTTAATGTTTTGTTTACTATCGTAAAATTTGCGAATAGGACAACGTACAAAGTGCAAAGTATGACAAGGTGAATTTATGTCCTCTTACATAAAGTATGATATAGTGTACCAGTGCAGTAAATTTTCTTCTATATTATTATACAGGGTCCTTCTTAATATGCTGACACTTTTTAAGGGGATGATCAGACTATCAAACTAAACAACTTTCTTTATGGGACCAACATCGTAATCACGAAAAAAAAATCAGCTGTCCCATATATATGGCTCGAGGAGGTCATCAGTTTTGTATGGAAGAGTAGATTTTTATTACGCGATTTCGATGTTGGAGCCATAGAGAAATTTGTTCAGTTTGACGGTCTGATCATCCCGTTAAAAAGTGTCAGTATATTAAGAAAGACCCTATACTTGCCAGATTTAGGGTACATTAAAATCTGGACACTTATTTTAAATTACGTTTGCTGGAAGAAAACCGTTTAAGAGTTAAGATCGGGTTTTTACATCACGAAATTGTAGATATCTGTCTTCCTAGACAATATACTAACAACCGTATAACATCGGATTCAACTGTGTTTTCCGTTCAATTTCCTATGATCGTAGACGAACCTGACATATGGCCGCTCGAGCTTACCCGCCATCACACTGTTCCATTATTTCTCTGGGACAAGAAACAGTCTATTGTTTACAGGTGCATATTCCAGGTCGTATTCCAGGTATTACAAATCAATATAGAGCATTGCATTTATTGACTGTTTGAAAACAGTACTGGTCTGGCTTAACAAAAAGTTACAACGCCATCTGACGGAACTATCTGAGACCAACTGCTTAACGTGCCTTACGAAGCACGAAAACGCTCGAGATGAAATACCAGTAAACGGTCACCCATCCAAAGACTGACCGGACCTGACGTTGCTTAACTTCGGTAATCGTTTCCAACACCGAAGCTCTACCACGCCAAAGAACGCTTCTTTGAACATTTATTTTGGCAAGTCATCTATATTGACCGTAATCCGTATTGAGTAACCCATTCGTGATCGCTCTAATCTTTTGAAAGTCAATAGAATTTTTTCATACCAAATAAAGATCACAAAAGGTTGTTTCGTACCGCAATATTTTACATCGCACAAAGAACTTCAAGGCTCATATTTTTGCAGAGGACCTGAGTTAATCTTTTCCGCGCAGTCACCATTTTGGTACTTAATGGTGTGCGACTTTGAGAAAATATATTCGAGGTTTATATTCGGGCAGAATATTATTTTTCTGCTCGTGCAATTTTTCTAAAAGCGTAAATAAACTATACTAAATAATAATTTATTACAGGGTAAACAGTTGCATTACTTTAGGGGGTGATTGTCCCCATGATAATGATCAACTTTCCCCAAGAAACCTATTGGAAATTCGAAAAAGAAATTGCGACTTTTCATACAATCGTTCGATCAGATGATTGCATTTAGTATGGAAAGTGAAATTTTTTTTTTTTTATTTTCCTATAAGTTTCTTAGGGAAAGTTGATATCATGGGTACACACACCCCTTAAAGTAATGCAACTGTTTACCCTAACACCCTGTATAATGCTAAAAATGTTCAGTAAACTAACAATTTTCTTTGCAATGTTCTCTTACTTTTATCGCTATTACAGCATCTAATCTCATCATTGGATCGCTCCATCGAACTCTCATGGTCCACGTATCGCTAACGAAATTAGGTTCAATTTTTCACTGAAGACAAAAGCACAATTTCCATTGCCAGCTCTCGCTGCAGAAGCCGTAAGACTGTCGTCTAAACGCCGCAGTAGAAGTTAATCTCTTCCATCCGATCGCTCCTTTCATGGTTAATGGTCCGGGAGCTTCCTCGGTGTGAATGGCGATTACAAAGGCGTATCACGTCCCGGCTCTGTCCCGTGGAAGTTTACGTCTTTAGTTCGGTCTTTTGCTTGATTGCTATAGTCTGTGACATTTTTTACACCATTATATTGACTCTCCGCGGTTTGTGTTAATGTTGTGTTTGTAAACATTTACAGTTTTTATCCTTCTCGATAGCAGGTTCTTTTTAGTGGAATCTGTAAAACGGACTATGAAATAATTTACCGGGTGATTCAGTATCGATAGCAGAACATTTTTTGTAAAAATAAATTAAAAAGTAAATAAAATATACATAAAAAGTAATGGGGTTTCCTAAACCTACCGTAATGTGATAAAATTTGTGTGGGCCGTGCAAATAAACAAATTAGACAACCAAGCGTAACCTTTCGAGACTATGACGGCAGAAAAACAGCATAAGACGCTACATAAAGCAATTATAAGTATGTATCCTTAAAATCAGCGTACAAAGCTACACAACATTTCAACAGCACATTAAAAGCATAAAAGCTATTAGTGAAGAAAGAACAAGTAGAACAAGACATAAAGTTAATTCGCAAAGCAAAGCAAAAACTGTCAGAATAAGAAACTAAGTTTATAGTAAGGATATTACTAGAAGGAGCGAGGCAAACCACGCTGACCACAAGCTGAAGTAACATTAAGTGACAAATTAAATAAAATTTTACAACCAACAACAAAGTTACGGAGAGACCCAAGGAAAATAATATTAGCAGTAATAAAAACTCATACGTTTTCAACTGTAATAAACTTTTATGAATATGATATGAATAAATAAAACTTTATTAGACGTAGAGAGAATTCACAGCAATTTTAAAGTACGTAGGTACCGTTGCCGTATTTTTCTTATGTACGAGTATAAGAGGAATCACAGGAAGAAGTGAAATTTTTCCTCCCGCCAATGAAAACACTAGTTATAGGAATGCTTCGGCAATTGCTGCGATAAGAGAAGGACTCTACGTCTATATAGGGTCCTACTTAATATGCTGGCACTTTTTTAAGGGGATGATTAGACCGTCAAACTTAACAACTTTCTCTATGGCACCAACTTCGAAATTGAGAAAAAAAATCTGCTGTTCTATACAAAACTGCCAACCTACTCGTGCCAAATGTATGGGACAACAGATTTGTTTTTCGCGATTTGGATGTTGGTCCCATAGAGAAAGTTGTTCAGTATGATCGTCTGGTCATCCCCTTAAAAAGTGTCAGCATATTAAGAAGGAACCTGTATACGACTATAAACGTGACGTACTTGTCTAAAACCAACAATTTGTCAGTTGTGTCCTTAAAAAAATCGAAAATATTATTATGTAGTTTTTTGATACATAAGTCGCCTTGTCATGTTTATTCAATAGGACTCAGGGCCATTATCAATAATGACGACAATGATAAAAAAATTGAAATAAGAACGAAAGGAAAAATAAGGAGGAATAATCGCAGTATTTTACTTTAATACAAAATTATTGTCCTAAAAAGAATATAAAGTTAAAAGAACAATTTGAATAATACCTATACGAGGTATTATTTTATTTTCATGATCTATTTCAACGTTGAATACCATAATAGAAATAACTTTAAATTACTTAGCACAAAATGGAGATATAATATTTCAGTTCAGCGATATTTTATAAAATTCACGTAGGTTTCCACTGACTCGAATTGAATTGAAATACAGTCGACATGCGCTCTGTGAAACTGTCGATTTTTAAAATTTAACGAATATCACATAAAATGCTGTCCATTTTCCGTGACAACGTATAATTCCGAATGGACATTTTGAGTAAACAAAAATAACCGAAAGGAAACAGTTAATGCTTATAAAGCACATTAGTGTCCATCACTGAAGCCATAAAAACCGTTAAAATGTCCGTAATAGACTATTAAACCCATACACAAAAGGAAAACTTTAGTCACTTTCCAACCAAGTTAAAAATGCCATTAAAGGCGGCCCTTGGAAATACCGTGCGAGAAGGCATTTCTTTGCAATTTACGTGCCAACCGCCAACTAGCTTCCGTTGCGAAAACAGAAGTACTTTGTGAAGATTCATTCCAGTTTTGACGAATGTTTCGTCAAAATTGCGAAATCGTTCCAAATGTTTGTCAAATTCTAGGCCATGCCTTAATGCATTCTATGACATTTAGAAATCGTGAGCTTTACTTTGGAATTTTATCGTCAGATACTGCTAAAATAAAGTCAAAGCAGTAATAATTACGGCATCAGAGTATACTTGTTTATACTAACGAGATGTCGATACCATCCTGTTACTAATATACCTAGTAATACTTATCAAGATGTTGAAATGTCGCGCAAAGTTAATATCCAAGTAAAATCAGATATTCAAAACGTGGGCTGAAGCAACCCACCTCAAATTCGGTCGAGATAAGTCAATTGAGTGACGTACTCCCTCCGTCTTGGGGCGACATCTAATCAAAGGGTCGCGAGGAACTGAAAAGGGCATCAAGTCGATTAAATGTCTTGATAGAACGAAAATGATTAAGCTCAGAAATAACGAACATAAAAAAATTCTTATTGCAATTTTTTGTCATTACTATATAGCTGTGCCTGGTAAGCGTTGACATTCGGTTTTTTTATTTTCGTAAGAATTTTCTTGTCAGAATCCTTCGCGGGCACGCGCACGTCAACCCACCAAAGTTTCTTCGCAATTAGACGAACGGTTTAGGAACGCATTAAGGGGCCAACAGACAGAAAGACAAACATTGATTTCATAAACAAACAAATATATTTTCATATTCAATTCTAATCACAAGAGAAAGACAAATTCATTATATCAATAAGTTTCTTTCTTTAATTCTTACTTGTCCTGAAACACGTAAGTATAGCAGCATTATTATTGGCTTAGATACGTATTGTTGAGCTAATATGGCACATCGGATTAAATACGTGTTACCTGCATTAATATAACGGATAGATTATTTGAGAGTAAAGTAACCAATACCTACCACTTTATCCAATTGATGCGAAATCTAAACTCGGTACACTTCTGAAGATAGTTTCATAATTCGAGAAGATCTAAACGTGTTAACGATTTACGATCTGACGGCATCTCAAGTCGGACCAAGAATTTGATGTAGGTAGACGTTGAGGGACTATAGTTGAACAAAGAGAACGAAGCTTGCATGATTGATGTCGCTCTAACAATACGAACCTCATAAATAATAATCGAATATCAATCTGTTTTATTTCATGATTTAAGTATTTGTTAGTTCAGAAAATGTTATTTATTATTCATGGAAAGTTTACCGTAACGTAATGTAAAGGTTGGCATTATTTATAAAACTTTTACTTATTTAAGATTTATGGCTTTACCTACAAGTAGCCAGCCTTCCATGATGAGGAACCTATATCAGACTCATACTTTCAAGTTGTAAAACTCATTACACTACCTACTTTTCGGTGAAAGAAAACATAGTTAGGAAACCTACAAACAGCCATAGACATTACAGGAGCATTTGAGTTTAAGGATGCGTAATTATTTCGTAGTGATCGATGTAAATTTCCCTTAGTCTTTATAATTATTGCTATACACAAATGTAACAAAACAACATTATCTAAGGAACATAGGTCGAAAAGCGAGAAAATTTTTAAATGGAAGTACGAAACGGCCGATCGATTTTTTATGGGACGTTCAAAAAATTCTCGTTTGACAACCCATGTTCCTCAGGGAAAGTTGTTTAGTTTCATTATGTGACTACACCCTTAAAATTTTACTAGTAAATAAAACTAGTTATAGACAATTCCACAACATGTCGTTTACATGTGGAACAATCGCACAAATGTGTCGCAATATATTGTCTATACCTACCCCATTGGGATATAGACGTGAGCATAATATGTATGTATCTATATAAGGTGCCTGTATCTAAAGAAATATTTCCTTAAACTTGTCACTTTTCGATAACTTTCATGATCAAGAATCAGCTCGTACCTAATTTGTGTTAGTAGACTCAAACGACATAAAATACTATCCAACCCAAAAGTTCATAGGTAAACAATTCAACCGTGTAGCCAGGGTGTTACCGATACTGGCTTCCAAAAAAAAGTATAAAACTAGGAAGCCGACAACGCACGTACGGAAAACGCGGCGGGAGCTTCCGTTCATAGGGAAAATAAAATTCGCTGGGCCCAGTGTGACATCGATGCGCAATATCGTATGGCTTTTCATGTAAAGGTAAGGCCATAATAAAGAATACGTTCTTATGTTCATCGTTAGCTTTATGGATCTCATTAATGGAGCAAATGTTTGATAAATTTTCGCTAATGATTAACGTAGTGGTCGTAATTGCTCATTTAAGTCAATGCTGGATAGCATATGCTCACGACTATATTCCCCGAGGGGGTAGTCAGATATATTCTGAAACCTCAGAACATCCACGTTTCACCAGTAGTACCGAAACTCTTTCCAGTGTGACGGGGGGTGAGCCCGTCGCCACATAATGGACAGTGGGTACAATACATGCCTCGAAATTGAAACATGCAGTTTTCCTTCGCCGAAAAGCCAGTGGTGTTACAAATCGTATATAAATTCCGAAAAACTCATTGGTACGAGTCGGTCTGGACGGGGATCGAACCATCGCTTTCTGCACGGCAGGCAAGGTTACTCGCCACTGGACCACCACGGCACCAATGATGGATAACATTGAGTAAAACATCCGCGATAATGTTAGGTACAAAAAAGTGATTATGTTTTATCTGTATTTCTCGGAAATAGATATACCTAACTTGGAAATAAACAATCCAATCACACGAAAGTAGGAATAAATATTGTATTCAAATATCTACAGCTTTAATGTCAAAAGGAATACGTTGCTGTCATAGAAGTGGCATATCGGCAGTGTACCCGGTTCTCAACTTCACAGTGAATTTTTAATCTTTTTCACAGCTGCACACTTCCTCTTGGCCGTACGTGTACAATACATGCGGGGAGCGAACGCTGCGTTTTATAGCCGGGCCATGTATCAAAGTTTCGCGTACGTACAGAATATCTACAAGAGTCGGGACCTCCCGTCGACAATGCCCGGACAGACTTTACGGTGAAAATTCCAAAACTTTGTTTAAAATTAGTTTGTGTTGTATACCTTTTTTTCTCTGACACTGTACATTAGTTATAGTGTAGATAGAGACTTAAACAAGCGAGGTTCTATTTTATCCAGCTAATCGAAAATAATGGAAGCTGACACACCATTATTTTGTACCAGCTCTTGCAACAAATTAGCTAGATCTTGTCTTGCATTATACTTTTAAAAATGTAACGTAACTACAAATCCCTGATGTCTTAGCTTTGCCAAGGCAATTTCAGTGTTCCTCCATTGTATTACGAGCTGGTTGATGCTTGCATCAGAAAGGCTAAATCTAGCTTAAGCCGAGTGCTTCGAGCGACGTGTAATTTGCGTCATTTCATCAAAATTACCGACTATGCCAGCCATCTTTGCAAAACTTCATTACTGTCAAGTAAGCGAGAATTATCCTTTGAGACTATAGACATGAACTCGCATTTGTCTGAGAAATTTTACCTTCTACGTGTCTTCTGGGAATTTAAATAGGCCGTGTTCAATGTTAGGCGAAAAGGTTTACTCGCTACATTCTTGAACCCGTGCTTGTAAAACGTTGATTTTTCCCGAAGAACGAAAAATATTGGAAGATTTTTTATTTTCGCTAAATAAATATGAGCGACTTGAACTTGTTTTCTCTTTCGTTCTTTGATTTTTTTAAAACATGTTTATTTATTTTACTTTCCTTTCTTCAATTATTATCTATCAAATATAACCTACAAGCCCGTTTATTCTGTCATTCTCATATCACATCGAAGAGCAATTAATACATATCACCGCCTGATGGTAAAATCTTATCCCAACAACTCTTAATTCTTTTCTACAAATATTTCATTCTTAGTTTCTTGTTTATTTATTCATAAGCACAAAATATAGTCTTTTATAGTATTTGGATAATATTAGGAAATTTTGTAATCAGTGCGCATACCTTAACCACAGGATAAGAAAGAGTACCTTAACCGTGCATTCTACTCATCAAAATGAACAACTATTTCATGCAAAACTGCACTATGTAAACATCACTCAAATGTATTGAATAGTAGATTTTTGATCGCGATTTCGAAATTGGCTCCTTCGTGAAAGTTGTTCAGTTTGATGAGTAGAATGCATGCTGGTTAAAGTATTCGGACTGATTAAAAATGTACCCTAGTAAGACAGGATACAATTTACATCTCTGTTCTCCATACCATTTTAAGAGCGTAGAGTTAACGAAAGATAAACTACTGACCACTCTAATGCACACACTTTTTACCCGACTGCGAAAGAAGGAGGGTTATGTTTTTCGAGCGTATGTATGTATGTATGTATCTATGTATGTATGTATGTATGTATGTTTGTATGTCTATTTCTTTGGCACGGCCTACAGCCTAAACGGCTTGATGGATTTTAACGTATGGGGTGTCATTGGATTTGTAAAAATCATGAGAGTGACATAGGGTATATTATTTCAAGATGGCGTCTACGAATTAAAAAAGAGAGGGAGAATAAACAATTTTTTTTTGATAAAAATTACAATATGGGTATCAAATGAAAGCTAGTGATCAGACGATTCCAAATATATAAATATTATAGTACTTTTATGTTACCGTTTTTCACACAATACAATACCGCTGGTTCAATCAAATTCCATCCTTTCCTGTTAACATACACCAAAAGCCAAACACATCAAAACTATTGCAAAACTCTACACTGATTGTAAAAGTTCGTGCAGCAGTAATGAAACGCAGGGAGCGAGGGGGTGTTTTCTTTGTACCCCAAATCAATCCTATAAAGGTTCTTTGATCCTCTCGTGGGCACAGCAACAACAATCCCAACAATTCCCTATAAAAGGGGTTAAACTAAAAATAGGACACGTATCCCGGATTTTCATCGGTACTAGGATAAAAGGATGGTTAAGTTAAGAGTGAACGTTACAAGACGCTACTTTTTAGGGTCCCGTATCGAAAGGGTGAAAACGGGACCCTATTACTAAGCGTATTCTGTCTGTCCGTCCGTCCGTCTTATCTTTAAAGGGCTGTATCTTTAAACCGTAACAGGCGGAGTTGAAATTTTCACAAAATATGTAACACATTTTGCATTTGCTGACAAATTAAAATAAAAAAAGTGAAAGATTAAGGGGTGTCCCCATTCAAGAAACACGTTTTTTTTCCCAAGGTTTTTTATTTTTGCTCTATCGTCAAAACGGCAATATACAACGTGTTACTGAATAAGCGCAAAATCTCTTACATCCCAAATGATTTATAACAAAATAATTCGATTAAAACAATAATTTCATTATATTGATAGTTAAAATTTAAAGTGATTCGCATTTTAAGTTTTCAGACAAAAATGATTTGTTATCATTTCAGCAATGAATGAAAGCGCTAGCATGCTCTTGGATACATTTTAAGAATTTTGATTTGGTAGTAAGTAGGCCGAGTGTGTGCAGTGGGTTCAGATCGAGTTCAGTAAATTTTAAATTTTACATACAAATTATTTAATATTTTGAAAAAATGATAATTCGATTCTGCTCTCGATTCTAAACAAAGTACTTTCTAGTTTTGCGTTAATTCATGAACACGTTGAATATGTGCGTTAAACTTTTTGTGATTATAGTGCATCATCTAAAGTACAACAGCAAAAAAAAAGCGGCCATGTGTGTGTGTCGAAAGCTAAGGATCTCAGAGAAAACAGTTTATTTTGAGTAATATTTTATGGTTTACCACCAGTCTATCTAAATTTTAATAAGCGCAAAGGCGTTTTAGTTTTCTGATGCTAACCGTATGTTACCCTCCGTTCGCGAGTCCGACTCGCACTTGGCCGGCTTTTATTTGTTGTCAAGAGAACAACTCCGCATTCTCATTTTGCGAAGTAATGGCAACATCGTAGGTATTACGTTACAGAAACAAGATGAGAGATAAGCATGATAGGTATCTATTTTGTTCACGGATTTTTTGTGCAAACAAGATAAGTGGGTATCTTTAGAAAATTGGTAAAGTTTGTTTGCTCGTTCTGAAAGTTTTCAATCATCGTTAGGGGTCGTTGAGATGTTACGTACATGTGTATGATGGGTTTGCAATATAACAAGCTTTTATTTAAGTGATCCGAGTTTCGACATGAACTTTCATTAAATTTCAACTGTTATTGATTATAAACATGTTACAGCAAAGTTGTGCTATTTCGAATAAAATTAAAGATCATGCTTTAATTAGTTTCGTTAAATTGTAGTAAAGTCAAGCTAAAACAAAAAATTCAAACAAAGTACAAGACGTTTTCGTCTTCTTTCATATCAGCATGAGTTATATCGCATGATAATGTCTTACGCACTAAGGTACGAATGTAAACTATGTAATGCAGGTATGTCAAACTTGCGGCCCGATCCAATTATTTGAACAGCTACCTGATGCGGCCCGCATAAGTCAGAAGAGTCGCCGGCCGCATCAAGTACTTTGGCACTCATATTTATGTACCACGAGTTCAGTAAATTTTAAATTTTACAAACAAATTATTTAATATTTTGAAAAAAGTACCTATGTTGAAACCATGATAGTTCGATTCTGCTCTCTATTCTAAACAAACTACTTTCTAGTTTTGCGTTAATTCATTAACACGTTGTATAGTGCTTCGAGGGTCCCAAAAATGTTGCCATTGTAATAAGTACCTTCTACTTTGAAAAAGGATTTTCCAAATAAAGTTCGATTTCGAAGTCCTAGTTTCCATGCCCTACCTTAAATTCAGTTCTGGATAGCCCTGCCTGACATACGGTCAGTTTCACGTACGTTCATCAAATTTATTCCTCCATTAAATATCTTACTAGCTTCTACTATGTCAACAAGACAAACAGTGGCAGCAAGAGATTTAATGGAGGATTAACTTTAATAAACGTACGTGCAACTGGCAGTTAGATGTTTGATTTCCGCAGATAAAATTCCTGGGAAGATATTGTATTTTTTTACGAATAAAGAAACGATTAATAGTTCTGTTCTATGATCGATGCAATGAGTTTCATTTTTCTAAGTTCTTTGCGGCCCACTGATATTACTATCATTATACATTTGGCCCACCAATGGCTTTGAGTTTGCCATGCCTAACGTACTGTATTGCAATCTTATGACAGACCTTTGTATTTTTTGCTACCTATTTTATATCATTGTCATCGTCATAAGCTAGCCATCGTCAAATGAAAAACATAGCTTTTCAATGTTATTTTAAAAATAGGTACCGTCATTTATGTGTCACACTCGCATGTCACTGCAATGCAACGTGGCGCAAAGATGTGAATTTACGAAAATGTGTCCGCTTTATTAAATTAAAAAAAAGTGACTAAGTGCGCGTCGGACTCGTGTACGGAGGGTTCCATACCAACTTACAACATTTAAAAAAAGAGGTATCTCCGGAACAAATACGTTTCTTGTATAGAATTTTTTTCAAATTATTTCTTAGCAAATCCACCGTAATAACGCATATTATATGAATTTCAGCCGTCTAGCTATAACGGTTCAAAAGATAAACCTCTTTATAGGAAGGAATGACAGACGGACGGACGGACAGCGTAGGCTAGGGCCCCGCTGGCACCCTTTGGGTACGAAACGCTAAAAAGTGCATTTGTAACTATCAATGAAATAAAACGACCTAAATCAAAATCAAAATATAACATCCATTGTTTTGTTATCAGGAATAAAAATAGAATCATACAAAATGTACGTCATTATAACGCGAGAGTAAAGTATTTAACTCGTTGAATACGTAGGTTGCGAGAAATAATAGCTTAAAATATTAACGAAATAATAAAAGGTAAATTAATTCGCTTCCACCGGATGGTTTAAAATTAGCTCTTCCCACATAAACCTTTTTTGGTACCTAGATATTAAAAAACATATGTTAATAATTGGGACATTGTTTTGTATTGTTAAGTACATATTTTTGCTTTATTCAATTAATATGCCTACTCTTAAGTTAAGAGTGAATAAATATGAACAGTTAAGACCCACTTCCATCAACCCAGGTAACAAATTAACTCCGGGTAAAACAGCTCTCACAGCTACATTTATACAGGGTCCTTCTTAATATGCTGACACTTTTTTTAAGGAGATGATCAGACCATCAAACTGAACAACTTTCTCTATGGCACCAACATCGAAATCACGAAGTGTATACGTAATGAAGGGTAGAGGCCTCCTCACATAAACTAGGATGAGAGCGGGTGTGGGCCATACTCCACCGTGTAGGCTCAGTTAACCTTTGGTGTGATACTACTATTTGAAGGGTTTGGACGAATTTCTATTGTAGTAAGATATTGAAGTAAGTCGCTTGGCAGGTCAAAAAAAAGTGTCAGCATATTAAAAAGGACCCTAGATACAAAAAAATCATGGATTACCAAATATAACCTGCAGTTTATTGCTAACCTAGGTTAACGCAATTGGGATCTAGAGTCTACACTACTGGTTTAAAAACTTAACAAAAACGAGAATGATCCAGACCTTGCAAACTCCAAACCTCAAAGTCAAAACCACAGCACAATCTTTATTCTCAGCTAATTATCCTTCTAAAAAGTCTCAGAGAATAATATTTCAAGTTAATAATTATGAACCGGACGCCTGACAAGATGGTAGCCCGTAGCCTTCGTAGCTTGCTGCCTCAAACATTTTGCACTTACATAGTTTGTGGCCGCGGTAAATGGGCTAAAGTACTCTCAACGGACCAAATTTAGCCACAATTTACCACTAGAATTACTATACTGCATCCCTGGACCCTTACTAGTGGTGTTTGTGAAACAAATTCTCGAATAGTAGGCACTTGAGACTCGTATACTCTGGCCATTTAAAGTTGAATACGAAGCTTTGACTAATTTAGTCACATTTATGAAGATTTTTCTCAAAAAACATTTGATTTAATAAAAAGGCGTGGTGGTCTAGTGACGAGTATCCGGTAATAGGAGACCATTGATCGATTCCCGTCTAGACAGATTCGTACCAATGAGTTTTTCGGAATTTGCGTACGATTTGTAACACCACTGGCTGACCTGAAAACTGCATGCTGCAAAAATTGATATTATAAGCGGCGGGCTCACTATCCGTGACACTGGACACAGTGTCGGTACTACTAGTGAAACTTTGATGTTCTTAGATTTTTTTTATACCCAAAATCAACACAATTATGAAAAATTACAATAAGTCGTTATGTACAAACCGAGCTTAACTCTTAAAGAGTTTAAAAATGTTCGGAGTTTTCAGAACATCTCTGAACCCCCTCGAGAAATATAGACGTGAGCATTATGCATATGCAAGTTTTAGGTTTCGTAAGTCATGCATGAATTATTCTTGCATATTTCTGGATGCCTAATAATGGTAGATAATTATAAAAGCTTATTTTTATTTAATGGACTACAATATCACCAAACAAATAGGTAGCTGAAGGAAAAACATCGTGATGAAACCTGCGTGCTTCAATTTCGAGGCATGTATTGTACCCACTGTCCATTACAAAGTGGCGACGGGTTCACTCCCCGTCACACTGGACAGAGTTTCGGTACTACTGAAATGTGGATGTTTTCAGAATATGTCTGACAACCCCTTGGGGAATATAGTCGTGAGCATATGCTATGCTATGCTAAATAGGTAGCTTAATAGCTGCAGGTACTCATTTAGTCCTATCAATATAGGCGTTTAACTTCAAAGTTAGCTTTAATAAACTGTATTAACTTACTAACATAAATAGTTGGAAATGAAGTTACTCGTAAGTGTTTATTTCACCGGTAGTGCGATATTACCTGAAACAAAACAATGAAAATAAATAAATAAACATTTTATAAACCTCGTCAAGGTCACCTGTATTAATTCTCGATTCTGGATTCGACATTGTTTCACATCCTCTTTTATTATGATATCTACCTATTCAAACTAATGGTAGGGGTTCAAAATACACAATATTCCGCAGCGCTTCGGATAGAGTGTTGTGTTTACGTTGAAACTTGTTCTAGACAGAACATATTTGCTCCTCCAATTGGTGTAGCCGAAATCTTGTTTGGGTATACTTAGCTTTAATTATTGTTGGATTAAATTTATAGGTAAATTTTGCAAACAGGTAGGTATAGTTTAAAACTACGTGCTCGTTAGATTCGTGTTTAATAGCTTTGAGTAAGGTAGAGGTAGCAGGATTCCTAGGTTATGTAATTATAATTAAAGTTAGTACATTACGCTTCAAACTAAAACCCAGTTAATTGAATAAAAGCCTATAAACGACCCTGTCTCTTCAATATCAGGACTACCTTTATTGAGAGTTTCAATCCTGTTATAATTATCGTGTAATGTTTTTCAATTCTAAACAATGTCCGTCACTGGTCTGTGTAAGTAATCAACTTTTCTCGTTTGATTTACACTGTGCTGATTTGACCAATGGTAACCTTTCATCTTTATTATCTTCAGCATGTATGAAAATATACAGGGTCCTTCTTAATATGCTGACACTTTTAAGGGGATGATCAGACCATCAAACTGAACAACTTTTTCAATGGCACCAACATCGATATCCCGAAAAAAAAAACAGCTGTTCCATACAAAACGGCAAACTTACTTGAGCCAAACGTATTGGACAGCTGTTATTTTTTTTCGCGATTTCTATGTTGGTCCCATAGAGAAAGTTGTTCTGTTTGATGGTCTGATCATACCCTTAAAAAAGTGTCAGTATATTAAGAAGGACCCTGTATACGTAATGAAGGGTAGAGGCCTCCTCACATGAACTAGGATGAGAGCGGGTGAGGGCCATACTCCACCGTGTAGGCTCAGTTAACCTTTGGTGTGATACTACTATTTGAAGGGTTTGGACGAATTTCTATTGTAGTAAGATATTGAAGTAAGTCGTTTGGCAGGTCTTTTCACAGGCAGTCATCTCGTTCGGATGTTATTGGACTTGCCACGTGGCCGCCAATTTCGATCCTCAAAATGTGTTCTTGATCATAAAATAAACCTTGAGATTACAATAATAAACTATATGAAGCAACCGACCATTAAAAAGTAAGTAAGTTAAAGCCCAGTTAGAATCCCACTGCAGGTTAAAGGCCTCCTCTCACGAATAAGGGTGAGAGGGAGTGGGCCATACTCCACCAGGCGGGCCCAGTGCGTGTTGGTGGAGGCAAGTTAGTGGTCAACTTTCTGTCAGAGAATTTTCAAGCCGCCTTATTAGGCCTCTGACCTTGTTTAACGAATAGTTACAACGTCATCTGACGGAACTATCTGAGACCAACTGCTTAACGTGCCTTCCTAAGCACGGAAACGTTCGAGATGAAATACCACTAAACGTTCACCCATCCAAAGACTGACCGGACCTAACATTGCTTAAATTTGGTGATCGTTTCCAATACCGAAGCTCCACTACGCCAACGAGCGCTTCACCTGCCATTATTCATAAATTATAAATAAAGTAAGGTAGGTAAGTAGTTAGGAAAACATCGTGAGGAAACCTGCATGCTTCAATTTCGAGGCATGTATTGTACCACTGACCATTATGTGGCGACGGGCTCACCCCCCGTCACACTGGACAGAGTTTCGGTACTACTGGTGAAACGTGGATGTTCTGAGGTTTCAGAATATCGCTGACTACCCCCTCGGGGAATATAGTCGTGAGCACATGCATGCATACATGCATGTATAAATAAAGTTATTTTGGAGTAAAACTTTTTGGACTACTACATAACTACTTAAGCATGAATATAGAGCTTTAATGACTTAGGTAGCAGTACATGAAATATGTCTTCGGTGTTCGCGATTTCACCAAAGATATTAAACTTCACAAACTTGCTTCTGATACATGTTTTATTACTTCGAAATGTGTTAATAAGTATTACTTTCCTAAGTTGGTTTGATAAGACTATTACAAGTATCGTGTTTTTCCTTCCATAAAATCTAACATCAAAGAGACTTGGTTTTTGCTTGATACTGCCGCCGTCTGATTGTAGCGTATTGGCAATGCCAGCTAAAGTTAAATTCGATTTTCCAAGCAAATACAATCAGGATATTTTTAAAATAAGAAGCTAATAGGTGCTATAATTCATTTCAAATAAGGGCGACAAGATTTTCCAATTCCTATATAGCTTTCTGGCCAATTCTCATTTGCAAATATAATTTATTTATCAGAAAGGTATACTAGTCGACATATTTTGGATGTTACTAAAGCTGTTTTAAGAATAAGCGAGAGAAAGTGTTATAATCTCTGTTTCTGGAATTCTACATAACATAACATATACTTTATTCCAAATAAGGACGCCGAGATTTTCCGTTTCCTCTTTAGATTTCTGGCCAATTCTGATTACCAAATGTTATTAATTTATTGGATACATGTACTATCCGGCATATCTTGGAAGGTACAAATGCTGTTCTAAGAATAAGTGAGAGGATGTGTTTCAAATCTCTGTTTCTGTAATTCAAAATAGTCTTAAAATTTGGTTGCTATTTGAAATGGAGTATAGGTAGCAAGCTTTTTCTGGGTGAGCGCGTTACATCCTCGACTTTATCTACACTTTCCATCAGGTGAGGTGATGCTAATTGCAAGCCTATTTCTTGAGAAATAAGTAACGAGCAGGTACGTTATTGTTAGTGTCCGACCGAAGCTTTGGCGATGGCCACCTTCGGCCAAAAACAGGACCTCCACGCATTCGGCTTCGGCCAATATCAGCCGAAGTTTTAGCCGAAACCGAAGCTTTGGATTCAGATTATGATTTTTTTTTTTAGAATGAGAAACGTTAAGACAAGGGTATTTTCACATTTTATAAAATTCAATGACGCTCGTGATATGACTTACCCAGTTACTATATTCCATATAACATTATTATATTTTCTTGCCGACTATTAAATTGTCTGATTATTGAAATAAATGAATTAAGAGTTTTTATTTTATGCAAAATCAAGTCCCTATTGCCTAAAAAAAGTAATATAAAGTCAAAGGCGTTATAGAATTTGATGCATGAAAGTATCATGGAAGCTAATAGACAGATCTTTAAAAACATAGACAAAGTAAACGCCTGTACGCAAACAACCTTTAGCACGCAATACACAAAGTCTATGTAATCCAACGAAGGAAAGCGCAAACAGACAGACGAACAAACAAAGGTGACGGCCAGACAGCACTATTACCAAATACACTAGCACAGTGCATAAAACATTATAGTGAGGAAGCTGCTACGAAGTCATCAATTATGTCGACGAGACGGCAATCTGTTGGATAAAGCGCTGTCAATGGCTTGGTAGTGAGGTAGGTACCCCATGCACCTGTCGCGACTGCTGAGTTTCACTACTGTATTGATACATAAACTGCTACATTAGTCAAGAAAACACGCGATCAAGATTAAGTATTTTAACTCCGGTCAATGGTGATAAACGTCCGCTCTTTTTGTTTGGCGATTGGATAGAACAACAAAAACAAGTCAAATAAAACCAGTCAAGTGCGAGTCAGGCTACTCTCGCACCGAGGGTTCCGTACCACACCACCATACAACAAAATAAGTAAACATTTTTTTTTCCTTGACCTTTAACACGAGACCGACTCAAACTTGGCCGGTTTTTATTATTTTTTGCTATACTGTAGAGTTTGCTCTATAATCACACCAAGTTTGACGCTTGTATGTATTACTGTTTTTACGATAGAGCGAGAAGAAAAAACTTTGATATAAACTAGTTTCTTGTATTTTATTATTTGTTAACAAATTCGATTACGTTTCAAAAGTTACAGCCCTTAATAGGTAGGACGGACGGACGGACGGATGGACGGACGGACAACGTAGGTTTAGTAATAGGGTCCCGTTTTCACCCTTTGGGTACAAAACCCTAAAAACCACTCGAATAAAAGGAGCTACCAGAGCAATGCTAGGTCGACCGAGTACATACTGTTTATTTCATATTATTCTATGATAACATGACATTTTATGACAACGATACACAAAAGTAAACTTTATTTTTATGATGCTCTAAACTTTAAAGTCCAAGTTGTAAAATAAGGCCACAACAAGAGTCATAGACACCGACGCCTTTATGCTAAACAGCTAACGGTGCGCTATCGACATTCATAGCGCACGTCTGATGGGATGACACCTTTATGACCGTGTTCGCAATCCGACTGGATTCCTACTATTTTGTAGCAACTCTGTTGTCCAGTGTTGCTAGTTTTGAAGCCAATTAGTTTCATGCCTGTTTCTGTAGACGCACAACTGATTCGTACACGTCAACAATGTTTTAGTCTTCTACTCTTTGACTATTTATATGTGGACTGGTTACGCGTGTAATTCTACTAACAAACATTTCTGCCACTTTTTGCGGGGGGCGAGGTAACATGAAATCCGCAACTTTGGATTTTATTCCCCATAACTTTAGATTCTAATTTTGAATGTTAAAAATCATGAAAAGCAGTCTCGTGTGAACCCCAAACGTTCTAAGTTCGAAGTTATTATTTCGCAATTATAGGCTGTCTCGTTTAGTGATAAGGTGTAAAATTGAATGTAAATGCACAAGATCAATTGTGCTTATACCGTCGCAAGGCTAGTCCTTATAATAATTAGTCAAAGCTTCTACTTTATTTACAATTTTTTTTGTAAAAATAGTACTTAATAATTCTGTTTTTCGGTTTGGACTCGTGAAATGAAATAAATACAAGGTGTAACAAAAATACAAATAACAATTTATAGGGATAGGGAAATTGATAAACTTTCACAATGGGACCAATATCGAAATCGCGAAAAAAGATCGGATGTTCCATATTAAGGCCACTAGTGCGCGTAGTCGGTCGATCAAACGAAGACTGTTCCGTAATTCGTTCTCTTTTTTGCGTTTTCGTTCTCTTTTTATTCGGACACTTTTGAGCGCGGCCCTCCGTCCAGTAGTGGTAAGTCAATGGATTTTGTATAATTCTTCCAATAAGCAGTAACGTTGACCTTTTATGCTAAGCGAGTAACGGTGTGCCATGAGCAAGTGTGACGCAAGTTGCTGTGATAAGATGACACCCGTCAAACACCCGCTTTACGATCGTACACGCAATGTTACTGCCGTCTATTTGATTGTGGGACTGGTTTTGACATTGCAAGTTTATTGGCTATGTGCGAAGTGGTGACGTGAACTGACAAATCGATCACAGCGCCCGGGGTGACCGAAATGTGTACTTTTGTTGGTCAAGCTGTGTAAAATATGCTTGAATCTATGCAAATCCACACACTAACTCGACACGAAATCTCTAAAACTTAAAATTTGGCATGGAAGTTTCTATTGGCATCTAGGTGCTCACTAAAAAGGGTTTTTTGAAATGTTATCTCCAAAGGTGAGAAAACCGGGATAAAAGTTTGTACGGAAATTAGCACTGCAAACGTCGTGGATTCTAGTAAATAGGTATATTAAAATTTTTAATATCTAGAATGTTGCTAATTTCTTTACATTATTTTTAGAAATTCTAGAAATAATCCACGGCGGTCCGACACCGCTAGGGGCGCTAGTATCGTGTACATAGCCAATAATTGATGTGTTAAAGGTATTGATTGTATTTTAAAGAGTAAGTAACATTTGCGACCTTAGTAGATCCGTAGGTACGGTTTTATGTAGGTTTATTTAAATTGGATGAGCTAAATCTCGTTCGAGGGCCGCGGGTTCGAATGATGGCCCGATAGCACAGTCGGGAGTGAACATGCCTGCTGTGCGAGGGTCGCGGTTTCGAATCCCGTAAGGTACAAATATTTGTAGGATGAATATGAATATTTGTACCCTTAGTATATGAATGTTTGTATCTATATAATACTAGCAGCCCGTCCCGGCTTCGCACGGGGTAGACAAATAAATTTTAAGACTCATTTTTCTACACCTTCGGTTACATTGTTCAAATTTGACCAAAGATCCCTAATTTTTTTCAAAATGAAATGTAGCCTATGTCAAATTGGAAGAATGTAGCAATCTATTGGTGAAAGAATTTTTTAAATCGGCCCAGTACTTTTTGAGCCTATTCATTACAAACATACAAACATACAAAAATAGGTACAAATCTTTCCTCTTTATAATATTAGTGTAGATGTATTCTGTATCGTTGTCTAGTCATCATAATACAAGTCCAGGCTAGATTCTGGTACTTTAAATGTGACTATATAATTTGTGTGACAATACCCAAATTATTTATTTATTATTATGATAGTTAAATAATTTTTATTTTTTATTTTAGGTTAAGTATTACCTAACCTATTTCTAATGTGTAGGTATGTGAAGTCTACCAATCCGCATTGGGTACGCGTGATGGCCTAACGCCCACGATTGATATCCTCAGGGAGGTTAGTCCTGTGCCCTGCTGTGGATCGGAACGTAGGTAAAATAGGCTGATGATGACGATTACCTAACCACATTACTCTCAGACTCCTACTTGTATAAAGATGTTTTTGTTTGCATCAGAAGTTCAATATAATTGGTGTAGGTAGGAGTAGAGTCAACAACTCTACATTTCTTGACCGATTATAAAAAGAAAAATAAATATAAAACGCCTTGCGTTTAGCACCAGATTCAAAAATTTGCGCACTTTCAAGCTAAGATCATAACCACTGGTTCCATAGCCCAGACGTTAGACACCTTCTATTCAAATTTCTATTGCGTACTAGACGTACCTATCTTACAAACTACATAAGATTTTCAAAGTACAACCAGTGGATATGTATCCATGTGGTTTCAAAATCATCATGAACATTCCAATTAACTCTGGCCTCTTACGAGTAAAGATGAGAGGGAAACGAAAGATTTATTGCCTGCAAATACAGTCGCATGACTCCGCCTCCAACACACTAGGATCCCAAGATCCCAACACCGGAATGTGAACCGGAATTGCCGGTACATTTCCTGCCGTACGGCACAATTTAGTTACGGAGCAGCGTCGTCCATCCGGACCACATGACCATTGCCGATCTGTACACTAATCTAGTTGGATATCTACTCGTAACTATAAGAGCAAAGTGCCATGTAACCTGATGTTTCCGTGTTAACTTTAATGCTGAATTTGAAAAATGTTTCGACACCTGTTGGAAATCACATTGTGAATGGTAGATGTGTTATAGGCTTATTATTAATATCAGGCTCTTCATATTTATTAATCATAAGCCCGATAGTAAATAAATAAGAAATTATTATCTAGTCGATTTTCTCATAAATCCAGTGTTGACCAAAAGCTTAGAATTCGTTAGTTTTCTGAAAAATTGTTTCTCTGAATACCTAATTTAATTGAATCTAAATTTTTAACTATTCGGGTATAATAGTGGGTATTAAAGTTTATTATAATGCGAAAGTCCCAATTTGGTCATTAGTTTACGTAAATTGAATTATCTATTTCGTTTATTAGTTACATAAAAACACTAGTTCTAATATCCAATGTGGTCCTATTCCACATTAATGACCAGGACCGGAGCTTAATTTGGAATTGGATATTATAAATGTTTCCATTTCAAATTGACCGCAAAATGTTCTTTATTACAACCTTGACTGTGCTTTGACTAAATATAGTCTAGTCAATTCACATTTACTTTTAAAGCGATCACTGATTCATCGCTTGGTATTTTCCAAACTAGTTTCATATACCAGGTGTTAGTAACTGCACACAGAAAAAATATTATGCAGATTAAAGAATAAAATTCTTAAATTACTTATACATTTTCATTATTCGTTCTAATAGATTTTCTTTGATTTTTCGAGTTATAAGAAATGAATTGTTTTTTATAATCGAGATTTTATACTATACGGTCACAATAATAATATATTCTTCTTAATATGCTGACGGTTTTAAGGGGATAGTCAAACCATGAAACAGTACAACTTTCTCTGTGGAACCAACATTGAAATCGTGAAACAAAAATCTGCTGTTCCATATAAAACTGCAAAACTACTCGACCCAAATACAGGGTGTGATAGCCTAGTAAATACTGAAACGGTGAACTCAGACCATCAAACTGAACAACTTTCACTATGGAGCCTACCTCAGGAAACGCGGTAAAAAAAATCAGCAGTCCCATACAAAACTGTTGTACGTACCCGACTCAAATGTCATACATTGGGTAGGCTCCATAGTGAAAGTTGTTCAGTTTGATGGTCTGATTTCACCGTTTCAGTATTTGCTAGGCTGTCACTTACCTACACTCTTTATCATCATCAGACCATCATCGTCCACTGCTGAACATAGGCCTCTCCCAAGGCGCGCCACAAAACTCTGTCCTCGGCCTTCCTCATCCAATCACTCCCCGCTACTTTTTTTAGGTCGTCTGTCCAGCGGGCAGCAGGGACATCCTGTATATGGGATAGCTAATTTTTTTCTATTTTATGGAGGTCCGAAACTTATTACCAGGTACCAACTTCCAGTCATATTCCAGCTCATGCCAGGAACCAATAAGGGTGGCCGTAAACGAATACATCATAAAGAACATTTTTAAAATAATCAATCAATTATTTGATAGATACAATCTAAACATGGTTCACTTCTAGCATTAGGTATTTTAAGCGTCGATAAAATAATAACGTGTCAAATGGTAATTATTAAAATCATGTCATTTTCGTTTAAATAAAAACCGGCTAAGAGCGTGTCGGACTCGCCCATGGTAGGGTTCCGTAGCCATTGTATAAGTCAAATATTTTAAATTTTGAGTGCAGTTATCTCGAGACAGAAGCGTTATAGCGATTTAGTATCTAAAAAAAGGGGAGGTGCGGAGTACTCGAAACCGACGGGCATGTATGAAGAGATGTATGGATGTGAATGAGGCAAAAGAGGTATGTAAGGATCGTAGTATATGGCGCGCTCTGGTCTCTGCCTACCCCACTGGGAAAGAGGCGTGACGTTATAGATAGATAGGAAGTTTTGTTTCATTGGACATGACCTATCTAAAGAAAAACTCACTCGATTTAGTAAAAGAAACAACTTTTTTCCAACCCCCATTTCGTTGCATTGGGGGGTCGAAAAAATGTTTTTTCTACATAACTACTCCATCTCTGTTTTTCTGGTTACTGGTTCTGTCTTTATGTCAAATTAAGATTCAATAGGTGAACAATGAAAGTGAAAAATGAACAAGTTAATGAGGCAAGGTTTGTTCCTTGTTTGACTGCGGAACCCTAAAAATCTACATTTCAAACCATTTTATAGAACCCACAAATTGGTTTATCGGTAGTATCAGAGACCGTATTAACCATTTTCCATCGTCACTATCACGAACATGAATAGATCATGTTAACTGTCACATGTGCAAGTCGCACGCTACCAGTTTATTTATGCATTTCAAAATGGAACACATTACTAAATTACACCCCTTATAAGACATTGTTTGTGAAGATATTTACAAAAAAAGATTAGGATATGGTTTTTAAATGTCCCCGACTCCAAATCAAACTTTTTTTTAGAATGTTGGTCCATCTGTTTGTGTGTTTTTATGTGCGAGCATCACGCGAAATCTACTAAACCGATTTTGATGAAACTTTTTTTGTTTGATAGCTTATGATCTGACTTAAAATCTGGTGTATAATTTGTGCTGAGGAAGTCGCGGGTAACTCTAGTAATTAATAAACGAAATGAGTCTTACAGAAGAGATTTATTAGATCCAATATGAGCGGAAAAACGGGAGTCCGAAGAGAACATACCACGATCAAGAAAATATTGATCTCCGGAAAAGGAACTGCGTTGCACCCCCAACCGAAGGAAGAGCATGAAGAGATATTATTATTATTATTTGGGGCTTGGGGCCTTGACAGAATTACACCTGTGCTACTTAGACAGTCGCTGGTCCTTTGTGAACGCCCTTTTTAAAGTTCCTTAACAATCCCTACTGCAGCCAGAAATCGAAGTAGGTTTTTGATCGGGACGGTTTGTATCTCATCTGCACGTCTAGCATGATTTCTCTACTTGCGCGCGACTTGGCTTTTTCCCATACTACAAGTCGCGGCAAGCGCGGCTTTCGCTCTCCGAAAAGCGCGGGAACAGGTTATTTTCCATGCAGCGAAGGCGCGCCGCGCGCGTGTAGAGAAATCATGCTAGACGTACTGGTGTCAAAGCCTGTCTACCTAGATGAGAACTGCGTTTGTACATCAGGGGGCCACAGTCACATAGAAGTTGCAGAGCAGTTTCCATCTCCTCCTTGCAGAATCTGCAGCCGGTCATGTGCTAGTTTAATTTGCAGATATGGATGAAGATGAAGAGATATGGATGTGAAGATGCGAAAAGTAGTCAGATTTGTAGGTCTCTGCCTAACAACGTGTAATAATGGCATGGCCATGTGTAGTGGACTTTTCTATAAAATACTATCACTACAAAAAGTTAGGTAATTTAGAAACCAGAATAAAAATTGTTACGCAGGTATTAAAGTTCAGTTTAACATAACTAACTATTAGAAAATAGTTTGACGGCCAAGATGTCGTTCATAATCATCATCATCATTAGCCTATGGGCGTTATAAAGGGTGTAACAAAACCCCCTTATAATACTTAAGGGTGTTTTGATGCACCCTGTAGAGATCACGACGTGTGTAAAATGCGGATTGGTGGACTACATATACGGATTAGAATGTCTTCTTTAGCGTAAGCAAATTCCCTTAAGATACATGGCATATTGTACGTGCGAATTTGAACCCGGACCCGCTACCGACACTGTCGTAAAATGTCTTTCAACCTGAAACGTTTCGTTCTTTACATCAAATTTTGCTAATTTCGAGAAATGAAAACAAGACAAATATCTTGTCTAATTGAAAACAAATAATGTGTACCTATGTTATTTTATGGAGAGGCAGTTTGTTTATTTATCTAATAATTATATTAATTAGGTACTATACGAGTGTACTGTGCAGTGCGATTATTCATTTCTATTATATAGGGTCCAACTTAATATGCTGACACTTTTTTTAGGGGATGCGAGCCTACCTCAGGAAACGCGAAAAAAAATCGAAAGTTCACCGTTTCAGTATTTGCTAGGCTGTCTCTTACACCCTGTATAGCCCCAACATCGAAATCGCGAAAAAAAAAAACTGTTATCCCATACAAAACTGCAAACCTACTTGAGCCAAATGTATGGGACAGCTGTTTTTTTCGCGATTTCGATGTTGATGCCATCGATTAAGTTGTTCAATTTGACGGTCTGATCATCTCCTTAAAAAAGTATCAGCATATTAAAGACACTGTATTATTATGTCTTCTTCTCATGTAAGTAACTATTTGTCCACGCAAATAGGGTCCAGTGTGTGGTTTTGAGTTAAGGTTAGATATGACATCTAGATCAGTCACAACGTTGGACCCCAACCGTCGGAACGTTAAAAAAGGTGGGTTACAATGCCAACAACTTGACCTTTTTTGTCTTTAATTGAAAATAAAATAAGTGTCTTTAAACCTAAAACAATCTCGCAACTTGTACACGAATATTACAAAACCAACAGACGTCAAGGCAAACCACAGTATCTTCACAGACACTTATGAGTTCCAAAACTTTCAAGTTTACTATTTGAGGTCGAACTAACAGTCAGCGTGGCATATTAGACTCGATATTACTTCTGAGTTCAACCAAAACTATGATAATCTATTACAAACTAGTCTCAACCTCGGTTTTGCATGTTGATAACTGAGGTTGGTTTAAGCTTTTTGCTTGATTCGCTCGTTAATCAAATTGGTATTAATGACATCACATAATTTATGTGATCTACCTTATTGACCATACCTTATAGCAAAATCCGAAAACGTCTAATTAAAGTGTACATCAGAAGTATTGCACTGTACAGTAGCTGCCGAGATTGCGGAGTGGAGGAAAAAACGATGGAACATATTCTGTGTGACTATGATGTCTTGGTGACTAAACATAAATATGCCTCCTATGATGATGGTTATCCAAAACCAGGAGATTACAGGTTTTTTCCCCTGAACGGTATTGCCTCCCTCATTTACCACATTTTTGAAGGGTGAAGAAATAGATACCTATGTATTGGTCATGACAAAAGATCCCATTGGGTCAAACTCAAACTCAAAATGTTTTATTCAAAATAATATCACATGGATAGCTTTCAGACGTCATTTTTGACTCTACCATCGCGTCGGAAGGTGTTCCGTTGTAGAGAAGATGCTGTCAGAAACTTTACAACACAAATCTTTAAAAAAAAAAAAAAGTACACAATTACAAAATACAATATTGAATTACATAGTGTAACATTGTCAAGACCAGACATTTTGGTCATTCATATAATCATCGAGTTTATAGTAGCCTTTTTTACTTGCTTCACATGGGACTTAAAATTTTTGTCTGGCAAGTTTAGAATATCCTCTGGTATCTTATTATAATAGCGGTCGAATTGTTTCTGGCATGCCAGCCCCCATAATAAGATGAAATAGTAACCCTACTATTCTAGATAAATGAAATAATAATTTATATTGTAAAACCCAAAACAATCCCACACATGTTGGCTTATTCAAAATTCACACTGTCCTACTTATAAGTTCTAAGACTATACACTATACGTAGGATGTGTAAGATACGAGCTGACATTTGAGGTCAATGCTATGCATACAACTCAGATTTAATAAACAAATGCATTCTGTGATGCCTACAATTAAATGGTATTGCGCCTACAACACAACATAATACAACATTACATTGTATTATACACCAACAACAGACAAACAATTTACAACTGGTAAGAGATAGGTTACAAAAGAAGGTATTAGGAAGATGTTAAAATTTTGAATACTGTAAGACACTTGCAGTCATCATTAGATAATAATTTATGTTGTAACAGTTATTAAGAAGTGTTTTCGTAGAGTTCCTGGCCGGTACTACAGCGATTACGATAACATTTTTCGACGCGGGCCCGGTATAAGCTTAAAAAAAAATTTGAGATATTTACTAAGTGGGCTTCAAGTTCCAATATTGAATAAATTATTTTGACCTTCACTTTTGACTTTGACATAAAGGGTCCTTCTTAATATGCTGACGGTTTTTACGGGGAAGATCAACAACAAAATCGCGAAAAAAAATCATCTGTTCCATACATTTGGGACGATTAAGTTTGCAGTTTTGTTTGAAACAGCTTTTTTTTTGGATGAGAAGGGCCCTACATAAATTGCATTGTACCTACGCTAACTAAATTGTTACACTTGCCTACCTGGTTAGTTCACTGAAGTAACAAATGGTAAAAATTTACTGCGACAGTAGTTTGATAAGCTTCTCTAGATAACAATAATTACATTATTATGTAAATTAACAGACTGCGACAGACTAAAACATCATTTATCACATAACACAAACTCATTACCATAACAGTTAACAATTATACTTAGGTATCGAGGAGCTTCACTATGCTATAAGCCTCACCACAACAATATGACCCCCCTTGACCTACTAAAGTCTTGAACGATATCACACTGCACATGTTTACGTTAAGGCGACAATAGGTATAGCAGGTGTGCATGACACCCAATATTGCCATTGTTATTCTGAAAATAAATCAAATCAGTTTAAGGGCCTATGTCGAAAAATAATTGAAGCGAAATGGGCGTGGCTTAGCGCAGCAAGCGCCCCGCGCCCCGCTACCGAACATCGTCGCGCACTAGCCCGCGAAAATCAAATCACTCAAAATGCGTAGAAGACGCTTCGCTGTTAATATATTATTAGTACCTTTTGTCGTATGAAAAAACACAATATATTATAATTAAGTATCGTTCTATTTATCCTCCTTGATCAATTATTAATTTGTTACAGGATCAATTACGGACAACCAATTTATAGATAGAAACAATACCTAACTAACGATACTCTTTAATTGATTTCACTTAAAAAACTTAAAACTCATTAATATCATACCGAAAATCACTGTACCTATCTAGAAGGAAAAAAACTATCATTACAGGATTTTGTTTTACTTTATAGTACGAGAGCTACCTGTTGGTCTTCGGTTCGGTTCTTGGTTAGGCTTTACGTCTTTAGGTCCCGTAATCAAATCAATTCAACTTCTTATTTTGTACTTGTAATTGATATAATACAAGTCAAAACATTCTATGGTCAAAACATACCGACTATCTAGATGAAACCTGGAAGTTATTTTACGCCGTCAACAAAAATGTAAGAAGAACGTGAAAAAATAAGTTTCGTAATACTGCAATAATCTCAGTTATTCTCGATACCACAAGAACTTTCAGGTTGAGAAGTTGTATAACACTCATAAACCTATTTTAAAATCCATAGGTAATTCTAAAATACCTCGCATCCCTCAGATGCATGGCATAGCATTGAAGGATGAGGATGATGCAGGATATTATAACAGGTTATGAATGAATTTTAAAATGGTAAATCAACATTTATTTACAAAATCACTAATAATATTTATCTTACGACCTAAAATCAACATTTATTTACATTAGTACATTACGATAAGTGTGACTTAAGTAGTTCATTATTGCACAGCGTGAAGTTAGCACCCGAGCACAAGCAAGGGTGCTAAACGTATATGCAGGTTTAGGTCACAGAGTGCTGGAAAATTATTTACAACTTATTACCTTTTCTTTTCTCTCATACTTCTGGTATGTTCCTGCATACGTTTCAAATTTAATGTTTTGTTCCGTTTTGTTTTTCATTATCACTGTTTCTCCTAGTACCCCAGGAAAATTAGGTGAAAAAAAGGGTCAACCTCGGATTGAGAGATAATAAGCTACAAACTTCTTTAAATCATCGTTATGACATCCTATACGTTAGGTCAAATGTCACATAAAATCTCGTTTATGCAGGTCAAAAGATTCAAGGTAAAATGTCAAAAAACAGGTCTTTAGGAAATATCTTCTTTTCTATGCTCTAAATAACCTTTGAAGTTTTAAAAAAAATTGTAGAACTTTAAATTTTCTTCAAATTTGGTCATTTATAATATTTAATATAGTTAACCGTTCTTGAGATAGATAGGTAGAACGCAAAGAGTTGTAACTCCCATAACGGTTTGCTCCCATAGTAAAATGATACTTTTCCTTACACCCTGTATAATATTATTTGGCGTTATTAATGAAAATACATAATTTCAATAACTATACACGAAAGAAGATGATGAAGAATTATTTCGAGTTTGAATCAATCGGGATAGAAAAACGAGTACAGAATAGTGACCCTGAGCAGCGCGCATTGAAGATATTGAATGAAACCAGTCACCGCCTGCCCGACAGACGCTTCAAAACAATACTTATATGGAAAGAAGACGACATGAAGATTCCGAACAACTACAAAAACTCACTCAAACGGCTGCACAACCTAGAGAAGAAACTAGACCGAGATGAAGACCTGAAAAAGAAATATGAAGAAAGAATGCAAACCCTCTTCACTTTGGGCTACGCCGAGGAAGCTACCACACCGCCGGTGCCAAATAAAACATGGTACCTATCCCACTTCGCGGTCATTAACCCCGCGAAACCGAAGATAAGAGTAGTACACAACGCCACAGCGAAGACAGCCGGACGCAGCCTGAACGATATGCTACTCTGCGGTCCAGACTTGCTGCAATCTCTGCCGGGAGTTGTAATGCGATTTCGTCAACACCAACACGCCGTGTCAGCTGACATAAAGGAATTAATGTTTATGCAAATATAAGTTCAAGAGGACGACAGAGAGGCACTACGATTTCTATAGCGGGGCGACGAGAGAGGGAACCAGCGACCGCGAGAGTACCGCATGACTTCAGTTATCTTCGGCGCGATGTCATCACCATGCACCGCGCTATACGTGAAGAATAGAAATGCTTCAGACTTCAAAGGAAAGTATCCTGCAGCCGCGCGAGCCATTGAAAAGAACCACTACATGGACGACTACATAACAAGTTTTCCGACCGAAAAAGAAGCCAAAGAAGTATCGAAATCAGTCGACTACATTCATCGGCAAGCCGGCTTCGAGCTAGGCGGATGGGTGTCCAATACAAATTCAGTAGTACAGCAGTTTTTCGCCAACTCGGGCGGCGCCACGGTCTCTATCGGCGGGAGCGAGGTCCGATGGTACAACGGGCCGAGCTTCCTACGAAACCACGAACGAGAATGGCCACAAGAGACGAAGACAGAAGCACCGAAGACAGGAGAAGAGAGGGGACTTGTCACGTCACCCACCAGCGACCTGACCACGCTCACCTACCTCGAATCGAGCGATTTTCGTCGTTCCCACTTTTGCTACGAGCTATGGTGCGCATGCTACAGTTCGTCAATTTATGTCGAAAGAAGAAAAATGAAACAGTATTGGCTACGAAGCGCAAAGGAACGAAAGAAAACAACAAAAACGACTCTGATTCAAAGATTGATAAGAAAACACGCAAGAACGAGACACCGTACGTGAAGAAATGAGATAGCAACACCATCGGTATCGAAACGCACTATCTCATTCGCGCTGAGAAACTATGGTGGAAACCTGTACAAGAAGATTGTCTTTCCGAAGATTTACGTCGAGTAAGGAGCGGCGCGGCGCCTCAGCCGGGAGACAAGCTGTCGGCGCTATCAGTGGTCGTCGGCGAAGATGGCTCAAAGGAAGAATCCACGTAGCACCTGACATCGTTGAAGACACTGCGAGCCCGACCGTACTCGACGGGAAACACTACTTCACGCGACTGTACATACAACACGTACACGAGCGACTACATGGCGGTATCGAAACCGTCGTGAATGAGCTACAGCAGCGACTATGGGTACTGAAGATACGACCGACGGTGCATGAACGTCATCAAACACTGTCAACTATGCAAGATACGAAGAGCGAAGCCTACGTCTCCGGCGACCGGCGACCTGAGGAGGTTCGTGGCACGAAGAGCAGTGCCTAAGGAGCTATGGAGTGACAACGCGACGTGCTTCAAGGCTGCGGAGAAGGAGCTCGCCAAGGCCGCGCTGGCGGTGGTCAGCGAGGAGGCGACGGCGCGGCGCATCACCTGCCGCTACGTACCCCCGGCCTCCCCCTTCATGGACAGCGCGTGGGAGCGCATGGTACGCACCGTGAAGGAGGCACTGCGCGTCAAACTCCACGAGCAGTACCCTAGCGACGAGACACTGCTCACCCTGCTCGCCGAGGCGGAGAACACCGTCAACTCCCACCCACTCACACACGTGGCGGTGACCCCAGAAGAACCGGAGGCGCTTACACCCAACCACATCCTGTTGGGACCCAAACGACCTCACCGCGCGCAAGATCAGCGCGCTCAACGATGGCGGACGTCTTCTGGAGCCAGGTCAAAGAGTAACAGCCTCTACTCCAACACCGGCGGGAGCCTCACACGACCAGCGCACGCTATCGGCGACCTGGTACTCGTCTGCGACCCCACCCTGCCCCGCAACACATGGCCGACAGGATGGATCGTCGCGGTCTACCCAGGGCGAGACGGCGAGGTGAGGATCGTGGACGTCGTAACCAGCAACAGGCATGTCCTCCGGAGACCGACCAAGAGGATCGTCGTGCTACAGGTTGGATCGCAGAGCTGCGACGGCGGGAGAAATGTGCACGACAGAACCTGAATTGACTACCTTTGTACATAGTTTTTTACATTACTTTGTTTATTTCGTTTTATATACCCTTTTATACTAGTAGGATAAGTTTAGGTTAAGTGTTCATTTAAATAAATAAAAATTTTCTTATTAGAATTAGGGCTTAGCACATAAGTTATGTAAATAGTTCTAATAAGATTCTTATTTGATTTCTCTAGTGATTTCTACCCCAGATTAGATTAGGTACACTTCCCTAATAAAATTAACGCATAGCACAAGTAAATAAAACAATTAGAATCGAGTTAGAAATTATAAATTCCAATTAGAAGTTATGCCAATAAGCTTCACTACCTCATTAGAAGGGGTAGAATCCTATTAGAAATAATTGTTAGAACGAGACAGAACGCTCCATCTCTGTCAGCGCTTACAGGCGAGCGAGGGGGGCCCCCGGCGTCCGGAACCTGTGTTATGAGGAAGCGGGGGCCGGGGTCATATAAATATTGTACCTTTCCTTTTCGTTCTGCACTCTGTTATGCACCGGCGGATGATGCACCTGCTATTTATAGAATAAGAAAATAAGTATCTTAACTATATAATTATATTGGTTTGTAAGCGTAGAAATTAAGATTGTATGAGAAATAAAGAGATTTATTCAGGGCAAGAGTGCGGGGTAAGGAGGGGTGGTCGCTTGAAAATGATATAAAATGGCGCCAAATCGGCGTAGATTCATTCCGGATCCAGCACTCAAGAAAGAAACAACTTGGAAGAAGAAACTCTCTGCGACCACTCGCCTTCCCTACCCTGCCCTTCAGCCTGGCTCACCATACTGACTACCCATACAATTAAGGGCCACAGAGTTTTCAAACTCTCATACCAGGCAAGATGTTCCGGAGCAATAGAATCCTTCAACTCGGTAAAAATACTGACAACGGTTCATAAATACGTTTATAACCAGATTCCATTATGACAAATAAATTTAATTATTTGAAGAAATTGAAAAACAAGATAGTAAAACCGAAAATTACGACGACTTAAAGATAATAACAGCTAGCTCTTGGTCTATGAAGTCCAAAAAAACTGCTATACATATTTGAGTGAGAAATATACTTAAGAGAAGTTTATTCCGAATGCGTAAATGCGCGCTGTATACAAACGAAGTCTGGTGATATTTTCAATACTAACCAATCAGTAAATGAAAAATTTGCAGAAACAATCTAGAAACTCTAGAATCTCTATGCTTGTATGAAGTCAGATTTTCAATAAAATATACAGTTTTCAATTCAATTCAATTCAATTATACTTTATTGCACACCAAAACAGAACATACATTTGAATACAGATTAATTGAATTTAAGATTTGTATGGAAATCTTTGAGGTATTGTAACTTTAAAACTATACATTTTAACGAAAATCTGACTTCATACAAGCATAGAGATTAGTTTTTAGATTTTTTCTGAAAAATTTCATTGATTTTAATTGGTTAATATTGAAAATATCACCAGACTTCGTTTGTATGGAGCGCGCTCCGAATTATATTCTCTTAAATGTGAAGCTGCTATGGCCTCGAATTTATTTTAGATTGTATTTAATATATTACACTATAATATTTACACGTAAGCTGGATAATTAATCGTAATTCGGAAATTGGGCATGCGAACGCAGGTCTGACGCGGGCAAAGGCCACAGCCGACTGAGGTTTTTAATAGATTGTGATAGCTTATATTACTGCCTGACGCGAGAGAAAGAGATGGGGCGGCGCGCGCGCCTGACTAAATAAAACGACGTAAGCGCCAAAACAAACTTTATTTAGTTGTGATTTTACTATTTATGTAAGTTTATTTCTGCTGCAATCAAAATTTATAAAATATCAATCTCTATTTTTTAAATCAAGTCTCGTGTTTCTATTATTCACCGTTTAGCAGTTCCAAGCGTTTATAGATAAAGACGGAGGCTACTTTGGCTTGTTTTTCTATCGAGAAAATTTGTCTTAATCGTGTTTTGGCGGCAATCAACATTTTAATAATATGTTCAATTTACACATATCCTGAAATCATACTCCTACTGTTAGTACTTCATGATATCTGATGCTTTGAAGAATCCTATTTTTTTCACATATCCTCTTAATAAGTCGATGTATTAAAGAATACAAACATCTGATAAGGACGACAAAATAACGATTTTTATTCAAATTTTAGAACAATTTTTATTTTCCTCATTACTAATATACAGGGTCCTTCTTAATGTGCTGACACTTTTTAAGGGCATGATCAGACCATCAAACTGGACATCTTTCTCTATGGGACCAACATCAAAATCACAAAAAAAAATTGGCTGTCCCACACATTTGGCTCGAGTAGGTTTGCAATTTTGTATGGCGGAGCTGATTTTTTTTTTTTTCGATTTCGATGTTGGTGCCATAAAGTTGTTCAGTTTGATGATCTGATCATCCCCTTAAAAAGTGTCAGCATATTAAGAAGGACCCTGTATAATAATGTTGTTATATAATATAATAATTGTATCAATATAAAACGCTCACAGGCACACACCTAAATTTTTTTAATGATCCTGATTCCCAACCGTAAGCTACAAGGCTATTTATTATGAAAACCAAACAACCACGACACAAACATAATAACATCCATGACCGAACCGGGATTTGAACCCAGGACCTCTGGCAGCACTCCCGCGTCGTAACCATGATGTGATCGGGTCGTCAAATGGTCATTTCAACTATTATATTCTCCGAAAGAATAGCCAAAGATATTTTAAACAGCATATTCAGATCATCATATAGATATATATCATTTTACTAGCAGTACCCAAACTCTGTCTAGCGCAGCGTGACAGGTAATTAGCCAGTCGCATCGGGTCTTTTAATGGACAGTGGGCACAATTATACGGTAATGAAAACCACACAAGCAAATGAATGTCCATAACCTGATGAACAAAGAAACACTGACCGAAAAGACAATACTATAAATAATAATACATAACTGAATTAGTCACTGATCCGAACAGAAGGGCTCGCAAAAATAAAGGCATTCGCGCACAACAACTTTGTGAGATTCATTTTTTGCGTCGCCAACTTCATGACGTGTATTGTTTATAAAGTCAGTAGCACACTGCTTATGAAGTCCCTGGATTTGTTAAAGTACTTATTAATTTTTTTCTTTAATTTTATAACCAGAGACGTTCATTAAAATTCATGGTATTAGTTTTATCTAAATTCATGTTTTTGTTGTGCCACATAACACACAGATATTTATTATTTTCCTGTACTTCCATCTGAAAAAATTTGTGTTAAAATTTACAATAGTGTGCTATTATGCCGTATTAAATAAATTAAAAAATAACCTTTCATTATATTATTGTACTTATTGTTCCCACATAATGTGATGATACTTGATGAACATTATAATTCAGAGGCCAATAACAAAACAGAAGTTCACAAACATTAAATTACCACATTAAAGAAACATCACATCCACTGATGGTTTATTCACGGACTCGTTCCGCTCCAATTTGGTAAACGGCCATCCATGCAATCATCATCATAATAATATTCATTACATGGAACGAATAATAGCATACAATACAATTTGGTGGCCAAATAATTGTACTATTACAGGTAAAATTTTCAACGTTTACAGCTAAATTGATTCGTCCCATTAATCAGGATGGTGAGTTTCATTATACTCACATACAACGCTCCATTTCAGACGACCGGATAAATTGGTACGGAGAAAATTAAAACTTATTGTAGGATGACAATCATGTGTACCTAGATGATAATAATGTTTTGTGTACTTATTAATTGCTGTTAGCTGTTTATATATTTAGAAAGTAAGTAACTACTGATACATACTAACATACCAACGAAGTAAAAGTCAGCGAAAACGAAAACCCTTGTAGTTACCATAGAATATAAAAGTAACATTTTTAGTATGACTAACGAGTTATAAAAAATCATAAATAAAAATATTAAATTTTAAGGGATATTTCACCAATAAGTGAAAAAATATGAATGTCAGAAGACGAGCTTTGAACATACAAGGACTGCGTGGGTTCTTCCTCTCCCACACATCCCTTTGTTTTCTTTAAGAAATTAATTTACCTTGCATTAAGTTCATCAAGCTCTAAATATTGTGTACTCAATGCGAATGGGGAACTAATTAGATGGAAAATTTAAGGTGATGTTTTGGAAACAGGCAAGTTCAAACAAAAACTTTGTATATAATAAATTGTAGATAATCAAAATTGTAGCAGGATAAAATGATGAGCATAATAAGAGCTCGGCAACGAATTGAAAAGAGCAGGTTTAGGATGACTACCATAAATACACTAAAGAAGAAAACAAATATTGCGATATATCTCATTGGACGTCGGAACAAAAAAAAAATAGAAAAAGTCTAAACCAGCTTCAAGCAAGTGAATAACTAGAATGCAGTTACTTAACAATAATTACAATATTGAGGCGTGGGAGCGCACTCGCGTGAATCATTGTTAACTATTATCTGTTGTTGTATACCATCTATCATTATGGCATAATTACTTTCATTTTTGGCGAACAAGAAGATTCATTTCTAAATTTTTGTATCTGAATATTGAAATTGAACTTTCTAAATTCATAGTAAAGTCAAGTCAAATTAAAACTTCCATTAGCTATAATATCATTCAAATGTGTGAAAGTGAAATCAAAAATTACTTTATATTTAAATTCTACGTAGACGTAGAAATTGTAAGTGCAAGAGATTGTACCAATGATGTGATTAATGAAATTACATCAACAGACAACCTCCAAAACGGACCATTTTTGTACTACCGAATGTTATGTATACACGGCGACACATCAAGCTACGCAAAACCAAAACAAGCTGGCCGCGCGACGTTATACGTTTTGCAACATCCGCACGGCCAGCTTATGTTGGTTTTGTGTAGCTCGATGTGTCGCCGTGTGTACGGTATCATAAATATATGGTAATAACAGTTTGCATAAACATATTACTAAAACTTTATATTTCAACGATATATTTTGACGTACAAACGAGATTGTTTGAATTTCCTGATGGATATTTTTGTTCAAATTGTGCAAAAGTGGCAGAAATAAATCGGATTGGATTTAGCGAAAGATCGTTTTGTTGTATCGCTAACTGCGCTTTTTTTAATTAGTTCGAGTTGACATAATACAACTTTTTTGTTTGATAGCTTATGATCTTACTTAAAATCAGGAATATAATTAGTGCGGACGAAGTCGCGGGTTAACTCTAGTTATTATACAATTTGTTAATGAATTAACGCAAAACAAGAAAGCAGTTTGTTTAGAATGGATAGCAGAATCGAATTATCATGTTTTTAACATGGGTAATTTTTTTCAAAATATTAAAAAATTTGTTTGTAAAAAAATTACTGAACTTGATCTCAACCCACGGCTCGGGCACTCTCACCCTACATACTACCAAAACAAGTTTCTGAAAATGTATCCACGGGCACGTTAGCGCTTTCATTCATTGCTGAAATGATAACAAATCATTTTTGCCTGAAAACTTAAAATGTGAAAAACTTTTAATATTAAGTACCAAAATAATGAAATTATTGCTTCAATCTAATTATTTTGTTATAAATCAGTTGGGGTGTATGAGGTTTTGCGCTTATTCATTAAAACGTTGTATAAGAGTGAAAAAAACTAATAAAGAAACAAAAGGTTTGTTTTAAACATGGCAACGTTATCAATACTAACAAGTGTCATAAAATGTGTGGGGGCTTTTAACCCACCATCATAAAACTGTGTCCAGAAGTAAACCTGACGACTAGAATTATCAACGGTAAAGTGGCTACAAAAGATAAAGAGCACGAAGACCACAATAAAACTGTCAATCATCGTCTATGGCTGCTAACTAGAAAAGTCTAGACATTCATTAAATGTAAAAGGAGTTTCTAAATTACTCATAACCCAGCAATTTTTAAAGAAAGATAAATGATATTTTTTGTGCTTGTTTTGCTGAAAAGTTCTAAGTGTTTGCGGGGCAAAATATAAAGACTGTCTTCCAATTTTAACCCGCTTTAGGCGCCGCTTCGACGGCGGACGGCTTCAAATACTAAATGTCATTTTTGTAAAGGCCCGTCGTCTCGGCCGCATGTGTCTCAACCCTTATACCATTTAAAAAGTGATGAAGAAAAATGCCTAGAGATGATTAGTGATAACTAAATTAACGGTCAGTTGCACGTACGTTCATTACAGTTAATCCTCCATTAAAATTGCTAGCTTTTACTGCGTCAATAAGACAAAAAATGACAGCAAGAGATTTAATGAAGGATTAACTTTAATGAACGTACGTGCAACTGGCAGTAAATATTAATTTTTATATCATGCAGGATGTTTCTGTGAGACGTAGACTCTGTCCTTCTTTTCTCAAGTCTATGGTCTGGACATGTTTCCCAATCTTGTTCTGTTTTCATTTCTTCTTTCGTAAGTCGCGTCCTAAATACTACTTTTGACACATCGATATTTCAGAATCCACCCGCCAATTATTATCGATGTGCATTTTCCATGCATAATTAATACATATCATGTATGTTTATACATAGTTAAAATGTGAAAGTAACCGGAAAAACTAGCGCCATTTAATAACTGCCTATTAAACAAGTACTTGTCATAGACCATGTCTTGTGGCTACTTATATATCTGCAATTACTCATGTATATCGTTCAAACGCACGTGTGTTCCGTTCTAACATTGTGATTTAGTGCAGGAGGAAAGCATAGGTTAACTGGAACGATTTATGCTTCATTGTACCTAATTGTATGAAAATTATTATCTATTTGCATATTCATATTCATACTACTAACCTATTGAGTAAGGCCTTAATATGTCAGTATTACATTGCGTGTTGTACGTTGTTTAATCAATAAACCAGTGACAAATGATGAAAGACTATTGTTGTTACAAATACTCGCAGTAATTAAATATACTTTAATTTATTGTTATTTCCATCAAATGTCCAATAATATTAAAAAGTTAACTCAAAAGACGGATGTATTACAAAATCTTGTTAAAAAGTTAAGTAACTTAAAACATATAAGTCATATAACTCATAAGAACATAACACTAGGTATTTCTGGAGGTTTAAAATTTCACCATAATCAATACAAGCATGCATATGCTCACGAATATATTCCCCGAGGGGGTAGTCAGAGATATTCTGAAACCTCAGAACATCAACGTTTCACCAGTAGTACCGATACTCTGTCCAGTGTGACGGGGGATGAGCCCGTCGCCACATAGTGGACAGTGGTACAATACATGCCTCGAAATTGAAGCATGCAGGTTTCCTCACGATGTTTTCCTTCACCGGAAAGCCATTTGTAACAACTAATCGTACATAAATTCCCAAAAACTCATTGGTACGAGTCGGCTTGGACGGGGATCGAACCACGGCACGGTTGCGGCATGGACGGGGATCGATGCACGGCAGGCAAGGTTACTCGCCACTGGACCACCACGGCTTCAATACAATAATGACGAAAAGGATTAAAACAAAAGCTTTTGAAAAATCACAACCCTGAAAAAATATACATTACCCAAGAAACAAATAAAGCCTAAATTTAAAAAATCGATTCCAGTACCCATGCAAGTTTAAATAGAGCCAGCAATTATTGGAAGTCACCGAAACATACTTCCAGTTGGCAATTCCCACACTTCGAGTAATACCAAATGGGATATTCCTTACCAAATGGCATTATCTACGGCACATGCTATTTGCGACAGTGTATTGGTCGGTCGCCAAACACCCTCGGGGAAACGTGGAGTAGTTACCTATTATACGTTTGCGAAATGTATTTCTGGTGATAGTGATTTTTATTGGGGTGTTATTTCGATTACTTCGTTTCGTTTTTGTTAGTTTATAAGTAAAACGAATTATGGTTATCTGGTTACCTAACTAGCGACTGCCGATTACTCTCAATGTGATTAAACCTCTTTATTCTTTGTAGGTAAAGAGTTTTAAATCAAATCAAATGTTAAGTGAAATAATGCATTCAAATTATAAAATGTAAATACAGGGTGTAACAAAACACCCTAGTAATACTAAAGGGGTTGCTACAGACCATCAAACTGAACAACTTTCACTATGGAGCCAACGTCAAGAAAAACAAACAGCTATCCCATACATTTTAGTCGAGACGGTACTGCAGTTTTGTGTGAAAGAGCGGATTTTTTCGCGATTTCGATGTTGGCTCCATAGTGAAAGTTGTTCAGTTTGATGGTCTGATCATCCCCTTAAGTATTACTGGGGTGTTATGTTACACCCTGTATACATCCATATTTATGATTGTAGGTACAGTAAGCTTCAGAGAAACCTATCTAAATCTTTATAAGCGCAAAGGGGGTTGATTTCTCTCTTGTTTGTGATTTGCATTATTTTGTCATAAACTAGGTACCTAACAAACAAAATATTTCAAATATTTTAATAATAATATTATTCGATACCTACATTCCTAAATGAATAACCACATAGGTATATTGCAAATTAAAACATAATATTGTAAACTAATCGTGCAAAGATATGATCTATCATATCATCTCAAACCATTATGTCAAAGTACTTGAAATCCATGACCTAAATGACGAAGGCCTGATGATGATGAAAATTACAGAAGCGCAAAGAAGCTAATGTTGACAGAAAATTATTTATAGTCAAATGTTTATGGCGAAAATGCAAATGACTTTGATTGTTGCAACAATCTTCACGTTGAGAAATAAAACGACGAAAAATGAGAATATGAAACAATGATTAGGAAGCATACTATGTCAACTTATGTTTGGTGTAAAATAAAATATATGGGGTCCTTCTTATGATGACGGATTTTGAGGGGTTGATCAGACCATCAAACTGAACAATTTTCTTTAAAGTACCTACAACGAAATCGCTAAAAAATTTTGCTCCATACCAACCTGCAATCATACTCGACCCAAATGGTGGGTATAATATTTTTTTCGCCATTTTATGTTGATCCCACTGAGAAAGTTGTTCATGTTGATGGTCTGATGATGCCCTTAAAAACTGTCAGCATATTAAATTGTACCCTGTATTTCATTGATTGATTGATTGGTAGGTAATTTTGGCATCGAATGCTTTAGCGCCACCGAATTAATGTATCATCTATTTTCAGAACTGAATTTGCTGTGTGTTAAATTGCTGCATGCGTGATATCTTTAGCAGGCGCTGTCAATTCAATTATGTTGTTTTGTGTTGTCAACTTTCCGATAGGTCTTTGTGCTCGTGGGTTTTATTTGTATCAAAAGTATCATATTTCAGGATGTTTACCGTCAGTCATTAATTAACCGTCATTATGTTTACTAATAAGCTTCTTCCGATACGTTATTAAAATATGTGTAGCAAAATTACAGTATCCTATTAATAGCTGAAGTACACACGGTGACACGTCAAGATAATTATACAAAACCAAAATAAGCTGGCCGCGCGTAGGTAGAGTAACGCTTAACGTCGCGCGGCCAGCTTATGTTAGTTTTGTATATATTTATGTGTCGCCGTGTGTAGTTATTCCACTTATAATTATCAAAAATACGACACGTAATAATTAAATCTGTACCTATTATTTCGTTATCAAATTAAAACTCTTCATGCCTCCAACTAACATTTTCATTATTTCAATTCTTGAATTCAAAAATTTGTTTTCAATAATTGTCTAATTATGGGACAAAAATAACTCGTGAAACAACTTTGACGTGATAGTTTTGAACGTTTAAGACTTTTTTCCATTTTCTTTGTCATAACTACTGAAATTGGTTGAAAATTTACAGGAAATTAAAACTGGTTACAAAACATAACAACGGTCCTCTGGAATTTAAATTTGTAACTTTATTTTCTAACATGGGCATTCTGTTTTTCCACACGTGATGAAAAATCCACACAACACAGAACAAAACAAATTAATTTTGCACATATTGCACTTAACATGTAGGTTGTTGGACCAAGTAGTAATTGTACGAAACCCTACAATTTACGTCGTGTACCGCCCAAGGGTCAGGCCATGACATAGCTACGGCTACTTTTATAAAGAAAGGGATACACCAATACATCTGCTTGAAGAAAAGAAAACCAAAAAAGGTAGCTAGAATTTTATGAAAGATAATTGCTCACTTAGAACGAAACCATGTTTTTAAGTAGTTGAAATTGAATTTGCCAATGCCATACCGAGCATCATCGACTGGATGAGGAAGGCCGGGAATTAGAGGTTTGTGACTCGTCTTGGGCCTATGTTCAGCAGTATACAATGATAGGGTGATGATGATGACAATGAGGAATGTCATCCGTTTGCCATCCGTTTTGCATCCAAAGTGTGGCCTCTCAGTGAAGAGATATACCTAGTGATAATGAACATTCAATTCACTTTAACTTTCATGGAAATATCGGATTTAGCGCAGTTAAAAGAGAAGTATTAATTTCGAAGATCTGATTCTGAAGACAAAGGCCAAAGTTTTTAGTGCAGTTATCCTATAATGAAGAAATCGATGGACGGTTATCCGTTGTGTTACAGATACAGGATATTATCAACGTAGGTTCTTTCATTTTATCTAACCTTGAGATAAAACTTAACGACTCAAGAAAAAAAAGTCTTCATAACAAAAGAAACCCATTACACAACCTCAACCACAAATAGTGACGACAAAGTAACGACTGCTAGAAGCAGTCAAAGGCCCAACAATAAACAACATTTCGTGACGAGAAACTTTAAGTCAAATACGTTCAATAGCATCCCGAACCTTGTTGGCGACCCTAAAAGGGCAGTAGGTGGTTGCGGTGACCGAATGCCCTGCGCCAATTTCGTTCAACAGAGTCACGACAGGGTTGTCCGTAGTGAAATTGCTTTCTAAGCTCTGGTGCTACATTTCCCCAGTTCGTAAACAAGAACCGTCTTATTCTTACTTCTGCATGTTTCATTAAAGTTATTTTTACTATATAGGGTCCTTCTTTATATACTGACACTTTTTAATGGGTTGTTCAGACCGTCAATCTGAACAACTTTTTCTATGGCACCAACATCGAAATCGCGGAAAAAAAAATGTGCTATCACATACAGAAATTAAAACCTATTCGAGCCAAATGTATTGGACAGCAGATTTTTATTTGACGATTTCGATGTCCCATAGAGAAAATTGATCAGTTTGATGGTCTGGTCATGTCCTTAAAAAAGTTTTGTTTTTGTTTGTGGTTTTTTTTTTGGGAAGTAGCTACACTACTTTAATTGTTTGTACCATTAGCGTTTTGTATTATGATTGTTAATTGTTTGTAAAATTATCAAGAGCTCATTGCATCCCGACAAACAGTTAGGCATAAAACGTATCCGTGTAATGTACCTACTGTGTTTAGTGAAAATTAATAATGTATTTGATAAATGATGTTTTGAGAAATAGACGATCTTTTATAACATTGAACACAGAAGTTATTAGCTTTTTCGATTGATAGTGCAGATCTGTCACCTATTTGATGATAAATAACAAAGCTTGCTTTACAAATCAGATTTAAAGAACTACCAAAATTTTATGGAAATTCAGGCAAGGGTAAAATGATAATTAATATAGCCCAAACTGTTAAATGAGTACAAAATTAACGTCGTTTATACGAACTATCTCCCTGACCTTTGTCTCGTAATCTCGTTAACTTTTAATGAAGGCATTTATGACAGCGTTTTGCCATCCAATGCCAATAGCTGCATGTCAACCATTATTTTCATCTTTTTAAAACCAATTTTAAATCGCATCATTAAATTTTGTCGATGTTTTTGGTATAAGATGACAACTGAAATAATTGATGGTTATCTTCGTTAGTTACTGGGTATGGCATTTCATAAAACTAAACGAAATACTAAAAATGTTTTCTATTTTTATATTTGTTTAACGTTTAAATGAAAATAACATAAAATTGTGTTGTTATAATTATGGTGTTAGGACTGTACAGTTAACATCAAAAGTTATGTTAGTTAACTATTATGTAGTTGGTGCGCCAATTTTGTATGACAGTATTAGTTCTCAACGTAACCACTAGGAGCGCTGTACGAAATTCAATACAAAAACTATAGTAAACTACAGTAAAACCACTGTAGTATACTACAGTGTAACATCATGGCAGGCCTACAGATGTGAATGTAATTTAACGCTCTTTCACTTAACGTCTAAAACTTTGTAAAATTTTGATCTGTTCCAGATTAATTTCATTTAGAATTTCGCCAAAGTGCCTTTTGCTGTTAACTGTACCTATAACGACCAAGTATAATTTTAACAAATCTACATTAAACATATCATTAAATTATAAGGAGCATTATACTATGAAGCGTGCAATCAGCCCATCATCGCAGTATCACATCAATCACTTAAACTGATTCAACATTCGTGACCGCACATTAAAATGAACAGTTAATAGCACTTAGAAACATTACGGAATACTCTTTACGATATTGAAACTCTTCACAATAAAGTAAATTTCGAATACAGGAGACCCAATGCAAAGCTGAAATACTGTACCAGAGCTGAACAAAATGGTAACTCCACGGTAAAACAATACTATTAATTACTCGAAACAATTCAGAGAAATCCAATTTAAAGTACAAAACGTACTCCACGATGAGAGTTTGATTTCTATCCGCAATTGTACGAATCCAATCAAAAACCACTCCTAGATAACAAACAATAAAAAGTGCTACCTATTCATCAATTTACTTCAATTCTCGGTACCTTTTAACGTTCAAATTATACTACTCGGAACAATAGTCTCATCTACTCTTCGCTTTGGAACTATTCCAAGTTGTCTCGAACCTAATTTCAAAAGCGTGGAATCTATGTCAAAGGTCATATTAGAAGTAGGCCCCAGGCTTAAGTGGACAATAGATTTGGAATTCATTTACCTATTAATATTACTATTGCTTACTTGGTAAGTGTAAGCCACGCTTTATACAGAAGAGACGTGTGGGGGTGGTTCATAATCTAAGTAACACAATATAAACCTTATAGTACGTAGCATAGCGTCGGTTTTTTGTAAAAGAGAATCTCCAGGTGACGTCGCCTGGAGGCGCAGGCGTAATTCTCCAAACGACGCTATGCTACGTACTATAAGGTTTATAATTGTGTTACTTTGACTATCCGCCACAGCCCGCCACACGTCTCTTCTGTATAAACTGCGCCTAAGATGTAATGTTATCTACATTGATCGTCACACTGGAGTGCATGGTATTACCTGAAATAAACAATAAAAATAAATTAGTATTACGAATAGGAAAAGGAATACACTTTTACAACTAGGATTTTTCTTACAGCTGTGATACTTTTTAATCAATCTAAATAATACGAAAATAGGTAGTGAAATTGTTGATACTAATGTTGTAATTTGTAAAGATGTTTTAGATTCATGTAATTAAAAAAAAACTCGTCTCTTGTTAATTCCATAGTTTTTATAACTAATATATTAACAAAGGCTCAAACCTATAAAAGCCGTGGTGGTCCAGTGGCGAGTAACCTTGCCTGCGTGCCTCCTGCACGACAGGCAAGGTTGGTTCGATCCCCGTCCAGACCGACTCTTACCAATTAGTTTTTCGGAATTTATGTACGATTTAAAACAACACTGGCTTTTCGGTGAAGGAAAACATCGTAAGGAAACCTGCATGCTTCAATTTCGAGGTATGCATTGTACCCACTGTCCATTATGTGGCGACACGCTCACCACCCGTCACACTGGTTAGAGTTTCGGTACTACTGGTGAAACGTGGATAAAAGTAATATTATAATAAAATATTATACTAAAATAAAAAGATTCTCGTTCACCTTGTGTGAATTTCAATCACGATCTATATTGGATTCAATTCACTTAGATCATAAAAACTCCATACATACACATAAACTCACGACCGTAATACCTTTCGGGGTGGTCAGAAACCTTGGTACAACTACCAACTTTCTATTTAAGAATGTAGTAACTTTAGCTTAAGAATTTATATTGTAATAGTTATTAAGTCGTGTTATGTTGTAGAGTTTCTGGCCGCATCTTCTCTACAGCGACAACACGTTCCGACGCGGTGGTTGCTTTAAAAAAGATTTGACGTTTGATAAGTGTGCTGCTAGCTCCTATATTGAATAAATTATATTGACTTTGACTTTGAGTTTCCAACACACCACAACTCCACACATATTAACCCTTTTCTCTTTTTCTTATTTAGATCTTATACAGGGTGTAACAAAACACCCTAGTAAAACTTTAAAAAAAGGGGGTGCTTCAGACCATAAAACTGAATAACTTTCACTATGGAGCCAACTTCAAAATCGCGAAAAAAAAATCTGCTGCATACAAAACTGCAGCACCGATTCGACTCAAATGTATGGGACAGCTGATTTTTATAGCGATTTCGTAATGGTCTCCATAGTAAAAGTTGTTCAGTTCAATGGTCTGAAGCACCCCTTAAAGTATTGTAGGGAACCGGTGTTTTATTCGGTTCCGCTGGAGAGGTTTTAGTGGACTGTAGTTTTTCTGGTGGCAGGAGTGGTTCGATGTAAAGGAAAGTCTTGTTTGCAGCAGTGGAGGCTTATTTTAGTGATTTTTAAACCAGAGTTAGTCACCAATATGCATGCATGCATGCATATGCTCACGACTATATTCCCCGAGGGGGTAGTCAGAGATATTCTAAAACCTCAGATCATCCACTTTTCACCAGTAGTACCGAAACTCTGTCCAGTGTGACGGGGGGTGAGCCCGTCGCTACATAATGGACAGTGGGTAAAATACATGCCTCGAAATTGTTCTCGAAGTTACCAATATGGAAGGCGGAAAACGGAAATATAATTTATTTAATTACTACATTTTATGTTGATGTTGCCAACGAGTATTACTATGGTACACACCAAAGGATCCAAAGTGAAGGTTCACTTTCAACCGAACAACAACTAGATCGGAATCAGAAAAGCATTACGCTTTAAAAAAAAAAAGAAGAAAAAAAACCGATTTGTTTAACAAACCGTGCAAGGGACACGTTTTATCTCTTCACGCCCACTAGCCGCGATAATGCGCCGGTTGAATTACAATCGGAACCATTGTGCCGGTGTGTTCGTAAAAAATAATCGTCTCGACGTCAAAATATTGAGAGATTTAAATACGAAATGAATTAGAAATGAATAAACTGACAGTTTAACACACATGCTGACACGAAAGATGAAGAACTGTCAGTTTCTGTCTTGTCTTGTCATATGATACTTTATACAACGTGTTAATGATTAAGCGCAAAACCTCATACACCCCAACTTATTTATGACAAAATAATTAGATTGAAACAATAATTTCATTATTTTTATTCTTAAAATTTAAAGTTATTCGCATTTTAAGTTTTCATGCAAAAATGATTTGTTATCATTTCAGCAATGAATGAAAGAGCTAACGTGCTCATGGATACATTTTAAGAATGTTGTTTTGGTAGTAAGTAGGGTGAGAGTGCCCGAGCGGTGGGTTGAGATCGATTCCGTAAATTTTTTGACAGTCAAATTATTTAATATCTTGAAAAAAATTACCTATGTTGAAACCATGATAATTCGATTCTCAACGGGAGACAAATACTAGGTTTATTCATGGATGAGAAATTTTGGTCATGATACATAAACCAAACAGTAGTGACAAATATCACATACTACGCGATCGAAACGGGCACACGCACAAATGGCATGACAATTGGTTGGTTTCACCTTCGGTAGCATGTATTTTATGATAGCTGTTATCAAGCATATGTAATTTTCACGAACATGTGGGCTTATGGAATACAGGTAATCCCTTCTAATTACATGGTAGACGAGATTAGGCAAAAAAAGAATGAAGTCAAAACTGTAGGATACGATTATCTGAAAATGATTTGTAAGAAAAGATTGAAGAAGGTGCTGAATTTATGAATAAAAGATTACAGATTGCGCTGGCCTCAAATACTGGAATATACTTAATGAAAAATGAAGAGTGTACACTCTGCTGTCCAGTGGGGCGACGAAATGAATAATAGCATATCGATAAGACCTTGAAACAATTAGAAAAGGACCGTAAATGAATAACATAAAGGAGAGGAGGGTTTATATGCGGGATACTGAGTGGACGATGACAATTGTGGACTTAGTGCCGGTACTGCTTCAGAAGTTTATTTACTTTTAGTACTAAGCGTTGAGGATCTGAAAGCAATATACATAAAGTCACTAAATGCAAATATCAGACCTTACAGAAGTACTAAAGACTGAATTACAGTAATTTATTTAGAGCCTAAGTGAGTTCTAATCTCAACTTTATCTCAACCGAATAAGGTATCAAGAATACCAATTTAACTTTCATACTTACTTAACAGAAAACGTATCTTTACTGGATTTTGTATTAAGTATTTACGCAAACATCGTTAACAATTAGCACTGCTGATAAGAACTTTAATTATCTAAGCGTTTATAAACCGTAACAGTTGCAAATTGAATGTCTTGTTAAGCTGTTACAATGTTTATTTAACCTGCTTTATCTTGTCCATAAAAACTTATGTTAATAGTAATATTACGCAAGTATTTATTTTTCAAAATAGATGATGCCAATTTTAAACCCTCAATGTGTGAGTAAATTTCGCCTAGTATGAGGTACGTGGAGGTAATCGAGATTGACAAACGCATTGTAGTGGGATTTTGTGTTCGTGTTTTAAAAATAGGTAGATGATACGATTGTATCGATACTTCCGCTTCTAAATACCTAGTAGACAACGTTGTATTACGTTGTGCAATACAACCTGCCCACCAAATAATTTCTACTCTACACGTGTTTCGCTCCACCAAGGAGCATCCTCAGGAGTTGGACCGACGAACGTTCGCAACAGGGTTGTTACTCTGCCGAGCATCCGCCGTGTTTAAAAAATAAACTTAGATACATTATACTTATACTAAGTAAATATTTTTATCTGAAACTGCTTTACGGTAATTAATCATCCCCTCTTGAACTTATAATGATTGTGAAAACAATTTACGGGTCTACGTTATAATTATTTGCCTTCCAGATATTTAAGGTAGTACAGCAAATCCGTCTACAGAATCCAACGTTAGTGTTAGCTGATCAGATTTAGAATCGACCTTTTTCTTCGTATTAGTTGAACTTCTCTTAAGGCTACTTAGATTGTTTGCAGAGCCGAAGTTCGACGTCGAAAATAGAAGATGTTTTCCCAATATTTATCCATACGAATTGTATAAACGTGTTGATCAATTTCTTAGGATAAGTAACGAATTAACGATATACGACGCTTAGATACTGCTTTGGATCGGGCCGATGCGCTACAAAATCATTGGTTTTGCTGATTGATTTTACACTATTTCTGGCAATAGCTTAACAAAATTACCAATATAAAATACCAATACCAATTGTGTAACAAGCATTCGCAGTCGGTATTGGGCACGCGTAGTGGACTATGCTTACTTACTATAAAGATACGCATTTGCTTCAGCAATGCGGGAACAGTAGAGGCTAATGATGATGATGATCAATCGGGGTGGATACTGTCATTTTTCGAATCACATATTACAAAAAAGGGCGACCACCGCTTTTTTCTGTCGTCCTGTATAGGCATAGTGTAATAACAATATAGTGAATAGACCAGCGGTCGCGGCAGGGCAATCGAGAGCGGTGTGCGGGGGCCGGGAGGAGCACTTCCCGGCCCCCTCTGACTGCGCGCGTACCCTATCAGCGAATTCAGTTCGCACACCGCGCTCGTTTGACCAGTCGCAACCGCTGAGCTGTTCCACTACCTATATAATATTGTTATAACGCTACGGTATCTATAGGCGAATCTACGAAACTACTGAAAGGATTCTGATACTGTTTTCACTAACAGATAGCTGGATTCACGAGAAAGATTTGTCCAAGAGGAATTGCCATACATACTTAGTGCTACCCGTGGAGTGAGCAAGTGCTCGATAAAATGTTGTTTATTTATAAACATCAATTCAATCTTCAATTCAATTCAATAGGATATAATCCAAATAATAGCACGATAATTAATCGTATCAAATGCAATTTAGCTCAAGAACAGGTCCATTGGACGCAGACACCGAATCGGATTATATCACCGTTCCGTCTCAGCCGGTGGCGCATCAATCACATAGATCGATGCTAAACTCCTCTGAGCATGTCTGATTCTGTTGGGTAATATATTCAGTCACTACAGGATGTCCGACTTACGAGCAAACATAATAATACAGAAATATATTATCGTTTATATGATTCTGGTTCTTTTCTGAGAGTAAATAGAGACGACTTTCACTTGGACGTTAATGTTTTGATCTTAACTCTCATGATCGAATAGGTATCTATCCGACACTGCATAAGCAGACGTCTGTCAGTATATGACGCTACTTTATCTTTTTCTCCATCGTCTGTATCCTCAAGGGAAATAAAGTCCATATCAAATTAACTTGTACAAGGGATAATATTAGAGCGGAAATAGGATGAAACGCATAATCAAGCAAAAACTCGTTTAATTAAGTTAAGATTATGCATACATAAATAATAAACAATATAATCAAAGACTAAAGTTAGAAATATTACATGTAACTTCTTAATTTATTTCAAGAAAATACAGGGTGTTAGGTTAAACAGTTGCATTACTTTAACGGGTGATTGTACCCATGATACTGAACAACTTTCCCTAAGAAACCTGTAGGAAATTCGAGAAAAAATATTTCGACTTTTCATACAAACGTTCGATTAGCTGATTGCATTTAGTATGGAAAGCCCGAACATTTTTTGCGAATTTCCGATCGGTTTCTTAGGGAAAGTTGTTCAGTATCATGTTCAGTTACATTACTTTAAGGGTTTACCCTAACACCCTGTATAATAGAAGAAGTCTTCTTTTTTGTAGGATAATAGGTACTAAGATCAAAGTAATAGATGGATGTTATTGTAAATATTTTAATAATTTTACTGGTTTCTTTTTTTAATAAACACCATAGAAAATGTGTTTCAAAATTAGTCAATATCATAGTTAATGAAGATTATTTCAGATTAAAATACCGTCTATTTTTACCCGACTGCGACAGAAGGAGGGTTATGTTTTTCGAGCGTATGTATGTATGTATGTATCTATGTATGTATGTATGTATGTATGTATGTATGTCTATTTCTTTGGCACGGCCTACAGCCTAAACGGCTTGATGGATTTTAACGTATGGGGTGTCATTGGATTCGTAAAAATCGTGAGAGTGACATAGGGTATATTATTTCAAGATAGCGTCTACAAATTAAAAAAAAGAGGGGGAATAAACAATTTTTTTTTGTTAAAAATTACAATATGGGTATCAAATGAAAGCTAGTGATCAGACGATTCCAAATATATAAATATTATAGTACTTTTATGTTACCGTTTCGACACAAGACTAAAAAGTATGAAATAAACTAAATTATTAAGATAAACAAAAAACCCGACTGCATAAAAAACCTATTAACTGAAAAGAGAAAAACAAGCTCTAAAATCACTAATCAGCTATAACACCTGTATTTAAGCTAATATAATTTGAATGTTATTAGGTAGGTATTGCAGGCGGGGTCAAAAATAACTAACCAAAAATCTCCTTTGTCCCCGTATGCGATACCTACCTAATTGTAGATGAGAAATGCATAGAAATACTTACACAATAAGCTGACATCATTTGCATAGTTTTATGATTGTTTCGTTACCTTGTTATGTTCTTGCACTGTCGCTTATAGACCGTGAATAATTAAACTGCCTATAGGTGCATCGTATAAACTATCTAGGTGATGGAGGTACCTTAAAAGTTGTATAATAGCATATCAAACTGACCAATCTAACAGGTATTACAAGTTAGCTTGACTATTAATCAAATTCATCATGTTTTATAGAGCACTACACTTTCAGGAAAATTGATATAATTAGGAAAATTCTTGCTAAAGCAAAGCAATCAATAAGAAATCTTATCCCACGTACTGTAGGTTAAATATAAACCAGCCAAGCCTCTCGCTGTTTGAGTAACATAATACGAAGGTGTGATACGAATGCAGCGTAAGTGAGTCGCGACGATCCATAATACTCCATTCTCCTCTAAACCTATTAGAACCAATCGCATGCACGCTCATTGAATACTCAGAGATGGGCCATTGTTAAATCAAGACACACGTACCAGAATAGATCTTCCAAATTATAAGGCGCACAGTCTGGAGATCGTTCGGTGTACACCGACATAATAATATTACAGATAAGTACCTAATATCGTTAACAGACACGATTTGTTTTAATCTGATGAATAATTAATAAAGCTGAGTTCAGGCTGTTGTATTGTCGTAAAATATTCTACTGTTCCGCAAACAATCACGTTTGTAGGCAGATTGCGATATATGAAGTTTGTTACCTGAATTCGATGGATCAATGTAGGTGCGTGCATTGCAAGAGATATTGAAATTTTTGCTTTACATATTCATTCAATAAAGCGGTCAAATCCAAGCGTAAAAATGCTCGGAAAAAAGTATAAAAGGAAAGCACTCGAAAAGCCTTTGCGAATATCAATATTGGTGATATCGCGACAGATTCGCCGCGTCTCGTAACAAGGCGGGTCGCTGACAAAACAAATTTACATAAATCCCGTCGAATCCGTAAAAATGACGCGCGACAAGCGAGCCGATAAGCTTCGGATATCATTAGCCGGGACAGACTGGGGCGATCCCTCACTTGTTCGGCCTCGGGACGATCGCCGGAAAAATCCGAAATATCAATCTTCTTTCCCCTCATTCTCCTCACGATCAATTCTAAATAAATTGAAAAGCTCGGGAGATGTGCAATCAGTCTAGGGCCGAAATATTCATTGGGGATTTTCCTGAACCTCATAACCAGCGAAATAATTTTCGAGTTCTGAAAATAAGGAAGTTCTCCTCGGTTATTAATTTAATTCCGATCCTCGTTGCAACGGTAGGAAGTTTCATAACGTTAGCTGGCTGAACTTTTGAAACAGCGGGACTTTTGCCGTATTCTTTTATTTCATGAGACACAATCAAAGTGAATTCCTTTAAGAGGATTTTGCTGCATTTTATTTTTGCTGCAAAACTAAAAAAGACAATACTTATTGTTTAAGACAGTCTTTTTGAGATTTAAACTTCAGTTGTGGTGGAAGTCTGCGACTTTAATTCAAAGATCGCTTAAATATTCCGCAAATGTAGAAACTAATTTTTAAATCATTAGCAAATCCTCAATAAAGCCATTGACATAGTTTCGTACAGAATTGTAAATCACAAAGCAAAAACTTACTATATCTTGAATTTTTACGGTATTTGTTATTTATTTGCATTGACCTCTTTGGGTTGACTTTAACACTGTTACCCCAATCAGTGGCCTCTTTAAATTCGTTCGCGATGTGCCCATATACGGATGAACGTACCTATATTCGGTCTGGGGACCGTTATAAAGTCTGCAAAACACGCAGACTTTATGTGTCTCGGGACACTAATGTGTATATGCATTTTTTTTAATGAAACGTAAATGAAATATTTTTTAAATGACATTCTATACATAATGACTGCTTACTCGTACTTTAAAAGCTTATTTTTACAATTTCTTTATTATTTAATCAGTATTGTGAAGACTTACTCGCATAGTCAAACCACAATATAAAAAGTATCTAGTACAGTACGGGCACTCCCAGTCCCCCACCAATTTTAACCTCACCCCCTCTGATACGACACGCTTTCTGTGTGGCGTAAAATGTATGCAATAGCGTATTCTTGTCTCGCTCGCATGCTTAGCGTTAGCTCTTCTTTAAACATTTGTATGAAATGACAGCTAAGTGTCGGGTGTTGTCAGACAATGATTTTTTACCAAAATTATAATAACAATTTGAATTATGGGCTTGCAATAGATTTTTATTTGACCTTTTAACTATATAACGGTCGATGGCGCCCGTTCCGAGTTTCACGAGCAAAATTTGCATTCTGTTTTGAATTTCAAGATTATTGTTTGGAAAGTTTTCTACTTTCACCGTAGGTAGGTCCGTATTTTGTGAGATATTATTTTGCTGGATGGGTTTACTGTTTCTGAAGTACTATACCTGTAAGGTATTGACAACAGTATTGAAATATTCGGTGCTGTATTACTTATGTATATCTCTATGTTACGTAACACCACTGGCTTTTCGGTGAAGGAAAACATCGTGAGGGAACCTGCATGCTTCAATTTCGAGGCATGTATTGTACCCACTGTCCATTATAAGTGGCGACGGGCTCACCCCTCGTCACACTGGACAGATTTTCGGTGCTACTGGTGAAACGTGGATGTTCTGAGTTTTCAGAATATCTCTGACTATCCCCTCGGGGAATATAGTAGTGAGCATATGCTTATGCTTATGATGCTATGTTACATATTTCCTTATCTTGACAACCAAGCATCTGTCATAAATGAAAAACATTTAGTTGTGTACATTACTCGTAAAGATATAACTTATGACCATTAAACAGCAATTTTCACAAAGTGACTTTAAACTAAGTATTCCACAACATTTTTTTTTTTTAGTGATAGTACCGATGATTAACTACCGAATATTTGACTAACAATTAATCAGGAAAAGGATCCTGATAACATCCTCCGCGGTCCACTGGTTAAGAGCATTGGGCTCTTGACGCAGAGGTCGTGGACTCGATTCCCACGGGGGAGACCTAGTGATATGTCACTTTGTGCGTTTTTCCTCAGTTGGTTAGGACATTGCAGACCGAATCACCTGATTGTTTGAAAAAGAAAGATGATTCCGTGCTTCGGATGGCACGTTAAGCCGTTGGTCCCGGCTACTATCCCTCTCGGGGTAGTAGTCGTTATATAAAAACCACCTCAGAGGCCATAAGGCCGTCTGAAAAAACCCCAGGGCTTGCCCACCCGATAAGAAAAAGGAAAAGGATACTAATTTAAAATAGGTAGTGTCTTATGTAAATTGTATCTAATCTAAAAATAATATCAAATAGTTGAAATGAAATTAATTCATAATCTTACGGACATGTATTCGGTATTAGAGAAAACAAAATATGACCTCAAACATTATCAATTAACGCATTATTATCTAGATAATAAATAGGCTCTTAATTTAAAAGGAAACGAAATGAAACTGAATAACAAAAAGAAAATTAGAAACTTGTTTGTAAATAGCCAATAATTATTTCAGCTACGAAACGTTAGCATGTTTAAACACAACATGGGGATAGACGAAACGTTAACAAGGGTTAACAAAATTTAATTGCATAAAGATAACCGTTTTAGCGTTATCTCTAGCGCTAACGTAGCATGAAAGGTGCATTTGCGAATTAATGTTGCGTTTTACAACTTTCCTTAATTCGTTAATAGTTTATTTAATTTGTGAAATATGTGACAGTGCGACAATAACAGGAGTAGTTTGAGAGAATTTGAGACTATAATTATTAATAGCATCAGTCATCGTCAATGCATTATCACAATCGAAATCTACATAAATTTGGTCACACGATGTACAGAAAGAGAAATTTCTGTATTACCAGGCTATTTATAACGGAAAGGAACTATAGGAAAACAAAGTCAAGTCGAAAAGGGCTTCAAACTGAAAACACCCGCTAAGCAAATTGCACGCCGAAAAGCTAAAATTTACGAATCAAAAATTTTACATGACAGCTAATTCTACAGTCTCTTCATATTGCATTTAATCTTTATAATTGTAGGACGGTGCAATGCAAAAACAAATGGGAGGGAACGAAAAAGCAGTTCTTCGGATTTACCGAGGTCAGAGGTGGATTACACCGGCACTAGCCTGGGGCTACATCAGGTTACTGTAGTTATCCGCAGCTGTATTTAAGCCTTTTGTACAGCTTTGAACTTAAATGAGGGCGATATGGAGTAAATGTGAGGGCCATATCTAAATTCAAACATTTAACCTTGAACTAAAGAAAATATTTGAAGAATTTAAGCCTTATTAATATTGTATTGACTCCGTTAACAAAAACTATTGCAGACCTCTTCTGTGATAAAGTGCAATCACTCAATAATACATTTACCCGGTGAAAAGGGTAATTCGACCCCGATATTGCGTTGCCCCACCTGAACCTTTGTGAAGTCTTTAAAATTCAGGTTACAAATAGCATACAAAATGAGTTCTGCAACAATCTCAGAGGTCAAAGGTCATACCAGTCATTAACTAAATTGAGACATTATTTTAATTTCAAAACCTAATAAGACACCCGAAGCTGTAACAATATCACAATTTTTTAAAAGTCTGTGCTAAATTTTCTGGCGTCCTCGAGGTCAGAATGACTTCTGCAATCTGTAAAGTGGTTTCGCTTAAAGTAAATAAACCCAACACTGAATACAGCTGTAATTTATTATACTGTATTTGCTCAACGTCTCTATTATCATGGCATTTTGGAGTTCAAGCACAAAAGTACCTTTGCATTAATAGGTCAGCCAAGCTTCCGGCACTGACCACGTGTCCGGTTTTGAGCGATGTATTTGAAGACAGAGATATTTACGTTGCTAAGGTAAGACAGAGATATTTACGTTTTACTGTTGCTAAGGTTCTACTACATTATTATTCACCTATTCTGAGTCTCCGTAATCTGTGGCACTTAAGTGCCAATGTGCACGTGAAAATAATAATAATAATAATAGGACAGCAAATCTTACGGTACTAAGCGAGCGGCCGGTTTTGCCAGTGCTGATTTCAAGAGGTTATAGGTCATTCGCACCGGTTTGTTAGCATACTTGTGTTTAGTTTTGTCAAGCTCTTATTATGCGCCGAAAGATTGACTGTACATTCCATGTACTGCTTAATCCCTTTGTAATACACATCATATTAGTGGAATCTTAAATAAACTGTATATTGGGAAATAGAAACGTAAATTAACAGTACTCGAAGAATATAGACAACCATCCAATGGATGGTTTTGTCCCTTCACCATCACCATCGTTCTTCCGTATCTATACAACGTGTTAATGAATAAGCGCAGAACCTCATACACCCCAACTGATTTATAACTAAGTAATTATATTAAAACAATAATTTCATTATTTCGATGGTTGAGATTTAAAGTTATTCCCATTTTAAGTTTTGAGGCAAAAATGATTTGTTATCATTTCAGCAATGAATGAAAGCGCTAGCGTGCTCATGTATACATTTTAAGAATCTTGTTTTGGTAGTAAGTAGGGTGAGTGTGCCCGTGCGGTGGGTTAAGATGGAGTTCAGAAAATTTTAAATTTTACATACAAATTATTTAATATTGTGAAAAAAAAAACCTATGTTGAAAACATGATAATTAGATTCTGCTCTCGATTCTAAACAAACTACTTTCTAGTTTTGCGTTAATTCATTAACACGTTGTATACCGCAGGGCTACGTCTCCTTCCCATTATCGATAGCATAATAAGGAGAAAGCAAAGCCCTGCAGTTCCTGATCATGAGTCTATCTGTCCATTCTAAGGACACCAATGAAAAACTAAATTTGATTAAAAGCGTGTAATACACCTTCACACAAAAAGTGCAATTAAAACAGATATTGGTACAGCTCGACTATTATCGCTACAGAACGAACCACGCTACAATATACGAGAACGAAATCATAAATCAAGTAGCAAATTACTCTCTGAATAACAATCTAAGTGCACAAGAACAAAATAGACCGTTTATCTCTGATCCCCAAGGCCTGCACATCAACACACATAATGCAGATATTCCGCCTCGCGGTGAGGGGAAGCAATGCTCTACAATAGCACATTTATGGGTTATAAAGAGCTATGATAACGAGGGGGCAGGTGCTGAGTACATTCATAGAGGTCATATAGGTAGGTGACTCATAACATAACCGCGGTGTAACTGCTATAAATATAGGATCCTTTTTAATATCCTGATTGTTTTTAAGGGATCAAACCTTCAAACTGAACAACTTTCTCTAAGGAGCCAACGTCGAAATCACGAAAAAAATATTGCTGCTCCATACAAAACTGCAATCAGGATAGGTGTTTATTTCCTCGATTTCGACGTTGATCCCACAGAGAACGTTTTTTTTGTTTGACGGTCTGATCATACCCTTTAAAACCGTCAGCATATTAATTTGGACCCTGTGTACTTGAAAATCAAGACCCTCTGAAATAAAAATGACTTTTAAAATTGTACACCTAATGTTATTTCTTTAAATTTTACGATGTAATTTTAATTTGGATTCTTTATAATTAGGCTTATCGTTATAAATTTCTAGAATATCAAAACGAATGAGGTCAAATGTTGAAATTATCGTTTTTAATTCCACATAGCGAAATTTTAAATATGCCTATCAAGTTTATTAAAATAATTTAAAACATAATAAGGTTTGAAAGGCCAACGAATTATTGGAGAAGATCGCATACCATCGGAGCGGTGAGGAAACCGGCTGACCTTTCCCCTCTTCTCCGCCCCCTCCCTTCTTTCCTCGCCCCTCCGTGAGAGGTCGCGTCGCGGATAAGCGGCGAGCCGGTGACTGCACTAACATCATGTACTATACATAGGTACGCAGCCTTTCGAATCGTTCATAAAACGATTAAACTCATCATAATCGTGAATTAAAAAGCAACACTATTGTCGATGGAAAAGCATTTATTATTCTTTGCAGGATAAATTCGTCAATTTGCAATTGCTTCACATAATTGTTATTTAGTTGTTTTACGATATTTGCCTTAACTCAGTCAGTCAATACATAAGAGTAAGTTAGAAATCGTATTAGTACGGGTAAACCTACATAATACAACGTGTTAATGAATTAACGCAAAACTAGAAAGTAGTTTGTTTGGAATCGAGAGCAGAATCGAATTATCATGGTTTCAACATAGGTAATTTTTGTCAAAATATTTAATAATTTGTTTGTAAAATTTAAAATTTACTGAACTCGATCTCAACCGATCGCTCGGGCACTCTCACCCTACTTACTACCAAAACAAGATTCTTAAAATGTATCCATGAGCACGTTAGCGCTTTCATTCCTTGCTGAAATGATAAAAAATCATTTTTGCCTCAAAACTTAAAATGCGAATATTTTTAAATTTTAACAATCAAAATAATGAAATTTTGTTTCAATCGAATTATTTTGTTATAAATTAGTTGGGGTGTATGAGGTTTTGCGCTTATTTATTAACACGTTGTATAAGTTTAAGGTCCAACAAAATTACCTGAAACTATTTTAGGGGATGATCAGATCAATCAAATTGAACAATCGAACAAATTTCTAAATAGTAAAAAAAGCTACATACAAAACTCTACACCTACTCGACACAATGCCTACATGGGACATACGCAATGTTTTTTTCCGATTTCCATGTTGGTCTCATAGATTTTTTTTCTGTTTGTTGGTCTGATCATCGTTAACTTAAAATAGTTTCAAACAAATCCTTCTTAATATGCTGACAATTTTAAGGGGATGATCAGACCATAAAACTGAACAACTTTCTCTATGGGACAAACTTCGAAATCGCGAAAAAACAATCTGCTGTCCCATACATTTTGGTCAAGAAGGTACAGCTGTTTTTTTTTTGCAATTTCTGCTATGGTTTCATAGATTTTTTTTCAATGATGGTCAGATGATCTGATGATCCTCTTAAAAACTGTCAGCATATTAAGATATATAGTATCGTAAGTGCGGAATGGAATCCTTTTATTTCTCCCTTTCGCACCGTGACAAGGGCCGACTCTTGCTGACATATAATTAAACCCCCATGACCATATAAAAGAACTGTTAACATACATAAATGAAACAATGTTCAAAAGCTTATTTCAACATTTTACATTTCAATTAATAACTATATTAAAAACCACTTACAAAATATACTAAAAGTTATCAAAAAGAGAATGATGCAATTCTAAGCATAATGTCTACGACTATTTCAATTTTAAGATATCAGAAAACGATGCATCAAAGTAGTTCAATTTCTTGCAAACTGGCACAAGAATTCACGATAATTTAAAATCCCGTTCATCATAACTAGACGGTTTCTGTTTCACTGACAACCACTAATCCTATAAACCAAGCTTGGTACAAAGTGACCGGATGGCGTGCTCATATTTCATTAAAACTATACTTAGGATAAATATATTTCGCTAGCGGAACGAGTTGGTTTAACCTAAGTAAGATGTACTAGAGTCTGGGAATCTTATCAAACAAAATGTGAGGTAGAAGCAAGGTTACATTACGTAGAATTTCTGTGAAAACATTACGTTCTGAGTGCTTCGCTTTTTTTTAGATGACGAGGTAAGAATATATAACAGCTAAATACATCGGTAGGTATATTGAAAACTTATACAGGGTGTAAGAAAAAGTATCATTAACCTTTAAACTACGTACTCTACCCATCAAACTGAACAAGTCAATCAAGTCAAGTCAATTATACTTTATTGCACACCAAAACAGAACAACAACAACAACAACTTTTACTAAGGGAGCAAAAAAATATCAGTCCCATACGTTAGAATCGAGTAGGTATTGCATTTTAGTATGAGGCAGCAGATTTTTTTTTTGTTCTGACCGGTTTGCTCCCATAGTAAAAGTTGTTCAGTTTGATGGGTAGAGTATGTGGTTTAAAGATTAATGCTACTTTTCCTTACACCCTGTATACAATATAGTACATAAATGATCGTACCCATCGGGGTAGTCAGAAGCTTTGCTACTATCAACAAACGAATGAACGGACCTACCAGGATTTTTTAATTATTATCTTTTTGCTTTGAAACCGTTATTCATCATCATTATAAGCCTTTAACATAATCAAAATTGTAAAGTGCCTAAAGTGTATAAACTCAACAAAAAAAAATTCTACATAAATTTCGTAGGGTTATTGACCTTTAGTTTCACACACATACTCTAAACTACTTGCTAATAACATGCCTGTGTAAACTAACTACAAAATATACCGTTAAACGGTATCTACTAGTGATGGAAATACAATCTATAATCATAATTGAGTAACTCCTAACCAAAATAAATATTAGTGTTAATTAACTTGATAGATAGCATTCACTAAATACGTTTATCATTTATGGAAAATTGTTAAAACTCATGAAAAAAAAACATAGTCTGTCCGTCGAAAATATTTGCGAAAAATTTAATTGGGATTGGAAAGTTAGTAACAGAGTGTATTAACATTATTTTTTTGTAATTTTGTCTGTTTGTGTGTTTGTTGATTGTGTGCCTCTCGTAAATACTACTGCTGACCTAATTTGGATGCAGCTTTTAGAAAAAACTGGTCTTAGGCGAACATTTCGTTTTTAATTCATTGCAATTTAACAGATTTTACTAACCCTTATTTGAGTTCTTCACTTTGATATTGGTTCATCAACACTAAAATAATGCTTAGAACACAAATCCTATACATTTACAAAACGATATGCTACCTTCTGCAAAATGTTTTCATAGAGTTGGGAGCGAGGTGAAAGCAGTTTTTTTTTCAGCGTTACTTGACACAAGGGACTAGCGGAAAGTAAGACAGGATTGGCGAATAGGCATTCCACCTACTAATGCTGACGTCTATGAAAATCGATTATTTTAATTTAGAATTAAACATTTTAACGGGTTCTTACCGCGATTAGGTATGTTTGAGTTCCCGATATTTCTGCAGTGTAACAACTGGCATGATCACGGGATGAATGTTTAATTCTAGATTTAATAATAACCGCGTAACTCTCAAAAACTGTATCTATTATTCTGTCTATTAATCTTTCGATTCTAAGAATTCCTAGGATTCCATGAAGATTTTCAAATTGATCGGGCTGCACAACATAACTTACGAGTGCCTATTCCACGTAACCAAAAACTTATGCAATTATCCAAGCGAACAATGGAGATAAAAGCATTTTATTAGAAGGCTCTTGCGTCCGATGACGTCACGCCGATCTCTCATTGCGAAGCGCATTGAAATGCAGTCGGACGACCTTTTATGTGCCTTCACATCCGGGTCATACATTCCATAGTCTCTAACGAGAACCTATCGATAATTATAATAATGATATTGGACTTTTATACAAAGAAGATTGTAAGATACGCGGTATTGAAAAGTTTTTTTCATCCCCCAATCTCGGAAAGAGTATTTTTGCTCTTTGATATCTGAGTGCAAAAGCCGTTTTTATCCGCTAGAGGATAAAGTAAATTTAATTTAGAACATCGTGTGCACTAAGTTTGTGAATTCAAAACATCATTAAATCTATTTACTTCTCCCTCCATGGTGCCGAATTTATCATACAACCTTTTTTTTTCTTTTAGTTATTTAGATGAAAAGTTACGTGTTGCACTCGAGTGCAAAGATTTTTCACCTCGTGCTGTTTTGATTACCTCGCTAAGGCTCAGGATTCTAATTTTAGAATCCTTCGCTTGCTCAGTCATCAAAATTGAGCACGCGGTTAAAAAGCAACTTTGCACTCTTGTATAACAAATAACTATTGTCAATGAACAAAATTAAAGAGATAATTTTGACCATTAAGAGAAGTTTATTCCGAATGCGTAAATGCGCGCTGCATACGAACGAAGCCTGGTGATATTTTCAATACTAACCAATTAAAGTCAATGACATTTTTCAGAAACAATCTAGAAACTAATCTCTATGTTTGTATAAAGTCAGATTTTCATTAAAACATATAGTTTTAGTGCTAGGATTAATTTAAGAGGCACTTTGTAACTTTAAAACTATACATTTTAACAAAAACTTGACTTCATACAAACATAAAGATTCGTTTCTAGATTGTTTCAGAAAAATTTCATTTACTTTAATTGGTTAGTATTGAAAATATCACCATACTTCGTTTGTATGGATCGCGCTCCTAATTAATATTCCCTTAAAGGTAAGCACCTATTTCCACGGACCGCATCGCAGTCGGAAATGCGTACATCGCACACTAGAGGGTGCCGGGTCGCAATACATTGGCGGATTTTTAGTTTGACGTAATACTGCAGACGTTATAAACGGTTCCGTTTAGTATGGCACGCTACGACGGCTGCATCGGGACGGAGCGGGCCGCATCGCACTGACGGAAAACCGACGTGCAATAATGCGTCCCGCTCCGGCCCAAGATAATACGCAATAGTTGAATTAAATTGTATAGAAGTGATTGTCGTAATATGCGCTTAACTTAAATCATCTAGTACATACTTAGTAGCATTTGTGATCTCTATACTATTCGACGAACAATTTTTCAACATTCTAAACCCTTCAGGATTTGAGCCTAAATAAAAAAGCTTCCTTAAAATTGATTAAGATCAAGATTTAGTGACGTCAGATAGTGCCGAAAGGTTGAGTAAGATAGAAGCGTTCTCATTTATCGAAGTCCAAGTTGAAATGGAACCATTACGTCAATCATCATTACAAACAATTGCGTATTATTTTGTCAGATATCAACAGATCGTAAATCTGTGATAATCATTACGCGATTAATAGAAATAGTAGTTCAATAATGAACGTTAAATTGTCAGCTAATCTCTGAACTCAACCTCTGATCGTATCGATTTCCTGTTTCATCAGATTCAGGAGCGTACCGACGAGAAAGTGCGAGTGTGTTTAGCGCACACACTTAGCACTTAAAATGTCGTGCGTATCTAATTGATTTTCTAACAAACTAATCGCTGTTGTCAATATCGGCTAGGAGAATTCTTTCATTCATATAAATTATTTGACGATTATAAAAGCATAATGTATAAATTAAATTATATCATGAGTTTAATTAATCATATACAGGGTCCTTCTTAATATGCTGACACTTTTTTAAGGGACACACTCACACTGGACAGAGTTTCGGTACTACTGGTGAAACGTGGATATTAAGAAGGACCCTATATTATGAAAATATTTTTACTATAATCAGTGATTAGAGTCTCCTTTTGAGCATGATAATACTTGCGTACATGCATACATGCAAAATTACGATCCTCAGGAGATACTAAACCACAAATAACAAACTACCTTATTTATATACCTTTCCGATTTATATCTCGGCAAAACTTCACAAAGATTCTACTTTCTGTGTTTCCGAAACAGGAAAACAGATAAGTGCCCGAAAAGTATAAATCACTCTGTACAAGAAGCTGGGAGCTCTAAAAAAAGCTATTTATTTAGAAAGTCACGACTAACTTGTGAAAACTTGCCGGCAAACATCTTAAACTCTTCACGTATGAGATTACACAAGTAGTTGCATAAAAGCCTCTCACCAACTAGATAATTTTAAAATAAATCTAGGCATAGGACATGTGGTTCCGACGTTGAATGGACCATCCCATTTCTTCTCGTTAATGGTAGGCTATTAAGGAATAAGGTTTCTTATGTTATTATTATAATAAAAATCTGCTGTCTCATATATTTTAGTCTTAGAGCATATAGCAATGGAGTTGTCATGGCGCTCATTCACCGAACAAATTTATCTGACACTTTTAGCGGGGGACGAGGTCGACACGGACCAGACACAACGCTTCATACTGATACAAACAAACACATCTAAAAGCGACACCACAAATAAAACGACTTGTACTGCGTGCGAGCTACCTCTGCACTACTGTATCAGTCTGCTATAGACAATACCTATTCCAACTTCCAACCTATCTGCTCCTATACAACAGTATCGACATAAGCAGTAATTTGACAGTAGAAACCGTCAGGCAGTTTGGATTGTATTATTAGATTAAGTTGACAAATTGAATCTGAAACTTGATTAAGGCACAGACGTTTCTCGGAAATTAAGATAGACACTGTATAATGCTATTACAATAATTTTGGAGTCAGTTTTAGCTAACCTATTCCACTGTAGGATAAATTGGCATCTATAGAAAATATGATCAGAGAAGCGAGCACTAGTAGATGTCGATTAGATTCTAATACTTGAAATATCTTAAGAGGATATAATTCGGAGCGCGCTCCATACAAACGTACTATGGTGATATTTTCAATACTAACCAATGAAAGTCAATAAAATGTTGAAGAAACAATCTAGAAACAAATCTCTATGCCTTGTATGGAGTCAGATTTTCGTTAAAATGTATAGTTTTAAAGTTACAGTGCCTCAAAGATTTCCATACAAATTTTAAATTAATCCTAGCATTGAAACTGTAAATTTTAACGAAAATCTTACTCCATCCAAGCATAGAGATCTGTTTCTAGATTGTTTCAGCAAAATTTCATTGACTTTAATTGGTTAATATTGAAAATATCACCATAGTACGTTTGTATGGAATGCGCTCCGAATTATATCCCCTTAAATTGTCCAAGTGTAATTTAAAATCTGTGTTTCATTTATGTAATAAAATAACTCACAAAGAATAGAATAGAAGGAATAGAGAATAGAGGTCGTCAATTTGTGTTACGAACTTTAACACTGGTACAAACAAACGTGGTATAAAATGTTAAACCAAAAATAAAACAAGAATAAGCAAAATGTCTACTAATATACAAATAGACAAATTTCTGTAGTTTATCTATGAACCGCGACGTTGCTACCAAAGTAGTAACGAGTTTATAAGTAAGAAATTATAATCTCCTTATTCTAGCTTATTCTAATCATAACACACACACACACACATACACACACACTCACAGGACACTGTCACACTGGACAGAGTGTCGGTACTATTGGTGAAACGTGGATGTTCTGAGGTTTCAGAATATCTCTGACAACCCCCTCGGGGAATATAGTCATCAGCATATGCTTATGCTTCTAATCATAACTATTCCTAAGAATAAGTAAGTTTTTATTAAGTAAGTAGGTAACTTGACAGTCAATAACTTGAGTAACTTTGACAGGGAATAGCATGCAGCATGCGTAATATTAGCAAGAGTAAACAAATGTCCGTGACAAACTTAACTTACTAATTATGGTGGAATTGACGTGCATGTGAAAAAAGATATCGATGACAAATATGTCGTGTCACCGGATGGTTCTCAAAATAAATCACTCACTTTCGTTTTTTGACTAATACTTTAATTCTGTACATTCTGTATAAGTGTTTCGGTAACTTTAGAACACTATAAAATGAATCCTAAGATAATAGTATAATATTGCTTCCTCCCCTTTTGTACTTACTATTTATAAATATTAAGTACAAAAGGGGGAAGCAATAAACTACATAAATAGTTATTTAAAAACAGGTATTCGGCACATGCTTCGTCAAACAAAATATACATTATTCAATAGCCAGTAATCAGTATTATTTTATTTATCTATAAATGTTTTAATAGGTAGTAATTTTGGTAACAAAATAAGTCGTGACAAGAAAAATCAAAAATCTTTCGTGACAACTGATAAGTTTAATAAGCCAACCAATGTGTGTAAAATAGGTTGTGAATTATGATATGATTAATGTTATAACTTCTGTATCCTTTGTCATGTAAAAAATGACACTATCAGAATTCGTAACGTATTGAAAACGAAATTGTGACTGTGACGAATACATAAAAGATTTGAAGTAAAAACGTAGTATCGCATCTTAATGCCACGAAACGCCAACGGCAGCAACTGGAAGCCAACTTGGTTTATTAAGAACGGCCGACGTTTGTATAGAAGCTAAATTTTTTGACTAACCTCAAAGATACTTTTAACCATGCAGTGCTCATTTTCATGATTAGTAGATCAATCCCTAATAGTTAGTCGAATTATTTCATTATCACCCTATAGTTTAATACATGATGTAGCCATGCTAGCCCTGCTAGGTTAACGAGTCAAGTAATTGTCGGAAACGTACGACACAGCTGCTAATTAAATTTCATATGTAGATACACGTACGTGTTAATTTAATTCACAGGTTTATGGGATCCACCCATCTCCGTTACACCATTTCAAACGTCAAAGTTATAACTTATGAGAGGGAAACTCTTGCAGTAAGAGAGTATATAGGTGAAACGGCTTACAAAATATCGCGAATAAATCGGTGAACAAAAATCATCATCGCCATTTTGATTTCGAACAGTGTGATAGACGCAAGGAATAGTTTTGAATTGATTAAACAAAATAACTGAAAGCCATTCAATAAGTAAATAACTTACAAAGTCAATGAAATATGAATCAAATTGAGGTACTTTCTAGAAAGCTTGTATGATTCCATGGAAATTTTGTTGCGAAATCTCGAGCCTATACCATCCACTCGAAACAAGGAAGTCAGCAAATCAAATATCTCGTTGGTCCTTATTTCCCATTTCCCGTGTTATTCCGTAATTACCCCGTGTTTTCCCGACCTTCTCCAATCGTAACCCAAATGAATAAAAACGAAATATTACAAAATTATCCTATTATATACGCAGACAACCGTCTAAACTCGATTTCAATACCTCAAAATCGAAAGTTAATTAGGTTCCCAGTTCCCAGTAGGTATGGAAATGAGGGAGAAATTAATTTATGAACGGAATTTCGTTGAGAAACAATGTGAATTTCGCGGCTGTATTCAAAAGTTATTTGCCTCAATCACTTGGGAAAATCAAAATTAATCCTAGAGGAAATTATTCAGTACATTTCATTTCGTACAATTTCTTACGACTGAATGGAACAAAAAGAAGCTATTATTTATTAGAGGTTTGCCTCTACCACCTTTCATTCAAGTGAATGGCGTCTAATCGGACAAAATGAAAACATTACTGCAAATGAAAGGACGACATCAAAGACTAAATGGATTTACACTAGAGTCGGAACTCGGAGTACAATCGCACTCCAATCGTACAATTAATGTGATTATATACGATAATAATGAATGTACTGTACTTATATAAATTAATTAGAGTACTTATACCTAAGCTTCAAATGATAAACAATTAAATGTATATTAATGTTTTGTTTTATACAAAAACTCTTAATTTCGTTGTATGTAAATTATTTTAATTAACAACTTTGAATAAAACGGGATTTTTTGCATAAGCATCAATGAGGAGTGCAAATGTACTCCAAATGTCATAATTCCGAGTCCCACGTTATCTACGTGCGATGCGACTCTAGAGTTAAGCTGTCAGAGCTATAAATTCGCCAGCAATTTCACCTACTAACCCCTTAAACTTAAGTGACAATCTAATGATGATGAGTCAATTGAACCTCGGCTTTCGGAGGTAAGCCCCACATCAGTGGGTCATTTAATAGTTTTCATCGAATATTGCAGTAGGTATCTTTGGAAATAACCGTAAAGTTGACGAAACCCGAATATTTTTACAAAAAAGTATTTTGAAAGAATACTATTATCTATCCAACATAGCGCTAACGATCTACGTTGTAAATCTAATAACAAAGGATTATTCTCATTGAAACACAAACCTATTAAGTAGTTTTAATGTAGAAAACTGTTACTGCTGCTGTAACTAAAATGCGAATATAATAATTATTATTGAACGAAAATAATATATACATCAATAAAAACTTGGTCAAATCATTACATAAACGGAGTGAATTGGGTCAACAAAGCAAGCTAGATTAAAAACAGGCTCAAACAAAAGGTTACAATAAAACCAGTAGCTATCTAGCGATCACATGTGAAAGTAATCACGCAACTAAATACTTTGTAAACAAAGCATCTGACCTCGACGACCAGACCGACAATGCACGACTTGATAATCTCGCTATTTAATTTTGCAAACCGAAATGTAATCACAAGATAAGACGTGACTCATACGTTAGTGCAAATTGCAATAAGTATTATGCATGAGCACCTAATACCTTCATATTGTATAAGTAGGCAATTATCTTCCAATCGAATGTGTAAAGTGGTATGATTGCACAAAAGAGAAGCTTCATTCTAGTTATTAAGCAATAAACTATATTTTTATGTGAAATGACGCGGACTATTGCCTAAATCTAAATGCATTAAAAAAAGATACCGAACGAGACGATTTCATTTTGTGATTCGATAACTCGAAGACGCTACTGAAAAAAATTTTAAAAGAGAAATGTTTTTGAAGTAATTGAAGATGACTGGCGATTGCATTGTAAGTCTGTAACAGAAGGTGCATCAAGGGCCTATTTACTGACTAATCAAACAAACGTGATTCAATCTAAAATGAAGACGTACGCCTCTAGAAAGAGCCCTACTGTGTGTTGAAACCTGTCTTCATTACTGAGTAAAGTAAGGAGAATGACCTTTTCCATGCATAAAGTTTCAAGTTCACGGTCAGTTGTTATTAGTAAAGTTTATTGATGGTTAAACAAACTTACCTGTGTGAAGTTTGACCATAATTCATTTAGGGTCATTATCATTAACCGCTATGCTAAAGGTAAGCTTGCTAGAACTGCATGCAAGACAGTCGGTAGTTGCAGCCACACTTCTGACCACCCCGAAAGAAGGAAAGAAAAAAAACGTGACGATGCCGCGCACAAAGAAAAGTCAATGTCAGTTCGGGCGCGGGGCGCGGGGACGCGCAGGGGGTACGATAGGATGCGTTCCGTGTTTGCTTTTTTAGCTCTGAAATTTGTGCGATGCCTAGTACGATAAAGAGTGTACTACATTAGTGAATATAAATCCCTTCGGATGTAACGATGAAGTATAATAATAAGTTAAATGAAAACTAGTTTGCAGATTAGACTAGAATGTTAATCTAAACTGTCTACTTTCAGGTGTGTACTGGCAGTCGGCACCCGTTAACCTTCTTTTGTATCTTTTGTCACCATAAAGGTCGAATTTTGCGAAGCTTTGCCCTCTGAAAGCCCTTTTAAAACCAACAAGGGACTTGACCAATTTAGACAGTCATTATAATTCCTAAAATTAGGTGTAACGCCATTTTGGGTAATTTCAATTCTAATAATTGAACTAATCGTTTGCTATGGAAGCAAAGACTATCATCATCGTAATAAATTTTAGATTTTGTGTAATTAGAAGACTAATATCGCATAAAATATTGTTAGTTCTTCGTGAAAAGTCCAGCCGATTAATTAAATGTTTTTATGTAGAATGTTTTTTTTTTGCATTTTCAGTGTTGGTCTCAAAGCAAAACTTTTCCAATTTGATGACTAGACTAGAATACCACTGTTTCAGTACGTTATTTTACACTACGTTATATAACTTTATTATTAAAAAGTTATTTCGTTCCAGGCGAGTTCCAGTGGAGAGTTCTGTTTTTTATTAACACTATTATTGCTTAACATTTTTAATGATTCACCATTTCTAGGTCATCCTATAGTCAATGCGTATGATAACGCTTAACAAAGTGGTTCACGCTTGGCTGACTAAAACTAAAGATTTTATCGTAAGTACCACTTTACCATGACCAATCGTACAGCAATTAGGACGAAGCTATTTGCACCATGTAACTATTTTAACTTAAAAGTGATTGCAAGTGGAACGAGGACCTACATGTCACCTATTAAATTGATCGCCAATTTTAACCAATTTAAGTAAATTTTACTTGCATACTTACGTTACATACATAAACTCTATAGTCTCACATAAGTGAAATATACATTTTCTTTTGAGAAAATAAATACTATTTAAACCAAACTCAAGCCCAAATTCCCGGGACACAAATTTTAATACAGATAAATTAACATCCACATATAGCGTTCTGACGTGATTATTTGGCTCTACCAACGCATCGGAAGTGCCTATAAAATTAAATAAAGTTCACTTAGCTTATTAAGGTTTAAGAATGAAATTGCTTTTCAAATGGAAATAAGTTGTGGTGGAAGTCCCTTCATTGAAACATGCGAAAAGGCATGGCCTGACTAGACTTAGACTTTATTCTCCAACAATGTCAAGGGACATAAAATGAAACCTTAAAGTTGAGTACAAAAAGTTGTAAATGGAAACATGCAAATGTTATTCTCAGTACAACTGAAAGTGAAAACGTAGCGATAAGACCACACAATGCTAGTTATGAGGGGAAGTATTGAATAACATACTCTATTCATGGCCTTTGCTGCAGTGATGCTGTTGATATAAGGATGAAAACATGAGAAATTATGTTTGTATATATACTGAAGAGATTATGTTAAAATGGTTTATCGTGATGACAAAATAAAGGATTTAGCGGTGAAAAGTGGGGCGGATGATGATCGGCAACTATTTCTATAGGCATAGGTAATTTATAATTGCAATTTAAAAGAACATTTTCCAATTGAAACATCTAGAGTTTAATTTATGTTTATATTTCATGTAAACTCCACTTTTTAAAGGTCTCGATACAAATACCCCAAATAACTTGCTATTGACAACCTAATAACATCTAACTGAATAGCATCATTATTACCAGATACCATTAATTTAATCACATCGCACCTGGAGTTGTAATAGTTCTACTATTCTAAACCTATTACAGCCTTCAAAGTCATACAATATGTTATATATGACTGTGTTACGTGATGACTTATGTTATTATGCTTTCCCGAGACTTCTTCATCAAAGCGAATCTTTTTTAAATTTATAAGCTTAAAAGTAAGTTACGTTGAAGCTACTGTACAGTGGCTCTCCGCAATCACATTACAACCTAAAGAACAATCATTATAATCTCTCAGGCCATCACGACTTGTGCCTAGCATTGTTATTTGTTCAATGCTGGACTCTCTCATTATTAACTACTGTCAATATTCATTTGTACACAGTGGATAGTTCAATTAGTAACATAGTATATATTTAGTTTTTTTATGCTACAGTCCTGAACTTCGTACTCCGCTATTTCAATATGTAGGCATGATTGTTTTTATGTAGTTCTGCTGATAAATTTATTATTTCAGAAATGTACTTTAAAGAGAAACCGATTTTGTGTTCCCTCAAGTTTAAAGTCATATTAATAATAGATTTTTTACCCGACTGCGCCAGAAGGAGGGTTATGTTTTTCGAGCGTATGTATGTATGTATGTATGTGTGTATGTTTGTGTGTCTATTTCCTTGGCACGCCCTACAGCCTAAACGGCTTGATGGATTTTAACGACTGAGATGTCATTAGATACGTAAAAATGGTGAGAGTGACATAGGTTATATTATTTTAATATGGAGTCTGCGAAATAAAAAAGAGAGGGGGAATAAACCATTTTTTTTTTGTTTAAAATTATAATATGGGTATCAAATGAAAGCTAGTGAACAGACGATTCCAAATATATTTCTTAGTACTTTTATGTTACCGTTTCGACACATGACTAAAAAGTATGAAATAAAATAAATTATTAAGAAAAACAAAAAACCCGACTTCATAAAAACCTATTACTTAACTGAAAAGAGAAAAACAAGCTTTATAATCACTAATCAGCTATAACAGCTTTATTTGAGCTAATATAATTTGAATGTTATTTGGTAGGTATTGCAGGCCGGGACAAACCAATAACCAACCAAAAATCTTCCGTTCCGTTTGCGATGCCTACCTAATAACATTCAAATTATATTAGCTGATTAGTGATTATAAAGCTTGTTTTTCTATTTTCAGTTAATAGGTTTTTTTAGTAAAGGGTTAGGCAAATTCAACCAATGGCATAAATATATATATTCTTTTACCAATTCTTCGTGATCATTATCCTTAGACTTTATTCGTCTCAACAAGCCATCTGATATCTTAATGAACCATATCATCTAACGCCTAAATCTGGCGCCAACTGCTAAGCGTGCCATCTGAAGAAATATTTCTTTTACTAATGGATCCTATACATAATTTCAACATCATAAAAGAAAATAATAATCTCTAAAGACTTCATCTTTAGAACTACTCCAGTCCCACAGTAATCAAAGTACAAACTCAATAAGAACATCCGATCCAGGAACAAAAAGATATACGGAACAGAATCTAGCATGACAAAGACATCATTTAGTAGTAATAAAGCTCATTCGAGTACTTACTGTCTGACGTCTAAAGGCTTAAGGAAATTTCTGCTTTGTGCAGTCTTTGACGATGTTACCGCAAAGACAGTCGTAACGGTGCAATAAGGTAGTCATATTTTATTCTTCATCGATATTTGTTTTACTCGTTCTTTCATTAGATCCATAGTTTATATCGTTCTTATCATTTTCTGGGTATTAAAGTGTAAGAATTAAAAAAAAATTTTGACAATGTGATATGAATTTTACAGTTCTTGTATATTTTCTGTCGATAGCGCAGTAAGGTTCATTTTTTTCTTTTGAGGCTAAATTTAAAATTGACGTGATCAATAAGTACAATGTTTTTAACATAAATTATTCAAAGCTTTAATATGAATCTCTCTTTGTGATTCTGTATTTTACAACAACGTAGATAAATAATCGTTGACCTATAAAAGGCTTTGGTATAAGGAAAATGATAGATTAAGTATTACTTATGTATACGTTTTTTATTAACAAATGTGCACATATAAAACATTTAAAAGAAATATTAAGTGGGTATCTAATGTTTTAAAATTATATTAATGACTATTAGTTTCTGGAGGCATTTTGTCTTCAAACATACGAGTAAATAGCACCATTCGAGATGGTATTAGAGTTAAATTAAATTATGAAAGAAAAGAAAAATGATGAGTTTGATTTGCATGAATGTTGCATGAATGCTAATCGAAATGCGTTCTTAACGTGTGTGCGTGTGTGTGGTGTTCCCTGAATGAGAGAATACAGAACAGTGTGATTACCCAAAACCGAAGAGCGTATACAGGGTCCTTCCTAATATGCTGACGCTTTTTGAAGGGGATGATCAGACCATCTAACTGAACAACTTTGTCTATGGGACCAATATCGAAATCGCGAAAAAAATATCTGCTGTCCAATTTCCAACCATCCAATTGGTTCGAGTAGGTTTGCAGTTTTGTATGGAAGAGCAATTTTTTTTCTCGATTTCGATGTTGGTGCCATAGAGAAAGTTGTTCAGTTTGACTATGTGATCATCCCCTTAAAAAATTTACAGCATATTAAAAAGGACCCTATATGAAACGACTTATGACTGTATGGAAGAAGCAAAAGAGGTATGTCAGCATAGCGATCAGCTCTCTGCCTACCCTAACGGAACACATGCTTGATTATGTATGTATGTAAGATTGAAAAAGCATGGGTATATTAAGTAAACATGCCGCATGCCACAAGGTTCGAACCCAATACTGATCACTGCTAATAACACCATTGTTGAATGAACAATGCGCTTATCCAATCAATTAAATCAACACGTGGGTATTATCGTAATGCAGTCACTACCTACTATTAATGCACTAACGTTGTCTACTGCAGGTAGAACCATAATAGATTGGTGAATATATCTAGTGAATGGAATACGGCTCGTGTTGTAAACCAGCACCGTAGGTAACACAATTCGGTATGTCAAGTTTTTTTTTGGTCTTCATTTTATATTTTTCACGGATGGAAGACATAATTTTTAAGAAACCAATTTATTTTTTATTGCTATTAATCGAGTTTATCAATATATATTTAATTTTTGAATAACTTTGATCTGTAATCTCTAAATCCAAAAATGGTGGAGAGAAAGTAATTCGAACTCCATGGAGAAAAACTACTTGCTGTTTTATTCAACAAAAAAAATCCGGCTATCTCTTTCTAACTCTATGCTGAAAACAGAAACGGCAACATCAAATGTCAAATTCTGACATTGTGAATGTATTTTTTTTTTCATAATGGCCAGTTATTTTAAGTTGATTTTAAGTTTACCAAGGAGTTCACAGGTTTTCCAGTGACGTCACTGGTCGGACCGAAAAACGACGTTATTTTATTAAAAATATATGTAATCCTTTCAGTTTGAAATCTCTGAATTCGAAAATATTATTATTGAGACAATTATCTCGAAATGGTTTTCGATTCAGCCCTCCAAAAAAAACTTGACATACCGAATTGTCAAAATATCGAAAAGTTTGTGATCATTCCCAAATTAAACTAATATCGAACTCACTTTACGGCATCTAAATTTTGAATTATTATTTTCTTTTGATAATGACTACCCAAATCTGTAAAATTCCGGACAATATATCTTTTTCTCCTACCTAATATACATTTACAGAGTGTACAATAATTGTTGTTATTCAATTAATGCAATTATTTCCGGTACTTCAATGGCGGTTCGTTTCAATAGAATATTTAAATAAAAAAATCGATAATCATTAATTAATTGCTTCCAGCGGACGCACTTTCATTGTTTGAACTAATTGTTTAAAATGTTTTATAATAGCGCATCACAATATAAGTAGTTTAATATTCAACTATCGTTGCAATTTACTAGTAATTTTGGATAAAAGTTACTTTTCTTACCTATATTTTTGGTGATGATGGAAGCAAGTGCAAACATAATAATATAATACTCGGTAATTAAATTAAAAAGTACAAATAGTAGTAATAATATTAATAATTATAGTAGGAGCAACATAATGTTAAGGCCTATAATGATGATGATGATAGTCTAGTAGGAGCAAGTTAACACAGGTATACAATCGATATAAAAATTAAAACTCTACTTATTATGTTAGTCTTCTCTAGATTTGATTTATGATAAAGTCCTTTAAGTGAAACTATACTCGTGTTCTAAAGAATCAATCATTAATAATGACGATGATGATGATAGCCTAAACATTTACAACTGATATAGATAAAGGCACCATAATTATTTTCACACGAAAATAGTATAAGGTACCATAAGAAAACATCGTTCGGTATTGACATTATCCCAGTCAGTTGTTTCCTTAGACGAATTATATACGGACCCGCCTCGCTTTAACATTTCCCCTCTGCCAACGTGCAAAATCAAAAGATCTTATGCATTTACATACATTTTTATACCTTATCACTAAACGCGACAGCCTATAATTTCGAAACAATAATTTCGAACTTACGACGTTTGAGGTTCACACGACACTGTTTTTCATGATTTTAAACATTCAAAATTAGAATCTAAACTAATGGAATAAAATTCAAATCTAGTGCTACCTCGCCCCCCCCCCCCGTAAAAAGTGGCAGAAAAGTTTGTTAGTAGAATTACACGCGTAACTTGTCCTCATGTTAAGTAGTCTAAGGTTGTTTCAATGCTCTATAGATAACGATATTTGCATATTACTTACAGTTTCCTTATTCAAACCATTTCAATGGATTGCACTAAGCTCAATGGAGATATTTTAGAAACATCCATTGTCGCTGTCGATAAGTCTTGACAAACATCCTCTGCAGACTATTCTCGTACATACCTGTAAACAAAATAATTGTATATAAGATAAATTTATTAAAAATAGTCATTAACAATTACAATTCTTCAATAATGAGTTCAACATTTTTGAAACTGATGAAGAAAAAAAAGACTACCATTGAAATTTGTAATCAAGCATAATAAACGTGTTAGAGGGTCGGTCAATAGGAAACCCGGTCATACCATAAAGGCATAAAGAATGTAGTTAATAGTAATAAGTAATAGTAATAATACTATTTTTATTGGACATAGTTCACACGTTTATCATTGAAAATGTGATCAGAGCCCACACATGAGTTTGATTAAAATGAATAAATGAAAAATACAGTATTTACACAAATATACAAACAGAACAGAAGACAAAACGTATTATGGTACAAATAAAAATTATTATAGGAACTTAAGTTCTAAACGAAATAAATATGAAGTCATAAAGGGCACTACAGGCCGGTGTGAAAGAGAACTGCTTATTAGTCTGAGCATCAAACATAGTAAATCCACTGTAGGTAGAACCAATATTTTGAGATTTATAATAAAGACAAAGCTGCACAACCCAATTATGATCCTTTTTATTTTCGTCCTATCACCCCTACGTAGGTTAACAGCTTTTTGAAATCATGGACAGCGCAGCGCATGTAACCATAATCCGATACAGATGTCTTTCCATCCGATTTACGAACAAAACGGGTTCTTGCATTTTATACCTACACCTCATAAAATCTATACTACCAGTTCAATAGAATAAGGACGCATAAAAAGCAATCGTCTACATAATATGGGTCAAGTGTGGGCCACGCGTCAAAAACGTCCGTTGTAGAATTTTGAGGATGCTGACAACAATGGAAAATTTCAGCTCGTCAGCGATTGAACGCTAACCCCTAATAATTTGCAAAGCTTGATAATACATTTGAAGTATTACTTTATTCTATCTAATCTAAGAGATAAGGATATGTGTAGATAAATTAAACATAACATTAGTGATGAGATATTTCAAGGACTTTGGTTAAATTGTTGGTTTACGCAAGGCTGACCAAAGGCCATAGCTGTTAGTTGTTGTCAATGCAGAAAGATAATTGCATACCAAAAATAACAACACACATTATGGTTATTGTTGGAATGATGACTGTGATGTAATACTTTTGTGGGCAAACTCGTAAAAATAAAAAATCTACGTAAGGTCTCCCGGGGTAATTGCAACTATGAAGCAACTGAACTTATAAATTACCGTTACGTTCTTCTCTTTATTTTTCCAACACCTGCCCTCATCTAGAAGTGATATTGCTGTTAGTTGGAACTACCCCATAGTTGCAATAAAAAGATAATAAATACAGAGCGGAAATATACAAACTTATAGAAGATTAAGTAAGAGTCTATAAGTCTCAATGTCTCAAAGTCACTAAAGGACCATATAGTACTGCATAATTCAATAAGTCAGCACAAACTTTCTAGTTTCAAAGCGAGGGCCGCATAGTGGTCACAACGAGGTGCGGCCTAGCTGGGAGATCTTCAGCCAAAGGTCGCAGGTTACAGTGAAAGTACTGATGCTTTCGCTCGACTAGTCACCGCGTGATTGTGTCCTCGGCTTAATGTCATTGAGTACTGGCGCGAGCGGAAGTGAACGCGAGATTATTTTATGTTTGAGATTGTGTCCCATTGTGGTGTTGGTAACTGGTAAATAGATACTCATCTTTGGTCAAAACTGAAATATTATAAATAACATGGCACCTCTAACGGCATGATGTTCAGCCGTATTTAGGTATAACATACTAAAAGTTCCCAGCCTGCGGCCGCGAGCTTTGGGATGGATTGGGGTTAAATGGTCCCATTATTTGGTGTTTCGTGAATATCTCAAAAACTAAACGCCCTTGAAAAATAAACATTATATTAATGAATGGAGGAAGACGACATATTGCGCCGACCCCAAATAATGGAATAAGGGCAGGAAGAAGAAGAAATTAAATTTTCTAAAAAATGGTATATTCACTTTTTATAGAGGAATACCAAGGAAATAAAAATCTGACTTCATACAAACATAGACATTAGTTTCTAGACTGTTTCTGAAAAAAAGTCATTGACTTTAATTAGTTAGTATTGTAAATATCACCAGACTTCGTTAGTATGCAGCGCGCCATTACGCATTCGGAACAAACATACGGAAGAAGACGGAAAAAACTCTTAGAAGATAAATTTCATTCAAATCAAACAATTCTGTAGCTATCAGTACGAACAGGAACGGCACGAAAGCGTGAATCAGGGCCGGTCGTGTCATGGGATCTGAGAGAGAACACGAAACGAGAGGTCGGGTAAACGTCATGTTACAGGTGCACTTCCCGGACACGAAGTGAAGGGCTGATGTATCGCATAATGAGGATGAAGATTTCTTGCATTACTATTACAATTTCATATGTATTTCTTACATATCGCAGACAGAATTGTATAAGGAAGACACTACAATACGCATTGAAATTGGCATTTGAAAAATGGAGAATGGAGATTTTTTATACACAATGGAAAATGAAAAACTAACTATTGTATTCCAGTTTTACTCTTCTTTATTTAATTCTATTTAATTAATTCTCAATGCATTTTCCATTGATTTATTTATTTAAAACAAAAGAAAAGTTTACTGATTCATAAACTCGAGTAAGTACTACACAAATGAAACCGGGGGACATTTTGGGAAAGGGACATTTTGAAATTAAATGAAAATATTGTCACTGCAATTACTGCTGTAAAAATTTGAAAAGACCGAGGCCTATTCTGGTTTCCTACTAAATAAGAATTAAATTTAAAAAATGTGTTAATGAAAAAAGAAATACATCGACTGCGATCACATCCAAGACAAACTATCCTGCAATGTTGCACTATAATCAGTTTTTACCTTTAATCGAGCGATCCTATTATTGGAATATTTCCTAAATTATTCACAGTCTCGCTTCATAATATTCAATACGAAAACTAAAGTTTCAAACGACTTTTATATAAATGAAGCAATCAGAATATCAAAATATGTGACAGAAACATGGAAATGTCGTTAGGCTGGGGTAAAATGAATATTGAAAATGTAGATTAAAGGTGGACGCATATTTATCCGCGGCGAACGAGCCGAAGGAGGCGAAAGAATTGAATTTTAGAATTATTTATGTGAAATTCTATGACACCTCGCACACTTATCCGCGGCGAATTGGACAAATCGTCAGAAGAATTAAAAGTAAATTCGTTTCGTTCGCCTCCTTCGACTCCTTCGCCGCGGATAGATATGCGTCTACCCTTAGAAGCGTGTATGGCAATAAAGGTAATCAAGTGGATTTGATAAACTTGAGTAAATTATCCTACTTGACTGACAGCTTTAGGTAAATTCAGACTAGTTTTATAAATTGAGGAGTCGTGTTGCAATTTTGTTAGTGGGCGGGCGTGTGCTTCCCGGCATGCAAGTGGCTCCACCATTTTCTGTTAGCTCAATTGTGTTTTTGTAATAACGATAACGAGTTATCACTAGACAAACATTGCCGAACGATACGATCCATGATACGATATGGAGCCAACGTCCAAGTCGAGAAAAAAAATCTACTGTTTCATACAAAACTGCAGTACCTACTAGACTTAAATGTATCAGGAAATCTGATTCTTTTTTCGGAATTTCGAAGTTGGTTCTATAGTGAAATTTGTTCAGTTTGAGCATACCTTTGAGTCGAGTAGGCATGGCATAGTTTAGTATGGAACAGGTGATATTTTTTTTGCTTCGGTCGATTTGCTCCCATATAGTAAAATTTGTTCAGTTTGATGGGTAGACTTAGTTTAAAAGGATGCTAATTATATTAATTTCATGTACATGATATTTTTATCCCGAAAATTAAATTGATGATACTCCTACGTTCGGTGTAAATATAACTCACATTGATAACTATGAAACGGCTTTCAAGGAAGTTTTATTTTGACCTTGACGTAAAAAATAAAATCGAAAAATGGACATAGTAAATACCCAATTTCGTTTTGGTTCAGATACCTAATTGAAATGTTATCATTATCGATATAAAGATAAAAACGTATTACATTTTTTACATTACATTAAATATATTAGATAAGGCTTGTCCAACAATGATAACAATAATTTGACAAACATAATTGTAATTTGAATTCCATACTGCAATACAGATTTCAAGAATCTAAAACGTTATGATGATTTTGACGATGAGTAAAAGACCGAAGTTTGACCAATATAAAATAACCAGTCATTAGACAACATCAATAGTCTTGTTATTTATAGACTTCGTCCGCACAAATTATACAACGTGCTAATGAATAAGCGCAAAACCTCATACACCTCAACTGATTTATAACAAAATAATTAGATTAAAACAAAAATTTCATTATTTTAATAGTTAAAATTTAAAGTTATTCGCATTTTAAGTTTTGAGACAAAAAATGATTTTTTTTTATTCCAGCAATGAATGAAAGCGCTTATGTGCTCCTGGATACATTTTAAGAATGTTGTTTAGGTAGTAAGTAGGGTGAGAGTGCCCGAGTGGTGGGTTGAGATCGTGTTCAGTAAATTTTTAATTTTACAAACAAATTATCTAATATTTTGAAATAAAAAACCTATGTTGAAAACATGATAATTCGATTCTGCTCTCGATTCTAAACAAACTACAATCTAGTTTTGCGTTAATTCATTAACACGTTATATACTAGATTTTCAATAAAAAATAAAATCAAAAAACTGTCGTCAAAATCGGTTAAATAGTTTTTTCGTGATGGTTGAACAAAAAAACAGGCAGACTAAATTTCTAAAAATGTTGATTCGGAGTCAGGGACATCTAAAAACCAAATCTTAATCTTTTTCTTATAAATATCTTCAATGTACAGACACACTTCTGTTACAGTTTTATAATAGTTTAGATGAGGTTTTTAACAACACTTTTTAAAGCACTAACGTGAGTGATTTAAATGACCCCCCTTAATTTATAACTTTTTGTCATTTTTATTATTTTGCAGCAAATCGGCCATAATCATTCGCATTGTGTGAAAATGTCCACTGTCTAACTATTACGATTCAAAACATACAGCCCTAAATAGGTAGGACAGACGGACGGACGGAGAACGTAGGCTTAGTAATAGGGTCCCGTTTTCACCCTTTGGGTACGGAACCCTAAAAATGAATTATCCGACTTTTATCTTTCATAACTCAAATTAACGATATTTGTAAAACGAATCGAATTGAGAGAATCGGATTTATACACAAAGGTAACAATAGGCCATTCACAATGCATGCGTGTATTACGCAACACAATAATTTTACAAACAAAAGGTCGAACTAAAAGTATACAATGTTGGAACTCATCATCATAAAATTGCAAATGAAATCCTGACTATTTGTACAAACGCAATTGCATGTTGTGAAACTGAATTAATAAAATCTCAATAAATTAGTGTAGCATCTGCTACACAAAAAAAAATTATTCTACAGGGTCCTTCTTAATATGCTGAAATTTTTTTAAGGGGATGCTTAGACCGACAAGCTGAATAACTTTTTCTATGGGACCAACATAGAAATAGCGAAAAAAAAACAACTGTCCTATACATTTGGCTCAAGTATGTTTGCAGTTTAGTATGGAACAGCTGATTTTTTTTCGCTATTTCGATGTTGGTGCCATGGAGAGTTGTTCAGTTTGACGGTATGATCAACCCCTTAAAAAAGTTTCAGCATATTAAGAAGGACCCTGTATATTAATAAAAGAAATTGTGACGATGGAATAAATTGTCATAGTTTACCACACAATCTTTTAACTTAAATATTCCTTTATTTCGTTGCATGGATATGCCCAAAGCGCGTTTAGTTGAAGCACACAAGTGGTACACTTGGTACATACAAACTATCACACTGGTTTGTCATCTCCATACATGTAGGTACATATTTGAAGTATACCTACCTGTCATTTATTTTGACTCATTTTTCTGGTTTGAAATGTTCGCGTAAGGCCGATCCCTTAATTTTTCTTTGATCTAAGTCAGATACCCTAAATATTATACAAAGACTAGCTGACCCAGCAGACGTTGTCCTGCCATTTTTCCTACCCTACACCTACCATACTCCCACACTTCACCTACCCTACACCTACCCTAAACCTACCCTACACGTACCCTACGCCTAACCTAACCTACCCTACACCCACCCTACACCTACCCTACACCTACCCTTTACCTACCCTACATCTATCCTACACCTACCCTACACCTGCCCTACACCAACCCTACACCTACCCTACTCCTACCTTACTCCTACCCTACACCTACCCTAAATAGTTTACGTCCTATTCTCAGACCTACTGAATATACACACAAAATTTCATAAGAATCTGTCAAGCCGTTTCGGAGGAGTTTTGTTACAAACACCGCGACCGAGAATTTTATATCTATGATGATGATGATGTTAGTTAAACCAAAGTTTTTGACCGAAAGTTATTACAGCCGTGAGTAAAAAGTATAAATCTTCACGAGCCTTTGTCCTCCAATAAAACCACAAAAGAGACGGCATCTACACAAAGCAGATTATGTTATGATATAAGACTGAAGTGGTAGGTAGGTAATGAATGCAGGTTCACGTTCTAGTTATGCATCAAAATTAATTTTATTCTCCGACCTGCATGAATACAAAATATATGAGGCTTTAAGCTGCTTTCATAATTGAAGGCTTTGAATATCTGTACTTGAAAATGAATAACTTTTACAATTAAGCCAAAACTGTAAGAGTAAAATATTTGTTTGCCCTTATCACAAGTACCTACAATATTATTAAGTTACCTTTAGAGTCGGATAATTTAATTTAAATGCTTAAAAGTAGTTTAATTACTTATAATTAGCTTATTTCGTATGAAAATACCATGTCCACTCTGCTAAATGGGGAACTTGCATCAAAATAATAATGAGAAATTATCTTAATAATTCAATAATAATGGTTGTGAATAGAACATTACTGAACGATGTATTCTAAAGTTTTTATTTTTACGATATATTTCAATTATAAGTTACGTGGATCGGAACGTAATTTCAAACACCAATCAGCGCAAAGTGACGAAGCGATTAGCAACGCACACAGCGTTAGAAGAGTACGGCAAACTATTTTAGCGGCTGATTTTTGATGAGCTTCACGCGTCGTGAAATGGAGTGACGTCAGGTCATGGAAGTGAGCGTTTTGGCGCGGAATTTGAAAAGTCAACTTATGATTTGTAATAAATAAATGAATTGTGCATATTTTACCATTTTTGTTTTTGCTATTTTTATATAAGCCTTAAATCTTTATGATATACTGTGAAAGTTCCCCATTGTTTAAATGCTATTTACTTTCTTTTTCATTGTATAGTTACTGGGTTAGGTTTCTTGTTTTTTAACTAGTTCGAAAAGAATAATTTTCCTTCTGATAACAATTACAAGCTTAGAAATATTTTACAAGATACGTAAATCTTTTAAAACATTTCTGAGCTTACTAATTGTTTGTTGTACGTCAATTTTTTAATGAAAAACCTATTCTTAAATTTTAGCGAATCAATTAAAAAACACATAATTCGAGATAGTGTCATTCTCACTTCCGAAACAAAAGGTCATAGAGCGAAGACGGATGAAAATCAGACATACTATTAGGTAACAATAATTTCGCAAAAACCGTGCTACCTCTTATTATTCAGGTTACCTCTTATTATCTAACAAGTACGAATATGACGGAATGGCAGCGGGATGAGAACAATTAGATAAGCGACACGTGAGAGTTCCTGCTTCATTAAATAACGTAATTACAAAGGCTTTTATACAAACTAGAGAGGTAAAGAGGTAACGGAAAGATCTCGAAATGTAAATTATATTCAGCATATTTTCAAACGTAATATTCGCGTCTGGGGGTATCTGAGTTCATCTTAGTCATCCTGTATGATAAAGGACTATGCGGTAAGTATTGGACCCTTTTTATCGTTTACCGGACGTAACAAGCTTCCACTTCACCACCCAGCAACACAGATTGTTATAACGTTTATTTGTTAAGGTATAAATCAGCCCAACACGTTAACTTCTCCATGGGCATGATTAACAGCAACGACCTTTCACATTTTTGTATTAAATTAGGTATATCCAGTGAGCCCGACTAAGAATAAATTAAAAATATATTAGTATTGACACCGCTTTTTAATGGAGTACCTATCACGATGTAAATATCTAATTCTCCTTCATGAGAATGACACCAAATTTACCTAAACACAGAATTTAAATGATTATTTAAATGATCAAAATGCATGGGTCGGAGTGTCACTAGCTTAAAGTACTCTGTATCTGCATATTAAGTATCAATTATTTAATTAAATACACTGTATGTATTTTATACATAACCTTAGCTTAAGTATTTATATTGCAGTAGTTATTAAGTCGTATTATGATGTAGAGTTTCTGGCCTTCTGGCATCTCTACAGCAACAACACGCTTCGACGCGGTGGTAGTTTCAAAAAAATATTTGTTGTTTAAAGTGGGCTTCAAGTTCCTACACTAAATAAATTATTTTGAGTTGAGTTGAGTTCGTTGTTTCATCTTCTTAGTTTCTTTTTAAAGACCCAAACCGAGCCCCTTCCATTTCATGTTATTGACATTAGTAAATAACGCCCAGTATTATACTCTTCTTTCTACCTAAAGTTCAAAGGTTATTGAACTGTATTGTTACTACCATTCAATATATATTTAAAACTAAATCATCAATGACTCAAAGTCAACGGCCGTATAATCCAATAAAGGTAACATTACATAGACACCTAAAGAAGACGTGTACCTAACGGTAACGTATATTTAACAGGTTTCCTAATACGGTCACACTCAGGTTGCTTTGAAAGAATCTCTACATCCGACATTCATTAGCTTTATTGGAATAAACAAAACGATCACGTACCTACTTACACCATTAATATTTTATAGGTACTAATCACATCCTTATCCTAATGAGTTAGTTTATCCGTACCGATTTAACGGTAGAGTAGTTCTAGAAAATTTTCTAGGCATACATAAGGAAATAGGCAAGTAACTTGCATATAAAAAGCCGTCAACTAACCCGTCGGTTATCGATTTTGTACAAATAAATTGATGGATAAATCGATAAAAGCATTCATAAAAAAAACAAACGCAAACCAAGAAGAATACCTCATTTACGAAACAAATAGCAAAGTAAAATAAAACTTAATAAAAAATACTTGTCATAATCAACTGCTTTGTAAAAAAAAATTATCTTTGACAATATTATTCTGTGATGCTTTTGAAACAGAAAACATCACCCTGAATTTAGAAGACGGCCAATATACCGAGAGAGAAAAAAGAAAACGCGATAATTTGACATTCATAAGGTTAAGAACGTCTGCGTTTGTTCCTGCGTGCCTCCGGCTATGTTGTGTTTCCGCCAGCATAATAACAATCAACCTAAAATAGTATCTATTACCAAAGAAGTTAGATTTATTTTATTGAGGCAGTTGTTTGAGACATTTGTACTAAAATAGTAAGTAATACTTGTTTTAGGCCTGTTATGTAGATTACTGTTTAATCCATGATAGTCGAAGTTCACAAATCAAATAAACACTCTGATGAAATACCAGTACCGTAACATAGATTATAATGGTTTAGAAACGTTTTGAAAACTTCTAAAAAACTGTATAATAATGCAGCGAATAACAGACTGAAAAGAAATTCGTACCTATGGCCAGAAGGACCCAATCATAGTAGACCAAAGAAAAAGCATCAACGGTCAGAAAATCAATTGTACGGAAGTGATTAATTCCCGACAAGCATGCTCACGACTATATTCCCCGAGGGGGTAGTCAGAGATATTTTGAAACCTCAGAACATCAACGTTTCACCAGTAGTACTGAAACTCTGTCCAGTGTGACGGGGGGTGAGCCCGTCGCCACATAATGGACAGTGGGTACAATACATGCCTCGAAATTGAAGCATGTAGGTTTCCTCACGATGTTTTCCTTCACCGAATAGCCAGTGGTATTCCCGACAAAATACTCTTTATTTCCATACGGAAAACATAAAATAACAATATTAAAAGTGAACAAAAAGGGTACAAATGGTGGCCCGGCAGAACTTATAACATTTCATAATTGGGAAATGAGAAAAGGCTATATTTATATTTCATGTAGTCTGGTTCTTTGTTCGTCTGGCGAGAAAAAATACTCGAAGTTATCTCATTTTGTGTAACATCTTTTTTATATTTACCTCAAATCAACACCACGACCTACGAGACTGTAAACACCGTCCTTTGTCAAATTATAATCCATCTAGTTTTCCTCTGTATAAAATATTCCAATGTTGATAATTATTTTTCCATTTCTTGGTTCATACAATTTTCTACAATCTCAAAATGGTTTTAATTTTATATTAAACAATATATCGTTTGAAAGCAACAACAGCAATAGGAAAATTATTTAAAAGCAAATAATCATTGTGTGATTCACTAATTGACTAAGTAGTTATCTGCAACAACTATTTACCTTTACTTCATAAAACAATCTAATCAGAATTTAGATCATTATTTGTGATAACGTTATTTCTCTGAACTCTATTTGATTCTCAAATTAAGCAAACAGTGAAATAGTTTCATATCGTTAAAGCATCAGATAAGGTCTCAACAGAAGAGACAAAAATTTAATAAACAATCACTTGATCTAAACCTTTTTTTCTCGAATCCCAATTCTATTACTACCTTTTGTAACAATATAATTGCACTTCAAATTATATTCTATTCATTCGTCCGTTTAAACTAAAACCGGTTGCACTATTCTGTGAATGGAAAATCTTTATTAATGACAGCGTTGAGTTAGTAGGCGCATGGGCAGCTCGGTCAATGCCACTAACCTTGGTTCAGCCTAAGGCGTATTTAGAATACGATCTGATACCGATGTTATTATATAATTTGGTGATATACCATAGAATTACTCGTTAGACAAAAAATGCAATTGTATTTAACGTAATTTTGGAGCATAAGGTTTGTTGTTGCTTTTAATAAAAACTTTAGGTATCTACGTATGAGTATTAAAAAAAAGTAAAAACAACAAGGCCAAATAGCTACGGCATGCATAATTATCCTTATAAATTTAACAAAGAAGTGTTCCGCATATTACAGTAGGTAAGAATGAGTAGGTATGTCAATTAATGATGTATATATTTATTTATAATTTTATTATATTAATACCGTAAATCAGTGGCGTACACTCAGGGTAGACACAAATACATTAACTGTATTTGTGTCTACCCTGAGTGCATTACAATTACCTGTATTTTAAAAAAATCCAAGTCGTTTAGTGAACAAAATGCTTTTAGTTTAAAAATTATTATTGTTCATTGTCTTTTTGCCTACCCGGGGTGCAGAAACCCTAATAATTTCTAAACTAAAAGCATTTTGTTTACTATATGACTTTGATTTGCTTAAATACAGGCTAAGTAAACAATTAAAAGTCATTTAGTAAACAAAATGCCTTTAGTTTAGAAATTATAAGGGTTTAACTGTATTTGTGTCTACCCTGAGTACACGCCAATGCAGTTAATATATTTATATCAAACACGTGGAAGAAAGTGTGTGATTCTACATTAACTACGGCACCCATAATATCAACGTGTTGGTTTCTATAATAATTATGATTTATGCGTATGATTATTGATAAATGATATCATGTTACATTAAATAACACTTAATTCAGTGTTGAACTCAACAAAACGTTGCAATCTCACAATACATTATCGCCGTTTATAATTTCCATAGTCAACTATCGATAAGTACTGGCATTATCCGATTGATATTCAACTATCTATGCGTTCAATAGATACGTAAATTTTGTAATGTTTATGAAAATGTTTGAATGATCAAATAAATAACGATCAACAGGATTATACGCGTAGTTTTCCTCTGAATTGTTTTATTGAACAATTCAGAATTGTTTTATACGGAATTAATCAATTCCAGTCATATCATGATATGAGCTTTTACCGTAGTATCATCATCATCATCATCTCAGCCAATGGACGCCCACTGCTGGACATAGGCTCACCCAGGCATCGCCATAACGACCGATCCTGCACTGCCCTCAACCAACAGGTTCCCGCCGCCTTCACCAGGCCGTAGTATGTTATAACAAAAAGTTCCTCATGCACTAAGATACAACAGGATAATCAGACCATCAAACAGAAAATCATTCTCTATGGGACCAAATTCGAAATCGAAAAAACAAATCTGCTGTTCAATTACATTTGGGTCGAGTAGGATTGCTGATTTTTTTGCTTTTTTTGATCTGGACAGCAGATATTTTTCTTTGTGATAACGACCGAAAAATAAAGTTTTGTTCGGTAGTCTGATCATCCTCTTAAAAACCTTCAGCATATTAAGAAGGACCCTATGTGTATTTGTAATGGTACTTTGTTCTGTTTAAAATATGTGTGTTGTAGAGTTTCTGGCCGCATCTTCACTACAATGGAACACCTTCTAACGTGGTGGTAGAATCAAAAATGACGTCAGAAAGTTATGTGATATAATTTTGATACAAAATTTTGAGTTCGATTTTGATATACCTACGTAATTGTATTTTCCTTAACATTTTTTTTTTAAATAGTGCTTGACCCACATTAATAACTTAACGAAATGGAAATGCACCAACACTATAATAACATCTACAGAAGCCACAGCCCGGCAACATCTGGTCGTATTAAACGCTTCATGATTTTATTTTTAACCGTGCTTCGTGCTACTAAATAAATATGTTAACACTTTACTTTTAGAGCTAAATTTACTTAAATATCCTTTAGAGCTATATTTACTTTACAACTTTCAAATGACCAAATTAGAAATGCATTAACAGATGTAAGTAAAATTGTATTTACATTAACAAGTGTGTTTTGTTGGACCTCATTATATCGCAGTACCTACATAATTGGTACTGCTGCTAATGAAATATTTTAATTAAGTGTGTTCAATGAAGGTCATTTTAAGTTATGCAATTGCTATATTATTTGTACCTTCAGCAATAAAATAATTTAAACAGGTACTTTGTCTTCGAGTATTTTAATTCTGACCTTCTATTAGATAAATATAAATATATATATTTTGAAACTACCGCATTTTTAAAATACACTTGAAATAAATTTCAATAATGGTCTTCGTGCATAGACACAATATATACTAAGCAAATAGGAACAAATTCTGTCTACTGTGTATGGCACAAAAAGAACAAGATGTTTTTAGATATACAGATAGCTTACAATGTAGCAAAATATACGAAAAGGTACGTTTCCATAATTTGTCAAAACTTAATTTCATGTGTTTTGATTTCGAATAGTTACACTGTTCATGTTAAATTTATTTTTTAACCTCCAACTCATTCTCAATCATAAACTTAGTTTTAAATTTCCATTTTATTCCCGATCTCTAACTTTGTTCAATTTCGATTAATGGCTTGAATCACAGACGAGATGTGAATATTTCTCTGTCATAATAATAAGTTTTTATTACAGTTTAATAACATCTCAATTATGTCAAATAGCATAACAATCAGAGAAACATTGTAATTGCTAATGATTATTGGTTATAATGGTAAATATGAACTGGAAAATCTTTTTAACCACAAGATGAAACAAAGTTATTTTATTAATTTCAGATATAAGAAAATAAAGTTAGAAGTTTGTATTTTCTTACATCTGATTAATAAACTGATTAGTCTTCTTTTTATTAATATTATTTTACACTATTGTGGTTAGATTCATTCTAACTTTGAGAAGGTTTCTTACTAAATTTCTCTTCTCTTCTCTAAATAGCATAAAACAAAGTCGCTTTCCGTGTCTGTCTTTATCATTTCTATTTCTCCGCTTACTTCTTCTAAACCACTCAACGGATTTTGATACAGTTTTCACTGTCATTTAGAGAATTTCTTCCGAAACGTTTATGTGGCTAACATATTTATTTATAATATAGATCTCATCCGTGCGAAGTCAGCTTCGTCATCTTCATTAGCGGCGGGTCGCTAGTCGCTTTTAACTTATAACATGAGACGGTTCGTGACCGTATAAGTCAAGAACAATGCAATATGAATGGTCAGGCGCACTAACGGTGCCGACCGCGGTCAGACCTGTGGTTCTACATATTCTATAACGGTGCACACGTTTCTTTTTGTTATTCTACACAGAAATACACATACGGCCATTTGAGTTCTTTAGTCGCGTTGTTTTAGTGCACTATTTACTTAACTGTGACATGCTATTGACATTTAGATTTAGAATAGCTTACTTTGTTTCAGTGTATGAATCATTACATGTTCTGTTAACACTATATCTTACTTGTACCAACATAAATTATAATTATATTATCATTCGTTTTATGTAAACATTATCTCTCTCATGTGCAATATGTTTTCAGAAAATATTTAACATTTATGATAACTATGTAAACGCGTAATTTATGAAAACGCGTTAATTATGTACACTATTTTCAGTGTAGACATAAATTATCTTCCCACAGGAAAAGAGAACGGTAAACACGATTAACAGTGAATTGACACTCGACGTTAACAAAGAAAGTAAATCTCATTGAATCACAGAAGGAAGAGTGTTCGGTGTCCATTTATCAATTGTAGACATCGATCGAATACAATACGAAGGTAAGACACACATTGTGTCTTGAAGAATGACCGACGACTTGGAAGGCTAGCAGTCAAATAGTAAGTAGGTAAGCACGTACGTGAATAGAAACATAAATGAGGCGCAATCAATGACAATCGAATAGTGAATTCAACAAAATGATGGAACATTAGATACGAATGAAGATGAAAATAAACAATATACAACGTGTTAATGAATAAGCGCAAAAACCTTATACACCCCAACTGATTTAAAACAAAATAATTCGATTGAAACAATAATTTCATTATTATATATATATATATATAGTTAAAATAGATAGTTAAAATTTAAAGTTATTCGCATTTTAAGTTTTGATGCTAAAATGATTTGTTATCACTGCAGCAATGAAATAAAACGCAAATGTGCTCATGGATACATTTTAAGAATCTTGTTTTGGTAGTAAGTAGGGTGAGTGTGCCCTTGCGGTGGGTTGAGATCGAGTACAGTAAATTATAAATTTTAAAAACAAACTATAAAGTATTTTCAAAAAAATTACCTATGTTGAAAACAAGATAATTTGATTCTGCTCTCGATTCTAAACAAAGTACTTTCTAGTTTTGCGTTAATTCATTAACACGTTGTATACATGCCAGCAATAGAACTAAAGCATTGTCTGAAGAGATTGAATTAGAAAGATGATTTGATGATGTGATTTTAAAGAACTTCAAGAATATTGAATTTGTATACAATTGACATACCGTTCCAAACTGTAAACTTTTAATAAACTCCACATCTAATCTAAACTACCTATTATAAAACTGTAGAAGAAGATAAGATTGAGGATATTTAGAAGAAAAATATTATAATATGGGTTTTAGGTGTCCCTGACTCCAAATCAAGCAGTTTTAAAATTTTTGGTTGCCGGTTTGTTTGTTTGTTGGAGCATCACGCAAAAACTACTGAACCGATTTTGATGAAACTTTTTTTGATAGCTTTATGATCTAACTTAAAATCTGATCTATAACCGTCACACTGGACAGAGTTTCGGTACTACTGGTGAAACGTGGATTCTCTGAGATTTCAGAACATCTCTGACTACCCCCACGGGGAATATAGTCGTGAGCATATACAACTTGTGCGGACGAAGTTGCGGGAAAACTTTAGTTCCTTAATAAGATCGTCAATGACATAAATTTGTCAATAAAAATCTAAAAAGAAACAGTGTAATAGTTGCAGATGATTGATAATGAGAATTTATTAGAGCAAATTTATTAAAGAGGACGCACATCAAATTATGAGAAATGTTTCGCAATGAATAGAAGTGAGTCATTATTTCCAAACACGATCTTTAACAACACGTACGGGAACAATGGAGATGGCTAGTCGAGACAAGTCAAAACAATGAATAATAATCGCCTGCACCATCCAGAAGCGATGTTGATTGCTGGTGGTAATCGTGACCTTTCAACTTCCGCGTTGAATCAATCACACAAATATTCGAAAGTAAGTATCGAACGCAATGGAAGATGTTGAAAGTTGCGATGATTCAATAGCCTTTAATAATAATGATGTTGATAGTTTAGGAAAAGTGTGATTTCTCCAAATCATTTTACTAGCAAGCGTTAACAAGTGAAATAAATTGATAAACTAACAATTACGTGTTATTTTGTAAGCAATGCGTTGTAATTGGTATTTTATTGTTTTTCACGCTTTCTGTCCAATGCAACTAATGTTGATGTATGATTACAATAAGACACGAATTTGAAAACAAAATTACGCCGAGTTTAAATTTACAATTCGCTCTACCGTTTCCCTCAATCGCACGCCATATCCTTAAACGATCAAAGATGGCTTATCGACGTCTGGGATGGGACTCTAATGGCCTTTTAGGGTCAATATTTCAGGGCAGGGCCAGTGGTTGGGTCGTAACGTCCTCAGTAATTGGTCCCTCTACACCGAAATTCCGTAAGTCAGTGGCTCAGAACTTCTCTAGAGTGACATTTGAACGCTGATGCTCATTAGAATTCACTAGAATTATACCTATTGTTAAATTTTAGTGCGAACTGAGTCAATTAAACGTCTAAATGGTCTTATATTGCTTAATGGGCCTGCATTTAATTAAGCGAAACTGACGTCGTTTTGAAAATACAGGAATGAAAGTGAACATGAGACATAATAAAAGTAAAATTTTAAGATGCAAGGCGGCCAGCGGGTTGAAAATTTTAGCTACTTAATGGAAATTAACAGCTCAACAGTTATTTTCACTGTAGTTTTTGTAAGATAATTAAATAATAATGATAGTAATACTTGTTGAAAAGTGTTTGTTCTTACTTACATTCAAGAGCGGTATAATCCCTTTATGTAGGCTGTTAATTATGTCGTCGTGAAAACGTACCTGTAATAAAGGATACAAATATAATTAGTAAACAATTCTGTTAGGTCTTTAGTATTTAATTATTAGAAATTTCGTAGAAGCCAGCCAAAGGGCAATGGAGAGGTCGATATACTCGGAGTTTCCCTACAAGATCGATTCAGAGATGAAGTAATTTGCTGAAGAACCAGGGAGCGGACATAGCCCGAAGAAATGCAAAACTCAAGTGACAATGGGCAGGGCACATTGCTTGCAGAACAGAATGCCGATGGGGCCGAAGAATTCTCGAGTGGCGACCGTGTATTAGAAAACGCAGTGTTCGTGGGCCTTAAGGTGAATCAACGACCTGGTGTATGTGGCGGGAATCCGTTTGATGAGGGCAGCGCAGGACCTGTCATTGTGGCGAGCCTTGTGGGAGGCCTATGTCCAGCAGTTGACTATCGGCTGAGATATTGATGATGAAGAATTAATTGCACAAAGCACTTACTTCTGAGTGCATGTTTAATTTTGAAATAAATCTTTAATGTAGGATGTAGGTAGCAATAAAAATCAATTTGCTATTCTCAGTCGTACTATACGATGATTGTAAGTATATTTCGATTCGCCAACAGAGACGAACATTCAATTCATCATATAAGAACACAAGAGGCAGCAATGTTTTGAGATTAAAAACTATGCGTTTTCAAAACATATTCACATCATGTAACAGCCTGTGAAGTTTATTTCCCACCAAATTAATAATGGAATTGAAGTGACAATTCTTCATCATCCAACAATATAAGTCGGTAAGGAAATTGAACAATCGAAACAATAAACTTCTGTTTTATTCTGTTCTGCTTTTAAAGACAGACTGCCAGTTGCACGTACGTTCATTAAAGTTAATCCTCCATTAAATCTCTTGCTGTCACTTTTTGTCTTGTTGGCTTGGCGTAGTAAAAGCTAGCAAGAGATTTAATGAAGCCGTTTATCTAGAATGATGCTTTTGTATCGAGTTCAACATGATTAATTTTTCAAATATCCTTGTCTTTGTCTTCAGTTTCATCGTTTACCTAGAATATAAAATGTACCTAATCTCATAGCCAAGTGAGGTTTCAGTTTAATAAATATATTTCCATTTTACTTTTGATTGGCTTTTAAATTGCTAACAGAAATGTTACATTCTATTTTAAAACCATAACACATATTTCCAATAGTTTTTGAGATCTCTAAAATTTACGCAACAAACCAGCTATTTCCAAGTAAATTACAACTGGAAAGTAGTAAATAGCAGCGGTTGTTTTATGCGCTTGCCACCAAATCATTGCATCGTTGCATTACGCGAACACCATAATCGAAATCGAATAAGTGCATACAAGCAAATGCATGTTGATAAGAATTATTATTGTTGCCGCAAACACTAGGGCGATAACAGAGATGGATTTGAAACTACTGTTTCGCCATTCGAATTTTAATAGTTTACATTTCATATACTCGTTTTCTCTTTATACTTGGCAATAAAACTCTTACTCAAAATTTTACTTTCAATTAAGCGCTATTTAATAATACCATTTAATATTTATAACTTTGCAGTACTGAAATATAATTTAAATATTTATGTTTTCCAGATAATTAGTACTGTTATTTATGTATTCGTATGGCTTTTCTAATAACATATGTCATCATAATATTAATTACGTCCATGCCCTTCAATTTAATTATACGGAACGCTCATTCAACAGGTTGATAGGTTCCCAGGACACTTTAAGGGGGCACCGAGCCTACAGTGCTGCTCTCAATCGTATATTTTTTACATCTAAACAATTTATACAAAATTTTCAAAAAAACAAGAATGACACATTATATTAGTCATTGTGGATTTTCAATTTACCATAACATTAAGTTTTATTATGTGTTATATTTTTAGTCTCGTATTGTTGGTCTCTTTCGGCGGTTTTAACGATAATAACTACAAGCATAAAACATAATAATCCTTAATGTGTCGGTAAATCGAAAACCAACAAATACTTAATACATAATGTGACATTCTTGTTTTTTTTAAATATTGTATAACTGTTTAGAAATAAAAAATAATAAGATTGGGGACAGCAGCACTATAGGCTCGGTGCCCTCTTAACAGTGGGCATTTCTCAAAGATGATATGGCGAACACGGGTGTTGCAAGACGATACACAAACTATACTTGCTACTGCATCTGATCACAGCATGCTACTGAGTTGTCACTAAGAATACTATTAAATTTTACATCACATTCCCAGTCATCAACCAAATGACGTAAGAAATTTTCTAGCAACAATCTAGATTCCTCGAATTGCAACTCAAAGATGCCACATAATAAAAGTATGATTACTGACAGAAAAAAATAGATTTATATCCACCGTAAGCACTTTCTCACGGTTATCAAAGACCGTTAGCATCGCCGTCGATGTAGCAATACGCTTTTATCATCACCTGCCACCAGCTAAATCGTTAGCACAAACTACCTTACGCAGTTAAACAGGTACACTTGACCGAGGTATGGCCTCCAGTGACACCAGAATCCCCATCATGACTACACACAACCTACCTGTACTGAGCAACGATATCGATAAATATCAAACTATCGATACGACTGTAATCTCATATCGTTAATAAGACATTCAATCTAGCTTGGTAGCGGCCATCGAAACCTGTTCGACGCGCTTTTCTTGGCAAAGTGCTCATTTCTTACCAGTAAACTAGTGGTTTGATTATGATCTCTGGGTTTTAAATTAATATTGCATCTGCTTGAGGGAAAATGTAATCTAATGCCACGCCTTACGATGGGTTTTCGGAACTTATAAAATAGCTTTAAACAGTGCGGTGGAATAGATTTAGCTGCAATTTTATCTAAATCTAGCTGAAATTAGCCTATTCTTACTTATAAATGTTTATAAAAACAAATTCAAACATGCATGTGAAATTTTCATGCAAAAAATGTGTTGCCAGGCAATTTCATGTTACGACTAATAAAAGTTTGTGGCATAGATTCTACCGTGCGATATTGTAATGAGAATCCTATACAATAGGACTTATAAAACAAAGCCTTTACAAATTATAGTTTGCTGATCGAACCTTCAATTACTGGTACACATTGCCTCATATTCCGCACTCATTAGTTCTCATTCTCACGCCTTTTTCTGTCGTATTAATTAATAATTAGAGTTTATTTTCTTACGATAACATAGTCAGGCAACTGGACCGTGCCTAGAAAACTTAGTAACATAGTCTAGTTAATATTGTATGAACTATGTTTGCATTTGTAATCATCAGACTAATAAATGTACAGTCGACTGCAGACATAAGTATTTTATTCTTTTTTTTTTTACACTATGGGATAGGTGAGTAAAAAAAATTGCATCCCCATTTTTCGTGTAGGGGTAGGTACCCTAAAAATATTATTCAAGATTTTATATTGCCACTTTGTCGGCGTGATTGATATGTGTACCCATGTCAAATTACAGCTTTCTAGTAGGTACTAAGCGTCTCTGAGCTAAGCCGCGGACAGACAGACGGACGGACACGGTTCCTTATTGACTACGGAACCCTAACAACTGTCAACATAATCAGATACTTGAAATAATTAATACAAACGATGTATTGCACATTCCCAGATATAAGTTATTTAACTAGTTTTGTTGATGTCAGTACCAAGCCAAGTCGACGCCTTCTCAGTAATCCAGCCGACTTGACACCGTTACCAAAAAAAAAAATAAAGCCTAATATAAGGATGCAAATATAATTAGTAGTCTCAAAGACTTAAAGTTCATTTTTCTAAATGAATAACTTGAACTCTTTCCTCTGATTAAAAAGCTACAATGGTTCTGAACAAGTCTTTTGTTAAAGTTAGCACTTATTTTAACTTGTTTCAACTTTAAATACTTGTTAAAATTATAAACTTGTTAATATTTGATGAGCTTTTGCTCATAGCCCAATTAAAAAGAAATAATCGTTTTATAGTTAGTGCCTATAATCATATTTCCAACATAAACTCATCGACATAATTATATTGTATATCCTGCCTATCCTAACCTACGGTGCTCAAACGGGGTCTTTAGGATATCTCAGGGGGCCTAGACAAAGTGACATTCTATTGGCGTTGACGCTGGTAGAAAATGACAAAATGTATGGATTTGACATTAGCGATCGTCAAAATGTTTCGATCGCTAATGTCAAACCCATACATTCTGTCATTTTCTACTAGCGTCAACGCCAATACAATTGTCTTGGGGGGCAGATATCCAAACTCTAGGTTTACCAAAGAGCAATGGAGCGCAGCATATTAGGTGTCAGAAGGATTGAACATATCAGAAACAAAGGCCGCCAAACTGAAGTGGGACTGGGCCGGACATGTTTGTCGCATGCATACAGAACGGTGGCAATGGAAGCCCGACGATAAGGAAGCCGAGGCCGGGGGAGACCAAGAAAGAGATGGCGCGACGACCTGGATGCCCACGAAGCGGAATGGCAACTGATGGCACGGGATAGAGACAGCTGGAAAAGCTTGGGAGATTTGCCCAAAAATCTATAATTATGGTTCGCTGAAGAGACTGGTAACGACTGAGCTGATCTAAACTGTTTCTGACACTGTCAATTAGTTTTATGGAGCCCTGATATTAGATAATTTAGCTATAAAACAATTTCGAAACCAGGTGAAACTATCAACGAAACACATGAGGGTAATTTCCCTTTCGCAACACCCCAGCAAAGTTAATCTACATCGGAAGCGTTCCCATTGCGATTACAGCGCGACAATGGTGGGACTTCAATTGCAACGTTTACCCTACTATTAGCTTTGTTTGTATGCGATTCCACGAAATTCGGCTGAAAAATAAAAGCTGATTTTTCGTGTCCCGTTTTCGCTGTCCGTTCGAATAAAAATAGTCAGTTTATTATAATTAAGGACGATTTATTGGTCGCATTTAGGTACGTTCGTGTGTAATTTGTTACTGTGAAATAATTGCTGAAGTAATTGAATGAATTTTCTTTGTCTCTCTTTTAACATTGATCGTATTAATCTATATTAAGCTCGCTGACAATTTATAGATAAAAACGGACTATTAGAGGGTTTCTATATTTAGGGGCTATTTATTTCGATGACTGTGAAATTTGGCAGTGAATGGAACGCCTTAGGAGAGACTTCTGTATATCATTGGACTAACAAAAGGTTATGACTTTTTAAGAGTTAGAAATTGGTTTTTAACAGATCTATTGCTGTCGAGTTGTTCCGGAGCACCAGCTACCAGTGTGAAAGTGAAAACTGCAGGATCTGCAATCACGTTGGTCTTAAATTCATTAATTGGATTTAATTCCCAAAGCTATTAAAAACAAAAAGTTTCAATTATCAACCCCTGAGTAATGCTCGAGACATACACCTATAATAGTACCACTAAAGAAAAAGTTTATTCAATTTCTCGGGAATCACTCAAAGGAAGTTACGGATTAGTTCTGTAAAACGATTAAAGTTTAATTGATATCGTTTGATTACTGTAACTATTTATGGCGATGTTATTATCTAATCGATGGACATCAAAAGAAGTGTAGTAGATATGGCTATGTAGTTCCAAATGGATTTCTTTGTAGAAGCACTATATATCATAATGATGATTGAGCAATTATTGAACAATAACCACCATTCATACAGGGTCCTTCTTAATATGCTGACACTTTTTTAAGGGGCTGATCAGACCGTCAAGCTGACGCCATATACAAGGTGTAACAAAACACCCGATTAATATTTAAAGAGGTGGTCTTTACCATCAAACTGAACAACTTTCACTAGGGAGACAATGTTGCAAAAATATCTGTCGTTCCATATACTTGAGTCGAGTAGGTAGTGTAGTTTGTATGAAACAGCAGATTTATTTTTTCTCGATGTTGGCTCCATAGTGAAATTTGTTTAGAACCACCCGTTTAAATATTACTAGGGTGCTTTGTTACAACTTGTATTATTGTAATTTAAAATAATAGCTTATTTTATTTATTATATAAACCATAAATTTACCCTCGACCGTTTTCCCTTTCGGAGTAGATGAAAACATTGCTACAACTACCAACCATCTTTTATAAATGCAGAACAGATATAAAGTTAAACTTGTAACATTAGTATTAATTACATTTAGGGTTTAGTCTCGTGTGGGAGCACGAAATCGCACTTTTAGCGTGGCTTTTGGCACGTCATTGGCTAGAGCGAGAAAGGTTGCAGCACTGCCGGTGCTGCCGCATGAGATTGCATTCCCGCTATCTTTCTCGCTCTAGCAAATGTCGTTCCTGAGCGACAGAAAAGCGTCAAAAAATGCTATTCCGCGCTGCCAGATGAGGTTCTACCCTTCAACTGATTTGTGGCTTTTCGTCCACAATTATACTAAAATCCAACATTATCAAATAAACAATAATGAAGTCAGAAAGATAAATCAAACAGAACGCCAAAAATATTTAAATTATCAAACAAACGTTAGTACAGGATGTGTTTATCGTCAAAACAGAAATTATTCCCTATCGCTGCTCGACCATACATTGCCGTGACAGAATTTATAATGTTATCGATATTTCACACGTATTGTGTTCAGATAATTAGGTTCTACGATTATTTTCAGCAAGCCACTAAAACAAATTATACCGTATAACAAATTACGTAGATATTAATGAACGAATACAATTATTGTAGATTGTACTACATAGGCTCGCCTTATGCTTTATGCTTTTTATATGTTGACACTTTTTTAAGAGGATGATGAGGCCACCATACTGAACAACTTTCTCTATGGAACCAACAACGAAATCGCGAATAAAAATACTGCTGTTCCGTACAAAACTGCAAACCTACTCAAGCCAAATGTGTGGGAAAGCAGATTTTTTTTTTCGCGATTTCGGTGTTGGTTCTATAGAGAAAGTTGTTCAGTTTGATAGTCTGATCATCCTCTTAAAAAACTATCAGCATATTAAGTTGGACCCTGTATAGCGCTAATATTTTTGAATTTCATGTATCCTGATCATCATCATCTTCCCAGCTACTGTCGCACTGGGTAGCAGACTGCTTTCTTTCTCTGTTTCCTCCACTTCACTCTATCCTGAACATTGTCGATGGAGAGCTTGCAGATATTCATGTCATTCTGACAACATTATCAGATTAGATGGGATTTGGATCGTTCGGATTTGTATATGAATAAAAAATAAACTCCAAACGGTTTACGTCACTTGCTAAAGTTGTGAATCATCAATCATCGTGTGAATTTTCAAAAGAGGTACTTTTGAATTAATTTTAAACGTACTGTTCTTCCGTAGAAATAAAAATTAAAAACAAGCAGCAGCATATGCTCACGACTGTATTCCCGAGGGATTAGTCAGAGATATTCTGAAACCTTAGAACATCCATGTTTCACCAGTAGCACCGAAACTCTGTCCAGTGTGATGGGGGGTGAGCCCGTCGCTAATTAAAAACAAAAAGTAGCATAATCCTAAAAGCAGTAAAAGTCATCTAAAAACTAGAACGTATAAACCGGATAAGCAAACGCCTCAAACAAACAAGCCGAAAACAGAACACATAAAAAGTGGTAAAACAACGAATATAACAACTGAACAGTTTAGAAACAACTAACCACGGAATGGTAATGGATTCACGATTGCGTGGACACACTCAACTCTTTCTATAGAAGCTAAAAAGTAAAAAGTCAATTTCACAGATGTTCCCACGACGCTCGTTCCGCTTGAAGCAGCGGAAGCCGACGAATAATTACTCATACTTACATCTTGGGAAGTAGACATTACGTTCAGTTACGTAATTAGAATCAGATTCGCGTAACTTTGATTCGCAGTGTCGTGTACGTGAATGTTTAAATACAAAGGCACCTGTGTCTTGTACTTGATCGTTGAATAATTAAACACCTAGACGTTCTTGAGCCGAATTTATGACGATTGTTTAAACCAGACCGAATCTCGTAGATGCTAAAATTGCCGCAGCAGTTGGCGCTGAATGGGGGAGCGAAATTCGTAACTGGCAGAGTTGACGTTTTAGAAATATGGAAGCCGTCGTGCATAATTTTGATTGCCTCTTAAACAAAGCGCTTTAGTATAAAGCCGTACATTGTTCCAGAGGTATTAGCAAAGGCAGAGGTATAAAGTTGAATCTTAGTTACATTACTGTGGTAATTTAAACTTTAAGATTCGACATAATCTCTTTAGCTGATACGATTTCAGATTACGCTTAAACAATTTAATTCATTATTGAAATGCCAATATCATGTTGCAAAATCCAAAATTACCTTTGGCTTATTTCATAAATAGATCATTTCAATAGCAACTGCATCAATAGCAGTGTCCCGAATCATATTTTAAGCTAATGTCTAGACGAACGTAAAATTGGTTCCTAAAATACGTCCGCAGTTTAACGGCATCCGTTGTATGGCGGAAACTCATTGACACAAATCTCCGCGTCACTACGCTGATGAGTCTCACCTTTCTAATTAGCTTCGACTTCGAAGGTTTCCGAGATTTAGCAAGAAGTCTAACTGAGATCCGACAACTTCACTGCATTAGCAAGGAAAGTTCCTAACTTTTGGCTTCCTAATTATTATTCAAATACTGTTCAGATAATGTAATTTTTAACCAGGTGGTACTGGGTTATGGAGGGGTGTTAATTATTTAGCTTTATTATTTTGAAATTAATAGTTATTATGGCGTGGACGAGCTGACTGAAGGGAAAATTCTTCTCACCAAATAGGATGAGAGGAAATAGGTAAAACTCCACCATGCCGGCCTAGTGCAGCCTATGATAGAGGTTGGTTTCTTAAGTTTTTTTGTTTCATTGGGTACCTATTATTTTGATTTATATAAATTTTAATTTTATTTAGCCTGTATTTGTGCTGGGCAAAGGCCTCCCCTCCTCTTCTCCTCCAATCCTCCATTTGCAATGCAATTTGATTTATATATATATTAAATTGTGAAGGTTCCTTGTCTGTTCATTGTGAAGTTCCTAGGTACTTCCAGTAAATATTCCTTCACGATCTTCCCAAATTACGCCACTTAACAAACGCAATTTTGTAGTAACTCCGAGCAATGACTGGCATTTATTCTAAACGTAAATCAGAGTTGAAAGGTTTTTAGGTTAGTTTAAGATCAGTATTGACGTTATCTTGAAAGGTTTTTAACCGTTTCCATTGATATATTGTGACTGACCCGGTTGGTGTTAATACTAAGCTTATGGGTCAAACTTTTGACCGTCAAATCTGGGTACGAAGCTTGTTTCAGTTATGGATGTTCTTGTTTTGTACCGATGTTGCCTGATTTCCAAAATAATGGTCTAAGTTTAAGATCAAAACTATGAAAGTGAATGTGGGTATTGCTTAATTTATGTTTTCGTGTGATTCTGGGTTAGAATAGTCCATCCCATTCCTTCTTGTACTTGCCGAACGACGTGTGTAAGAGATAAAGATTCTTATAGTAGGTATAGTTTTTACACTACCTCAAAGCATCCTGAAACTTAAAAACATAAACCTATTCTAAAAGTGAACCAAGTTACAATTACAACCTTATAAATTAGTTATAACAAAGATTCTAACTACCCCGAAAGCGACAATTTACGTGCTACAGGTACTTGATTCCTAAGAGTCTAATTTAATTGACCTAACTTTGCTTCACAGAGAATTTAATTAAAAAGTTTGTATCTTTCTCGAACATGGTTGCAATTATGGTTACTGCTATCTCCGTGTCAACATTCTTTCCAAGACTTACACTTATAATTAAATCCATTGCTACATCCCTGCCTACCACAAAATATTGATTATCATCCAAACCAACACATTAAGGAAATCTCATATATCATTATCTGCACAATCATTGTGTGCAAATGGCGTTATGTCATTAAGTTTCCTTGACATGTGGACAACCTCCAAAACGGCTTATTGTGTTTGCGGAGGGCCCGTCATGTAGTTACTATGGTTACTTACTTATGTATGTAGAGAAGTGTCTATTAAATATCATAGGTACATACCTATATAGGTACAAATTTAAATATCGTCAAGATTATTACTAGCTTATAAGTTGTATAATTGTAAGTTGTATTTCACTTATTTTTGATAATTTTAAATTCTTAGGAACCTAATCTTATTAAGCTATGTTGTAGACATTAGAAGGACCTTATTTAGAATAAGTTTAATGATTTTAAGAGTCAAATAATGAATGGGTCATTCTGTTTTTATTTGTATCGTATACAACAACTAAACAAACAAATCAAAAGAAATGTTTTATAGTACCTAACTACCGAGACAAGAACACCAAAAATTTTGTTTAATCAAATTGATTCTCTGACCGTTGCAATTTTATTAATAACAAGGTAGGTACCTAATAATGTTGTTGAATTTTATAATAAAGGACTGATAAAATTCAGTCTCGCATTATGTTTATCCTCATACATTAAACGATTATTATTTAAGGAAATTTAATATTATCAAAAAAAGAATGACTTTTAAATTTACTAAGGACTTTGTAAAACCTGTAATATGTGTACTCATGTTTCACAAATAAATCATTGTTATACTTTACCTTTACAAATAGAGGTAAAACAGATGCACTATTCGAAGAACCGCGTTATTTAAATGAGTTATCAAAACGGGGTTTTACTCCAATTCAAGTGACGAAGGCAAAACTAGTTATGTGCATTACTTGATACTCGGTACTTTAATTCAAGCGCCTGCATTCTATCCACACGTACAAGACTTATAAAGTGATTAATAGTCACCTAACGTGCGTAGGTTTTTCTCTTTGCAATAAAAGGAAAAGGAACCTACAGAAATCGGCAATCCTTCACTTCATAATAAATCTTGTTGAGTTCTTCCAAAGTAGTTGTTAACAATATATATAATCTGATCCATTGTCATAGTTTTCTATCACAAAAACTTTTTCAATAGTTTTCTTTTCGACGAACGGTTGACCACGCAGAATCACCTCCCACGCTACGCACCAAGAAATTGTATAAAAACATGCTCATCGAGTCAATGAACTCGCTAACTCGACAAATAAGGAATTCCCGGGAATCAAAAACAATCCTTTTTATGCCAACGTCATAAATACTGGACAAGTGACATTCCGAATGCATCCAATCGCATTAATATTCGCAAAGTGTAAAACACCGACCTTGTGATGCCGGGTCGATTTCCTTTGAAGGGCAGGTGTAGCGGCCAAGATTAATCCAGAATAACCACTTCAAGAATTACTAAAACACGGCACAGACAATCCACAGGTAATATTTGAAAGCTCGCGAGTAGTTCGCGCGTTCGCAGCGTACGTCCGCCCGGTGACACACGGAAAGTACGACTGAGGGAGGTACTGAGGTCCACTTGGTCGGAGGTCGGAGGCGATTGGCGGAGGACGCAGTGAAACGGGATGCGGCAAGAGATGCGCACATCGCACCCAGCTTCCGTTCAACATGTTTTATAAAAAGGGGGGAGGGGGGCCCCTGAGGACCTTGCCTTCCGATGATATCAGAAAACGATTATTGGGTTAGTGTGATAATTGCTATTGAATCGATAACGATTAGCGTTTGTTAAATAGAGATAAGGTAATATTGTGATGTTAAATTGTTAAGGAAATGCAAACGTTAGCCACGTTTATAGATAATTTGTATTTATACAATATACTTTAATTCTAATGCAAAATGTATACATAGAGTTCATCTTAATATACTGACGGCTTTTTAAGAGGATGATCAGACCATAGAACTAAACTACTTTCTCTACGGAACCAACATCGAAATTGCGAAAATGAAATCTGCTGTCCCATACATTTCGGTCGAGTAGGATTTCAGTAGGAACAGTTGATATTTTTCTCGTGATTTCGACATCGGTCCCTTAGAGAAAGTTGATCAGTTTGATGGTCTGATCGTACCCTTAAAAACCGTCAGCATATTAAGAAGGACCATGTATGCCTGGCGTCAGCATAATATAGAAAGAGTTCTACATTTGAAGTGGATGTTGTCTTTACTTTCTTTAATAGAGCATCAGCTGTTTATTCCAAATGCACAGCACGACCGACGTAATAACTCCTATTAAACTATAATAATTTTCCTGGATAGTTTAGTATTTAACAGTTCAGGTTTGTATTGTAATTTGGAGGCTATTATTTTTTGCTATTGATTATTATTTAATTAGATAAATTATCTGTGAATGCATTTGAATCTCATAGATCGTTGGACAATAATTAAACCAATTATGTCATTATGTCAGTCACTTTTGAGTCGCTGACAAGATCGCCATTTGTATCATTTTTGTTTGGTTTTAATTGTTATTTTTTTATATTTTCGGTGGGCAATTAAGAGGCTTGTATTGAATTGTTACAGCAAAAATAGTTTTCATTCCTAGTAACAACAAATAACATCCATGACCAATCATTACATCAACCGGGTTGTCTATATACAGCGTGTTAATGAATTAACGCAAAACTAGAAAATAGTTAGTTTAGAATCGAGAACAGAATCGAATTATCATGGTTTCAACATAGGTAATTTTTTTCAAAATGTTAAATAATTTGTTTGTAAAATTTACTGAATTCGATCTCAAGCCACCGCTTGGGCACTCTCACCCTACTAACTACCAAAACAAGATTCATAAAATGTATCCATGAGCACGCTAGGGCTTTCATACATTGCTGAAATGATGACAAATCAGTTTTGCCTCAAAAATTTAAATACGAATAACTTTAAATGTTAACTATCAAAATAATGAAATTATTGTTTCGATCTAATTATTTTGTTAAAAATATGTTGGGGTGTATGAGGTTTTGCGCTTATTCATTAACACGTTGTAGAACATGATCATCAATTTTAACAGTAGAACAACTTTTGAAAACAATAAAACCTAGTCAAAACCAAGCCCACCAAGACTTTATAGTTTGATGAGTTGACGAAGCATGTTGCTGATTACTGGCTGTTGTGTCATGATTAACGGAGCATGTGTTGACTGCTTGTTTTGTATAGACTTTAACGATTTTTTTATTGTCAATTCGGTATGTCAAGTTTTTTTTGGTCTTCATTTTATATTTTTCATGGATAGAAGACATAATTTAAAAAAAAACGAATTTAATTGTTATTTCGATTCATTAAGTTTATCAATATAAATTAAATTTTTAAATTACTCTCATCTGTAATCTCTAAATGCAAAAATCGTGGACAGAAAATAATTCGAACCCCATGTAGAAAAACTACTTACTGCTTTATTACAAAGAAAAATCCTGCCTTCTCTTTTTAACTCTATGCTGGAAACAGAAACAGCAACATCAAATGTCAATTTTTTTTTCATAATAGCCAGTTATTTTAAGTTTACCAAGGAGTTCACAGATTTTCCAGTGACGTCACTGGACGGACCGAAAAACGACGTTATTTTATTAAAAATATCTGTAATCCTTTCATTTTAAAACCTCTGACACAGAAAATATTATTATTGAAACAATTATTTCGAAATGGTTTTCGATTCAGCCGTCCAAAAAAAAACTTGACATACCGAATCAATGTTTTTGTAGTCAAAATCAAACAGAACATCCGTTGCGTACAAAAAACCAAACCTGCAACAAAATAAAGACTTCCAATTTCAATCCAGGGCACCAAGCGCAATTACCAGCACGCCAGTGCACCGTTATCAAGTGAGCACTTCCCTTATCGGGCCCCGCCACTCCATCTGACTATTGCGTTTCATTTGTAACGCATGCATTCGACCTCCTATATGAGTGGCATTGGATGCCTTAACGGCTAGAGGAAATGTTGCTCCAAAATTTCAGAAACCTAGGTTAGTTCCGTTTATAATAGCGAAAGAATTGAACGCTGAGTTATACAGGATGCGTTGCTTCAGACTATAAAACTGAACAATTTTTTATTTCAAGTTGTTTGTCAACGTCAATTATGACTCAACCCAAATACAAAAAGCAGATTTTTTTTCGCGATATCAATATTGGTCCAATCGTGAAAGTTGTTCAGTTTGATGGTCTGGAGCACCCTTATAAGTATGTAACACATTTAGGTTTACACCCTGTGTTTGAGTGACATTGGATGCCTCCCAGAAAAGAGAACCAATAGAAATAGCATCAGGACTATTAAATTCAAAAACAAACGTGACCAACAATAAAACCGATCAAGTGCGAGTAGGGCTACTCGCGCACCGAGGGTTCCGTACCACACCACCACACAACATATTAACTTAGAAATAGTTTTGTTTCCTCCGGAACCTTTAGCGCTAGACTGACTCATACATGGCCGGTTTCTATTAGTTGTTGTTATACTGTAGAGTTTGCTCTATAATCACACCAAGTTTGACGCTTGTATGTATTACCGTTTTTACGATAGAGCGAGAAGAAATAACGTTGATAAAACTAGTTTCTTGTATGAGGACCCCCCGTAATTTTAAATTTTTTGACACTTTTATTATTATTTAACTAATCCGCAGTTATAACGCATATTCTGTGAGAATTTCAACTGTTTAGATATTACGGTCCAAAAGTTACAGCCCTTAATAGGTAGGACGAACGGACAAGGTAGGCTTAGTAATAGGGTCCCGTTTTTACCCTTTGGGTACGGAACCCTAAAAAACAATAAAACAAATTAATTCAAATTCATATTTAGCTTCATAAGTCTTATGACTGAATCTTCATTAAATTGTTATAGTGACTTACGACCTTCTATCGAACGAAATGTATGGGAAGATAAGGCGACACAGCCATAGCAGTGGCACGCGGGCTGCACCTTCATACTACTATGCTTCTATTAACGCGAAGCCGGGCTATTTGTTCTGTGGGTTGATGTGGCTAAGGGGAATGTTGTCCCAAAATTTCAGAACCCTGTATTGGCCCGGTTTGCATCAGCGAAAGAATTGAACGCTGAACACATTTTTTTTAATAAGTCGCAAACTCACACATTTTTTTTCGAAATAATTATCTGTATCACATAAATCACTTTCTGACGTCATTTTTAGGGTTACGTACCCAAAGGGCGAAAACGGAATCCTATTAATTTTTTTCTAAATTTTATGGTGGTACGCAACCTTCCGTGCGCGATTCCAACTCGCACTTGGGCGGTTATTTAATTTTAACATACATAGTGTAACATCCAAAAACACTGCTGAAGTCATCTGCAACAGATGTAAAGCCTTTGACTATTTATATGTGGACTGGTTACGCGTGTAATTCTACTAACAAAAATTTCTGCCACTTTTTGCGGGGGGCGAGGTAACATGAAATCCGCAACTTTGGATTTTATTCCCCATAACTTTAGATTCTAATTTTGAATGTTAATAAATACGAGTATAATAAATCATGAAAAGTAGTCTCGTGTGAACCCCAAACGTTCTAAGTTCGAAGTTATTATTTCGCAATTATAGGTTGTCTCGTTTAGTGATAAGGTGTAAAATTGAATGTAAATGCACAAGATCAATTGTGCTTATACCGTGGCAGAGGGGAAATGCTACCGCAAGACAAGTCCTTATAATAATTAGTCAAAGTGTAAAGCCTATGACGATGATGATGAGTGTAACATTGTCAAGACCACACATCTTGGTCATTCATGATTTGATATACAGGGTCCAACTTAATAAGCTGACACTTTTTTAAGGGGATGACCAGACCATCAAACTGGACAACTTTCTCTCTGGGACCAATATCGAAACCGCAAAAAAAAATCTGCTGTCTCATACATTTAGCTCAAGTAGGTTTGTATAGAACAGCTGATTTTTTTTTGCGATTTCAATGTTGGTGCCATATAGAAAGTTGTTCAGTTTGACGGTCTGGTCATTCGCTTAAAAAAGTGTCAGCATATTAAGAAGGACCCTGTATGTTACATAAAGAAAGAGCAGATATGTTTGATGTTACCTACCTAATACTTACTCGAAAACTCAAATCCAATCGATTAAAAATTTTGTTTATGTCACTGTATTGAACAATAACCAAATCCAAAACTTGAGTTCATTTTGCCTCGCCGCAGTTAGCTGTATTTCAGTAAAAGAGCCTTACACAAAATAAGATATAATGTTTATCATATGAACTGCAACTTTTTTTTGTTTTTGTTTTTTTTCTTAATTCTTTTTTTTAACCTCTAAAGAATTAGAACAGTAACGAAACACCAGGAATGGCCTTAGAAACATAAAATGTGAAGACGAAAACAAAACAGGGAAAATCGTCTCCAATATGAAAATAATATTCGAATCAATATTATTATGTTCCAGGTTCAACTTCTACACTGCCATTCACTAAGAGTATCTACATTCTATACACGTAATAAGCAAGCATTGTAATAAAGTACGTACAACACTTCCGATTGCATTGTGCATCGTGTAGATACGTTATCTACAGGTCAGCGGTAACGAGTTCATTACCATCTGTTACACTTTGTTCCAAATATGAAATCACCCTAATCAAGCCATTTTCCTTCTTAAATCGTCAACATAAGGTTTCTGACAAAGACTTCTTATGTAGAATTAACTATATTTACAAACTTAACGTAAAACGTTAGCTCAGGTCAGTAACCGAAATATACGTTTTTCGTTGTTAATGTTTGTTTAGGGACGTATTGTATCCCATGTTGTTTGTAAAACAAAAACAAAGATTTGAGGTCAAGTCTCTATCGTTTTATTAGAAACCATTTCGTCGACTGAAGTGTCAGACCTCGTAACTCCATTAGATCAAATTTTACAGGAGACACAAAAAACTTCACAACGAAAATGGCCGCCCAGAGTTATGTGGTTTTCTATATAACAGTTTAAATTGTAACGGCTTTTTAAAAGGATTTAAGAGTTGTGGCTTGGATGCATTCAGAAATTAGTAATAAAATTGTATAAAATGTAATTTGAAAAATAAAATTGAGTTACGAAGTTTGACACTTTAGCCAACGATTTAGCGGCACCAAGAGAATAGGAAACGGGCAATATCTTTTTTTTTTATTTAACAACGTATTCCAGAAGCAGTATTTTTTTTGTCGTATTAAAGTTTTCCACAAAACGATTCAGACACTGTCTTATGTTCATCTTCATTCATTCATCACAGCCTATATTTATACGTCCCACTGCAGGGCACATACTTCCCTCTGTTAATCTTACATAGTCAATATTACTGTAATAATTTGCTCCAACTCAAACCTCAGAAACCTCTCTGCATAGCTCTTCGTGAGGAGTAATAGTGAGAATATCAAATATTTACCCATCTTTAAGATAACTTCATCTGTAAAATTATTAAAATCACAAACAGGAAACTAGAGTCTTATCTTATATTTGCTCGGCTAATGTTTACAATTGTGATTCACAACTGACTTGTCTTTAACAGAATAATGTCACAACTTTGGATGTGAATTAAATAGTGATGAATTAATGAAATAATTGATATTGTTTTTTTTAATATCCAATCTCATTTTATTATTAAATAAGTACAAACAACAAACTAAGAGAAATAGAGCAATAGAGTACAGAAATAAGATCTTAAAGATAATAAATTTTGACTTTAAATCATTTTCAGAGGAATTATGTTCTGTAGCATACTGACGGGATTCGTCTTTAAAAACCTTTAAGTTTGCAGTGAAAGCAAATCTTTTTATTAATCATAATTTGAGTTATAAATAGCAAAACGTTTTGCTAGTTAAAACCTAAATTTTATCAAGTATATCCTTCAAAATAATTCGCCAGACACTAAAGTTTATGAAACGTGCTTTCGAAAAAGAGTTATTTCGTCAAAGAGACCGTTGGTGAACGGTTCATTCGACGAACAGTGCTATCGTTGAACAGTGCTTTCGCCGTGCTTTTCCTCTTCTTCTTCTTCGGGTTCCTCTCTTATAGAGCCTCTCTAATTGCCAACCCCCAGTTATACAGTTATAATTGTAGTTAATTAGCTCTGCATAAATCGAGTCGATACGACAGTTTTAAATGAAACAGCTCTTTTTTTGCGATTTTGACGTTGGTTCCATAGTGAAAGTTGTTCAGCTTGATGGTCTGATATAAACCACCGCATTTATTTGTTGTTTTGTAAGACCTTGTATGCAAATCTAAGATGCAAATGTTGAATGACAGCTGTCAAATCACGAATGTTGAAAGACCGTTTACGAGTTGGAGAGAGAAAAAAGAGAGAAAGAATAAAGATAAAATGACTTTAGAAGCTCGAACACTACTACTATAAACGAATTTATTTGAACCTGCTGGTTCTAGCTAAGCTCACAGTTCAACAAGGTGTATTAAAATATTTTATTTCTAGGTTTACGTTCTGGAAGTCTTCAATATTGCGTATTTAAACTAGAAACTGCTATAAATTTTCATAGTACCTGCGAGTTAGCTTCGTACAATTTTTATGTTACTTTAAGTGCACGTAAACTCACAGGCTATTTGTAGCTATGAATAAATTTAACAAGGCTGTGTCAAATTATAGGCGGCATTAGCACGGAAAAAAATTTGTGACAACCTTCTTATTTGTTTGTTGACTTTACTTTGAAAATTTGTTGTTGAACTAAAATATACTTAAAACCACAAATTTTCTCGATACTCTTCCCTTTAAGATTTCTCGTAAAGATTATTCTTTTTTAGTAGACTTTACTAGAACATTTTGTTGTCACAAAAACTAATTTTCAAAGTAACGTCAACAAAAAAAGAGGGTTGTCACAACATTTTTTTTCCGTGTGACTGCAAGCCGAAACGGAGCGGAGCGGTGATATGTAAAATCAACCAATCAGCTCGATTCTGACAAGACAGGAAAATTTTGCAATTAGATGGGTTGATTTTACAAAGCTCCGCTTTGTACCAGACCATGGGTCTAATTGTGTAAATAGCCGATTTAATCGGTATTAAATAGACATGGTGTTTTTTGGCAGTTCTTAGCGATTCTGCTTCTTAACATTTAATTAATTCATTTCACACAATGGATATGATGATCACGGGAACAAAATATTCCCTAAAAATGGTAATAAGCATTTTTTTTTAAAGCGTTTTAAGACGGTACCGATCTTGTACACGATTGCAATCGGAAGCTTACACAATAGCCCTACATCAGTTTGTAAAAAAATTATTAACTAGTATCGTAACAGTTTTAAAGTGTGGAGGAACTACTGTGGAAGGTTCCTCCGGTGGAAAGGGAAGATCTTCCGCCAGGCTAGGTGTGAAGCCTGGGGACCGGCCGTGGTCCAACAGATCTTAGTTGGACCTTGTATAGATATCGAATCTCTGTGATTATTTCTCTTGCGCGATTCATGTCTTGTATACGATTGTGAACCTTATGTGTAGCGGCTAACGGGTTAAAATGTGACGTCGCAAGTTGTCTTACGTATATATTTGCGAGTGCAACCGTAGCGCCATCTGTTAGCTTCGTTGCTATAACTTGACATCTGTGGCAAGTCCCCACAAAAGAAAAACAACAAGACCTTGATTGATTAAATGATAATGATAGAATTTGGAAGTGTATACAAATGAAAAAAAAAGTAAATAAATATTTTTGAAATTGCTTTATTGACGTTAGATATGAGGATATTACGAGACATTTGTCGTATGATTTACAAAAATTTACTCAGCCGTTTCCTAGGAGCCCAAACTTGATAAGTTTAGATAAAAAAATTCTAATCATAATAAAAGATTTTGGCTATCTATGTGTGATAAGAATAAAAATACATAGGTAGTCGATTAAACCACGATCGATGAAGACATTTAATAGCATTTTATTCACAAGTTTCGAGTGGCATTCCTATAAAGTTAAGATGACGGACGATATTTGACCTTGGGTAATCGACAGAAAATAATTAAAAAATTAAATTAATTACCTAGTTAACCTAGGAACCTTCTGAAGGTAACATTTTTTTTATTTATTTTATTTAGTCTTAAGGCTCATGAGATCATGAGTACCTAACTTACTATAATCCTACTAATTTTATAAACGCGAAAGTTTATAAGTATGTATGGATGTTTGTTACTCTGTCACGTAAAAACTACTGAATGGATTTTAATGAAATTTGGCACACAGATAGAATATGATCTGGATTAACACATAGTATACTTTTTTAAGGTCTACGCAGACGGAGTCACGGGCAACAGCTAGTCAAAAATACACCGTTAGCAGTACCTATTTGAATACTTTCAATAACAGCATGGAACTATATAGTTATAAATATAATCTTTAACTATACCTACACATTTATTCTTTCCCTGCAATCATATGCCGTTAAAAACTCATAATTATTGTAAAACCTTATGAAATGGAATGAAAAATGGAAACGAGTTCGAAATGAGTGAACAATCGCGATAACACGAATCATAACAACTTTACTTGGAAACTTGCTGCTTGCGTAAAGGCCATCATTTTTCATCTTTTCACTGTTGAGTTCAGAATAAATGTATGAAAGTGCTAAATTTTTAAAGGATTTATTCATTGGTTCCGTAGATATAAAACAGGGTGTTAATGTAGACAGTTGCATTGCATTTTAATAAGTGATAGTACTTATGATACTGAACAACTTTCCCAAAGGAATATACCTAACGACAATTACTTTTCATACAAACGTTCAAAGTCAAAGTCAATATAATTTATTCAATATAGGAGCTTGAAGCACACTTATCAAACGTCAAATCTTTTTTAAAGCTACCACGGTCGGAACGTGTTGTCGCTGTAGAGAAGATGCGGCCAGAAACTCTACAACACGACTTAATAACTATTACAATATAAATTCTTAAGCTAAAGATCAGTTTGATCATCGATCGTTGCATTTAGTATGGAAAGAACACAGATTTTTTTCGGTTTTCCTTTAGATTTCTTATGGGAAGTTGTTCAGTATCGTGGGGTGGGTACAATCATTCCTTAAAGTAATGCAACTATTCAACCTAACACCTTGTATAGACAAATTATATTTCTGATTTGTAGTTAAAAGGCCATACGTCCCGGAGTTATCTGGGTCTCTTATTTTGCGTTTTTCTTAAAGATTAATACAAGTTACAGAAACGTAATAAATACACAGTATTCGTGGATAGTTTATTTAGTGAAATCATAAATTTAATACACGATTGATATCACCTATACATTCCCAAACATTTTGGGTCGAGCAAGATTGCAGTTTTATATGAAACAGCGTTTTTTTTTTCAAAGCTACGCAAAACCAAAATAAGCTGGCCGCGCGACAATATACGTTATTCACCCTATGTTGGTTTTGCATAGCTTGATGTGTCCATAGTTGAACTCTATGTCTATGAACATAGAGTTCAACTATTTGCTGGTTTATCTGCCGCCATATGTATGTTTAGGTTATTTTGCCTCTGGTATAAAAATAAGAAACAATAATGTTTTGCGGAACCCTAAAATAGCAGGTTGCCGGTTAAGTGAGCCGATAAGCGATCTGAATGAATTCGCTATCGGCAACCGTCCATTTTATGTTCTTTGAGTTTTCAAAATTCAATTCCAAATTCATTTGACCGACTTCCCCTAAAATAACAATGCCATTTTGTTTAAAATTTCAACATTCTAAACACGAAAAGTTAGACAGAATTCCAAAAATAAACACGGTATTTTGAGAAGCCCCGTTAGGAAAATAAAAAACGTTGCAAACAAAAAATATAAGTGTAGGTAACATTTCGAAATCAATCCAATAAAGGATAGGAAGGAAACAGCATCCGAGTAAGCAATCACATGGAAAGACAAAGATGGCAGATGATGTAACTATAAGAGAGAACAGAACAAAGAAACAATTGCGCCGAGTTCTGAAAGAGCGGTGTAAACAATAAAAGTTTTTGAAGAAGTTCGCGCTTATTCGGCAATATTCGGCGTACGAAAGGGTTCCAGAGTAATGAATAATACAGATAAATTATTCACAGAGCAATGGCATTATATTTCGAAGTCAGTTATGAAATTTAACGGCAATACCCGTAAAGAAAACTTTTAGTCCCACTCCAGCAATTTACGGAATTTGTTTTGTTTCTGGAGTAATTAAATGTTAACGATTCAATTCAGAATAACGTACTTAGGTTTTGGATGTAAAAAAATTTATTGATTCGATTCACATAGTTTTCATATTTAATCGTTAAATAATGTTACCTGCACGGCTAGCATGCCACCCACGACAAAGCGTTTAAACGAGAAAAACGTCATGCGCGCTCTTTCTGGCATAAGTTAAATAAAAAGGATGGAGTCACATCTCGTTTTTTTTTCGTTTTCTCGGGGGTGACACGCGAGGCCTACTGGATACAGTTAAAGTGCTGAAATGATAAATGATCTATCTTCAAAATAGGAACAGCTTTATAATATACTAGAGTTAACCCGCAACTTCGTCTGCACAAATTATATACTAGATTTTAAGTCAGATCATAAGCTATCAAACAAAAAAGTTTGATCAAAATCGGTTCAGTAGTTTTCGCGTGTGCTCGCACAAACAAACACACAAACAGACAAACAGAGGGACAAAAATTCTAAAAAAGGTTGATTTGGAGTCAGGGACACCTAAAAACCATTTCAATATTTTTTTGTAAATATCGTCAATGTACAGACACACTTCCAACTGTAAGAGTGCGTCCACATCTGGCGAATGCACCGCGAGCCGCAACGGGGCGCGAGCTGCGCAATAGAGACGCAAGAGCATAAAAAGTACTCGCGCAGATTTACGGTACTACGGTAACGTTTTATAAATAGTTAAGATTAAGATAAGACTAGCTAGTTTTTGCCCGCGAAATTTTAGGTGACTAAGGGATTAAAGATTTCTTGTGAAGTGTTCATGTAAGCGAAAGGCTAGCCACCTCTCACCACTTAACACATCATTCCATGCAGAAACAACATTCTTAAACAGAAAGTTGGTAGTTGTAGCAATGTTTCTGACTACCCTGAAAGGGATTACGATCGTGAGTTTATATAAGTTTGTATGTATGTAAAAGAAAGAAGATGATGTACAAAATGTTATCTTTGCTATTTACAAATTGATCCAGCCTTGAACAATTCAAAAACCTCTTTCATTATAACCTTCGATTTCTATCTTATTGTCCTACCAGTTATCGAAGGCGACCCTTTAAATCAAAAGCCAATTGTTTCGTCGACACCGATCGTCATTTAGGCCAACCTCTTTTGAGGGTCCACAATCGAAATCTTACTGTTAGCACCCGTTAGCCTTTTGAACAAAGGAAAATTAAGGTTCAAGACCGCCAAAGATTCATGTTGAACGTTATTTAGTTATCGTCTGCCAAGTTTTGCGTGAGGATAACAAGGGATTGCTAGAACACGCTGTGATGTTTAAACCTGAGAGCTTAAATGAGGCTTTTGAAATAACTTTAGTTTCAGAGATGACTAGGTCATACTTGTCTATGGACCGAAACTCATCACCACTAAGTGCAGTGTCGTGATACGATGCGATGTCGCGCCGTAAAGCGATGCGATATTATCGGACTTATATGGAAAAAGACAACGCGTAATGAAAATCTGTGATATTGAACTGCACATAATGCGGCCCGATGGGAGGGTGAATCGTCGTGAACTACAAACAAGACCAAATACCCGATTTTGAAATTAATTACTTACTTATAATAGTCACATTGTTTCCTACCCATTTATCATAATTAGAGATCAAACTAAGAGAGCCGTGGTGGCGAGTAACCTTGCCTGCCATGCAGGAGGCGATGGTTCGATCCCCGTCCAAGCCGACATGTACCGATGACTTTTTCGGAATTTATGTACGATTTGTAACACCACTGGCTTTTCGGTGAAGAAAAACTTCGTGAGGAAACCAGCATGCTTCAATTTCGAGACATGATTTGTACCCACTGTCCATTACAAGTGGCGACGGGCTCACTCCCCGTCACACTGGACAGAGTTTCACGGGGGTTCTGAGGTTTCAGAATATCTCTGACTACCCCCTCGGGGAGCATATGCTTATGCTTAAGCTGCTATTTTGATCTCTGATTGCAACGCAATAGACAAAAATTTAAAGTTGCCGGTCAGAAACCATTCATCAACAGACTAGTGGCATCATAAACACTTATAAAGCTAAAACTAAAAAGAGATAAAACGAAAACGAAAGTGAAACATTTGCGCAATGCGCCGGTCAATTAATCAAACTAAATGGCGAAATTATCCGACATTTTGAAATTATTTAATAAATTCGCAATAATCTGGACATTCCCATAACTGCTGTAATACATAAATTGCAATCATTTGATAGTCATCAAGCTGTCCAAATGACTCCAAATATAATTCGAAGTAAGTAAAAAGTATAACAGTACTGTAATTGAAGGCAATGTGTAATTTGTTAATGACTTATAGTAAACTTAGTGTTGCTAGCTGAGCTATGACTAAAATCGCTAAACATCTTAGAAATTATATTTGCGTGTCACGAATCGTAAGGAAGAAGCTGATAAATCTTCAAAAGACTTTAAAATAATCATTTTATTTTGTTTTAATACATTTTAATTCCGTCGTTTTTCGTTTGGTATTTACTAAAATAGCAACCGAATTATTTTAGTACCAAAGAACTATTTCGTTATCATCATCAGCCTATCATCGTCCACTGCTGAACATAGGCCACTGCCAAGGGGTTGTTTGTCAGGGGACTCTGCGCAAACGAAGATTGACGAGGGGAATAATTCTCCTGGTCGTACTGTCCCCTAACTAATTCGAGTTACTAAGCTATAGACTCGACAGAATCTCAACAGTTCGACTCCTTTATCGTAATAGCGAGTTACTTGCGAGTTGCGTTGTCCAATTTATGGCCAAATACCATTTAAATTGGCAACACTAGTGCTTACTAATGGAAGCGCGCACTCTTCGGTTTAAACTTAATCTATTTACAGATCTGTGGTAACTTACTGTGACGGAATACAGTTAAAAGTAAATTTGGTAATATTACTTGACTTTGGTGTATACTTGCGTTCGTTATTAACTCTTGTTTATGCTCGTATTTTAAAATAATAATAGTTTGTAGCGGTATAATTTTAATCACTAATCGACATAATTTTACATAAGTTTCAGAACTGATTCTAATTAAAAAGTAATAAAAAAAAAATATAGGGATATTAATATTCTGTCCTTATACACCTCTATTTTCTTCTATTAGGTACTAAAAATATGGTAATGGTGTATTCAGATCATGAAACTAAACAACTTTTCCAAAGGACATCAGTCGAAAAACTAGAAATATTTTTGGACCTCCCAAAGAAAATCGTTCGGCTGATCCACGGTCCTTAGGAAAAGATGTTTAGTTTTATTATCTGAATACACCCTTAACATTTTTCATTAATTGTAAAATAGGGGTGTATTATTCAAAACATTGAATTAATTAACAGATGAATAAATGGGAAATAATTTTTAAATTAACAACCAGTATAAACATCGATGAAGGAGTACCTTATTTATCATCACCTTTTATATCTAAAATCTGATCGTGATTATTTTCGTAAGAATATTTTGCCATTATTAGTTTTATAGATTCCGGGAATACTTCTCATTTGGTAACATTCAATATTATTTTAGTCTTGCAAGACAACCGACCAGGGTGACATACTTACTTAATTCATTCTCTGAGAGAAGTGTAACATTACCAGTTCTAGCGCAGTCGGGTAAAATAAAGCATTTATCTCATTATTAGTTATGAACTTACGATACGACTATACATAGAGTGTAAACTTAAATACGATAAATTTGTTAGCCGTTGCTACAAACCACCAAACTGAACAACTCACATCATGGTACCAACACTGATGGACCAAACATTAAAAAAAATCTGCTGTTCCTTGGTTGTTATATAGAAAACTTTAATAGCGATTCGACCCAAGTGTATGGAAGATCTGATTTGTTTTTCGCGATTTCGATGTTGGTCCCAAAGTAAAAGTTGTTCAGATTGCTTTAGTAAACCCTAAAGCGAGTAACGCATTTAAGTTTAAACTCTGTATGTACCAACGCGTTCGGAATTCTCAATAGACTGTTTTGTCGCCTTGCACGTTAATAATCGAGTCATTAGAATCTGCAGGAATAGGATTTGCTATATCCTAGAGGAAAATCTGGTCTTTCTTAACGATAATAGGGTTATCATTTTCTGTGAGTGGAATGGTTCTCATAATAGCGATAATCACAAATTTATCCTAAGTACAGCGACCAATTCTAACATAATACTTTCGAGACGATAATCACAATGAGAGTAGCCTGCTCACAGATGGGTATGTCATTTTAAACCCACCATTGTATGTTTTTGGTGTACAAATGACAGTTGGTGGCGTGTTGCCGAGAGGTATTTGGACACCCAATCATGGGAGTCCGGGTTCGAATACGCACGGATTACATGCCATGTCCCAATGAGCTTTTTTTAACGTATGTGTTGGCAACACCAACATAAAATGTAGTAATTAGAGTTTGCTTGGCGCCATTGCTCTTGCTGTGTTTCGTGTTATTTGAAATTCGTAAAAAAATGGTTTTAGTGATATTTGTGACATAATTTCGTGCACCAAAAAGTTGCGTAAATCGACCAACATAACAGGAATCTCAAATATATACGAAGAAAGAACAAAAGTTTTGGTGCAAGTTTACCCGTACATGGTGATTTTGGCGGCAACGCGCGAGCTTACGAAATCGACCACAGATTCATCGTCATCTATCATCCCATCATCAAAATAAAGATTTAAAAAAAAATAACGAATGGCTCAAAAGGACTAGTATCCAGAGCCGTTAAAGAGATTAAAAAAAATGTAGTAATTAAAACAGTTGAATTTCCATATTGGTACGGTGCTTGTGCGTGTAACTAACTCTGGTGTAAAAATCACTAAAATAAACCTCCAGTGCTGCAAAACAAGACTTTACATCGAACCACTCCTGCCACCAGAAAAACTACAGTCCACTAAAACCTCTCCAGCGGAGCCGAATAAAACACCGGTAGGCCACGTTCCCTACAGTATGTACGTAATACCGATTGCTCTCAAACGGTGAAGGAAAACATCGTGAGAAAACCTGCATACGCTTAAGAAGAAATTCTGATGAGTAATGTGAAGTGTACTAATCCGCATTGAGCACGCGTGGTGGAATAATGCCCACAGGGTAGGCCTGTGCCCTGAAGTGGGACGTTTAGGTATAAGCCATTGACTAATTATTGTAAGGACTAGCCTTGCGGTAGCATTTCCCCTCTGCCACGGTATAACACAATTGATCTTGTGCATTTACATTCAATTTTACACCTTATCACTAAACGAGACAGCCTATACTTGCGAAATAATAACTTCGAACTTAGAACGTTTGGGGTTCACACGAGACCACTTTTCATGATTTTTAACATCCAAAATTAGAATCTAAAGTTATGGGGAATAAAATCCCAATTTGCGGATTTCATGTTACCTCGCCCCCCGCAAAAAGTGGCAGAAATGTTTGTTAGTAGAATTACACGCGTAACCAGTCCACATATAAATAGTCAAAGGTATAAGCTAATGATGATTATGAAAAGAACACGAAAAGTAAAATGTCAATAGTCGCAGTTGTCCTAAATTGTCCTGGAAACCTATAATTATTTTCCAATTCAATTAAAGGTGCTTTTAAAACAATAGATTATGCCAGCTGGAGCCCCATCGTAACTAATTTGGTGTAATGGTTACCACACGCCACGTAGGTTCATTGATATGAAAATTAATATACGAGGTGTAAACTTAAATTCGCTATACAGCAGAGTGTAACAAAAAGTTTGCCTTGTAATTATTAACTGTCTCTTTTGCTGCTGGAAGAAATCTCTTCAGAGATAAGCTCGCCGGTAACTTTGCACATTTTTTCTCAACTTTGTATATTATTATGTCTTTGTGTACAATAAAGTGTTATAATAATAATAAAACACCCTGGTAATTTTAAAGATAAATCTCATTTATATCATCAGAAAAAGGAAGCAGGTAGCACTTTGGAGTCCGTATAAGGAGGTCCATGCAAACCTTTTAAGGGTTGGTTTAGATTAGACCATCAAAATTACCAACTTTCAGTATGGTATGGAGACAACGTCGAGAAAAAGTAAAATAAATTAGCTGTTTTAAACAAAACTTCAGTACCCACATGACTCTAAAATGTATGGGACAGCTCTTTTTTTTCGACTTTGTCTCCATACTGAAAGTTGTTCAGTTTGATGGTCTAAACCACCACTTTAAATATTACCAAGTTGTTTTGTTACACCTTGTATACTTGAGGGTATCTTCAGACCTTAACAGAGCAACTTTTACGACGCGTACCCAATACGAATTGGTAGACTTCACATACGCATCAGAATTTCTTCTCCAGCGTATGAAGGTTTCAGTTTCCTTCACCGTTCGAGAGCAGTCGGTATTACTTACATTAGTTAGAAAAAATCATTGGTACATGGCATGTCTACCATGCGGGTTTGAACCCGGACCGCCATGATCGGGTGTCCATACCTCTCCGCAAAACACACCGATGCCACAGATAAGATTCTAAGATGGTTCCTAATTTGATTAAAAGGAGACTACCTTTTTTGCTCTTACTTATATGTGCTAGGTATGTGCAGGCCTGTCTCACTCCACAGTTCAGGTATGCGTGACGGCGATCCCCACCGAGTGGTGAATGGCAATAGGTTAGGTATACCGTGTAAACTTCTTGGTCAAATCTCATTAGACTTGCCGCCATTTTGTGAGCAGTCAATGCGAGACTTGAAAACCCTAGCGATGTCACGCTGCAAGCACGTGAAAGAATGAAAGAGGGCGACTATGTAAATTAAACTTTCATGTCTAATGACTCGGTCCATTTTTGTTAGCACGCGCGCCGTTGTGACGGTTGGTAGGTTATTCGCGAATTGTACGATAGGACGGTGCGAATAACTTTTAGCAACTTATTGCTGTGCAAAGAGAGTCGCTATTTAATTAAATCTGTTTTCGAAGTGATTCTTCTGTACCTGTAGGTGCTAGTATTTCTTCTGTGGTATGTGTAAGTAAGTTAGCTTACGACATTGTTATCGATATTGGTTAACATTACGTAAGAGAACAATATCGAACTATGCGCGACAATGGTTTACTACAGGTTATCGCTTGATATAACACGATTGGAATTTTCTTTTCACGTGTTTCTTCAAATGTTCTTGTGCTATGTTAAGATATATTTTTATTTATTACAAGGTGTGCGTGCAAATCCACAATCTCAGCCTAAGGCGCGGTTTATACAGAAGAGACGTGTTGCGGTGGCGGATAGTCGAAGTAACACAATTATAAACCTTATAGTACGTAGCATAGCGTCGTTTGGAGAATTACGCGCCTCCAAGCTGCGTCACCCGGAGGCGCGGGCGCAATTCTCCTTTACGAAAAAAACGATGCTATGCTACGTACTATAAGGTTTATGTTGTGCTACATAGATTATCCGCCACCGCCACACGTCTCTTCTGTATAAACCGTGGCTAACACTACTGAATCTAATGCAATGGAAAACCGCTACGTTCAGAGAAGTCTTCCAACGATCTTTTTCCTGTGGTTTTCTAGGGGATGGCTAGATGGCGCCACGGTCTTCGCAAGTTCAAAATTTGTTTCTTTAAAATAATAGAGAAGGAAAAGATGATCATAAAGATGACAACGCAGCTTTTAATGAAATATTTCATAATTTACGAATGATTTTAATAAACGATTTGAAACTTTTTACGTCTGACACGGCTGTATGGGCTTAATCCCCTGGTCTTTATAAAAAACAGGCACAGCCTTGACACGGTCTGGCACACTTCTCCATGAAGCTATGTGCATGCATGCCATCTATTGAGTTTTTGGGAAATACATTTAAAATAGAAAAGAAAAACTGTGCCGTGGTGGTCCAGTGGCGAGTAACCTTGCCTGCCGTGCAGGAGGCGATGGTTCGATCCCCGTCCAGGCCGACTCGTACCAATTAGTTTTTCGGAATTTATGTACGATTTGTGACACCACTGGCTTTGCGGTGAAGGAAAACATCGTGAGGAAACCTGCATGTTTCAATTTCGACGCATTTATTGTCCATTATAAGTGGCGACGGGCTCACCCCCCGTCACACTGGACAGAGTTTTGGTACTACTGGTAAAACGTGGATGTTCTGAGGTTTCAGAATATCTCTGACTACCCCCTCGGGGAATATAGTCGTGTGCATATGCATGCTAGAAAAACTGTCATTGTAATTTTGTCAAGTCACATAGTATGTAGAGGACATAGTAGTAACTATTACGTCATCTGTGGTAGAGACACAAGGACCATTTAGTCATGTCACCAAGTAGGCACGAAAACCGTCGAAATGCCAATGAGAAATTAATGAGTTTCCATAGTAATCTGACTGTTTTTACTGCTGTATTACATTACATTGGAGAGTTTTACGAACGTCTTACGGGAGATCGAATACCGTATACCCATTCGATTGAAAGTATTTCATGACGATTTTATATCGACTGTTACCGTTGATCCGTAAAAGCCTTCGAACCTTTATCTTTCTTTTAGTGACATTTTGTACTGTGTCTGTGATGTATTATGTATGTATCTTTAGTTTCAATGTACTTTAAGAAAAAAGTACCTAATCGTTCGAGAAGAACGTGCGAAAGATTAATGGCGTAAGCATGTAAGTATGTTTGTGTATGTACTCAGCTTTATGCGTTCTATAAAACGCTTTAAATATAATGAAGATGTGGAATATATGAAATACAAACATTATTTTATACAAGGATTAAGGAATAGACGTAACATAGCTTAGGCTAGAATTATGGCATATTTGCCGAAGACTGGTGATAGCCCATACGGAAGAGAGCTTGCGACTCAATCACGAGGCGGCAGTTCGATTCCTGGCGTACAGGCCAGGCTAAGTTCAACGGAATTTATGTACGTTTGTCATCATCACTAGCTCGGCGGTGAAAGAAAAAACATTGTGAGGAAACCTGCATGCCCGAGATTGAAAAGATAATACTATAAGTTCGGAGGTAGGTATGTGTATAAATATGGGCGAGCATTGGGAGAACACAGCATTAGACCAGAGATGGTACAATCACCTCTTAAAGTAATGCGACTGTTTACTCTAACACATAGTAACATCAGTTTTTGCCTTAGATGAAAGTAAGGTTTTTGCCCTAAATTAGAATTGAAGTACGCAACAATTGGTTTCTACAACACCTGTCATTTTGCAAACAAATAAAATAGTCTGCGGGCCTGTAAACTATGTAAGTATGTCAGTTTTTAATGTCTTTACTTGCCTCACAGTCTGGGAAATAAGATGAAAATTATATTCCATACGAAGATAACGTCATATACATAGTAAGAAATCAATACGGTAATAGATATCTAATCATTGAAGCGATGTGCATGATAGAGAGAAAAACCTATGTTATAAAGCCTATTAATACCTAAAGCTTGATTTTTTGGATTCGTAAACAGCTACCTAAAAAGTATCTAAGCATATTATTAGAGAATCACTAGACAGAACGATACAGTAGCCTGATGAAACAAGAACTTAGGCTCACATAGAATAATACGATGGGTTTATCACGTCTACATGAACCAAAGAGTGAAACTAAAATCATTGACTTCCTTTGCAAAAAAAACATTGTCAGCGTGAAAGTAACTAAACTTGCAAGAGATAAATAAATTGAATTTCTAAACCACATTATAACCCAGACATTCTAACAATAAACTTATTGGGAACCGACCTAACATCGGACACAAATAGAACCCAGTAGCCAGGTAAAAGGTTGACTACAAATCAAATGATACTGACTGTGAAAATGGGACACCTTTAGAATCGAAGGTCCACTGGGATTTGGATCATACTATAATACAGGAAGATAATATTAATCATTTCTACCCTTGTGTTTACAGTGAGAGTAAAATTGTATTTTGTGAGTAATAATTTATTTAATACAATCGAGTGTAAAAATTTACTAAATTGTGTCAAAAGGAATAGGTCACTACCTTTGTGCTTCGATTACAGTAAAAGGAAACTAAATGCATACAACTTTCTGAAAGCAGCTATATGCTCCAAGGTGCCGTCTAAAGTACTGAATTTAGAAACAAAATATCTATTAGAATCGACGTTTTTTTCATTACAAAAATATTGACTCCCACTTATACAAGGTGTAACACTCAAGTAATATTTAATGGGGTGGTTTAGACTAACAAACTGAACAACTTTGACTATGGAGTCCACATCGAGAAAAATTAATTTGATACGCACCTTTGAATTTAGCCTCAACTAGTATTAGAATTTATTGAGTATGTGGGATCAGATAGGCTGGGATCAGATAATTAAGAAATGATTTCCCTTTACTGAATAAGACAAAAAAGGTTAACCAGCGAAGTCACTGACGAGCCTGCTAGTAATAACATACATTAATTGACAAACTGGGATGAGCCAAATACACGGGTCTTATCCCAAATAACGTTATTCTAAACAAAGGACATAAACATTTACGAGCAGCGTATAATATTTGGATAGAATAACAAACCTAGCTTCAAACTAGAAACACCTAATGTTTAGGGGTCCATTTATTACAAGTTACACAAACTCAACTAGAGAGCCACGTAAATTTGTTTTCGTATACACAAGGGATTACATAACTTCATTAGATCGAAACTTCGGAAGTTCTAGCTTTGCAAATATGTGTCACGTACTAGCATACGGAGACAGTTTTGTAGACATCAGCTGAAGAGTAAAAATTCATGATAATTTACATAATTTTATAAAGTACAAACAGATGAATATTATCTAAAGTTAGTTAATATGGATTCCTCTTTTACATGTTTATCTAGGTATCGAATCGTTGGACAATTGTTTAAAACTGTTGCGTAAATAAAGGAAAGTCTGATGTCAGATATCAGATGTAGAAGAAAAATAAATATAAATTTCATGAATGTTCGTAGTTTCCCTGCGAGATCGAATCAGAAATGAAGAGATCCACAGAAGAACAAGAGTAACTGACATAGCCCAAAGAATTGCTAAACTAAAATGGCAGTGCGCGGGGCACATTGCTCGCAGAAACCATGGCCGATGGGGCCGAAGAGTTCTCAAGTGGCGACCACAGCGTGGGTACGCCCCCCACAAGGTGGACCGTCGACCTGGTGAAGGCGGTGGGAACCCGTTGGATGAAGGCAGCGCAGGACCGGTCGTTGTGGCGAGGCCTTGGGGGAGGCCTATGTCCAGCAGTGGTCGTCCATCGGCTGAGATGATGATGACAAGAATGTAAATAATAACCTCTGGGTCCAAAAGAGATCTCTCAACTCAGTATAATTGAATTGAATTGAATTGAACTCATCTTGAGTCTAGATCTCTTTCGTATATTATTTTGTTGCAAATACAGAAGAAAAACAAAAGTTTTTGTGTGTGTGTATGCGTGTTGTATATAGGGTCCTTCTTAATATGCTCATAATTGTTTAAGGGGATGATTAGACCGTCAAACTGAACAACTTTCTCTACAGCTGGTTTTTTTTTCGCGATTTTGATGTTGGTCCCATAGAGAAAGTTATTCAGTTTGACGATCTGATCATGCCCTTAAAAAGTGTTAGCATATTAAGAAGGTCCCTGTATATATATGTGTAAAGAAGAAAAAATTCACAAAACAATATTATAGAAGAGCGTTCTGTTCTTGTATTGAAAAGAGAAATACTGAAGCATTTATAAAAATGCGCAAATCCAATAGAACACAGTCCTATAAAGTGAATACTATAACCTATATTCGAGTGTAAAACCCAAGGTAGGACCCAGCTCAGGTTTGCAGCGTACCACTTGCAAAGTTTACTGCATGAATAGCCGTTCAATAGCGCAGTCTGACCAACTTTGGCCGAGTATAGATCTAAAAGCATAAAGGAGTAAAATTTTAGATACGTACGCTATGGCTGTGAAATTGCAAACTGAAATACGATAAAATGGTTAGCCTGGATGAGGTCAGTACTTAATATGTCAGAGGTTATCCGTAGATTTCTATAATGGATCCATGAAACTGCTAGGGAGGAAAATTTTGAAATTGTTCAACACATAACTCTGAATAAACCGCTCATTGATATTGTGTTACTTAGTATCCATCCATTTGAGCTAAAATACGAGTGTACAGTTTATATGCTAGGATTAATTTAAGATTTGTATGGAAATCTTTGAGGCACTGTAACTTTAAAACTATATATTTTAACGAAAATCTGACAACATACAAGTATAGAGAATGGTTTTTAGATTGTTTTTGCAAAATTTCATTGATTTTACTTGGTTAGTATTGAAAATATCACCAGACTAGGTTTGTATGGAACGTGCCAACGGTAATATACCCTTAATTATATCTGACTACTCCTTCGGAGACTATTAGTTGTAAGAATATGCTAGAAGCTTAGACAATATAACTATGGACCAGTAACGCGTGTAATTTTTCTGCCACTTTTTGCGAGGGACGAGGTTGGACGAGAAGGACTTTAGATTCTAATTTTAATGGTTAAAAAAAGTATGTTATGAACCCCAAACGCGACTAGTCTGAAGTTATTGTTCCGCAATTATAGTCTGTCTCGTTTAGTGATAAGGTATACAATTCTTAGTGCACATGATCAATTGATCTTGTAACATGGCAGAGGGGAAATGCTACCGCAAGGCTGGTCCCTAATTATATGGTCTAAGCTAGAAGTGATGAATTTGTTGATGAAACAACCTACTAGAATTGTTGACGGAGTACCTAATAGAAAATGTCGAAACCGAAACACTATTTTGACAGGCTAAAGGCGCAGCACTCGGGACAGGAGTAAACAATTGACGAAATTGACGCGTACATCCCCCATTCAAAGGGTGTGTGCCAACGGTTCTAGGCTAGCAGATAATTGCTTCATTACAAATGGTCATCACAGAGGACAGAGGGTAAAGTGGGGATCACAGGTCACATTCAGTTCTACGGAATGCATGTTCAAATTATGATTGTGCTTGATTTTATTTCAGAATAAAAAACCGGTCAAATGCGAGTCGGGCTACTCGCGCACCGAGGGTTCCGTACCACACAACCTTACAACATATTTAAGTACAACAAAATTTTATTTTCTACGGGATCTTTAGCGTGACACGACTCACATTTGGCGGGTTTTAGTTATTTTTTGTTATACTGTAGAGTTTTCTCTATAATCACACCAAGTTTGACGCTTGTATGTATGACCGTTTTGACGATAGAGCGAGAAGAAACAACGTTGATAAAAACTAGTTTCTTGTATGAGGACCCTCCCCCCCCCCCCTTAATTTTAAATTTATCGACATTTTTATTATTGGTTCGTAAATTCGCCATAATAATACACATTATGTGAAAATTTCAATTATCTAGCTATTACGGTTCAAAAGTTACAGCATAGGTAAGACAGACGGACGGACGGACAACGTAGGCTTAGTAATAGGGTCCCGTTTTCACCCTTTGGGTAGGAAACCCTAAAAAGGCATATTCTGCTCAGTAAAAAGCATAATGGTCAGAAAGAGTGGACCCATGCTCCACCACGCGGGCCAGTCCGGATTGGTGGAGGAAAGATAGTGGTCAGCTTGCTGTTAGAGAATTTTCAAGCCGCTTTACTAAGCCTCTGACCTGGCTTAACGAACAGTCATGTACACCGCCATCTGACGCTATCCAGGACCAACTACTTAACGTGCCTTCTGAACCAAATACCTCAACCAAAAACAGTACCTATTAATTTCAATTGTTCATTAAATACACGGTGTGCAATAGTAGTAGATACACGAAATTATAATTTGTTACTATGTTAATAATAACACCGGGAATACAGGCCATTCATATACCTAATTGTCCAATTTATAATTAGCATTTGTACCATAAATTTATATTAGGCTTCTGAGTTATGTTTACGACTAAACAGTACGTAGGTTATTGTCGATAATAATAATAATTTCATTACTAGGGTTAAAGCTACCTGCCGTACTAATAAGCGTTTTCCCATTGGTTTTCTAGGAGATCGATAGATGGCGCTGCGGCCTTGGCGAGCAAAGGTCAAAAAGATATCATCGGATTTGGTCCAAAATGTGAAAGTGCCGGCCAAAAAGAAATAATGCGATATTCTGTTAGCCAAGGTTTATACAGAAGAGACGTTTGGCGGTGGCGTATAATATAAGTAGCACAATATGAACCTTATAGTAACATAGCTTTATTTTGTCGTAAAGGAGAATCGCGCCTGCGCCTCAAAGTGACGTCGCCTGGAGGCGAGGGCGTAGTTCTCCAAACGACGCTATGCTACGTACTATAAGGTTTATAATTGTGTTACTTTGACTATCCGCCACCGCCACATGTTTCTTCTGTATAAACCGCGCTTTAGGATTTATACGTCTAAACATTTATTATTATAGCACCAAAGCTGTAGGTCCATCGTCCTTGGTTTTATATGGGTTCGAAAAACCTACCTTTTCATACAAATTGTCGATGAGTTTAGCTAAGGCTATAATTCAGTTAGAACTAGTCTTTCACAGCATTTTTTAGTATGGCACCAAAGCTTTGAGGCCATTTTCTTTGGTTTTGTTAAGGTTTGAAAAATCTGCCTTTTCATAAATTTTTGTTGAAATAAAACTTACAGCTACAGCTATCACGCTGTAACAATAAGTGCTTAGACGGACAAGTTCTAACAGAATATAGCATTCGTTTTTGTTTGGCCGGCACTTTCTTATTCAGACCAAAAATATATGAAACGCCGATGACGAAACGATCTTTTGCTTGTTTAAAAAAATAATGACGTGTGAAAAATAATTTACGAATCGATTTAATAAAAAAAAGAAACTGTTTACGACATGGCTGTATGGACTCGATCCTTTGGCCGTTTAAATAAAAAGGCAGGCACGGTCGTGACATGATTTGGCAAACTTCTCTAATGGACGGATGCATTTTTAGGGAGTAAATTTAAAAAAGAAAAGAAAATCGCTCATTGTATAACTCGACTTTTGATAAGTTATATGTTAAGATAGACAATCGAAGCTACGAACGCGTTGAAAAAAATTGCAATCAGGTAAGACCGCTAAACCCTATCCATACACGCATACAGAGATAATTTGTTTGACACCTCACGCACACCAACCTAAGAAAGTTGGCCCATTTTTTTGTACATTAGAAGCGTGAGGTTCTATCTTGACATATAATTAATCAAAGAACTCGACGATCTTCGCTTGATAATTGACTTGTTTTTTGGCTGTTTTAAGAGTTGTCGACGATTGTGATTGCGTAAACACAGGAGCATTTAAAAATCGCCACCACCTTTGACCTAACCACCGAAGCCTAAGACAGTCATAAAAACCGATTGATAATCGGTGAGTTACACAATAAACATAGAACTATTAGTAACGCAAGAAGCAATTAAGTGATGACTGTGACTAAATTGTAAACACCGCCACTTGTATTTAAGGCCATGTTCAAGGCCTAAAAACTTCAACAGGTAATTGGCTTTTGAGGAGAAAATCCTTGACACGTCTGATACGAGGATCACTTTTACTTATCTTGTACTTAGGAGTACCAGTAATATTTTTTTACTTAATTGTTAAGTGTTTCTTACAGTGCGATAACATTAGCCAACTAATCGAACCCAATTTTGAATATATTTATTGCTTAAAAAACCGGCCAAGAGCGTGCCGGACTCGCCCAAGATAGGGTTCCGTAGTCACTACATGAAAAGCATATCTTGATAATTATAGCATCAGGATTTTATTTAATTTTTCCGGCACTGTGCTACAGCGTTCGTTATAATTTTCATTGAAAGTACTTACGGGGAACTACATTTCCAAATAGTTTCAGATTTTTACTCCAGTATTGTACCAACTTAGTTTGTATGGGTGTTTTGTTACAATAGCTATCCAACGACGACAGCTACATTTTTTCAAATCTCGAGGAACTGCATTTTCAAATAGTTTCTGATTTTTTACTCCAGTATTCCAGTATTCCAGTTGGTACAATAGTACCAACTTAATTTTTTTGGGTGTTTTGTTACAATAGCTATCCAACGACGACAACTACATTTTTTCAAATCTCCTTTTCGTTGTATGGTCGAAAACATTTTATTTCTTCTTTTCTACCACATTTTCTGTTTTTGAATAATGAGCGAATAATCAAGGCGGAGGATACAGACAAACAGATAGATAGAATGGACAAAAGTATAGGGGTTTCTAGTTCGATTACGGAATCACAATAAGCAGAATAAATCAGGCGAGGAAATTGTGTAATCGCTATACTGCATCATCTGTACCGTGTATTATTTATTCGAATAGCACCAACCCAGTCGGGTGTCGTTAAATGCGACTAATTCCTTACACATCTTTGACTCCCAAACGGTGTGGCTGCCGGTTATAGCCACTGCATCCGACCCTACCTCTGATCGTATCCGTCTCCCGTTCCATCAGACATAGGAGGGTACAGTAGTACTAGGTTTATAAGTCTCAGAAACAACAGGATGTTATCATTAGCATCCTTTTAAACTAAGAGTCTACCCATCAAACTGAACAACTTTTACTATCGGAGCGAACCGATAGGAGCAAAAAAAAATCTGCTGTTGCATACATTTGAGTCTAGTAGCAATGCAGTCTAGTATGGAACAGCAGATTTTTTTTTGGCTCAGATCTGTTTGCTCCCGTAGTAAAAGTTGTTCAGTTTGATGGGTAGACTCTAAGTTTAAAAGGATGCTACTGATATCAATTTTACCCTGTATTTTTGACCAATCAGGATGAGCCACCTTCAGTTCCTTGCCACGATTGGCTAATTATTTTCGCGTCCTTTTCGCTGCTATCCGACTTTGTACCCTTTGATTACTAAACGACTTCGGGTTTTGTTGGGGGACGCTGCGCAAACAAAGATTGTCGATGGGAATTATTTTCCTGGTCGTACAGGTACAAGACGAGAGTGCATCTGTTTTTAGCGCGTACGCATAATACACTTCAAAATATCCTGCGTACTTGACTGCTTTTCTAAACGCATTTGCTGCAATCGAAATCGACCAGGAATCCATCATCATCACAGTCATAAAAATTTAAGAGATGGTGCTGATAGAAACCGATCAAAAATGTCATCCAAAAGATATTGAAATCAAAATCAAATAATATAAGATATAAGACTTTATTCGATTTAAAAGCGGCTCTTGCAGTGGATGACCACTTTTCAAAGGTTTAATGGCCTTTTTGTATTTCCTTACGGTACGCGGTGAAGCACCACTATGTGATAATCGTCTTAGTTGATATTATTTGACGGCCATTGTCATCTACATTACTTCCTTTGTTTACCTTATTGTATTGTTACGTGTTATTATCTTAAAACAATCAGTGTGATGATTTGGAAACTGATTGTGATGTTGAAATTATTTGCACAGCGCTACTTTGTGTTTTAAATAAATGAACTCACTAGCTAGGTACTTCAGTTTAACAAAACATGCCATGATATACAACGTGTTAATGAATTAACGCAAAACAAGAAAGTAGTTTGTTTAGAATCGAGAGCAGAATCGAATTATCATGGTTTCAACATAGGTAATTTTTTTCAAAATATTAAATAATTTGTTTTTTAAATTTTAAATTTACTTAAATCGATCTCAAACCACCGCACTGATACACTCACCCTACTTACTACCAAAACAAGATTCTTAAAATGTATTTACGAGCACGCTTGCGCTTTCATTCATTGCTGAAATTATAACAAATCATTTTTGCCTGAAAACTTAAAATGCGAATAACTTTAAATTTTAACTATCAAAATATTGAAATTATTATTTCAACCTAATTGTTTTGTTATAAATCAGTTGGGGTGTATGAGGTTTTGCGCTTATTCATTAACACGTTGTATATACTGCTTCTCTTAAAACACTGCTGATGATGATAATAAACGTAAAACGTGCGAAGGGTGCTGAGAACCTACATAATTTATAGATATATTATTTTGATGAGGCAAGGCATCGTTGCACTGAGAAAACAATTATACGTATACATAGCCCGTCGCAGCTTACGTACCATGTAGCTTACGACGTGATACTGATTACGAGACAACTTAAATACTGATGCAACACTCGTAATCAGCATCGCGTCGTAAGCTACGTGGTACGTAAGCTGCGACGGGCTACGTATAAGCTGCGAAGGGCTACGAATACGTAGCATTTTTTTCTCAGTGTGGGTATTCAAATGTAAGGTTACCGGTTTGTATATTGGTCGGTGGCGGTGGTTTCTGTACACACCGAAAAGGAAACACGGTCTTTAGTTATGTTTTGAGACGTATGAGATTACTAATTTATTTGCCAATATTTAATATTATATACTTTTGAATTCTACACAAAAATGAAACACTAAGTTTATTAGTAGTAGTATATAAGTACTTTGTATCAAACTGAACTTTATTGAATTAAATTTTAAAATATTATGAAGTAGGTATGCAGTGAAAAGGGTTTTAACAGTATTGCTTTTAATAGACAACACAATATTGACGAAGTCAATAATAAAATACTGATAGGTATTACTCAACTTTTACATTTTGCCTACCTAGAAATTTACATTTTCTGTTGGAAAGGTAGCTCAATAAACTCAATTTGTTTTCAAACTAGTGTTCAGTATTCCTTTTAATTTAATTGTATGTAACCCTAGACCTGTAAAATAATATCCAACATTCTAGATATTGTTGCCAAAACATAATTGAATTTGATTACTGGATTCAATTAATATTGGTATGTACTGTTTTGACATTCCAGACGTAAATGAGTTTAGAATTTTAGATGAACTCAAAACCTGAAGACTATATTAAGGTAGAATTGCTTTTTTAGTAACAATCATTTGGAAGTCGCGTTGTGGGTCTGCTATTGGGTAGGCGCTTCGCGTGTCGGTCGTCGGTTGCCACATCCCCAGCCTACAACGAAGCTCCAGTGGTCGCGCAGGATAGTATTCTTTTCGAAAAACAACCCCTGAAGTCACCATAATACCTACATAATATAACCGTACAATGTTAAGCACTTTTGCTACATAAACTAGACATTGGCAAAGTCATCAATACCAAGATGGCAGCCATATTTTTAAAAATATAATAGAATAGAACAATAATTTGTATATTGGATAAAATAATAATAATAATTTATAGATTGAGACCTACTTACATGGTCCAACTTAAAATGCTGACAGTTTTTTAAGGGGATGATCCACCATTCTAAACAAATTTTGCTATTGGACCAACATCGAAATAAGCGCCCGCTCAGTAAAGTCACAAATCCATATACTCCATTTGAAATAGCAACGAAATTTTAAGACTATTTTGAATTCCAGAAACATAGATTAGAAATACTTCCTTTCACTTATTCTTAGAACAGCTTTAGTAGCTTCCAAGTTACGTCGGATAGTATATCTTTCTGATAAATAAATTATATTTGCAAATCAGAATTGGCCTGAAAGCTATACACCACTAATTACTAACATAACTTTAAGGGTGTCTTCAGACAATGAAACTAAGCAACTTTCCCTAATGAACATGGGTTGAAAAATGATTGGATTGGATCTTCCATAGAAAATCGATTGGCTGATCCGTACTTTTTGTGTGAGCAAGAGCAGATGTATTTTCGCTGCCTATGTATGTTTCAAATAAATGGCATTAATAAAATCTAAAATGAATTAAAAATGTGTACCCAGGTATTCAGATTCACGCGAATCTAAGAAATGTTTATGTACAGGTAACCATATAAACCGAGATTTAGTGCCGATAGAAATTTTAAATACGTGCTTTTATGCGCTCAGGACGTTTGTTATCACCATTTTCTTATCTAAACGCTCGTTAAGGTAAGTATTTTACGAGCCCTTATTTCAAGGACAGAGAGCTGCTTATTTAAAAAATTCTCTGATAGAGGATTTGTAAATCTAGGTCGATCAAATATAGTCTAAGAATGTGCGAATGAGACTCTTAATAGAAAATTTAAAAAAGTTTATTCAATGTTTTTTGGCACAGATAGCTTTTTCAGGACATTTTTTTGACTCTACCACCGTTCCGAAAGGTTTTCCGATATGGAGAAGATGCGGTCAGAAACTCTACAACACACAATCTTTATTGGTTTCTCCTCCACTGTTTCTACAGTATGAAGTGTCCACACGGTGGAGAAGAGAGAAATACACCACTTTTTACTATCAGCCCCCTCCCGTAAAGGAGGAGGAGGGGTCCCGTAAAGGGCAGGGAGTGTCCATAATGTAATCTTTAATGTGTGTGTGTCCATTTGTGTCCTGAGAGTCTGTCTCTTTATCATACTGTGGTCTACTCTAATGTGACAACGCCTACACTAATGCGACGCCGCCCCACCGCGGCGTCGCTACGGGATCTCCGTATGTTTTAGGCACAGGCGTTGACTGGGCGTTATGAGTGCGACATCGCCGCGATTCCACTGCGACACAAGCCCTATACTCAGACTTACGTATATCGTGATCGTTTCTGAAACGAAAACGTTCACGCAATTGCGAAAACCTAATTTCGTGGTAGAAGTCTGATCGATATCAGAAATATCGCGGCGATAACGCGGTGATATCCCGACGATATTGTTCCTTTAACGCCTAACGTTGGTCAAAAATCGCCTGTCTGATACGGCCCTAACAATATTAATCTAACGAGGCTAATAGAAGCATCACAATATTGTTAGTATCAAAATGTTCAAAATCACTAGAACGTGAACGTTATCTACTTAACGTATTTAGAGTATCATACCTTTAGCTTTCTGCCCCAACGACTTTTCAAGTAAAACAGTTCAGTGATTTGGATTTAATTGTGTAACAACACAAATAGAGCCTTCTCTGACATTCTGACGAGCTATCTAAATTCATTTTAGCGCGTCAGTGAACAAAGATAAGATTAGTTGTATTATGAATCTTGGTAAATACTTCTTGACTAAAATTAAGTAATACGTATTTTATATGTAGAGGGCACTGAGAAAAAAGTAGAGGAAATTTTGTTTTATGAAAATGGATTTTCTCTGGTATGGAACCTATCTAGGTTAACTTGGGAGACACCAAGCAAAGCTCGATTGCCCAGGCGCCTAATTCCACTTTCACACAGCAAATAGCTACGTATACAGCATGCAGGTTCTGAGACAGATGCGTCGTTTTAGATTCTTTCTTATCACGAAATTTCACACAGTCACGGGAAAATACTAGCACATCTATACTTTTGACTATATTATCAAAACAGCAACTAAAATTACCAACAACCTAACTTTACGAAAAGTTAACTAATTGGGCCATTCTAACCAAGTGCACTTTTCGCAAAAGACATCTTCGGCGTTTCATACATTTTTGGACCAAATGTGAAAGTGCCACCCAACAAAACCTAATGATATAAGTATTCTGTTAGAATTTGTCCATCTAAGCATTTATTATTATGGCATGAAAGCTGTAGCTGTAATTTTTATTGTCTCAAAAATGTATGAAAAGGAAGATTTTTCAATCCTTTGGACATTTTGCTAAGTTGACCGACCACGAACAAACAAGGGAAATTGTCTAAAAACTAAAAAATGCTGAGAAGGACCAGTTCTAACAGAATATAGCCTTAGCAAATTACATCGAAAATATATGAAAAGGCAGATTTTTGAAACGCAAACAAAACTAAGTACAATGGACCTAATGCTTTGGTGCCTTAGTAATAAATGTTTTGACGGCCAAGTCCTAACAGAATATCGCTTTTTTTTGGCCGGCACTTTTACATTTTGGACCAAATCAAATGATTGTCTTTTAGGGTTTGAAGATGTAATGACCCAGTGGATATTTTACGGTAATTATTTTGCCCTATTTACCCAGATAAATATTGTAAATGAGACCTTATATATCTTATTAAAATAATGTATTCCTAGCAGGGAACAATACGACGAGATATTCTCAGTATACCATCAATTTAAATATTTCTTTCAAACCGTCGTCGTCAATTTAAGGAAAGTGATATTTGAATATGTTGTCATGAAAACAGAGATCGTAAAATATTTTATTTCTGTTTTATGGACGACAATATTACTTACAAAGCTTACATAAACTATATCTACAGCGGTTGGAATATTAAACAACCCAGTTCAAACGATGATTTCTATACCACTGCTGTATCAAAAGTAGAGGTAGTCCCAATACAGTCATTTATCAAACTCGTATGCCTTAGTTAGTTACTTGGTTCTTATAATATAGGTAAATGCCTTGTAGCAGTTCATTATTTTACGGACTTTGGATGTCAGTTACCAATCACGCATTAACGGATGAACGGATTTGTAAGAAATTTTATCCACCGATAGAATATGTTCTGGATTAACACATGATACTAAACTTGTAAAAGTCAACGCAGACGTAGTCGCGGGCAACAGCTATTTATCTATAAAAATACCATTGCTGGACTTGGTTTTCAATTATTAAAAGGATATTTTCCATACTTAAACTGCATTTCAAATAAGGACGAAAAGATATTCCGATTCCTATATTGCTTTCTGGCCAATTCTGATTTGCAAATATAATATATATCTCAGAAAGATATACTATCCGACATATCTTGGACGTTACTAAAGCTGTTCTAAGAATAAGTGAGAGGAAGTGTTTCAAATCTCTGTTTCTGTAATTCAAAATAGCCTTAAAACTTCGTTGTTATTTGTAATGAAGTATATGGATTTATGACTTTACTGCGCTTATTTCGATGTTGGTCCAATAGAAAAATTTGTTTAGAATGGTGGATCATCCCCTAAAAAACCGACATCATATTAAATTGGACCATGTACGTAGGTCTCAGTCTATAAATTATTATTATTATTTTATCCAATATACAAATTATTGTTCTGTTCTATTATATTTTTAAAAATATGGCTGCCATCTTGGTATTGATGATTTTGGCAATGTCTAGTTTATGTAGCAAAAGTGCTTAACATTGTACGGTTATATTATGTAGGTATTATGGTGACTTCAGGGGTTGTTTTTCGAAAAGAATACTATCCTGAGCGACCACTGGAGCTTCGTTGTAGGCAGGGAATGTGGCAACCGACGACCGACACGCGAAGCGCCTACCCAATAGCAGACCCAAAATGCGACTCCCAAATTATTGTTACCAAAAAAGCAAATCTACCTAAATAAAGTCTTCAGGTTTTGAGGTCATCTAAAATTCTAAACTAATGATTACGTATTAGATGGAAAAAGTATAATGCTACTATCCATTCTAGGCAAACTCTTTTAGGATGCATGTCAAGACACCCAGGTGCACCAAGGAATAGTTTGATGTGGCTAAGTGGCTTGAAACAACACAAATATTAGTTACGGTCTTCATATTAGCGATGATTATGTTACAAAAATAATACGCATAAATTTTGCATGCCTTCGGCAAGATTATTCTGTCCACCATAATATTGGCAAAATATATCACTAAATTATGTACTGAATACTACAAGCAATATTGCAAAGAGTGACTCCCATTGAACGTCCCAAGCTGCTCGAATATAATTAACCTCCGATCTAATTACCTCCAGCCGTCAGCAAAGCACACCACGCTCTCGAGCCAGTAGGTGCGTCAAAATGAATTATGGCACTTCATTAAGCCAAAGTGCTGTCTTAAAGTGTCTAAAAAGATTCCATTATATTAACGGAATAGCCGCCGCCTCATTCATTAAGCTTGCCAACAGTTTTTATCTGATTTCGTCGAGAACAGATTTGTGTTTCACAACTTTGTGAATATTATCTTTCGAAAACGAAAAAGTTGAATGAAGGAAACTCTAAGGCGTTTTATTTGCGTGAGATATAAGGTAGCAATACATTGGTAGCACGCTATGCCCTGACAACGCTTCGTTTCGTGTGATATGGAGTGAATTGCTACTGCGATGTCATGTTACAATTGGCAATTTGGATAGTTGATCTATACTAGATGCACGATGCCCAAAATAGACGGAATATAAGTGCAATATCTAAAATTAAGGACCGGTGTATTCCTACCCTAAAACGAAGACTTAATTATACGATAAGAAGCTAAAAATGTGGTCTGGAATATTAATTAGTAGCTTGTCATAGAAATGTAATTAATTACAGAGTGTTAAGAAGTTACAGAGAAGCTAAAAATCTGAAGAGTAGCAAATGAAATGGGTATGAGTAAGGTTGAGAAAAGGAGAAAAATTGACTATTTTGTTGTTGATCGGCCAGTAATAAAACTTACATAGGTTTTTAGAGGACCTTACAAAATACATTAAAAACATCACACATGTTACCCATTTGTAAAAGGCCATATTATAGAAGTAGCATAATAAATTTTCTCCATATATTGCAGTTTCAAGATATAATGTAGAATCAATTAATTGACTAGCATTTCACTCATAATCACTCTGAACAAGAAACATTATCCCTCAGTCGCCTCTTACAACACCCACAGGAAGAAATTGGGTAGTCAATTCTACAGGGCCCAACGTAATATGCGGACGGTTTTTAATAGGATGGTCAGACTATCAAACTGTTCAGTTTGCCATGCCTCGAAATTGAAGCATGCAGGTTTCCTCACGATGTTTTCCTTCACCGAAAAGCCAGTGGTGTTACAAATCGTACATAAATTCCGAAAAACTCATTGGTACGAGTCGGCCTGGACGGGGGGATCGAACCATCGCCTCCTGCACGGCAGGCAAGGCTGGACCACCACGGCTTTTTTTTAAATTATTTTATATAATATTTTATAATATTTGTGAGATTTATTATGAATTTTGTTAATCTAAGTATTGTGGAGTATACACGTGTAGGTCGAAATACTATTGTAAAGTCCTATTCCGACAATAAGCTCTTACAAGGATAATGGAGTATTCTACTAAAGTAAATAACCCAATTTAGGGAATCGTCTCTAGCGTGTATTCAAACATTTTCGAATCATGATTTTCCGGGAAATAAACTAAAGGAAAAGTTCAGTTCAAGTAAGACCCAAATTTATTGTAACTTCGAAAGGGCTTCGTCGAATGAGCCTCCCTTTCAGTGGGTAAATAAAATTTGATCTCTTCACAAATCACGACTAATTTTATGGAGTTTTGTACGAATCGAGGAATAGCAGGGTGTAACAAAATACCCTATTACTAGGGTTAAGTATTACTACTTGAGTATTACTGATTCAGATCATCAAACTGAACAACTTTCACTATGGAGCCAAAGTCGAGAAAAAATAAAACAAATCTGCTGTCCCATATATTTGAGTCGAGATGGTACTACAGCTTTGTATGAAAGAGCGGTGTTTTCACGTTGTTGTTGTTCAGTTTGATGGTCTGAAGCACCCCTTTAAGTATTACTATAGGGTATTTTGATACACCCTGTACATGTAGAGTATTTAGTATTTTATGAGTATCGCAGCAAGTTTCACTTTTGCCCTAATCTTCTTCTGTTGATTCGATGGCAAGTAACCGAGTTTGACCTGCCATCGTGGTTCAGAGATTATTAATCATATTATTTAGGATTTCAGGATATAATTTTTCGTGTCAAATGGTAAAGGGTCGTAGGCAGTCGTAGTCTTGTAGAACAAAACAATGCCACAATTTTGAAAAAACACCTCAATCTAAAGCCCAAAAATTATCGAATCGTATGACCCCATAGAAGGATAGTATATTGTGAACCGACACCTATACGGCGCCGGAATCTATTTTTTTTTCTAAAAGTACACCTATCTACAACTGTGCCTACAAAGTTTAAGCAGTGGCAGGAACGGATGGCTAAGTGGCTTAACTCTGCAACACACATCTTTTGAACATAAAGTAAGTATACAAAGTAAATACTTACACTTACAACCGTGAATTACATATCATAACGCATAACTTTGCAACCATCATCAGTCATCAGATGTCATGGAAAGAATTGCCACGCATGTTCTACTCTGAACTATGAAAAGTGGCGAGCGAAAACAAGGCGGGCAACTTTTGCGGTTCTAAGATGTGCAAAAATGCCACATGATGCTTTGCGAGATTGATCCGAGTTGTTGGGACGAGCTTACTAAAGATCGACCGGGATGGAGGTACAATGTCCAGAATTAAGTGTTTGTTTTTGAGGCTAAACGTAGAGCTGATCTCGATGCCATGCGATCATCTTGTACAACAATTTCACTAGGAAATTGAAATATAGCCTGTGCAGACGCACTTTTAAGTATAGTACTTTTTTAAGTATAATTGATTGATTGATTGGTTTTAAAGCCAAGACAGGCTACATCAGCCATCGCAAAGTGCTCGTCGCGATGTCATCATGTCGGAGCTTGCAAAGCGATCGCGACAAGTAGGTATACGACGAGCTCGCAGTGTGATTGCGGCGAAATCGTAACTACATTGCGAAGCTTTTCTTGCAGATTAAAAATCACAGTGATCTCATCACGAGTACCTTGCGACTACGTAGCTTCGCTCAGATATCGCTAGTGTGAAAAGATGGAAGTGATAGGATATCAAGATATTGCACTCCAAGTTGTTACTGTGCTATTCAATATGTAAACGACAAACTGGCAATCTAAACAACGAGACAAAGACCAGGCCAAATATAGAGTCAGAGTGCCGATCATCGAATATGCTGGCAGAATTATTTAGTTGCATTTGGTCCAAGCCCTCTGTGAATGATTCAATTAGCGAGCTATTGGCCACCACTGGCAGGCTTTGGCTAAATGGATGTTTGGTATCCGTTTGTGATAGATAGAAATGGATTTATGAAACTGGGAATTATAACTGCAAATTGTTTATAAGTAGTATAAAGAACTTGAAATACTAAAAAAAATAGGTGGACTATAAGATTCAAGAATATTATAGGTACCCTTTACGTTGGATTTGGGTAAATCCTACTAATATTATAAATGCGAAGTTTGTATGTATGGATGTATGTTTGTTACTCTTTCACGCAAAAACTACTGAAAGGATTTTGATGAAACTCGACACACAGATAGAATATGATCTGGATTAACACATAGGATACTTTTTTAAGGTCTACGCAGACGGAGTCAGCTAGTATCATATAAAAATTAAATATGTCTTACTGACGTCGTCGTCGTGTCGTCTTGTCGTCTGTATACTTTTGGGGATGCTTCAGAGTTCAGACCATAAAACTGAACAACTTTCACTTTAATACCAACATCGAAATTGCGAAAATTAGGTAAAAAAAGTGCCCAAACTAAATTAGGTGGTAAATCTGTCGTCACTTTGAATAGACAGTGGATAAAATACATGCCTCTAAAATAAAGCAAGGTTCTTTATAAACCCCAAACATTTTAACAAAAACCGAATTGCAACTAAACCACGAATATTGCAACAAGTAATGTAAATAAGCATTAACAATACGTCAGTAATTCTCATTCACACAACAACGTTATTGTAATCTTCAAACGGCTGAAGCAAATTGCTCGCAGATGTAATATTAGTAATTCAATTTCCAGGGAATTTAGATCGATCACTGTTTAATTGTTCATTCGAAATCATATCGGCATTCATTACTGCTATTAGTGTGTGGCGTTCATTGGTTTCAGGTTTTGATTATGCTTAGTGGTGTTTGTAGAGAGATGTTGTATTGTTGATGTTAAATGTTAAGGTACTACCAGTAGTGAAAAAGTATTAGGTCTCTTATATCCATGATATTAACCACACTTAATCGTTTTCAAAATATTATAATATGAAGCATCTATTCAAACTACAATATACTTACTTCTACTTGCATTAAAATGTCTATAACAAAACTTTAATTAAATGAAAATTGCGGTTGATTTTACATGGATGAAATGAAGCTCGGTTGCACAGGTACCGAAAATAATACAAGTACAATGATTTTATATATAGATGTCTAACACATGGTTACAGTTTCAAATTCACCCATTTCCTCTTCAAAGATATTGATTACGATTATTTTGATTTTGGGGACCATATAGCCGCTTGCTTGGGGCTACCTTTGAGTGAGCCGTAAATAGTATTTTCTTTATGTTGACAAAGAGTGTTTCAGATTTAGAATGATCTAGCGGCACCCGCGACTCCGTACGCGTAGACCACTGACTCTAAAACTAAACTAACTACTACTAACTCATAACGTTTGATAGAGTGAACCGATTGCGCTGAATTTTTTTTGTTCAGACATGTATAATACGGAATTTTTTCGCGATTTCGGTGTTGGTGCCATGTAGAAAGTTGGATATTAAGAAGGATCCTATATGCTATATGTATAGATAGAATTAAGATTTTGACGAAGCATGTTGCAGATTTGAAGCTTGTTCTTTCTTATGCAATTAAATAAAAAAATTTGATCTTTAGTCATTTTGATATTTTATTTTTGCTAACTCATTGGACATTCGGAACCAAATTGAGCAGGAGAAATATTTTAATTTCGTTTAACCTCTGCATGCATCAGCGCATCGGGTCCAGTTTAAAATTATAATTGCATCAATAATGCAAACAGAGCCGGTCGTGTTTCTCATTTCGGACAGCTATCGGAAGTAGGAATAAAAGTGGCATCCGGCTTTAATAAAAACTGTATTTGAATCGAGATGAAAGGGACAGGTTTGATTAATTATTTAATACTTTTTATATTCACAAAAAAACGAAAATTTTCAGAGAAGAAACGTATAAGTGATGTGTTACAAAAAAAAATATAAATTTAAAAAGTGATAAATAATTCCGTCATTTTAGATGTAAGCAAATGTATGTTTTACTTTTTAACTCTCTTTAAGATATTTGAGGTCAATTAATGCGTGACCGCAATGAAATGTCCATTGACTTTTTGTTAAAATCACTTGCGGTCCCCGACACATTAAGGCCTATGTCGAAAAATTATTGAAGCGAAATGGGCGTGTGATACCTTTTATTACCGCCTGATGCGAGAGAAAGAGACAGGGTGGCGCGCGCCCCTGAAATGACGCAAGCATAAAACAAACTTTATTTAATTGTAATTGTACTATTTATGTAAGTTCAATTCTGCTCTAATAAAAATTTATAAAAAATCTATCTCTTTTTTTAAATCAAGCCTCTTGTTTCTAATATTCACCGTTTAGCACTTCCAAGCGTTTATCAATAAAGACGGAGGCTACTTTGGCTTGTTTTTCTATCGAGAAAATGTGTCTTTATCGTGTTTTGGCTCTAATCAAAACAAAAATTCAATTATATGTTTAATTTACACATATCCTCAAATCATACTCCTACTGTTAGTACTTCATGAGATATGATGCTTTGAAGAATCCTATTTTTTTCACTTAACCTCTTAACGGGTTCTTGCAGCGTAATAACAATATTGATATCGAAAGGCAGAAGTTATCTAAGAAGCCGGTATAGTAATCCTATTTTGTTGTATAATGGAAGTAGTTATCTGTAATACAGCGTGTTGGGGTAAATAGTTGCATTACTTTAAGAGGGGATTGAACCCATGATACTGAACCACATTCCCTAAGAAACCTATAGGAAATTCGTAAAAAAAATTGTTGGACTTTCCATACTAAATGCAATCAACTGATCAGACTTTTGTATGAAAAGGCGAAAATGCAACTGTTCACCCTAACACCCTGTATAATTAAGAAGCCGGTATAATATTATGGTGTAGAATGGAAGAAGATATTTAAGAAGCCGGTACAATATTTTAGTAAAATGGAAGAATGTAGGTACAATTTTAAGACGCAGCCGCAGGCGTAATAATGATAATTTACAAGCAGTCAAGAGCATGTCGTACACGCCAGTGATAGAGTTCCGTAGGCATTTTATACAGGGTGTTAGGGTAAACAGTTGCATTACTCTAAGGAGTGATTGTAACCATGACTCTGAACAACTTGCCCAAAGAAACCTATAAGAAATTCGCATAATATTTTTTTCGCCTTTTCGTACTAAACTGCAAAACATTTTTAGAGTTTCCTATAGGTTTTTTTAAGAATGTTGTTTAGTATCATGGGTACAATCACCCCTTAAAGTAATGCAAGTGTTTTCCCTAACACCCTGTAGAGGCTCCTTAACTATTTTTGTTCAGAAAAAAAAAAGTTAATTTTTTAGGGGCACGCCGCGCCGCCGCTTAACTTTCAGCACAAATATCTCGAGACAAAAGAAATTGTAAGACAAAAAAAATGATCCGACTTAGTTTCTTATGGTGTTTTAAGCCAGCAAAATTATGTTGTAAAATTATTCAATAAACCAGCATATATTGCCACACACTTTACAAAAATGTGATTACGTAAATATCCAAAATTACCCAAATAATATAAAATACCTACTCTGTACCGATGCGATACTGCACTACGCTGCAGCAGGTAAAATTTTAATAATTCAATTAATGTTTCCATGCTATGAAACCGCTACTGATCAACATGTTTTAAACAAATTGATTTATTTTAGTGCACAGAGTATCACTTTTGTAGTTTATAGAGGTACCTATTAAAATTTGTATCCTCCAAGGAATAAAGATGTACAGAAGATGCTGGACCGTGAGGAATGGCGCAATAATAGGGAGGCCCATGCCCAGCAGTGGGTTTATGTGGGCTGATTTGATTGAAGATGTTGTATTGTGTGAATTCCGTTGAAACTTTCATTTGTCTTGGGTGCGATAGAATTGTTTTAGGTTTAAAGCATAGGTACCTATCTATCTTAACTATTATAAAACTGTAACAGACGTATGTCGACCATAATTCTATCGGGGTGGTGAGAAAAGTTACAACAACACCAGCCGCCTCACTTTTAGCAAAGTTTCAAGATGAAACTTATAAAGTGGTTATATATGGCTACAAAAGCCTATTCGCCCACAAATACACTGCAAAAGAAACCCTTATTTATCCCTTAGTCACCCCGTACGATACCAAACAAACATGGACGCTCACAAAGGAAACCATGCATTAAAAAAAATACAGTAGCACAGGGAGCCGTGGAGTGCGCCATGTTTTTATATCAACCTTCTCGACCATGTAACAAACGTTAAAATCCGAAGTCAAACTAAGGTTCAAGAAGTCAAGGCTCAGGGACCGCGTTGTTCGCTTAGGGTAGCGGTGGGCAGGACGCGAAGTGAAGGCAGTTGAAGTAAAGCCCTAAAAGAATGGTGGCCGAGATTAGGCAAAAGAGGAGTAGGTCGTCCGGCAGCCAGGTGGGTTGATAACATCAATAGAAGCGCCAGCAAGACCTGGATACGATAGGCGCAGGACCGAAATGAATGGCAAATGGGGAGGAGGCTTATGCCCTGCAGTGGCTTTACGGGCTGTTGATGATGATGACGAAACAGCGGAGATTCAATTAATATAAAAAAATATAAAAATGAAACATTGAAACATTTTAATGCAAACAAATATGAAATTGAATTGATCCGAGCGACCGGGCCCGGTTAAACCGTCATCGACGTGTCGACCGACGAATATTTTTACCGGTGACCCGGCGAGATTTAAATTTTTAATCGCCTTTGCTATTTTCAGCAAATTTAATTTAAATTTTATAGTCATATTGGGTTCAGATCGTTTGCTCCGACGAGCGACAGCAAATTAAATATATTTTCAATTCAATTGTGTCTCTATGATTACTTGCGGTTTTTCTTGTTTCTTTTTACAGTTATTTAAGTAGGTACGTGGATAAGTAATGACAATTAAGAAAAGTCTCGAAATGGCCTCTACGTACTTTTGCAAAATCCAGGTGACGATCCCTGAAGTAATTAATTAATATATAGTACTTACTATACAGGGTCCAACTTAATATGCTGAATCTTTTTAAGGGGATGATCAGACCGTCAAACTTAACAACTTTCTCTATGGGACCAACATCAAAACCGCGAAATAAAATCAGCTGTCCCATATATTAGGCTCAATTATGTTTACAGTTTTGTATGGGAAAGCAGATATTTTTTTCGCGATTTCGATATTGGTGCCATAGATAAAGTTGTTCAGTTTGAAGGTCTGAGCATCCCCTTAAAAAAGTTTCAGCATGTTAAGAAGGAGTTAGGAGTAGAAAATAATGTAATATGATGATGTGATGACATTAATAATTATTGTCAGATACAGAGTCTGAGGGTGAGAGTCTAGCCATAATCAATGTTTCAGAATCTAGTATATAGATAGGTATCTCTTAGATAAATGATTGGTCATCTCTGCGCTCTGACCAGTGAAGACAAATCATTCATCCAAGATGTATTTATTTCATACGGTGTAGTATGTATTTTATGGCGGTACATGTAGTAAGTATTTTCTTAAAAGTATTATCAGTCATATATTTACGTCCTACTTCAGGGCACAGGCCTATCCTAATGGAGGATGTGTGGGCGTTAGTCCATCACGCGAGCCCAATACGCATTGATAGACTACACTTCACATACGCATCGGAATAGTTTCTTCAGCGTATGCAGGTTTCCTCACGAAGTTTTGGTGGTACGTGCATAAGAAATCATCATTTTATGTTAATTTTATACTTTTCTAATGAAAGGAGGAAATATAATATTAATACTTTTCGATAATTCAAATTCAGAAGACATTTTCAAAGTACTTTTTAAGCTGGTTCATGGGTTAACTGGCAAGGTTCAACAGCGAAGTCAAAACATTTATTTCAATTTGAAAACGTTAATGAAAATGTAAGTACTCTGTTTTCTTACGCAACCCTCTCTATGGATCAATATGAACCACATTACCAAAATGTTCCCATTACAGAGAAAGTGTGTAGAAAATTGCTGTGCGTTCATGGTGGTTATGAAAATGGCTATTCAATTGACTATAACGACTATGAATGTGACTATGTCTACGCCATAAAGTTACTAATAGAGTGACTAACAGGTGAGGGAGCGAGATGTACCTAGCGGCACCACTGTGTGATAGAAGACAAACGTGACGCGAGGCAATCGAACCGTTTTTTGGGATCTCTTATCGCAGGGGAAAAATTCGGTTTCTGTGAATAACTTGGAAACTAACGTGAAGTCGTAGATAATTTTGTGAAATATAGTAACACTTTTTCATTAAATTATCCACGATTTCACGTTAGATTAAAAGTCAAAGCCGTTTTTGGAGGTTTTCAGGACATTTTCGGCATGTTTTATTTGACAACTCATGTCAGTTCCTCTAAGGTGTAATAACTTTATAGTCTACGCTATCCCAACAGTACCTATCTCCGCAAATAATTGCATTTTGTTAGCATTTTCTTAGATTTCTTCATTGAAGTACTAAAAACTCCACTGTGTTGAATAATTATTATTTTGCTTTCTATTTAACTAAGACTTGAAAAATAAAAAAAACCTTTATCCCATTAAAAATCTTAAATCAAATTGTTCGTCGCGTAGATCCACGTTCTGGCAGTTCAAATTTTGCAAGTACACAATTTTTTTTCAGTCATTTTCCTCAATACAGATTTTTTTTCTGGCCAAGCTTTACACAAACTTTTTACTGTAGCGTATGATATGTTTTAGTTCATAAGGAGATATTTCTTTAAAAAAAATCATGTTACTATAATTACCTACTCTCAACTATAAAACTATTTAAAATGTAAAAAGCTTTCAAACTAAATTAATAAGACAGCAAATAAAATTTAACTTAGTTAAATGATTAAAATAATATTTCCTATGAAGTCCAGTCTAATGAGTAATGAATTTTGAAAAGGAAATGTCTGAACTAGTATTTTTCTTTTGTCCAGACGGCCAGACCGCATCAAATGTTATTTATTATAAGCTTCCTCTCAAATTCGTGGTGAGTTCAACTCGCCGCTATGATTGCATTAGCGCTCTTAGCAACTTTATCCATTTTCTCTGTTTACACTACCACTGGGCAGCGCGCCGGCGGAATTTTAACCAAAATAAGACTAAACTCACGATTTTATACTCTAATACACTTTTTTATGGTTGTTTGTTGAGTGAACGAATAATAAGCTGATTGTTATAAAGGATAAAGAGTATTTAGAGCCCCCGAAAACCACAGACGTTTTATCCGCCGAAAGTTTGGTCAGGTTGGGCATGCTAGCACGCGCACTGGCCGACTCAACAGTCTGGCGATTGCTACCATACAATTTGCTCCCATACAGATTGATCATCATCAGCCTATCATCGTCCACTGCTAAACATAGGCCTATTCCAAGGCGCGCCACAAAACTATTCTCGGCCTTCCTCGGCCTAGTCGCTCCCCGTACCTTTCTTTTGTCGTTTGTCCAACGGACCGCGCAGGGCATCCCACACTACGCCTGCCAGTTCGTGGTCTCCACTCTAGGACTCTGACTTCCCATCCATTGTCAGTTCTTCGACAGATACGACCAGCCCACTGCCACTTCTGCTTGCTAATATTGTGTGTGAACCCGCTTACTTACTGGAAACGGAATGGAACAGATCATCAAAGTGAACAACTTTCAGCATGGTGCCAACATCGAAATCACGAAAAAAGTTAACTGTTCACATGTAACATTTGGGTCGGAGCCATTGGACGTTTTTTCATGAAACACTGTTCGATGGACTGTATGTGGGTTGGTTGATAGGAGCTGGAGTCCGCGATGCACTTAATATAAATAAAAACCAGAAGGAATCTTCAAAGGCTGTATTTCAGTTCAGATCACCGGAAGGAAGAGAAAATGACAGAAAAATGTTGCCACATGGCATCTCAAAATTAACACTTGACACTTTACACCGTATTATGTTAATGTTGCCATTATTACTCGCAACAAACACCAATAATTTTTTTTACTATGTCGATGTTGGCTCCTTAATGAAATTTGTTCAGTTTGATGGTCTAAACCATCCTTTAAAATATTACTCAGGTATTCTATAAGACATAACCCACTACTTAGTGAATGCGTTTTTTGTGCGGTAAAGTGGTTAGATAGTGTGCAGTAGTATTCATAGATGGGCAGTAACTCAAGTCACGATAGAGACAACGAGTTGATCTGTTGTCCCAGCTCGTCTCTATCGCTTTATCTGCCTACGTTCAACATGTGTCTCATGCCCGAAGGCTTGCTAACAATATGATATGTACCTTCTGTCTCTAGGGTAAGCTTAAGCTGGTTTGTTGGTAGATACTGCCTTCGATCTGGATAAATATCTTTCCCACACACACACACATTTGAATGGTAAAATATACTTATTATACTTTTGCGATCATCTTCTAAAATTCGCGTTTCAACTACATCTCGGGCACAGCAGTCTCTGTGGGGGGTATCGTTCCAGATGGTGTCGATGAATGTGGTCCGCGTAGACAGGCTCATACATCTGTCGACACTCGTCAGAAGAAGTCGTCTGTTCGTCCTAGTTCTTTGTTTTTTTTAACTTTGGATTTGAATAGTTTTAATGATAATTGTAGAAAGGTTGTTGTTGACCACTTTGACGGCCTTGTTACATACGTTATTGGCCTTGAGGAGTCAAGGACATCTAAGAGAGTGAGTTTTCATTTGCATTGTTTTTTGGAATTTTCTGTGCCAATTTTATTGGAGGCGTTACGTTTGAAAATTAATAATTTGTGTCCTGATTCTCGCTTTGATATTCAATCGTGTAAATCGCGTAAGTCTTGCATTCGTTATTGTACTAAGGAAGATAAAAATCCTTTATATAACTGTAAGGAGTCAGAGTTGCATTTTAATATGCGTGTGCGTTTATGGGCTCAGCGTACAGTAAATTTTCGTTATGATGATCCTTTTGTCATGGAGCATAGATTTTGTTATCGGTTTTTGGAGAAAGTTTTTTATGATATAAAAACACCTGACGTAAACGTAACGCTTTCAAAAACATTTGAATGTTACACTAATTGGACCATGGAGGTATGTATGTGGTGGAATGAATTTTTGGCTAGTACTGGCTTAAAGCGAAAGCAACTTTATTTGTATGGTCCAACTAATGTCGGTAAGACTTCTTTTATTGAGAGTATAATTAGACGTGTAAATATGAAGTATGTATTTTATCCTGGTGTTGGTAAATTTTTTATGCAAGGCTTTCGCCCTTCGTTTCATAAAATTATATTATTTGAAGAGTTTTCTTATAAATTTTGTATACCTTCTATGCTGAAGCGATTGTTAGAAGGGCGAAAGTATGCTTATCCTGTTAAATGCGAAAGTGATTTAATTATTCAATTTAATGGTCCAATTATTTTTGTTAGTAATGAATTAGATGAAAATATGGATGAGGCATTCGCCTGGCCAAGACGAGTCAAAAAAGAAGCGCGCTACCGTACATTTTCTCGAATAGATTCGGCGTATTTTTGAGCGCTCATAACTTCGGTCTGGATAGTACCATTAACTACTAAATTTCAAGTCCCAACTCTTATTTCCTGATGCTGCAGGGGTACTGCCTGTCAAAAGACTGTCAGCTTATAAATCTAAAAACGCAAACTTATGACCGTACTTTTTGGACAGACAGAAACAAATTAAAAAAAAAAAATTATTTATCATCATGAATGTGTCGTAAATCTTATAATACTATAAAGGATCCTTCTTATTATGCTGACACTTTTTAAGGGGATGATCAGACCGTCAAATTGAACAACTTTCTCTATCGCACCAACATCGAAATCGCGGAAAAATAATCAGTTGTTCTAAACAAAACTACAAACCTACTCGAGCCAAATGTATGGGACAGCTGATTTTTTTTCGCGATTTCGATGTTGGTCCCATAGAGAAAGTTGTTCAAAATGATGGTCTGGTCATCCCCTTAAAAAAGTGTCAGCATATTAAGAAGGACCCTGTATACTACGTATGTATGTAAATAAGTAATATTACGGAAATAATCTATATGATTAAAGATAAGTCACTCACATAATTATCAAGACCATCATAAGCATAAGCATGCATATGCTCACGACTATATTCCCCGAGGGGGTAGTCAGAGATATTCTGAAACCTTAGAACATCCACGTTTCACCAGTAGTACCGAAACTCTGTTCAGTGTGACGGGGGTGAGCCCGTCGCCACCAAAGCAAAGCAAAAAATATTAATTTGTTTCAGAATTGTCTGATGAATAAAGTATTTTTTGTATGGGACACAACCATGTGCTATTGAGAACGATATGTAATTTGATTTCCTCGAAATTATTTATTAACCGGAAAGAGGGACACACCCGTATTCTTAGTACTGCTATACTGCAAGGTCCCTATTATAAATTGATTTATCAGAATCAGAAAGAACGTAGAAGTAACGAAGGGATAAAGAGGAATGCTTGGATAGTTTTTACATGATAAAAAGTAAAGAAAAGGTTACTTATAAAACAGATTTAGCCCCACTTGCGTCAACCCGGATTAGCTAACTCAGATGTTTTCTATACCTAAAAATCATGGATTACAAACTTAACCTGGAATTAATTGCTTATTCAGCTAGACACAAGTGGGGCTTAATATTATATAAATGAAAATGTTAGTATGGGCAAACATTATAAGGTTGTAAATAGATTCTCAATTCCAACAAGAATGTATAAATGCAAAGAAAGCAAAGGAAATGCATTAAATTATTATTATTATGAGAAGAAGTCTTCCGGGAGAAGACGCGAATTTATGTAGGTATGTATGTTCAATATTTAAGTATTTTGATGTACTGAGCGCGAATATTACACAATTATTATTATTATAGAAACAGTATAATACCTGTATAGAGGTGATTAAACTCTAAACAGCTGCTATAATCGCTGTTATAGAAAACACCGTTTTCTATTTTCCTTATTCCAAAGTTATTATTCAATCTTACAGAACGACGCATTACGTTAAATATTTAGAAGCGACGCTCCATTCAGTCGTCTACACAATATTCTTCAACATGATTTACATTATGTTCACCATTCAACAACTAGATACGGTTTCCCGAGTTACTTTTCTAGTATTTTCTTTGCAATTTTTCAAGGAAAACGTTCTGTCAAGTATTCAGCGTGAAAAAAAGAAAAACAAAGAAGGATCAATAAACTTTTGGTTAAGGGAATATAATTCGGAGCGCGCTCCATACAAACGAAGTCTGGAATTTTCAATACTAACCAATTTAAGTCAGTGAAATTTTTCAGAAACAATCTAGAAAGTAATCTCTATGCTTGTATCGTGTCAGATTTTCGTTAAAATCGATAGTTTTAAAGTTACAGTGCCTCAAAGATTTCTATACAAATCATAAATTCTAGCATTGAAACTGTATATTTAACGAAAATTTAAAAAGATGGAAGCATGGAGATTTGATTCTAGATTCTTTCTGCTAAAGTTCATTGACTTTAATTGGTAAGTATTGAATATTTTCAATACTCCTTGGCCTTTCTGGCCAATTCTGATTTGAAAATATATTTTTATCAGAAAGTATACTATCCGACATTATTTTGGACGTAACTAAAACTGTTCTAAGAATAAGTGAGAGGAAGTGGTTCAAATCTCTGTTTCTGTCATTCAAAATACCCTTAAAATTCGTTGCTATTTGAAATGGAGTATGTGTAGTTAGGTAGTATTAATATACATAATATTAATTATATTATGTAGGTATATGCCAATTTATGTTCCAGACAAGGACATCACAACATATAAGTAAGTAGGTAAGCAAACCCGAATTGAAACCCAATAAAACTTTTGCTCGCATAACCGATGGCCGATGGGGCCGAAAAGTTCTCGAGTGGCGACCGCGTACCGGAAAGCGCAGCGTGGGTAGGCCCCCCACGGTGGACCGACGACCTGGTGAAGGCGGCAGGAAACCATTGGATGAGGGCAGCGCAGGACCGGTCGTTATGGCGATCCTTGGGGGAGGCCTATGTCCAGCAGTGGACGTCCATCGGCTGAGGTGATGATGATGATGATGGAACTTTTGGATAACCAGTTCGCCTTGGTAATAATTACAACAACCGTGTTATCAGTAGAGCATTGGCCTTAAATGTAACGGTATGTAAGTCCAGCCTACATAGCCTTAATGTCCATTCTATAACCGCCTTAATGTCCGAAAAGTATGGGGGATAAACACTGGTACTAAATAATTCAGGAGGGGAAGGTAGATTATAGCGGTCAGCTTTGTTTCTATTTCGTATATTTTATAGAATCGTAAACGTAAGTTCATTGAAAGGAATATTTGTTTAATTAATTTGACAAAGATAATGAAGATATTTCGTATGTTTTGATGTAGCACTTGTTAACAAAACAAACAAAAAAAAGCAAAGAAAATCTTTCGTAATTAGACGGAGTATAGAACTTATCTCAGATGAGTATTTTTTTGGATTTTGGAAATAAGAAACTATCTGACTATAAAGACTGCTTCTTAGTTATATCACATAGACAAACTATTAGAAAATTCTCATGTAAACAATTTTTTCGGGTATGCACCGATTGGGTGTCAAAATAGACTAGACATAATAAGTCAATTTTGTAGTAGATGTTGTATTAAGTGGTTAGTTAATTTTCTCATTCATACATCGGTTAATTATCTGCAGCATCAAGGAAGTGCCGGTCACTTCGTTGTGAGAGTAAACCGATGTTGACAGCGTTGGGTAACAACGTTAAATTGTTGTTCCAAGTTAAGCTGAAATTCTGAAAATAATAAAGTACGCTTTACAACTTCCGCCAACCAAAATAAACGTAGGTACGCACGCGTTTCGAGTAAACGAGTCAAAACCTCTATTACTTTTCAATTACGCCCAAATCAGATGCAAAAACGATAACGTAATGTTATATTAATCCGTGCAATTTTCTACCAGCTAAATTAGTTAATAGACTAAATTACGTATGTATACAATTTCAGCAACCACAAACTAAAATTTATACAAAACTAACTACTCTACTTATTCATCAGCAATGCAAATGAAAAGCAAATAAAGAGAGGAATGGCCATCGTACATAAAGTAGGGTTTTATCACGAAAACGATCAAACATTACGATGCCATTTCACACTCCGCATTTCCATATGTGCTATAAATAATGCCGGGTTGCCTTCCATTCAAATAGGAGGTACAATGAAATAGCATTAACTGGAGTGGACACATCATGTCCTGAATCGGGTGACATGAAGTAGACAATCAGCATCGCTTCGGAGTGGGAATATGTGTTAGGTCTAATCGTGGACAATTGAGGACAGTACGAAATTGTTTTGCTATTTAAAACGATGAACATAAAACTACCTTATTGCAAAAAAATTGTTTTGAAAATGTATTAGTTTGTTGCTTTGTATGTATATGTGTTACTCACTAGGTACTGCTTATTTAATGTATAAACGTCATGTTTTACTACTATGTGTTTTACAAACGTACTTTGATAAGATTTTATCTAAGTACCTAAGCATATAAGTACCTAAGATTTTATCTAAGTACACAAGCCGTGGTGGACCAGTGGCGAGTAACCTTGCCTGCCGTGCAGGAGGTAATGGTTCGATCCCCGTCCAGGCTGACTCGTACCAATGAGTTCTTCGGAATTTATGTACGATTTGTAACACCACTGGCTTTTCGGTGAAGGAAAATATCGTGAGGAAACCTGCATGCTTCAATTTCGAGGCATGTATCGTACCCACTGTCTATTTAAAGAGGCGACGGGATCACTCCCCGTCACACTGGACAGAGAGTCGGTACTACTAGTGAAACGTGGATGTTCTGAGTTTTCAGAATATCTCTGACTACCCCCTCGGGGAATATAGTCGTGAGCATATGCATGCACCTAAGCATATCCGGGCAATGGAATGGTGAGGGCTAGGTATGATCGGAGTTTCCTTGCGAGATCGAATCAGAAATGAAAAGATTCGCAGAAGAACCAGAATATGTCGGCTACATAGGCCAAAGAATAGCTAAACTAAAGTGACAATGTACATTGCTCGCACCGATGGCCGATGGGACCGAAGAACCGCGTACCGGAAAGCGCAGTGTAGAGGTGAACCGACGACCTGGAAACGGCGGCGGCAAAAACCCATTGGATCTACCCATGGATTGGATCCTTCGGGGAGGCCTACGTCCAGCGATGGACGTCAATCGGCTGAGATCATGATGAAGCACATCCAAGCCACATCCTGCACAACTAATAATCCTCGGAGTTCCTAAAAATGTGAGTTTTAGTACAAAAACAGAAAAGCCCTGGGGCGGATCGGGAGGCTTTCACGTGCCGAAACCCAACTGAGATAGGTACGAAATGTGAATATAACAATAATTTCTAAATCCATTATATTACGGCTAGAGCGATGTTTTTTCCAAACTTTTTTCGCGTAAAGCCTATACAGGATTTCGCTCGCGTTTTATGCCCACAGCGAGTTGTGAGCAGAATTCATAATTTGTAATTAATGACGGCCAAAACAGCGGGGTTCGCAACACGCCAGACCTGCATGCAAAAACCTCTTTGAAGCTCCTCTTCCCGTTACCATTATTTATTACAGGAGGCAAGAAGCTAAATGTTTCGAGAAAATAAGTCTTTCTAAACGTCGGATGAATGGAGTTTTCGGTAAGCTTTTGTGTTGAGGTTCTTGTGGCAACAGATTAGAAGAGACCGCTAATTAAAACACAAGTATTTTAATTTTGTGAGCAATTTAACGTAATCTTTATATTGTTGAAGCATTGTCAGTCTCTCAGTTAAATTAATGTTTTCAACTTCTAACACGTATAAACATCATCATAATCATCAGCGTATATTTAGCATTACAAAGGAGGGTGTGTGGGCGTTAGTCCACCACGCGTGACCATTGCGGATTGGTAGACTTCACATACGCGTTTATTCTTCAGCGTATGCAGGTTACTTCACGACGTTTTCCTTCACCGTTTGAGAGCAGTCGGTGGGTATTACATATAAAAGATAGAAATAATCATTAGTAGCTACGAAGCATGTCATCCGTGCGGATTCGAACTTGGACCATCATGATTATGGGTCTATAACTCCCGCGGTCTATAACGCGCCACCAACGACGATCTCCTCCGTCCTCGTATAATAAAATAAGAAATTCTCATTACATATTTTATAAACGACAGAAACTATTTTACTTCCATCAAATTAAAACGCCTGCAATTTTCTCATAGCTATTTAATATGTATGTACGATACTAATAACATTTCATCAGGAGCAAATTGAACCCTATAAACAGCACATTAAGCTATTATGTGGACAAACAGCTTTCATTGATCTGCCGGCATTCATTAAACAATGGCTCGAAATTAGTGGACGATACTACCTGAATACCAACAGCATTCAATGAACCAAGCTAATTAGTGCAAATATCGGTACTCGTTTGTGGGTACCTACGTGCTTTGTCGAACATAATTTACGTATTGATATATAGATCAAAGGAGTTATGGTAGATTAATCTAGTCTTCAGTGTTTCATAAGGTATATATTGCTGATACAGGCTTAATTATTGTTTAGATTTGATTAATATTTCACTAACGTACAGATCTTCTTGATCTGTAAATCACAAAAAATTGCGCTTACAAATTATGCCCCTAACCAGTTTTAAAGATAGTTTTTAGGGTTCCGTAGACAACAAGGAACCCTTATAGTTTCGCCATGTCCCTCCGTCTGTCCCTCTGTCCGCGACTTAGCTCAGAGACGCTTAGTACTAGAAAGCTGTAATTTGATATGGGTATACATATTAATCACGCCGATAAAGTGGTAAAATAAAAACCATGAACAATATTTTTTTAGGGTACGTCCCCTCTCCCTACACGAAAAGTGAGGTTGCAATTTTTTTCTCGTTTATCCGTATATTGAGACGGGCAACTATGGAACCCTACCCTGCGCGTGGCCCGAGACACACCTAACCAATTTTTTTCTTATTCTTTATATTTATATTATCGCACCTTTTATCACGTTCGTTCGTGCGCAAATATAAAAAAGAGTTTAGGCGTGATAGTTATACAACGTGTTAATGAATTAACGCAAAACTAGAAAGTTGTTTGTTTAGAATCGAGAGCTGAATCGAATTATCATGTTTTCAACATGGGTAATTTTTTTCAAAATATTTAATAATTTGTTTGTAAATTTTAAAATTTACTGATTTCGATCTCAACCCACCGCTCGGGCACTTTCGCCTTACTTACTACCACAAAAAGATTCTTAAAATGTATCCAAGAGCACGTTAGCGCTTTCATTCATTGCTGAAATGATAACAAATCATTTTTGTCTTAAAACTTAAAATGCGAATAACTTCAAATTTTAACTATCAAAATAATGAAATTATTGTTTCAATCTAAGTGTTTTCTTATAAATCAGTTGGGGTGTATGAGGTTTTGCGCTTATTCATTAACACGTTGTATATCTCGCTGCCATTCTACCGGTGCTCGTGCCGTCATCTCACGTACATAAGTAAGTTCAGTAAGGCTAGCATACCACGCACAATAAAGAGATAATACGAGAATGCTACCATGGGTGCTCATTTTGGCATGCGTAAAGTACGGCGGCATACTAGGCCTACAGGTGGTCGGGCACGCGAAATAATCTATGGTGCGATATAGTTTGGGAAAGATCATAAGACCAGATACAGTTCATGCAATAAGTAATAATGATAACAAATGCATTACGATTATCGGTTCATCATCTCAGCCGATTGATGTCCACTGCTGGACGTAGGCCTCCCCCAAGGATCGTCACAACGATCGGTCATGCGCTGCCCTCACGTGACGGGTTCCAGCCGCCTTCTCAGGTCCTACATGGTCTCCGCCATTACGACTATATCATCGGCATGATCGGTTATTGGTAAGTAGGTATACAATTCCGTGTTGTTCTGGCTTATAATGGGCACGTGACCGTCGTACGAGGCGACTAAGGGATACGATTTCTTGTGCAGTGTTTTGGTAGGCGAAAGGCGCCGTCTTTTGCCACTTGATACATCATCCATGCTCTCTATAACTATAGTAATTTTTATGACACACTTTTCGGTACTCATAGTCCTATTGGAATAGCTTGAATCTCATTTGTAGGTAATTTCATAAAAATGCGTAGTCTTGACAATATAACGTTATGTAGTTCAATGTAGGATCTATTTATTTTGTAGTTGTACTTTGTATTGTAGAGTTTCTTGCAGCAATGGAACACCTTCCGACGCGGCGGTAGCGTCAATAAAAGCTAGGTATTTTATGATATTATTTTTAATTTTTAATCCCGTATCAAATATTGATCAAGCTGTATTTAAACTTTTGTTTTACCTATCGGAATAAGAAACTCAAGGCCAGTTTCACCACCTCATGGTAATTTTCAGATAGCCTAACTAACAGATATATTATGACAAAACTCTCTTGCATATAACCTGTTCTTGCATATAAAAATCTGTTGCATATAACCTATCTGACACTTATCAGGACGTGGTGAAACAGGCCTTTAGTGTAGTAGATACATTCTTACTTCCAGGCATGACGTCTAAGCCTTCCATTGCAGTAGTTAACTAAACCATTCAATATACGACTTAAACACGACTTCCGTAAGTTCCAAATTTGCCTAAAACCCTAGAAAATTTTTCTATTGTATAGAATGTTGGAATATTGTGTCTTTAGTTTTTCTTATTCATTAAAATACCTAGAGAATTATACATACTTCATTATTGTATAATATAGAAGTACTTACCTGATAATATTGTCTGCCGATGACTTATCAAATTGATTATTAGGAGCAGAAAACACTAAAGAGTCACACACACCATTGGTTTTAAACAATTAACACAACACAAAAAATCCCCTAGCTAATCTAATTATCAAAATTCACATAAGAAATAAACATAAACACGGCCTTAATAAATCTTCTAACCTATAGTACCACTTCTTCGTTATTATATGTTTAGATTTTACACAAATTATTCTATATAACGCAGAAGAAGACTTTAGCGAAGACTTCAAGGGTAAATTTAGAGGAATTTGTCGTAAGAATAGAGTTTTTAGAGAAAATAATTGAAAGGAGAGAGCTCTTGTAGAGTTTGTTGTCAAAACTGTCATTTGTTTGACGCCATGGTGAGGGCGCATGCGTGATGGGGGTGACGGTTGTGCGCATGTCGGTTTTCCAGTAGGTTTCTCAAAGAGGTGGAATACGCTTTGGGCTTTCCAAAGAGGTTGCAATACAATTAAATATTTTCTGCGTGGTAGATAAGAACCTGTTCTTTTAATTTCTGTTTTCTTAGAACCTCAGAACTTTTGGAACGCTCAAAGATTTCGGCCGGTTGTATCCCCGAAAGGTATTACGGTCGTGAGTTTATGTACGTATGTCGTTAAGTAATTCTGGAAATTTGTTTCTAAAGCTGAGAATTCGTATCGTAAGTATAGGTTATTACCTTCTAACTTACATAATTGATATATTATAAGCAATATACGTTACCTATCTATAAGTCCATTTTTAAAAAAATTCTTACGCAAAATTTGAAAACTGTGCGTGTTTCTAAACATAACTTACACTTTTTAGGACTTAATAGGTTTCCGTTCCTATTAAGGAAGGATAAGATTTATATGTTTTTTTATTATGTCAGTAACTAACCAATCTGTAACAATGTACCTACCTATAGTTTTTACTTCGTGTTTTGTGATCCCTACCTATGTTCATGCTATGTTATCTTAGTACAAACTAATACAGTCAGCTTCCGACATCTATCGGTGACGTTTCGAAGCACTATGGTTTTGAATTTGGGTTCGTATCTTAATACGTGCAGTCTTCGATCAACAATCGTGCAGTAGAGAAAGATTTCGCTTTAAACAATTACTGTCTTGTTGGTCGAGTGGTCTTTTATTGATTGGTCAAAAATTTTTGGTCGGTTATTGATTGGTTTGTCCCCGCCTGCGATTCCTACCTAATAACAATCAAATTATATTTACTCAAACAAAGTTTTTATAGCTGATTAGTGATTATAGAGCTTGTTTTTCTCTTTTCAGTTAATAGGTTTTTTTATATTTTCTTCACGATGTGGCTCCCCCTGGTGCTAATAAGCGGTAACGCTAATAATTATACTACCTAAATCCTAGGCGACTTACCTATCTATAACCAATATACATATTAATCTATGCCTATGTTCATTATTTTTTTGCGTGTTGTACATCTTGGACTAGAACTTTATGTATCTACGGTATATGTGATTGAATTGATGTAACAACTGTTGGTAGGCCTATTAAATAAAATTACACATACCCACGACCGTACCATTCTCAGGGTGGCCAGAACTTATACCCCTAAAATTGTTTGTTTGACATGTTGAATTGAAAAGACAACCTCCAAAACAGGCCACAAACGAGATTTTTTGAATTTAATGATGGATATTTTTGTTCAAATTGTACAAAAATGGCGAAAAAAAATTGGATCGGATTTAGTGGACACCGTTTTTTTCTATCGCTACTTGCGCTATTTATAATTACTTAGAATTTTCATAATATTTAATTTCTTTATATATACGAATATGATTGCATTTCTATCATATTCGTATATATAATGCGTACAGCAAAGCTATCACCTGCGTATCACAACTTAGCCGAACGGCCCATACATGGATGCATGTTGTCATTTATACCTAATAATGTTAAGAGTTATGCCCCTACATTTTCAATTCACATTTTGTCAAGAGTTAACCGAAATTAAAAAAGCGCTAATTTTAAATTAAATGATTACACAAAAATGTAGTTTAGAAGGTAGAGTTAGCAACTCTTTTAAGAAAGTGAATAATTAAGAAAGTTCTTGGAAACAGAACCGTGGTAGATTGTTTAAGTTTAAACTTTAATTAAACTTGCCAAAACGTGAGTTTAACTTTTAAATGTTTAATAGAATATAATATTTGAATTTTTTTGGTACTTTAAACTAGAAACTTTTCTATTTTAACTTTCTTTTGTTTAAATTATTTTAAAGAGAAGTCTTGAGTCTAGGAAAGTTATATTTAGGCGTACTAGCACAGATTAATAATAAGATACTATACTATACTATGTACTAGGTAGAGTTTTAGTCGATTTTATAGGGATCCCTATCCAAAGGGTGCCAACGAGACCTTGTTATTAATCCTGCGCCCCGTCCGTCGATCCGTCTCGTCTGTCCTTCCTGTAAAGAGATGTACTTAGGTTAGCTATCTTTTGAAAATAGGTAGCCGGTTGAAATTTACCCTGAATAATATGTGTAATTATGGCGGGCTCCTTAACACATAGGGTCCTTCTTATTATGCTGACAATTTTTAAGGGGATGATCAGACCATCAAACTGAACAACTTTCTCTATGGGACTAACATCGAAATCGCAAAAAAAATAAGCTGTCCCATACATTTGACTCAGTTTATACAGGAGATTTTTTTTCGCGTTTTCGATGTTGGTGCCAGAGAGAAAGTTGTTCAGTTTAAAAAAGTGTTAGCATATTAAGAAGGACCATGTATAAAATAAATTTAAAAAATAGGTAAGTAGTCAATTTAAGGGGATCCCTGTAAGGGGACAAGACCTTTGACTATTTATATGTGGACTGGTTACGCGTGTAATTCTACTAACAAACATTTCTGCCACTTTTTAGGTAACATGAAATCCGCAACTTTGGATTTTTATTCCCCATAACTTTAGATTCTCATTTTGAATGTTAAAAATCATGAAAAGTAGTCTCGTGTGAACCCCGAACTTTCTAAGTTCGAAGTTATTATTTCGCAATTATAGGCTGTCTCGTTTAGTGATAAGGTGTAAAATTGAATGTAAATGCACAAGATCAATTGTGCTTATACCGTGGCAGAGGGGAAATGCTACCGCAAGGCTAGTCCTTATAATAATTAGTCAAAGGACAAGACTCAAGAGGATACAAGAAACGTGTTTTTTCAACATGATTCGGCCTGCAATGACCCAACCAAGTGGGGAAAAACACACCGAAATTACATTTTAGAGTAGATCTTCTTCTTCTTCTTATCGTGTGTTGCCCTGGTGTCAGAGTTTTTTCAGACTGCCTTACGGCCTCTGACATGGTTTTTATGTAACGACTACTACCACGAGAGATAGTAGCCGGGACCAACGGCTTAACATGCCATCGGTAGTGCGGAATCATCTTTCTTTTCAGACAATCAGGTGATTCGGCCTGCAATGTCCTAACCAACTGGGGAAAAATACACAAAAAGTGACATATCACTAGGTGTCCCCCGTGGGAATCGAACCCACGACCTCCGTGTCAATAGCCCAATGCTTTTACCATTAGGCCACGGAGGCAATTTAGAGTAGATTAAATGTAGGTGTGGAGGAACTACTGTGGAAGGTTACTCCGGTGAAAAGGGAAGATCTTCCGCCAGGCTAGATGTGAAGCCTGGGGACCGGCCGTGGTCCAACAGATCTTAATTGGACCTTGTACAGGGTGTTTCAAAAGAAATTGTATATTTATTTAGCTTACTGCGTGAGCGCAACGTATCCGAGGGGCGCGGGCGTTATGTCAATCGGTAGCCTGGCTCTTGGGAATTCAGTCGCTATGGAGCGTTTCTCGGGAGCAGACCGCGCGTTGTGCGTGCGAGAGTTTTACAAAAACGGTGATTCGGCGACTGTAGCGCGTAGAAAATTCTGCAGTATTCGAGGTTTTCGCCACTTAAATGATGCGCCAAGCATTCCTCTCATTCGACATTGGGTTAAAAAGTTTGAAGAGACCGGTACAACGCTAGATAAATCAAAATCCGGGCGACCTAGGTCATCAAGAACGGTAGAAAACGTGGAGAATGTTAATCAGTCTGTTCGTGACGACCCGAACCTTTCAATTCGGAAGCGCGCAAGTGCTTTAAATGTGCATAGATCATCATTACATCGCATCATGCACAAAGACCTAAAGCTGCACCCCTACAAAATTCAATTGGTGCAAGAATTAAAGCCCCAAGATGCCAGTCAGAGGCTTCAATTCGTAAATCAGGGGATTGAGCGATTTTCAACGTTTACCAACATTTTGTTTTCGGATGAAGCTCATTTTCATCTTAATGGCCACGTAAATAAGCAGAACTGCCGCTACTGGAGTGCAACGAATCCAAAACGCAAACATCAGAAACCCGATAAACCGACTTCACTGGCCCATTTGAAAGAAAATATCCGTCACGAAATGGCAGCCATCCCTGAATCCACCTGCCGAGCCGTCATAAGTAATTTTACTGTTCGATTAAATGAGTGCCGAGAACGCGAGGGTCTACATTTAGACGATATCATTTTTAAGAAATAAATCCCCAAAAAGTGTATATCAATAATTAATAAACATTTTTTCTATATACGGCTTACTTTTTTTTTAATCGATCCACTAAATATAAAATTTCTTTTGAGACACCCTATATATCGAATCTCTGTGATTATTTTTCTTGCGCGATTCATGTCTTGTATACGATTGTGAACCTTATGTGTAGCGGCTAACGGTTACTAATGTGACGTCGCAAGTTGTCTTACGTACACATTTGCGAGTGCGACCGTAGCGCCATCTGTTAGCTTCTTTGCTATAACTTGTGGGTGTTGACATCTGTGGCAAGTCCCCACATAGGCATTAGTTATACCTCAAAAGAAACTATAACTAATATCGGAGTAGGTAATATTTTTGAGGTTTAAAAAAATAGAATTTTGTTTTAAGTTCACAGTTTCTTTTTTTTTAAATGCACTAAACCTACGCTATCGCTTGGCTCGGGCTAGCGTGACTTTTGAATCTGCTTTTTATTCTACAACCTCACATGCGATGTGTGTATTTAAGGATGGTAACATACAAAGAATTTGAATTTACAGACTAATTTTGCAGTTTTTTGTAGTTTACGAGGCACCATCTGTGTTTTATTACTTAGCTCGTGAATCGTAAGTATATTACAAAAAAGAAACGTAAACGACATTGTTTCTGTCTGGGAGTTTGTTGTGGTTATCTAATTGTCTATTGTCTATTTATCCTGGTAGAGATTACTTTTGATTATTGCGGGTTGAATTAATACAATGTGTTAATGAATAAGCGCAAAATCTCATACACCCCAACTGATTTACAACAAAATAATTAGATTGAAGCAATAATTTATAGCCGTGGTGGTCCAGTGGATAGTCGTGGTGGTCCAGTGGCGAGTAGCCTTGCCTGCCATGCAGGAGGCGATGGTTCGATCCCCGTCCAGGCCGACTCGTACCAATTTATGTACGATTTGTAACACCACAGGCTTTTCGGTGAAGGAAAAAATCGTGAGGAAACCTGCATGCTTCAATTTCGAGGCATGTGTTGTACCCACTGTCCATTATAAGTGGCGACAGGATCACCCCCCGTCACACTGGACAGAGTTTCGGTAGTACTGGTGAAACGTGGATGTTTTGAGGTTTCAGAATATCTCTGACTACCCCCTCAGAGAATATAGTCGTGAGCATATGCCATGAAACAATAATTTCATTATTTTGATAGTTAAAATTTAAACTTATCAGCAATTTAAGTTTTCAGCCAAAAATGATTTGTTTTCAATTCAGCAATGAATGAAAGCGCTAACGTGCTCATGTATACATTTTAAGAATCTTGTTTTGGTAGTAGGTAAGTAGGGTCAGAGTACCCGAGTGGTGGGTTGAGATCGAGTTCATAAAATTTTAAATTATGCGAACAAATTATTTAATCGAATTTATTTAAACAAACTACTTTCTAGTTTTGCTTTAATTCGTTAACACGTTGTATATGCAGGCAAACTCCGAATTTGATAAAAAAATTATTATTTAGCTGTACCTCTTATAATATACAAAATCCCATAGGGTTTTTCATGGGATCGCAAAGTTCTTTTTTTCGTAGTGAATTATAATAAAAACGAAGAAAATTAGGGGCGTTAGTTTCAAGTTTTATTAAATCTCCTATTCAATAAGAACAATAAGAATCAAACTTTATTTTAAAATACCAGTGTGTTTCAATCCTTAATATGTAATTATACCGACAAATTAACTTGTAAAAGAAGCTAATAACTTTTTCAATGTCTAGAATATTGTAAGATTTCTATTCAATCATCTAAATCTAATAACGAATTAGCGCTCCTAGCCGTTTCGGACCACCGGGAATTATTTTAAGTTATTATAAAGTTAAGTAAAAGTTATATTTTTTTAATACAACAATGTAAAAACAAAAGAAATAAGCAATCTTTACGATCTTTGCAGCGCCAATTTCCGTACAAACTTTTATCCCGGTTTGGGGTTATATATTTACCTTTGGGGTTGAATTTCTAAAAACCCTTTTTATTGAGTATCTATACTCCATTCAAAATAGCAACGAAATTTTAAGGCTATTTTGCATTACAGAAACAGAGATTTGAAACACTTCCTCTCACTTATTCTTAAAACAGCTTTAGTATCGTCCAAGATATGTGGGATGTATCCAATAAATTAATTACATTTGGTAATCAGAATAGGCCAGAAAGTGAAATAGGAATCGGAAAATCTCGTCGGCCTTATTTGGAATGAAGTATAGATACCAATCCATGCCAAATTTTAAGTTATTTGGAGGTTTCGTGTTGAGTTCGTGTGTGGATTTGCATAGATTCGAGCATATTTGACACAGCTTGTCCGGAAATGGTACAAATTATGAAGTTGGTTTGAAATTTGATTCTTTGGTTGCTTGCTGTACACACAATCTTCAATTAAAGTTACGACTAAAATATGAAAAAATAACTAAAACGACTCCATTCTAAAATAAGCTTCACGCAAGCTATTTAATGCATAGTTTAGCGTATACAATCGTAAAGTACAAATACGTAGTTTCTGCTACATCGCGTGACTAAAAATATCAACGTCGAAAATCGATACGAAAGCGCTTCAAGCTTATCTTGTTCTCAGACAAAGTTATATGTGCGGTCTTTGAAATTAAGCACTCTAACTCGCTGGCAATAAAAGTCATTTTAGCACTAAATATACATCTAAATTTCATGGTCTGTTATTGGTGTGTGATACATTTTGTAAGATCACTGTTATAGCCTAAATTTGGGATAACCTCTATTTAACTTTAGGGGATCGCCTTCAATGGTTATCTTAAACATAAAGAGTATTTTGGTTTGGATAAATAAAAGGAGACATTGACAGCTGCAATAAGTACCTATACGGTGCCTTGTATCTCATGAGGTACATACAGGCTGTCGCGCATTCACATAAGGCCTCGATGGTTAACTCGTCCAAGCATAAGTCACATTTTAGTTTTCATTCCTGAAGCGCAAAGTTCCAAATTCGAAAAAAGGTGCGTGCGGATGAGTGCTGCAGTATCTGTTACGGCAGTAACTAATATTAAATAATCTGTTACATTCTTAGACTATTTATATGAGGACTAGTTACGCATGTAATTCTACTAACAAACTTTTCTGCCACTTTTTGCGGCGGGCGAGGTAGCACGAGATACGCAACTTTGAATTTTGTTCCATTAGTTTAGATTCTAATTTTGAATGGTAAAAATCATGAAAAACAGTGTCGTGTGAAACCCAAACGTCATAAGTTCGAAATTATTGTTCCGCAATTATAGTCTGTCGCGTTTAGTGATAAGGTATAAAATTGAATGTAAAAGCGTAAGATTTTTTGATCTTGCACGTTGGCCGAGGGGAAATGCTAAGGTGAGGCGGGTCCGTATATAAATCGTCTAAGCCGTCGTAATCGTTGTCGTCATTACCCCATCCAAAATTAAAAAACAGCGAAAAAAGATTGTTGAAAAGAGAAAAACAAGCTCTAAAAAAGTGTCTACTTATAGAATTTTGTTTGAGCAAATGGAACTTGAATGTTATACAGGGTGTAAGAGACAGCCTAGCAAATACTAAAACGGTGAACTCAGACCATCAAAATGAACAACTTTCATTATGGAGCCTACCTCAGGAAACGCGAAAACAAATCAGCTGTCCTAAACATTTGAGTCGGGTGTAATATTACAAAACATACCAATTTGTTGGTTATTGATTTGTAATATCGTTACTAGGTTTTGCAGGCGTCACCAGTACTATTACTTGGTTCAAGCTCTGAGCATCTTTCCCATTTCTAGTCTAGTCCTGGACCAATAGCATCCGGATCTTACCGGCGCTTATATCTTGATGTTGCAGGTCCAGTACGGCTTTACCGGTGCGCAAAACGACTGGAACGTTTGCAAGTCGATTTTATTAATCAGTATCCCTACTGTGTCCCTACAATGTCATCAATCCACCTATCTGCTAGACTTTCTTTTGCTATATTTCAATATATAATAATCTAAATATATAAATAAAGAAGAACTCATTCTTCTTTTGCTTGAAATATATAGGGTCCCTCTTAATATGCTGACACTTTTTTTAGGGGATGATCAGACCGTCCAGCTGAACAACTTTTTCTATGGGAGAAACATAGTAATCGCGGAAAAAAAATCTGCTGTTCCATACAAAACTGTAAACGAGCCAAATGTATGAGACAGCTGTTTTTTTTTTTCTTAATTACGATGTTGGTCCAATAGAAAAAGTTGTTCAGCTGGACGGTCTGATCATCCCCTAAAAAAAGTGTCAGCATATTAAGAAGGACCCTATACGACGTGTTAATGAATTAACCCAAAAATAGAAAGTAGTTTGTTTCGAATCAAGAGCAGAATCGAATTATCATGGTTTCAACATAGGTAATTTTTAAAATATATTAAAGGTATAGGTATATGCTCCCGACTATATTCCCCGAGGGGGTAGTCAGAGATATTCTGAAACCTTAGAACATCCACGTTTCACCAGTAGTACCGAAACTCTGTCCAGTGTGACGGGGGGTGAGCCCGTCGCCACTTTTAATGGACAGTGGGTACAATACATGCCTCGAACTTGAAGCATGCAGGTTTCCTCACGATGTTGTCCTTCACCGAAAAGCCATATATTAAATTTTGTTATAAATCAGTTGGGGTGTATGAGATTTTGCGCTTACTCATTAAAACGTTGTAAATATCACCACGACTATAACCAACGAAACAATAAGTTCGCTGCCTATAACACTGTTTTTAAGGAGATACTTGAAACCTGTTTCAAAATGGACCATATATTCCACGTTCCAGATTATACAGTAAATTAGTCATAGAAATATATTAAGTGCTACTTACGTAAACATAGAAGAAACTGGATTAAATTTGGACTTGCAGAATCAATTTACGCTGTACCGATACCCAAAGGCAAACAGTTCACTTCCAAATACAAATTTCATCCACGTATCAATGTATGCATTACCTTACTAACCCCTAACATGAAGGCCATGGAAAACTCTCGGAATCTGAACGAGTTTATGAAATAGTAGGTATTACAGATAATAATTTTTAGGGTTCCGTACCCAAGAGGTGAAAACGGGACCCTATTACTAAGCCTACGTTGTCAGTCCGTCCGTCCGTCCTACCTATTTAGGGTTGTAATTTTTGAACCGTAATAGCTATACAGTTGAATTTCTCACAGAATATGCGTTATTACGGCGGATTTGTTAACAAATAATAAAAATGTCAAAAAGTTACCACACACAAGGGGTCACACACACTCCTCGTAAAAGAAACTAGTTTTTATCAACGTTTTTTCTTCTCGCTCTATCGTAAAAACGGTAATTCATACTCACAACTCTACAGTATAACAACAAATAATAAAAACCGGCGAAGTGTGAGTCGGTCTCGAGTTAATTTTTTTTTTTAATTTATTATGTTGTGTGGTGGTGTGGTATGAAATCCTCGGTGCGTCAGTAGCCCGACTCGCACTTGACCGGTTTATTTACAATGTATCTCGCGAGAAAAGAACAATTTGTAATAATAACAGTTTCTGATAGTTTTACCAATGCACAATGCTTATAATTATCAACTACTTCTTTTGTACAGTCAGTGGCATATCGATGGCATCATGGTGAAGAGATTTGAGGATATCAACCACTGTAATTTATCGTATTAAATTATGAAATACATTAATTTGTCCTGATCCCAAAGTGAGGCAGCAAGGCCCCCCTTTTATGGAAATGATGACACAATAACTCATTGACTGAAACGGTATTTAAAGCCAGTATCTTTAGTTTAGTGCTGTTGGTTGTAATATTACAGAAACAAAAAAAACTGGTCATGTGCGTGTCGGGCCACGCGCAGGGTAGGGTTCCGTAGTTGCTCGTCTCAATATACGGACTTAGAAGTGGGCTTTTTGTTTTATAATACTCGTACGGTTTAACGGCTAATAAATTGTAAGAAGTACATTTTGCAAGTTGGTCGACTATTACTCGTTAACTTGTAAAGCCTACTTAGCGGTGGTTTCCCACACAAACAATATTTTTAAAAGACCTATTCAACGATACCCTACACCATGGGATGGACGTGAAAAATGATTGCATCCCCACTTTTCGATTAGGGGAGGTACCCTAAAAAAAATTTATTCAAGATTTTATTTTACCACTTTATCGGCGTGATTAATATGTATGTCCATTTCAAATAACAGCTTTCTAGTACTAAGCGTCTCTGAGCTAAGCCGCGGACAGACGGACAGGCGGACAGACGGACAGACGGACGGACATGGCGAAACTATAAGGGTTTCTTGTTGACTACGGAACCCTAAAAACTACATAATCATGACAATGACTCATAAAATTTAATAAATATCTGAATATTAACCATATTCCTAAACATAGAAGCTTGATAACAAATAATAAAAGCTGTCTATGAAAAATGAGAAGAATTGATCTATTATATTTCCTAACTAACATCGAATAGTTATTGATTCCTCGCTCGAAACTCACTAAAAGCCAATAGTAGCGATTATCAGATCTTATCGACGTCTCAAGTACCTAGTTCCCAGGTGTAATAAGGATGCAGATACACAAGACGACAACTGTGAAATTACACGATCCTGATCTGTCAGTCGCCATGTTTGCGGAACGGAATGAGCTGACGTGACATTACTTACTCCAGAAGAATGAATTCTGATAACTCTAAATACTGTTTTCTTTCTTTTGCCGAAGTAAAAGGAAATTTCAAATATGCATGCATACATGCATATGCTCACGACTATATTTCCCGTAGGGGTAGTCAGAGATATTCTGAAGCCTCAGAACATCCACGTTTCACCAGTAGTATCGAAACGAAACTCTGTCCAGTGTGACGGGGGGAGTGAGCCCGGCTTCGCCACTTATAATGGACAGTGGGTACAATACATGCCTCGAAATAGAAGCATGCAGGTTTCCTCACGATGTTTTCCTTCACCAAAAAGCCAGTGGTGTTACAAATCGTACATAAATTCCGAACTCATTGGTACGAGTCAGCCTGGACGGGGATCGAACCATCGCCTCCTGCACGGCAGGCAAGGTTACACGCCACTGGATCACCACGGCTTTTTCTATTTCAAAAATTATTGATTATAAACATGTTACAGCCATGATGTGCTATTTCGAATGACATTAAAGATTGAAAAATTAAGTCTCCCGCAGTCTTCCAAACCGGGGAATAGCGTTACCCAATTTCGCCACCGAGCCAACTAGCCAGAGAACGACGTTTTCAATCTATTGCGTCTTAAGGGGACGAGAGCGCCATCTACTGGAAGTTATTACCAACTAACCATATTTCGTTCTCCGGCTAGTTGGCTCGGTGGCGAAATAACGCAATTCCCCGGTTTGGAAGATTGCGGGTTCAAGTCCCGCACGAGACTTAATTTTTCAATCTTTAATTTGAATAAGTAAAAGGAAGATAGGTAATATTCGCTTCAAATCAAATACTAAGAGAATTAGGTACCCATAATTGACGTAGGAACGCACTGAACCCCGTTTAAAGGGCCTCTTTTGTCACAGGTTGATATTTAATGTGGTCTCGTTTACTTGAGAGAACCGCTTTTCATTCGAATGAAGCACTAATCCAAATTCTTAGTTTTTATCAGTAAGCCATTTTGATTAGTTATGCTGGAATTTTCTTTCCTGAATTTAGGGATGGGATTCTCTCAACTTTGACAGCAGTAGCTCAATGCACTTTGATAACAGAGTGGCGACCCCTGTATTTTGAATTGTATGTACTTGAATTGAATTTTGACCGCCCCTTAAAATGTTTGTTCGCCTTAATGTACCTATGACTAAAACCGTATGAGACGAGACATTTAAAGACGAGATACGTTTTAATTTAGTTCCAGGTTATGTCAAGGAACGCCTCCATAACATCATAATAAAAATAAAACACTTTCTGGCGTACCTATTGCCCTTCTTTTCTTTGTGAACACAGAAGGCAGCCACTCAAAATGACTTCATGACGTATTTCCCGATTTGGGAATAAAGGAAATGGATCGAACGCCACCAATAAATTTTCATTTACATAAATTTACCCCCGACGTATGGGGAAACGTTTCGTAATAAAACAAAATTGCCTCTATTGATCGCTAACTGTTCGGTTAGTGTGAAGGAAAATATGTATGGTACCTATTGGAATTTACGAAAATTCGATAAAGTTCTGCATTAAAGTGGAGGTGGGCAGGGCACAGGACAGAAGAAGGGAAGGAAAGCCTTGATCTGATGTTGGCCGAGATCAAGTTAGAGTAGAGTGTAGAGTTTGCTTTCTAGCAGCCAAAAGGCATTGTATGATGAGCGCGGCACCGTTAACACGTGCCTTTTCTATCGCTCTGTTACTGACTTTACTTCAGTCTTTAAACCAAGTCTACCTACTGCTAGAGTAGCTGCTAGTATAATTATACAAAACTAATGCTTTTGTGTAATACGACAGAAATGATAGTTAACAAATGGTAAAATGTTTATTGAGGAGAAAGACAGACAATATTGTGGTTAATAGTATAAAAACATAAATATATATAAAAATCTTAACTATTCAGAGAATCCGTCGTGGTTTATTTCTGGTCTAAATGAGCCCATGACGTTTGCGGCATTACAGTAGTACTATTTTTATGAGTCTTACCGATGCACCGCAGGATGATAAATTTTAACAGCGGTCGAAAATATATTGATCTTTCAGGACGTGCCATCTTCAATACCTTGCCGCCATTGGCTAATTGTTTTCGAGCCCTTTTCGCTGCTACCCTTTACCCTTTGATTACTAAATGACTTCGGGTTTTGACGGGGACTCGGGTCTGCTCTGCGCAAACGAAGATTGCCGAGCGGAATTTTTTCCGTTGGATGGCCAGGGCAATGCTTTGGACCAAAAACGAACCTGATCGGGTGCGGGAACCCTATCCCGCATCCGGTGACCCAACTCTCGAGTCAGGTTCATTGCCTCAGCGCTCCAGGGACCGGCCGTCTCAACTGCGAACGGCACGAATGAATAATTTGCCTCCAAAGACGAGTAGGTACCAAGAGTGCTTCGAGCGTGCCGCGCACTATGCAGCTGACCCGGCTACCTGCGAAGTACGGCGAAGGTACGTCGGAGCGAAGGTACTCATGCAGGTTGCATCCCAAAGGAGACACCGGCCCTTCTGCCAGGGGATGAGAGTCAGGCCGTCGGGTATCTTACCATTTGTGCGGCATAGACCTGTGGGCTCGAGGACGTTTGTTTGCATAACATCATCATCACCACATTTTTCCTTTTATACGTCCCACTGCAGGACACAGACCTACGAGGGTGTATGTGCGTTAATCCACCACGCGTGCTAAATACGAATTGGTAGACTACACAATACGCATCATAATTTTTGAGGGACGTTAACAAATCTTGTATTTCTTTTATATCTTTTTTGCATGACTCTAACAAAATAGAACTCGATCTCCTTATTTGGAAGTACCTACTTACATCAATGCATATTTCATCAACGCTTGCGACCAATGAATTCAAATTCTGTACGAATTTGGCACAATCGCCAAATTCGATAAGTCGGGCGCATTGAGTGGGACTCGAAATGCAGTTAATGGAATTACGCAGCACGCTTTGAGGTTTTGCAATTGGTAGAGCATGCACTATTATCTGTTCGTACTAAATGAATGACAAAGTTTTTATTTAGACCTCGTGTCCGCACGGACGGCATGCCATGTACCGTAATAATCATCCTTAATAAATAAGAATTTACAAGTCATTAAGTCGTGTTATGTTGAGTTTGTAGCCGCATCTTTTCTACAGCGACAATACGTTCCGACGCGGTGGTAGCTTAAAAAAAGGTCCTGGTTCTGTACCACACCACACAACATATTAACATACAAAAAAATGTGTCTTCTGAACTTTTAGCGGGAAACCGACTCACACTTGGCCGGTTTTATTATTTTTTGTTTTTATACTGTAGGGTTTGCTCTATAATTACACCAAGTTTGACGCTTGTTTGTCTAAGCGTCTTTACGATAGAGCGAGAAGAAAAAAGGATGATAAAAACTAGTTTGTTGTATGAAGACCCCCCTTAAATTTATTTTTTTGACATTTTATACCTATTACGGTTCAAAAGTTACAGCCCTAAATAAGTAGGATAGATGGACGGACGGACGGACAACGTAGGCTTTAGTAATAGGATCCCGTTTTCACCCTTTGGGTACGGAACCCAAAAAAGACTCATTAATTGAATACATTATTGGAGTTTGAGTTCTCAAACGGTGTAGGAAAACATCGAGAGGAAATCTGCATACGCTGTAGAAGGAATTCTATTGCGTATGTGAAGTCTAACAATCCGTATTGGGCACGCGTTGTGGACTAACGCACATACACCCTCTCTGAGGGTAAGCCTGTGCCCTGCAGAGGGACGTATAAAACGAAAAATGTGGTGATGATGATGATATTATGCAAATTTTCACATCACTCTATTTCTTATGGATATTATTGTATATAGCTCTGAGGGAAAGATTTCTTTCTAAATAATGTTTTTTGGGCAACTTATGTACAGGGTGAAACATGAATTACATTACATATTTTAGGGGATGCTTTAGACCTTCAAACTAAACAACTATCACTGTGGAGCCAACATCAAAATAGGTAAAAAAAATCTGCTGTTCTATAGAATAATGTCAATGGTACTCGACATAAATGTATGTAACAGATGATTTATTTTTTCGTTCAAAGTTTTTCAGTTTGATGGGCTGAAAAACCCCGTTTAATATTGTAACACATTTATTTTTACACCCTGTATACGTATACAAGGGTTTTCGCAAGGAGGATATATCCTCTTTGCCAAAATCCATAACGCACACGTGAATCTGACAACATTCTCACTCATAATATCATAATATCTTAGTACACACGGCGACACATCCAGCTACGCAAAACCAAAAGAAGCTGGCCGCGCGACGTTGTACGTTATGCAACATCCGCGCGGCCAGCTTATGTTGGTTTGATTTAGCTTGATGTGTCGCCGTGTGTACGTTCCACAGGCAGCCGTTTAAATTAAATTGTAATGCTCCAAATGTTTGAACCGCAATTCAGAAATTAATTACATCACTCATCGGTAATGATGCCTGTTGGTTGGCAGACAATATTTACTCTCCCCTCCACCCATGCTTGCCCCTCCATCGTCTGCAAACAACTGGATCCATGCCTTTGTTCGGTTTCAATAGAGCCGCTAATTACGTAGGGTACAGAAGGTACTCTACAAAAAAAAATACGCTGTTTAAAAAAAACGTAAGTTTTAAATTGCGTCTTGAATAGTCTCTAACAGCAAGGTGACCACTTGCCTCCACCAATCCGCACTGGGCCCGCGTGGTGGAGTATGGCATACTCCCTCAGATCCTTCTCACTCTAATTCTTGAGAGGAGGCCTTTGCACTGAACTGGGGATCCTACAAGATATAACTTAACTTCAGTTTGAAAGGGACCAACAATTTTTAAATAACGTTATTGACTTGCGCACGGAGGGCTCCGTACCACCATACAATATTACCAAAAAAAATGTGTATTCTCCGGGACCCTTACCGTGAGCCCGACATACATTTGGCCGGTTTTTAATATTTGTTGTTCTACCTTAGAATATGCAATATAATCGCACCAAATTTTAGGTATTGCCGATTTTACGATCAATCAAAAACAAAAATCCTTGAAAAAACACGTTTCTTGTATGGGCACCCTCCTTAATTTTTTCCTGTTGTATTTTCTATAATTTGCTATCAAATCCAAAATAAAAACACACATTCTTTTAAAATGAAAATTAAAACTACCTATTACGGTTCACACATCTATATTATTTCTCTTTTGTTTATTATTTTAAATCAATGTAACTAATTCGTAAACTTAATCTTTTACTAAATTCTGCTGTTGATTTGTTCGATCAACATGCTCGCTTTTCTTAAGTCTGAAGGTGTAGTCCTTCTGCACTATCTTTATTATGTAATGGAGCTATTATAAGTGGTGTTTACCCGTTAATTATGCTTATGTGTCGAATTTATATGATTTTGAATTGCAGCTGATGCTCGCGCCATTTGTTCTCTTGACATTTGTACTACCGATGTAGGTTCAGGGTGTTTTATCTGTTTATCGTGGGCTCTGAAGGTACTTATGGCATGGAGAAGCTTCAGTGTTCAAAACGATCATGAATAAAACCAAAAACAAAAATAATTTTGACTTATTTATTTAACTCTTTATTGTACACACGGAAATGTATATGAAAACAACAACATATACAATTACAAAGGGCGAGCTTATCTCTAAAGAGATTTCTCCCAGCAAACCCGTGATAGAGAGAGAGTATACAAAGTGTGGCAGGCGTAGTGTGCACATTTAACTAATAAATCAGTATTGAACACTAATAAATACGTATTAAATAAAGATACAGGTATATACTTACCTGCATACATACAAAAATATCCAGTATGATAAATACATAAATATACTATTTTATTGAAGAGAGAGATAGTGATCTATGACTTGTTTTTTAAATGATGCGATTGTTTGACAGTCTCTTATATTAAATGGGAGAGAGTTCCACAGCCGGACTGCATGGACAGTGAAGGAATAGGAGTAGAAGTAAGTAGAGTGGGATGGGATATTAAGGAGGATACGGATGTGGGATCTACAGGGTTTGTCAGAGGAGCAGAAGGATTGTGGAGGGTGTTGTACAGGAAAGAGACGATATGAGAGTTCCTTCGATCACGAATAGGAAGCCATTTTAACTGCTTCCTGTATTCGGATACGTGATCATATTTACGCAAACCAAAAAAGAACCGAATACACAAATATTGGAGCCTCTCTAATAATCCTTATAAAGCTAATAATAATCCCTCTTTTTACTCATTTATTTATAACCAATGAACTCAGCGCCAATGTCACATAATTGTTCTCACCACATTGCTTATCATTATTATAGAATTCATAGATTAAATACTGATTATAATCTAATCTGTGTTGTTCCCATAGCAAAATAAATCAGTTTTATAAGTTGAATGGCATTTTAACTTTGTACCCCTTTGAACACATGGTCCTTCTTAATACATATAATGACGGTTAAGGGGATGACCAGACCATCAAACTAAACATCTTTCTTTATGGGACCAAAATCGAAATCGCGTAAAAAATCCGCTATCCCATACTGTTGGCTCAGCGGATTTTTCTTCGCGATTTCGATTTTGTTACCATAGAGAAAGTTGTTCAGTTTGACGGTCTGATCATCTCCTTAAAAAGTGTTACCATAAATATTAAGAAGGACCCTGTATATAACTTCCTACATATACTTTGTTACAATCCACACGTAGGTGGATGTAACAAAGTATACAATACGAAGTTAGATTCCAACTTGATAGTATAAGTTTTTGATAGAAAGAGATTTCACAAACTTTTATGACATAGTATAAAAGTTTTTGAATATGTACTTTGTTATTCGCCGTGTAGTTCCAGAAAATAATTCGACGATCTCACTCGCAGGTATCGTAAGAGGCGACAAGGATGTACAGGATAACTTCTTCTCTCATCTTACCTTCTAATCTTATCTAAGATAAGATTGTTGACCTAGGTGCATACCTTTCCATGCAAATGGAGTTTGGTTATACTTGCAATACTTACCAATTAAAGTCAGTCAAATTTTGCAGAAACAATCTAGAAACAAATCTCTATGCTTGTTTACTGTCCGATTTTCGTTAGAATGTAGAGTTTTAAAGTTACAGTGCCTCAAAGACCTTAAGCTACATTTTTTATAACATTTTCAGATTTTTCACTCCAGTATTTTAGAAGAGTACCTACGCCTTATTTTTGAAGTTGAGCGCGGATATCTTGAGACAGAAGCATTATATCGATTTAGTTTCTATGGGAGTTTTGTTCCATAACACGACCTGTATAACGACACCTCACACGATTTTAAAAAAAATATATTAAATCGTTCATAACTACTACGTCTTTGTAGCAGTGCTGCAACCTTTCTCGCTCTAGCAAATGACGTTCCTGAGCGACAGAAAAGGATGGAGCATCAAAAAAATGTGATTCCGTGCTGCCAGATAAGGTTCAACCTTTAGTCGCCCCAAAAACAACTACAGCGAGAAATAGGTGCGTATTCTAAGTAATATCATACGTGTCATTGCCTCAGTTTGATAGTATGAAAGGACAAATTAAACATCCAGCGAGGCGGAATGGGAAAACTTATCCACTCCGCGGCCGCATTCCCAGTGTGTAATACCTACTGCTTCTACGATCAGGGGTTCTCAACATAACCAATATTAATAAATTAGTTTTCTTTGAAAATAAATGTTCATACTATAAAATAGCCTATATCTATGGATGCTTCCTAAGATAGGCCTTAGGTGCACGCCATCTCACATTTGTAATAAATAGTACTAAAAAAGGACCGGATACCGGTGGACCCGTGCATTAAATTTTATGTAAGTAAGTACCTAACAACATAAAATTATAAAATAAAACTTATCTGCTTAGCAGGTCCTTTAATCCCCCAACCATATCTGTTTTGGGCAAGCTATGATCATTTTTTAAATATAATATACTTAATAAGGAAACACAGTCAATAATTTCAGTGTATGGGATATTCGACATATTTTTAAAATGGTTTTTCAATTAAAACGTACAATTTCAAAAGATTTTCATATACTTACTACAGTGTGTTAGGGTCAAGAGTTGCATTACTTTGGGGTGATTGTACACATGATACTGATCAACTTTCCCTAAGACACCTATAGGAAATTCTAAAAAAAAATCGCTTTCCATACTAAAAAGCAATCAGCTGATTTACCCTAACACCCCATACACTTCTATTAGCACTGAAACTACAAATATTTTGTATAATTTTAAAGGAAAGATACGAAGCTTTATAGTTCAAAACCCCTGACTTACAGTTCTTGCCTTTATTTCGAATTCCAGCCGAAAGTCGTCTCGAGAATTACTACGAATTTAATTAACTAATTTGGGTTCCTGACAGAATTACAGCTCACATAAATATAGAGACTTTTTTTACTATGACTGTTTTCATTACGTTGATGAAGCCTTCGCGTGATTCGAACACTTCCATCGGAATTAATATCAACTGCTCTTTAAACACTTAGAGCTATAAATGTTTCATAGAGGGGTTTTTCGAGAATTCATTTTTATAGTTTTCTCCTATAAATAGTGACGATGTCCATAACTTCATAGTTTAGGTAAATTAATTTTTATCTATACAGGCTGTCACAGCAAATACTGAAACGGTGAACTCAGATCATCAAACTGAACAACTTTCGCTATGGAGCCTATCTCAAAAAAATCTTTAGTTTCATACATTTGAGTCGGGTAGGTTCAGTTTTGTATGGGACACCAGATTTTTTTCGCGTTTCCTGAGGTAGGCTCCATAGTGAAAGTTGTTCAGTTTGATGGTCTGAGTTCACCTTTTCTGGATTTGCTAGGCTGTCACTTACACCCTGTAGAGGGATTATTTTAAACATTTTTGTAAGTGCGGAATTTTCATAGTCTGTTCATATTTTTTACTTCGTACGCGCGCACAGTTTTTTATCGGTCCCCAAAATCGGACGTGGCCCAGTCTTTACCGAAAATAGATAGTTTAAAACATTTTGAATACAAGAGTAAAACTCCCGATTGTCTACGATTTATAGTTTTAGAGAAAAAAAATCCTGAAAATCGCCTATTTTCTATCCCGATTATCAGAAAAAAAAATGTTAAATATCTGAACTACTTCTTTGCATAAACATGCCGAAAGACCTTTTATTTACGCGTCTTTTAAGAATAGTTTGAAACTTGTACAGGGCTTAGAAATTTAAATATTATTTATTTAATTTTTTTCTCTGAAGTTCCGCCGTATTGGGTACCGATTTTTGATTCAAATCGTAGGCCGCAGACTCCACTAACTGTAAAAAAAAATTATTGCCCAATTCCGTGGAATCTCTGAGATATGATTATTTAAAGTTTTGGCTAGGGTTGCCACTTTCTATTCCTCAGAAAATATCCAGATTTCATGTCGTTGTCTTGGATGTCCGAATTTCATAAAGGCGAAGTAGGGAACTAATGTCGTTTAATAAATATTAATGAAATCCGGATATTTTCTGAGGAATAAAAAGTGACAATCCTAGCCAAAACTTTAAATAATCGTATCTTAGAGATTCCACGGAATTGGGAAAAATTTTTTTTTTAGCGTTATGCCAATACTTTATAGGTGCTGCAGATTATCAAACTAAACAAATACTATGGGCCAACTTTGAAATCGCGAAAAAAGTGTTGTTTGTACATTTTACTATTGATATTTTCTATGGAACAGCTGATATTGGCTCTATAGTCAAATTTGTTAAGTTTGAAGTACCCTGTTCGATATGTAACGCATTGAATTTTAAACACTGTATTCAGGGTGTTAGGGTAAAAAGTTGCATTACTTTATGAAATGATTGTGCCCATGGCACTGATCAACTTTCCCTAAGAAACCTGTAGGTAATGTTGGACTTTCCATACTAAATGCAATCAGCTGATCGATTGAAAAGTAAATTTTTTTTTACGAATTCCCTTTAGGTTTCTTAGGGAATATTGTTCAGTATCATGGGTACAATAACCTCTTAAAATAATGAAACTGCTTACCCTAACACCCTGTAGATAAAACGGGATTATCCACATACCACATAAGAGTAGATTTGATAGGGGAAAAAAAGTCAAAATCAAAAGTCAAAATAGTTTATTCAAAATAATATCACATAGATAACTTTTTGACGTCATGTTTTTGAATCTACCACCGCGTCGGAAGGTGTTCCGTTATAGAGAAGATGCGGCCAGAAACTCTACAACACACTTCTTTTAAACTAAACAAAATATACAGAGTACAATTACATCATCATCATCATTAGCCCATCATCGTCCACTGCTGAACATAGGCCTCTCCCAAGGCGCGCCACAAAACTCTGTCCTCGGCCTTCCTCATCCAATCGCTCCCCGCTACTTTTTTTAGGTCATCTATCCAGCGGGCAGCAGGGCGTCCCACACTACGCCTACCAGTTCGCGGTCTCCACTCTAGAACTCAGACACCCCACCGTTCGTCAGTTCTTCGGCAGATATGATTGATTGTAGGTAACGTCGGCAAAGAAATTTCACTAATACTTCTGAACCTCACTCCCATAGAAATAAAGGTGAAAATCGTAAATTAAATTTCGTTGCCGACTGTACCCTAGTTTAAAATATAGAGTCTTCATAAAAACCAAGGAAATGAAACAGAATATTTTTATAATCTTCTATCTATTTATTTCACAGATTATCAGGATAGAATTGCGACTAGAGATGACATTACAAGCGGTGTTTTGAATATACACAATTATACATATAGGTACGTAAATTTATTATTCTAACTTAGAACTGGCGACGCTGCTGGGCTGGTTCTGGTTGTGGGGGGTGGGCAGCGATGTATGCCAGAGCCCTCTGGATGTACTCTGGAATAGGTTCTGGGGGAGGAGGGGTAGGGAGATGGGCACCCTGTAAACAAAGATAGGATTAGTCATCGTATTAAAGATTAAAACGGAGGAACTATAACTTGGAACCTGCCAATCCTTTGGAAGGGGCTTTGCAGCTACCGACGCTCTGTAGATACCGTCCGAATTTACAATGTCTTTAAGAAAGATCTAAAACTCATTTAAACCATGATCATCAGCGAAGACCATTCCACTCACAACACTAGAAAATGAACGAATCCAGCTTGAGAAATCATTCCAATCTTAGGAACCGCAAGGAATTAAAATCAAAGAGTAGTGGAAGAAGTAAGAATAACAAGAAACCGACTCCAATCCATGTGAATCATCGGTCACGTAAATCCCACTGCAGGACATAATGCCTCTCTCATAAAGTGGGGATTTCTTATAGCACTGCAGGTGCATGGGCGATTGCAATCCGCGGCAGAATACAACCTTATAGTAGTAGATGAAACCTATTCCTAATCAGCATGATTGCGGTTAACCTATCCAGGGAAACCTTCTAGAATGTTCCTAGTTCCCGAACATTTGAACGGGAGAGGACCTAAATATGGCTAGACTTGCCTGTGTCAGGCTCGTCGAATACCTGGCCAGGAAAGTATAGAAACACCATCGTTAATCAATTAATACGAAAAGAAGAAGTTTATCATTGTCGGTCTACAGTAAGGGTAGTGGCGCAATTCTCAGATACGTCCATCGTATCCTGAGCATCAAGTCGCTAATGCTGGATAGCAAATCTCTTCACCATGATGGCAAATCAAACTCAATGACTATCATCCAATCGAAGGTTGAAAAGGACTCACCTGGGGTTGGTATCCGTTCTCGTCAGCGATGTATGAAGTTTGGAAGACGGAGCCGTCGGGGGCGGAGTACTGGTTTGATCCCTGGACTGAGATGGATGGGTATTCCTGAAGACAGGGATATGAGGTTGTAATCATCATTCAATATGCGTTCTAATGAATGGTGAAATTAAGAGGTAAATAATTTACCATTTGGGCCTGATATACCAAAGATGGTAAAATAATGTTTCACTCCGCTTGCAATGCTTATGTTAGTGTGTTACTTGGGTATGCAATTAAAAATTGTTCTTCGTGAAAATTCGAAGATTATAAAAGAGCAAAGCAGTGATAACAAACTAATGTAATGGCCAATTTTGAATGATCACTTTTGCAAACATTGATCTATCTTCATTTATTTCTATGACCTTAGAACTTAATAAATTAATGTCATAGTCTTGAATATTTAAGTCCTATAATTATTAACGATGTAGATAATAATTAACAATATTGTAACATCACATATCAAATATACATAAATATTCCAACAAGGCCAGTTACATTATAAATTAACTTAATCATCAGGTTCAATATTATTTCCACTATTGCGGAATAAAATACGACCTTAATCGAAATATCACGGTCCAATATTATAATTTATTTACATATATTTTATAAGCATCATCTTTTAAATATCACGTGGATTTAACCTTGATTTTGTATCTATTTAATACAGTTACATATTTTACTTTAATCTTTATTTTATATTGTCCAATTTAAATATTCAGGTTTAAACGTACTAAGTGATGCTATGTCTCTCTCTCTCACACTGTTTAATATTGATGACCGTGACGAAGTGCAATTTGGCAATTACATTAAACCTTCAGATCCGGAACCTTTAATGGGGAATTAGGGAGAATAGTCAAAGCCAAAGCATACAACGTAGCCACTTTTGGCAAAACGGGAATAGCCGGTCATGAAAGTCCCCAAATACCTATAAATACACGATGAAAAATATCAAGGAGTATTTTTCTCTGTGCAAAAAAAGGCACTTACGCTTCCAGCGTTCTTCACTTGGCCATTCTCCTGGGCAGAAATACCGTTGCTGGTCTCATAAACGTAACTGTACTGGTCCGGGAACACATCAGTTTCCTGCTTGAGGACTTGAGCATCAGCTTCTGGATTTCTCGCCAAGTGAGATACATCGGCGGCTGCGACGGCGATCAGAGCCAGGACGGCGACGAAAGATTTCTGAATTAGGGATGAATATGGTTAAAATTCACACTTCAGGGTTACGACATACTCATCGACGGTTTTTCCATACAACAAGCACGATCAGTATGGGACGCCGTTTGCTACGTCGATGCGTAGGGAGGCGTACGGCGTCCCATAACTACTAATAACTCTTTTTGTAGTCATGGATGGTCAGATTAATAAATTATAATGTAAGTACTAATACGCCACTGGCGTAACTATAAATTATTGCCGATTTAAAGTATGTTGCGAAGTGTCCGGTCGCCAATGCTGAACTATGACCGCAAGACATTTCAAAAACCATTGATATTTGCAGTGAACTTCACTAAAGAAATCACTTAATAAAACTCTTACGTCGGCCTAATAACGTTGAAAATAGCTTGGTTTATTAATGTTCATATGTGAAATGAGCTGCACCTATCACGTGGGTAACGCAGTTTTGAATAGTTCAAGCCTTGATATTTTAATAACAGTGTTATTGTAACAATGTTTTGCAAATTAAGCTACAAAGAAATAATGATGTAAAACCTAATTTGAAATATTTCGATTATGGATGTTGAAGAGGTGAAAGATGTGTGTCAAGATTCTTTCTGCCTACCGCAATAAATAATAGAACGAAGGCGTTATATCGCTCCTTTTTCACGTTAAAAGAACTATAAAGAGAAACAGAATTGCGCGATGCAACTTCTAAATTCAAAAGTAAAATTAAGGCTACTTGAATTGATAAGTTAGAAAGATTTATTGCCAAAATAAATAACTTTTCGAAATTATTTATGTTACTTATGAAATCAGATAGAACATTTCTTGCACAACATTCAAATAGGTAACCAATAAATAATAAGTAGTTTTACCTAGTTTAATAGGAAATTATCATCCAAGCGATGAAAAAATACCGTTGTTTTATTATTAGAGAGTAAAAGAACCAATATTTTTTTTTGTTAGATCTATTTTTTAATAGATGCTTCCCATTATTTGTTTAAAAGAGCTTCAGTTAGTCATAATAAAGCTAATGGATCCTCACTCACCATCTTGATTGTTTTGCAGACGATGTGTTACTGTGATTATCAAATAATCGTCTCGCGTTTTATACTCGACCAGGCTCGACCTAATACGGTTCTAAGAACGAACCATTTGCATTATTTTGCAACAAAAAAGTTCGAATCTTCAAAATGTTTTGATTAGTTGCAAGGCAAACGCGGTTCGGGGGCATTTTTGTTATGTATAATGATTAATGTCCGCGTTTTTGGAGTGCAGTTTTGTTTGATCCATTTAATTGGTCACTTGTCCTACGGAATTAGCAGACGGGAGAAGATTTAGCTTTCTTTTAATCATTAGTCAAAAGTATCGGTTACCTGCCAAAACCGCCTGAAAAGGTAAGGTGTTAGGTAATACCCATACTTTCTTACCAACTATACCCGTATATACCACACATAAACAATTGTTATCGGGCACGAACGTTCCGGTTGGATCTGACTAGAGCACGTATCCAGGGGGGGGGGGATAGGTGGGTTTATCCCCCTCCCCCCGAAATCCGAATATTTGTATGGAACAGTGATTACAGCTACTGATTTTCCATTGCTTTTCAATATACAGGATCCAACACCCCCTCGCTCGATCATCCCCTTTAAAAAGTGTCAGCATATTAAGAAGGACCCTATATATCCATCGAGTAAACCTAATTCAAAATAGTCTTTGATAATTAATTGTCTACCAATGGTACCAGGTTAGTTATTCCAGGTGAGGCATTGGAGACTTGATCAATATTATACCCCCAATAAGGCGGCGTCGGTTGATTCCAAAGTTCAAAGAGAGGAGGGAGATATTCACTGTAACGCAATCCTGCAAGAACCCCTGAGCGGAGTTTCTATCTCTAAATTAGGAGCATGGTTGCACGCGCTATTATTTTTTGGCTGTGAGGTCTTGGTTAGTGATCAATACCACGACCTGAAGAGATCTATTGTAGCTGTGCACGCGCTAACTCTGGCCTCACTTAAGGTTACCTTTGTGGAAAAAGGATGGCAGTTGCTTCTAGACTCCGATGCGATGTGTGTTCCATACACATGGTGTGGTGGCGTATGGGTGGATGCGAACGGATATCACGGTATTAAGTTGCGAGAGAAGTGGTGGAAGGTTTTCAAGACACCACGGACTTAATGATATATTCGTCGTGCTTTAGTTTCCGCAAACTGAACAGATGGAAAGAGGTCAGTAACCGATCGACGTCATTTTGAAAACACGTAAGGAGAAGGAAATAAGGTATATTTTAAAGCAAAAAAAATTGTTACATGTCAAATATACAATAATTTATGGACGATAATAGTTCAGACTGCCGACTTTAGGCGAGGGCCGGGTTTAGGCACTTTTACCCTACTCTACCCATCCAACTGAACAACTTTTATTATGGGAGCAAACCGATCAAAACAAACAAAAATCGGCTGTCTCATACATGTTAGTCAAGTAGGCACGACTCAAATGTATGGGACATTTGAGTCGTGTAGGCGCTGCAGTTTAGTATGGACAGTAGATTTTTTAGTTCTGATCGGTTTGCTCCCATAATAAAAGTTGTTCAGTTTGATGGGTAGTGTATGTGGTTTAAAGGTTAATGATACTTTTCCTTACAACCTCTATACATATAACAGGTAAGTATATTTATAACTAGTTTTTCTTGATTAAGTTATTTCTTGATTGGATTAGTGGTTTTAACTTTATTGTTCCACTTTTGAATCGTCATAAACATACTATTAGATACTTGAATTTACATTAACATTAAATTTGATGGCCTTTTGAATTGGAAAACAGCAATGGGTATGGTTTTAGGCTTAAAAAATCATTCTTACTTTGGCCCGTGGATTTAATAATATGGTGACTAAAGATAAGATTATTTCTTCTGAATGACCGTGCATTATATCGAAAACGATTGGTACAGGGTGAAATTGACAACAATAAACTAAAAAAACTAAGGACCCCCTTAATTTTTAACTTTTTGAAATGTGATATAGTAGTCAAATATCCTCACGTAAGGTGCTGATATAGCGGAAGATAGTTAAAACATGATTATGCTTGCTAGCTCAGCACCACGTACGAGGTAGTATACCTACCTATACAACGTGTTAATGAATAAGCGCAAAACCTCATACACCCCAATTGATTTACAACAAAATAATTAGATTGAAACAATAATTTCATTATTTTGATAGTTAAAATTTAAAGTTATTCCATTTTAAGTTTTGAGGTAAACATGATTTGTTATCATTTCAGCAATGAATGAAAGCACTAGCGTGCTCATGAATACATTTTAAGAATCTTGTTTTGGTAGTAAGTAGGGTTAGTCTGCCCATGCGGTGGGTTGAGATCGAGTTCAGTAAATTTTAAATTTTACATACAAATTATTTAAAATTTTGAAAAAAATTACCTATGTTCAAAACATGATAATTCGATTCTGCTCTCGATTCTAAACAAACTACATTCTAGTTTTGCGTTAATTCATTAACACGTTGTATATCAAAGAGCAATTAGTGTTTCCTTTTGTTACCTATAATATAAACAACCGGTATCCCCGGACGGATATCAGGCACACTTCGTCAATAAATAACATTTCCTTTCGATGTTGACAGAATCATAAGGAACACATAAGTTTAACTAGGTACACAAATACCTATCACTAAACATAGCAAAATCAGGCAAGAAGTCCGCTAATATACACGGTCGTGTATCCTTTACAAAGGTGGATTACCCCCAATTGGCGATTTGTCCCATTAGGCTTGCTGCCCACACGATAAGAAGAAGAGGCGAATTACCTTACATTTTCCATAAACGCTATCCTTAGCAGGGTATTTAGCTAGGTATGATCAGTTAGGTAGACTACAGCGCCGAGATAGATATTTGCATATGTTTGAAACACATTTACGCGGAATTTACGCGGCAATTTACTAAACTCACCGCCATAGAAAACGAAGTTAGCATCAAAGCCTTCTTCCTCCCAAAGTTATCCACAATATACCCAAAGAGGAATACAGCTGGTGTCCCGACTAGGTACGCCACGGAGGCCATCCAGGATATGACGTCGGCATGCACCGGTGACCCGGCCGGGTTGTCGGACTCTACGGAGGTGAGGCGAAGGCCCATGGGCGACATCCATCCTACGGCCGTCCCGTAGGAAAAGACTGGGAGCACCACTGGAATAGAAGAATTTAGTTGTTACGTGATAGGAGTCACCAAATTTGTTGTCATTAGGCAGTCAAGTTTTTTGAGTTAAAATTTAAAGCTATTCGCATTTCAGGCAAAAATGATTTGTTATCATTTCAGCAATTATGAAAGCGCTAGCGTGCTCGTGGATACATTTTAAGAATGTTGTTTTGGTAGTAAGTATGGTGAGAGTGCCCGAGCGGTGGTTTGAGATCGAGTTCAGTAATTTTTAAATTTTACAAACAAAATATTTAATATTTTGAAAAAAATTACCTATGTCGAAAATATGACAATTCGATTCTGCTCTCGATTCTAAACAAACTACTTTCTAGTTTTGCGTTAATTCAATAACACGTTGTATAAGGTTAAGTTAACTAGTCATAAGTGGTCGATCAAAGATGGAGTAAAGAATGTCCAGCCTAAGTGTGTTTCAATTGCACCCCTGCAACCCACGATATTTCACAATGTAAGCTTAGTAATAGGGTCCCGTTTTCATCCTTTGGGAACGGAAGCCTAAAAAAACATGGGTACGTCCACATTGGCGATTATGGACGCTATGCCAAGAATGCGCTCAAGAAGTTTGCAGACCAGAAATGCAATTTTTGAAAGACACACGTTCAAATCCTCCTGATGGCCGGCAAACTTCTAGCATTACCGTGCATTACCTAGTATAAAAAGCCGTGGTGGTCCAGTGGCGAGTAACCTTGCCTACCAAGCAGGAGGCGATTGTTCGATCCCCGTCCAGGTCAACTCGTACCCTCATTGGTAAATCCTTGTCATGTTATTGTACTTACTGTCATGTTACTTGTGTTGATTTGATTTTAAAACCACAAGTGACGTATAAACCGAACAAATTAAAAAATATATAACCTCACCTTGCAATAAACGCAACGTTGATGTAAGCAAAATTGTATGTTTAACTTTTTAACACTCTTTAAGAAATTTTAGGTCAATTAATGCGTAGGAGACCGCTATGACATGACATTTGTTCGGTTTATACGTCACTTGTGGTTTTAAAATCAAATCAACACAAGTGACAAGGATAATATGTGAATTTAGATATTTCAGAACAAATTTTTATAAATTTCTTTATTGTAATTAGCTTACAAATAGTACAATGTAGCCCTGGCAGCTTTAAGTGCCAGAACATCGAAATTACCCATGTGTTGTTTTTATGATGAATAAAATTATTTAAAAAACCCCGCGACTTAATCTAATAAAAAAAAATGCTCGCGTCATCTGTCAGATTTTTCTTAAAATGTACAGTTTTAAAGTTATAGTGCCTCAAAGATTTCCATACAAGTCTTAAATTAATCCTAGCATTAAGGGCCTATGTCGAAAAATAATTGAAGCGAAATGGGCGTGGCTTAGCGCAGCAAGCGCCCCGCACCCCGCTACCGAACATCGTCGCGCACTAGCCCGCGAAAATCAAATCACTCAAAATGCGTAGAAGACGCTTCGCTGTTAAGATATTATTAGTACCTTTTGTCGCATGAAAAACACAATATATCATAATTAAGTATCGTTCTATTTATCGTCCTTGATCAATTATTAATTTATTACAGGATCAATTACGGACAACCAATTTATAGATAGAAACAATACCTAACTAACGATACTCTTTAATTGATTTCATATCATACCGAAAATCACTGTACCTATCTAGAAGGAAAAAAACTATCATTACAGGATTTTGTTTTACTTTATAGTATGAGAGCTACCTGTTGGTAATTTTACGTCATTAGGTCCCGTAATCAAATCAATTCACTTCTTATTTTGTACTTGTAATTGATATAATACAAGTCAAAACATTCTATGGTCAAAACATACCGACTATCTAGATGAAACCTGGAAGTTATTTTACGCCGTCAACAAAAATGTAAGAAGAACGTGAAAAAATAAGTTTTGTAATACTGCAATAATCTCAGTTATTCTCGATACCACAAGAACTTTCAGGTTGAGAAGTTGTATAACACTCATAAACCTATTTCGAAAATCCATAGGTAATTCTAAAATACCTCGCATCCCTCAGATGCATGGCATAGCATTGAAGGATGAGGATGATGCAGGATATTATAACAGGTATGAATGAATTTTAAATGGTAAATCAACATTTATTTACAAAATCACTAATAATATTTATTTTACGACCTAAAATCAACATTTATTTACATTAGTACATTACGATAAGTGTGACTTAAGTAGTTCATTATTGCACAGCGTGAAGTTAGCACCCGAGCACAAGCAAGTGTGCTAAACGTATATGCAGGTTTAGGTCACAGAGTGCTGGAAAATTATTTACAACTTATTACCTTTTCTTTTCTCTCATACTTCTGGTATGTTCCTGCCTACGTTTCAAATTTAATGTTTTGTTCCGTTTTGTTTTTCATTATCACTGTTTCTCCTAGTACCCCAGGAAAATTAGGTGAAAAAAAGAGTCAACCTCGGAATGAGAGATAATAAGCTACAAACTTCTTTAAATCATCGTTATGACATCCTATACGTTAGGTCAAATGTCACATAAAATCTCGTTTATGCAGGTCAAAAGATTCAAGGTAAAATGTCAAAAAACAGGTCTTTAGGAAATTGACCTTTGAAGTTTTAAAAAAATTTTTAGAACTTTAAATTTTCTTAATTTTTGGTCATTTATAATATTTAATATAGTTAACCGTTCTTGAGATAGATAGGTAGAACGCAAAGAGTTGTAACTCCAATAACGGTTTGCTCCCATAGTAAAATGATACTTTTCCTTACACCCTGTATAATATTATTTGGCGTTATTAATGAAAATACATAATTTCAATAACTATACACGAAAGAAGATGATGAAGAATTATTTCGAGTTTGAATCAATCGGGATAGAAAAACGAGTACAGAATAGTGACCCTGAGCAGCGCGCATTGAAGATATTGAATGAAACCAGTCACCGCCTGCCCGACAGACGCTTCAAAACAATACTTTTATGGAAAGAAGACGACATGAAGATTCCGAACAACTACAAAAACTCACTCAAACGGCTGCACAACCTAGAGAAGAAACTAGACCGAGATGAAGACCTGAAAAAGAAATATGAAGAAAGAATGCAAACCCTCTTCACTTTGGGCTACGCCGAGGAAGCTACCACACCGCCGGTGCCAAATAAAACATGGTACCTACCCCACTTCGCGGTCATTAACCCCGCGAAACCGAAGATAAGAGTAGTACACAACGCCACAGCGAAGACAGCCGGACGCAGCCTGAACGATATGCTACTCTGCGGTCCAGACTTGCTGCAATCTCTGCCGGGAGTTGTAATGCGATTTCGCCAACACCAACACGCCGTGTCAGCTGACATAAAGGAATTCATGTTTATGCAAATATGAGTTCAAGAGGACGACAGAGAGGCACTACGATTTCTATAGCGGGGCGACGAGAGAGGGAACCAGCGACCGCGAGAGTACCGCATGACGTCGGTGATCTTCGGCACGATGTCATCACCATGCACCGCGCTATACGTGAAGAATAGAAATGCTTCAGACTTCAAAGAAAAGTATCCTGCAGCCGCGCGAGCCATTGAAAAGAACCACTACATGGACGACTACATAACAAGTTTTCCGACCGAAAAAGAAGCCAAAGAAGTATCGAAATCAGTCGACTACATTCATCGGCAAGCCGGCTTCGAGCTATGCGGATGGGTGTCCAATACAAATTCAGTAGTACAGCAGTTTTCCGCCAACTCGGGCGGCGCCACGGTCTCTATCGGCGGGAGCGAGGTCCGATGGTACAACGGGCCGAGCTTCCTACGAAACCACGAACGAGAATGGCCACAAGAGACGAAGACAGAAGCACCGAAGACAGGAGAAGAGATGGGACTTGTCACGTCACCCACCAGCGACCTGACCACGCTCACCTACCTCGAATCGAGCGATTTTCGTTGTTCCGACTTTTGCTACGAGCTACGATGCGCATGCTACAGTTCGTCAATTTATGTCGAAAGAAGAAAAATGAAACAGTATTGGCTACGAAGCGCAAACGAACGAAAGAAAACAATAAAAACTACTCTGATTGAAAGATTGATAAGAAAACACGCAAGAACGAGACACCGGTGGAAACCTGTACAAGAAGATTGTCTTTCCGAAGATTTACGTCGAGTAAGGAGCGGCGCGGCGCCTCAGCCGGGAGACAAGCTGTCGGCGCTATCAGTGGTCGTCGGCGAAGATGGCTCAAAGGAAGGAAGGAATCCACGTAGCACCTGACATCGTTGAAGACACTGCGAGCCCGACCGTACTCGACGGGAAACACTACTTCACGCGACTGTACATACAACACGTACACGAGCGACTACATGGCGGTATCGAAACCGTCGTGAATGAGCTACAGCAGCGACTATGGGTACTGAAGATACGACCGACGGTGCGTGAACGTCATCAAACACTGTCAACTATGCAAGATACGAAGAGCGAAGCCTACGTCTCCGGCGACCGGCGACCTGAGGAGGTTCGTGGCACGAAGAGGAGTGCCTAAGGAGCTATAGAGTGACAACGCGACGTGCTTCAAGGCTGCGGAGAAGGAGCTCGCCAAGGCCGCACTGGCGGCGGTCAGCGAGGAGGCGACGGCGCGGCGCATCACCTGCCGCTACGTACCCCCAGCCTCCCCCTTCATGGACAGCGCGTGGGAGCGCATGGTACGCACCGTGAAGGAGGCACTGCGCGTTAAACTCCACGAGCAGTACCCTAGCGACGAGACACTGCTCACCCACTCACACACGTGGCGGTGACCCCAGAAGAACCGGAGGCGCTTGCACCCAACCACATCCTGTTGGGACCCAAACGACCTCACAGCGCGCAAGCGCAGCGCGCTCAACGCCTGGCGGACGTCTTCTGGAGCCGCTAGGTCAAAGAGTACCAGCCTTTACTCCAACACCGGCGGGAGCCTCACACGACCAGCGCACGCTATCGGCGACCTGGTACTCGTCTGCGACCCCACCCTGCCCCGCAACACATGGCCGCGGTCTACCCAGGGCGAGACGGCGAGGTGAGGATCGTGGTCATCGTAAGCAGCAACGGGCATGTCCTCCGGAGACCGACCAAGAGGATCGTCGTGCTACAGGTTGGATCGCAGAGCTGCGACGGCGGGAGAAATGTGCACGACAGAACCTGAATTGACTACCTTTGTACATAGTTTTTTACATTATTTCATTTTATATACCCTTTTATACCAGTAGGATAAGTGTAGGTTAAGTGTTCATTTCAATAAATATTTTTTTCTTATTAGAATTAAAGCTTAGCACATAAGTTATGTAAATAGTTCTAATAGGATTCTTATTTGATTTCTCTAGTGATTTCTACCCCGGATTAGATTAGGTACACTTCCCTATTAAAATTAAAGCATAGCACAATTAAATAAAACAATTAGAATTGAGTTAGAACTTATAAATTCCAATTAGAAATTACGCCAGTAAGCTTCCCTACCTCATTAGAAGGGGTAGAATCCTATTAGAAATAATTGTTAGAAAGAGACAGAACGCTACATCTCTGTCAGCGCATACAGGCGAGCGAGGGGGGCCCCGGCGTCCGGAACCTGTGTTATGAGGAAGCGGGGGCCGGGGTAATATAAATATTGTACCTTTCCTTTTCGTTCTGCACTCTGTTATGCACCGGCGGATGATGCACATGCTATTTTTAGAATAAGAATATAAGTATCTTAACTATATAATTATATTGGTTTGTAAGCGTAGAAATTAAGATTGTATGAGAAATAAAGAGATTTGTATTCAGGGCAAGAGTGCGGGGTAAGGAGGGGTGGTCGCTTGAAAATGATATAAAATGGCGCCAAATCGACGTAGATTCATTCCGGATCCAGCACTCAAGAAAGAAACAACTTGGAAGAAGAAACTCTCTGCGACCACTCGCCTTCCCTACCCTGCCCTCCAGCCTGGCTCACCATACTGACGACCCATACAATTAAGGGCCACAGAGTTTTCAAACTCTCATACCAGGCAAGATGTTCCGGAGCAATAGAATTCTTCAACTCGGTAAAAATACTGACAACGGTAAAAATACTGACATTCCATTATGACAAATAAATATAATTATTTGAAGAAATTGATAAACAAGATAGTAAAACCGAAAATTGATTTCATTACGTGACCGACGACTTAAAGGTAATAACAGCTAGCTCTTGGTCTATGAAGTCCAAAAAAACTGCTATACATATTTGAGTGAGAAATATACCTAAGAGAAGTTTATTCCGAATGCGTAAATGCGCGCTGCATACAAACGAAGTCTGGTGATATTTTCAATACTAACCAATCAGTAAATGAAAAATTTGTAGAAACAATCTAGAAACTAATCTCTATGCTTGTATGAAGTCAGATTTTCGTTAAAATATACAGTTTAATGCTAGAATTAATTTAAGATTTGTATGGAAATCTTTGAGGTATTGTAACTTTAAAACTATACATTTTAACGAAAATCTGACTTCATACAAGCATAGAGATTAGTTTTAGATTTTTTCTGAAAAATTTCATTGACTTTAATTGGTTACTATTGAAAATATCACCAGACTTCGTTTGTATGGAGCGCGCTCCGAATTATATTCTCTTAAATGTGAAGCTGCTATGGCCTCGAATTTATTTTAGATTGTATCATTTCATTTATTTATTTACCATAATTTACATGTGTATACAGTGATGGTCTTAGTAAATATTATAGTGTAGTATTTAATATATTACACTATAATATTTACACGTAAGCTGGATAATTAATCGTAATTCGGAAAGAGGACATGCGAACGCAGGTCCGACGCGGGCAAAGGCCACAGCCGACTGAGCTTTTTAGTAGATTGTGATAGCTTATATTACTGCCTGACGCGAGAGAAAGAGATGGGGCGGAGCGCGCGCCTGACTAAATAAAACGACGTAAGCGCCAAAACAAACTTTATTTAGTTGTGATTTTACTATTTATGTAAGTTAATTTCTGCTGCAATCAAAATTTATAAAATATCAATCTCTTTTTTTTAAATCAAGTCTCGTGTTTCTATTATTCACCGTTTAGCAGTTCCAAGCGTTTATAGATAAAGACGGAGGCTACTTTGGCTTGTTTTTCTATCGAGAAAATTTGTCTTAATCGTGTTTTGGCGGCAATCAAAATTTTAATAACATGTTCAATTTACACATATCCTGAAATCATATTCCTACTGTTAGTACTTTATGATATCTGACGCTTTGAAGAATCCTATTTTTTTCACATATCCTCTTAAAACTGTACATTTTAACGAAAATCGGATGACATTTTGCAGAAACAATCTAGGACCAAATCTCTATGCTTGTATCGTGTCCGATTTTCGTTAAAATATACAGTTTCAATGCTACGATTAATTTAAGATTTGTATGGAAATCTTTGAGGCACCATATCTTTAAAACTTTACATTTTAAGGAAAATCTGACACGATACAAGCATAGAGATTTGTTTCTAGATTGTTTCTACAAAATTTCATAGAGTTTAATTGGTTAGTATTGAAAATATCACCAGACTTCGTGTGTATGCAGCGCGCATTTACGCATTCGGAATAAACTTCTCTTAATTTGTTAGAATAATAATGTCATCTGTAGCCTACCATGAGTTTTCACAGTACTTTACTACTTTAGTTACGTCGCCAATTTCGTATGTCAGAAATTAGTTCTCGACGTAATCACTAAGAGCGCTATACGAAATTCAATACAAAATTGGTGACGTTACTACAGTAGTACAGTATAGTAAAAACTCATGGTAGGCCTACTGGTATCTCACATTGCCTATACAGTTCTATATACTCCATTCAAAATAGCAACGAAAGTTTAAGGGTATTTTGCATTACTGGAACAGAGATTTGAAACACTTCCTCTCACTTATTCTTAGATCAGCTTTAGTAACGTCCAAGATATGTCGGATAGTATATGTATCCAATAAATTAATTACATTTGGTAATCAGAATCAGCCAGAAAGCTAAATTGGAATCGGAAAAGCTCGTCGTCCTTATTTGGAATGAAGTATTGGTAGTTTCGGTACTACTGGTGAAACGTGGATGTTCTGAAGTTTCAGAATATCTCTGACTACCTCCTCGGGGAATATAGTCGTGAGCATATGTATTGGTACGTATTTGTGCAATGACTGCGGAACAGGGTTGGCACATAATAAATTTCGTCTTCTCTTTTAAAATACCGATCGAACAACCAGTAAAGCCGCAAGGTCTAAGCCATCATTTATGAAATCAGTCAAATAAATTTAAACTAAATCGAGATAACATTTAAATAATAGATTCAACATATCGTTAGCATCGACACAGTGATATTATAACCTTGAACTATCTCGGACAGTTTAATTTTTAACTTTTAATTCTGAGTTTTTTGATTATTTTTTAATTTGCACATGATATTAAATGGTGACGATTTACTTGAAAATCATTGGATTGATTTGCATTATTCTTTAAAACATAAATGGGTCCCGACTGTTAAAGCCGCTTCAATATTACTTAATAGAATTCTAGACTACTAGACATGTTTTTTCAGTTTTTATTTAAAGTTCAGTTTTTACGCAGTTGGGTTTTTTCTTTTTGCTTTTTTTTTTGCTTCAAACGCTTTGCTCCCATTTTACTATGAGAAAAAATCTGTTGTTCAGTTTGATAGGTAGACTCTTAGTTTAAGAGGATGCCAATGATAACAATTTCACCCTGTATAGGCCAACGGTAAAATAATATGACACAAAATATAAAAAGCTAAACCTTTAATTACAAAAACAATCTTTACCACAGCACAGAAACAAAAAAGACAGCGGTGATCATGTCAACTCTGAAAAATTAAAAAAACACTAGTGTACGTCGCATACGTCGGGAATGCGCTGCACGCATGAAGCTACTGCAACTGATACTGTAAATGCGTTCAGAAAGCGCTTGCACGAGTGACTCTTTCCGATCGCGGGCGCAGCTTACTCATGGAGTGTAAGTTTTTTTTGTGCAAAGAGACTCTGGTATACTTCTACCTTAGTATTGCAATTCTATTTCAAAGTCAAAGTCAAAGCACTTTATATGCGATACACAGACCTATTGGCACCCAGAGGTACGGGTACGGACCTCGGCATAGGACGTTGCTGGGGCTACGCGGCGGATTGGGTAGCGGGGATCGATGTGAGAAATATTTTCTTATGATCCCCTAAAAACCTCACTAATGAAGAATGTTCATTTCATTTTTTTTATTACTAATTTAATTAAAACTATCTATTATCTATATTATCATGCGATCTATGTTTATTTTTCCGTTGGTTGGTAGCCTAATTCATCAGCAATGTAGGAGATATTACTTATACCCTCCAACGATATTCAGAGTTGGGTTGTCATGTAACCATAATAATAGTCATGTAATCATCATCTTTAAAAATAAACAAATTTTGGTATATAAAATTCATCTGCTCAACTATACAGGGTGTAAGTGACAGCCTAGCACATACTGAAACGGTGAACTCAGACCATCAAACTGAACAACTTTCCCTATGGAGCCTACCTCATGAACGCGAAAAAAAATCAGCTGTCCCATACAAAACTGCTGTACTTAAACGACTCCCTATTTAAATTATCAAAATGCTTGGGTCTGAGGTCACTAGCTTATAGTTTATTTACTTTACTGTATAGTATCAATTATTTTATTAAATAGACTATGTATTATTGTATACATAACTTTAGCTTAAGAATTTATATTGTAATAGTTATTAAGTCGTGTTATGCTATAGAGTTTCTGGCCGCATCTTCTCTACAGCGACAACACGTTCCGACGCGGTGGTAGCTTTAAAAAAGATTTGACGTTTGATAAGTGTGCTGCAAGCTCCTATATTGAATAAATTATATTGACTTTGACTTTGACTCAAATGTATATAGAATTTGTAGTTTTCCGACTAAATTTTTACTGGAAAATTTGTATACTATTTGCCTAAACAGGGTGTATTTTTATTGTATTTATTTTAACGCTTTATTTTACACACGATCTTAGTCAATAAAGAGCTTTGTACCTATTAAACATAATCAATTCGAGGTCAATTGACATCGTCAGATCGGATAAAATAGTATAAAATAATGCATTAGTAAAACTAGTTTTTCATAAATGATTTATACTTAAGGAAAAAGAACGAGATCACTAATCTTAATCAATCAACCTGTAATATTTAATGTTTCTTATAATGTCAAGGTCTATGTAACATTTGAACTGTTGATCTTATATAATTACAAGCGGCGCCCGCGACTACGTACACGCAGACCAATGACTTCAAATACTCATAATTTTTTATTAAATCTTCTTCTTATCGTGTGGGCAGCAAGCCTTGGTGTCAAAGTTATTTTAAACCGCCTTAAGGCCTCTGACGTGGTTTTTATGTAACGACCACTGTCACCAGAGATAGTAGCCCCAACCAACGGACCAACGGCTTAACGTTGCATCTTTCTTTTCGGACAATCAGGTGATTCAGCGTGCAACCAACTGGGGTAAAACGCACAAAGTGACATATCTCTAGGTGTCCCCCGTGGGAATCGAACCCACGATCTCTGTGTCAAGAGCCCATGCTCTTAACCATTAGACCACGGAGGCAGTTGGTTAAGTTTGATTAAATCAACCGATTGCAAATAAATAAAGCCTAAATGTTAAACCAAACTAAGCCCTGCTTGAAAATTCCATCCAAATTGGTTCAGTAGTTTTTAAATGATGCGTGCAAAACAAACAGACAAGATGAAAAGACTATAAACAGACAATGTGTTTTGTAGAGGTTCTGGCCGTTTGATAAGAAGATTTCAAATCACTGTTCAAAGTAATGCCAAGTAACACGTGTTTATAAAATAAATTTGGCAATTTTCTAGAAAGGAAAAATATTATCTAAACATCGGAAGCACTGCCTAAAAATATTGTGTTATTTAGCTCCAAAATAAATAACCGTCCATAGGCTAAAACAGCGTTGTATCCCCTCCCAAAACCCATTGTTTGGAAAGCTCCAAGCTTTGTGTAGTATGATTTATACCTTTCCGCTCGGAATATGCAGCTAAACAGGCTTATTTTAATTTTACTATAGGCGACACAATTTTCAGAATAGATTTTTGTTTACCCGACCCAAAGTAATTTTAATTGTATTTTATTAACCTCTACAAGGTGTAAACAAAAACACAGACAGATACTTGTGTTAAAATAATTAAAATTCTTAGTCCAGATAAATAGGGTATAAAACAGATACCACATAACAGAGGGGAATGCTTACGCGAGGCTGGTCGCCTCGTTAGCATTCCCCTTTGCGCCAAGTTAGATACATTACATTAAATTACATAAAGTTTTTATACCTATTCACTAAACGAGATAGTCTATAATTCGATGTGTCAAATTTTTTTTGGTCTTCATTTTATATTTTTTACGGATATAAGACATAATTTTAAGAAACCAATTTAACTTTTACTGCGATTCATGGAGTTTATCATTATAATTTTATTATTAAATTACTTTGATCTGGAATCTCTAAATGCAAAAATGATGGAGAGAAATTAATTCGAACTCCATAGAAAAAACGACTTACTGCTTTATTAAAAAAAATAAAATCCTGCCTTCTCTTTCTAACTCTATGGTGGAAGCAGAAACGACAACATCAAATGTCAAATTCTGACATTGTGAATGTATTTTTTTTTTTCATAATGGCCAGTTATTTTAAGTTTACCAAGGAGTTCACAGTTTTTCCAGTGAGGTCACTGAACGGACCTAAAAACGACGTTATTATATTAAAAATATAACATAATAATTATGATTATTGAGACAAGTATCTCAAAATGGTTTTCGAAACAGCCCTCCAAAAAAAAATTTTACATTCGGAATAGCGCAACAATAACTTCAAACTAGTCTCGTTTGGTGTTCACAAGAGACTATTTTCATTAACAATTAAAATTAGAATCTAAAGTAATGATATAAAATCCAAAGTTGCGGATTTCAAGCTAGGTAAAAAGTGTGTTAGTGCGTCCTCGTCCTTAAGTTAAAAATGGTAATAATAACATCTATTATAATATATCTATCATTGATGACCCTGTTCGATCCCCGTCCAGACCGACTCGTACCAATGAGTTTTTCGGAATTTATGTACGATTTGTAACACCACTGGCTTTTCGGTGAAGGAAAACATCGTGAGGAAACCTGCATGCTTCAATTTCGAGGCAAGTGTTGTACCCACTGTCCATTATAAGTGGCGACGGGCTCACCCCCCGTCACACTGGACAGAGTTCCGGTACTACTGGTGAAACGTGGATTTTCTAAGGTTTCAGAATATCTCTGACTACCCCCTCGGGAAATATAGTCGTGAGCATATGCTTATGCTTTAAATTACTTTTGTATTTTTAGGATTAACCTCTAGTAGATATTATTAATTTTGTTGATGCTATTTTGCTCAATTTCAAGAAGAGAAGAGAGCAAGGTCTAAGAGAACAATTTATGAACAATGTTAGCGGCGAAGGCGGCTTATTAAGCGAATAATTCATGAAGTCACTGTCTCTGTAGGATATATTAAGCACATATTTCACACTCGTAACGACTTTATCCCGGGTATATTACAAAAAAATCTATGTTTAAGTACATCTACGGTTAGATATGGAAAAAATGAGGGTGAGATAAGAGACGCGCCATTAGGGGGTTGCTTGTGTGATGTCAATACCTTCCCTGTTGGGGCTGGATAGAGGCAAGAATTATGGTTATCGTTTATGACAACCTGGTGGTTGCAAACGTCTTTTTAAGGTTCCGTAAAACATGAAAAACAGGACCCTATTACTAAGCCTACGATTTACGTCCGTCCACCCGTCTGTCTATCTGTCCTTCCTATTTAGGGCTGTAACTTTAGAATCGTAATAGATAGACAGTTGAAATTTTCACAAAATATGCGATTTTACGGCGGATTTGCTAACAAGTAATAAAAATGACAAAAAGTTAAAAATTAAGGGAAGTCCTCGTTCAAGAAACTAGTTTGTTCAATGTTTTTTCTTCTCGCTCTATCGTAAAAACGGTCAAACATACAAGGGTCAAACTTCTTGTGATTATAGAGCAAACTCTACAGTATAACAGAAAATAATAAAAACTGGCCAAGTATGTGTAGGTCTCGCGCTAAAGGTCCCGGAGGAAACAAAACTTTTTTGTAAGTTAAAATGTTGTGTGGTGGTGTGGTACGGAACCCTCGATGCGCGAGTAGCCTGACTCGCACTTGTCCGCTTTTTTATTGATAATACAATAATTTGTGCCATGTTCAAAGCAGAGTCATCATTATCAGCCAATGAAATTCTTATCAGCCAATCTTCGTCCAAAGCTGAACAAGGGTCTCTCCCAAGGTGCGCCACAAAACTCTATCCTGGGCCTTCCTCTTTCAGACGCTTCATGCTACCTTTTTTAGATCATCGGTTCAGCGGGCCGCAAGGTGTCCCGGTGGGTGATAAAGAGGGTAAATGGGTTAATATTAATTCGAGTACGTAAGTAAGTCAAAGCTGGTCTATATTACGATGACTTACCGGTATTCCGGGCTTTTTAGATACATTTTCTGATTCTGATCTGTAACGTAACTATTTGTATTTTTCTAAAAGATACCATATACAACGTGTTAATGAATTAACGCAAAACTAGAAAGCAGTTTGTGTTTGGAATCGAGATCAGAATCGAATCATCATGGTTTCAACACAGGTATTTTTTTTTTTCAAAATATTAAATAATTTGTTTGTAAAATTTAAAAATTTACTGAACTCGATCTCAACCCACCGCTCGGGTACTCTCACCCTACTCACTACCAAAACAAGATTCTTAAAATGTATACATGAGTATGTTAGCGCTTTCATTCATTGTTGAAATGATAACAAATAATGTATGCTTCAAAACTTAAAATACGAATAACTTTAAAGTTTATAATCAAAATGTTGTTCAGTTACATAGAATCAAGAAATGGTCTATAGGTTTTGGGTTAATTTGTTGACACCTTGTATTAGTACACGTAAGTCGTAACTAAACCATTTAGAACCTATTAAAAAATGTAATTTTGAACTGGCATATTCATTTCAGGGCAGCAAGCCCTGGGCCCTATTTAATAAACGTGACAAGTAACAATTAACACTGACAATTCAGTGTTCATTGCTGAGAATGTTAAGAGAAAGTTACCTACTGCAAGTTTAGCGTCATTAGTAGCCAGCAATGTAGGTACTCTGAATTGTCATTGTCAATTGTCACTTGTCACGTTGATTAAATAGCGCCCTGGGCCCTGTTTAATAAACGCGACAGTTGACAATTGACAATAAAAATTCAGAGTACAATGCTGGTTACTAATGACGCTAAAGTGCTTGCAGTTCTTCATGTGTAGTATCATTCTCAGCAATGTACTTTTAATTGTCATTGTCAATTGTCAACTGTGTCACGTTTATTAAATAGGGCCCAGCTGTCAGAGTTTTTACAGACCGCCTTACGGCCTTTGACGTGGATTTTATGAAACGACTACTACGACCAGTGATAGTAGCCGGGACCAACGGCTTAACCTATCATCCGGAGCACGGAATCATCTATGTTTTCAGACAATCAGCCTACACCGTTCTAACCGCATAAGCATAAGCATATGCTCACGACTATATTCTCCGAGGGGGTAGTCAGAGATATTCTGAAACCTCAGAACATCCCCGTTTCACCAGTAGTACCGAAACTCTGTCCAGTGTGACGGGGGTGAGCCCGTCGCCAGTTATAATGGACAGTGGGTACAACACATGCCTCGAAATTGAAGCATGCAGGTTTCCTCACGATGTTTCAACGCACGTTCTAACCGACTGGGGAAAAACGAACAAAGTGTCATAATATGTCACTAGTCTATGTTTCAGATGTCACACTAGAGTTGGGTTTTTTTAATAATTGGTATACCATACCGTAATATACCATATTATTACAGTTATGTGACTTGGTAAGTGTTCAGTTTTACAAATTGTGGTCCGGAATACTAAAAAGCAAATAAATTCCGTATTCATTCAACAAAAGAGTAAAGTGAAAGTTAAAAGCTTTTTAACATCATTAAGCCTGTCTTAAATGAATTGAAATTCAGTAAAGTTGTGGGCTTGCTATCTAATTGGTTTAATCGTCCGTATTGAGGTTACACGCAATACATTCATGATAAGATTTAGTAGAGCCTTAGCCTTATATGTAGGTATACATATAAGGCTAAGGCTCTACTTAGTATGAGGATATAAATCTTAATTCCCGAAGTTATGCAGAACATTGGGAAATAAGATTCATTGAATATCCTCCGAATGAAAACAAAAACAGAAGTAAGATAATTTATTTTTGAATCACAAGGTAATATCTAAATTACATAATTAGGTTTGCATTCGATGTGTAGAGCTAATGTGTAAGAAAATCCGAATCGCTAAGACCTGCCAAAACACCATGTCAATTTTATGATATACTTAATCGGGTAGTTACACAATAACACCCCGAGTCGATAAATTGCCAATATAGGCTAAGAAATTTAGATTAGTCTTCCAATATTATGGACCAAACCAACGAAATAAAAGAGGTAGCGTAGGTAACTAAGCAGAGTATATTAGATCCGAAATTGTTGATGCAAAAATAGCGAAATGACGTCATCTAGCAAACTAGAATGCACTAAATTCCAGTGTACACCTTTTAGTATAGCGGATAGCACTCTTCTTGTCTCCTTTCCTCTATGCCTGCTGCTGGTCCGCTGGTACTGCTGACGACCAACGTCGTAGGACGGCAACAAATGGGCCGCAGTGCTGAAGAACCTACGTAACAAGTCATGTATTAGCGGAGGATCAAGGTGAAAAATGGCGCAAAAATACCTTATGTCCAGCATTGGGGTGAATGTAGGTTGAAATTAAGTAAATCTGTGGGACTAGCACCCACGAGAAAACGACAAAAATCGAGACGTGCTTCTGTCTGTGTTACTTTGCGTATGCGAAAGTGACCGCGCTTGACGGTTTTGTAATGCGTGGTATAATAGCCATACTAGGATTTATAACGATTTTACTCTGCAAAAATGTATACTCCTAATTGCATTTTTAAAATTGAAGCCGGCCTAATGACCAGCAGTCTTCTTTTTTTGGGTGAAACGATCACGAACAGAGGATGATTTTGAACAAGTAATCGTATCACAGGAATCTGAACTAAAGAAATTCGTGATTTTTTTTAAAGCTTTGTTTTATTTAAAGGAAAATTTTCTTATAACCTATAATTTTGGTACTAGCACCATAGTGCCATATCTCTAATCAGTCAAATTCTTCGAGTGTGCGTTAGTCTTTGTGTTGACGATACTTTGACTAACTATTATAAGGACTAGCCTTGCGGTAGCATTTCCCCTCTGCCACGGTATAAGCACAATTGATCTTGTGCATTCACATTCAATTTTACACCTTATCACTAAACGAGACAGCCTATAATTGCGAAATAATAACTTCGAACTTAAAACGTTTGGGGTTCACACGAGACTACTTTTCATGATTTTAACATTTAAAATTAGTATCTAAAGTTATGGGGAATAAAATCCAAAGTTGCGGATTTCATGTTACCTCGCCCCCCGCAAAAAGTGGCAGAAATGTTTGTTAGTAGAATTACACGCGTAACCAGTCCACATATAAATAGTCAAAGTGACGATAGCATGCGGAGCGTGTAACAGATTTAGAGTGTATAGGTTTAAGATTTTGACGAAGCATGTTGGTGATTGGTATCCTGTTTATTTATTTTTTGTTTAACTTTTGATGAAACATGTTGCAGATACGGATATGTTGCCATTTTGACGAAGCGTGATGCAAATTTGAAGCTTGTATCTACTTTTCTTTTTTATCGTGTTGGCAGTAAGCCCTGGTGTAAGCGTTTTTTCAGACCGCCTTACGATCTCTGACGTGGTTTTTATGTATCGACTACTACCACCAGAGATAGTAGCCGGGACCAATTTTCTTATAAATACACGTTATTTTTATTTCTTAGACAAACCTTAAAAGAAAATCACCTTTTCTTTCAATCTAAGTTCCTAAAACGTCGGCAATAATTTTCTATAATTCTAGAAAGTCGCAATAAAGCCAGATTAGTTCCAATCCCGCAATTAACTCCCCATACTACGTTGTAATATTGTAAATTGCGACTCTCCGCGACTCATGCCTACCTACGTGACAACCTTCCGCGACGATTAAACCAGGATTAACCCTAGATCGCTTTGTTTATGTGGTATATTCTTCTAGAAGGTTCTGTTAGGGAATAACTAACATAAACTTAAGACGAAGTCCGTTAAATTGGGGTACACGTAACATGCATACATACATTGCATCGTGGACTTACCTACGCTGGCTTGCACCAACAAGCATTTAGGCTTAAAACCTTTCTGGCCGCATCTTCTCTACAACGGAACACACGCGGTCGCGGTAGTAGAGTCAAAAATGACGTCAGAAAAAATTTGATATTATTATGAATAAAATATGTTGAGTTTGAGTTTGAAACATGTTTAAATATAAATATGATGCTGTCCCTGTCACCAGTGTGAGCAGTGCGAGAGACAGAGCGTTAGTTTACGCCTAAACACTTTTTGGTGCAAGGCAACTATTATTCACACTATTGCGATGCAGTGGTTTTTTATGTCTATAAGCATATAATGGTCATGACTATATTCCCCGAGAGGGTAGTCAGAGATATTCTGAAGCCACAGAACATCCACGTTTCACTAGTAGTACCCAAACTCAGTCCAGTGTGACGGGGAGCGAGCCCGTCGCCACTTATAATGGACAGTGGGTACAACACATGTCTCGAAATTGAAGCATGTAGGTTTCCTCACGATGTTTTCCTTCACCGAAAAGCCAGTGTTGTTACTAATCTTACATAAATTTCATTATACTCATTAGTACGAGTTGGCCTGGACGGGGATCGAAACTTCGTCTCCTGCACGGCAGGCAAGGTTACTGGACACTGGACCACCACGACTTCACTTTGGTTTTTAAAAATTATATAAATAAGTATACTGTTTTTTTATAATACTTGTTCAATATACAGGGATAGATAAGTGAATTCACAGAAACCTCTGAGAAAATATGTAAAAATGGAATATTAATTATTATAAATTTTAAACCTTTACCAATCTGCATAGGGTAGGCCGATGTTTCTTTCAGTTGAATTCCGTTGTTATAGAAAGCACCGCCTACGGTAGGCTTACATGCCTACTTATATCAAAGGTATTCGACTGAAAGAAACAAACTCACTGACAAAAAAGGTAAAGATAACGATAAGGTATAGGCAAGGCAATATAATTTTATCACAAACATTTGCAAATCAAATGTAATTTACAAAAGAAGTTATTTCAAAAAATAAATTAGATAACATTGGAGGAAGTTCGGGTAAAATTCAATGAGAGCGAAATTGAGAGGAGTAATACCATCAAACCCCGATTCCCCCTCATTAGGCCCGTTCAAATTCAAATGGGGGGAAAAATCACCCAACTCGCATCCTGACTTGCGATTGGCTATTCACTACGATTTCCTCTGAAAACGTATACGTTGACGTCATCTAATGGAATCCGGTAAAAATTTAGTAAGTTCTTGTCCCAATTTTAGTCACCCTATTCTATAAGTTAATGCTTTGAACCTGGGAATCACTTGAGTAAATATTTTACAAAGTTTAATTAGCGTGTCACTATATAGAATTATTACCGGTTAAAAACCTACTGCGATTTCTAACTGCTGTAGGGATTAATAAAGAACTGTAGAAAGGGCGTTCACAAAAGATCAGCGATGGTCGAAGTGGCACAGGCGCAAGTCTGTTAAGGCCCCATTCTTTCAATAATAATAATAATATTTCGAATGATTTTTTTAATACTTCATATTTTCTTTTTAGGGTTCCTTACCCAAAGGGTGCCAAGGGTGTGCCACCTTTTGGACTATAGTAGAGGTTGGAATTTGCACAGAATATGCGTTGCGGTCAAATCTAACAATACAACAGAGTACAGATAATAATTTTTTTACCAACCACTTCTGTACTTTGCACACGTTATTGTAACTTTGTTGTTTGTTAGTGTAACGCTCCTGTCAGCAACGTCATCGTCAAAGTAGAGGCGACAACGCGCCGAGAGCGCTTCTGAGCTTCGGAAGGTACGATAAGTAGTCAGTCCAGGATACGGCTGCTTGCTGGGACAAGTCTAAGGTCTAATAATTATGTTAGCTCTACAATACTCAGATGCAGCATTTAATTAACCATTACCTAGCTACTTAAAGCAACAAGGTTCCTATCGTTGCTGACGGGAGCTGTGTTGCTTTAAGGTCATAAGGTTAGCATGAATGATATGCCGAATTTCATTCATTGCTTCCTGAGAAAATTGGCTGTGACGGACACGAGAGTGATCTTATAAGGGCTCCGTTTTTCATTTTTGATGTTCGGAACCCTAAAAACAAAAGATACTTTAATTTTGGACGCTGGTTTCCTCTCGATGATATATCACCGTTTTAGAGCAGTCGGTATACGCTGAAGAAGAAATTCTGATGCGTATGTGAACTCTAAGCATTGGGCATGCGTGGACTAATATGTCGCCCATATACAGGGTCCTTCTTAATATGCTGACACTTTTTAAGGGGATGATCAGACCGTCAAACTGAACAACTTTCTACACGGTACTAACATCGAAATCGCGAAAAAAAATCAGCTCTTCCATACAAAACTGCAAACCTACTTAAGCCAAATGTATGGGAAAGCTGATGTTTTTTCGCGATTTCGATGTTGGTCCCAAAGAGAAAGTTGTTCAGTTTGACGGTCTGATCATCCCCTTAAAAAAGTGTCAGCATATTTAATTGGACCCTATAGTCTTGAGAGTAAACCTGTGCCCTGCAAATAGATCAATTTTGTAGAAATTTTAGTAAAGTAACATGGAATCGCATTCAAAATCCACTTTAAACGTTAAGCGTTATCTCAAAGAAGTAAAGTGGGAAATGTAAATTAATCAAAAACCTATCTCGCCACAAAAGCTTTCTGCTTCATTAGGCTTTGGTTAAACTTCCCCCGACCCCTACGTAATCAATGATACGATACGGCGTGTTACAAAAATGCTGGTATATTCAATAGAAAATTCATTCATAGATTGACTGAAATTTACGTTGATATTTTAACTTTATAGGAGACCGTTGATCCATAAAGACGTGTTACAAATTATATGGATCAGAAAGACGTAAAAAAAATATTGTAATGGTTACTTTTAAATAAAAAAATCTAAAATTAAACACTTCATATGTTTTCTGCTAGATATGTGGTTAATAAATGTGACGGAGGTCAGTAGGCAGACCATCAGCACATTGGTCTGATGATATTGTGAGGGTGACGGGTTCACATTAGATCAGATTAGCACAGGAGGCCTATGCCCAGCAGTGGGTTGATAAGGGCAGATTTAACTGATTGATTGATGTGGTTAATGTTACATTTACAGAAATATTCTTAAATTTCTTCGTAATACTTTTTAATTAGCTTTATCCAGCGAGACAGCCCACCGAATACTGAAAAGTCAAAGTCAATATAATTTATTCAATATAGGAGCTTGCAGCACACTTATCAAACGTCAAATCTTTTTTAAAGCTACCACTGCGTCGGAACGTGTTGTCGCTGTAGAGAAGATGCGGCCAGAAACTCTACAACATAACACGACTTAATAACTATTATAATATAAATTCTTAGCTAAAGTTATGTATACAGTAATACATAGTCTATTTAATAAAATAATGATACTATACAGTAAAGTAAATAAACTATAAGCTAGTGACCTCAGACCCAAGCATTTTGATCATTTAAATAATCATCCAGAAACGGTGAACTCTGACTATCAAACTGAACAAATTTCACTATGAAGCTTACCTTAGACAGAAAAGCGAAACGCGATTTCGTTTGTATGGAGCGAGCTCAAGCGCCCTGAAGAGTTATAATAAAGCCATTGCCAGAACCTTCTTTAGAGCAGCATAAAAATGAATTCTGGTAGATTTAACTAAAATCTAATAATAACTAAATTTTCCTCTCCTTATACATTATGTTACTTCATAAAAAGGTAAGTCGATTTCATTTGGTTCCTATTTAAGGCACATGCAAATAGGAAGCGTTGTATTTTCGTATTTCGTTATCCTACATTAGTGCGGCAGGTGCGAGAATTTCTATTACCTGGCCATATTCTGATCTTTGTATAAACAGAAACTCACGACCAGTACCCCTTTCGGGGTGGTCGGGTGCTTTTCTGCAACTATTTTCTTACCTTGCAGTTGTAGCAACGATCGTTTTTAGCAATTATTTTAGGTTTAAGAATTGAATTTTTAACGTTTCGATCTGAAAATGTTACATTAACTGTGCCACAAGAGTAGGCAGAGACCACGACTCGTACACACTTTACGAGTTTATCTGTTGAATGACTGGTCCATGGAGCTGTCGATATCTACGAGACCTAAACTTATACAAGGTGTAACAAAACATCTAGTGGGTAGACTATCAAACTGAACAACGTTCACTAAGAGAACAAAGTAAAAAAAATCTACTGTGCATTTAAGTCGAGTAGATAGTAGGTAGGTACAGTCACCATCAGATATATCGTAGCATACAAGGTGTTCAAATATTTCTGAGCAGTGTCATAAATATCTGAACAGCTAATTTTCAATAATTTCTTTACAATGTTATTTAAAATTGAAATGTATAAAAACGGATTAAGGTCTTTTTTCCTAAACTGCTCAGATGTTTATGATCACCCTAAGTGCGTTGATATATTATTTGATGTTCTAGGCGTTCAGATATTTTTGATTGGTTATGTGTAAAGAAATTATTGAAAATTAGAACTGCTTAGAATTATTTGACCATCTTGTTTGGTATGATATATCTAATGGCGACTGTACTACTATTTGTATTAAAATGCTTATTTTTTATTTTGTCTCGATGGCTCCATAGGGAAAGTTGACGGTCTAACTAAACCTTCTCTTTCAATATTACTACCGTATAATATAAAAAATATAATATAATAAAACACCCGTTTTGTACACCCTGTATTCTGTCCAAAAACTTTTTCTTGACTTGATGGTATTTTTTCTATGGGTGTACATCGAATCGCGAAAAAAGAAACACTGCTCTGTACATTCGGGTCGAGTAGTAGAAGAATATGAATAAAAATATATATTTGTACCAAGGAAATTTGTATCGATAACAGAAAAATATAATTATTTAGTAAATATTTCCATCACAAAAATAAACGATGTAGAGCGGAAAGAAATTTCCAGAATAAGTCGCTAGTTGCACATTTTAATGCGCACCCAAATGCGACGAAGCGCGAAATGGAAATCTTTCTGGATCGTAACAGGCTGCTTTAACTGGAATGCAATTTAGAAATATTATTTTTTACGACACTCTCTTTACTTTAGGAGAGACGACAGTAGAATGGTAAGAAAGAGCTCAGTCGGTAATCATTGTTGCTACTAAATTCTCCTAATGTAGAGTTTTGTGTTGTATGTTTTTAGGGTTCCGTAGTCAAAAAAAGAACCCTTATACTTTCGTCCATTCTGTCTATATACAGGGTCCTTCTTAATATGCACTTTTTAAGGGGATGATCAGACCATCAAACTGAACAACTTTCTCTATGGGAGCAACATCGAAATCACGAAAAAAATATCAGCTGTCCCATACATTTGGCTCTAGTAAGTTTGCAGTTTTGTATGGAGCAGCAGTATTTTTTTTCTCGATTTTGATGTTGGTGCCATAGAGGAAGTTGTTCAGTTTGATGGACTGATCATCCCCTTAAAAAAGTGTCAGCATATTAAGAAGTATGTAATAGTTATGAAGAAAACAATTTTTTTCGACCCTACTTTTCTCCCATACAACGAAAGAGGGGTTGGAAAACGTTAGTTTTTTTTTTTAAATCGAGTGATGTGTCGTTGGATAGGTCTTGTCCAATAGAACAAAACTCCCATAGTAACTAAATCGTTATAATTCTTCTGTCTCGAGATATCTGCGCTCTAAGTCAAAAATAGGGCGTCATTATCAAGCCAACTTCGAAATCGTGATAAAAAAAATCTGCGTTCCATACATTTGAAACGAGTCGGCACTGCAGTTTAGTATGAAACAGCTGTTTTTTTCTCGATTTCGATGTTGGTCCCATAGAGAAAGCTGTTCAGTTTCACGGTCTGATCATCTCCTTAAAAAAATGTCTGCATATTAAGAAGGACCCTATACAACGTGTTAATGAATTAACGCAAAACTAGAAAGTAGTTTGTTTAGAATCGAGAGCAGAATCGAATTATCATGTTTTCAACATAGGTAATGTTATTCAAAATATTAAATAATTTGACCGTAAAATTTAAGGAACTCTATCTCAACCCACTGCACAGGCACACTTACCCTACTTACTACCAAAACAAGATTCTTAAAATGTATCCACGAGCACGCTAGCGCTTTCATTCATTGCTGAAATGATAACAAATCATTTTTGCCTGAAAACTTAAAATGCGAATAACTTTAAATTTTAACTATAAAAATAATGAAATTATTGTTTCAATCTAATTATTTTGTTATAAATCAGTTGTGGTGTATGAGGTTTTGCGCTTATTCATTAACACGTTGTATTTCGCAAAAGTTCAACAGTAAATTAAACGTCCTAAAATGTTTACCATTTTACCGGGGAGCTCAAAAAAACCCGAATGATAAATGCGACACTAAAATTAAATTTGATAACATTTAAACGATTTCAATACAAAACCTTGTATTACGCAAAGCACGTAAGTTCAATAGAAACCACAATGCGCACGACATTCCCTGCAGTTTAATTTCAAAGACCCGATGGCTTAAGAGTCCTTTTACCGATCAATAAACCCCTCATCACAATATTAAAGATTTCTCAATTCTGAAATCTAGATTTAAAAGTGCTACTCAAAGTCACTACAAAAGCCTTAAAGTAATTTTATTTTATATAATTCTTTTATAGGTTTAAACGTACTGAAGTATGAAAAAAACGGCCACTTCTACATTTATTTCGATATTTTAAAAGTGGAATGTTTAAAACCTATAAAAATATGAGGCTTAGGCTTTGGAATATTAGCTTTTAGGCTTTTGTAGTAAGTTGGAGTAGCACTTTTTAAGAGGAACAGTAAAAGGACTCTTAACTACGACTTATAATAGGTGTATCTGTGTATCAGGTATTTAATTATAGGAAACTTATCTGCAAGAAACTACGAAACAACGGTTTTGATATTATTATTGTCTTGCGTACCTTCATAATATTAATAATTAAGTTTGAAGATTTTGCAGATAAATACTTCAGTATTATTTCAGTATTTGAGATATACCTTCCACGTCAAAGAATTAACGCATTTAACGTATATTTTCAATCCTTAATCCGCTGATCAGGTCAGTCAAGCGACAAAAGCCATTGCATACGCCGCCCGAGTGAAATTTGTTACGTTTCGATAGCGATCATGCAGGTGACGTGGAGACGATTCCTGCATTTGCATGTACACAATACCTACCTACACTACTATTTGTGATTCCACTTGAACCATCAATGAAAATAACATTATGTTTAACACATGAGCATTTCAACATCGTGACCGTGAGGAAACCTGTATTCTCTGAAGAAGAAATGCCGATGCATATGTAAAGTCTACCAATCCGCGAGGCAATTGGGCACGCGTAGTGAACTGATGTCCATACACCCTCCTTGAGGGCAGGCCTATGCCCTACAGTAGGACGGATATATGCTGGCAATGATGATGATGACATGAGCATTTATTGCTGCCACTCTATTATCGTTTTCTATTATTATTCCTTGTTTTAATTTGATACAATACATAGTCATATAAATAAAGATTAAATCGATCTAATGTTTAAAAATCTCGATGCCTTGATTCTTAGGTATTCAATTCTAAAATGGTATTACAAGGAAATTATGTATCTGAACGTAAGCGCCATCTTCTGAAGAGCTTTAAAACGAAAACCACAATAGATAGATAAAAGCTTTGAGCTATATTTCGAACTCCATTTATAAACGGTCTTCTTCTCTTTGATTCAATGAGTGTATGCTAGATGGCGCCAGTATCTTAATCACTATGAGCCATGTTTTCTACGTACCATCCTAATTTCTTTCTGTGGTACGATACAACTAAGGGCAGGGTTTGTTGTGCAGTGTTTTTGTAGATAAAAATTACTCACCTATTACTGATACGCCATTCAACTCTGAAACTGTAAAATTGTTATGCTAATAAATGAGTATAGTTATCCTTTGTGGGTGTGGAAAGATAATTGGTAGGTACCTACTTAGCTGTAGCGGGGTTTCTGACCACTCCAAAAGAGATTATGGTCGGGAGTTATTTGACCTAAGGTCAAAATAGGTACAACTAACTGCCACTTGCACGTACGTTCATTAAGGGTATATTACTGTCGGCGCGCTCCATACAAACGAAGTCTGGTGATATTTTCAATACTATACCAATTAAACTCAATTAAATTTTGTTATTTTTTTCGCGATTTCGATGTTGGTCCGCTTGAGAAAGTTATTCAGTTTGATAGTCTGATCATCCCTTTAAAAAATTGTCAGCATATTAAAAAAGACCCTGTATATTATGAAATTTTATCTCATATAAATGAATTGAAGCTCTTCAAATGTCTGCAATATTTATGCACCAAAATGAATGATAAGAAATAATCAGGTTATACAAAAAAAGGTAAACTTTTATTACCTAGACCGTATCACAAAGCCGATATAGATAAAAGAACGGTAAAAGATTCAATAGAATACAACACACAGTTGCCTGTATTTGTACGATGAATCATAAATTCACTTAACAGTCTCTTTTTTCATAACAATAGAGGCGAAAATCGTGTTTAACAAGCTACTAGGTACTTTACAAACAAAACCGGCCGGCCCTGTCGACCCAGCAACTAAACCCCGCACATGCGCAGAGGGTAGTGGCTACCTCACACAAAACAAGCCTCGACGCAATTCAGTCCATTGCAGTGTTAAAATCCGTGAGAAAACAAAAACGCCATAAAAATTTATGTGATATGAATCAAGTGCAAGCTTTGAACTTTTTGAAATAAAATCGTTCGGTACGCGAATAGAAACACACGCACGCGCGGTTCCCTGTCAAAACAAACCAGTGCTTTTGCGATGTAAACATGAACGAACGTAGGATCTTGCTTTTTATCCTCTCCGCAATCATTTACTGCTTTTACAGTGTTCACATGTGGTTCGTTAAAGAAAAAGTGGAAGAAAAAATTGAAAATATTCCAACACAATTAAAAATTCAACCAGTACCTGAAGAAACGAATAATGAAACCAAACAAGGAGACCGTGAAGTAAGAAACAAAGTCATTCCTCTATTCGTTAAAAATGCATGCAGCGTTCTAGAAATATTCACTCAGAAACCTTCAGTCAAATGGAAGGAAACTAAGAGCGAAGAAATGGATCCTGAGACCAACACTCTCACTGTAATCGGAATCACAGTATTTCTAGTCGTACTTGCTTTAAACGCTTTACTAGATGTACTTAAAGTGAAAGAAGAAGAAAGAGCTAGAAGGAAACTAAACCCAGACGGTGTAAGAAGGAAGTCGTTAGCTGAATTCGCAAACAAGAAGACTCTTCGACGCGGATCGAGCAAGTTTAGCCTCCAGTTGTTCCAGATCGAAGAATCAGTCACTAATTCTGATGAAGGAAAAAAGAGTCAACGTCCAACGAAACCGTATACTCGGGGAGATTCTATTAATTCATATTTGAGTGAGAGGAAGACACAAACAGACGGCTCTGCACCTGCTTCTATTGCAGATCCAGTGTGTCCTGAACCAAAACTTGTGAAGAGGCAATCTGTTGCTAAGCTATTTGGTATGTTTACTTCCTGAGATTTATATAGTACCTAGCACACAATCATTTACGATCGGAATGGGCTGATGACAAAGTGCCAGCAATCTAAATCATATAATTATGCTCAATACAGCACTTTTAAAATCCAAGTCATGTCAAATAGGTGTGAGAGTTATGGACGGACCGACGAAATCTTTCTCAAAAATTTGTGGCCTGGCGTGACCTAGATTGTCTATGGAGTTTGCTATTCCGGATTTCCGACTACATACTATCCTGACTGGTAGAGCTTTGGTTACTCTTGCTTGTTGTAACCAAATTGTCATTCTTTCTTAGCCACGTCTTAGCATAATTATTTTACAGCCGCTTCTACGAGGCATTTGCCCTACAGTGGGATAGTTAGTACAGGGTATCTTTTTTTAATTAAAAGTTCAGCGAAAAGTACAAGGCATAGGTACACCGATGCTTTGTACTTTAATTTACTCTAATTTCGTATTCATGTTAATTAAACAACAATATAAGGCCACTAACTGATGTGTTAAGATTTCTTTCATTTGCAGTTTTAACGTTAATATGAACTTAAATTGAAGATCAATTTTATTGCTGTGTTTTTGAACTATCATGTACAATTTCTTAGTTATTGAATAAGGCTATTTCAAAATCACAACAAAATGCTTGAAATGCTATGTTCTTGCCTAAATATAATAAGCTTTTCTCTGAAGCTAATTTATTATTTGTTTAATGTCTTAATCACACATGAATGTTCGAATTGTTTATGGTTGTCACAATTTTTCAAGATCTATCTTTCCTATCATTTATTTTTTTCAATTCTGTTTCAAAACAAGGTCTGTCTGACGACTGAAAAAGATTTTCAGGTAATAAATGTTTCTTCACACTTGTAGATAGAGTAGCTAGTTAATTCACTTGCTTTATTGCAGTAAGGAATGGTGGTTTCAGTTTATTGAATTCATTTATAGAAACGCTATTAACATGTCGACGCCTGCTGTTTCTCCAAAGTATCTAATATGTTTTATGTGATCTTATTACAAATACAATCTTCGTTCTTAGCTTCAGACGCTTCAAATCATTTTTTGATTAGAAAAAACATTCGATCAGTACCATGAGTTTTTACTAAACTACGGTAGTACCGTAGTAACGTCACCAATTTTGCATTGAATTTCGTACAGCGCTCCTAGTGATTACGTCGAGAACTAATTTCTGCCATAAGAAATTGGCGACGTAACTACAGTAGTAAAGTACTGTGATAACTCATGGTAGGCCTACTGCTTGGCTAAGTTACCAAACTACCAACATATGATATTTTTTTCTATTTTCACGGAAATTTTTAAATAACAATAAAATCAGAACGGCAGCAGCAGTAAATCAATAGTAAACTAAATGTGTTTGTTTTATACTGGTCTAAAGTTGATTCTGAAGTACTCATAATGTTCTTCCGATCGTCATCACCATTGCTTGAAATCGACAATAAATTTAATACCCCGAAATGCTTAGCCAGGGTGCCTAGAATTAGAAGTTATGTCTATCGATTCAAATACGATCGATGACTGTCAAGTTACAAAGTTTTCTAGCCTCAGGTTTATTCTTCTTCTTTTCGTGTCAATTGTTCTACGGTGGTATTTCTATAATTACTGGCCAGAAGTAAGATAGCTACAGGTAGTAATTCGGAGCGTGCTCTATACAAACGAAGTCTGGTGATATATTTAATACTAACCAATTAAAGTCAATGAAATTTTTCCGCAACAATCAAGAAACTAATCTCTATGCTTATTTGAAGTCCTATTTTCGATAAAATATATAGTTTTAAAGTTACAGTGCCTCAAAGATTTCCATACAAATCTTAAATTAATCCTAGCATTAAAACTGTATATTTTAACAAAAATCTGACTTCATACAAGCATAGAGATTAGTTTTTAGATTGTTTCTGAAAAATGTCATTGATTTTAATTGGTTAGTATTGAAAATATCACCAGTCTTCGTTTGTATGCAGCGCGCATTTATGCATTCGGAATCAAATTTCTTTTAAGTCCTCTCCCGTCTATTGATATAAAAATCAGTTCATTATATACAATACCATACGTTATAATTTTGATTCACGGTCAATTGAGCAGATGCATGATTACCTATCTTCCGAATGGTTGGTCAAAGGGACGTAGGCATTCTAATTGTACATTTCCTGATTCGAATACACCCTAATACACCTAATTATCTAAATGGCACATATGCAAAGTAGATAGATAAAAATATTTGGCGTTTTACGAACTGTATTCTGTTACAACTTACTTTAAAGTTCAAAACATTGACCGCACGGAATATAAATCTTGAATAATTGTATTACTTATGTTGTTGAGCTAAAATACTATTTAGGTCTTACTCATAAAATAACTAACAATTTCATTATCACATTATTCTCATATTTCAATTAAATTTCCCTTATCTCTTACCTTGAGTGCGCCAACGGTAATATACCCTATATTACAAACGAAGTCTGGTTATATTTTCAATACTAACCAATTAAAGTCAATGACATTTTGCAGAAACAATCTAAAAACAAATCTCTATACTTGTATGTTGTCAGATTTTCGTTAAAAACAGTTTCAATGCTAGGATTAATTTAAGGTATGTTTGGAAATCTTTGAGACACTGTAACTTTAAAACTATAAATTTTAACGGAAATCGGACAACATACAAGCGTAAAGATTTGTTTCATTGACTTTAATTGGTTAGTATTGAAAATATAACCAGACATCGTTTGTATGGAGCTCGCACCCTTAACTTTTATTACACAAACTGCCAGTTGCACGTACGATCATTAAAGTTAATCCTCCATTAAATCTCTTGCTGTCACTTTTTGTCCCGTTGACGTAGTGAAGGCAAGAGATATATACACACACACACATGCTCACGACTATATTCCCCGAGGGGGTGGTCAGAGATATTCTGAAACCTCAGAATATCCACGTTTCACCAGTAGAACCGAAACTCTATCCAGTGTGACGGGGGGTAAGCCCGTCGCCACTTATAATGGACAGTGGGTACAATACATGCCTCGAAATTGAAGCATGCAGGTTTCCTCACGATGTTTTTCACCAACAAGCAACAGCAAGAGATATAACGGAGGATTAACATTAATGAACGTATGTGCAACTGACAGTATGACATTTGGTCAGGTCATGTCATTCATAACAAGATTATTTTTGTTCCTAACCTTACGGTTGGAGTCACGTTGCAGGTTCTGACCCGAGAACTTGTCTCGCGTGTTGTCCGCGCGTCGCGTCTTTGCCTGCCACGGGGCTCCGCATTCCTTAATCTCTTCTTGTTCTTTATCAAAAACAATCCCTGAGATTGGGATAGATACTACCACAAACTACTTGACATTGGCGGAAATGCGGTGCTAAAAGTTCATTAATTATAAATAAAAAAAAAAAAAAAAAAACCTTACGGTTTGTACCATAACTATAGTGGTTTCGGTACATACATAGTAGATTCGTCATTGATGTAGAGTAGTGTAGGTATTCTTATTTACGTGTGTGTAAGTATGTAATTGAATTAGTGGTAGGTGCATGTTTTCAGTAGTATAGTATATGTATAATGTAGATAGTTAAATAGGATTACACTTCACCAAGTCTTGTCTTGTAATTAGTTAGACTAAAGCCAACAAGTAATGGTTTCGAAATGTTTTTAAGAGATAATCACACATCAGCACAACATGATTTGGTTAATATGTAGATGTATGTAAATATTAGGAAAGCATTAGAGTCCTAATTCAGATAAATTATGCATTTCCATGAGATTTGAATATGTTTAGAAATATTTCGTGTCATTGTTTTAAGGGATTGAAGATTTCATTGACGGTTAAGTATTGAAAATATAACCAATTAAATTCAATGAAATTTTTAGACACTATCTAGAAACCAATATCTGTGCTTTACATTTGTCAGATTTCCGTTAAAATATACAAGGTAAGGAAACGTATCATTAACCCGAAAACCACATACTCTACCCATCAAACTGAGCAACTTTTGCTATGGGAGCAAACCGATCAGAACAAAAAAAATCAACTGTTCCATATTAAACTGTAGCGCCTACACGACTCAAATGTATGGGACAGCTGATTTTTTTTGTTCCGATCGGTTTGCTCCCATTGTAAAAGTTGTTCAGTTTGATGGGTAGAGTATGTGGTTTAAAGGTTAATGATACTTTTCCTTACACCCTGTATAATTACAGTTTCAATGTTATCGATGCTCAAAATTTTCCATTCAAAATTAAATTATTCCTCGCATTGAAACTATATATAGGTATTTTAACGGAAATCTGACAAATGTAAAGTACAGATATTGGTTTCCAGAGCGTGTCTAAAAAATTTAATTGACTTTATCTCTATCCAATGCGTTATCCCTCCATCCGTTGCAATAGGCATCCAACTCATCACGCCACCTTTTCCGGGGTGTGCCTCGACCTCTAAGAGGAGACCTTTGCCCAGCAGTAGACGAAGTAGGTTAAATAAAAATGGGTTAGTATTGAAACTAGGACGGAACTTTGTTTGTATGCAGCGCGCATTAACGTTTTTGTAAAAAACTTCTCTTAACTCGGGGACTTTAACACTGATATCTGAGTCATTTATATTATATTATTTACCCAGGAGCACGCCCAGTTCCCATGGTGCGCCGCTCGTCGTTCCCTGCTCTGCCTCTCAACCCTGAAGTCCAAGCCTTGATGATGGGACACCGACAACCTTCGGTCGACAGCGATGACGAAGGCGACGGTAGAGGTCGCCGTGTTAGACTCATACGCAGATATTAGTCTTGTAACTAAGAGGGTAAAGTTTAAATTTGAACAACCGATGGAAAGGATACAACATTATTTGCATACATTCAGGTGGACTTGCATGACACACCATATTTTAACTTAGATTTATTAAGTGGCGTTCTATTTCTGACACTGCTCATACCCAAATCATCATCATCATCATCATCATCAGCCGATAAAAGTTCACTGCTGGACATAGGCATCCCCCAAGAATCGCCACAACGACCGGTCCTGCGCTGCCCTCTCTAACGGGTTCCCGCCGACTTCACCAAGTCGTTGGTCCACCTTGAGTAATCCTATTAGGTAATTAAAATGAAAAAAAAACTGTGTTAATCTTGTTTCCAAACTTTTCAAATAAACAAATGATCTCACTCTGTTTTAGAAATTGTGATCTACTTATTATTAGAATTAATGTTAGGTTTAGAAGTAGGCAGAGGTTAGATAGACTAATTCCTATCATGTTCTAGGTATTGTACAAAATTTAAATGAATTGTATTAATGTTTACTTATAGATTTTAAGTAGAAAATCCTTCAAAATATACAATGTTTGTCTTTTTAAAGTCTTATAGTAAAACACGACCAGAAATTTAGAAGTTTGTTAAAAACTCATCATTATCATCACGATTTCGTATGACCTTTTTAAAAACGCTTCAATTGAAAGCTATGAAAGGATTTATTCAATAGCTTTTATGGAATCTGAATTTAAGAACTTACATTTAAATGAATGAATCAATGTTTGATTATCATTATACTTACGTTTACAATATGTATTTTATCTTTTTTATTTTTTTTATTCATTTTAAAAAACTTTCGGACGAATTACAGGATAGGGTATTACAATTTTTTTAAACTTCTTTGCCAAAAAAAGTTTCTGCAGATAAATTATACAAAAATTTTGTAAAAATACAAATTTTGAATCAATAAAAGTAATCAAATGCTACATTACAAAAAATAACAAGCATGATGGTTGCTTCAAACCATCTACTAAAGAAAAATGAATTAAGTTAACTAACAGTAAAAAGGGTCTGAGTGACAACTACGCTCTCAGCTTAAGTAAACAAAAGAAGGAAGATGATCTTTTGTCTGTTTACGGTACTAATCATTTTCGTATAAAATGGCAGGGTGAAGAGCGAATTTGTTATGGTGCAGCGCTTCTATTGAACGATGTTGAACTACTATCTATCGATATTAATAAGTCGGTAAAATGTTCTATACAAAAACATATTTAATTATTTTGACGCATTCAATGAGTTAGAAAGATAGAAGGCAATAGATATTCTGTTCTATCCTGAAACCTAAATAAATTTAAATGAATTATGAGAGAGAGCTACACACGCTTTAAATTTAGTATCTGCTTTTCATCGTTATTTTTTACATTCTAAGAGGTTCTTTAAGTACCTAGTCAGTAAATTTTCCACAATCTCAAAACAAACTCATTTATTTCTAGTCGAATTTTTCTACTGATAAACTTCAAGTCTGATCCTCTCGCGTGCTATATACCTAAGTCTGATATCAGTAGTGATATGAAAGTATTATATATCGACCCAAATTAATCAATTTTTATATAACCCTTTTGATGTAATAACTTTTTGTATCTGGTATCTAATTAAAACTCTGTACTGTTCGATTCTAACTCAATAAATATCATCAACGTAATAGTAAACTGTTTTATTTTGATTGATTGATTTCAAGTCTCACGGTCACGTAAAAATAACCAAGTGATCAGGTTTCTTCTTGATAGCTACTGGCAAATTTAACACAGAAAATATTATAGAAGTGACAACAATAATAAAATCGCTTCCTTACATTGCAGCTTTCAAGAATTGAGGAAACTGATCCAAATAAAGAAAAACAATGTTATAATTGAGACGGATAATTTCACTTTCAAAAAGCATTATAATAATAGATAAGATCACTGACAAAGTTTCAATAATAAAGTCCAAGCTACTTCCGCTAGGAATTGACACCATAATAATATAAGAAGTCTACACAAGGACGATACGGGCTGACATAACTTTATGGTCAAAAGCCCACAAAAAAAATGATTAAAAGGAAAGAAAAAAAGGACGATACTTTTATTACGAATCTTTCAGGTCATGAAGGAAAGATTCCAAGGTTCTAACTTGATTTCTTTATGAATTGTTATTAAATACTAAGTGCCAATTAAGACCTTAGAAACTTCTCCGACCTTCGTTAAATGTATGCTAATAAACGCAAAACATGAAAACCATCTCTTACAGTATTGATAACTTATTAAATTGTTCATGTTACTCATTTTAATGTTTTGCATATCAATCAAACGACGGTTCGTTATCTTGCGTTGCCTATTCATTCTACAGGTTGAAATTGAAATCATTGGCATTCTTTTAAACCAAGACTTCACCCATCAAACTGACTAACTTTTACTATGGTAGCTAACAGGTCATCGCAAAAAAAAACTGTTCCATCCTAAACTGCAACGCTTAATCGACTCAAATGTATGAAACACATCATTTCATTGTGAAACACCAGATTTTTTTGCGATGACATGTTAGTTCGATGGGTAGAGAGATAGGAAGTGTGTAGAGTCTTCGTTTAGAAGGATGCCAATGATTACTATTTCACCGTGAATTGTAACTAAACCACACCAAACATTGTAACAAAACAGCAGCGTTACGTTTTACGAAAAGATGGTTATTACACTAAATATTTGCCATATATTCCAACGGTTAATAGAAAAGCTCTCATACTTGCGTAATCTGAACCAGATTTTCTCTGTCATGCTATATTATTGTTTATGACACTAATACGACACGGCTGTAATGTCCTCGACCTGACACAGTTCACGTGGCCAGATCTGGCACGGTGCCAGTTCTGTCCCAACTCGCAATACCGAAGATATCGCTCTTGAAAATATTGGTTTATGCCTTGAAAAATGGGTGGTGTAGTTTTGTAATGGGTGCGAATTGTTTGGGTGGTTGAATTTCTGCTGTTGTGTAAAGATAATTTATATGATCATATTCCGACTCTTATGTTTATTTGTGTAATTAAGGGTGTAAGGAAAGTATCATTAACCTTTAAACCACATACTCTACCCATCAAACTGAACAACTTTTAGTATGGGAGCAAACCTGACAGAACAAAAAAAATATCAGCTGTCCCATACATTTGAATCAAGTAGGTTAATGATTCTTTTCCTTACACCTGTATACGTGTATACTGTTTATGGGTACGTTATGTTTTAAGGACTATATCCCGTTTTATAATACACTAAGTCAGAGTTTCAACGCCTCCTGCGTTGGCGTAATGGGAAATAGAAAATTCCCATTTGGCCTAAGCTCTGTTACATATTTTTTGAAAGTGCAGCTATCTGAGTATACTATCACATTTTACAGAAATTATAAGAGATGCATTTAAACCAGAATTTGAGACCAATAAAAATATAATCGTCTCACACCATTACGAAAGCAATTTAGTTTTCCAGTTGTATTCAGGAAGTAAGTAGGTAAGTATTTGATCCAATTCACCCATAAGTATTTTATTTCTTTCGTGCAAACATTTCTTCAATACGACAGAAGTAAGAGGATTATGCTATTTGTGTCCAGAAAATCTAGTAATAGATTTCGCAAGGTCGAAACATACTTGCGAAACTGTCGTTCGGCGCTGACGTTGTTGATTGATTACTTGAATTTACTATTCTTTTAATCGTTGTCTAGAATTCAGTCGAATCGCCCATGCTTCGCCCGGTTAGGATCTATAATCTTACTTTAATATATTTTACACATAAACCTGCTGGAAAAAAATATCTAAATGACAATTAAAACCGTAACAAAACCCGTTGCGTAGTTTAGAAGTAAGCAGAGAAACAGAAATGATGAGGACAGACGCTGATAGCGATTTTGTTTTATATTATTTACACATTGCACATCAAAACAAAAAATACATATTTTACAAAGAATTACAAGTAGGTCCAAATAAGGGGTCTTATTGCAACCTTAGGGTCGGGGAAATGGCAAACGAAGAAGGGTTTAGGAAAATGTTCTGGACCGGTACCTCCAGTACCTAGATATTATACAGTGACAGTCATAATTATAATTCAATTCACTATTCATTTTCAACACAAGTTCTGGAATTTGTTGGTTTTGCTTCTGTTTTTAAGATCAATTTATATAGTCTAATTTTATTACGTACATTTTTTGAAGAGACCTTGTTATCGTTTTAAAAATAATTCACTTCGGATCGCCCGTACGGGATGCAGTCTTCTTGAAGCAGGATAGTGGAAAGCTCGTTCCATTCATTACTGTTTTTCAGTTCAGAGTGTGCTATATAATGTTTACCTAGTTGTGTAGAATTGGTTCTCTCTTGTTTCTTCAAGTTACGAAACAGTGTACGTCATCTAATACGTAATCTTAATGTTTTCAATTAGTGGTTTTAATAAATACTTAATACAGTTTTTAAAGTGCCGTGTTTAACTAATATTGAAGTTTTGTATGGATTATACAGATAACAAACAATGGAATACAAAGAATTGTTACCAGCCAATGTTCTCCATTGGAACTACAGAGGTTTTACTGAATTCCCTATTGAGAAATTAAACGGTGAAGAATCAGAAATAACAGATATATATCTAAAAGAGAATCTAATATCAAAAATACCATCAGATATTGGTAAATTGGAGCACCTAGAGAGTCTGTATTTAAGTGGCAACGATATAACCGAGTTACCTAGAGAGATATCTAAGTTGCGATGTCTGAAATGTCTGGACGTAAGTGGGAATAGATTGAGGGTCATCCCGGAAGAGATAGGGGAAGTGGTGGGATTGAAGTTCCTGATATTGGATGAGAATGAGTTGAGAGAACTGCCCTTGAGATTAGCAGAGTTGAGGGCGCTGCGGTATCTATCGGTTTGTGGTAAATTATTTGCTAAAATTTGTTATTACAATGATTTTGGTAAAGAGACTAATTTTGTTCATCTAATCAGCGACTATTTTGGTTTCTTTGATTCATGATTAAACTGAACCTAAACTTAATTAAATAGGTACGAAATAATATTGTTACTTCTGGTCCAAGATTCTCATAATATCAATCATCAAATAATCAATATTAATAATAAAAAATTAGGTATCTCAACAATTAATTACTCGCTACATACAGGCAACACATAACCTCACGACTATTTTTTCCTTTCGGGGTGATCAAAAACATTTCTACAACTACCGACGTACTGACTGCTTGCTAGAGACAACATTTTCGAAGTAATCTTGATTATTTGACTACCTATACCAAAAGCTCACCCCCCGTCACACTGGACAGAGTTTCGGTACTACTGGTGAAACGTGGATATTGTGAGGTTTCAGAATATCTATGACTACCCCCTCGGGGAATATAGTCGTGAGTATATGCAATGCATGCAAGCTATACCAAAAGTTTAGGTAAGTCAGACTACCTATAGGTATATACCTAGTTCTTATATTTACCTACTTATTTGTAGTAATCTGTGTATATTCAGATTCTTTTCATATTACTCTCTCGAAAGTATGCGGCAATTCCAGACACGATTAAAAAATGCATTTTTCTTCGTGCATATTTGCACACAGCACTCAATAGGTTAAATCTGTTTGCAAATAATTATTGTTCTTTCACTCAATCTAAGTACTGGGTAGGTACTTTTGTAAGCAGATATTATGGTCCTCGTCAATCCGTGATTCCGTAAATCTTTCCATAGGAATAAAATTCATAGGTACAACAATTTTACTCATTATCGCCGCTTTAAGATGTATCCCCGACCGAACGACCTTGACCCTTTCAGAGCCGCCTCATCTCTACTAAACTACAACATTTTAGTTGGTATACCTATTTTTGACTGCTTTGTCCTTCATTATATCACTGTAGTGCCTTCTAATCCAAGGAAATCAAATTCGAAAATCATAAAAACCAAATTTCGAATTTATCGTATAACTCATATAACTCATTAAATATAGGTCTAAAAAAAATTACTTCATGTCTACACAATGGTGTGTGTCGCAAGTAAAAGTGACTTCAACTTAAAAAGTAGATGCACATAATAGAGATTTTTTCCAATATTTAGGCTCTCGTTTGAAAACGGATTTCATATGTATTTTATAGAAAAATAAGCATATCAAATAAAGCCCATATTTTGAAGAAAATTGCTATATTTTTCATGAATTGTTATGTCTTTTAAATAACGAGAAGATAGCTTCTAAAAACCAGCAAAATATGGCCCGACCCTGCGTTTACCTATGGGGAGCGTCTTAAAATGATATTACTCTGAAATCATACCTGAAAACGTCTGTCTGTGTCGTAATAATCCCGCCTAATGCAATATATCTAATTCCAAACTTATGTAACTCGTACAGTCACCATCAGATATATCATAGCAAACAAGGTTGTCAAGTATTTCGAAGCAGTTCTTATTTTCAATAATTTCTCTACACATAACCAGTCAAAAATATGTGAACGCCTAGAACATCAAATATATCTATGCAGTCAGGGTGATCATAAACATCTGAGCAGTTTAGGAAAAAAGACTTTATACAGTTGTTATACATTTCAATTTTATAAAACATTGTAAAGAAATTATGTAATATTAGCTGTTCAGATATTTATGACCAAATACATATTTAGATATAATTGGTAACAATTACTGTAAAGAATTTATTGAAAATTAGCACTGCTCAGAAATACAACGTGTTAATGAATTAACGCAAAACCAGAAAGTAGTTTGTTTAGAATCGAGAACTGAATCGAATTATCATAGTTTCAACACAAGTAATTTTTTTCAAAATAATAAATTATTTATTTGCAAAATTTTAAATTTACTGAACTCGATCTCAACCTACCGCTCGGGTACTATCACCCTACTTACTACCAAAACAAGATTCTTAAAATGTATCCATGAGAACGTTAGCAGTTTCATTCATTGCTGAAATGATAACAAATCATTTTTGCCTCAAAACTTAAATTGCGAATAACTTTAAATTTTAAGTATCAAAATAATGAAATTATTGTTTCAATCGAATTATTTTGTTATAAATCAGTTGGGGTGTATGAGGTTTTGCGCTTATTCATTAACACGTTGTATATGAACACTTTGTATGCTACGATATATCTGATGGCGACTGTAAGTAGCAATACCAGTATATAGGTCAAACAAATCATACACGGAAACGTAAACCCTGATTTATAGCAAGTTTGTTATCTAAAGCGGCAAAACTACCGTTTTAGTACGGTTTCCCTAAACAAGCAATGTCTTCCTAAGTTTTACGACAAGACGTAACTGGAGTAACAACTATAGTATCGGTATTGGAAGATTTTAATAGTGTTTGCTGCAATGAAAAGTATTTTTGATTTAATTACTGGGTGTTGATAAATGCTTCAGTTGTTTGCGATTAAGATTAAAATTATACTTGATGACCAAGTCGGTCATCACAGTTACGATTGTAATCAATTTTGGGATGGAAAAAAACATTTCTAACTGTAAATGGTGTAAAATTAAATGCTTTTAACATTAAACGGGGTGATTCAGATCACCGAAATGAACAACTTTTAATAAATAACCAACATGTAGGTAAATCGCGAAAAGAAAACAGGTGAATTCCATAGAAAACGTCAATGGCTAACTACTTGACTCAAACGAATAGAAAAGCTGATATTTCGTTCGCGTTTTCGATGTTGGCTCTATAGTGAAAGTTGTTTAGTTTGATGGTCTGAATCTGGTCTGGTTACCCCTCTGATAATATATAACGCATATCAACAAGATTTCTCTATAAGCGAGCAATTGTTTCATGTTAGCATAGGTAGTCAGAGATATTTTTTATATTATATTAGCTTTTAGCATTTTAGCAAATGTGAATTTATGGCTGCTTCAGTTCAAAAATACTGCAAAAAAATATCGTATCCCATTAGTAGCATTGTTCAACACACAGCAAGTAATCGAGAGTTCTGTAGAATCAATAAAGAGGAAAGTGCTTGAGCCCTAAAACATCGGATGACAAAGGTAAATAGGCGAAAATGACGTAGGTTATCAGACGATACAAGATTTCCATAGAACCGAACCCAGCTTTTGTGAACCAAACTTTGTGGGCAAACACGATAGGAATTTAAAACAATTATTCAATTGCAGCTTTTCCTTAAGTATTTCTTATATCCACAGACAATCAGCTGGAATGGCTTCCTCAAAGGCCGGTGTACAACTACCATCACTGCGAGTTCAGGTTCTGGAGGAATACATCGTTGCGGACTATCCCTTACTCCATGTGGTACCATATGTTTCGAGATCAGCAGACCAGGAGTCTTAATATTGGGTAAGATATACCTAGGTACTAACTTGTTCACCACGTATCTTTCATTAACAACGTAAGTAAAAATTACACAAATATTATCCGATACCATAGTCATTTTCTAACTAATATGCCGTGTGATTACTGACTATATTATCCTATTTCCTCCCTTGGGAGTCTAACGAGGCGACTATGGAATAAGGTTTCTTATGCAGTGTTTTTGTGGTCGAAAGTTTATGATCATAGGCATTCTCTGTCCACCATGAACACTATAATGTATTATAGGTACTTACGCTTGAAAAGATAATATATGGTATAGTTTTAGTAGATAAGGTTTCTGTCGACCCCTTAATAGAATGGAATACGGTTGTTAGCATAGGTACAATATTTGTCTGGATGTAATTTAAACTAATAGATATCTCCAAGGTCTGAAAGCTAATGATGTAAACAGACTTCTACTCAAACTACACCCTTAGGGGTAGGCCTGTGCCCTGTAGTATATAAGCTGATGATGATGATGATAAACAAACTAACGTCCATATTATTTCAATGTTATCATAATTTTGCTAATTTGCTCCACTTATCTATTTATATATTAACGCATCATTCCCAATTTCCCAATAGGACAAGTAAAGATTAAAGCGCATCTTTTATAAATAATAAATAAATAAATATCTTGGACATGGTCACACAAATTATCTAGTCACATTTAAAGTACCAGAATCTAGCCTGGACTTGTATTATGATGACTAGACAACGATATAGAATACATATATAGATACAAACATCCATGACTCGGGTACAAATATTCATATTCATCATACAAATATTTGTCCCTTACGGGATTCGAACCCGCGACCCTCGGCACAGCAGGCAGGTTCCCTACCGACTGTGCTATCGGGCCGTATAAACCAATAAATGTGTAATATTTTTACCATTTTCAGATGTTTATCCCTTCCAAAGACCCAGCAATCCCCACAAAGCAGATGTCGGTTGAAAATAAATCGCGGTTCAAGAGAATGGGATTTAGATGTCGACTGCCCGCAATACAACAATTTACTTGAATCCAGTATTCCTTCGCCACCTAGTCTCCTAGAGATTTGTAAACGAGCGTTTTATCAAATGCTATCGGATACAGCTAAGAATTTATCTGACTCAACAGACTATTTTAGCATCTATTCTAATAATTTTACAGTTTATAATCAGTTTGAAAATGGCAATGATATTAATAATCTGGAAGATGATTTTGGACAGTTTAACATTCTAAATAGCAATGGGAATGTAAATTTTGATATGAATGGCAACAACTTGGTGCCTGATAAAACCAGAGATTTTGGACATTTCGATATAAATAAAAGAAAAAATAAAAGTCACTACGTCCCAGCAGACGTAATAAGTGAATACTATGGTTTTCTGCCTAGATTTATTAAACAGGAGCTAAATAATGGACCAGCGTCTAGATGTGAACATGTGTGTTGCAAGAAACCTATATTTGACTTTGCAATATACGAATTTTGTATTGGGTAAGTTGAATTTGATACCAAATTATCCAAATCGTTAGAGCCGTTTCCGAGAACGCGATTACAGATCTATACAGGGTGTAAGAAAAAGTATATCATTAACCTTTACACCACATACACTACCCCTCAAACTAAACTTGCTTGGGAGCAGCTACAACTTGTACTACCATAGTACAAGTTGTAGTTGCGCAAACATGTCAGCGCAAAAAAAAATCAGCTGTTCCATACTAAACTGCAATACCTACACGACTCAAATGTATGAGACAGCTGATTTTTGTTTTTTTCTGACAGGTTTGCTCCCATAGTAAAAGTGGTTTATTTTGATGGGTAGTGTTATACCCATGGGTGGGTTAATGATAATTTTCTTTACATCCTGTATACAGTGTGTAACAAAACACCCTAGTAATACTTAACGGGGTGCTTCATCATACCATCACACAGAACAAGTTTCACTATGGAACCAAATTCGAAAAAAAAAATCAGCTATCCCATACATTTTAGTCGAGTCGGTAGTGCTGTTTTGTATGGAACAGCAGATTTATTTTTCGCAATTTCGATGTTGGCTCTATAGTGAAAGTTGTTCAGTTTGATGGTGAAGCACCCCCTTAAGTATTACTGGGCTGTTTTATTGCACCCTGTATAAGCACAGTATAAGAAAGAGTATCTAGGTATAAGTAAACAGACAATACCTATTCCAACTTCCTGAATTATAGAAACAAATATTTTTTTCATCTTTTCAGGAAAATTATTTTAATAGACAATGTGGAAGATGTTATATTAAGTGCAGCGTTTTGTTCAAAATCCTGCTCGGAATCGTGGAAAAGAGGAAAATCTAATTTACTGTCATGGTTTTTGATCAAAGATGATTTCACAAGTCTTAAAAGATGACAATGTTTAAAGTTCAACATATGTACATACCAAGAGATAATATTAAAAGTATCTACACAACTGTATAGTATTTTTAAAATTTATTTTAATACCTATATACATTGACTTACCACTACTGGACGGAGGGTCCACGCTCAAAAGTGCCCGAATAAAAAGAGAAAGAAAACGTAAAAAAGAGAACGAATTACGCAACAGTTTTCGTTTGATCGGCCGACTACGCGGACGCGTGGGCGCGCGGCGCGCGCCGTGCCTCGATGGGGGAGTGGGTCGGAAAAGAATTTCAGCATTTTCAATGTTTTTAGTTGGTTTATATTACTATACGTACTTAGGTTTGTGTATTTTAGTCTCGGACACTTTATTCGAGTATTTTGTAATAGACCCGGCGTCCATAGTATTCTACGTCAATGAATACATATTATATTTTCTTTTTAACTTGGATTTTCTTTAGACTAATCTCCTACGAACTAATCTCACTAAACAATGGAGGTCTTAAAAAGAACGCGACGCAAATCACAAACGGGTCGTCCCTGTAGTCAACCTTTTCATATCAACCAAAGATGTTGGATGACATAGGTATTATTTAATCTGTCTTCGGAGAAATCTTTAAAAAGAAAATTTACCTCAAAATCGGTTCTAAACCACAGACTATCTCTAAACTACCTATAAAGTTGTTATACCCATAGTATACTTCCTATCTCTATGGTTATACCAAAGAGATTATACCTAAAGGCATAGAGTGAGCCATACCAATAGTAAAGTGTCCACTTTTTTGACGTTTAGGTTTGAGTGTGTGGTGTCAAGTAGTATGGACAAAAGAGGACCAAGTGACATATGGCCTAATGTTTACGGTCACTTTTCACACACACTAGCTCAAAAAAAAGTGGACAGCCGCATAAACAAATATCTATAGTTCCATCTCCTTCTACTGTTAAAGGTACGTCATAAGACAAAAGAGACTAACTACAATCGTAAATTTATGCGAACTCTATGGAGATCCTTCCTCTGAGGGTTATACCTAACCAAAGAACACTTCACAAACTAATAAGACACTTAGGCCGAGATTCAGAGACGATTTTTAAGTCATAATTCGAACTCCCGTATGTCAAAATCCATACATTTTCGACACGCTTAGCTCGAGCTAAGACTAAAAAAATCGTCTCTGAATCTCGGCCTTATAATCCTGTACCTAACCTCTAAAATGCTTAAAATTGAGCGTGAATTTTTAAAGAAACCCTTTTAGTGCTGAGGATTGCAAAGATTCCAAAATGAAAGAAAAGCGAAAGCAAAAGCCTGCAGACGTGACAACGTACGGATATTTTCAAGGCCATCAATGTAGTCTACCCTCAAACAAATTGTCTGAGTATCAGATAAAGTGCGGAAAATTGAGGAAGTGGATCTTGAACCTAATCTCTGTACGCTCAGGGGATGTTCGGGCACGTCACATGTATAGGTAACTTGGTACTAAGAAGTCATCACAATCAAACATCTGTAGTGTTAAAGTAACACGAAAAATGGCTAGATAGTTTAGTCGGCTAACCTGCCTCCCTGAACAGAGGCTACCCATGATCAAGGATTCAAATCCTTTAAGGGGTAAAATCTAAATCTAAACTAGGTACACACGTGTTATTTGGGATTCGATTTTTGTCATCAAGTAGATACAAATATTTGTATACTTAATGAAAATAATTATATGATGTACCCGAGTCATGGATGTTTGTATCTACATATTGTATTCTAGATCGTTGTCTAGTCATCATAAAACTAGTCCAGGCTCGATTCTGGTACTTTATACGTGGCTAGATAATTTGTGTGAAAATGTCCAATTTATTTATTATTTAGTTATATTTTATAAGCACCAGCGTGAAAACAACAAGTATGATCAAGTAGGTATCGTCCAAATTAACAATAAATCACCTAATCCACCACTTGTGGGAATGCGGATTGGTAGACTTCACATACGTGCGGATTCGAACCTGGACTTCAAGATTGAATTTCCATAGCTAACCGTAATGCGCCACCGACGCTCTTCTTTTTCGGATGATCCCATTTGTATGAAGTGACATTGATGTGTCCAGGTAATCCATAAACTCTGTTAATAATGTTCCAGGTCTTATGCAGGTCTTTGTGCGGAAAATTACCGTCAATTCAAATACTATCCTTTCTCTATACATCCATTCAGCAAGCTTCGATTTGGTTTAGAGTTTTTCTTTGTCATTTTATTGATAGTTTCAAATACCGTCGTGGCCGTTTATTATAGTGAGAAGGATCCTGACAGGGTTAGTTTTTCTTTATTTTTGGATGTTTATCCTTTGATTAATATAAAACAGGAAGATAGGTGACGGGCCTACAGCGCATGGACCGCATAAATTGAGCCCCCGTCGCCTAATTTCCTTAATCGCAATATGAGTGACATTGCGTGATTGAGATACTTTTTTTGACTTCGGTCGGAATAAAGGTACCACAATGCCTTCGTGTGCTTTTACTCGTAAAAATCATTCAAAAAGAAAAAAAAACAAACCACACGGCATTACTTTTCACTCGTATAAGAGACATGAAAAGCAGATCCATTTTTCGAGTACGTAATGCAGGAACGTCACCTATCTTCCTATTTTAATTTAATCCAATTATTTATTTTAAAGGGTACTTAATTTATCATGGGATGTTTAAATCTGTAAACACAAGCAGAATAAACATTTATCGAACCTTTTTCATTTATTATTGATTACTGAAATAATGAATTTTACTAATATTTTCACACCTTAAAGAATAAGTACTTGCTCTTTATGATGGTGATACCTATGCTTGTACCATATCAGGAATAACTGAATAATAATCATAGAAAATCTGCAGTAACTGTAAGGTGAAATGTTTGTTTTTTTTTGGAAAATAATGTAGGTATAACACAATTGAGGATATCACTAGAGGCTCTGTTTGCGTATTAGGTATAGGTTGGCTCGGTACCCCTCATAAGATACCTAGTTTGTCTTTTCTTTATTTTACAGGCAACGTACGAGACCATAAATAAAATGCTCGGAGGCTTTTACGTGATAAATATACTAGCAAATTTAATAACTGGTTACGTAGAAGGGAATACGTCACAGAATGTTGTCCTGGACTTGAAGAAAATTATATTCAGTTACGCTAGATCCTGGCTCATTTTTGATTTGGCATCGATTTCTGGTTTATGGATGGACAAGCAGGCTTCTCTTTACACAAACGTTGCTCTTCTGTCAACGAAAATACTAAGGATACCAACGCTTTGCAGATATATCAATAGTAATTTGACTGTGATGGGTGTCGGAGTAAGTTGATCTGATCAGACATTACAAAACAAATCCTACTTCCGACAAGTTATTTTTTTTTTCTGAAAAGATAGGTAAAAATAAAATACCTACTTACACAGTATATTTTATGTAGTCAAATACTACGGGTGCACGCATCATCATCAGCCTATAAAGGGTGTTAAGAAGACAGCTGCATTACTTTAAGGGGTGATTTTACCCATAAAATTTATCAACTTTCCCTATGAAACCTATAAGAGAAATTCGAAAAAAACTTTTTGTTTCTTAGGGAAAGTTGAATAGTAGGTATCATGGGTAGGTATAATCACCCCTTATATTAATGCAACTGTTTACCCTTACACGTAAAGTTACATTCCGTATACGTAACACTGCAGGACACAGCTGTGGCTACCCTCAGGGAAGGTGTATATGGGTTAGTGCACCATGCGTATCCAATGCCATTAATAGACTTCACATGCGCATTGAAATTTCTTCTTCAGCGTATACAGGTTTCTTCAAGATGTTTACCTTCACCGTTTGAGAGCAGTCGGTATTACGTACATAAGTTAGAAAAACTCGTTGGTCATGTCATGTCGTCGACGCTCTCCTGGGTGTGCGCGCTTGACTACATTCGCTTGCTCGGCTCCCCTAAACTGTCCCCAGCAAGTGTGAGGTGAGGTGGGGTACCTGAACTCAGAAAGGGGCAGGGAGTGGCCATTCTATTTATAGAACTACCTATACAGGGTCCTTCTTAATATACTTATTTTTAAGGACATGATCAGACCATCAAGCTGACCAACTTTCTCTATGGGACCAACATGAGAACAGCGAGAAAAAAATCTGCTGTTCTATATACAAAACTGCAAACATACTTGAGCCAAATGTATGGTTAACAGTTGGTTTTTGTTTTTGCGATTTCGATGTTGGTCCCATAGAAAAAGTTGTTCAGTTTTATGGTCTGATCATCCCCTTAAAAAAGTGTCAGCATGTTAAGAAGGACCTTGTATACCTACTATTATTTATTATGTGCTTCAGATCTTCACAGAAATCGCTGTTAATGCAACATTATTCACATATACTTACCTAACATGGAATATTTTCTTCCAATTCTCCGTGGAGTACCTCTTGGAGGGCAGCTTTGAGCCAGCCGATCCGAGGAGTTGCTCTTGGTTATCTTTATCAGGCTTGTGGAATGGAACTACGAGTGAGAGGTTAATTTATGCGATAGATCGAGCTGGTAAGTCAGTATCGGATTGTATTTATACTAATAGGCAACTGTCTGTGGGCTCTACTATGCTTCAGGGTATTGTAAGGCCGAATCAGGGGTATCCTATGACTAAAGAAGTATCTCTATAGAGACAGTAGGTACTGAACAAATATGTCAAAAATAGTGCATTCTTAGCCACGGTTTATAAATAAGAGATGTGTGGCGGTGGCGGATAATCTAAGTAACACAATATAAACTTTACAGTACGTAGCATAGCGTCGTTTCGGTCGTAAAGGAGAATCGCGCTCACGGCTCCAGGCGGCGTCACGTCACCTGCAGGTCTAGCGTGCTAAGTACTATAAGGTTTATAATTGTGTTACATTGACTATCCGCCACCGCAACATGTCTCTTCTGTATAAACCGCGCCTTACTCTACAGCGTAGAAATGCACTTTAGTCCTATTTGGAAAAAAGAAAACGTAAATGTTTTTTTCGTTATGTTCCATAGCATATCTTTATACATAACTAGAGTTAGCAGCTACATATAAAAAAAAGTTTTAACAAAATCTGTTCAGTCGTTTTTGCGTGATGCTCACACAAACAGATGGATAAAGATTATGACCAAAGCTCACTTTTCAGTGACGTAGGAGTATGACGTCATAGTTTCTTTTTAGTAAAAAAATGAGAATCAATTTTAATGTCATAATTATATTTTTTCCATATTGTTTCATGTAGTTTCTTAGAGTGTAGTGGACTAGTGGCGGCGTAAAAGTCTTGATACCATCTTTTGTTCTATTATTTGTGTACCTATATCTAAACGAAATTAGATCAGAGTTATGCCTAATAAGCATATACTATACATAAATAGGACATAATAATATACATTCTTTAATAGAAAAGGAGCAGGCTGAGACTATATACAGGGTGTTGGGGTAAACAACTAAACAGTTGCATTACTTTAAGAGGTGATCGTACCCATGATACTGAATAACTTTCCCTAAGAAACCTATAGGAATATCGTTAAGAAAATTTTGGACTTTCCATACTAAATGCAATCAGCTAATCGGACTTTTGTATGAAAACGCGAAATTTTTTTGCGAAATTCCTATAGGTTTCTTAGGGAAAGTTGTTCAGTATCATGGGTTCAATCACCCCTTAAAGTAACTGTTACCCTAACACCTTGTATACGGGTATATCCACTTTGGACGATCCTAAGTAGTCCTGCACCCGCGGCATGATGGCGCGATAAACCCCTATCGCGCCTCAGCTCCCTTTCTTTTTGCGCGCGAACGAACGAGTTAGCAGGCGCGATAAAACGTTTATCGAGGCTCCATACCGCGGGCGCTGACCTATTTATTTTTATTTATTTTCAGTCGGAATGCTGAGAGACAATACTAATTTGAATATACTTGACAAAGCGCGATGTTTTGATGTTTACCTGACTGTAGCTTGGATGATTGCTAAGGTTTTTACTATCCTCTATTTTTACCCGACTGCGTCAAAAGGAGGGTTATGTTTTTCGAGCGTATGTATGTATGTTTGCTTGGCACGCCCTACAGCCTAAACGGCTTGATGGATTTTAAATGTTTAACGTGTGAGGTGTGGTTAGATTCGTAAAAATTGTGAGAATGACATAGGGTACCTACATTATTTCAATATGGCGTCTGCGAATCAAAAAAAAGAGGGGGACTAAAACATTTTTTTTTTGTAAAAAATTACGATATGGGTACCAAATTAAAGCTAGCGAAGAGCAGATTCCAAATATAACCTACCTAATGACATTCAAACTATATTTGTTCTAACATAGTTTGCATAGCTGATTAATGATTTTGGAGCTTGTTTTTCTCTTTTCAGTTAACCTTTGTATATGCTGTCGGTTATTTTTAGCTATTCATTTCCAAGCATGTGATACAGGGTGGAAACTAAAATACGTTATATACTTTACGGGGTGCTTCAGACCATCGAACTGAACAACTTTCACTATGGCACCTATATTGAAATCGTGAAATCAATGGTGTTTCCATAGAAAATGTCAATGGGTGTTTGACCCAATTGTATGGAGAACAGCGGAATTTTTTTTCGCTTTTTAGTGTTCAAACCAAAATTTGCAAAAATGAACACTTGAATCACCTCGGTGTCTGTCCGTCCGTCCGTCCATCTGTCACAGGCATTTTTCTCGGAGACCGAAGACAATAGAAGCCGAAACTTGGTACAGTTATAGCAATTAATGGTCCAATGAAATAAAAAAAGCTTAATGATTTTAATATTGAGGGGCAGAAAGAGAAAAACAATTTTTTTCCCCTACCGTGTCCGGTATCAAATGAAATACGAGTCTAAAATATTGTTTTTTATTAATCTTCAGTTACTATGAGCCTAGTTACATACTTTATACTGGTTATCACCAACGACCCGTGTAAAACAACAGGTAGTACGGAACACTAATTGCCCGAGTCCCGACTCGCACTTGCCGGTTTTTAATGTTGGTCTCAGGATGCCGTGCTTCGAGTGGCACATTAAGCGGTGCGGCTACTAACTCTCGTGGTAGTAGTCGTTAAAAAAATCACGTCAGAGGCCGTAAGAAGGTCTGAAAAAACTCTGACACCAGGGCTTGCTGCAGGATAAGAAGTGAAATTAGTTCAAATTTTTCCCGCAACATGGCGATATTTCAACATCCTTCTTAATTCCTAGATGTTAGTGCTGCACTACGGTTTGAAATACATAATAGCGCTGTTCGGTTCAGACTCTGCCCGCGCGAAGTATTTCATGATGGCACAGCAAGTCGAAACTTACATGAACCAGAGGAAATTCCCGCCGAGAATCAAGAAGAAGATTCTCAAGTTCTACGCTATACGGTTTCAGTCACATTTCTTTGTGGTATGATTTTGTTTTCTTATTAATAAAATTAAGTCACAAAGGTACCTAACATAATAAATACAGGGACCATGAGTTACCTTGCATAGTTGCCATACCTTGAGGGCTGATTGTACCCATGATACTGAACAACTTTCCCTAAGAAACCTATAGGAAATTCGCAAAAAATTGTTTGGACTTTCCATACTAAATGAAATCAACTGATCGATCGTTTGAATGAAAAATTTGCGAATTCCCTATAGGTTTCTTTGGGAAAGTTGTTCAGTATCATGGGTACAATCAGCCCTCAAGGTATGGTAACTATGCAAGGTAAAACCCTGTATATCCATCTAGTTACATAAAAGAAAAAAATTAATATACTTACTATAAAATCCTAGGTTTTCTACACATCCACAGAAAAGAGGACCAATAGAAATTCCATGATTCGCTATTTTAGTTCAAGAGCTAAGAGGCGGGCGGGGCCACATTGCTCGCAGAACCGATGGCCGATGGGGCCGAAAGGTTCTCGAGTGGCGACCGCGTACCGGAAAGCGCAACGTGGGTAGTCCCCCCACAAGGTGGACCGACGACCTGCTGAAGGCGGCGGGAATCTGTTGGATGAGGGCAGCGCATGACCGGTCGTTATGGCGTTCCTTGGAGGAGGCCTATGTCCAGCAGTGGACGTCCATCGGCTGAGATGATGATGATAAACTAAGAGTGACGAAAAAGAAATAAGACTGAGGGCCTGTTTCACCACTTTTGGATAAGTTCTTGTTAGCTTATCCGACAGCTTACATATTTTGTATGAAGAATATGTCAAATGAGCTGTCGGATAAGCTAACAAGAACTAAATCGGAAGTGGTATAACAGGCCCTATTCAAATTAAATTCGACCTTATCTTCATTAGTATTCGTTTTTCTCATGTTCAATCTCTTTCACACATAACAGGAGTCTCGAATGATAGCCTGCGTCTCCGGTCAACTACGAGAAGATATAATAATGCACACTGGTCGGCAGTTAGTCAGCGATGTGGAATTCCTCAAGCAACTACCCAGAGCTCTACTTCTGCAGATAGGCATCAAATTGAAGATCGTTATATTTATCGCTGGCGATATTATTTACAAAATTAACACTATTGGTGAGATCTTTGACTTACTTAATATACAACGTGTTAATGAATTAACGCAAAACTAGAAATTAGTATGTTTGGAATCGAGAGCAGAATCGAATTATCATGGTTTCAACTTAGGTAATTTATTTCAAAATATTAAATAATTTGTTTGTAAAATATAAAATTTACTGATCTCGATCTCAACCCACCGCAAGGGCACACACACCCTACTTACTACTAAAACAAGATTCTTAAAATGTATCCACGAGCCCGCTAGCGCTTTCATAATTGCTGAAATGATAACAAATCATTTTTGCCTGAAATGCGAATAACTTTAAATTTTAACTATCAAAATAATGAAATTACTGTTTCAATCTAATTATTTGGTTATAAATCAGTTGGGGTGTATGAGGTTTTGCGCTTATTCATTAACAAGTTGTATGTATCTTTTGTCGGGTACTGTTTAGTCTATACAAACGTATTCCCCTGTTTCCTCCGTGGACACTAGAGCAGATATTTTTTAATATAAATTCTGTCACCTCTGCCATTTCCCTATGTTATGCTTTTTTCCATAAATTAATTACTATAAGAACTAGGAGCCCTTAAAAATTAATGAGAAATTGAGTGTGATTTTTGAAACTCATACATTGAACTCATTAGTTGAAAATGTCCAAATTACTATGGAAATATGCATCTTTCTACTGATGATTTGACTTTCAAAAATCTCAATCCAGGGCCCCTAGACAAAGTACTTTCGATTAGCGTTAACGACAGTAGAAAACATAAAAAATTTATGGACTTGAAGTATAGTGGAGAAAGCAAACGTCAAAATATTTCGATCGCCAATGTCAAATCCATACATTCTATCATTTGTACTAGCGTCTACGCCAATAGAAATGTTACTTTGTCTATAGGCCCAGGAGTGCGATTTTTGATAGTCTAAGTATTCTATAAAATAGCTTGTAGGCTTTTGTAGTAAGTTGGAGTAGCACTTTGTCATTTTGGGTTGTCATTATTGACAAAGCACTCTTAAAATCGTTCCGTCAACATCGTGTAGGCTACAATAGTAATTTTCTTCATACTCAGGCGATTGCCTATACTTCATCGATAAAGGAACCGTAGCAGTTTACACAGAATCAGGCAAAGAGGTATGCCATTTAGAAGACGGTGATTTCTTCGGCGAAATAGCTCTTGTGATGAAGAACCGATTCAGAACCACTTCAGTAGTCGCTGTGACAAATTGCGAACTATTTAGACTTGACAGAGAAGACTTTCAGAGCTCCATAGCATGCTATCCGACGGTTTATGAGGATATAAAGAGAGTAGCGATAAATCGGTTTGAGAGGACCAATGTTTTGGATGAGCATCATAAAACTGAGATGAGGATGAGGGATTTTGGGTCAGGCGATAAGTGACCCAATTTTCGTGCTGATAAGATAGTTTTTCAAATATTATTGATTCTTTACATGTTACAGCCATGTTGAATCGCGTTTGGCATGAATGAGCGTTTTTCTTTTGGTTTCCTAGGGGATCGATAGATGGCGCTACGGTCTGCGCGAATAAAGGTCAAAACTTCAAAAAGTGTCTTTAATATAATACAGAGGGAAAAGATGATTAAAAAGATGCTGGCGTTGGCTGGTGTTGTTCATTGGAATTGCGAATTGGTAGTTTGAAAAAACACCAGTGGATAGGTAGCGTCCCTTAAAAACGATATTGTTGAAAAATGCTTTCTTACGGAATGGCTCGGATGATCTAGATGGCGCTACGGTCAGCGCGAATAAAGATCAAAATATTGTTTCTTTAAAAATATAATAAAGATGATCAAAAGATGCCAGCCAACAACGCATCTTTTAAGGGAATGTTCATTATTTTGGAATAATTTTAATAGAAAATTTGACACTGTTTACGTCTGACATAACTGTATGGGCTCGATTCCTTGGCCTTAAAGAAAAAGGAATCTTGCACACTACTCTATGGAGCAATGAACATGCTTTTTTTTATTAAGTCAATTTTAATTTTAAGAAAAACGCTCATTGGACGAAAGCACAGCCCCGGATTGGCAGATTGTGGGTTCGAGTCCCGTCCGACACACATTTTTAATTTGATAAAGGTAGTTATTTTGCAGTTTGGTCTAGAAGGAAGCTATTTCTTTTGTTATTTGCTTAAGAGAAAGTAAAATAATTGTTTTTATATTTTAATTAAGAAGTGAACGATTTTAGTTTAAGGGCTTGAAATGAATCTGGGTAAGAGTAAATAAAACTAAGGTAATTAAAACTTTCACCTTTATTATTGTAACCAGCCACCACCATAATTTATAAATAAGTTATTTCACAAAAATAATTTAGAATGAGAATCGAAAATACTGATCGTGATGCTTTCATTTAAAAAAAGAAAGTCTAAAATTTCAGAACAATCGCACAACAGTCTTTCGTGAAGAATCCAAAATGACATCACAAACAGTCATCCTGAAAACTTTATTTAAATAATTACTTATAATGTATTTGTTAAGATTCAAGTCGGCAAAATTGTTTTTGGATAAAACATTACTATTCAATGAGGAGTTTTCCTACAGATAGGAAACCGTAGTTCAACATAGCGCGATAGATGGCGTTGACTTGAGTTGGATGAGACAATCCCTATTCCAACTTCCTGGTTGGATGTGAAGACGTAGGTTAAAAAGTAAAGAAAAATCTTTGATTAAATTAAAATAGCGGAAGAGAGGTACCGTTCTTGCATTACGTACTCGAACAACTGTTTTTATGCATTTACTACGAGTGAAAAGTAAGGCCGTGTGATTATTTTTTCTTTTTGAATGATTTGTAAAAGGAGTAAATTTTGCGGTCCATGCGCTATAGGCTATCACCTATCTTCCGCCTTTTAAATTTAATCTAAGAAAAAATGTTTGTCACTGAATTAGACGCATCCGTTGACGAAGTATTTGTTCATATTTTTCTCCTTACTTAAAAACACGAATTTTGTACTATTATATTCTTATTTTACTATCTGCAAGGTTGCTCATCTATCTTGCGTCAACGCAATCGATCGAGCCATTTGGAACTATTGTTATTTTTAATGACTTTTAGAAAACCCCTCGTTACGTTTTAATGTTAAAACTGTATTTTCACCGGCTTGGCGATTCGCAAAGCGCAGCAATGGCTTACACTAGCCTCAGAATCCACTAAAGCAGAGCGGAAGGAAGCTATGTAAAATGAAGATTTTACACATCTCTGCTCCGCTCCGCTTTGGTGGATTCTAGACCTTAATAGGTCTCCGTCACTCGGCCATAGGTAAGGAGATAATTACCTACCCTTTGGAGCGTTGTAAGCGATGCGCTTGACGGCAACGTTGCACAAGTCGCGCGCTGTACGAAGTATAACAACGTTGAGTCAATCGTAATTAGGTACATTTTTGCGCGTACCGTCTGGCAGTAGGTAATTAAAGCGTGAGAGCCAATTTTTTAAGGAAGTGATGTATCTGTTACGAAGTAACTAGTAATCTGTGGCCTTACTGGTGTTAAATTACGCCATTTTTCTCTTACGTATGGTCTTTCTCAATATGCTGACGGGTTTTAAGAGGATGACGAGACACTTGAGTCGAGTTAGATTTCCAGTTTTGTGTGGAACAGCTGATTTTGTTTGTCCAGGAGAGAAAGTTGTTGAGGTCGATGGTCTGACCTTAAAAAAACCATCAGCATTATTGAGACGGATCCCATAATTCGATTTTGGTAAGTTATGCTAGATTTCAATTCTTGTCCTAGACACTATACAGTAGTTTAAACGAAAACTATTTTTCTTTTAACTAGTTTCCAGGCAGTGATTTTAAAATAAAATAAAACTTAGTGAATAGTTGCTCGATTCGTTATACACAATGCACAACAAATTGAGTGTATTTGTATCCCGAGAATAATGTACAGGATCCTTCCTAATGTGATGCAATTTTTAAGGGGATTATCAGATCATCAAACTGAACAAATTTCTCTAAGGAACAAACATCGAAATAGTGAAAAAAAGAACAGCTATCTCATACAAAACTGCAAACTTACTCTTAATGTATGAGACGGCAGTTTTCGCGATTTCGGTGTTGGTCGCATAGAGAGAGTTGTTCAGTTTAATGGACTGATCATCCCCTGAAAAAACCGTCAGCTTATAAAGAAAGATCCTATAAATTGTCCTACGAATAAATAAATTATATTGTAAGAATAATGCACAATATGCCAAATCTTTTGTTGCCTTGCCGTACTTTACGAACATTCCACAAATATTCTAGTTTATCCGATAAGTACATCTTAATTGATTCTTCATAAAACTTGGACGTTTTCACATGTCGTCGTGTGTAGGAGCTTAGGCGAACACGCGATACGAAAAACTGTATATCTCAGTGCCATTTTTAAACGCGTTGATTATTGTAAAAACAAGATACACAAGGGGGGAAAAATTAAATGCGTTACAAACTTTTGGGGGTGCTTCAGACCACAGATTACTGATGCGTAGCAAGCGATGCGATGAGATGATAGTATAATTGATGCGATGCGACAGTATAATTTCCAACATTTCCGTTGGGGCGCTGCTGTCGTCAAGCTAATTTGTATAGAATTTATGTATACAGTTATTCTGGAATGCAACAATTTGGATATTTGACCAAGGAACAAAGTAATCAACGATATTATTATGTCATACAACGGAGAAGAATTAGGGCTTCTCAAGAATTCTCAACTCAAGCGAAAATACCAGGAAAAACACATGATATAAGCTTATGACGCCACAGCACGGCATGTTGCGGCAAGTTCAATATGGCGTTCTATCATCGTCAAATGATGACGTTTCATGAGTGAAAATGCGACTTGACTTTATACGGCTATAAATATTTGGTGACTTCGAGCTTTAGTTTAGTTAGACAGCTTTAGTTCCGATATAGCCGCTGTGGCGTTGTGCAAACTAGACATTGGCAAAATCATCAAAAATAAGATTGACGCCACAAGTTTAAAATTAGAATACAACCACTTTATTTCTTGCACAACCACTGCAATTAACACCATTGGCTTATCGGTGAAGGAAAACATCGTGAAGAAACCTGCATGCTACAATTTCGAGGCATATATCGTACCCACTGTCCGTTATAAGCGGCGACGGGGTCACCCCCCGTCACACTGGACAGAGTTTCCGTACTACGGTGAAACGTGGATGTTCTGAGGTTTCAGCTGAATCTCTGCCTCGGGGAATATAGTCGTGAGCATATGCACTGCTATTAAAACGTTTTTCTTACAACAATCAGCCCGCGTCTACCCTTATGGATTTTAATTATGAGTAGTGAAAACGTCCGCCAAAACTCTTATCGCACGACAAAATACGTAGGTAACTCACAAATTACACAAAATATCTTTCACATTTTCCAACTTACCTAGACCTATCTAGATCACATAATTTTTATAATTTTGTTCATTTTGTGCTTTAAAATATTATGGAACTTTCACTTGAGCTTATAAAATAGTTTTAATGCGGAACTTTATTATTGTACGAAGTACTCAGCTTCCGTTGGGATCTGATAGTACATTTCGTTCATGACGTATGGGCCCATGGAACTGAAAAAGAGAATTACTTCTTTACAATAACTTCTTTAAATTCACGAAATTGTCTTCGTTCCATATACATGACAATTCGGTATGTTTTTTTTAGGGCTGATTCGAAAACAATTTTATTCGAGACTAGCCGTTGCCCGTGACTCCGTCTGTGTAGACCTTAAAAAACTATCCTATGTGTTAATCCAGATCATATTCTATCTGTGTGCCAAATTTCATCAAAATCCGTTCAGTGGTTTTTGCGTGATGTGCGTTCAAACATTTTGCGTTTGCGATTTTATTATATGTATAGATAAGCGTCTCAATAACAATATGCTCTATGTTAGAGACAGAAATTATAAAAAGAGAGAGTTACAGATATTTTTAATAAAATAATATCGTCTTTCAAGTTAGTTCGTAGTTCAAACAAGTGACATCCCTTGGTGCTTTGTAAACTCCATGGTAATCTTAAATAACTGACCGTACTGGTATTTTTTATTTATAAAAAATATTTATAATATCAGTTTTTGAAATTTGATGCTCGCCGTTTCTGTTTCCGGCATAGAGTTAGAAAGAGAAGACCGTTGTTGTTTTTTATCTATGCATGGATGTCTACTAAATTTTGGAATCAGGGACACCTAAAAACCATGTGGAAACTTTTTTTAAATATCTTCAATGTACAGACACACTTCTGTTACAGTTTTATAATAGTAAATATAACAATAGTACCTCACCTCTCATCGTACGGCCCATACACAAGCATAGGCTATGACCTCGACTCCTCCTCAAGCTGCCGCGCGCTGTCGGCCATATAGAACAAAACGCATGGACTCTTCCACCACGAGTTGAATTGCACCACTTCGTCTGCGCTGACTGGGACGATGCTGCAAATTATTATCACAACGGTGGTACAAAGCGGCGTAATGATTGCAATTCTGAATAATACTACTCATTGCTACTAATATAAGAGATAGACGTACATACGTTTTGTTATCATCAGCTGCAAGGCTGATACAGTAATCATAGGGTGTAGAGCATATCTGTGATGGGGATGGACCAGGTCTGCCTGCATAACTCCTGTCGGTTTAGGATTTACAGCCATTCAAAGGTCAGTAATGGTTGCAAAAAATTTATATGCATGAATATGCAGTTATTATTTTAATATGCACTGTAGCTATGCGAACAGTACAAAAACTGGTATGGTCTTTCAGTCGGTTTAGGAGATACAGCCGTTCAAAGGTCGGACCTTTGAACGGCTGTATCTCCTAAACCCACTGGAGTTATGCAAGCAGACCTGGTCCATTCCCATCACAGAGATGCTCTTCACCCTATGAATACTGAACCAGTCTTGCAGCTGATGATAACAAAAAGTACGTCTATCTCTTATACTATACGACTGTCACTGATATGGGTACTATTAAGCATGTATGAAGAGACTTATGGAAGTTAAAAGTCGAGAGATATGTCAAAATCTTAGCATGTTGCGATCTATTGTCTCTGTCTACAGCAGTTACCCACCGGGCTAGGCGTGCGTGTTATTTTTCCAAAACATTTTGCAACTAGTTTCTAGAACATAAAGTAACTGACTGTTATCAGTTCTCCCTTAGCGAACTCTTTTAAAAATAGACAAGATTTTTTTAAAATGCCATAAAAATGCAGTGTTATAATCAGCTTGAAGCTACTAGTGTATCATAAATAATCATTAATAATCCCGCGAGCTGTTTGTGAGTGGCGACACCATGGACCCGATTCGCCAGAGGGCCCGGATTGACTTCACCTCCTGTCTTGTCTTAACCGGCCGGCCAGGAGTGGAGTTGCAAGAGCGGAACCTATGCTCCAGGTTGGAAGTGTAAAATGTCATAACGCCGGGACCTGCTGACTGGTGCGCTTAGCACCGGGAACCAGCGCGAGCAGACTCACCTCTCTACAACCTTAGCCGCTCAATAGATGACGCCTTATCGCTCCATGCGAGCGGCCATTTTAGGGGGCAAATTAAATGAGTTGGCGAGTCAGTGTCTGTCACAACCAAACTACGGCTCTCAGATCTAGTGACAAATAATTCTGCCTTTACAAACCTCAAATCATTGAAAAGGTACCAATGAGGCTCCTCTTTGCCCGCCGTCTGGACATATGCCACTAAGTTCTTAGGGTTGTCCTCGACACACACCACGGCTGCTGACAGGGTATATTCCTCTTCCGATTGCGTTGTTACCACTTTCTTCTTGTATTTGTTTGGATCCGATTTAGGCGATTCAGAAGGAGATTGGTCGGCCTGAAACGTTATTTATGAATTATAATTTGTAACTAATCACCAGTCTACAGGGTGTTAGGGTAATCAGTTGCATCACTTTAAGGGGTGATTGTACCCCTGACACTCATACAAACATTCGAGCAGCTGATTGCTTTTAGAATGGAAAGTGCACAATTATATCGATAATTTCCTATCGGTCTCTTAGTTAAAGTTTATCAGTATCATGGGTACAATCACCCCTTAATGTAATGCCACTGTTTACCCTAACACCCTGTATATACATCCCACTGCAGAGCACACCCTGTATGGGGATTAGTCCACCCCGCGTACCCAATGCGGATTGATGGACTACACAACCATAAGAATTTCTTCTATAGGGATGCGCAAGGTTCAATTATATTCTAATAATTATTCAGGTTTCCTCACAATGTTCTCCTTCATACGTAACCTGCATGATAGTGCCAGTATCACAAGCCTTACCTTATCGTTGATGAGCACGTCGCCATCAGATTGCAGCCTGATGTTCAACTGGTGTGGCAGCACACAGTGCGACTCCTGTGTCGGACTCCTTGACGAACTGGGTTGCGATGAGCTAGGCCTGGAATCGTAAAATGACAGTTATGTTTTTTTTTACGGTCGTCATGGAACTAGCTTTTATATGTAGTTTAGCATATGCTCACGACTAAATTCCCCAAGGGGGTAATCAGAGATATTCTGAAGCCGATAGTTTACGCCTAAACACTTTTTGATGCAAGCCAGCCTAAATATGATTCACACTACTGCGATGTTGTGGTTTTTTAAGCCACAACATCAGTAACTATATTCCCCGAGGGGGTAGTCAGAGATATTCTGACGCCTCAGAACATCTACGTCTCACCAGTAGTACCGAAACTCTGTCCAGCGTGACGGGGAGTGAGCCCGTCGCTAATTATAATGGACAGTGGGTACAATAGGTGCCTTGAAATTGAAGCATGCAGGTTTCCTCACGATGTATTCCTTCACCGAAAAGTCAGTGGTGTTACAAATCGTACATAAATTCGAGTCGGCCTGGACGGGGATCGAACCATCGCCTCCGTCACGGCAGGCAAGGTTACTCGCTACTGGACCACCACAGCATTTATGTAGTTTATTTTAGAAAATATCCATATTTGATCTCTTTTTAGGTTTCATTTCATTCATCTATTTAGGTTAGTGAATATGTTACTGCTAACTTGCCGATGTTATTGTTAAGCGTTTAATAATTTTTATAACAAACTTACCTGTCTGGATGCTTGAATCGACAGCCAGGTCGGGCGCAGTGTAAGCCGTAGCGACAAGGCTTACCACTTCCTCCTCGTTTCACAACCTCGGGCTGAAATATGACAAATTATTGACTTTTACATTTAAAAGACTGTTGGTAGTAGTTGGGCACTTTCAGTATACAGGGTCTTGCTTTTTATGCTAAGAGTTTAGTTTTCAGAAAATGATCAGGCCATCAAATTGAACAACTGTCTTTATGGGATCGACATCGAAATCACGCAAAAAAATCAGTGGTTCTATTGGGTTTACAGTTTTGTATGTAACACAAGACTTTTTTTTCGCGATTCCGATGTTGGTCCCTTAGAGAAAGTTGTTTAGATTGATGGTCCAGAAACGCCGTCAGCAAATTAAGTAAGAACCTATCTATATATTGTATGCCATATTATTTTCTTGTAGATTTGGTCCGTTTCAAAACGTGTAAAGCAAAAAACAGAAAAGAGATAGAAAGGAAAGGATATTAATCTAGTACGCGTTCCTAGTACTGGTTAATAGAAACAAGACTTATGTTCAGCTTGCTGTTATAGTAATTTCGGGGTTCTAGGCTAAACTCTTGGACTCCCACGGACGCGACATTATTGAACCATCGATTGTTATCTTACAGCCGGGTTGGGAGCGGTTAATGAATAAACGTCATCGGGCAGATTATAAGCTGTTATTAACAACGATCAGTATACATTTTAAACAATAAATTGTGTAAACGATAATGGGTACATATGGTAGATATGTTGTTTCATAAGATAAAGAAAATGTGTCATACATCTTTCTGGGAACCTTTAGCCCAATACGATTTTTCGTGTGCAGTCACCCCGCCGCAGTTGATTGCCAATATCGGTGGTAATCTGAAAAAAAAAACATTTCAAAAATATGATTAAGAACTTCCAAGAAATTTTGCACTAGATCAGTTTTGTTGAACTCATTGATCGCAGGGTTAGCAAGGTAGGATCCCCAGTATGTTCCACCGATTTTCGGGGAATATGGGGTACGTGTGGCGAGAACGCGGGGAATGATTCAAAAAATTCATATTGACCTGATGATCCTGCCTCGCTGTGTGGTCGGAGTGAACCTGGAGCAGTGTTCGCACCACGCCGGGGTGCTCCTGCGGGCCGCTAGTGAAGCCCGCACCAGCTCCACGAAGCCTCGGGGTTCGCCCTCCCGCGGCCCCGTAGTTGGGTATTGGAGAGCGCATGCTAGGACCACTGATTCACGCTCCTCCTAAAATAGGAATTAGATTGTTGAGTTTAGTTTTATTCACCATCATCATCATCTCAGCAGAAAGACTACCACTGCTGAACATAGGCACATCTTGGACACTTAGGTGTCGTTTCATACAAATATGAAAAATTTACAAGAGGTAAGCATGTGCGTTTACTGAGTGGGTGCTAGCGAGACAGGATTGCACTATTACCTATATTTTCGGCCACACTTCCTGCCAGAGGTGAGGTTAAAATTGGTGGAGGGCAGGGAGTGACTGTACTGTATGTAGTACTAGATAGTCTTTCTTAAACTGTGACATAGACCTCCCCAAATTTAGCCACCATGACCAGTCCAACGCTGCCCTCTCCGAAAGGTTCCCACCACCATCACCAGATCTTCGATCCAACTCTTCGACCGTATCGGCCATCTGTTCTACGAGCACTTGGGTTTAACAAATATGAACCAGTGTTATTATCATTAATTAATTATAGTTTTGAACCAGTTATTGACTCATATTTTCAGTGTATGAATAGTGAATTTATAGCGAGTTTCACTAAGATCGATATAAACCAAACGGAAGTATAAGGTGGTTGGATATTTCGAATTCAATTTTCAAAAAAAAATTTAATTCTACTATTTACATAATATTATGTTTGTGATAGTTTGTAACAAGGTTTGTAACTCCAACAAACATAAACGAGTGAAGAGATTTCGATAAAATTTGGCACACAGATAGAATACGTTTTGGATTAAGACAGGATATTTTGTTAAAGTCAACGCAGGCGAAGATGCGGGTAACAGTACAGGTACAGGGGTTGACATGCAGTAGATACCAGTCTATTGGTATTTTTATTTAATTTACTATCTAGTAAAAAACGTTACCTCTTTGTTACACTTCAAACATCTATTCAACTGATGTCTCCCGATAGCAAACAGCTGCGATATCTCTGACTCTTCTCTATCGGCTTGTTGAATGCCCGACAGCTCGTGGTTATTGCAATTTGGCTCCTGTTCCGTCTCTACAGCTCCTGTTTTACAGAAAACAATTGTAGTTATTTGAGAGTGGTATTCTGTCTGTTTGTTCGAGCATCACGCAAAAACTTAGTTAAATTTTGATGAAACTTTTTGTGTTTAAAAGATTACGATTGAAACTGGGACCCGGTGCGGACGAAGTCGCAGGCAAAATCTAGTGTCAAAATCAATAAAGTCGTCTTGATGCATGCGGGCACAGTGCGGATTGGTGCCATCTCCTGGCCGAATTAACACATTTAAAAAAATGGATAATGCGAGACTAGTATAGTCAACATCCTGTCCGATGATCTTCAAGCCGCCTTACTAGGCCTCTGAGTTGGCATGCATATTTATTACTCACCTCCAAACACAGATATCCCGAAAAAGGCTGCGTGGAAACAAATAAAAAATAATTAGATCATAATGAATTGGGATCCATTCCAGTTATTATTTTAGTAATGAATTTATTCTTTTGAGTATGCCTTACTCAATAAAACGTAATAGAAATATCACAATGGTCATTATCTTTTATACGTTATTATGTATTTTCGATTCGGCATTTCTGCTAATCGACAGCATGTACCGTTGTACATCTTCCCCGCAAACTAGGTTGTCCACCCAGATTTTGATTAAAGATCATATTATATTTGAAAGTGGTGTGTCAGTTCACTACCGTTACTAAAGACTGATATACTACAGTAAAATTAAATTGAAGTTACTTTCTCTTATCCTTCTTTTTTTTCGTTTCTTCTTTTTTATTCTCGATTCTAAAAATTAACCCTTTTAAATTAAAAACAAGATGAAACTAACCTTCGTCCTGTTTAACGTGCCACCCATCTTCTCTCTCAGTCTCTTCAAACTCAGTCGAAGGACCAAGAAATTCCAACTCACTATACTGATACTCTTCTCCGTATTGTCCATTCATACCCTGCGGCGTTGCCATTCTTATTTTAGCGTTGCCAACTCGCGGCTTCGGTGGGCTTGCGTTTTGAGCTATGAGCGCTAGTTCTTTCTCTTTCTTTCGTGTTTCTAATATTTCGTAGTGGATTTGGTGGAGTATAAAACGGTTCCAACTCTGAAAATTAATGGTACAATATGTTAAAATCAATATGGGAGAAAGTCGATGGTTGACTTTTAGGTACTGTTTCACAACTTCATAGTAAGTTCTTATTAGCTTATCTGCCAGATCGTTGGACTTATTTCGTATGAAAGATAATGTCAAACAATCTGTCTAAAACTCATCGTATAGTTCTCTATGAACCTATTAAGTAACGTTTCAGACATTTTGAGTCTTGAAAAGGCTTCAGTCGGCATAAATTATAGTTTACACTCGGTTTTCAAATCTTTGCAGAATATAGAAGTGTCGTCTTACCATAAAAATTACTGCAGTGATAATTTTTTTTTATATTATACAGGGTGTAACCCTAGTAATATTTAAAAGTGGTTTAGAACATCAAACTGAACAACTTTCAACAATAAAGAAGGAAAATAAAAAAATCTTACATTTCAGTCGAGTAAGTAGGTACTGCAATTTCGTTACTTTTCTATCAACCATCTCTCCTCGCTATGTCGATTTCGTGCTAATTTTCAAAAGATCGTAAACGTTATAATTGCCGAAGGCTTCTACGGGATTTCATTAATCATCAAATCGGTCCATTTATGTTGGTATGGAGCATGACCCGCGGTTATAGGGTGCCTGTCCACTGAAGCGGAGCGAGGCTGCGGAGCGGAGAAACGAGGGAATGTTTGTTTGTTGGCCAATGGGATTACATAAAATCTCCGCTCCGAGATTTTATACAATCCTATTGGCTGATATTTCTTCGTTTCTCCGCTCCGCAGCCTCGCTCCGCGACAACGGACAGGCACCCTTATACGCAGCTACTGATAACTTAAAGCGTTAGGTCTCAAAACTTGAAAACTTAAATATTAAACCTGTATCAAGGCAACTAAGTCCACTCTTGGATCAGGGCCGCGATCTGGTAAAATCAACCCTAAGGCTGCGGCTTCCGGCACAGTTCGGAACGCACGTAGGAAGTTGGTCGCTTGACACGGCGCCCCTCCTGATGTGTCCAGCATTCTGAATAGAAAACCTGTAACGAAAATAACCAAATTAAATTGGATACGGATAAGGGAATGGATCATTGGAAAAACTAAAAAAAACTTATAAAAGTTGTATAATATCTACAGGGTGTAAGGGACAGCCCTCTGCAGATTGAAACGGTGAACTCAGACCATCAAACTGAACAACTTTCATTATAGAGCCTACCTCAGGAAACGCGAAAAAAATCTGCATTCCCATACATTTGAGTCGGGTAGATACAGTAGCAGTGTTGTATGAAACACGACTTGAAATTTTATATTGATGACACGAATTTTTTGTTCAATTATTTTTTTTTACTTTTAATGTCTAAAACCACTCGTAAGTATGAATTGAAAAAAAAATCAGGAATATAATTAATTATTAACAAGGATTGGACCCGTAATTACAAAACAGCTATCAAGAAAGAAATATACTTTTATGACATGCTTATAAAATTTTTTGTCAATCGTGTTATTTTTTAATTACCTTATTTAAAATCATTAAAATATATTAGAAATAATAGAACGCCATATATGATCCAATGTAACTAGTTTGACAGTACCAAAAAATATATAAACGGTGCACTTATACTGCATAAAACTCAATCAGTTTAGATACTATACAGAACAAAAAATAGACAAACCTAATTCACAGCTAAGACAAAATTCTTTAGCGCAGGTGTGAGCCAAAAGCGTAGATTTAACCGGAGGAGTGTAATATAAAACCTGCAAAGTAACAACTGTTCTTTTAATATTAAGTACATTATACAATTATTTAAAAAATATGAGAGCAGGAGGTAGAAAGGGCTGAACTAAACGATTTCTATATTACAATATATTACAGAAATATGATTCAAATTACCTGCAGCATAGAGTTGCAATACGAATTAGGTATTGTCGTTTCTAGACCCGGGTAGCCAGACTTGTTCAAGTTTTCTAAATCTATTTCGTTTGGACAGTGCTTATTGAAACGTAAATCCATCTGAAATGTTGGAATTATCATAAATATTAATAATATCTGCAGTCCAATCAGTTATTAGTGTAATAAAAAGTGCGTAGTGTGCGGTGGATGGGCGTACCCTAATTGAATTGGCTTTGAGGGTACGCGTGCAGGCAGAGGGGACCGGGACGAGCTCCTTCCGGCCCCCGCACACCGCGCTCGATTGCCCTGTCGCTTGTGATTCACCACTATTTGTTTTTATTAAACTGTGCTATTATCGTCATTGGCCTGTCATAGCTCACTGCTCAAGGCCTCTCTACTATGACCTGTGCCTTCCTTATACAGGCACTAACAGTTACGTATCTTGGCTATCTTGTGGTTAGTCTTGCCGGAGAGCATTCACACTAATGCAGGTAATACATTAATTACTCTGAGGTAATACTTAAGAACTAAGGTAAGCTATTTGGTTAATATTAATTCGGGCTTAAGACATTGTTGCCATTTTTTATTTTGCTAATTAATTTTACCAGTATAATGGTACTGTGCAGTACCATCTATACTTCATTCCATACAAACCCGAGAAGATTTTCCGTTTCCTATTTAGGTTTCTGGCCAATTCTGATAAGCAAATACAGTTTATTCATAATAAAAATATACTATCCGACATATCATGGACGTTACCAAAGCTGTCCTAAGAATAAGATAGTGAGAGTAAGTGTTTCAAATCACTGTTTCTGTAATTCAAAATAAAATTTCGTTGCTATTTTGAATGAAGTATATAGGCTAGTCTAAAGAAAATGCATGCGACAAGGATTTAACGGAATATCGGCAAATAAAACTATAATTCTGGAAAAACATCTTTACCTTTTGATAATGCTTAGGAATAGGTTGAGTAATAAATTTATTTTCTTGCTGTTTCGCCGCATTCAAGTCTTCTAAACTATCTTCTACGTATGGCATCTGAAAGCAAATAAGTACGTCATACATAAAATAAACCTAAATAAGAAAATATACATACCAATTTGAAGAGTAGAAAATAGTGAGCGATATACATTACATAATTTTATAGTCGCATCTTACATTTCAAATTGGCCATGAAAATATTATGTAACATTTACTTACGTAAAAAAACCGTAAATAAAATTGAAACAAATGAAATATACCTGATTTCTTTTAACAGTTCTAGGATTAGGAGCATATCCTATGGGGCCCTGCATTTTCATTGATTTTAGCACTTCGGGATCTATTTCTTTCGGTTTCCTGAAATTATTACTAGACTTTAAATACTACTTGGGGATAACATAGGAATAATATTTCTTTTGTTGTATTTCGGAGGGTTACGGGTACAACCCGTGGTGGTCTAGTGGCGGGTAAACATGCCTGCCGTAAGTGGCGACGCCAGCCAGTGGGCTAGGGTCCCGGGCAAGATAATATCGAAACTTTCTGGAGCGAGCGAAGCGAACTCGATATTTTCCTATACATACATACGTACATAAACTCACGCCTTTTTTCCAGAGGTAGGCAGAAACTATAGATGTCCACTTTGGGCGGTTCTGACACACTTCTATTGCTTCCTCTAAGTCCATACATCTTGTCATACATTCCCTTCGATTTCGGTTACTTTTAACCTGACATTTATAATGACGTCCCTGACCTGGTCTAGGTACGTCCTCTTAGGTCTGCCTCTACCAATGTTTCCTTCCACACACGCCGTATATATCTGTTTCGTATGTCGACTTTCATTCATACTTTCAATATGTCCAAACCATCGAAGCATTCCCTTCTCTACTTTTACTATAATATTATAATTATATCGTGGCAATACGATCTACAAAAATGTTGTCGCTTTGGTCTTTACCGGAGGCTCTGCTGAGCATGATTATTATGTATGTATGTAAAAGTTTATTATTATTGTCGACATGATGAACTATCACGTAAAGTGTTAAAATGTAATTTTTAAAAAGAATGAGAAATAAGAACATACCTATAAATCTTCTTAAAGAATTCAGGAGGTAGTTCATTGAACCACTTGTTCCCGGTCGTGAGCGGAGGAAGCGTCACGGACGAGAATTGAAACCTAGTGTCTGTGAAACTGACGAACGGAAGTCCCTCTACCGGGTCAGCGAATTCAGTCGCCCTGAAATATTTATGAACAATTGGCAAAGATGGCATGAACAAAGAATTGTCAACTTAGAATATTAAAACTTAAAAATACTATTTTGTAACTTATTTAAATCGGGTCAGGCCTTAGACTACTTATATGACGACAAGTTACGCATGTAATTCTACGAACAAACTTTTTTGACACTTTTTGCGGGGGGCCAGGTAGCACGAGATACGCAACTTTGAATTTTATTCCATTAGTTTAGATTCTAATTTTGAATGTTAAAAATCATGAAAAACAGTGTCGCGTGAACCCCAAACGTAATAAGTTCGAAATTATTGTAATTATAGGCTGTTGCGATTAGTGATAAGGTATAAAATTGTATGTAAATGCGTAAGCTCTTTTGATCTTGCACGTTGGCAGAGGGGAAATGCTAAGGCGAGGCGGGTCCGTGTATAATTCGTCTAAGGGTTAGGCCGTCAGGGCCAGTTGGTCTAGCATGCCAAAATAGAGAATACGACAAATATCGAGACGTGCCTCTGTCTTTGTTACTTTACGTATACGAAAGCGAACGCGAATGACGGATTTCTAGTTTGTCGCTGTGTTGTGCGTAGCATAATAGCCGTGCAGATCGCAGAGTGCGTAGGCAGTTTTGGGCCCGTATTAATAAACTAAACTACAACGCTGGCAGCCTCTTAAGGTGACGTTTTTGGATGCGTTTGGCTTTACTTAAGAGCCTATCAGAGTTCAGTTTCGTTTATTAATACGGGTCTAAATATCTTCGAAGTAATTTTAAAATAATATTGTAGGTACTACTTTACTATTTTAGGTGTCTATATCTGAGAATGTGACATACCTAGAAAAGTTATTGAACACAGGCTCGTGATTATGCTGGGGTGAGAACAGATGGAGATGTCCAGCCTGATCGCCAAAGACAAGAGCTTGACTGGTAGCCGATACGTCCATTACACTGCACAGGGAACTTTGGGTGTCCACCTGAAATAACGTCGTAATTAGAAACATGTGTGTTTATTACGTTATTGAATAGTCATTCTTACACTGGTGAAGGCCTACAAAGACAGCGGTTTACTTAAACTGTGTAACGTTTTTATAAATAACGGAAAATGTTTGAAGTCTACAATACATCGAATACTGATTTATGCGGAATTAGTACCAATTTTTTTCAGACATTTTAAAGTTCACTCAATAGGATATTCGCAAAAAAATCGACTTTTCATACCAAGGTCCAATCCGCTGATTGCATTTAGTATGGAAATTCCAAAATTCTTTTTGCGAATTTCCTATAGGTTTCTTAAGGAAAGTTGTTCAGTATCATGGGTACAATCACCCCTTAAAGTAATGCAACTGTTTACCCTAACACCCGTAATCCATAAACTAAGAAAGCTCACCTGAAACACCGACGGCTCTTCAGTATCAGGCGCGTTAACATGGAGCAATGCTACGTGGCCGTCCCCTGAGAGTGCGACAGCTCTTCCCGAGAAGGCGGGGAGGAAATGCAGCAGTAATGGAGGGGAGACGGTGGGGAGAGACCAGGTTCCTTCAGTGAGGGCTTTACGTCTGAGGCATCGAACGTCCCAGATTACCACGTATGGTTCGGCTACAGCTGCGTTTTCGCTGTAATTGAGAAAAAGATGATGCAACTGCTGCATTTGAAACAACAGAATCCCAATGTTACACAATCAATGCTCCAAAAAACGGCAAAGCCAAAAGACCGCTGAAACTAATATCTGAGTGGTAATAGACCTATTATATTGCTTGCTGGCAGTAAACATGTTAATTCGGACAAAAATTTACTATAATTTTACAGGATATTGTGCATCTAGTTTTTATATGTGTTCGAAGAATGTGATTCATAGTAAAGACAGGATGTTAATAGTATTTGAACAGAATTAAAATTAATATATTTTTTTGGGTAATATTAAATATTTTACACAATAATGGACAAAATTGATGATTTAAACAAAGCAGATAGGCACAAAAGGCAAATTTAATTGTGATTAAGATTAATGAGTTACCAATAAGTTAAAATTATCTGGAAAAAAATGTATGCTTTGTTAGTTTTCTTTGTATGCTGTATTTTAAAGCATTTAACACTGAACCTTTCAATGTGTTAAAAAATTTTCTGACCTCTCCCAATTATGTAGATTATGCTCTTAATTCTATGTAAGTATGTAATTTTATACTCACGACTGTGTAAACCCGCAACTGATGAGCAGATCGCCCTGCATGTCCAAGTCGGACAGGCAAGCGGTGTGTGCTCTAAACGTATGTTCGGCCGAGCCTGGCGATCTAATATCCCGAAGGGCCACCATTCCGTTGGCGCTACCGCAAGCGACTAGCGACCCACCGCCGCTTCGGAGAACAGCACAGCCTTCTTCTTGTATTGGCTGCAAACAAATATTTACCATCTAAAATACCCAAGACAAACCTGCCAGAAGATTTGATGGCGGAATCCAGAAACTAATTGAATTAACCCCTAGAGCCAAACTATTAGTAATCTCCGCAGGAATGGAAAACCATATGAATGATAATCTAAAATATTTTCTTTTTACATGACATCCCATCGCCCCATCACACATCTTCAAAACTGTGTAGGACCCGAAAAATATCTTGAGAATCCCATGAGGGGACTGCGCTAGCCATGGTGCCGGTGCATGAGCCCGGTGGTGACTATAATCTGTTTTGGATTGCAATGAATTTGATAAAAAAAGATAGGAGAGTCGAGTGGGAAGAAGAAATACCCGACTTCCCTTCATTGCAAACTGGAAATAGCAATACGAAAAACAAAGCTATTAGAAGGTCATGCTATTATAAGAACCCTTTGCTGTGTTTGCCTATAGGTATCAAAATAAGTTTCTGCCTTAACAGAAGAGGACGGGATGAGGGGGGAGCATTTCCCTGATTAACTGCAGTTAAGTATTACTGTGATCACTGTGATCACCAACTTGATTGACAGGCATGGTGATTGTGGTAACATGAAGCAAATAATATTATAGTTCTTGAGGTAGTAAGACCCCTTTGAAATGTTAAATTTTAGTTGCGAATGAAGATAAAATAAGAAATAACTTGAAATAAGTTACTTACAATGGCAGTTTCAACCATTTTGTTGAGATCCAAATCTAGTAATTTCTCCTGATGGCCTCCCATTAAAAGTTTTGTTGGGCTGACTTGGAACAGGCATTGCATGTCTGTCATATTTTGAGATCTGTGAAAAAATCATTTATTGAATAAAATTTTATTTTTTGTCGTCATCAGCATCATCTTCGTTGCAGCCTGTCTGACTGTCTAAATCCATCCACTTCACACTTATAATTTAGGCGAATGTTTCGGAGTTGCGAGATCAGACCATCCATGTTGGCAACTGTCCTGAGTATGTTGTTCTGAACCCTTTGCAGGCATTTGATATTGGATATGCTTGCAGTTGACCAAAGTTGGATGTCATAAAGCCCGAATACCTGGAAAATACCTACCATTCTCCAAGAAATAGAGCAGCACAAATTAAAATACAAAGAGCGCTTAAGAAGTCACACAAACAAACTCGCCAACATGCTGCTGACCATCAGCAACACTTAAAGCACAGTAAAAGAAAGAGTATCTAGTAATACATACAGCAAGGACACTCCCTGCCTCCCACCGACTTTTTATCTCTCTGGCTGGATCGTGGCGTGAAATGTAGGAAATGCGTATTCCTGTCTCGCTCGCACTCACTCAGTATTGCAAATGCTTAACTGTTCTTTTAAATTTTTCCAATTTGTATGAAATGACATCTATCAGCTGACAAAGTGCAAGCTGTGCTAAAAGGCTGAAGCGAAATCTTGTGCACCCGAACAGAAATAAGATAGGGCACTAGCCCTTAGTCTTAAAAGCCACTTAATCAATTATCAACACATCTAATAATAGTCTATCAACTGATAGCAGATTTTAAAAAAACAACAAAAACGCCTATTGTTTAAATAAAACAAGTCAATTGCAAGTTGGACTACTCGCGCACCGAGGGTTCCGTACCCCACCACCACACAACATATGAACTTACAAAAACAAATTTTTTTGCAAGACCTTAAGCGGGAGACCGACTCAGACTTGGCCGGTTTTTATTATTTGTTTTTTTTTAAGTTTCGGCACTACTGGTGAAACGTGGATGTTCTGAGGTTTCAGAAAATCTCTGACTGCCCCCTCGAGGAATATAGTCGTGAGCATATGCTTGTTTTCTTTTTTGGAAATGACTAATACAGCGTTGCTCAGGGAGCAGTTACTGCTTTTTACTGCGGACTATTGGAGGGACCACGAAGGGTCTACCGAGCCAAATGAATGAACTTAAGCAACCAACCTAGGGACACCCAGAGGAGTACGGATCTCGGCATAGGATGTTACTGGGGCTACGCGCCGGATTGGGTAGCTGGGATCGGTGAGATTATTTGTTGTTATACTGTAGAGTTTGCTCTATAATCACAGTACCAAGTTTGACATTGCATGTATTACCGTTTTTACGATAGAGCGGAAGAAAAAACGATGATAAATAAAACATTGAATTTTTATAATACGTTTCTATGAAAATTTATTTTTTGTGAATTTTCTATGTTTCTTTGGGGAAGTATATAGTTCAGTATCATGTTTACCCTATCATATATTATCACTGTTTACCCTAGCACCCTATATATTGCTCATGTAATAATTGTAGTTATATTTACCTATGTGTATGTTTTGGAATGCCCCTTCGTATTTGATGACGTAAAGCAGTTTTAGTCAAAACATATATTCCGTCTTCAACTGTTATGATGTCTCTCACTTCTTCAGACTCGTGTACTTGGAATGATGTGTACTTTTGCATGCTAGGCCCATAGTATGACGTGACATGACCCTGGGTATTACAATAACATACATTAAAGCTACTTTGTTATCTTGAGTGTTCCCGGCGTTGAATGGGGTGACTTCATTACTTCTGGTGGCTTGATAGCTTAATTGGTAGTGAACCTACCTGCTAACCTGAGGGTCACGGATTTGAATCCCGAAAGAGGCAAATATTTGTATGTTGAATATAAAATTTGTACTAAAGCATTGACCTCTTATACAGAACAAGATACACAATCAGCAGTCCAAAAATGGCAGACCCAAAAGAGGTACCTCATAAAAGTACCTCTTTTGCCTAAGTACCACGCCAACTCTCTGACTATAAACATACCAAATACGACTAAGTTTAAAAATCAAATATGACATATTAATATAACCCTACAGCATTCATACTTATTTTGTGTGGCTTATAATTTGTCCCTGTTCTGCATAGGTAGCATGGCACCGTGATATAGCGCTATCACACCTTCACTCTCTTTCTATTTGCATACGAACGAACGAGATAAGAGACGTGATACCGCCGTATCACATGTAACATGCTACGGCCTCTGAAGTGCGTTTTTGAAAGTCACATGAAATATATACGGAAAAACGGCTGCTGGTTTCAATCTCTTTGAAAAAGTATAAAAAGTATGTGTCATGTCGGACAAAAATTAGCTAAGATTTTATCTGAGACTGTACATCTTGTTCTTTTATAAGACATCAATGTACCAGAGTCATGGATGTTTGTATCTATTCAGGTTGAAATTGATATCATTAGCATCCTTTTAAACTAAGAGTCTACTCATCAAATTTCATTTCTATTTAATTACAAAGATTTTATGTTTCTTCAATGTCCAAAAGGGAAATGTTTATAAGTTATAACTAGAGTGTAACTTACACCCTGGTTCCCCATCCATATCAGTTCTTCAAACTTATCAAACACTACAGCGGACACTCCAAATCTATCCCCACCGTCCACCAAAACACTGCTTCGTACCGCATATTCTGCCTCATGACTTGGTATCATGTACTGAGGCGTATACTCTGTGGCGTATGGATCTGAAAAAAGTTATATTGCTTCTTTTTTTTTAAAAGAAAGGGAAAAAATTTGAATTTTTTTGTATCGACTTTTCTTCCCAAGTGTTAAAGAAATGCTTGCGAAAAATGCATATAAATAGATAGTTAGTATTAAGTAGAAGCAACGATAAGTGAAATTGTGTGAATGAATTATTGATTTACAGAGAAAATTGTTTACTTACCAGTCAAGAGATGATCAGTTGGCATACAAAGATCGGAATAATGGTACTCCATATTTATGCACCTACAATTAATGTGACGACAAAACGAATCAACGTTTATCACATTTGTATAGTTTCTACTTTACTTATTTACTTGTAAATAATGGAAAATATAACAATAAAAGGGAGAAAAACAAAAAAAATGTACCGCTGGCTGGCGTCGAGCTGTCAAGTAAAATTTTTGTTGTGGAAAGCGTTTGCTACTGATTGTACAGAAAGAGATAGTGATATCTAAATAAAATAGCGTTATCTCTTTTTATCTGGTATTTAGCACATTAACTGATATTTTAAAACGCGTTCACTTCACGTTCAGAAATCATTCTTCAAGAAGTTCAAGGCAGAACGAATAATTTCAACTGCTAATAGGAACTATGTAACACAGGAAAGAAAACGTAATAAAAGTAAAAAAAATGGAATAAATAATTTTTTTTATTAAAAAATGAATGCGTGATTGTTACCATAATCAAATCATCACAAGCTCACTGTGTACAGTCGTCATCAGAGATATCGTAGCATACAAGACGTTCAAAAATTTCTGAGCAGTGCTAATTTTCAATAAATTCCTTACAGGGCAGGGCTACAATCGCGGTAAATATTCGGTGATGGAAACGTGATTGGACTACGTACGAATCATAACTTTTGACACATTTGGTATTGCGCTAATCGCGGTACTGCTCTTGACAGCAAATATTTGGACTATTCGGACTATGGAATATTCGGACTCGCGCAACGAGGGTTCCGTAGCACCACATGATATTTTCCAAAAACAAACTTTATCATCGGGTGCCCGACTAACCACTTCGTCGGTTTTTATTTTAACTGTAAAGTTTGCACTATACTCATACCAAGTTTGATGATTCTCATAGCATAAGCATATGCTTAAAAAAAATGTTTTTTTACACCTTGTATTCTACGATATATCTGACATCGACTATAAGTACCTACATTTTGTTAGTTAATTAAAAATGCAAAACTTCCCTACATAAAATCTTAGATAGAAAGGAAATTTTAATCTAATTAACACTGGTTGGTAAGAAATGTTGGTAATAACTCTTGGTAAACTCAGTCATAAGATCGGGCATGGCTTCTGGTAGTGTTGTGATCAATCTAGCCGGGCTGCCGGAGTATCTTGCAAAGGAAGGCACTACCGTCTCAGCAGGCAGCACTGAATTGTCTTCAATCATGCAGCAGTCTTTCAGAACACATCTTCTTCCCTGTTAATTAAATTGAATCTGTATTTTAAACTGAAAAAAAAAATGGTTCGAGGTCTATTCTGAGATAATTTATTATTATTATTAATCACCGTCAGGCAATGGCCTCCCTCCCTTCTCCATGCGTCCCATATTTACGCTTCATTCGGCCAATTCTTTAGAGAATACATATTTAATTGAGAGGATACATATTATTTAATTTTATACTATGTTCAAAACCGCCTCTAACAGCAAGTTTACCACATACTTGCTTACACCAATCCACACGGTACCCACACCACATGGTGGGTTTGGCCCACTCCCTCTCACCATTACTTGTGAGAGGAGGCTTTTGCCCTGTGGTGGGGTCCTACACAGGCTATAACTTAATAAAGGTCAATTCACACTGAAAGAGCAGTGGCTCGCAGCAGCCGGAGGAACATTTCTCGGGGCAATATGTTACCTATTATTGTTAACTGGGCTATTGGAAGCAAGGTTCTTTATGTAACACTGCGACTATTTCTGCTTCTATTGTTTTCACCCCAAGCTCACCCATATTTTACACATACATATTTTTATTTCATTCTCAGGTGTGCAGGTTTCCTCACGATGTTTTCCTTCACCGCTTAGCTAGTGATAATGATAAATACAACTGTACATAAATTCCGCAGAACTTAGTGGCACAGGCCAGGAATCGAACACTTGCTAGTGAATAAAGTTAAAATTGATTTGAAGCAATAGACGGGCAGCGCTGTCATGGAGTATACAATGGAAAAGTGTCAAAAATCCGTTGCTCTTTCAGTGTGGCCTGACCCTAACTATGTTCAAACAACAGAGGTGTATTAAATAAAATACTCACAATAACCACATTTTTCCCAATATAAACGTAAGAGCCGACCACAGCTGCATTCACAACTGTATTTTCACCGACAAACACATGATCACCCATTTGTAGAGGGAAGAATGCAACTCTGAAATAGAAAATTATTACTATTAGCATATACAGGGTTCAACTTAATATGCTGACAATTTTTAAGAGGATGATCAGACCATCACACTGAACAACTTTCTCTATGGGATCAATGTCGAAATCGCGAAATAAAAATCAGCTGCCCTATAGAATTGGGTCGAGTAAGATTTCAGTTTAGTATGGAATAGCAGATTTTTTTTTCGCAATTTCAACATTAGTCCCATAGAGAAAGTTGTTCAGTTTGATGGTCTGATCAATGATCATCCACTTAAAAAAGTGTCAGCATATTAAGAAGGACCCTATATTGACGTACAGAACTGCGAATGCATCACATGCTTCCATGGCAATCAGTTCTTAGACAAGGCAAATCTCCCCATCACTATGGTACAGTCAAATGCTTCCTACACACGCCTGCTGAAGCTTAGGCAAGCCCACTGTACATTGACGCTTCTATCAAGTAAACTAGTACCAATCTCTTTTCAGACGAGTCAATGTACAGCATGTACAGTCGCCATTAGATATATCGTCGCAAACAAGATGGTCAAATATTTCTAAGCAGTTCCTATTCTCAATAATTTCTTTACACATAACCAATCAAAAATATCTGAACGCTTAGAACATCAGATATATCTTTTTTTTTTTTGAATGACATATACAGTTTGCTCAGGGAGCATTTACTGCTTTTTACAGCGGGCTTTTGGGGGTGGCCTTACCAGTGACGGCGAAGCGCCCTGGTAGGTCACCGAACCAGTGATTTAAGCAACCTGCCCAAGGGGCACCCCAGGGAGGTACGGACCTCGGCAATGGGCGTTGCTGGGATTACGCGACGGGTTGGGAAGCGGGGATCGGTGAGAATCAGATATATCTACACAGTCCGGGTGATTATAAACATCTGAGTAGTTTAGGAAAAATTATCTTACTGCGTTGTTATACATTTTAATTTTAAATAACATTGTAAAATTCTTGGAAATTTGCTGTTCAGATATTTATGACAAAATACATGTTTAGATATAATTGGTTACATTTAATGTAAAGAATTTATTGAAAATTAGCATTGCTGTGAAATATTTGAACACCTTCGTATCGATGTTTCAAACTTTAGGTTTGTCCCTTTCTGTCAGAACCAAAATTAAATAAACTCTTTTTTTATTTTCGTCGTTGGATTAGAAAGGGAAAAACCGACAATGACAATGAAAACGTACTTTAGGGGGTAACAGCTGTTGTTGTAGGGATGAAAAGTTTTCTTGATTTTGAAGATATTTAATTAAGTGCACTTATTTTTGAACTACATGATTATACTATATGATATAGCGGTACGGTGGTATGGGAACGACTGGCGAACGTTCAAAGTGGCTCCATAGGACTGATACAAAATTACTTATTCTGCTAAACTCTTTAAACAAATATTGTGTCCCTACACGTACGAAAGAAGGTATATAGGCCAAGGAGTAACCGCTTGTAAGGCAGTCTGTACTCTAGGTATAGACAATTTTTAGCATAATTATAATACATACCCTTTACTAAACTTCTTAAAAGGAGGTCTGATAACGGAGCCTTTGCTGATGATGCAAAATCTTCCAGTTTTCACGTTGGCCAGATCACCGCGGATGATTGCATCACTCTGTACTATTACTTTGCCGTGTAGAACTATGTTTTGAGAGCCGCATAGCACTGTTTGCCTGCTAACTTTGTTTCCTGATGCCTGGAAAAGGGAGTGAAAATATTGTAAAGGTCTAAATGATCGTTTTTGAGTAAAGTTAAGACGTGTAAAGTTACTTACGGTTTCGACATATTCCGATTTATTGTAATAAGTGTCTTGGAGTTCCATTTTATTAAGTTTAGAATAGTTTTTTCATTTACAAACAATGAGTCACACGATTTTTTGGTGAAATTGCATTTAGAGTCCGTTTCAAAACGTGAAAAAATCACTCGGGGGATCTATCTATCTCATTCTAGCATACCTACCTTCATATACTTTCTCTTTTTCGTATTGGCACCCCGAGTATTTTTCATACGTTATGAAACGCACTCTCAATTTTGACATTGACATTGATAATTGAAATGTCATGAAGACGTTTTGATGTGCGTTCCGAAATAAAAAATACTTTAAAGTTGAGAATCGTGGACATTTTATATTTTTTAATATATATTTTTTTAATGACAAACCAATTATTTCAACAATAAAATAATGACGCAAATAATGATTGCATACCTACTTCAAGGTATTGACGAAAAATAAAGAAGTAAAATTTAGATTCACTAACCATTAAAGCTGTAAAAACGAAAGCTGTAGGTAAGTACGATAAAAAAAAAGTAATATGTTTTTAATTTTAAAAGGCATCCAAAACGATTTTTATCAGAAATTTAAGCCAGTTCTGACGAAAAAATAATTTTTAAACATTACAGACCTCCTTCGAATCTTAAGATTCCCAGATAAAAAAAAAAATATTAATTTAAAAAGCGGTTTTCATTTGTTTTTTTGTTCTGTAGCGCGAAAGTGGTTGGCGCCAATTTTAATTTTCTATAAAAGTTTTTCGTTGGTTTTTCGCTTCCCACAAAGTTGCGAAACCAATAAAACGAAATTGTTTTCATTAATAAAATGGATAGATACGTGGTAAGAGAGCCAAGAGTTGGTGCAGGTAAACATTCAGATCAAAGTAAGGTAATTCTGAACAACAAAAATAAAGTAATTCTATAAAGTGACTATTTACTCTTTCAGACTATCCACAGGGAAATCAAATGATTGCGTTCTCGCCGAATACAGGAAACAATAACAGTATGATGTAAGTAGAACCTGCATTAGTAAATACGAAGCGGTAGAAGTGTAATACAGTATAATTATGAGTATTATGCTCTTTGCCGTTTGGATTCTGGCTTTAGACCAACCATTTCTTCCCATGGGTGTTGTATGAAGCGGTTATGGAAAAGGTGTTTGTTTGCAATCTGTGGGTGTTGAACGGCTGGCCACCATTCACTACGGATCAATACGTCATTCCATCCTATACCTAGGTACATACAGGGTGTAAGGAAAAGTATCATTAAACCTTAAACCACATACTCTACCCATCAAACTGAACAACTTTTACTATGGGAGGAAACATGTCAGAACAAAAAAAATATCAACTGTCCCATACTTAACTGCAATACCTACATGATTCAAACTTATGGGACAGCTGATATTTTTTTTGTTCTGACAGGTTTGCTCCCATAGTAAAAGTTGTTCTGTTTGATGGGTAGAGTATGTGGTTTATAGGTTAATTGTACTTTTCCTTACACCCTGTATAGATACTCAATAAGTATACTCTGAAAATTTCACGACGACGTGCTCACTCCCCGTCACACTGGACAGTTTCGGTACTACTAGTGAAACGTGGATTTTCTGAGGTTTCAGAATATATCTGACTACCCCTCGGGGAATATAGTCGTGAGCATATGCTTATGCTTATGAAAACTTCAACTTGCTGTAGCAAAATGAGCGTTGGTGGCGCGTTGCAGAGAGGTATGGGCTCTCAATCACGAGGCTCCGCGTTCGAATCTGCACGGACGACAGTATGTCATTTACCAATTAGTTTTTTAATTTAGGCACCTATGTAGATATGTAATTCCGACTGGCTGCTCTCAAACTGTGAAGGAAAACATCGTGAGGAAACCTGCATACGCTGAAGAAGAAATTCTGATTGTGTATGTGAAGTCTACCAATCTGTATTGGGCAGGCGTGGTGTCCTCGAGGTTAGGCCTGTGCCCTGGTACACGGGGTCCAGCTTAATTATGTCATAGAGTAAACAATGATTATGATGACTTTTTTTAAGAGGATGATTAGGCCATCAAACTGAACAACTTTCTCCATAAAACCAACATCGAAATCACGAAAAAAAATCATCTATCCCATACATTCGGGTCGAATAGGTAGGATTGCAGCTTTTTATAAAACATCGTAGAGAAAGTTGTTCAGTTTGATGGTCTGGACCGTCAGATTACTAAGCAGGACCCTGATACTGGGTGAAATTGATATCATTGGAATCCTATTAAACTAAGAGTCTACCCATCAAACTGAACAATTTTACTATGGGATCAAAAAGATAGTAGCAAAAAAAAAAAACTGCTGTTTCATACAGTTGAGTCTAGTAAAAATTTCTGTTTTGTATGGAACAGCATTATTTTTTGCTACGATCGTTTGGCTCTCATAGTAAAAGTTGTTCAGTTTGATGGAATGGGTAGAATGATATCAATTTCACCCTGTCTGTATAAGCTGATGATGCAGAATGATTAATCGGGCTGATGATGAGCTTGCAATTTAATGTTAAAAAGTGGTGATGTATGTAGAGTAGACCCGTGGCCTGGACCAGTGGGATATATATGATGATGTATGAAATTCTCCAGCCCTCCAGAAACGATGTACTTCGGTGGATACGGCGCAGAATTCAACGTGCAGAGAGTTAACAGCTCAGGATTTATTGGAATGACGCACGTTACGCCATACGCACATACTAATGTAAGTTTGATTGTTCTTCAATTGTATAATAAGTGCTTTGTAGATGTGATGGATGATGCAGATTGTTTACCGAAAGTTATGTAGGTACGAAAATGTCGATTGTAATAGCTGATCTTTCCTTAACGACAACGATTTGACGAGTCGACGGCATGCTATTCGACACCGATATTATCAATGTTCGTATTCTAACTGAGTTTTCCCTTCTATAATGTTCGGAAGATAAAATGTGTTTTTTAAATAAATAAAATAAAAGTAAATAATAAATATCTTGGACATTGTCACACAAGTGACATGTAAAGTACCAGAATCTAGCCTGGTCTTATATTATGATGACTAGACAACGATATATAATTCATATGGAGATACAAACAACCATGACACGGGTACAAATATTCATCATACAAATATTTGTCCCTTATGGGATTCGAACCAGCGACCATCGGCACAGTAGGCAGGTTCACTACCGACTGTGCAATCGGGCCGTCAAATGAAATAATATACCTACTTAGAAAAATTAGGTAGGTATAATGTGTCAGTTTATTTATGTAGGTACTTAATGCTTAGTACGGAGGTATACAAGGTGTTACAAAAATAAAAATAAACATTTAAGGGGGTGGTTTAGACCATCAAACTGAACAACTTTTAATATGGGACCAATATCGAAATCGCGAAAAAATTATCGGATATTCCATACTAAACTACAAATCTACTCGAGCTAAATGTATGAGCAGCAGATTTTCTATTTCGCGATTTTGAAGTTGGTCCCGTAGTGAAAGTTGTTCAGTTTTTTGGTCTAAACAACCCCCTTAATAGTTTTCAATGTTTATTTTTACTTTTTTAACACCTTGTATAATGTAGGAGATTTTAGTGTGTAAGGGCCTGTTTCACCACTTCTGGATAAGTCATTGTTAGCTTATTTGACAGATTTTTCGGCATATTTCGTATGAAAGGTAGATCAATTTATCTGTCATATAAGCTAACAAGAGCTTATCCAGAAGTGGTGAAAAGGCCGTAAGTGTAATTGAAAATACAATTACCTAAGTAGGTGCTTGTAGTTTTCTAGGACGTCAGGAGAGGTCGATTCTATTATTATTTTATTTATATTACCTCTCCACTACACTCCACTTGTACCTTTCGGCCGAGATTCAGAGACGATTTTTAAATCATATCTCGAACTCCCGTATGTCAAAACCCATACATTTTCGCCTTGCTTAGCTCGAGCTAAGACTAAAAAAATCGTCTCTGAATCTCAGCCTTATATATTTGACTCCACTTATGGATTCAGATCTATTCCGATCATTTTGTACAATTTAAGGTGAAATTTTTTACTACCCTCAATCGCGACAAGAACATTATAAAAGGGTAACATAAACAGAAGTGAGATAAACAATTTTATTGCAGCTGCTACCAGGTCAAGGCCAAGTGATGTCTGGTATCGACCCCAGGTACTTAGCTGCTTACGGCGATAACAATGCGTCCTTTATTGCAGGTAAGGCTTTATAGTGTCAAGATAATGCTAGACTCTTTAGTCATAAACACAATTAACTACTTACCTACTGACATAGATTGTATACTTCCTATGTAGGTAGGGTCCTTCTTAATATGCTGACGGTTTTTAAGATGATCAGACAAACCAACTCCACTACTTTCTCTATGGGACCAACATCGAAATCGCAAAAAACTACTGTTTCACACAAAATTGCAAACCTACTAACTTGATCCAAATGTGTGGGACTGCAGATTTTTTTTCGCGGTTTTGACTTTGGTCATATAGAGAAATCTATTCAGTTCGATGGTCTGATCATCCCCTGAAAAAACCGTCACCATATTAAGAAAGATCCTATACAATGTTATTGTTGAAGCAACAATAAAACTATTGCGCAGCAAGACTAGGGAAAAACGTCGAGTTGAAAATAATACGAAAGTTTATTCAACTTAGGTACACTACGCCAACATAGCTCTAGTCGATTCTACATCACGCTATCAAAATTTTCACAACACTTCGTAGGTATACCAAATTTTATAAGACCCTTTGCATCTATTCACCTAACTGGATGACCATGTGTGGTGCCTTGGTAGGTAGGTATCACACTTGGCTCTAGAGAATTTGACATCCCGATGGTCGATTATTTTTATACTTTCACTTCAGGGTCGCCTAGAACAGCTTCACACAAGTAAAACAAATTGATGGTTAGCCATAATACTTACACACACATCGATCGATGACTAAAATACGAGTAACAAGCGCGTATCCAGATTTTGGTTTCGGGGGGTGATATTTATTGAAAAAACAAATACTACACAAATATTTGGATTTGGGGATACGTGCTTGGCCCCAGAGATTTCATTACTTACCTACCTATTAAGTACTAGATACGTTTTATAATTGTAGAATACACCTTTTCTACAGGGTTGGTTGAGGTTGATGTATACATATAATAAAACACAGATATAGTGTTCACTAGTGAAGGGTGGCTACGCGTACGTCCGCACGGCACGGCGGTCGGTAAGTGAATACCAAGCGAATGCATGATAGATATTCACCATAGACCGCACCTGCCGAAAGATGGCGCTACCGGCGCTTTCCACATTAACTACTCTTTATTGCTGTACACTACAATAATGATATCCATCACAGTTCTTTGAACACCCTAAAAACGAATTCAGCAGGTCCGCAAAGGCAACAAATGCATATGGAACGGAACTCAACAGCGACTAATAGCCCATTCGCTGGCGATTACCAAAATCGCAATTTCGCTGGCGTCGAACGAAACAAAAGCAAAACGTTCCAGCAAGCTGTTGCTGCTGGTAAGTTTGTTTATCTTTGAGTCTTATTTTTCCATTCATAATTTTGTTGATAGACTTTTGTCGATTGATGAACGCGATTTATGCTATTGCAAATCCTTGAAACACTTTTAGAGGAAGAGGTTTCAGGGAAGAATATTGGTTATCATTCATTAAAAATTAAAAAAAAAGAAACAAAGGTTTTACTTGTCTTGAATTCATTCATTTCATTCATATTCATGCGCTATGCTATTATAATTGCTATGTTAGTATAGCACTATTCATCCAATTTATAAAGGGGTCTTGAAGAGTTGGTAAGTATAATTATGCTGCTTTGTGCGTTATTGTGGTTAGGGAAAATACACTAGACTTTGACACTCTTACAGTCAGTCTTAATCTTTTAGAGTACCTACTTTTCATTTCATTTTTCTTACATGAAAGCAAATTAGAATTTAATTTTGATGTTACTTTAGTACCTATTCTTTCAATCGATTTAATAGTCGTAGAAGATTATTATCTCTGTTTCGTTGTGAAATAAACAGTCAAAAAAATACATAATAAAAGATTCATAATGCCTATTTTAAGGAATTAACAAGATACAGGGTCCTTCGTAATATGCTGACACTTTTCTTAAGGGGATAATGACTGAAAAACGTTCTATATGGGACCAACATCGCAATCGCGAAAAAAAATCGGTTGTCCCATACATTTGGCTAAAGTGGGTTTGCAGTTTTGTATGGAACATATGGATTTTTTTTCCGCTATTTCGATTTTGGTGCCATAGAGAAAGTAGTTCAGTTTAACTGTTTGATCATCCCCTTAAAAAGTGTCAGCATTTAAGAAGGACCCTATATTTTCATAGTTTGAGCAACATTGTGAAGAAAACTGCACTATTTTGATAAAATAATCAAAGCGAACATTTGACTGCCACGTTTCAAATAGTTATAATTATTTGACCAGACTATGCAAATGAGAAAATCAAACGGTACTTAAAACAATTCCAAAATAATAAATACTTTGTAAGTAAGTTATAGCCTGTAGAATCCCACTGCAGGGCAAAGGCCTCCTCTCACGACTAAGGGTGAGAGGGAGTGGGCCATACTCCACCACGCGGACCCAGTGCGTTTTGGTGGACGCAAGTTAGTGGTCAACTTGCTGTCAGAGAATTTTCAAGCCACCTTAATTGGCCTCTGACCTGGCTGAACTATCCGAGACCAACTGCTTAACGTGCCTTTCGAAGTACGGAAACGCTCGAGATGAAATACCACTAAACGGTCACCCATCCAAAGACTGAAAGGACCTGTCGTTGCTTAACTTAGGTGATCCTTTCCAATACCGAAGCTACGAATACTTAGTGAATTATATTATTTTCTTTTACAGACAAGAGTAAGTGTGGCTCTTAAATTCATGCTTGCATTTATTATGCAAGCATGAATTTAAGATATATATTTAAATAATGCTGACATACTCTACATCAAGATGATATTTGTTAAAATTAAACTCATAAAGGGAGCAAAGTAAACATTTTATGAGGTTCACTCACGTTCACGTTTCTCACTCTTGCTTATTTAAGCGAAAAGCTCGGTTTACACTAAGATAATTAGTTGTTGAAATAAACTCTGCACGAAGTTAGTTTGAACTCAACTGCGGTAAAGCTGAAGAAGCTCTGAATGAACAGGTTTTCCCTTTCGTTTAATATATAGATACTGAAAATTTTAGATAGATGTGCATGCATGCAGGTATATGCTCACAACTATATTCCCCGCGGGGTAGTCAGAGATATGCTGAAAACTCTGAACATTCAAGTTTCGTAGATAGATGTATACCTACTTAATAAATAGCCGATATTTAGGCGGCTACAGATTAAACTTTTAAGTTCAACTATGGGTAGGTTGATTTGTCGACGTGTAGTACAAAAATATTGTAATGAGGTACAAATTGATGGTTTGTAAGGGAATCTCTATAACTACGGAACCGATTTAAAGAATCAATCCATTATACTTACTATATTTTACACCAAAACATTAAAAAAATATTAAGTACGTCCCTAGGTCATTTTATAAATAAACTAAAGTCGCGTGATCTTACAGTCAGTTGCACGTACGTTCATTAAAGTGAATCCTACATTAAATCTCTTGCTAGCTTTTACTACGTAAACAAGAAAAAAAGTGACAACAAGAGATTTAATGGAGGATTAACTTTAATAAACTTACGTGCAACTCGGATGCATACTAAAAATTAATGAAGGCCTGGCCTTCGTATTAATTAAATGGTTTGATTTGACTAATGAAAATTATACCTTGATTTTAGTTCCACTTTCACCACAACACGAGCAATTGATAGCTAAACGCAATCAGAATGAAGCTATTAATATAAGTAGAAGCCATACTATACAGAAACAGGATTTTCAGCTGAAAACTGTAACTACAAGTGGTAAAGTATACTATCCATAAAATAAAACTGGCGTGTTTGAACTTTCAAAAGAGTGATGTGTTTTACTTGTGCACAAAGGATGGAGTATTGTGTGGTAAGCCGTAGTATCTGCTTACCCCTGTGGGATAATAGCGGGAGTGTATGTATGTAGTATGATAAATTTAGTAATTAGTTACTTCCATCATCGCAATCGGCTCTCAAAATCAGAAGTTAGGTTCGGAATAAGTTCTTGTTAGCTTATCCGACAGCTATGTATTATTGTATACATAACTTTAGCTTAAGAATTTATATTGTAATAGTTATTAAGTCGTGTTATGTTGTAGAGTATCTGGCCGCATCTTCTCTACAGCGACAACACGTTCCGACGCGGTGGTAGCTTTAAAAAGATTTGACGTTTGATAAGTGTGCTGCAAGCTCCTATATTGAATAAATTATATTGACTTTGACTTTGACATTTGACATATTCTTCATATAAAATCTAACAAGAACTTATTCAAAAGTGGTGAACAGGCCCTAAAAGTTTAAAAAAACAGCATGAATCGATGTAGGTAAAAATCTACCTCCGCATTCAATGGTCTAACTAACTGTACGACAGAAATGACGGAAACGGTACCAAAAAAAAATTATATACAGGGTGTAAGTGACAGCCTAGAAAATAATGAAACGGTAAACTAATACCATTAAACTGGACAACTTTCATTATGGAGCCTACCTTAGGAAACGCGAATAAAAATCAGCTGTCTCATACAAAACTGCTGTACCTACCCGACTCAAATGTATGGGAAAGTTGTTCAGTTTAATGATCTGAGTTCACAGTTTCAGTATTTGCTAGGCTGTCAGTTACACCCTGTATATTTAAAACGTTTGGAATTCTTAAAAGAAAACACCAAGTGTGAATATCGAGTGTAGTTAAAACTGAAAACTCCAGCGAAACTTGAGATAAGAATCGCGAGTATTACAAAGTTTGCTAGAAGTCGCACGAAAATACGTCGTAATGAGCTTGTTACTCTTGTTAGACAAGAGTTAAGCGGCTTAGCTTGGTGCAGGTCGCGTCGCACATTGTTACTGTATAGAATATTTTTGTTCTAGGACTTGTCTTACTTTGTGTTAGTACTGACGTTAATAAAAAAGATCCTGACTGAATTTAGTTTTAGCTCGTTCTGTCCATCAAGGATTAAGACTTCGTTTGGATTTTTGTTTACCAATGACTTATATACACAGATGATCAAACTGAACAACTTCTACTATGGAGCCTACCTCAGGAAACTACAAAAAATCAGCTGTCCCGTACATTTGAGTCGGGTAGGTACAGCAGTTTTGTATGGGACACCGGTTTTTTTTTTCGTGTTTCCTGAGGTAGGCTCCATAGAGAAAGTCACTTACACCCTGTATACTGCCCTTCTTAATATGCTGCCAGTTTTCAAGGGGATCATCAGACTATCAAACTAAACAACTTTCTCCATATGGGACTAAATCGCGAAAAAAAAACCGTTGTTCAATCTACTGCAATCCTAATCCTACTCGATTCAGATGTACGAAACAGATTTTTTTCCCATACAGAAAGATGTTTAGTTTGATGGTTTGATCATCATCTTAAAAAATGGTCAGCAGATTAAGTTGGACCCTGTATACATGTTCAAAGAAGGTCATTATTGATGTTCATACTTTTAGTAACTATTAAATAATCTGTACTCATACTACTAAGAAATTCTGATGCGTATGTGAAATCTACTAATGCGCGTTGGACGCAAGTTGTGGACTAACGCCCATGAACCCTGCAGCTGGACGTATTAAAGGCTGATGATAACTTATGCTTACAGTAATTTGACTACAACAGCTAATTAGTTATTAAAGCCATCAGGGACGTAGAATAGTTACTAAGAGTGTGCGCTAAATACGGTGATGCAATCTCTCGTCCTTACCCTCCTAAATCTGATATGAAACGGGAAGCCACTACGACCTGAAATGGGGTCGGTCTCTTACAGGTAGTCAAAAGAAGCGGGATATCATAGATGTTGACAATACCTGAAGGAATTAGTTACCTACTCTACTTACAGTAAATGTAGTTTAACCCAAGGCCTCATGTTAATTAGCAAGAACCTACGATTGTAATGCTATCTTGGTTGCGCAAATACAACTTAACGCGTGAAAAAACGAGATGGTAGTATTTTTATCAACATGTCGATTCCAAGCAGCTAATTTCTTTCCATTTTCAGCTGTTTCAATTCCAACTAAGCAGCCTCAAACAGAAATTGACATTTTGAAGAATGAATTTCAAAATCCTTCGAAGACTAGATATGATAAACTTAAGGTATGCCATTCTGTCATCTTACTAATTTAGACATACCTACACACATATACATACACACATTGTAACATTGTTTAAAATGTTTTTTAGTAACACAAAAGATACTGCAAATGCCGTTGGAGTTTACGCTATGCTACTGAACTTAAGCTGACCAAATTACAATACCATTTCTCTTTTAAATAATCACAACAAATACAATACGATTCCAGTCAAAAGCATCGTGTTTAAAAGCCGCAAATGTGGACTAAAAAGCACGGTTACCACTTATTGTGGTCCGTTTGGGCTATTTATCATGAAGCTATGACAAAAGGTGGTAGGAAAAAAGCAGCAGGGCGTCCCAAAGGGCGGGATATTAATAAAATTTATCGTCTACGTTTGCGACTAATATTCAACCATACTACAAAAAGTTCTACGTGCTTGAAGGTCTGAAACTGATATTGCTTCGTTCTTGGCAAATGTTCGTTACCTATTTAGAACTGATAATGTTTCCAAATAAGTAGACACAATAGTTCTGTTAATGACTGAGATTTATTTTGAAACCTTATTATGAATAGTTTTGTTGAAAACTGATAAAAATCATGGTTGCTGTTAAAAAAAAACTTTTAAGGGTGAAACTAAACAACGGTCGGCAAACAAGAAAAAATGTTTAGACCTTCCGTATAAAAGTGCCAATCAGCCGATCGATTTGCTATCGGAGGTTCACACATTTTTATCAAATTGCGACCCAAAGTTATTTATTTAAAAAAAAATATGGGTTTCCTAACAAAACAATTTGAAAGTACCTATAGAGCTGAAATGTATTATCATTAAAGTTATGAAATAAAACCAAGCAGCGTGCTAATTGTTTTAAAATAAAAGTACCTAATTAAAACAAACACGAAAGGCAAAATTAATAATTTTCCACTAGTTTTCTTAAAGAATGTAACCTAGCCTTGCTTTTTAAACTAAATACCTTCACGATTTTCTTTCTCAAACAATCTACCGAACTAACCACATAAAATGTTGCTCGCAAAACTTTGTTGAGAGTCAACTATTTAAGACCTTTTAAACTAAAGTCATTCTTTAAAAACGTGATACAAAACTCCTTGGTCTTAAAATAGAATTTTATTGCTCATAAAAGAAACTGGCCACTTTACTCCTTTGTCAATTGAAAGAGTTGGGGACTTCGATTTTCGTCGAATGCGAAGTAAATAAAGTGTTTCTTGAACTCTGAGGAAGTCGGCAGTTGCGCTCCACTGTTGCAATATCCGTCGGTTCTTCCTCACAAAAGAAATAAACCCAGGACGATTGAAATTTTAAAGCAATGTCTTGTTGAAATCTATAATAAACTTAACCGTTGTTTAATTAGTATTAGGTGTCGTAAAAAAGAACTTTAGTAGTTATTTCTTTTAATGGAAACCATACAGCAAACCAAAATACAAATCCATTTATCATTCTTATATTATTTAAAAATTAATTTTCCAAAAGAACGTAAAAAAACATCTTGAATCTGCCAGTCTGCCAAACTTTAAGCGAAAAATTATTGGTCAATGCAATATATAGGGTCCTTCTTAATATGCTGACACTTTTTTAAGAGGCTGATCAGACCATCATACTGAACAACTCTCTTTATGGCACCAACATCGAAAACGCGAAAAAAAATACTTCTGTTCCATACAAAACTACAAACCTACTCGAGCCGAATGTATTGGAGATCTGATATTTTTTTCGCGATTTCGATTTTGGTTCCATAGAGAAAGTTGTTCAGTTTGATGGTCTGATCGTCCTCTTAAAAAAGTGTCAGCATATTAATTTGGACCCTGTATACAATGTTCTTGGTCAATGTACTGTTAGCACTGCTAGCATTGACTTACAAATTAATGGAAGCCGGGTCAAATTTTCTCGAAAATAGTGCCCCAGAATAACCTACATAGACGTCATTACGTGTCAGTAATATAAACAAACTAAAAACGTTGAAACTGTTGAAATTCTTTTTTAGTTTGATTGCGTAGTTTTTCCTCATTCACATTCACATATACAGCACATTGGCATGGCATCGGCATTATAGAAATTTTTTTTCGAACCCTGTTATTTTTGAAATTATATAAGCTAGAACACTATTTTCACTTATAACGTAATAAAGATAAGTAGAACTAAAGTTTCAAACCCATTTGGAGTTCCTGTGACTTATAAATAAAAAGTGTCCCACTGAGTGGAGGTTTTTTCAATGCCCTCCTTCCTGTTTGACGGAACAAATTTTAATAGGGGGGGGGGGGGGGGAGTTGACTACATAAAATACATTTTAGTTTTAACTGCTCAGTAAATAAACCGTTTGAAAATAACGCTAAACTCACATTTTCAGTAATGCTGTTGCTTGAATATGCTATTTTGAATAACTGGATAAACTATAAAAGTATCAAAATGACGACGAAAAACAATGACGTCACTATTCAATTTTTAGTACATTATTTCATACAAAGCACACGTTTTGACGTTTGATAGAGTTGTTAATTTGAATAAGTAGGAAACTCGCGGATTCTGATTGGATTCGATAGAAACATAGCAATTTAGTTAAAACATTTGGAACTAAATCCATACCTACGTTCTAGGACATGAGGTCCCGCTGAGTGTAGGCACATCTCGACCTCACATATTTAGTTTCTGAATCTCGGCCTAAGACGTAAAATAATTATTACATACCTTCTCCTAAGTCCCAAAATAATTCTTACACAAGATAAAAAGATGTAGTAAAAGATACATCATTAAGTTTGACTTAGCAAAAGCCTATTGGCAAATTGTATTTCCCTTAAACCCAACGTAAATAGGCATCTACCCAAGTAATTACTATCCTTATACAGAATGTTCCTCAAAACCTTTTAAATGAAAGGTTGTCTTCAGTAGCTATACAGGGTTCTACTTAATATGCTGACGGTTTTTTAAGGGGATGATCTGACCATCAAACTGAACAACTTTCTCTATTAGACTAACATTGAAATCGCGTAAAAAAACAACTGTTTCATACAAAACTGCAATCCTAATCGACCTAAATGTATGGGACAGCTGTTTTTTTCGTGACGGTCCTTTAGAAAAAGTTGTTAAGTTTGATGGTCTGATCATTCTCTTCAAAAACCGACAACATATTAAGTTGGACCCTGACGGACCCTCTATAATATAAACAGGGTGTAACAAAACACCCTAGTAATACTTAAGGGGGTGGTTCAGACCATCAAGCTGAATAACTTTCAGCATGGGATCAACATTGAACTCGCGAAAAAATTTAATGTTTCATGCAACGGCGCGACCGTTGCATGAAACATTAAATTTTTTCCTATGTTTTGACTTTTTTTTCGCGATTTCTATATTGGTCCCATAGTAAAAGTTGTTCAGTTTGATGGTCTGAAACCTCTGCTAAATACGTAACTCATTTAATTTTACACAATGGTCCGAAAAGAGTGCTTAATTGCTTTTATTCATTTCTTTCCAGTTCGCTTTAAGAGTAGAAAAATAAAACTTAATTGTTTTATTTGTTATGTACTGAAAGTAGACGTTAAGTTTTTGTGCACCCTATAAATAGCAAAACAACAATATGTAGTAATAAATGGTGCTCATTCAGGCGTTGTATAAAAGCGGTCCGAGGGCATTTTCCGGGCCCGTGGAGAAAGTTCTCAAATGGCACAAGGCTCTGCAGGACATAGGCGTTTTGGTCCTCTACGAGATAGTTGGTGAGATGATTGATGTGTTTTTTGTTGCTTGTTTAGGAGAGATAAGCTACGTCACTGACGTGTCTTAGAAAAATGGTCTGTAGGAAACTACTTGGTAAAAGTTACATTGTTCCCTTGATATTCGTAGCCGCTACGGTTCTACGTCGTAGCGTTTTCATATCGCATGAATGCGTAGGTAATCAATCAAATTTAAATGGATGTTACTTTAAAATAATCGGTTTTGAGACCCTGACCCTATATAGACCCTATATTGGATGCATTTTCAGTATAATGACTCTAATTTTATATTTTAGAGCTAATAAAATAAAATACATTAGGTTTTTTTTAAATTGAAATTTTCGGTTGTTGTTCAGATTTACTTTTATATCATATACGTAGGTAGTAATATTATTTGAAAATAAAACTAAACTGTACTGAGTAATTTTTTAATCACTTGCTAAGTTTTCTAGAATGGTTCAGGTGATCGAGCTGAATAACTTTTATAACGGGAGCAAATATGAAACCGTAAAAATTCATCCATAATATAGGATATATCGCCCTTTAAAGAAAAAAAGATCTTTCTTACTACCTATGCTTATATTTTTGAATAGTTTTCACTATGGAACCAACAACGAACAATAAAAAAGTCAGCTGTTTCATGGCGTACCTACTACTCGATACCGACTCGACTCAAATGTACGAGACAGCAGATTTTTTTTATTTTTCCATTATTTCTCCACAGTTTTGCAAGTGATTAAAAAATCGTTCAGTAGGCATATTCTCACGACTATATAATCCCCGAGGGGGTAGTCAGAGATATTCTGAAACCTCAGAACATCCAAGTTTCACCAGTAGTACCGAAACTCTGTCCAGTGTGACGGGGGGTGAGCCCGTCGCCACATAATGGACAGTGGGTACAATACATGTTTCGAAATTGAAGCATGCAGGTTTCCTCACGATGTTTTCCTTCACCGAAAAGCCAGTGGTGTTACAAATCGTACATAAATTCCGAAAAACTCATTGGTACGAGTGGGCCTGGAGTCGTTTAGTAGGTACTATAATAATTTATAGATGTAATTTAATAAAATAATTACAATTTATTCACAGTGCGTATCCACAACAGGCTTCGTCAAAGAAAGATACATAGATTAATTTATACAATGTTAATCAACAATCACCTTTGTTTCGTAATCGTAATCTTTTTAGTAAATAACCAGAATAAACGAAAACTTAAATCCCAAAATAAAACAAAATCTCTCACAAATCATAATGTTTTCAGCAAAATGTGTGAACGTGAGGCCAGGCGAGTCGTGCTCCAAGAATTTAGTGGTGAGGGACGACAACGGGCCAGCCATGCAAGTCGTCTATTATGAGATCGACTTTTTATTGCCCGAGCTCAAACCGCCTTGCACCGTCAGGTATTTTAAGCTTTTTTTGTTGTTCTTTGTTTGTTTATTTAGTTGGAGGTTATTGGATTTAAGTAGTAAAAAATTTAAGGTACTTTAAGTTATTTGTGTATTTTGGTGTGCAAATAAATAATCAGGGGGCAAAGCAGTGCCCCCGCCAAGACAAGCCAAAAAAGCGGCGCACTACTGTAGATATTAAGCAGAGTATAGACCTGCTACTTTCGATATTCTGAATACGCAAACTTCGAGGATTTCGTCACTCACTCACTCACTTACACACTATTGATCCTAAAAATCTAACAGGTACTTCCCGAAGTCCTAGAAAGCTATAAAATATATAATTTGCCATGCAGACTGGATTTAGCATATAACTAAAAAGCAGCAAAGGGGCAATGTGGCCAGTATCTTTGGGACCTTTGAGCCGGGGTTGCGAAGGGCAGTGCCTTTAGATTAGTTAGTGATAGTCTGACGAAGCTTGCATGCGGATTTTATCTTGTGTGCTGCCATTGACGAAGCTTGTAGCGGATATGGATGTATGTGATTAAGATTTGACGAAGCCTGCGTTGCGGATTAGATTATTTTTGTTACATTGTTTTGAATTTGAAATACATAAATAAATAATGAGTTTTTAAAAGAAAACTAATAATTTTGTAATTTTCCCCCTCAAACCCTTAAGGGGTTAAGTGTGGATGCGAATATGTATAGGTAGGTAAATGGTTGTGGAACCTATTATCATGAAACTTTGAATACGTGTTCAGTCCCTATGGTACTATAACATAATGTCAATTTCAATCTTCGATCGGCATGGGACAAGGATGTCGGCCAAGCCTTATAACTTTATTAGACCGAGATGAACACTTACTCAAGACTTGGCTTAAAATTAGATCTCATAACTTTTTAAGAGTTAAAGGATTGTGAATCTTGGCTACTATTTTTACATGAAATGTTTTTGATGAGATAATGATGTTATACAGGGTGATAGGGCGTATGATGCCTGGAACTTGTAGACTGCAAGCGTTCCACGTGCGACCAGCCACCGGCGACGACGTCGCGACGTTGCCGCGACGCGCTGCAGTCGCAGCCCATCACGTCGCAAAGCTATGTAAGGAATTTAATGTTACTGCTTAATATTATTTCATCATTTTATATCTTGTTCTATTTGTGTCTCAATAATACGTAGAAATGAATTTTAAATGTTTTATTGCCTCGTTAAATAACTACTAGAACCACAGAGTACTATTATATATATGAACTAGAACCTTAGCCTCCCCATCATCGGCTTTTCTATCTATAAATGATGATTCAACCAGCGTCTTGGCACTATGATATGTATGCGCCTACCCATACATAGGCATGTTTGTGTGTGTAGCTGCTCATCTTAAGTACTCAGTATTAAAGTGCCTGCTATTGAACACGGTCGTTTCCTTTAGCACTACCCCGCGACACCTCACACTAACTATTATAATTACAGAGTCCCCCTTAATATGTAGACGGTTTTATAGTGGATGATTAGACCATCAAACTGAACTAATTTATCTATGGAAACGACATAAAAATCGCGGAAAAAAAATCTGCTGTTCCTTACAAAACTGCAAACGTACTCGACCCTAATGCACGACGGCTTTTTTTTCACAACTTCGATGTTGGTCTCTTAAAGAAAGTAGCAATTAATTTCTGTTCAAAAGCATCAGTATCCGACTGTGGCAAAGCCAAAAGGGGTCTTACGTTTAATTCTCGAAATCATATCTTTCAGCTTCTTGTATCTACGTCATGGCTATTAAAGTGTAGCCATTTGCATTTCAGTTTTAGAACTTTAGATTACATTACATTCAACAACTTTGGCTTATACAGTATATTTAGTTTCCATGTTCTCACCACGGGGATTTATCTATTCTTCATCTAAATAATTCTAGCTTTAGTATCGCCGTCATAAATTATAGATTTATCCAAATCTCAAAATGTAAAATCGTCAAGGTATCTTTTGTATACTAATTGTGGCAATATTGACGTTAGCGGCTTTTCGAATACTAGATATTTTTTTTAAATCTAATCCTGGGTATATAATCAAAGTGTCCTCCTGCCCTGACCAAATAAGGACCCTGAAAATTCACAAAATAAAACAACCACATGTATCCATGGAGCATACCTCCAACGCTTGGCAACGATTCCTGTGTATCGCTAGCAGACCACGTACCTATCGTCAAAATTTGACGACGTGGCCGTGGGTAAGTGAATCACAAAACTGAAGTGAGCAGGATTCTTTTGGAGAATAACTACTCTAGGAGGGAAGATGGCCGGTGGACCAAGACATCAGAGTGGTGGCCAAAGGAGGGTTGGAGGTCAGTAAGCAGACCACCAATACGTTGGTCCGACTACATTGTGAGGATGACGGGTTCGCACTGGTTCAGATTAGGACAGCATAAGGGTGACAGGGAGGACTATGACACCGCAATAAAAAGGAGGCCTATGATCAGCAGTGGGTTGATGTGGGCTGATTTGATTGATTGATTACGTTACCTTAGGTGGCTTGTGTTAACCATTTGCTCATAAAACATCGCAAAAGAAACGATTTTTGAAGATCCACCCCAGAAGAAATATAATATCTTAGAGAAGAGAGAAATAGTACAACTATCAGGAAATTTTTCGTTTTAAGAAACATAATTAAACTGGGTATTTCTTTTTTTGTTCTACGGCTATAAACAATGCAATCTCATTGTTTCATTCAAACGTGTAATTTGTTTCAAACCAAATCGGTTTCAAACAATCGTTCTGGCGGGATCTTGGCAGGCTTTCAACGACATTAGCTCCACAATCTTGAAGAAATTTTCCCTCGGAAAAGCTCTGCTTTTTCGGAGAATTTAAGCCTATGTTATTTGGGGAAGTCGCTTTCATAAACTGCACCGGTATCGAATCTTGGGCGACCGCCAAACGATGTGAACTGCACTCATTAGCATACTATGAAGGGTGTATTTATTTGGTGAAATGTAAGAAAACATTTGCTAATCAAAGAATACGAGTTTGTTCTTCAGTGATTTTGGATGGAAGAAGATGATGTAATTGCGCCGACTTTTAGTAAATGGAATTCGGAGGACGACGAGATGATCATGGTGATTTTTATTATTTATGGATTTGGTTATTGTTAATTATAATGTAATACTAATAATATAATAATAATAATGTAGCATACTAAACCTTTCTAAAGAACTCCCTTGTTGCTCGATCAATATTCTAAGTTATTAGAGTTTACCCGTGACTTCGTCCGCATGGGTTCCCGCCATCATCGTAGCGAGATAAATTATATACAAGATTTTAAGTTCAAAATTTCAAACGTATAAAGTTTCATCAAAATCGGTCGAGTGGTCTTCGCGTGATTCGCAAACAAACAAACAGACAAAAAATAAAAATAAATGTATTTTGGAGTCAGGGACCAGAAACCAGGTCGTAACTATTTTTTTTGGAACATCTTCAATGTACATCACATTTCGTTACAGTTTTATAATAGTTGATATAATATAACTATAGCTACCATCAAATATACCTTCTAAGAAATCGAGCCCGAACTGCCCCGGACCGAAAAACTCTTACCAACCTTTCCGTTTTTAAGAAAGAGGAAAAGGGAAATTGAATTATTTGAAACCATTTATCTGAGTGTATTCTGCGTTTTTTCCTTTTCATGGGTAACCACTATCACCATGACACGTCATTCCATTCCCATCCCTTAATGTTCATTTATGAACATTACAACAACCTAACTTTAATGGTTATAAAAGGAAATTAGGATTTATAGCAAAGTTAAGGAAGGTTATAGGAAGTTAAAAGGAAACACAGTCGTTAGCTTGTATGTTTTTACTTCATTTTATCTTAAAATTTCTTCAGATAAAAAGACATATACAAGACTTCTTCGCTGCTAAGAGTCATCCACCCTAAACTAGGTTTGAAATGTATCATGCATTTATTTTCAAACATGCTATTGTTCCCACAGAAGTTACGCTGCACACAAAGCATCTCAGGTGCCAATCGGATTTGGCTTGTTATTCTAACGACACCCAAGGGACGTTATTTGCTTTAGACGATGTAAAATCGTGAATTCTGAATTAATTCATGCATAAATAACTTGTCTTTGAAGTTTCAGAGAGCTTAATAAAGTTAATCTTTAATTATATTCCCCGATTAAAAGGTGTAGTTTCGCTTCAGCTCATAATAATAAGATCACTTCATATTCTTACTGTAAAAGGGATTTAAACTTAATGTACTGAAGGTTTTTAGAAAGATGATCGGACCATCAAACTGAACACCTTTCTCTATACGACCAACGAAAAAAATCTTAATACAAAACTGCAATGCTACTCTACCCAAATGTATAGGACAACTGTTTTTTTTCGCCGTTTCGATGTCAGTCACCTAGAAAAAGTCGTTTAGTAATATGGTCTAATCATCACCTTCAGGACCCTACATACCCTGCCTAAATTAGTACCTACCTACGATGCTTTGATTTTACATTCAGAGCTGTTATGTCACTCTGTCTGGATATTAGGTAAAAAAAAAGTTTGAAAAAGCAACGGTATATAAAAATAGTCGTATCTCGAATTAATAGACAAGCTCATTGGAGATTTGGTCTCAGTGTCATGTAAGGATTATAGAGCAATGAAAACTAAACGAGCGGACGCAGAAAGGTTAAAACTATGTTGCGTCCAGTACCAAAATTACTGTAATAAATTTTACTTCTAACCTTAAATTCCCTTTCGAGAATGACTCGGAAAATTATTACTCTCTGATCATTGCCCCGTAAAAAGGCGTCTTGGGATTACCTTCAAATTCATAGATGTTTTACGAGCACCGAGTCTGTGTAATAAAGTTATGCCACGGATCCCTCACAGGTGCAAGTTTTGCCGAACGAGATTTCCGAGGCATCCCTCGGAATATTGCACTGGAATTTCGAATGTAAATTTACTTTTCCTGAATCACTGTGTGAGCGATCGAATTCTCACTGTCAAATATGACTGGAAAATGTTTGCTCTTTAAATTGAAATAGAAATATTGAATTAGTTTTTTAGCAGTAGGTATGGGCCGGTGCATCCTGGGCGTTTGTCAGTGATTTCTCCTCGTAGGATCTCACTGGCTTAGGGCGAATAACCTTTAATCTAAAATAAAAAAAAACGATAAGCACATATAATTTTGTGCTATTTTTACTGGACATTGGCAAAACAATCGGTATTACGATGGCTCCACAATTTTCAATTAAGAATTGAATAAATTTTCCTTTCGGTATTAATTAAGGCTAAAAAACCAGATGTAAAAATTCTATCAGCGCGGCCTCTAGATTATAATCAAAGTCAGAAGTACTTTGCAAAGAAGTCAATCTAAGTTAAAAAGTTCACAAAGTTGATAATTTTATAGCGACTGGGTTTTATGAGGACTTTGTAGTTTGAGACGATGAAAGTTTTAAGGAAAACCAGTGTGATACCCGACTTTATGAGTAGTTTTGTATGCTTTTCTCTTTTAAAATATGGTTTCTTTTTTATATAAAATTGCGTAGATATTATTCTATGGGCGCATTACGACGGCGGCTACGTCAACACAGCTAATCTCTATAAGATTATAGATTCAAAGTAGTATACAAATAAGATTGGATATTACGTCTTATTAAAAAGCTTGTTCGGTTCTTATTTCGTGCGGATACTTGCATGATTCAAATTCGAGTCATGTGTTGTACCCATTGCCCATTCCTACTCGTAAGTAGCGAAGGGCTCACTCCCCGTCACACTAGACAGAGTACCATTACTAGGTACTAGTGAAACGCGGATGTTCTAAGATTTTAGAATATCCCTGACTCTCCCTCGGGGAATACAAGGTGTAAACCTAAACACTTCTTACCTTCAAAATAAGCAACTTTCACGATGGTCTGCAGCACCTCCTAAAGTATGGAAAGGAAATACGTAAGTAAACGTCATGCTTTATTAGCTACTTAGATATGGATAGGTACTAACAATAAAAAAATGTAGTCATAATTATTAAAACTGACCTAACTTTAGATTTTATGTAGGTCAGGCCCAAGAGATTAAATAATTAATTACAATTTACAACCTGCCGTTGAACAGAAGGTAATTAACATTCATTAATTTAGCATCTGAAGTAGTCAGTGGAACTATTTTCTGTGAACTTATTCACTCAGAACGGTTAATTAAGAATGATTCAAGTTTCGAGAAAATTTCATTTACGACCTTAGAAAATTCATCTTCATCGTCGAAAATAATTATGATTTTCTGTCGAATAGTCGCTTACCATGCAAATCGCGTATTAAGTTTTCCTAAATGGATCGCTGTTAGAAATACAGGATGTAAGAAGACCTCTCCCGAAGGCTCAAAGGGGTGAATAAAGTACCCATCAATGTGAAAAACTTTTCATGTGGGACCAACTAAGAGAACTCAAAAAAATTTAATCTTTTCCATCCATTTTGCGCCTTAGCTATTTAATTTTCGTATCAAAATAGCTGTTTGTTCGTATTGATGGGTACTTTCACCCCTTTTGAGTTTTCGGGAGAGGCTTCTTATACCCTGTAAAAAGGATTTAAATGCCGTTTCTTATACTTAGCACCTGACTAGTGATTAAGAATGGATTACCCATTTTAAAACAATATAGTTCGAGTTATGAAAAGATAGATTGTAAATTTTCTCTAAATCTACAGGAATATTTTGATTCATCTTACGTTGAAGTTATTACTACGAAAATAGAATTACATTTTCCGACCTGGTTGCTTTCCGAGACAAGTTTTCCTGATAGATAAAAGAAAAAAAGCTTTTTTGAAAGCTGGAAAATCCGTAGCAAGGTAAGATTGTCCCAGAAAGTTGAGGAATGCAAGAAAATTGTGCGCTTTTCACGCTCGAGCTCCGTGGTACCTGGGGAAATATTATGCATGTTTGCAGTGAAAATATTAGTCTGTTTCAAGGTAAGAGATACCTTCGGAGTTTGTTACCGTAGCTAAGTTAACTTGAACTTACGTTTGTAGAAGTTTTAAAGTTATTTTATTTTACTGTACCTTACCGTCGCCGTCGTACAAATTGTCACTTATTCTCAGTGTTTCTCTACATTAGGTACACGTTCATGGTACGATTCGTTCATGCCACTAATTTACTTTGTGAACTTTTAAAACGTTATTATTTTAAAATAATATACAATGTGTTAATGAATTAACGCAAAACTAGAAAGTAGTTTGTTTATAATCGAATTATCATATACATAGGTAATTTTTTTCAAAATATTAAATAATTTTTATAAAATTTAATATTTACTGAACCCGATGTCAACCCACCGCACGGGCACACTCACCCGTTACGTACTACTAAAACATGATTCTTAAAATGTATTCATGAGTTCGTTAGCGCTTTCATTCATTGCTGAAATGATAACAAAACATTTTTGCCTCTTAACTTAAAATGCGAATAACTTTAAATTGAAGTATCAAAATAATGAAATTATTGTTTCAATCTTATTATTTGGATATAAATCAGTTGGGGTGTATGAGGTTTTGCGTTATTCATTAACACGTTTTATAGGATGCAACAAGAAACCCTAGTAATATTTAAAGGGGTGGTTTAGATATCAAACTGAACATCTTTCACTATAAATTAGTCAACATCGAAATTGCAAAAAAATATTAGCTGTTTCATACACAACTGCAGGAACTAACTACTTGACTCAAATATATCAATGGAACAGCAGATTTTTTTTATTTTTTTGGACTTTGCCTCCACAGTGAACATTTTTCAGTTTGATGGTCTAAACCACCTCTTTAAATATCACTAGGGTGTTTTTTACACCCTATTATAATCCTCTATTGTTTGATTTTTTACACTTTATTGTACGTACACACGCATGCACTTTTGAAGTATATAATACAAACAACAATGTAAACGTTCAAAGAGCGAGACTATATCTAAAAAGATTTCTTCCATTTAAACCAAAATAAGAACTGGAAATGTCAAGATTAATCTGTGTTTAGGACACTTTCTGCCAGTTGCACGTATATTCAATAAAGGTAATCCTCCATTAAATCTCTTGCTGTAACGTTGTGTCTTGTTGACGTAGTAAAAGCTAGCAAGAGATTTAATGGAGGATTAACTTTAATGAATGAATAAATTTCAATGGAATTATTGAGAATAAACTCAATAAACTAAAAAGAAACATTACCCCGGGACAGTCGGTTAATAAGCTCTTAGTAAACTGGTGTATAGGTATTTTTATTTATATCTCTCTCCACACCGTTGCTATTGGTCTAGGCTGGCCATATTTACAGTGTCCACTTGTGCTCTATGTCAATACAGCTTTGCCGCACTTTACTGCCGTGTCTGATTTTGTTTAGAACGTCGTATTTGATGCCATTTCTTTATTTACGTACACCACATAATACGATTCTTTGATAATCGCTTCGTTGGTGGCGACTCCGGTATCTAACAATATTTCTTGATCCTGGATGGAGGTAAATTTTTTATCAGTTAGAATAAACCTCGTCTTTCAGTATACAAAAGATCGACTTTATTTAAAGTTGTTGTAGAGTTTATTCTATTTTGATTTATATCAGAATCCTCAATTATGAAAATATACTGCAAAAATTTACAAAACGGTTTTGGAAAAGCTAACTAAGTTTACGGCACTAGTAGAAAAGAGACAGGATTGGCGAATACTCCACCGACAAGAACATATAAGATGATGATGATTAAAGTTTACGATCTCATACAATGATATAGAATAAAACTAATCCTACTATGTTAGATTGTGACATGTAGATGCATAGCTCTAATCCATTTCAACATTATCCTAAATTGAAACTTCTGATCAAATTCACAGTCAGCAACATGAGAAAACAGTCCGAACGCAATTAAACTGGGCTATCTGAGTTGTGACCGCTTTCCCTTGCGGTTGTCCCTTCGACAGTCCACCACATGGATAATCCGAGTAAAACTATGTTCGTGTAATAACGAGGATTTGTCTAATTATCTGGTCTAAGACGAGTCTCAGACCAGTGTAAGAAAGTTTGAGAAAGGGCCCTGTTCAAAGTTGAACTGCACTTAACCGCTTGAGTATATTGTTAGCCAAGTGTCAGTCAAAAAGGTTTGTAGTTAGTTTAGAAACTACTACTAGTTAGTTCTAGGTCATTTTGATGAAAGGATAGAACATTCTCCGCCAGATGGGTTTAGAGCAAGCGGTCTTGCTGCTTTCTGAATTATAAAAAAAAATTGACTTGTCATACTAAATGCAATCCATTAATTAAGTCAGGTGAGGTGTTACTTTGCGGAAACCGACGCTCTGTAACAACTCTGTTGCGAACGTTCGTCGGTCTAACTCTTGAGGATGCTCCTTGGTGGTGCAAAACAAGTGTAGAGTAGAAAGTATTTATTAGCAGGTTGTAATTGCATAACGTAATACAATATTGTCTACTACGCATTTAGAAGCGGAGGTCTCCATACAATCGTGTACCTATTAAATGCAATCAGACGCTGATCGAGCAAATGTGTGAAAAGATGACGAATTTGCCTTAGACGTTTCAATATCATGAGTACAGTCTCTGTCCACAGACTCCCTGTAGTTACCAGCTAAGTTGGTTGCTAACAAGACATAAATTATGATATCTAATGGATCTATCTAAATCAAATTCCAGACTTCGGCCCCCAAAACTAACAAGACATAAATTATGATATCTAATGGATCTATCTAAATCAAATTCCAGACTTCGGCCCCCAAAACGTACTTTTCAATGCAAGATGAAATACCACTAAATATTACTCTGCAATATTGCACCATTACGGGCGAATATTGCTACATTCTGCAAATGTTAATAGGCACAAATATTATAATTTACGTGAGTGGTCAAAACAGAGCATATATTATCTGAATCCTAATGAGAAACTAGCTAGATAATTGCGTAGAAACAAACCATTTTAATGCTATTGTTATTGAAGCTATTGTTACTACAAATTCATCTCATTTAAACTCCCAATATAATATCAGTTAATAACGGACAACTTTCCTGTGGAATTAGATATTAGACACTAATTACCGTTTATTTCTCTTCGTTTTCATAGCGACTGACTAGGTTAGGTAACTATCAAATTAAGATTAGTACTTGCCTACTTTATACTAGATGAAATTTAAATCGTTGGCCATAATTTAAACTAAGACTACAATTAAACTAAACAACCGAATCTGACAATCAAAAAAAAATGCTGTTCCATCTAGATTCTGGTTCCATGTTCAGTTTGAAGTGTAGAGTCTCAGTTTAAATGAAGGCCAACGACTTAACTTCTACCCTCTACTTTAGATCAAGGCAAACTACATATAGTACGGAAAATCCCTGCCCCCCACCAATTTTAACCTCACCCCATCCGGCAGGAAGCGCGACGGAAAATGTACACACACTCAACATCGCATATGCTTACCTCTCCATGTAAATGTTTCCCAATAAATTGTATGAAATGGTGTCCAAGATGTTTTGGAGGTACGAGTCAACTGCGACATATTTAGACGATATTTCTGTTGAAAAATATTGTCTGTTAAGTTTTTTTTATTTGAAATGGGCTTGCACTTTTGGCTTTAGGATGTAACGTTCACCCAGAAAAAGTCTATTGACTCTTCTTTCAAAAATATTCTGTTATTGTATTTGCTTGATTCTAGCCTGTATTTGCATTATCTTAACTGTTATAAAACTGTAACAGGAGTGTACTGTCGGTACATTGAGGATATTTACAAAAAAAAAAGATGACGATATGGTTTTTAGGTGTCTCTGACTCCAAATCAAGCTTTATTAGAATTTTTGTCTGTCTGTTTGTGTGTCTGTTTATGTGTTTGTTTGTGCGAGCATCACGCGTAAACTAAACTTTTTTTGTTTAATAGCTTATGATCTGACTTAAAATCTGGTATACATCTTGTGCGGACGAAGTCGCGGTTTAACTCTAGTTTTTATATAAAATGAATGTGAGTGTGTGAGGGTCTGTTGTCATTTTATGCATCCTTGATGAACAGATGATTCATCAAAGCGAAGGCATCTTATTACATTTATTTGAAGGGGAACGAAGATTCATCCTTTACACACGTTTTAATGTGGACCCTCAAAAGTTTCGCTTTGCGATAGTTATCGCGTGTTTGTTAACGATAAAGTGAACGTATCATTATGTAATAATGCATACTCTTTCCTTTTCTGTAGTATCGTTTACAGATAAACTACAGTAAATCATTTTGTTTACGTACGAGAAAATCTCTTCCGCATTTGAAAAGTACAATAAATTTTAATAAAATACATCCTAAATCTTCTGAATGTTTATACAACAATGCACGGATAAGCGTTGGGATCGGCAAAATCCAGACAGCGGTCGCCACTGCCTGATTTACGATTGCATAATATAAATATAATATATCTGAAGACTATTTATTTTCTCAAGAGCTTATTTAAACATAGGCGTTAAATTCAATGGAACTCTGCCATTGTGTACTTAGGATAGGTTTAGGTCTAAATAATTAATCTAACTAGACTGTAAGTGGCACATACGTGACGACAAAGGCTAAGTGTTCAGATAACATAGCAGATACTATCTAAACATTGTTAGTTTGAGCTTTAAACTTGGATCCTCTGTTAGAGGAGACTGAGATAGGATTTTGTCCTCTTTACTAACACTTAATGAAGTTTTCGTAACGGTTTTCCAGTCCATAGAATTCGGTGTGTCAAGTTTTTTTTGGAGGGCTGAATCGAAAACCATTTCGAGATAATTATCTCATTAATAATATTTTCTATGTCAAGGATTTTAAAATGAAATGATTACAGATATTTTTATAAATTAACGTCGTTTTTCGGTTTGTCCAGTGACGTCACTGGAAAACCTGTGAACTCTTTGGTAAACTTAAAATAACTGGTCATTATGAAAAAAAATACATTCACAATGTCAAAATTTGACATTTGATGTTGCCGTTCTTGTTTCTTTGTAGAAAGAGATGGCAGGATTTTTTGTAAAATAAAGCAGTAGTTAGTTTTTCTCCATGGAGTTCGAATTATTTTCTCTCCACCATTTTTGCATTTAGAGATTAAAGTCATTTAAAAATTACATTTATATTGATAATCTCGATGAATCGCAATAACAATAAAATTGGTTTCTTAAAATTATGTCTTCTATCCGTAAAAAATACCGTTTTTAGGATAGAGTGAGAAGAAAAAAACTTTTATAAAAACTTGTTTCTCGTATGAGGAGATATTATTTAAATATTTTATCATTGCTTCTCTCATTGCCTCTCACTCTAATCATAAATTTTAAACACATATAATTTCATCCATCCAGATAGACAGAATGGACGAAAGTATAAGGGTTCCTTGTTTGACTACGGAAGCCTAAAAACACTCATATTTGTACTAATTCGTTTAATACAGAGTATAAACTTAAATGTGTTACCTACTTTCTTTATACGGTGCTTCAGGTGAGGAAAATGAGCAACTTCCACGATTTCGATCTCTTATTTTGCGATTTAGATGTTTGTCCTATAGGAAAAGTGTTCAGTTTTATGGATGGATCGTCAATATTATTTTGGACCCAGTAGGTACAGGGTGTAATAAAACATCCAAGTAAAATTTAAAGGCATGGTTTAGACCAAAAATATTAAATAATTTCTTCGTATAAGAATAATTTAAAATTTACTGAACTCGATGCCAACCCACCACACAGGCACACTCACCCTACTTACTACCAAAACAAGATTCTTAAATCCATGAACGCTTTCATTCATTGCTGAAATAATAATAAATCATTTATGCATGAAAATTTTAAATGCCAATAACTTTCAATTTCAATTAATAAAATAATGAAATTATTGTTTCAATGCCATTATTTCGTTATAAATCAGGTGTGTATGTGGGGGTGTATGCGGTTTTGCACTTATTTATTAACACGTATAGTACATTTTATTCCAAATAACAATCACGACGACTAAAATAACTCTTCATTCCTATTAAAACTATGAGAAACTTTATACCCCGATTATTCCTTCAATCCAACTTTGCAAGAAGAAACTATGCACTTAAAACTTTACGAGCCAAAGGTATTTACTTGATTCGTCGGGCGGTCGGTCAGTCCAATTAAACTGTCGTTTATTTTACCAAGACTCATGAATTAAGACCTGTGTGAAGTTAGCAGTCAAACCTAGCAGTCAAATTTTAACCCGACCAAATTAAGAAGTCGTCGATTTGATTACATTTTTAAGACCTAAAACATGCGCAATTGATAAAAAAAGCAATACAAATTACTTATATGCGCTCTAAACTTGGATACAAATGAATCAAAAAATTATTTGCAAGCCAAAATCCAATAGAAATCAACTTTTAAATTTTTAGGTCTAAATTGAATATGCAAAGGGGAATCTACCTATGAACCAACATACCTGACAGGACAAATTATGAATAGACTTAATAAATAAGTACTAAACACTATGTAGAAACTCTTTTCAAACTATTTGATACATTAGAAGGTGTCCATAATGACTTGAGGAATAAAGGACTTTTTTCATTTACGAGACTGGTTTTACAAAAGGGATGCTGACTATGAAGGGACGTACCTGACAGGATGAGATGTGTCTAGGTACAATGTTTAGGCACTAAGCTATATAAAAGACAAATTTTGTTAACTTTGATATGTTTTGAATAGTCGTTTTGATGAGATGAAAATGAGGCATATTTTTCTTGAAATAACAACATTCAGAAGGAAATCTTTCTATGAAGCATTACACTTGAGAGAGCTCTATGGACATAGGCATAACAGCTGGATACTATACTCTATGTAGAGCTTAGTTTTAACATCTATGATATATCACGAGTGGTTCATTCGTGGTCAAAAATTGGTTTGGGAATTTTTTGTAGAATAAAATTCACTTTCAAAAAAAGGTGCTGATCCTAAAACCAATGAAGCAAGGTACCTGACAAGATGAAACGTATATAGTTACAAAGTGTATATACTAAGTTATACATAGAGACTAATTTTGAAGCATTTGATATGTTAGGAGTGTCTCGTCTTATGAACCGAAAAAAATTCGAAAAAGTTGACTTTAAAAAAAAGGTGCTGAGCCTTAACCCTATGAAGCAAGGTACCTGACAGGATAAAACGTATATAGTTACAAAGTGTATATACTAAGCTATACATAGAGACTAATTTTGAAGCATTTGATATGTTAGGAGTGTCAAGTCTGATCAACCGAAAAAAGTTACGTTCAAAAAAAGGTGCTGACCATTAAACCTATGAAGCAAGGTACCTGACAGGATGAAACGTATATAGTTACAAAGTGTATATACTAAACTATACATAGAGACTAATTTTGAAGCATTTGATATGTTAGGAGTGTCTCGTCTTATCAACCGAAAAAAAATAGTCAAAAAAATTTACTTTAAAAAAAAGGTGCTGAGCCTTAAACCTATGAAGCAAGGTACCTGACAGGATAAAACGTATATAGTTACAAAGTGTATATACTAAGCTATACATAGAGACTAATTTTGAAGCATTTGATATGTTAGGAGTGTCTCGTCTTATGAACCGAAAAAAATTCGAAAAAGTTGACTTTAAAAAAAAGGTGCTGAGCCTTAACCCTATGAAGCAAGGTACCTGACAGGATAAAACGTATATAGTTACAAAGTGTATATACTAAGCTATACATAGAGACTAATTTTGAAGCATTTGATATGTTAGGAGTGTCAAGTCTGATCAACCGAAAAAAGTTACGTTCAAAAAAAGGTGCTGACCATTAAACCTATGAAGCAAGGTACCTGACAGGATAAAACGTATATAGTTACAAAGTGTATATACTAAGCTATACATAGAGACTAATTTTGAAGCATTTGATATGTTAGGAGTGTCTCGTCTTATGAACCGAAAAAAATTCGAAAAAGTTGACTTTAAAAAAAAGGTGCTGAGCCTTAACCCTATGAAGCAAGGTACCTGACAGGATAAAACGTATATAGTTACAAAGTGTATATACTAAGATATACATAGAGACTAATTTTGAAGCATTTGATATGTTAGGAGTGTCAAGTCTGATCAACCGAAAAAAGTTACGTTCAAAAAAAGGTGCTGACCATTAAACCTATGAATCAAGGTACCTGACAGGATAAAACGTATATAGTTACAAAGTATATATACTAAGCTATACATAGAGACTAATTTTGAAGCATTTGATATGTTAGGAGTGTCAAGTCTGATCAACCGAAAAAAGTTACGTTCAAAAAAAGGTGCTGACCATTAAACCTATGAAGCAAGGTACCTGACAGGATGAAACGTATATAGTTACAAAGTGTATATACTAAGCTATACATAGAGACTAATTTTAAAGCATTTGATATGTTAGGAGTGTCTCGTCTTATCAACCGAAAAAAAATAGTCAAAAAAATTTACTTTAAAAAAAAGGTGCTGAGCCTTAAACCTATGAAGCAAGGTACCTGACAGGATAAAACGTATATAGTTACAAAGTGTATATACTAAGCTATACATAGAGACTAATTTTGAAGCATTTGATATGTTAGGAGTGTCTCGTCTTATGAACCGAAAAAAATTCGAAAAAGTTGACTTTAAAAAAAAGGTGCTGAGCCTTAACCCTATGAAGCAAGGTACCTGACAGGATAAAACGTATATAGTTACAAAGTGTATATACTAAGCTATACATAGAGACTAATTTTGAAGCATTTGATATGTTAGGAGTGTCAAGTCTGATCAACCGAAAAAAGTTACGTTCAAAAAAAGGTGCTGACCATTAAACCTATGAAGCAAGGTACCTGACAGGATGAAACGTATATAGTTACAAAGTGTATATACTAAACTATACATAGAGACTAATTTTGAAGCATTTGATATGTTAGGAGTGTCTCGTCTTATCAACCGAAAAAAAATAGTCAAAAAAATTTACTTTAAAAAAAAGGTGCTGAGCCTTAAACCTATGAAGCAAGGTACCTGACAGGATAAAACGTATATAGTTACAAAGTGTATATACTAAGCTATACATAGAGACTAATTTTGAAGCATTTGATATGTTAGGAGTGTCTCGTCTTATGAACCGAAAAAATTCGAAAAAGTTGACTTTAAAAAAAAGGTGCTGAGCCTTAACCCTATGAAGCAAGGTACCTGACAGGATAAAACGTATATAGTTACAAAGTGTATATACTAAGCTAAACATAGAGACTAATTTTGAAGCATTTGATATGTTAGGAGTGTCTCGTCTTATCAACCGAAAAAAAATAGTCAAAAAAATTTACTTTAAAAAAAAGGTGCTGGGCCTTAAACCTATGAAGCAAGGTACCTGACAGGATAAAACGTATATAGTTACAAAGTGTATATACTAAGCTATACATAGAGACTAATTTTGAAGCATTTGATATGTTAGGAGTGTCTCGTCTTATCAACCGAAAAAAAATAGTCAAAAAAATTTACTTTAAAAAAAAGGTGCTGAGCCTTAAACCTATGAAGCAAGGTACCTGACAGGATAAAACGTATATAGTTACAAAGTGTATATACTAAGCTATACATAGAGACTAATTTTGAAGCATTTGATATGTTAGGAGTGTCAAGTCTGATCAACCGAAAAAAGTTACGTTCAAAAAAGGTGCTGAGCCTTAAACCTATGAAGCAAGGTACCTGACAGGATAAAACGTATATAGTTACAAAGTGTATATACTAAGCTATACATAGAGACTAATTTTGAAGCATTTGATATGTTAGGAGTGTCTCGTCTTATGAACCGAAAAAAAATCGAAAAAGTTGACTTTAAAAAAAAGGTGCTGAGCCTTAACCCTATGAAGCAAGGTACCTGACAGGATAAAACGTATATAGTTACAAAGTGTATATACTAAGCTATACATAGAGACTAATTTTGAAGCATTTGATATGTTAGGAGTGTCTCGTCTTATCAACCGAAAAAAAATAGTCAAAAAAATTTACTTTAAAAAAAAGGTGCTGAGCCTTAAACCTATGAAGCAAGGTACCTGACAGGATAAAACGTATATAGTTACAAAGTGTATATACTAAGCTATACATAGAGACTAATTTTGAAGCATTTGATATGTTAGGAGTGTCAAGTCTGATCAACCGAAAAAAGTTACGTTCAAAAAAGGTGCTGAGCCTTAAACCTATGAAGCAAGGTACCTGACAGGATAAAACGTATATAGTTACAAAGTGTATATACTAAGCTATACATAGAGACTAATTTTGAAGCATTTGATATGTTAGGAGTGTCTCGTCTTATCAACCGAAAAAAAAGAGTCAAAAAAATTTACTTTAAAAAAAAGGTGCTGAGCCTTAAACCTATGAAGCAAGGTACCTGACAGGATAAAACGTATATAGTTACAAAGTGTATATACTAAGCTATACATAGAGACTAATTTTGAAGCATTTGATATGTTAGGAGTGTCTCGTCTTATGAACCGAAAAAAATTCGAAAAAGTTGACTTTAAAAAAAAGGTGCTGAGCCTTAACCCTATGAAGCAAGGTACCTGACAGGATAAAACGTATATAGTTACAAAGTGTATATATTAAGCTATACATAGAGACTAATTTTGAAGCATTTGATATGTTAGGAGTGCCAAGTCTGATCAACCGAAAAAAGTTACGTTCAAAAAAAGGTGCTGACCATTAAACCTATGAAGCAAGGTACCTGACAGGATAAAACGTATATAGTTACAAAGTGTATATACTAAGCTATACATAGAGACTAATTTTAAAGCATTTGATATGTTAGGAGTGTCTCGTCTTATCAACCGAAAAAAAATAGTCAAAAAAATTTACTTTAAAAAAAAGGTGCTGAGCCTTAAACCTATGAAGCAAGGTACCTGACAGGATAAAACGTATATAGTTAAAAAGTGTATATACTAAGCTATACATAGAGACTAATTTTGAAGCATTTGATATGTTAGGAGTGTCTCGTCTTATGAACCGAAAAAAATTCGAAAAAGTTGACTTTAAAAAAAAGGTGCTGAGCCTTAACCCTATGAAGCAAGGTACCTGACAGGATAAAACGTATATAGTTACAAAGTGTATATACTAAGCTATACATAGAGACTAATTTTGAAGCATTTGATATGTTAGGAGTGTCAAGTCTGATCAACCGAAAAAAGTTACGTTCAAAAAAAGGTGCTGACCATTAAACCTATGAAGCAAGGTACCTGACAGGATGAAACGTATATAGTTACAAAGTGTATATACTAAGCTATACATAGAGACTAATTTTGAAGCATTTGATATGTTAGGAGTGTCTCGTGTTATCAACCGAAAAAAAAAGTCAAAAAAATTGACATTAAAAAAAAGGTGCTGAGCCTTAACCCTACGACGCAAGGTACCTGACATGATAAAACGTATATAGTTACAAAGTGTATATATTAAGCTATACATAGAGACTAATTTTGAAGCATTTGATATGTTAGGAGTGCCAAGTCTGATCAACCGAAAAAAGTTACGTTCAAAAAAAGGTGCTGACCATTAAACCTATGAAGCAAGGTACCTGACAGGATAAAACGTATATAGTTACAAAGTGTATATACTAAGCTATACATAGAGACTAATTTTAAAGCATTTGATATGTTAGGAGTGTCTCGTCTTATCAACCGAAAAAAAATAGTCAAAAAAATTTACTTTAAAAAAAAGGTGCTGAGCCTTAAACCTATGAAGCAAGGTACCTGACAGGATAAAACGTATATAGTTACAAAGTGTATATATTAAGCTATACATAGAGACTAATTTTGAAGCATTTGATATGTTAGGAGTGTCTCGTCTTATCAACCGAAAAAAAATAGTCAAAAAAATTTACTTTAAAAAAAAGGTGCTGAGCCTTAAACCTATGAAGCAAGGTACCTGACAGGATAAAACGTATATAGTTACAAAGTGTATATACTAAGCTATACATAGAGACTAATTTTGAAGCATTTGATATGTTAGGAGTGTCAAGTCTGATCAACCGAAAAAAGTTACGTTCAAAAAAGGTGCTGAGCCTTAAACCTATGAAGCAAGGTACCTGACAGGATAAAACGTATATAGTTACAAAGTGTATATATTAAGCTATACATAGAGACTAATTTTGAAGCATTTGATATGTTAGGAGTGTCTCGTCTTATCAACCGAAAAAAAATAGTCAAAAAAATTTACTTTAAAAAAAAGGTGCTGAGCCTTAAACCTATGAAGCAAGGTACCTGACAGGATAAAACGTATATAGTTACAAAGTGTATATACTAAGCTATACATAGAGACTAATTTTGAAGCATTTGATATGTTAGGAGTGTCAAGTCTGATCAACCGAAAAAAGTTACGTTCAAAAAAGGTGCTGAGCCTTAAACCTATGAAGCAAGGTACCTGACAGGATAAAACGTATATAGTTACAAAGTGTATATACTAAGCTATACATAGAGACTAATTTTGAAGCATTTGATATGTTAGGAGTGTCTCGTCTTATGAACCGAAAAAAAATCGAAAAAGTTGACTTTAAAAAAAAGGTGCTGAGCCTTAACCCTATGAAGCAAGGTACCTGACAGGATAAAACGTATATAGTTACAAAGTGTATATACTAAGCTATACATAGAGACTAATTTTGAAGCATTTGATATGTTAGGAGTGTCTCGTCTTATCAACCGAAAAAAAATAGTCAAAAAAATTTACTTTAAAAAAAAGGTGCTGGGCCTTAAACCTATGAAGCAAGGTACCTGACAGGATAAAACGTATATAGTTACAAAGTGTATATACTAAGCTATACATAGAGACTAATTTTGAAGCATTTGATATGTTAGGAGTGTCTCGTCTTATCAACCGAAAAAAAATAGTCAAAAAAATTAACTTTAAAAAAAAGGTGCTGAGCCTTAAACCTATGAAGCAAGGTACCTGACAGGATAAAACGTATATAGTTACAAAGTGTATATACTAAGCTATACATAGAGACTAATTTTGAAGCATTTGATATGTTAGGAGTGTCAAGTCTGATCAACCGAAAAAAGTTACGTTCAAAAAAGGTGCTGAGCCTTAAACCTATGAAGCAAGGTACCTGACAGGATAAAACGTATATAGTTACAAAGTGTATATACTAAGCTATACATAGAGACTAATTTTGAAGCATTTGATATGTTAGGAGTGTCTCGTCTTATCAACCGAAAAAAAAGAGTCAAAAAAATTTACTTTAAAAAAAAGGTGCTGAGCCTTAAACCTATGAAGCAAGGTACCTGACAGGATAAAACGTATATAGTTACAAAGTGTATATACTTAGCTATACATAGAGACTAATTTTGAAGCATTTGATATGTTAGGAGTGTCTCGTCTTATGAACCGAAAAAAATTCGAAAAAGTTGACTTTAAAAAAAAGGTGCTGAGCCTTAACCCTATGAAGCAAGGTACCTGACAGGATAAAACGTATATAGTTACAAAGTGTATATATTAAGCTATACATAGAGACTAATTTTGAAGCATTTGATATGTTAGGAGTGCCAAGTCTGATCAACCGAAAAAAGTTACGTTCAAAAAAAGGTGCTGACCATTAAACCTATGAAGCAAGGTACCTGACAGGATGAAACGTATATAGTTACAAAGTGTATATACTAAGCTATACATAGAGACTAATTTTAAAGCATTTGATATGTTAGGAGTGTCTCGTCTTATCAACCGAAAAAAAATAGTCAAAAAAATTGACATTAAAAAAAAGGTGCTGAGCCTTAAACCTATGAAGCAAGGTACCTGACAGGATAAAACGTATATAGTTACAAAGTGTATATACTAAGCTATACATAGAGACTAATTTTGAAGCATTTGATATGTTAGGAGTGTCTCGTCTTATGAACCGAAAAAAATTCGAAAAAGTTGACTTTAAAAAAAAGGTGCTGAGCCTTAACCCTATGAAGCAAGGTACCTGACAGGATAAAACGTATATAGTTACAAAGTGTATATATTAAGCTATACATAGAGACTAATTTTGAAGCATTTGATATGTTAGGAGTGCCAAGTCTGATCAACCGAAAAAAGTTACGTTCAAAAAAAGGTGCTGACCATTAAACCTATGAAGCAAGGTACCTGACAGGATAAAACGTATATAGTTACAAAGTGTATATACTAAGCTATACATAGAGACTAATTTTAAAGCATTTGATATGTTAGGAGTGTCTCGTCTTATCAACCGAAAAAAAATAGTCAAAAAAATTTACTTTAAAAAAAAGGTGCTGAGCCTTAAACCTATGAAGCAAGGTACCTGACAGGATAAAACGTATATAGTTAAAAAGTGTATATACTAAGCTATACATAGAGACTAATTTTGAAGCATTTGATATGTTAGGAGTGTCTCGTCTTATGAACCGAAAAAAATTCGAAAAAGTTGACTTTAAAAAAAAGGTGCTGAGCCTTAACCCTATGAAGCAAGGTACCTGACAGGATAAAACGTATATAGTTACAAAGTGTATATACTAAGCTATACATAGAGACTAATTTTGAAGCATTTGATATGTTAGGAGTGTCAAGTCTGATCAACCGAAAAAAGTTACGTTCAAAAAAAGGTGCTGACCATTAAACCTATGAAGCAAGGTACCTGACAGGATGAAACGTATATAGTTACAAAGTGTATATACTAAGCTATACATAGAGACTAATTTTGAAGCATTTGATATGTTAGGAGTGTCTCGTGTTATCAACCGAAAAAAAAAGTCAAAAAAATTGACATTAAAAAAAAGGTGCTGAGCCTTAACCCTACGACGCAAGGTACCTGACATGATAAAACGTATATAGTTACAAAGTGTATATATTAAGCTATACATAGAGACTAATTTTGAAGCATTTGATATGTTAGGAGTGCCAAGTCTGATCAACCGAAAAAAGTTACGTTCAAAAAAAGGTGCTGACCATTAAACCTATGAAGCAAGGTACCTGACAGGATAAAACGTATATAGTTACAAAGTGTATATACTAAGCTATACATAGAGACTAATTTTAAAGCATTTGATATGTTAGGAGTGTCTCGTCTTATCAACCGAAAAAAAATAGTCAAAAAAATTTACTTTAAAAAAAAGGTGCTGAGCCTTAAACCTATGAAGCAAGGTACCTGACAGGATAAAACGTATATAGTTACAAAGTGTATATATTAAGCTATACATAGAGACTAATTTTGAAGCATTTGATATGTTAGGAGTGTCTCGTCTTATCAACCGAAAAAAAATAGTCAAAAAAATTTACTTTAAAAAAAAGGTGCTGAGCCTTAAACCTATGAAGCAAGGTACCTGACAGGATAAAACGTATATAGTTACAAAGTGTATATACTAAGCTATACATAGAGACTAATTTTGAAGCATTTGATATGTTAGGAGTGTCAAGTCTGATCAACCGAAAAAAGTTACGTTCAAAAAAGGTGCTGAGCCTTAAACCTATGAAGCAAGGTACCTGACAGGATAAAACGTATATAGTTACAAAGTGTATATATTAAGCTATACATAGAGACTAATTTTGAAGCATTTGATATGTTAGGAGTGTCTCGTCTTATCAACCGAAAAAAAATAGTCAAAAAAATTTACTTTAAAAAAAAGGTGCTGAGCCTTAAACCTATGAAGCAAGGTACCTGACAGGATAAAACGTATATAGTTACAAAGTGTATATACTAAGCTATACATAGAGACTAATTTTGAAGCATTTGATATGTTAGGAGTGTCAAGTCTGATCAACCGAAAAAAGTTACGTTCAAAAAAGGTGCTGAGCCTTAAACCTATGAAGCAAGGTACCTGACAGGATAAAACGTATATAGTTACAAAGTGTATATACTAAGCTATACATAGAGACTAATTTTGAAGCATTTGATATGTTAGGAGTGTCTCGTCTTATGAACCGAAAAAAAATCGAAAAAGTTGACTTTAAAAAAAAGGTGCTGAGCCTTAACCCTATGAAGCAAGGTACCTGACAGGATAAAACGTATATAGTTACAAAGTGTATATACTAAGCTATACATAGAGACTAATTTTGAAGCATTTGATATGTTAGGAGTGTCTCGTCTTATCAACCGAAAAAAAATAGTCAAAAAAATTTACTTTAAAAAAAAGGTGCTGGGCCTTAAACCTATGAAGCAAGGTACCTGACAGGATAAAACGTATATAGTTACAAAGTGTATATACTAAGCTATACATAGAGACTAATTTTGAAGCATTTGATATGTTAGGAGTGTCTCGTCTTATCAACCGAAAAAAAATAGTCAAAAAAATTTACTTTAAAAAAAAGGTGCTGAGCCTTAAACCTATGAAGCAAGGTACCTGACAGGATAAAACGTATATAGTTACAAAGTGTATATACTAAGCTATACATAGAGACTAATTTTGAAGCATTTGATATGTTAGGAGTGTCAAGTCTGATCAACCGAAAAAAGTTACGTTCAAAAAAGGTGCTGAGCCTTAAACCTATGAAGCAAGGTACCTGACAGGATAAAACGTATATAGTTACAAAGTGTATATACTAAGCTATACATAGAGACTAATTTTGAAGCATTTGATATGTTAGGAGTGTCTCGTCTTATCAACCGAAAAAAATTCGAAAAAGTTGACTTTAAAAAAAAGGTGCTGAGCCTTAACCCTATGAAGCAAGGTACCTGACAGGATAAAACGTATATAGTTACAAAGTGTATATACTTAGCTATACATAGAGACTAATTTTGAAGCATTTGATATGTTAGGAGTGTCTCGTCTTATGAACCGAAAAAAATTCGAAAAAGTTGACTTTAAAAAAAAGGTGCTGAGCCTTAACCCTATGAAGCAAGGTACCTGACAGGATAAAACGTATATAGTTACAAAGTGTATATATTAAGCTATACATAGAGACTAATTTTGAAGCATTTGATATGTTAGGAGTGCCAAGTCTGATCAACCGAAAAAAGTTACGTTCAAAAAAAGGTGCTGACCATTAAACCTATGAAGCAAGGTACCTGACAGGATGAAACGTATATAGTTACAAAGTGTATATACTAAGCTATACATAGAGACTAATTTTAAAGCATTTGATATGTTAGGAGTGTCTCGTCTTATCAACCGAAAAAAAATAGTCAAAAAAATTGACATTAAAAAAAAGGTGCTGAGCCTTAAACCTATGAAGCAAGGTACCTGACAGGATAAAACGTATATAGTTAAAAAGTGTATATACTAAGCTATACATAGAGACTAATTTTGAAGCATTTGATATGTTAGGAGTGTCTCGTCTTATGAACCGAAAAAAATTCGAAAAAGTTGACTTTAAAAAAAAGGTGCTGAGCCTTAACCCTATGAAGCAAGGTACCTGACAGGATAAAACGTATATAGTTACAAAGTGTATATACTAAGCTATACATAGAGACTAATTTTGAAGCATTTGATATGTTAGGAGTGTCAAGTCTGATCAACCGAAAAAAGTTACGTTCAAAAAAAGGTGCTGACCATTAAACCTATGAAGCAAGGTACCTGACAGGATGAAACGTATATAGTTACAAAGTGTATATACTAAGCTATACATAGAGACTAATTTTGAAGCATTTGATATGTTAGGAGTGTCTCGTGTTATCAACCGAAAAAAAAAGTCAAAAAAATTGACATTAAAAAAAAGGTGCTGAGCCTTAACCCTACGACGCAAGGTACCTGACATGATAAAACGTATATAGTTACAAAGTGTATATACTAAGCTATACATAGAGACTAATTTTGAAGCATTCTATATGTTAGGAGTGTCTCGTCTTATCGAACAAAAAAAAGATGGAAAAATTGACTTTAAAAAAAGGTGCTGACCATTAAACCTATGAAGCAATATACCTGACAGGATAAAATGTATACAGTTACAAAGTGTATATACTAAACTATACATAGAGACTAATTTTGAAGTATTTGATATGTTAGGAGTGTCTCGTCTTATCAACCGAAAAAAATTCAAAAAGGTTGACATTAAAAAAAAGGTGCTGAGCCTTAACCCTATGACGCAAGGTACCTGACAAGATAAAAAGTATATAGTTACAAAGTGTATATACTAAGCTATACATAGAGACTAATTTTGAAGCATTTGATATGTTAGGAGTGTCTCGTATTATCGAACAAAAAAAAGATGGAAAAATTTACGTTAAAAAAAAGGTGCTGAGCTTTAACCCTATGAAGCAAGGTACCTGACAGGATAAAACGTATATAGTTACAAAGTGTATATACTAAACTATACATAGAGACTAATTTTAAAGCATTTGATATGTTAGGAGTGTCTCGTCTTATGAATTGAAAAAAAAAAATCGAAAAAATTGACTTTAAAAAAAAGGTGCTGAGCTTTAAACCTATGAAGCAAGGTACCAGACAGGATAAAACGTATATAGTTACAAAGTGTGTATACTAAGCAATACATAGAGACTAATTTTGAAGAATTTGATATGTTAGAGTGTCTCGTATTATCGAACAAAAAAAAAGTTGGCAAAAATTGACTTTAAAAAATAGGTGCTGAGCCTTAAACGTATGAAGCACTTTACCTGACAGGATAAATTGTATATAGTTACTAATAAAAGTTCAAGGTCAAGGATTAAGTCTTCTCTGATCAAATTTAGCTCATAGGATGCGCAACGATGTAATCTTTCAGGAAACATAACGGTATGGACTATCCTTTCAATATAAGTGTCGCAATCAGCCATTAACCAAGGCAGTAAGGTTTTTTCAATAAGATCATTTTCAAAAATTAAGTAGGTTAATCAACTCTTATCTCTTACTCCTGAAACACTTTGAATGCTATATATAGAACAAGCCTACGCTTTAGACGGCTATGGTCATAGAAAAAACTTCAACGAGACTCCTCTTGCAACCTTCTTAAAAAGCCAACGTCGTAGACGGAAGAAGCAGTATTCGTATGAGGTAGTGGCCATCCCTTGTGTCAGAGTTTTTAGACCGCCTAAGTTTTTCCAATTGCCTCTGACATTGGTTAACGATTGTTATTCGTAGTCGTAGTCGGCTATGGTCATAAAAAAAACGTTAACGAGACACCTCTTGAAAAAGCCTACGTCGTAGATGGTATGGCCATACAAAAGACATCAACGAGACACCTTTTGAAAAAGCCTACCTCGTAGACAGCTATGGTCATAGAAAAGACTTCAACGAGACACCTCTTGAAAAAGTCTACGTCGTAGACGGCTATGGTCATAGAAAAGACTTCAACGAGACACCTCTTGAAAAAGTCTACGTCGTAGACGGCTATGGTCATTGAAAAGACTTCAACGAGACACCTCTTGAAAATGTCTACGTCGTAGACGGCTATGGTCATAGAAAAGACTTCAACGAGACACCTTTTGAATCGTTCTTAGCACTGTTAGGCCCGTATTACAGTATTACAGAACAAATGCTTGAGTGTTGCAATACGCGCCTAAGTTAACTTAGTGCTAGTTAAAGAGACACCTCTTGAAAAAGCCTACGTCGAAGACGGTATGGTCATACAAAAGACTTCAACGAGACACCTCATGAAAAAGCCTACGTCGTAGACGGCTATGGTCATAGAAAAGACTTCAACGAGACACCTCTTGAAAAAGCCTAAGTCGTAAACGGTATGGCCATACAAAAGACTTCAACGAGACACCTCTTGAAAAAGCCTACGTCGTAGACGGCTATGGTCATAAAAAAGACTTCAACGACACACCTCTTGAAAAAGCCTACGTTGTAGACGACTATGGTCATAGAAAAGACTTCAACGAGACACCTCTTGAAAAAGCCTTCGTCGTAGACGGTATGGCCATACAAAAGACTTCAAAGAGACACCTCTTGAAAAAGCCTACGTCGTAGACGGCTATGGTCATAGAAAAGACTTCAACGAGACACCTCTTAAAAAAGCCTAAGTCGTAAACGGTATGGCCATACAAAAGACTTCAACGAGACACCTCTTGAAAAAGCCTACGTTGAAGACGGCTATGGTCATAGAAAAGACTTCAACGAGACACCTCTTGAAAAAGCCTACGTCGTAGACAGTATGGCCATACAAAAGACATCGACGACACACCTCTTGATAATGCCTACGTCGTAGACGGCTATGGTCATAGAAAAGACTTCAACGAGACACATCTTGAAAAAGCCTATGTCGTAAATCGTATGGCCATACAAAAAACGTACACGTGACACCATTTGAATCGTTCTTGGCACCATTAGGCCCGTATTACAGAACAAATGCTTGAGTGTTGCAATACGGGCCTTAGTTAACTTTGTTCTAGTTAAAGAGACACCTCTTGAAAAAGCCTACGTCGAAGACGGTATGGTCATACAAAAGACTTCAACGAGACATCTCTTGAAAAAGCCTACATCGTAGACGGTATGGCCATACAAAAGACATCAACGAGACACCTCTAGAAAATGCCTACGTCGTAGACGGCTATGGTCATAGAAAAGACTTCAACGAGACACTCCTAACATATCAAATGCTTCAAAATTAGTCTCTATGTATAGCTTAGTATATACACTTTGTAACTATATACGTTTTATCCTGTCAGGTACCTTGCTTCATAGGTTTAAGGCTCAGCACCTTTTTTTTAAAGTAAATTTTTTTGACTATTTTTTTTCGGTTCATAAGACGAGACACTCCTAACATATCAAATGCTTCAAAATTAGTCTCTATGTATAGCTTAGTATATACACTTTGTAACTATATACGTTTTATCCTGTCAGGTACCTTGCTTCATAGGGTTAAGGCTCAGCACCTTTTTTTAAAGTCAACTTTTTCGATTTTTTTTCGGTTCATAAGACGAGACACTCCTAACATTTCAAATGCTTCAAAATTAGTCTCTATGTATAGCTTAGTATATACACTTTGTAACTATATACGTTTTATCCTGTCAGGTACATTGCGTCATAGGTTTAAGGCTCAGCACCTTTTTTTTAATGTAAATTTTTTCGACTTTTTTTTTCGGTTGATAAGACGAAACACTCCAAACATATCAAATGCTTCAAAATTAGTCTCTATGTATAGCTTAGTATATACACTTTGTAAATTTATACGTTTCATCCTGTCGGGTACCTTGCGTCATAGGGTTAAGGCTCAGCACCTTTTTTTTAAAGTCAACTTTTTCGAATTTTTTTCGGTTGATAAGACGAGACACTCCTAACATATCAAATGCTTCAAAATTAGTCTCTATGTATAGCTTAGTATATACACTTTGTAATTATATACGTTTTATCTTGTCAGGTACCTTGCTTCATAGGTTTAATGGTCAGCACCTTTTTTTGAACGTAACTTTTTTCGGTTGATCAGACTTGACACTCCTAACATATCAAATGCTTCAAAATTAGTCTCTATGTATAGCTTAGTATATACACTTTGTAACTATATACGTTTTATCCTGTCAGGTACCTTGCTTCATAGGTTTAAGGCTCAGCACCTTTTTTTTAAAGTAAATTTTTTTGACTATTTTTTTTCGGTTGATAAGACGAGACACTCCTAACATATCAAATGCTTCAAAATTAGTCTCTATGTATAGTTTAGTATATACACTTTGTAACTATATACGTTTCATCCTGTCAGGTACCTTGCTTCATAGGTTTAATGGTCAGCACCTTTTTTTGAACGTAACTTTTTTCGGTTGATCAGACTTGACACTCCTAACATATCAAATGCTTCAAAATTTGTCTCTATGTATAGCTTAGTATATACACTTTGTAACTATATACGTTTTATCCTGTCAGGTACCTTGCTTCATAGGTTTAAGGCTCAGCACCTTTTTTTGAACGTAACTTTTTTCGGTTGATCAGACTTGACACTCCTAACATATCAAATGCTTCAAAATTTGTCTCTATGTATAGCTTAGTATATACACTTTGTAACTATATACGTTTTATCCTGTCAGGTACCTTGCTTCATAGGTTTAAGGCTCAGCACCTTTTTTTTAAAGTAAATTTTTTTGACTATTTTTTTTCGGTTGATAAGACGAGACACTCCTAACATATCAAATGCTTCAAAATTAGTCTCTATGTATAGCTTAGTATATACACTTTGTAACTATATACGTTTTATCCTGTCAGGTACCTTGCTTCATAGGTTTAATGGTCAGCACCTTTTTTTGAACGTAACTTTTTTCGGTTGATCAGACTTGACACTCCTAACATATCAAATGCTTCAAAATTAGTCTCTATGTATAGCTTAGTATATACACTTTGTAACTATATACGTTTTATCCTGTCAGGTACCTTGCTTCATAGGTTTAAGGCTCAGCACCTTTTTTTGAACGTAACTTTTTTCGGTTGATCAGACTTGACACTCCTAACATATCAAATGCTTCAAAATTAGTCTCTATGTATAGCTTAGTATATACACTTTGTAACTATATACGTTTTATCCTGTCAGGTACCTTGCTTCATAGGTTTAAGGCTCAGCACCTTTTTTTTAAAGTAAATTTTTTTGACTATTTTTTTTCGGTTGATAAGACGAGACACTCCTAACATATCAAATGCTTCAAAATTAGTCTCTATGTATAGTTTAGTATATACACTTTGTAACTATATACGTTTCATCCTGTCAGGTACCTTGCTTCATAGGTTTAATGGTCAGCACCTTTTTTTGAACGTAACTTTTTTCGGTTGATCAGACTTGACACTCCTAACATATCAAATGCTTCAAAATTTGTCTCTATGTATAGCTTAGTATATACACTTTGTAACTTTATACGTTTTATCCTGTCAGGTACCTTGCTTCATAGGGTTAAGGCTCAGCACCTTTTTTTTAAAGTCAACTTTTTCGAATTTTTTTCGGTTCATAAGACGAGACACTCCTAACATATCAAATGCTTCAAAATTAGTCTCTATGTATAGCTTAGTATATACACTTTGTGACTATATACGTTTTATCCTGTCAGGTACCTTGCTTCATAGGTTTAAGGCTCAGCACCTTTTTTTTAAAGTAAATTTTTTTGACTATTTTTTTTCGGTTGATAAGACGAGACACTCCTAACATATCAAATGCTTCAAAATTAGTCTCTATGTATAGTTTAGTATATACACTTTGTAACTATATACGTTTCATCCTGTCAGGTACCTTGCTTCATAGGTTTAATGGTCAGCACCTTTTTTTGAACGTAACTTTTTTCGGTTGATCAGACTTGACACTCCTAACATATCAAATGCTTCAAAATTAGTCTCTATGTATAGCTTAGTATATACACTTTGTAACTATATACGTTTTATCCTGTCAGGTACCTTGCTTCATAGGGTTAAGGCTCAGCACCTTTTTTTTAAAGTCAACTTTTTCGATTTTTTTTCGGTTCATAAGACGAGACACTCCTAACATATCAAATGCTTCAAAATTAGTCTCTATGTATAGCTTAGTATATACACTTTGTAACTATATACGTTTTATCCTGTCAGGTACCTTGCTTCATAGGGTTAAGGCTCAGCACCTTTTTTTTAAAGTCAACTTTTTCGATTTTTTTTCGGTTCATAAGACGAGACACTCCTAACATATCAAATGCTTCAAAATTAGTCTCTATGTATAGCTTAGTATATACACTTTGTAACTATATACGTTTCATCTTGTCAGGTACCTTGCTTCATTGGTTTTAGGATCAGCACCTTTTTTTGAAAGTGAATTTTATTCTACAAAAAATTCCCAAACCAATTTTTGACCACGAATGAACCACTCGTGATATATCATAGATGTTAAAACTAAGCTCTACATAGAGTATAGTATCCAGCTGTTATGCCTATGTCCATAGAGCTCTCTCAAGTGTAATGCTTCATAGAAAGATTTCCTTCTGAATGTTGTTATTTCAAGAAAAATATGCCTCATTTTCATCTCATCAAAACGACTATTCAAAACATATCAAAGTTAACAAAATTTGTCTTTTATATAGCTTAGTGCCTAAACATTGTACCTAGACACATCTTATCCTGTCAGGTACGTCCCTTCATAGTCAGCATCCCTTTTGTAAAACCAGTCTCGTAAATGAAAAAAGTCCTTTATTCCTCAAGTCATTATGGACACCTTCTAATGTATCAAATAGTTTGAAACGAGTTTCTACATAGTGTTTAGTACTTATTTATTAAGTCTATTCATAATTTGTCCTGTCAGGTATGTTGGTTCATAGGTAGATTCCCCTTTGCATATTCAATTTAGACCTAAAAATTTAAAAGTTGATTTCTATTGGATTTTGGCTTGTAAATAATTTTTTGATTCATTTGTATCCAAGTTTAGAGCGCATATAAGTAATTTGTATTGCTTTTTTTATCAATTGCGCATGTTTTAGGTCTTAAAAATGTAATCAAATCGACGACTTCTTAATTTGGTCGGGTTAAAATTTGACTGCTAGGTTTGACTGCTAACTTCACACAGGTTGAATTAAGTCAGTTTCGTACGTATGACGTTGGTTTAAGTGTTTTGTCATGGAGCATTTTATTTGGTATGAAGTGTAGGGGCAGTCTAACATTGGACCCTCCCTGCGGATATGCTGCGGTTTCGTTTCATTTACCTGTGTTTGCATCCTTTCCATTGAATGCCATTAATTTAGGAATATTATACAATGTGGACATTTTCGCAGGAATCAGATTTGATAGGAATTTAGAATGCACACCGTTTGCATCAATTGTCACGCAATGTGTGCCTAATGATGGTATAGTTTAGGTCGAAAAATGTGACGTATTGTGGCGAGGAGAATGGAGGGATACCGCATTGAATAGAGATATTTGGAATAAATGAGGTAAAAAATACTGTACTTAAGAATCAGGATAAATATAGGGTCCTTCTTAATATGCTGACGGTTTTTAAAGGAGATGATAAGACCATCAAACTACACAACTTTCTCCATGGGACCAAAATCGAAATCGCGAAAAAAATATGCTAATTCCAAACAAAACTGCAAACCTGCTCGACCCAAATGTTTGGAAAGTTTATTCGCGATTTCAATGTTGGTCCCATTGAAAATGTTTTTCAGTATGATGGTCTGATTATCCCCTTAAAAACCCGCCAGTATATTAAGAAGGACCGTACGTATTCGTGATTCTGAAACAAGGTGCACGAATTACTGTAGCTTTTTTCACAAAGTTCAAAGGAAACATTATTAATTATGATCATTTTCGCTTTAAAATTGTCAAGTTTTGTTCAATAGTGTGGAACTCAGTTCGCTATGTTACCTTCTTTAATACAAAGTTCCACTATTAGAAGAGATTGCATATAGTGATCGAAACACACTTTCTCCTCTTATGTGTTACTAACATTGTTATCTATACAGGGTGATCTATCAAACTGAACCACTTTCACTATGGGACCAAAAAGGAAATCGAAAAAAAATTTCTGCTGTTCCATAGAAATCGTCAATCACTGCTCAACCCAAATGTATGAAATATCTGAAATTTTACACCCTGTATTTACCTGTATGATTTGATCAAGAAAGGGTTGATGCATCGCACGCACCACATTCGAAGCTCACCATGATCCCGTAATAATAATTTGCCGTAAACGTTTTCTAAGCGAGCATATTTCACAAATTTTCCATAACTCACAACCAATCAGCCGTGAGAGATCGCGCTATTTCCTCCAAGTGCATCTATTCACTGGAGTAATACGCTCACACGGTGTTAGGGCTGTCTAAAAATAGCTACAACCGGATTTAGTACTTGATAGATTTTTCGTGTTATCTATACTGTCTGGTGTATTTTTTTTTTGTAGAGCTGAATCGAACACCATTTCGAGATAATGGTCTCAATAGCAATATTTTCTATGTTAGAGATTTTAAAATGAAAGGATTACAGATAATTTTAATGAAACAACGTCGTTTTATAACAAATAACCAAGTAGTTTTTCGGTCCGTTGAGTAACGTCGCTCGTCGGACCGTAAAACTCCTTGGTAAACTTAAAATCAACTTAAAAAACCATTAAGAAAAAAATGATAATTCAAAATGTCTGAATTTGACAATTGATGTTGCCTTTTCTGTTTCCAACATAGAGTTAGAAAGAGAAAGCAGGAAAATTTTATTTTTTAAATAATTAAGTTGTTTTTCTCCATGGAGTTCGAATTAATTTCTCTCCACCATTTTTGCATTTAGAGATTACCGATCAAAGTAATTTAAAAATTAAATTTATTTTGATAAACTCAATGAATTGCAACAAAAATTTTATTTGGATTCCTAAAATTATGTCTTCTATCCGTAAAAATTGTGAAATGAAGACAAAAAAAAACTTGACACACCGAATTGCGTTCAGCTGATCGAATGTTATAAATAAAATAAAAATTCAACCTTTTATTTTGCAAATTTCTCTTTGTTCCAGTGGGAAAGTTGTTGTGTAATACCATGAGTACAATAACCATTTAACATAATGCAACTGTCTACACAGAAGTACATAAGTACCTAAGTTAGATGCTTCCAAACACTTTGGTAGCGACACAAACGCAAAATTTTGTAAAAGTCTTCTAGGAAAAATATAAATACCCGGATACTTCGCATTCCTTTATATTCCGGCAACCCTATGATACCCTATTACCCCTAGATATAATGGGGCCTCCAACTGATTGGACGAATTTCTATAGCGGCGAAAAAAATCCTCGATAAATCGCGATCAATTTGTTTTACGTCGATCTAGCGATTTGGCCTGAAAACCTTATTGTAACGTGGACAATGCTGACTTTTTGTTACTGTTGTAATGCTTTTAGCATTTTACTGTTCTGCTATCTGAAATACCTGTTCCATCACGTTATTTCAAAAGCATTACTTACTTGGGTAGAAGCTGATGGTGATTGGATGCGGAAAAGAATAAATCGTTTTGAGCACTTAACATTTTTAGTAAGTCTTATCGCTATCAAACACTATTGATATGATTCTGATCCTATAGGTGTTTTTAAAACATCTAGGACAAAAAACGTCTTGCTATGCCTGAAGTAACTACGGTCAACATTATACTGAATAACAAAGGCTTAATATTTATAAAGAGAGATATCGAGCCATCAATAGATTAGAAGCAATAACCTGTGAGAGAGTGGGCTATTTCCCGCGTCTATCGAATGGGCAAATAGATTCCACGTTCCATTACACTCGATGCGATATTACGTACAGGAAAATCTAACATCAACTCGTCAATAAAATGCTTTTCATATTTTTATGGTACTGTACTGGTCTTTATGTTATCCGTGTAAGCTATTTTATTTTTATATCTGAAGGCTTATTTTATGATGAATCAATGAACCTTGAAGTTAATCTCATATATTTTACCTAATGTTTTTATGATGGGACTGTAAAATGAGATCTTTAGACGAAGTTTATTATTTCCAATTACTCCGAGTGCACGCCAAGTCACAATTTGTATCTTATGACGGTCTTATTTCATTTTTCGCAGACGATATAATCCAGATATCACAAGACAAAATTGTCATAAACTTATCTGCTGTATTTGTGTTAACTTCTTCTATTCGAAATGGATTTGAACTTGGCTTATTGGAAAAATAAAGTGGCTATCGTTACCGGCGCTTGTCACGGGATAGGAGCACAAATCACCGAAGATTTAGTTCGAATAGGAATGATCGTAATCGGCTTCGAACCGACACAAGAACGAGTAATGCAAATGTTCGAGAAAATGGCCACTTGGGGCAACATTGATGGGCAATTGATTCCTTGCAAATGTGACATTTCTAAAGATGAAGATTTGAAAAATGCTTACGAGGGCATAGTGGCTGCTTATGGTGGAGTTAATCTGCTTATTAACAATGCTGCTATTGGCAAAGAAGGTTTGATTAGTACTGGCGATATCGAAGACATGCAAAACATAGTTGATGTCAATATTTATGGATTAATTGCTTGCACTCGTTTTGCTATAGAATCGATGGCAAAAAAAGAGATTGCTGGACAAATCATTAATATAAATAGCATTTGTGGTCACTACATGCCACCGTTTGCAGAACCGAAGATAAACATGTATATAGCATCAAAAAGAACCATGACGGTTTTGAATACACTCTTGAAGAATGAGGTTAAGTTACTGAAACTCAAAATTAAGGTAACCAGTATTTCTCCAGGGATTGTTCGTACTGGGATTTTCAAGACAGCTGGTGTCGAGTTCCTTGATGAGGAATTCTTTAATAAAAATCCACATTTAACCACAAAAGATGTGTCTAATGTTGTCAGAATGATATTAGCTGCTCCACGCAGTATTCAAGTAAATGAAGTAATTTTCCATGCTTTGCATGAAATTTACTAGCAAAAATATTGGCTTGTAATACCGATAATTATACAGGAACATTAATTTTTTATTTGCACTTTAATTCCATCACACCTCACTCCTACAACCATTTTGACAGTTTTGCATGTAATTAATTTTACTTTTCGCAAATGTTGAGTTCCATAAAAAAGACCCGGGTAGTTAAAATTAACAAATTACTCCAGTTGTTTTAAAGGACATAGTGCATATTGCATTCCGTTAGAACGAGCAGGAACCAAAGGCGTTTTCCTAGAATTAGAACTGCTCTTTCACTCTTAATTTTTTTAAACGCTGTTCAAAGTCGGGCTTTTTTCGATGCTAAATGCATAATCAACAATTATAACTGGATGCCATTGGCTTTACTGTTACATTGAATTATCAAAACTGTGTATACTCATCAGCTATTGATTACCTAAAAAAATAAAATTGCAAATGCAAATTTACAAATAGTAAAGTTTAAAGCATCTATAAAAATAATTTCATTAATTACCTTGTCAATAATCTAACGATTTCGTCACTTTGTAACTTTTTAATAATTTTGTTAAACCAATTTAAAGTGTTTACAGTAAACTTGACGATTATAAGGTGACGATAGATCCCACAATGGAAATTTAACAATGTCGTTTTGTATTTCGTTCTGTTCTTACCTCAACGCCATTATTTACTCGTAATTTTATCTACAGATTTTATCTTATAAAGAATCCGCGACATCACAAATGAAGCTGTTTATAAACCCATGCCGTGTGCAAATATAATTTATTACCACACAGACATTTGAAGGAACAATACATCTCTCAAGTATAAAAGTTTTTAATAAAATGAAGTGTTGGGAAAGCAAAATAGCTCTCGTCACTGATTGTGGCGATGAAGTCGGTTTCAATGTAATAGAGCAGTTGGCTAAAGCAGGAATGATTGCCATCGGTTTCGGAAAGACTGAAGACATAATCGTCTCGACTACAGGAAAATTCAAATCTTTCAAATCCTGCAACACAGATGGAAAAATAGTGTTATGCAAATGTGATATAACTAACTTAAAACAATTGAAAGCTGCTGTTAGTAAAATAATTGAATCGTACAACGGCATAGATGTATTGGTGAATAACGCCTACTGCAACGTTGACTGCCTGATCAGTACCGGAGACTTAAACGATTTCAAAAAAGTCATTGACCTCAATATCAACGTATTGATATCTTGCATAAGATTAGCTGCAGGATCCATGATTGAAAGAAAAACTAGAGGTCACATTATAAACATAAACGATCTTAGCGCATATCAAATACCAGAAGATTCCAAGAAAAATGTGTTCATAGCATCAAAAGCTGCTATTACGTCTGTTAATGAAATATTGCGACATGAGTTTAGACATTTGAAGGCGAACATAAAAGTTACTAATATAGCGTGTGGATGTATTGAGAGTGAATCTGAGCCAGCTCCCAATGACCCAAGATTGAAGATAAGAGATGTTGCAAAATTGGTCAAACTGATTTTGAATACGCCTGAACATTTACAAGTACACGAACTTTTATTGGATTCTACACTATTGTAAACAATAACATTACAATTTGGATTATGAAAGAAAATAGAAGCAGAAGATGTAGAAGGGTTAGACTTTGTGAGTGTAGTTTCATGTAAGGCTGTTTTGTGGTTAGGGTGAACTGTAGACAGAAAATTAAGTGAAAAGCAACCCTTTCTCCCTTTGGCCTTTAGCAGAGCTACGTCTAAAGCCGGCGTTAGCGTGCATTATCTTAATTAAAAGGATGAAACATTAGTGCTCATTACTAAATGTTCTGTTTATATCTTGTGGATTTCGCAACTCATACTTAGAAACCAAAACTCTGTTTCTTGCATTCATTTCTCTTTGTCTGGTTACTTAATTATTCGGGAAAATCATTCATGTTATGTGAATTAGTATCCGTAAGATAAAAGGTTTTTGTTACTATAATTACATGCTTAACAATAAATTTGTAGTTGCAATTGTATAACTTTAAATCTCACTCAGACAGACACAACATTTGCATAGCTTATTATAAAGATATGCAAACCAAAAAATGAAATATTTACAATTGTCTTGTTATATAAAATGGAGGTTTCACTTTTCTCAAAGCTTAATTGACTTGACGAACAAAAGGTGAAAGCGGTGCTTTTTACTCGACGCTCAAAGGACTTTAATTAACTTCTTTCTGTTTTGGTTAGATGACTAGGATCATTTGCAAGTCTTCGTTTAATTGTTTGAGTTTAATTATACTTCTGAACTACTACGGCACCCCAATCTCGGTGCCGGTAAAAAATGTAATAAAGTTCACAAAGAAAATGTCTAAATTAACTTAGGTGTATAATTTGTCCATCTTAAGTTTTTCAGACTAACCCATACAAATATTAATTAGGTACCTACTTGGACTATAGTAATAAATAAAAAAATTTCCTTTATTCGACTATCTACTAATCAATTAACAATTAACATGTAAAACAATGATTAAACAATTATTATTTTGTATTGCATGCTTACAATTTGATTTTGACATAATACCGACATATGTACTCAATTACAACATTATTATTTTGTTTCATTAAATTCAATATTTAGGTAATAACTATTATCGTATTATTATTATAGGTACGTTGTGTTAGGTAGTAGTCGCCTGTTTGGCGTAGTGTGACTTGGGATATAGATAATATTAAAATGCGAAAGTGAGTCTTGTTTTTTCTACTTCCACATCTCATCCGCTCGATCAATCTCCAAGAAATTTGGTAGCCTAATAAATATGTGGGCGTCCACGTAAAACATTTTCCAGTTCTCGGATTTTGAATTAAGGTTAAATTTAATATCTAGATGAGTCACATGATGACGATCATATAGAATAATAAAAAAGCTGGGTTAAAATGCCGACAACTGAACCCACGTTGCGTGGACGCCCACATATACTCGTACGTATATTCTGACAGAAAATGGACGATTATGTATGAAGCAAGAGCTGCTATTACAATATACAAAGCTGTAATTCTACTCGACCTAAATGTATGGGACAGCCTGCCTTCATTGACCGTTAATTTTGGTCAAGAAATCACAATTTACGGCCATTTGTGTCATATTTTCAAACATACCACTCACAACTCAATCATCAAAACAAAAGGGGTAATAAATCATGGATCTTCGGTCCATGGTAATAAATGTTACTTTTAACAATTATAGGAGATTTATGATTTTAGCACCTTTGCGTGTGTTGTTCGTCTCAACATTCGCTGCGCTACCTGTACTACTCGTGGTTTAAAACAATAGCTCATAATCATAAATGGTAATATTACAGTCATGAAATAACATGTAATACAATCATAATACGACCTCGCAATGACGAGGTACAAACTAGACAATATCCCCAACTTCCTGCTAGAGCTAGAAAATATACCTATGCCAGCTTCCTGGGTTCATGGTATTATAACCTTAAATATGAAAAGCATAAAACCGTGACATAAAAGTCACATTTTGTGATACATGTCAATTTAAATACTACGTTTTTTTCTAAATATAATATTATTTCATAGAAAACGTAATATTAACTATATTTTCATTGATAGTAATTATATTTCTTGTTCTGCTCCTGTCTTTGGTGTAACAAACTTGTCGGAGCATTATCACTCGTATTTCTTGATAATATGAAATACATTTAATACAATGATTCCAAAGAGAAAAATCCTCAAACAGAGCTGACGGAGAAGGGGAAACAGCTCCAATTCGACGGATCAACGCGATTTTCGTCCCTTTCAACCCCGTTTTCAAACTGCTTGTTTTGATTAGTGTCGTCACGAAAATTTCACTGGTAATTTACGATGATGCATGGCCGTAACCACATGACTGATTTTGGGTAGTGCACAGATTATTCAATAGTTTAGACGCGGGACGTCATTCATAAAAACATATATTCACATGGTAGTGTCCAAGGAATATACCAGTCGCTCGACAGATAGAACAAAGTTTTGGTTGTACTAAGCAAGTCTAGAATTTGCTACCAACCGTAACAAAATATAAGCTTGCCAAAAATAATGTTAGGCAAGTTCAATCATTGTCTCCGAAAAAGTAGATTTTAAACAAGTCGAATCAATCAAAATTAAAAAAAGAAATTGAATTTAGTTATTGGTAGCATTGCGCGCTAATGAATTTGTCAAAACAAAATGGCGTGGCGTGTTTGAAAACATTTTGATGAAATTTTCTGCGTATTTTATCCAAATTGTTTATAAAATGGCAAAATCGACTCAGAAATGTGAAGTGTGCGGCTTAAGGAGAAAGTCCAATGACATTTTGTTCGCAAGAAGAGACCTAGACCGGTAAGTATAAAGTGCTTAGTAATTTTAGTATTAACTAGTTATATGTTCAAATATTGGAAATAATATACAATAATGCGATTAGACATCTACATGCCGTGGTAATTCAGTGACGAATACCATTCCTGCCGTTCGGGAGGCGATGGTTCGATCCCCGTCCAGGCCGACTCGTACCCATGAATTTTATGGAATTTATGTACGAATTGTAACACCACTTGCTTTTCGGTGAAGGAAAACAGCTTGAGGAAACCCATATGCTTCAATTTCGAGGTATGTATTGTACCTTCTGTTCATTATAAGTGCCGACGCGACGGGCTCATTTCCCGTCCCTCTGGACAGTGTTTCAGTACTACCTACTAGTATGTAGAACTATAGGTAAATACTATTACCTATTCTGTCCTACTAGTGAAACGTGGATGTTTCGAGGTTTCAGAACATCTCTGACTACCCCCTAGGGAAATATAGTCGTTAGCATATCCTTATGCTGCTACATCTACATGATAGTATTAAAGCAAGGATACATTGCTTCGCTTATCGTAAACCAAATAGCATCAAGCATTAAATAAATTAAATTAATTAAGCATTAATTAAATTTGGCTCAACTAGAAGGTCTATAAATTGAAAATCATAGTCATTTCATCCTCTCCAGAACCCACTGCCCCTGGTTTCGAATGTTTACCATCTACTTCGTTCGGGACGTTGTCGTCGTGTTGAAGAAACAGGTGACTATTCATAGTGTACTTTATTGTAGTTGTTTGTATGAAATCACATTAAATTTGGCTCAACTAGAAAGTCTACGTGTGGTCTGTCTACACACCTAAACACCTTTGATTAAATTAAAATAGCTAAAGACACATTTTCGTACTTTAAGAAAATTGTATGTAAATACTTACGCTTAGAAGGAAATTATAAATATTAAAACAACATTACATATGTTAGGACAATCGATTATTATCATCTTTCCCACGCCAAATCAATTCACTGCAGAGCATTAAACCTCCTCCCCAATTTGCCATATATTTCAGACCAGCACCAATCTATCCTCTAAGTCTTGCTTGCTCCTAAGCGAAGCTTCTATTGATGTCATCATAATATTATTAGTTTACATGAATAAGAACGTGAATTAATCTTGACATTTTTGTAGTTACTTCTGCTACGGGCTCGGACTTCAAAACAACTTCTTCAACAAAAAGGCCACAAGGAGTTGCAGGTTTGTAATTATAGAAAATTCATTTATGAATCAAACAAAGAATTAAAAATAAAACGAGTGTAGTAGTAGTTTCTATGGTCCAAACATTTATTTCTTTTTCGACCCATGTTCCTTAGGGAAAGTTGTTAGTTTCAGTGTCTGAATACACCCTTAAAAGGAAAGAGCCTCGTTACGTTCCACCCAGTATAAGTTAGAAACTCATTGGTACATGGCATGACGTCCGTACGGATTCGAACCCGGACCTCTATGAAGAGTATTCATACCTCTCCGCAACGCTTCACCGACTGATGCTCTGTACTTACTTTATTTTGGAGATTTTTTTTGTAACAATATCGTGGGCATAGGTATATTAAGTTGTTTGTAACTTAGAATACATAGGTCACCCTTGCTTTTTGTAAACACGGTCCTGATTAAAGGTCCGTAGTGTAAAGACTTCCGTAGCGAGGTCCGTAGCGAGATAGCATATGCTCACGACTATGTTCCCCGAGGGGGTAGTCAAAGATATTCTGAATCCTCCGAACATCCATCCGTAGCGAGATTGCCACTTAAAACCCCTTTTGTAATTTAAGTATCGATATACTTCTAAGGTAAGACAGTTATTTGTACCGTTTAGTGCAAGGCTATGATGGTTTGACTTCAAGTGGAACATCCCATTTCTTCCCATAAGTGTAAGAGAAGGCGACTAAAGGATAGTGGGGCTCTTATGCAGAGTTCTCGATCGCAAAAGTGTATCCACCTAGAACTATAGGAAATCGAAAACTGAAACGTAACTAATTCCATTATGGAACCTTTATTATAATTCGGTTATGTTATATTATAAACTGCCAATCTAGAACAAAATTATATTTACAACTGCTAAAAAGCTCTAAGCGACTTACTAGCTTTATGAAATAAAATCGTTTTGTTTTTGCTTTCAGAAAAATCTTCAACAGTCCATCCACAACCACTGATGTCAAAGCGGGAAAAAGCGTTAGTGGAAAGGTTGCGCAAAGCACGTGCGTTAAAAACGTTGACAACTACTAGTATTCAATTTGAACTTGAAATTGTCACTCAGGCCATAAAAAACCAATCGAAGAAACCACAACGGAAGAAACGGAGGAAACGGTGGAATCATAAAAGCAAGATTAAAGTGTTTAAAAACCATATCACTATTCGAATAATAGCTTTTCACCTAGACTAAGTTTTTGTTAAATAACCGTTCGGGTGGAGGCCTGGTGGCCTGTGACACCTTATTCAAACTCACAGCCATGTGAAATTAGTCCAGGACACCGATTGTGTTAATTTAAAGCATCGAAGTTCAATCTCAGTTCTAATCAACTGTGTTTCGTATCGCACTAAACTTGACTTATTTACTATGTGCGACTGACAGCCTCTAACGTCTGAGCGATCTGTTAAAACGGCTCTGAGGCCTAGATTCAGAGACGATTTTTTTAGTCTTAGTTTCAACTAATCAGGGCGAAAATGTATGGATTTTGACATACGGGAGTTCGAACTGAGGCAGAGATTCAGAGACGATTTTTTTAGTCTTAGCTCGACCTAAGCGTGGCAAAAATGTATGGATTTTGACATACGGGAGTTCGAGCTAAGACTTAAAAATCGTCTCTGAATCTCTGCCTCAGTTCGAACTCCCGTATGTCAAAATCCATACATTTTCGCCCTAATTAGTTGAAACTAATTAGGGCGAAAATGTATGCTTAATCTCAGCCTTAGAGACGATTTTTAAGTCTTAGGTTGAGATTCAGAGACGATTTTTTTAGTCTTAGCGCGAGCTAAGCGTGGCGAAAATGTATGGGTACATGTATGTATGTTTGACATACGGGAGTTCGAACTATAACTTAAAAAACGTCTCTGAATCTCGGCCTAAGGGCTGTCAAATGATTAGCGCGATACCGAATGTGTTCAATGTTGTAGTTTGCATGTTCGTAGCCCAGTAAAAATACAGGTCAAAAGGAAATAATTTATAATAAGCAATTTTTATGCTAGATCGAAAAAAAAATTATTAATTATACTTTATAAACGAATTCAACTAAATTTCGTATTTTTAGTTATAGTACTAAAATGTATATTTTTTATGAATAGTGTCGGATTTCTTTATTTTTTTATTTTATAGTTTGTTTTAGGTTATGAGTTTACAACCACTGTGTAAAGTTTGTACTAAAATAGAGTATTTCTTAAAATAGTTCGCAATTTCTACTTAGTTAAAAACAAAGGTCCCATGGCTTTGACTATTTATATGTGGACTGGTTACGCGTGTAATTCTACTAACAAACATTTCTGCCACTTTTTGCGGGGGGCGAGGTAACATTAAATCTGCAACTTTGGATTTTATTCCCCATAACTTTAGATTCTAATTTTGAATGTTAAAAATCATGAAAAGTAGTCTCGTGTGAACCCCAAACGTTCTAAGTTCGAAGTTATTATTTCGCAATTATAGGCTGTCTCGTTTAGTGATAAGGTGTAAAATTGAATGTAAATGCACAAGATCAATTGTGCTTATACCGTGGCAGAAGGGAAATGCTACCGCAAGGCTAGTCCTTATAATAATTAGTCAAAGTCCCGTGGTGATATTTTTTTGGATTTACGTGTAGAATAGAAATATACAAATGGCGTAAAAAAATATCTGAATATATGAAATCGCACCAAAATATCTGTTGTTCCAAACTAAACTGCAATGCCTACTAGACTCAAATATACAACGTGTTAATGAATTAACGCAAAACTAGAAAGTAGTTTGTTTAGAATCGAGAGCAGAATCGAATTATCATATTTTCAATATAGGATTTTTTTTTCAAAATATTAAGTAATTTGATTGTAAACCTTCAAATTTACTGAACTCGATCTCAACCCACCGCACGGGCACTCTCACCCTACTTACGACCAAAACAAGGTTCTTAAATTGTATCCATGAGCACGTTAGCGCTTTCATTCTTTGCTGAAATGATAACAAATCATGTTTGCCTCAAAACTTAAAATGCGAATAACTTTAAATTTTAAATATCAAAACAATGAAATTATTGTTTCAATCTAATTATTTTGTTATAAATCAGTTGGGGTGTATTTGGTTTTACGCTTATTCATTAACACGATGTATATGACCGATTTTTTTTTTACGAATTAATGTTTGCTTGCATAGCAAAAGTTGTTCAGTTTGATGGTCTGAACCACCCGTAGATAAATACAATTTTTGCGTCTAACACCCCTCTTTTTGCGTCGGGGGTTATACAGGGTCCTTCTTAGTATGCTGACACTTTTTTAAGGGGATGATCAGAACGTCAAACTGAACAACTCTCTATGGGACCAACATCGAAATCGCGAAAAAAAAAATCTGTCCTATACTTTTGGCTCAAGTAGGTTTGTAGTTTTGTTTAGAACAGCTGATTTTTTTCGCGATTTCGATGTTGGTGCCATCGAGTTGTTAGTTTGATGGTCTGATCATCCTCTTGAAAAAGTATCAGCATTTAAAAAAGGACCCTGTATGCAACGTGTTAATGAATTAACGCAAAACTAGAAAGTAGTTGGTTTAGAATTGAGAGCAGAATCGAATTATCATGTTTTCAACATAGGTATTTTTTTCAAAATATTAAATAATTTGTTTGTAAAATTTAAAATTTACTGAACTCGATCTCAACCCACCGCTCGGGCACTCTGACCCTGCTTACTACCAAAACAAGATTCTTAAAATGTATCCATGAACACGTTATTGCTTTCATTCATTGCTGAAATGATAACAAATAATTTTTGCCTCAAAACTTAAAATGCGAATAACTTTATATTTTAAGTATCAAAATAATGAAATTATTGTTTCAATCTAATTATTGTGTTGTAAATCAGTTGGGGTATATGAGGTTTTGCGCTTATTCATTAACCGAACTGAACTAAATAGGTACGTTTAAATACCTACGTATCTTACCTATTACCTACGCTAATTAACAATTTTAAAATAAAATGAATTGCCTTTCTTTTTGTTGTTTTATTAGTAAATAGTTATTAAATTACGTCGCGTCGCCGCCACTCGCCTAATTGAGATCTCGATATCGATAAAACACGCACATCACTTCGATCGAATATCGATAATGTGACAATGACGAAGGTGTCTCCGCACTAGTTACGTCAACTTGACGTTGTCAAGCTTTTCATGTTCTTTAGGTTGGTAGGACTGCATTTTTAAGTGTTATTGTTGTGGTAGAAAACACTAGACGCGCTTCATACTATTTTAGGATTTCGAAGCTAGTTAGACAGTGCCGTCTCTTAAAACGTAGTGATTCCATTCTCTTTGGAATATACTACTCAGTTTCAAACTGTAATCTGTCTAGTCGAAGTCGGCCCTTTACAAACTGCGACTTTTTGCAGCTATATATAAAAATGCGCGTTGGTCAATCGCGTGACTGCATCTCTACACTAGCAATTAACAGGCTTTGTATCGGTTCAAACGCGTGATTGTAGCGATGCACACGCACGTTTTTACTGATGCAGACGCGCGTGTGATTTGCGACTAAGGCTGTAGACGAATGAGTGACCAAATATTACGAACGTTTACCGTCGTGGCTGTATCGCGTGTGCATCGATGCTGCATCGAGACTGGTACTGGATTGGCGGTGGTAGCTTTAAAAAGATTTGACGTTTGATAAGTGTGCTTCAAGCGCCTATATTGAATAAATTATATTCACTTTGACTTTTACTGTATCGATGTAGAAGCGCTGCAAAAAGTCGCAGTGTGTAAAGAGCCCTAATTTTGGACGAATAAACCACTAATCTGAAATTCATGAAAAATTCCTACCGACCGACCAGATGAAAAAGTCAATTTTGATCGGTCTTATACCCATAGAGATAGGAAGTACTAATTCCTAGTTTTGTATGGCAACTTTAGACAGTCTTACTATTACGTATGGGTTGAACTCAGAGAATCCACCAGACGAACAAAGTATTGAACTATGGTGAAGAACATGACATGTTGAACTTCGTGTTGATGTGTTCCAAAAAATATTATTTATATAGAAGTCAACATATTTTTCTGTCATAAATTATTCTTATTTCTAATGTTGTTTCTAACTGTAACATTTGTTCAATAATGCCTTTAGATTTTACTTTGTCTTTCGGATCATTTCATTACTTCTAGTTCGAATCATAAATTACATTATTATGTTATAACCTAACTATATTTTATATTCGAGATAATTACTAACGTTTGCGAATGACTACAATATGAGAATCGAAGACAGTATAAGCAAACAGGAAGACGAAGGGGCATCGGATCGTATTCGATGGAGCAACGTGATTTTTCTACCGTTCCATCCCATTTTCCAGCTAATTGTTGCCTCTAGTGTTATACTGAAATGCGTTTTGGTAAGTTCTACTTATAGTCTACGTTACCTTAGCAATTAAACAGGTACAAATACAATACAGCAATTGGCTATGTGCGAAGTGGTAATGGGAACTGACAAATCGATCGCAGCGCCCGGGGTGACAGAAATGTGTACTTTTGTTGGTCAAGCTGTGTAAAATATTCTTGAATCTATGAAAATCCACACAATAACTCAACACGAAATCTCCAAAACTGTAAAGACTACAAACTTAACATTTGGCATGGAAGTTTCTATTTGCATCTAGGTGCTCAATAAAAGGGTTTTTTGAAATGTTATCTCCAAAGGTGTGAAAACTGGGATAAAAGTTTGTACGGAAATTGGCACTGAAAATATCGTGGATTCTAGCAAATATGTATTTTTAAAGTTTTAATATCGATAATGATATCGATTCACGGAGGTCCAACACCGCTAGGGGCGCTAGTGTCGTGCACATAGCCAATAATGGAAATAAAATTGTTTTCAGGGACCCCTACAAGCAGTTTACCCTTACATATTATGCACGGATGTGATGGATCAAAATCTGTACTTGTCACACGTGAAGTATATTTATGTGTATTTTAGCGACGTAATATATGGTATCGACACTTTTCTTTATATAGTGCACAGGTAAATATAATTGAAATAGTTTAGGTTGTCTTAGTAAGTAAGTTATAGCTTGTAGAATCCCACTGCAGGGCAAAGGCCTACTCTCACGAATAAGGGTGAGAGGGGGTGAGTCATACTCTACCACACGGGCCCAGTGCGTGTTGGTGGAGGCAAGTTGTGGTCAACATGCTGTCAGAGAATTTTCAAGCCGCCTTAATAGGCCTCTGACCTGGCTTAACGAATAGGTTAGGTTGGGTAGTTACGTTTTCTTGTAAAATTTTAATAGGCCTGGCTCAGCATGGCAGCGCGATATAGCGATATCGCGCCTTAGCTTTCTGTGTATTTTTGCGCAAACGAACGTGATTAAAAAGGCGCGATATAGCCTTAGCCGCAGCGCAGATATAATTTTTAAAAGGTTGAATGGCGCTATAGGTATGCTTCCTCCAACATATAATTGTTTTCCTTTTAAAGTTTCTTTAGGCGTAGGCCTTTAGATAACGGACGAACGGACAAACATTTGCAACATAGATGTAAGCATCAGTTATTACGTAGGTACCTACTTTGATAGACAATTAACAGCAAAATTAATGTTATTGGTTGTTCAAACCTCTAGTCTAACGTGCAGATATGTGATAAGGATAAATTTTTTTACGGAGCCTGTGCAATGTCCCACTGCTGGGCAAAGGCCTCCCCTTTTACTCTCAAATCCTCTCGGTTGTGTGCAACTTCTGGCCAACTCTCCAATAAGGCATCCATGTTATCTCTCCATCTTTTCCTGGGTCTACCTCGACGCCGGTTACCATCCTGGGGAACCCAGTCTGTCTGATTTTGGCCCATCTTTCTGAATGCATGAGACAGACATGCCCGGCCCAGTCCCACTTCAGCTGAGGTGACTTGCGCCAAACGTCCGCTATGCCAGTTCTGGAGCGCAATTCCGTGTTTCTAACACGATCGGTTAGTCTTACACCTAAAATACTGCGCTCCATCGCTCTTTTGGCAGATATAACGATAACCGAACTAAAATCATTTTCATAATATGCTTTATATTTTAGACAAGTGACTGAAGAGGCTATGAGAAGGGAGCACATGCCAAAATCAGCCTTTCTTCTAATTGTGGACTTGATATCTCTGATTCCGTTCTTTCGTCTATTATCTACTGAAAGTTGTCCACCATCTCAGTTTTATCCGAACGTTTTTGCCTTTTCCGAGAGTATCATGTATGTATCTTTCTTTTTCAAATGTAGGTAGCCATGGACTGGCTACGTTATTTAGACCGCCAGTTTGGTAAAATAATGTTAATGTATCCATGATTGATCAGCCTAAGCAGGTAAGCTGTATAGGTAAATAATGGAGCACAAAGTGTTTCCAATTGGGTGCATTTTTATTGAGTGAATTTTCCAAAGTTTAGGTAATATAAGGGTAATATTCGTGGTAAGGTTCTAAGGTTTGTCTGATCTGTAAATATTTTTTAAGTATGCCTAACGGGATCTTCGATTAGGAATATAAAAAACTAAAGTCAACCGGCGACTTCGTCCGCACAAATTATTTACCAGATTTTAAGATAAATCATAAGCTATCAAACAAAAAAAGTTTCATCAAAATCGGTTCAGTAGTTTTTGCGTGATGCTCGCACAAACAAACACACAAACAGACAGACAAACATTCTAAAAAAGGTTGATTTGGAGTCAGGGACATCTAATAACCAAATCTTAATCTTTTTTTTGTAAATATCTTCAATGTACAGACACACTTCTGTTACAGTTTTATAATAGTTAAGATAGTTCCTAGGGCTTTGGAAGGCTAGCTAATCATTAGTGCTCATCTCGTTCTTCCTGAATGAGGTTGGTTTTTATTTAATTCTTCAGATAAAGGAATAATGTTTATTCTAATCTAAGCAAACATTCACTCCCCCGCCCCGCTGAGTCCTTCAATATTATGTCAATATTTAGTACCTACTCTTAATTCATACTAATTACAGCTGTATCAAAAGATTTTAACTATAGATATAAACATTAACAACTACTGGTCCGCACTCAAAAGTGTCCGAACCAAAAGAGCACCAAAACGTAAAAAGAGAACCAATTACGCGACAGTCTTCGTTTGACCGGCCGACAACGCGCACGCGCGGGCGTGCGGCGAGCACCGTGCCGCGATGGGGGAGTGGGATGGAAAAGAATTTCGGCATTTTCGATGCTTTTGTACGTAATTAGGTATGTGGAGATTAGTCTCGGACACTTTTTTCGAGAATTTTATACTAGACCATAGTATTCTACGACAATGGATATAACATTAAAATCCTTTTTCTCGCTAAGCTGAGCGAACGTTTGCACTAAAAATTCTTTCATTAAGCATTGAAGTACCTATTTACTACAAAAATAAATCCAATCTCATACAGAAAGCACTAAACGATCAGCTAGTTTTCAAAGCCATAAAGTTCGAAGGTACTATCGCGGACTTTTCCGCCTGACCACCACAAGGCTCATTCTTGCTTGCATACTAAAAAATAAAAGCACTGTCTAGCCCCGCCCTATTGATGAATATACCAATGAAAGGATAGTTTACAAACGATAAACTATGCGCGAAAATATGCGAGAAAAATTTTAAGTGGTCAGGCGGAAAAGTCCTTGATAGTACCTCTAGGCGTACAATCTTACACATGTAGGCACCAAAAGACGTATGTGTATATTTTAATAATCTGTAATGTTTCCTTCTCTAGCCTGTACAGAGTGGTACAATATTTCAAATTGTCTATTACTCACTCGTTAGTGATGATCATCGCCTGCTTCGTAGTGATGTCGGGCTTGGTCATTAATTGCATAACCTGCTTCTTCTTGCTGCTAACCATACATGGACTGTGCCCTAATTGCCATACTGGTCTTTATGATTGGCGCTGTTATGTCTTTTATAGGGTATGTTTATTTTAAAAATGTCCTGGTTGTGATATATTACTGCCTTTTTCCAACTTAATTTTTCAATATCTACAATATACAGTAAGACTATTATTTTCAGTTTAATGAAACTGACTACGATGATTTTTCAACGTACATTTACGGCACGTCATACACTTTATCGTTTTTCGTGAACAAACTGATTGATGAATTGAAACCTAACACTCTAACTGAACTAGTATTAACAGTTGCGATGATGATAATGGGGTACATTTTGTACATATTTGTACTTGTACCGAAAATGTTCGCTGAAGCTGTGCTTCATATTCGGCGGATTTACACATTTCACGAACGTGTCTCAAGAATAATTGGCGAAACTCGAAGGCGAAATCCTTCACCTAAAGCATACACGTCTGTCGAAAACTTCTATTCTTTGATTTGGAAAAAGCGTAAAGGGATCACTGGAACACCAGAAATTATATCAGAACTGCCTAGATATTTGAGACTAGATATCAGACAAGACTTAGTATGGCCCGTTTTCTACCACAGCCCTACATTCAGGAAAACATCGCAATCATACAAACGATGGCTCTGTGATCACATTCATCTTACTTACAAACTTCCCGGTGAAAGATTATATGTCGGGCCTCATTGTTATACAAATTTATATTACGTGAAATCGGGGATAGTACAGCTAATTTCCTCAGATGACAGCACTTCTCCTTTATTATCTGTGTCGGGCGGTACTATTTTTGGAGATGTTAGTTTTGCGATACCCCCGTTCAAGAGAAGGGTTATCGTTAGATGTCTCACTTACTGTGAAGTATTTTGTATATCCCGATCTGATATATTAAAATCTTTGCACAAATTTCCCGAAGATCGTCGTTTAGTAATGAAACTTGCTAACGAAAGAATGAAGCATGCTCAAACTTTATATGAATGTAAACAGTATGTGAGAGGACTCCATAGATCAGAAGATGAAGGCATAGCCTGGCTCAAAAGGCGTTGGTGGGAAATATCGGATGTGCTTACGCACTGGAAATCTTCTAAAAAGGAACGTCAGACACGTGAACTTCCTCCCGAAGAATCTTCGTATCATTGCGCTAAGTTTATCGGACAGTTAGTCCTATGCACAAGCGTTCAACTTCAAAGGAAATCTATGTTTGCAAACGTAGAATTTCCCTGGATATTGCTACCGCAGTCTACATTTGGTCGCGTTTGGACTAAAATTGTCATATTTACAGTTTATCTTGTATTGGTATTATATCCCCCGAATCTAACGAGAGCAATGCCCCCTAAATTGTTTTTAGTACTTCAATATTACGTAGACCTTGTTTACATAATCGATATAGTGGTGTCTTTGACGACAGGGATTGACGATCGAGGGAATGTTTCCACAAATTTTGCTACAGTATTGTTTTCAAGATTCAAGAGTTTTTATTTCATACTAGACATTTTAGCTTCAGTATGGATTGAAAAACTTATGATTCTTATTGGAATGCCAGAAATGTATGAAATATCTCAATTCAACAGACTGATCAAAGTGTACATTATTTTTTCTAATAAGTTCAACACCGAATGGAAAAAGAAAAAGGAACCAAGTCAACACTTGTTCTTTCAAATTGCATTAACTCATTTCTGCTTTCTTTATGTACTTGCTTATTTCTTTTTCTTGATTCAAGAAAAATCACAGAAAATGTCAATACATTATTTTTTTGGGCCAGGTATTTGTTCACAAAAGGATCGTAATTCTACGTTTTGCACCACAGATAACAATCATGTTCTTGAAATAGCAATTGCTTGGCTTTTTGAATTCACTTACACTGGAGTTCCACCTTCGTCATTTTTAGAAGTTGGCATTGGAATGGCTGTAAGCTTCCTTAGCTACATACTGTTCCTCTATACTGGAACGAAATGTCTAGCATCTTTGTATTTAAAATATAGAGATATGGCTAACTATCGCTATGTTGTTTCAAATCTAAAGACACATTACAAGCAATATAAGATACATCCTGATTTGTTAAAACGGTTGCATCGGTTTATGGTTTGTCATTGGAAGTACTTTCACGGTATGGATATCATGCAACCAAATTCGTTGAAAAGTGAACCTTATGATATTTATTGGAAACTTCATGGAGAAACAGCTGAAAAAGTGATCGGCGAGTCCCGTGCATTTTTGGGAGCTAATCCTTCTCTTATTAGAGATCTGGCCCATAAAGCAAAATTTTTGATCATTCCCAAAACTTCAACATTGTTACTGTTCGGCACTAAATGTAAAAATGTGACATGGATTGTTAATGTAAGTACTCATTATAAGCACTAACCAAGGTGTTACCAAATGAACGTTAAACCTGAGAAACAACCATTTGGATTAAATCGATCACAGGGCAACAATAAGTTTCATATTGTAATTAGAAAGAGCACGTCAAAAGTAGTGTACAGGTTCAGAAGAAATGGTTTTTAGTTTATTTGATAATGCCTGAATGAAAGTTATTCAATTAAATAATGGTTATGATTCATTAGAATAATGATGATTGATTATATTATTTCCAGGGCAGTGTAATATGTGAACACCATAATGAAACCGGTGAATTATTGAAGACACACTGGCCTCCTGGTGAAATGTTGGCTTTGAGTTCGGTGTTTCTTGGAAAATCATCGCTTAGGACATACCTTGCTGTTACTGATTGTGAGGTAAGATCAAGCCTGTCTTATGCGCGGTTTATACAGAACAGAGAGAGACGTGTGGCGGTGACGGATAGTCAAAGTAACATAATTATAAACCTTATAGTACGTAGCATAGCGTCGTTTGGAGAATTACGCCAGAGCCTCCAAGCGACGTCACCTGGAGGCGCGGGCGCGATTCTCCTTTACGAAAAAACGACGCTATGCATCGTACTATAAGGTTTATATTATGTTACTTAGATTATCCGCCACCGCCACACGTCTCTTCTGTATAAACCATGGCTTATTCCACAGTTTAATATTGGTACGCTTGGCCGCCGTCCCCCACAAAGAGGAGAATGGCATATAAACTAAATGACTGATTTAATGAGTTGTTGGTAGGTTAATCGCGAGTTGTAGGTTAGAACAGGTGCGAAGTTTGCACCTTAGTATTGCCGTGCAGAGAGAGAGAAGCTATCTATTTATTTAAATCTGTTTGTGAAGTGAAAAGCGGCGCGTGTCGGAAATAATTCTATATTCTGTACGGATAGAACTAGTAGGTACTTATTCTGTGTTAGATAAGCTATGGAAGACAAGACAAGACAATGAAAACGAGTCTTTTGCCAATTAGTTAATACTAGTTTGAACTAGTAGGTATTGACTATTGGCAACAGGGTGTAAAATACAACAATGATTTCAGGTTCTTTACGTAAAAGAAAGTGAGTTTTTTACGATAGTTAAAAATTACCATAATGAGTGGTCATTTTTCGAAACTTGCATCGATGAAATTTCACCAATATTCGAACAAATGTTCTTGAATTACGTGAAGAAACACAGAGATGTAAGTGATGTTGATTACACAATTACTCTGTACTCATTTTTAGTTGAATAAAACGGTTGCAATGTTATGTAGGTACAATATGCAACAGCACGCTCAAAAAGTAGTTGAAAAGGTACTTACCTATAGAAGCAGTATTTTTGCGTAGAGAAATATTGTAATGTCAGTGTTATTGAATAAATTAATAACCAACCTATTACCGATACTCAATTTTTCAATATTTTAATGGAAACACCTACTACATAGGTAGAATCCCTCTGCAACAGAAGGACAGATAAGCAAAATCCCGGAATAGCAAAATCCCAGATTAGCAGGACAGATTTGCATAAAGGAAGAAAATGTACTGTTATCGTCAAAAAAGATACAAACCATAGGGTTTAATAGTTTACCCAATTATACACATTTCACCAGAATTTTCTTGATAATCCAGTATCAAAAGAAACTGAGAGAACAAATTTTGCATTCTCAAAGATCAGTCGCAGTGCAGGCCGGAAAAATTGATGTTAAAAGTATTGACTCGAAGAGGAAATTAGCCAGGATTCGAAATATTTGTACTCAGATCACAAGCAAACCAGAGTCACGGTTCGATATTGCAATTATTTTTTTTTTTTTCCTTTTTATTGTTATTTAGAACAGAGTGAACCCCATACAACCATTTGTTACCATTTGCTACCATTTCGGTCGACGTACAGTAATTTTACTACATCAGTAATGTTACTACATGTGTAGTAACATTACTACACGTCGACCGAACTGGTAAAAAATTATTGTAGGAGAAATTTTTATTCATTGCAATAATTTACGGATTATACCTATAGTATTCGACCACCAACTTTGACGTACTAACTTATGAATGGAATGCCCGTATGTGCGTTCCATACAAACAATTTTATTTTAAGTTGATCTGAAACTAGTAATCTCTGTCTGTGGTTTTTCAGATTTTCGTTAAAATGTAGTTTTAAAGTTACAAAGGCTATGGCTCAAAGTTTTCCATACAAATCTTTAATTCATTATTCTAGCATCAAAACTATAATTATATTGGGTCCTTCTTAATATGCTGACACTTTTTTAAGGGGATGATCAGACCATCAGACTGAACAACTTTCTCTATGGGACCTACATTAAAATCGCGAAGAAAAAATCACCTGCTCCATATAAAACTGCAAACCGACTCGAGCCAAATGTATGGGACATCTGATTTTTTGTCGCGATTTCGATGTTGGTCCAATAGAGAAAGTGGTTTAGTTTGATGATCATCCCCTTAACTAAAATAAGCGTGTTCAAAAAGTGTCAGCATATTAAGAAGGACCATGTATTTTAACGGAAATCTGACAAACCACAGATACAGAAATTAGTTTCTAGATCATGTTTTGACTTTAATTGGATAATTATAAAAATAGGATTAAACTTCGTTTGTATGCAGCGCGCTTGAGAGCACACGCCGTTAACTAGATATCCTCTACCTACGCCATAGTTGGTAGGTAGTAGTCGAAACACGATTTTTTAAATAAAATTATATGATTCAACCTTTTTTTTGCAGTGTTATGCAATTTTGGCTCTTGTTCAGAGCAATAGTTGTGGTTATTTCAATTATGTCCACTGCTTTACAAGGTACTATTATAATTTTAAAATATTTTCAATGTACCAGACCAGACACACTTCTATTACAGTTTTATAGTTGTAGAGATATCATACCGTAACGATCTTATTTTTAGTGTTCCGTAGTCAAACAAGAAACCGTTGCAGTACTGTAGCCCCGCGGGACTTTTTAATTACCAAAAAGATTACCTATTGCCGTTTGGAAATTGTTGTAAGGTACGAAATTACTAATATAAAAACCTATGTCCTACATATCACAACCCGCCAATCAAAATTGACTTTTTCATCTGGTCTTATAGCTTTGTATGGCAACTTTAGACAGTCTATTACATATGGGTATTGAACTAAGGTAAAGAACATGACAGTATAGAAAAAAAAAGGTAACCTCGGAATTGTAAACGGCAATCGGTAACCTTTTTGGTAATTAAAAAGTCCCGTGGCTACAGTACTATAATTCTTTCGTCCATTCTGTCTGTCTGTCTGTATGCCCCTGCCTTAATTACTCGCTCATTATTGAATCATTGATTTATCAAAAATGTTTTCTTTATAACTTCTACATTTCTGTTTTTGGGTTACCGTTATCTGTCTTCATGATAATTTCGATTCAATAGGTGCAAAAATGAGCGAGTCATTGAGGCGGGGAATACAGAGATAGAATGGACCAAAGTATAGGGGTTCCTTGTTTGACTATGGAACCCTAAAAACCTATAACATTAATATTAACAAGCAGCTGTCGGCGGTTGTCTCTGTAAACCGCACTTTTGTTTGCTTTTGAAGATTTCTTCAGTTATTCGGAATATACTTCGGAATCATATCGTGGGCGAGTCCGACACGCACTTAGCGGCATTTTTTACAGAACGAATATTAGCGTTTTCACTCTTTAGGTGGAAGTGGTGCGGTGGCGAGATGGCCGCTCATAATTATAACCGGATTTTGCGACGTCGTATGCTCAATCGACATCTTCTTGAAGTTATTTGTAAGTGCGATTCAGTTTTATCAATACAACTATTTCTTACGACTAATTGTATTTTTGCATGTTGGTCACAAAGATATTATGGATAAAGGCAGGTTGATACGATGACAATTTTGCAGTGCGAATTCTGCGAAAACTAACGTAAAATAGAGCACACGTCTATTCCATGCTAACGTTCGCATGCCGCAAAAAATTCGTGCGAAAAGTGCTTTTACGGTGCTTTTTTTGAGGCGCCGTAGAATTCGCACCGCAAAATTGTCATCGTATAAATAATTGATACGCGTAAAGAACTATTCACTAGGCTTGTACTACTTACTTTTACAGTCGGACAGATAGCCTAGTTAAAAACAGATTACTAAGTAACAATCCTTTTTTTTTTCTTGTACGCTCTCGCTTAAACTCGTGGCAATTAGACCAGTAATTTAAGGAGTTTTGTGGGTGTCAAGTAATTATGAATGAGACTTTTAAACTGTAACAGGTACTATTTAGTGACAAAAAGAGTATCTGAAAACATTAAAATAAAAATTCGCTACGCAACATAGAAATCCAAACTGTAGGTACCTCCCATAAGGCTTTTAACTTAATAATATTAATACCAATGAACTCAATTTAATTAGATTGAACAATATGAATTATAGTACTGTAGCCCCGGGACTTTTTAATTACCAAAAATATTACCGATTGCCGTTTAGATATTGTCGTAAGGTACGAAATTACTAATATAAAAACCTAAGTCTTACAGATCACAACCCGCCGTAAGAAATATAAAAACATTGTCAGAAATTCTAAATGTTGAGGCTACCGTTATTTTTATACTGTCATGTTCTAAGACCGTCTAAAGTTGTCATACAAAGCTATAATCTTTTTGGTAATTAAAGCGACCCGGGGCTACAGTATTACTAGTGAAACGTCGATGTTCTGTGGTTTCAGAATATCTCTGACTACCCACTCGGGGAACATAGTCGTGAGCATATGCTTAATATGCTATGTCCAAGATATTTTGATCATATCTTTTACCATTGCACATTTCAGCTAGCATATTACGACAAACGTGGTTTGGTTATATCAAATCTACGCAAGTGTATATTGCATTATGGCACCAGAGGTTTGATTTTGGACATAATAGGAGTACTGCCCTGGCACGTAATTTACCTAAGCTTATTGAAAGCGGATGCTTCTGATGAAAACGAAGCTTTGTTATTAGACACAATAAGTAGATTTGCACACGTTTATCTTGTGAATGGATATTTTGACTACATTGCTGATTCACCAACAGTCAATTATGCTTTTTTGATGGTAAGTATCTTACAAGAGAAAATACATACATACATACATAAGTTCATGCCATTGTCCCATGGGGGTAGGCAGAGACCACGGACCGCCACACACTACGACTCTGACACACCTCTTTAGCCTCATTCACATTCATACATATTTTCAAGCACTTCCGTCGATTGAGGGTGCTACGCACTTGTCCTTTTCGGAAAGGATCATTGATTTGATCATGGAATGTTTTCCTCGGACGGCCTCTCCCAACACTTCCGCTCACCTTTGCTTGGTATATTTCATTCGTAAGTCTTCTTTCATTCATTCTCTCTACATGACCGAACCATCTAAGCATACCCCTCTCAATCCTTGTTACTATATCATCCTTCAACTAACACCAATCCCTTATCACACATACAAGAGAAAAGTTAACAACAATTACAGTAGTACCTAGTTTATAAGGCTTACAGATATACCTGCGCAGTTGACTACTAGTCTGGGAAATCTATGGATTTTGTAGGTTGCATTAATTGCAATTTAGGTGATAATTTGGAATATAGTACATAAATACCTTAAAAACATAAATTCTCAATAATCCCCGATTTTTATTATGTATTATTGAATAAAATACCTGAAAAACATAAATTCTCAATAATACCCGATTTTTAATTATGTATTATTGAATAATTAAGACATTTACAAAATATTCCATTTAGATATGAACAAAAAATTGAAACTGGTGATTTTGTACGGGACGGCTTCGTTCAATACGCTTTACTTATAACAATATTATTGTTATTTCCAGTTAATATCGTAAATTTTAATATTTTGCAAGCATTAAATAAATAAGTAAATAAATATCTTGGACATTGTCACACAAATTATCGAGTCATATTTAAAGTACCAGAATCTAGCCTGGACTTGTATTATGATGACTAGACAACAGATACAAACATCCATGACTCGGGTACACATATTCATATTCATCATACAAATATTTGTCCCTTACGGGATTCGAACCCGCGACCCTCGGCACAACGGGCAGGTTCACTACAGACTGTGCTATCGGGCCGTCATTCAAAATACCACCTCACTAATAGCCCCAAATACCTACTGAAAACGGTGACGGCCGGTATTTGTATAGTAAAAGCGAGGTTCCCACTAGATCGTGACGTCACACGCTCTTCGTGGGCTCGCTCGGAGTATTCAAAATTTACGTGAGTTTTAAATGAATGTAAAATTAAAACTACTTGGTCTTTTTGAATGAAACAAAACAAAAACTAGTGTACTGTAAGCTCTACTGTGACAATGTTACGATTTTGCCGACCCATGAACATTGTCCATTATATAGGGTCCTTCTTAATACGCTGACACTTTTTTAAGAGGATGATCAGACCATCATACTGAACAACTTTATGGCACCAACATCGAAATCGCGATAATCCCTTCGCTCGCTGTATTCCCTTAATGTATAATACCACCACGCACGCAAGTTTACATCCTGTATAATCATGATAACAGAATAACTAAATCATTATTTATTTTTCGAACAGATTCTGAAGTGGCAGATATTTGTATTTCTCCTCATAATGGGAACCAGTCACTACTTTGTCAGCAACTGCATTCATTTTGAGTGGGACACCAATTACCAACTAGTGAGCATGCGAAGATATAAATCCTGCTGGCATCCTACATATTTAAAGGTGTCTCGCAAACCTACAGTACATCAGTTACACCTTGTAAGTTACGCTATTGTTTATGCAAAATAGTTTAAATAGGTAATTCAAAATATTTGAAAAAGGTTTTGAAAAACAGGAGGCATAGTCTTTTAAAAATTTTTTTTAAAGACACTGGTAGCACAGTCACCGGTCTGGCACTTCATAGAAAGTTTTGAATTTGACAAAATGGCGTCTGCACATGCGCACTTTGTGCTAATTGCCTTTGACATATTTGTATAGGGTTGACCGACCGCGCTCTACTTTTTATTTTTAAAAGTTTATTTTGTTTTCTAAAATAGCATTGAAGCTAAAGAAATACTGAAAATGTGAGTTTAGTGTTATTTTCCAACGTTATTTTTTTTAGGAAAAGTAATATAAAATATATTTGATGTCGGTCACATGCTACGGGTGCGCATACCCTTGCTCGGCTCCCTCAAGTGACCCCAGAAAGTGTGTGGTGAGGTGGGGTATCTGAAGTCAGAGAGAGTGGCCGTTCTGTATGTAGAATGGATAATATAAACCTAACTGAAGAAACCAAACAAACTAAAGTGAAATTCATAATTCGACGAGCAATTTTGACGTAACTTATAAGGAATAAAAAAAAACTAGCATCCTTAAAACTAACAAGAATGCAGGCAAAAAGAAAAAAAAACTGTTTAATCCGTCAAAAAGAAAAAAACAAACATTGCAGCCCAGGCGGAGAGCTACCGCCAACTCATTCCTAAGTTATCTTAAGAATAAAAAAATTAAAGAAACCTATGTCTTTGCTTTTCAGATATTTGCCGAAAGCTTAAGTCTCGCACAATGTGGCCTAAATCGGGTTAATCTGGGAATGTTTTTAGTAAAACGTGAAAAAACCGGAATAGCCATGACACTTATCTTCCTTGGAGTTTTGTTTTGGTAAGATGTTACTTAATTTTATTTTTTTCAATTTATCGGCTGTTATATACACGTAACGTAATAATGTAAAACTTGTGAGGATCACATGTCTGCGCCACCTACCGGCTAGTGCTGTCAGTTCAGTACACTGCGGAGGTGGGGTCATTCACTCTCTGAATACCGTTCCGGGCGGACGTGTGCCGCTTCAATCGTCAGAGAATAAAGTTATTCTGGTGTTTTATTTACTCCACTCCATAAGCTTGACATGATATTGACGTGCCTACTAGACGGCATCCCGGCATCATGCAATAATGGCCACTGAGTGCATGTCATGCAAATGTCGTGCATTAAATACAAATATTTTACAGGTATCTAATGTGCGTGTCTCAAACGCTATTGGTGTTGACTTATCGAGGAAATACTTTGTTCCAACATGGCGTCCAAAAGTTAAGCAGTTTCCTGAAAGCGGAGAGGGTGGATAAAGCGCTCATAGACCGTGCTGAATCCCATTTCACGTACTGGTGGATAAGGTACTTGAAATTAATCCAAGCTACATGTGTATTTATTTTTCACTGGAAATCAAACACCGTAAAACATAATATAGTCTCTGAATGCCTCTTGTACTCATACCGTGGCACCATGGAGGACTTAAATGACTCCGGCAGCTGTGACGTACTTAGACCGACTCTATGACTCGCCACTAACAATTTTTTAGTGTTTTTGTATTCAGTGTTTTTTTATCTTTATTTTTTAAAGTGTAAATGATTAAATTCTAGCTATGTTAGGCATGCGTTCTAATGCGGATTTATTTTACCCGACTACGCGACGTAAAGGAAGGGTAATGTGATTATCAGCCTACGTATATATTTGTAAGTTTGTTCCTTTGTGGCACTCTAAAGACCAAACGCGTGGGGCGATTTTGATGATTCTTGCGTCAATCGATTTGTCTTTATCTTGCGAGTGTCATGGAAGACATGACAGTAATCGAAATTCAATATGGCGACAATCAGACGCAATTACGAAGAACACACAGACGCACGAAAATGAAAAAAACGTAAGCTATATTGAGTGGGGTATCGTGGAATAGTATTTGAAAATCATTTTAGGTTACCATTTTTTATTTCGAATGACCATTTAGGATCTATAACGATTTGAAGTTAAAAAAACTGAAAAGTGTAAAATATAAAGTAAATCCTAAAACCTGTCTGTGTAAAAAGTTAACTTTAAATGAAACTGAATAGAAATAAATAAAATCTTGTAAAAAAACAAGTCCAGTAGCCAGCAACCAGCTTAACAGTCGGGACCCATTAAAAATTCTAGACCGTACCAAATTTTCCAAATAATGGGTAACCCGACTGCTAAAGTCGCTTCAATATTACTTAACAGAATTCTATATTACTGGACTTTTTTATTTCTTTTCAGTTTTTATTTTAGGAACGAATAAGAGACAAACGGATAGACAACAAATGTAAAATTTGTTATGTATAGATTAGGTTTATTTATTTATATTAAATTTGAGGCTCAAAGATTATGCTAGGTCTATATCCAGGTAGCCAATTTATTGCTCCCGAAAAATTTCCCCCGGGGGTAATTTATATACATTTATTTATGCTTTACAGCATTTTGTTTTATAAGAAGTAGGAGTAACATAATAATAAAGATAGAAACTACCCCTGTAATCGATAGACTAACCGTGTCTATCTCCATCTCGACCGATCCTGTTCAGTTTTCTCCAGATCTTGCCATGTTGCCAGTTTATGTTTAGCAAAGACAAGTTCTATGACATTTGATGGTATCTTATATCTATCAATAGTTTTATAATTTTGCTTTTTTTCAGAACAAAAGGTCTTCAGGTTCAGAACTTGATAAACGATCGTCTTGGTGTAGTCTTTCGGCAAGATTTGAGTTACTACTTTTACAAAAAGTAAGTAACTCTGTTAATTTTAAAAAATGACACGGGTGAGACATTTTCGTTTTTTTAGACATTCATACGATAGACAGAAATTTTCAGACAAAAAGTTGTTCAATTTGATGGTCTGATTACCCCTCTTAAAAAACTGACAGTATCTTAAGAAGAACCCTGTAGATGTTGTTCAGTTATCGATTGTAGACAAACAGTTTAGGTCTTGCGTTACCTAATTTGCGGATACTTTGGACGAGTTCATTAAAACATGTATCACTTCAGAACATTCTTGGCTCTGGACACGATAGTCCATGGAGGCGAAGCTCTCGGGCGCCAGCTGGCCGGAATTCTGACACAAGTATACAGTCTACCAGGCGAAGATATTATGAGGGAAATGGATCTGATGCCGTACGTGTACGTGGTTCATCGTGGTCGAGTCTCCATCTCTCAGCACGGGAAACAACTAGCTGTACTTACTAAGGTTATTACTGTCTCAACATTATTATAGTGACCATCACTAGACCCAGGCACATTGTGCATTGAATCTTCGGCCTACAAGACAAGTGTTGTCTCAACATCATTATAATTACCATCAGCAGACCCAGGCACATTGTCCATGGAATCTTCAGCCTACGATTATTGTCTCAGTATAATTATCATCAGTAGATCCAGGTACATTGTGTATGGAATCTTCGGGCGGAGACGCAGGCACAATGTGCATAGAATCTTCAGCCTACAAACATTATAATTTCCATTAAAAGATCCGGGCCCATTGGGAATGGAATCTTCGGCCTACATAAAAGCTCATGCAATGATTGTAACATAACGGGATGTGGAATTATGACAGACGTTGGGCAATCACCTCACGTGATCGTTTCGTGCTCTCATGGCCAAGAAAGTTTTTAGGAACACAAACTGATCACGTGAAATAGACCCTCTTTATTTTCAAATTAATATCTATATGGTGCATTTACTATTGTGCTGGTGCTGAGCATGATACCCAATAAACTTAATTGTTACAGGGCTCCATATTCGGTCAGCTAGAAGGTTCTAAAGTGCGCCCTATTAATATCACTGCAAAAGCTGAAGAACATACCGATCTGCTAGAGATACACATAAAACAATTCCAAGAAACCATAAATGATGATGTGAGCGTTAAATCAAACGAGGATGTCTATATTTCAATCCTCGGCGTTACTCCCTAAGACCCTGTACTCAAGGCGTTCATAATGAAGTGGTGCTTCGTTGATCGTAGACAGAGATGTTCTCATGTAGATTCAAAAGACAGTACAGTGGCTTTCTGTTATTCTGACTATTACTGACAATCTTTTGTCAATATCCTGGTATTTCTTTTGATGAAGGCTATCGAAGTGATGACCAAAGTTTATTCTTCCACCTAGAGTAATACTGAAGATGTAACTAGATGTTTCCAAACGGCTGTTAAGTTTTGTTTGTTTATTGCTAAAGAGTTTATAAATGTAAAACTTGTCTTTCTCTTTAGGTGAGAGAAAAAATTGCGCATAATCGTCAGGCTGAAAATGACTACATGTCTCTGAAGAGACCAGTGGCAGAAAATGCTTTCAATACCATTAAGTATATTCTTCGGGGACGTAAAACGATTTGGCTTCCTGTAAGTATATCTTCAATTATAATTTGTATCTTTTTATTTTTATTATTTATTATAAATGGGTTTGCTTTTGACCTCAATCCAGTCCTTAGGACAAAGATGGGGTCGAAGATATAGCGAGCTGATATAGAATAGGTATTTCTCAGTGGGAATTTATGAGAGACGAAAGTCTGGTAAACTAGTCACATGTAAGTTTTTGCTTGTAGTTTTTTGGTATCGAGATTAAGCGTTCGTTTTTGAACATACGCTTTTTGAAATTCCGCCATTTTTATAGTTCTTACAACGCACAGTTTGTAAAGGACTGTGAAAACGAATAGTTTCCATCCGTTATAAAGGGATTATCATTAGAAGGGTGCGAGTGTACCTCCCGTGTGCCAATTCGGTCTAGTTTCAGATAAATCTTAAACCGAAAAAGATATTTTCTACGCAATCCATGAATTAACGTGTTATGATGACTAATACAAACGATAATTTTTTATGATTTGGTTAGGCCAACAAATGTACTAGTGAACGATATTATACCTACATGCCGAGGTCCGATCTTTTTCTTAAATTCTCATCACTGGGGTTTAGCGTATTCTTGTATCTTTTGCTACTCTTCTTGTAAGTAGTTACCAAACTTTTTACTATTATCGCTGGATTTCAGTGGATGAACGAGCCAGTGGAAGCCCAGTTCAAGAACTGGTACTCCCGCTGGCTTTTCTGCGTTTGGCTTGTTGGACCGGTCGTCGGTGCAATACTGGTCCTCACGCAAAAGACTTTGCCCACCGTGTACAAGGGAAACTTGACTTGGTGTTTAGTAATATTGGATCTTCTGCACTTTGCACATTTTGTTATTGATTTTCATTCCGTAAGTAATGTTGTGATTCACTTTGTTTACTTTCAACGGTTAATTATTTTATTCTGTGCTTTTTAACTTGATGTGAAATTTTCTAGGAAATAATGTTTCGATCAATGTAAAAATGAATGGGCCTTATGCAAACATTTTAAATGAGAAAAATACGATAAAATAGTTTGCTAATCAATATTACCCTTTGACTAATTATTATAAGGACTAGCCTTGCGGTAGCATTTCCTCTTTGTCACGGTATAAGCACAATTGATCTTGTGCATTTACATTCAATTTTACACCTTATCACTAAACGAGACAGCCTATAATTGCGAAATAATAACTTAGAACGTTTAGGGTTCACACGAGACTACTTTTCATGATTTTTAACATTCAAAATTAGAATCTAAAGTTATAGGAATAAAATCCAAAGTTTTGGATTTCATGTTACCTCGCCCCCCGCAAAAAGTGGCAGAAATGTTTGTTAGTAGAATTACACGCGTAACCAGTCCACATATAAATAGTCAAGGATATTACCTTTACTTCGACAGAACGTCAGGTATACTTCAAATACGTCCCGAGATGACAGACCAAGTGCACACCGGCGGGCACCTACACCTTTGTTGCGGCGCCTTTGTGTGCTTCAATTAAGGCATTGTTTGTGTTCAGGAATTAATGTTGCATAGTTTGCAGGGTGACTTCACAAATCTAAATACTCAATCAGAAAGCTATATCCTACTGCTGGGATGGGCTAATCTTATCTAGTTGAAGCAACCAGATGGGCATTCAACTATCTGGCTTTCTGATCTGCCTACAGACATCATTCAATCTAATATTAATGTAGAACAGCCTCCGTGGTCTAATGGTTAACAGCATTGGGTTCTTGACACGAAGGTCGTTGGTTCGATTCCCACGGGGGACACATATGTCACTTTGTGCGTTTTTCCCTAGTTGGTTAGAACATTGCAGGCTGAATCACCTGATTGTCCTAAAAGAAAGAGGATTCCGAGATTCGGATGGCACGTTAAGCCGTTGGTCCCGGCTACTATCTCTGGTTGTAATAGTTGTTACATAAAAACCACGGAGCCACCAGAGGCCGGAAGGTGGTCTGAAAAAACTCTGACACCAGGGCTTGCTGCCCACACGATAAGAAGATTTATGTAGATTCTAACAATATTAGAAACAGCATTTTGTATGTTACGTATTTACCGTGCTAATTAACCTTAATGGGCCTTACGCGAACAGTGCTTCAAATAAATGCGCTTTTGGGCCCATCCATTCATTTTACTTTGATCTAAGGTACTTACCAACCTTTTTCAGCCTTCTACGGGAAGCCTGTTGTATGAAAAAGGATACAAGCAACGCATATACATTTCTAGCCGCTGTAATACGTATAATTTGTACCTTTTAGACGCATCTCGCTGTCCATGAAAACCAATGTGTGCACCAGTACCGAAGGTTAAAAAAATTAGGTGAATTGGACTTCTATTTGGACGTGATATCGTTACTCATGCCGTTATTGACGCCTATAACTGGTAACTGGAACTATCAGTTGACAAGACTGTTAAGGCTTCATGGCATCTACTACTTCAACAAACATTTTTGCCAAAATTTCGAGGTTAGATTTGCAGTTAATTTATAGCCTGACCAGGAAAAATAAAACATCTTGGAACTAATTTTTTACTTGAAATATTGTCTTGTTATAATTTGATCGTAGCCCCGGGCCTCCAAAGCAGGTTTTTTTATGTTTCTCGTCAGTCTTTAAATTCTTTATTAATACGTGTTCGGTGCAGAGTGAAATTTTTTGCAGTTTTTCCGTTACCTATTAGACGTATACATTGAAAAAATGTTTGTTAAATATAATCAAACTTTAGTTACTTACGAACTATGTTAATTATGATTGTATATGTAGAATATGCCACCCAACAGGTGCTTTTAGAAGTAAATTCAATAGCGCGGGATCGCGTCCGTTAAATAGCGCGAGTAATCACACGATCCTGGCGTTTGTAACAACTGAAATCTCGCACGAAAACGCAAGTTTTTTAACCGCGATCTTATTTTGTAAAGGTTATATTCTAGCGACAAAATAAATTAATCACTTGCGATTGCGTCGATGCCTGACTTACGTTATTGCGCGCGCGATTGCAGAATATTGCAGCTATTTCGCGCACGCCGCCTAATTCACGTGCAATCCCGCGCGATTTAATGTACCTCTAAAGGCACCAGGAAATGTAATGGTCTATTTGAAACAGGATATCACATAAAAAGTAATAAACACTTCTTTCCTTACTTGCAGTCCAAAACCATGCCAGTCGTAATGAAATTATTAATGGTGTTACTATTATTGCACGCACTGACTTGCGGATGGATGGTCATTGCTTGTCGAAGCCACAAAGGTATACCATACCATACCCCAATCTTAATTCTTTTTAGTATGGGTTCGCGTTTGACATCAGTCCCACCCAAATGAAGAACAGGTCGACGACACGGCGACATGGGGGGATTTTAAGGTTGTTGCAGAGTTGTCAATTTCATACAAAAGTTTGAAGCAGTATAGTGACGTGCAGACGGTATTAATAAAAGTAGTATTCTATGTATGGAAAAATTTTTTAGAAAATCAAAAATAACATTTGCAATTTATAATATTACTACGAAGATATAAATGAATTAATAACTACTGCGTCAAACTTTTGTATGAACTTGAAAACTCTGAAACCACCTTACGGGCAAATATTTTGTCTTCGGAAAATTTATAGCGCGATCAAGACAAGAGATGTTGAAATGCGGTCTGCCGTCTGCTTATTTTGGGTTTGTTACTGCAGTTACGGATTATATTCATCAGGGTTTTGTTTTATTGCAGGCGAACCATTTCCCGTAAGGATATTTGAGATACCTGAGTCTGTAAACAGGACATTGGACTATGACGAGTGGGTTACTATCGACAAAAGAATAAACGGTATTTTTGTTCTATTTTAAATTTGTATGAATTTATTTCAGAACTAATTCATGATTGTATTTGCATAGGTTGTCCTCGAATCACTAAATCGTACAGGATTGAAAGATATGGTTTCATCGTACCGAAGCAATGGCAAGCTGATTACGTTCTAGCTCTTACGTATATCGTAGTATTACATACACATACTAATTTAGATCTGGTAAGTACTGAGTACGAATTGTCATATTGTTTTAGTTGAGAAATGCCTAAAATAAGGGCCAAAGAGGCAATTTTATTGCAAAAAAGTTCAGTGACACTAGACGGATGGCATTACAATCTTAAAAATTTTGCTGGTATATCGATTCTCGATTCCCCAATTTTAGGGATTTCATTGGTAAATTTATAAAAAACTCGTACGAAATCCACGGGAAGAAATGGATCGATCCATTCTAAGCCGAACCAAATGGCTTGATTCACCAAATGATTTTCCGTATTCTTTTCAGATCGTCCCTCTATCAATACAGCAGGTTTATTTCAAGATTGTTATGAATACCATCCTTTATTTGGTAGAGATGTGGTTGTCTAGTATCACGATAAGCGCCATATATACAAAACTACGTGACCTCTACATGTATGACTACCACGTGGCTAATTTGATAACGTATTTGAAATACAACGGTTTGTCGACACATCTGCTCCATGCTGTGATTAAGTATACGAATCAGCTTTGGGAGAGGCAGAGAGGTTAATTTAAGCATAATTTATATCTATGGTTTAACCCCTCGTATGCGGCAATACCAGACACAATAGAAAACACATTGTTCTTAGTGCAGACCTGCGTCACAGCACTCAAAGGGTTATGTAATATAGGGTCCTTCTTAATATGCTGACAGTTTTTAAGGGGATGATCAGACCGTCAAACTGAAGAACTTTATCTACGGCACCAACATCTAAATCGCGAAAAAAAATTCTGCTATTCCAAATAAAACTGCTAACCTAACCAAATGAATGGGACAGCTAATTTTTTTCGTGATTTAGATGTTGGTCCCATAGAGAACGTTTTTCAGTTTGATGGTCTGGTCATCCCCTTAAAAACTGTCAGCATATTAAGAAGGACCCTGTATACAGGGTGTTAAGGTAAACAGTGGTGATTGTACTGATGAGACTAAACAACTTTCCCTAAGAAACATAGGAGAGTGTTCAGTGCGCGCGCGAGTTCAACTCGCACTTTGCCTGTTTTTTTTTCAGGTATGCATATGTAAAGCCATATAATATTTAACGTTTACTTAAACATCAGGTAAGTACGTAGGTCTAATGGCTCCAGAATGTCCACTTTGCAAAATGCCTACTGGACGCAAAACGTGCGTTTCACAGGTTGTCCCTTTTGCAAAACGCCTCTTGTTCTTGCAGTATTTCTTTTATCGTCATCATAAGCCTGTACCTATACATCCCATGGCAGGACACAGGAGAGCAATCTCGCTAAATAAATCTCAACTGAACCACGATTGGACCGCGTGCCAACCACAACTTTTATAACATTTGGTATTGCGCTATTCATTTGACAGCCGTTAGAGCCGTTTTGACAGATCGTTAAGACTTAAAAGGCTGTCAGTCACATTGGATTAGGATTGAACTTGCAATTAATTAGTGCGATCGCCCATATCGGCCTACCCTAAAGGAGGGTGTTCCTGTGTTAGTTATAATTTAGAATTAAGAGTACATAATAATTTAGTGTGGAAGAGTGTAATGTAGATAGATTCCTTTAGATTTAGATTTATAATATTAAGGTAGTTGTTTGTCATGATTTTAGTCAGTTCTAATTATACGCTCAGTACATTCGGACGCTCGTGTTTCATTCCTCTGCTTCCTACCTATGGACTTCATATGATTTGTACGAATGTGTCTGAAGGCGTATAGACGCCAGTCCACCACGCGTGCCAGATGCGGATCAGTAGACTTTACATACGCATCAGAATTTCTTCTTCAGCGTATGCAGGTTTCATCACGATGTTTTCCTAAACCGTTTGAGAACCATCGGAAACTAGTTGGTACATGGCATGTCATTCGTGCGCATTTGAACCCGGACCTTGTAGAGTTCTGGCCGCATCTTCTCTACAACGGAACACCTTCCGACGCGGTGGTAGATTCAAAAACATGACGTCAAAAAGTTATCTATGTGATATTATTTTGAATAAACAATTTTAATTTGATTTGATTTGATTTGGACCCTCATGATTATGTGCCTTTCCGCAACGCAACAACGACGCTCTTTGTCTTTGTACGATAATATTATCAAATCAAACTTTAAGATAAGGTATTCTAGTCGGTTTAAATGTATTGTTCCTAATGAAAGGTTACTGGCTCCCTGAGATTACGCAACAAGCGCCAATCTGTCTACGAGAAGACATGTTTAGTGCATTATACATGCACCACCTCGAGACGCCATCTTTGTTCCATCAGCTACCTCCTTACTTCCTCAGGCAGCTTGTTGCTAAGCTGAGCAGAGTAGTTATATTTCCCGGTGAGCATTTCTCAAGTGATTTTATTCTAATCTAATGTAAACTGTAAAATAAGTTTGTCTGTACATTAAAGATATTTACAAAAAAAAAGATTACGATATGGGTTTAGGTATCCCTGGCTCCAAATCACAATTTTTTTATTTGTTTGTTTGTTCGAGCGTTCGGCAAAAACTACTGAACCGATTCTGGTGAAAAATGTTTTGTTTGAAAGCTTATGAGTTGACTTAAATTGGTGTACAGGGTGTAAGACATACTCAGACCATCAAACTAAACAACTTTCACTATGGAGCCTACCTCAGGAAACGCGACAAAAAATCATTTATCCCATACAAAACTGGTGTAACTACCCGACTCAAATGTATGGGACAGCTGATTTTATTTCACAATTTGGGCGGACGAAGTCGCGGGGAAAAGCTCGTTAAAAAGCTAAATGTGTATCCCTCATCTGATTCTTTTGAATCGTGTTGACTTTAATTAGTTACCAATTAAGCTTCATTTGCATGGAGCGCGCTAACGGTAATATCTTCTTAACAATACATTCTTTGCAGGTAACAGCATAGTACGAGAGGGTGACATTTTTCCTTGTATCTATTTTATACACGAAGGTGAAGTTGAGAAATGGTATACTAGTGCCAGGTAACTACAACTAGCACTAAAGATTAATGGGTTTATGGTCTGAAAGTATTTACATACTTACGGTGGTTCTTCAGACCATCAAACTGAACAACTTTCATTATAGAACCAACATTGAAATTGCAAAAAAAAACACTACATAATAAGTAATAGTATATAGGGTGCAAGGAAAAGTTTCATTAAACTTTGAATCACATACCCATCAAACTGAACAACTTTTACTACTGGAGCAAACCTGTCAGAACAACAAAAAAACTGCCGTCTCATACATTTTAGTCGCGTTGTAGGCATTGCAGTTTAGTATGGAACAGCAGATTTTTTTTTGCGCTCAATGGTTTGCTCCCATAGTAAAAGTTGTTCAATTTGATGGTTAGAGTATGTGGTTTAGAGGTTAATGATACTTTTCCTTACACCCAGTATAGTTGTACATACAGATCAGGCCCTCTCTGACTTCAGATACCCCTCCTCAGCCACACTTTCTGGAGACATTTTAGGAGAAACGAGCAAGGGAATGTAGTCAGGCGCGCGACCCTTTGGATTTGACTGCATAAAATTCATTCTCTTAAAAGTCTTTTCAGTCCATAAAAAACGTTGAAAAATAACACTAATTCACATTTTCAGTAATTCTTTAGCTTAAATACTATTTTTAATAACAGACCGAACAATAAAAGTATCAAAATTTAAGTACACGCAATGTCATGGACAGTTTGCACAAAGTGCGCATATTCAGGCGCCATTTCGAAATTAAAAAACCTTGTATAGAGTGCCATACCTGTGGTGACGGTTCAGTTTCGTTCACTGTTCAGAAAAAGTGCACCTAATGAAGTTTTAACTTCAAAAACAGCGGTTCCATACATTTGGGCCAAGCCATCATTGACGTTTTCTATGGAACAACGTTCTCTATGGAGCATTGTTTTATCCATTTCAGTTTGATGGTCTGAAATACCATCTCTAGGTTGTAACATATTTAAGTTTACACCCTGTTTAAAAAAAATATAAGCTAAGTTTTACTTGCTTTGCGATCCCTAGCCTAACCGATTTTTGCAAAATTTTCAGCGGCGAAAGCAAAATGGTGTCTTTGCTGGTCACCAATGGCTACTTCGGGATGATACCCTGCTTGTTCCCCGATACTCCTTTCCAGTTCACGTACTACGCACGAACGGTAAATACACACTAATCTATTAATAGTTACATCTCGTCCGAACACATGGAGTCATATTGCTGCACAAAATCTTTGCAGTCTGACCCCCTGACCAGAATTAACCTAGAGCCATTTAGGGTCCTTCTTAATGTACTGACACTTTTTTAAGGGGATGATCAGACCGTCGAACTGGACATCTCTATGGCACCAACATCGAAAACATGAAACATACAATCAGCTCCTCCAAACAAAACTGCAAACCTACTTGAGCCAAATGTATGGGACCTCCGATTTTTTTCGATGTTGGTCTCATAAAAAAAGTTGTTCAGTTTGATGGTATGGTCATTCCCTTAAAAAAGTGTCAGCATATTAAGAAGGACCCTGTATATCACACACGCTATTTTTGAGCATAGGCATTGACAGAACGATAATGTCGCAATATCGCCATGACATCGACGGAGTTACCGGTGCGATATTTACTGAGATCAATCAGTGTCGCGGCGGAATCGCGATGCGGCAGAACAGGGGTGATGTTGCGGCAATAACGCTCAGTAAAATGGTGCTGATTCCATTGCGAAGTCGAGACGGTGCAAATGCAAAATTTGAGACGTAGGTAACCAGGTTCACTACCTCCGTGGTCTGATGGTTAAAGAGCATTGGGCTATTGACACGAAGGTCGTGGATTCGATTCCCAAGGGGGACACCTAGTGATACAAAAATACAAATCATTTATTGCAACCATGGGTTTATAAGATGGGTTTGGGTGATATGTCACTTTATGCCTTTTTCCCCAGTTGGTTAGGACATTGCAGGCTGAATCACCTGATTGTCTGAAAAGAATGATGATCCCGTGCTTCGGATGGCATGTTAAGCTGTTGGTCCCGGCTACTATCTCTGGTGATAGTAGTCGATACATGAAAACCACGTCAGAGGCCGTAAGGCGGTCTGAAAAAACTCTGACACCAGGGCTTACTGCCCACATGATAAGAAGAAGAAGACTGTGTTTGAACCTGAGACACTATTTTGCAGAGACAGGACTAGCAATTCTTCCAAAAGACCCTTTACAGCCTTTTCACACTAGTGACTTCTCTGCGATTTCCTAGCGAGATGTTTTGAAATGTACCTGACCTTTAAACCCGGTGCGTTTCGCATCGCCGGTTAATAGCTATTGTGAGTGTGATTCAATATCTTGAAATCTTCTTCCAGGTCGTAGATTTGGTGTACTTGAAGAACAAAGATTGGCAAGAACTGTTGGATGGCTACCCTGAAGTGAGGTTTAATTTGTATTCCGCCGCTATCAAACTCAAACGCAGTCTCAGAAAATAACACGTATTTTTGTAATTTTGCATTATTTTATTTTAATTTATATCATTATTGTTACTTTAGCAATTTTTGGATAGGTTTGTTCGACTTAAGTTTTGATGTTCAATAATATTTAATTTTAAACCATGAATATTAAACATATTCTATTCTACAATACATCAACTCCTTATTTTATTTCCAGTTAAGTGCGCCCTTCTATTTTGGAAAATTAAGCGGTCCAATTTTTAAACAGTACGGTTTACGCTCCAAAAATTCAAATAATTTTACGGAATCTAATTCAATCGCCGCTTTTACCTTCGGATAAAGATACCATAATTTCAGATAATTCGCCTTTGAATGTCTTATCCAAATAATATTGTGCTATTATCGCCTTTTTATTATCGCCAGAAGATGAACAAACCCTCTTTATGGAGGCGTTTACAGCACCAATTTGAGTAGAAATAATATTTTTGCGGAATGAAATTATGCAGGGTTGCAAAATGAAATTAAAAGGAACAATTTTTGTTGATGTTGCTCGTTTTGGGAATTGGCTAGAACTTGTAAACTGTTTTAATTTAAAAGAAAGTGCCATTGAGGTCAAGAAAAACATCACTGGCAAGATTGCTCCTTAGTAAAATGATCTTTAGAAAGTGTTTAATTTAACTTTGTTTTGTTTTCGGCTGACTGTTTGCCATTACTTTCGTCAAATATAAATTGCTTTTCTGTCTGCTCTGTAGTCATATTTTCGTTCGAGAATTGTTAGTTAATAATAATATAGCTTCCTAATTTTTATAAATGAATTGACCTTAAGAGAACACTTTTAGTTTCGGTGAGTACCTATGACACAAAAATATGAGTAAAATTTACTATGTACTAACGTAACAACTAAACTGCTTACACCGTAACGCAATTTGTTAACAACACTCGTGCTAAAATGTGTGTGCATAAGCATCATAAGCATTATGCTCACGACTATACTCCCCGAGGGGGTAGTAAAATGTGTGTGAATGAAGATAAATAGACTAACAGCTTATACATCCCATTTGTAAAAGACTCATTCATAACGGTTACTTTAATCATAAACCTTTTAATCATTGACTTGCAAACTAGTTGTTAGGTTTCGTCGTGTAGGCTTTTGATTAAATTTTTCTGGCTGGACTTTACTACTTTGTGGTGAATGATCGCCGCTTTAGATTCTAGTTATACTGTAGTTTATAGTGGTAAGAAATTATGGTTTGAAGAGTGTCTATTTGTTGGTCACGGTGTAACAAAAATCCGACATATTTTATCTCGCTCAAAACCGCGTAGTCGAGAACACTCCACTGAACAAATTGTGCCGGTTCGCTTTTATTTTATGTTTCTGAAAAGTACCGTTTCGTGGACAGAAATAAGAGTAGATTTACACAAGTGCGAGCAATGTACTGTTTTGTGCATTAGTAAATGCATTCCAGTACAACAAAATTCTTTTTGTTTGTTAAATTGCATTATTACGATTGGCCGCTGCCCAAAAATCCACTCAATAAAAACACATACAATTTATATGAACTACTACGCATGGCGCGGATTTCCGTTCGCTCCGACCCGATGCGGCGCGGTGCGTCGTAGTGTCCCATACCATACGGAACCTTTTATAATATCTTAGCGTTTGCATTATTACGTCTAAGTAAAGATACCTATATGTCAATGCGTTGTGACCCGGCACGCTCTAATGCACGAAGTACGTGTATTTTCTGCTGTGATGCGGTCCGGTCCGCCCCGATGCGACCCGTCATACTTAATATGCGCTTAAATGTGAAATTTTTCTTCACTAATCATCAAAGTATTTTGAAGATCTTGTAATCAATGCTCAAAACAAAACTCGTCACGAAACATTAAATTTAAAGATAAACATATACAAAGAATAACCGAAGAAATTCAATCTGCACCAGTAATGAACCCTTTGATCAATACGCATTTCGGTTGTAATAAGAGCATAATTAGAACTGCTAATGAATGGTTCACGGTATTGATGAGACGAGGGCGGCGACGGGGCTTGAGCCATCTTGAGTCCTAATCCGCTATACACAGTATCAGTTATGCCCACAGAGAAATCACACGCTCCACTGTTATGACACCCATCTCACGTGTACCTCAACCCAACAGAACAAAGTTTACCGGATTCGAAAGAATAAATTTAGAAGTATTATTGCTATTTTTTGATTATTACAGAGAAATGCTTCAGAGCTACACTATCTGGTTAGGTTAGGTTAGACGAAGTTCGCAGAACGATAGTAAAATACGGATATTTACTTTTTGCAATCGCACGGATTCACACCAATAAAATGAGAAGTTTGTGGGAATAATCAGTATTCAGGAAATTAGATGGAAGTTTAAATGTGGGGTTTTTGTCGGGGGTCACTCGCTACTATTTGAATTGTGTTCCGAGAGATATATTTAATTTATTTATCACTTATTGGAAAATATCTCTACTGAAGATTTTCTCCTTTCTTGTAAATTATCTAAAAGGAGTGTGCAAAATTATTTCAGACGAGTCACAAAATCAAAAACACCAAGTCACATGAAGAGCTACATATACGCACTTTTTGGTGTAGATACCTTGGGCCCATAAGGTGCACCCTAGGTGCTGCAGCTACGACCTCTACGGGTTGCAGTCTGTAACATTTTAAATCCTAGAATAATATGAAGTTCGATTGTTTCCAATTAACATTTCTGATCTATTCAATGCTGAATGGCAGAAATCCTGAGGTTGTTGCTTTCGTAAAATCTGTAATGACATCAACATAATGCACTTTATTGCCAGTGGCAATAAGGTCACGTAATCTAATTTTTATGTCCTTTCAACTCGTGACTCTAGTACCGCAATTTTTCAATTGTCTTCCACTTCCAAGTGTGAAGACATTTTCTTTCTTAAAAGCAATTTCAGTCTGTGAAATTTTCATCGTATTATGGTAGCAGTAAAAGTCTTAGATATTTTATTATGGTTCTTTATAGCTGTTGCCGGTAAATGGGAGCACTTCAATTATCACTTCATTATTTCCCTGGCGCTTCTGGTTGCAATTTGTTATCTCTGATATATCTCACGGTCATTCACCGGGGCTTTTACTAAGTAAAAGTGCTTACAGAATGCTTGTTTAGGAAATGAAGGTGACGTTTCGTAATCCCTATTTTTTCAATAGGTATTTACACTGTTTGTGATGGAGATAGGGAATTTCAAAGCAATGTTCTAAATAAATTGTATTTTGACGACAAGAGTTTGTGGTTCTTTATACGTAGTGTTATATGTGGTGTTACAAAAATACAAATAAACATTTAAGGGGGGGTTTAAACATTTGGTTTAGACCATCAAACTGAACAACTTTCCTATGAGACCGATATCAAAATCGCGAAAAAAAATATGTTGTTTCATACTAAACTACAAATCTACTCAAGCTAAATGTAAGGGATAGCTGATTTTTTCTCGCTATTTCGATGTTAGTCCTATAGTGAAAGTTGTTTAGTTTGATGGTCTAAACAACCCCCTTAAAAGTTTAAAATGTTTATTTTTACTTTTGCAACACCTTGCATATTGTTTTATATGAAGACATTCGATTAAGTACCCCCATGCATATCGCCGCACGTGGTCATGGTCATTACTTACAAATAAACAATGGTTACTTCGTATTTTTATCTCTTTTATTTTACATATTATTTTTTTAATTTATAACTTCGGTATCCTACATATAGGTACATTCATCATGGATTTTTTAATTTCAAATTATTAATGCAACGTTTATGTTTAGTTTGTAGCTTGGCGTTTATGACACCATATTGTTTCATTACAATGGCGTTGAAAAGGTTTAATAAGACGACTGCAACAAACAGACTAGAAGAGGAGGAATTCAGCGAAGCAGATTGGTAAAGGAGTACCTAGTAACAGCAACGTAACAGCTGTTCATATAATTTTAGCTAAATTTAATGTCGTGTAATTTCTTCACATAGCGAGTCACTTCAGTATATTTTTGCTAACCGAATATTTAAATAAATGGTTGTAAAATTTTCTCGAATACTTATTATTTGATTCCTCTTAAAACCAATATTTGTAACGGGGGGTGAGCACGTCGCCACTTATAATGGACAGTGGGTACAATACATGCCTCGAAATTGAAGCATGCAGGTTTCCTCACGATGTTTTCCGTCACAGAAAAGCCAGTGGTGTTACAAATCGTACATGAATTCCGAAAAACTCATTGGTACGAGTCGGCCTGGACGGGGATCGAACCATCGCCTCCTGCACGGCATGCAAGGTTACTCGCCACTGGACCACCACGGCACCAATATTTGTTTCCTTAGATAATAAACGGTCACTTAACACAGTATTAAAAAAGTAAGCAACTCGTTAACAAGTAATTCATAGGTCGTATACAAGCACGTATGTAAGCTCTGACAAGATTAGTCTGGTTCTGGTAGCAGTTCACTTAGACTAGGTTTTAACTCGCATGCCTGTCGCAGATGCTTTGAGGCAAATTGCACTCAATCTCGGCTTTGGTTAAGTATACTTTGTATTAGTAAATGAATCGCTTTTTGTTTAATTTAAATAAGGCTGTTGTTTTTGTGTCGCTCAATCCTTTTGCCCATTTTCTGAATATTTATGTATGGGTATTTACTGGTTTTTTACAGTTACCTATTTTTTATTCAGAGCAATATAATCATAGATAAAAGTAATAATTGATGTCTACTCACTGCTCTACGGCGCCTATCCCATTAAATAGGGGCGTTAAGGCTACGTTATGGGATGCATTCAGACCATTTTTAGAATTTTGTTTGTTTATCTGTTTATCTGTTGGTACACACATCACTTAAAAACTCCTTAACCGATTTGGATTGGGTTTTCACAAAAGCATAGAGCTTAGTATGGATTAATATTAAGGTTTTATCTCATCGCAAATGCTCACGACTATATTATCCGAGGCGGTAGTCAGAGATATTCTGAAACCACAGAACGTCCACTTTTCACTAAAACCAAAACTCTGTCCAGTGTGACTGGAAGTGAGCGCGTCGCCACTATACAGGGTGTAGCATAACACCCTACTAATACTTAAGAGGGTGCTTCAGACCATCAAATTGAATAACTTTCACTATGGAGCAAATATCGAAATCGCGGAAAATAAAATCTGTTCTTTCATATACAACTACAGTAGTTACCGTCTCGACTCAAATGCCCATAGAGCAGATTTTTTATTTTTTCTCGATGTTGGCTCGATAGTGAAAGTTGTTCAGTTTGATGGTCTAAAGTATTACTAAGGTGTTTTGTTACACCCTGTGTATTGCCAGGCATGTCTCACTCCACAGCTCAGGTACGTTTGACGGTCGTTCCCCACCGAGGGGTGAGTGGTCGCTCTTTGACATAAGGCGCATTTTAGTTTTCGTTCCTGAAGCGCAAAGCTTGAAATTCGAAAAATCGGACTGAGTCAACTATCTGCTACGGTAGTAACTATTAAATAATCTGTGGTATTACTATTATTTATTATTATTTGAAAAGAAATAAAACGCACAAGGAAAAAGATTATCACAAGTCAAAAGCCATCCAAACGACCCAGCATATCTTCATTTGGAAGCTCATAAGCCGCGTGAAGCAGATAAAGATTTGCCCAAGCCAAACTTGGACATTTTGCAACTTCGTCGTTAGTCATTTAACCGTAAAAGCGTGTCTAACACCTACTCTAGTTTTATCCTGTCTTAAATTCTTCGAGCGAGTGTAAAATGTACGGCAGGTTCTTCGTCAAAGCGTCAAGTGAGATCGAGTTTAGGTAACAAGTTGCGAATAGAACCGAACCTGGATCGTTCTTCTTTTTTACCGAAAATAGCCTAATTCGTCTTATTATGGCATCTCATTAAAGTATTGATATTATCGGTTTTTCTATCTTAATTACTTATTATGTCATCTTTCAGTTTCTCTAACCAGCATTTTTTTCAAACGTTTGTTTTTCGTAGAATGCTGTGACAGAGTGGTAAGCCGAAATGTGGTCTTCACTGAAAAAGACCACTCTATCTGTCACATTATTTAAAACGCAATTAAAAAAAACAGTATTGGCTGTAAAGGAAACCTTAATAAGTTATAAAAAAACAAATGTATTTTTTTTTAAATCGTACCTACTCTGAAACCACAATTATCGGTAGTTCAAAAACCCAAAAAACGGAAAACCTTCGATTAATTGTATTAAGACGAGGATACGGGTTTTATTCCGCATGAAATTCACGTTAAGTATATTATTAGCCACTGAGTTTCGAGTTCGTAATACCTATATTATTCATTTGAGGTAATACCTAACTACTTTCAAAAGTAAATGAAAACACTTTATATACTCACGGCGACACATCAAGCTGGCCGCGCAACTTTATACGTCACTCAACCTACGCGCAGCCAGCTTATCTTGGTTTTGTATAGCTTGATGTTTCACCGTGTGTGCCTACTATAAGGATACCTAGATTTGAAATATTATTGATTATTAATATTTTACAGCCATTTTGTGCTATTTTTAATCAACGAAAGCAAAGCCCCGTATTGGCAGGTTACGGGTTTAAATCCCGTCCGAGACTAATATTAGATTTGTTTATAGTCAAAAAACAAGATTATAAGGCAAGTTAGGTAAGGTATGTAGACCACATATCAAATTGGTTGACTGTACAATGTACTTTTATGCAGTCGTACATGAGTAGGACGACATAATCTCACAAGCGTATTCAGTTTCTGGGTTTGCTAAAGCTACTAAAATTAACCTGCCTTTTTCTTTAACCGTGTAATTGTACCAAATTACCTAAAATAACAGTTATTAATGCCTTTAGCCTTTTATAACATTCTTTAAAAAATTGCATTCCTAGTTAATGTCATTTTTGTCGAGCATGCATGCATCGAGCATATGCTCACGACTATATTCCCCGAGGGGGTAGTCAGAGATATTCTGAACCTCAGAACATCCACGTTTCACCAGTAGTATCGAAACTCTGTCCAGTGTGACGGGGGGTGAGCCCATCGCCACTCATAATGGACAGTGGACATACATGCCTCGAAATTGAAGCATGCAGGTTTCCTCACGATGTTTTTCTTCACCGATAAGCCAGTGGTGTTACAAATCGTACATAAATTCCGAAAAACTCATTGGTACGAGTTGGCCTGGACGGGGATCGAACCATCGCTTCCTGCATGGCAGCCAAGGTTACTCGCCACTGGACCACCACGGTTTTTTTGTCATCTTGTTTGAAACTGAAAATAAATAAGTTAAACAATTATTTTAGAATGTTCTCACAAGCTCTGCCAATTTTCGTGCCGTGTGTATACTTTTGAGCCTTACAAAGTTTACTGCTCACGTATTTCAACATGATATAGCAACGCGTCGAACGTTGCCACAATCTTTATGTGAGATCCTTGGGATGTTTCACAGGTGCATTCAATTTCATTTACTACCTATGTTCTATCGAAACAATGTAGACTACTACTAGATACCACAGCTTTATAAATACTTATTTTTCAATTGAAACTAAAATGTAAGTATACAATTATTAGGAGACTAACACTCAGTTGCAGAAACGCTCATTAAAGTGAATCCTCCATTAAATATCTTGCTGTCACTTTTTGTCTTGTTGACGAAGTAAAAGCTAGGCCGAGATTTAATGGAGGAGTAACTCTCATCAGCGTTTCTGCAATTGACACTAAGATTAGTCCAGTTATTGATTATGTTCATACAATAAAGGCTACTCTGATCATATAGACTCAAGCTAATTTGATCATACCATTGGGTAGTGACAGGTATCCACTAATGATAATACTTAATTAATAAAACCAGTCAAGTGCGAGTCGGGCTACTCGCGCACCGAGGGTTCCGTAACACCACCACACAACACAATAACAAAAATATTTTTTTTCCTGGACCTTTAACACGAGACCAACTCACACTTAGCCGGTTTTTATTATTTGTTCTTATAATGTAGAGTTTTCTCTATAGTCATACCAAGTTTGACGCTTGTATGTATTACAATTTTTACGATAGAGCTAGAAGAAAAAACGTTGATAAAAATTAGTTTCTTGTACAAGTAAAATTAAATTTTAACTTGTTGAAATTTGTACATGTTTGTTAACGAATAATTTTAAAATTTGCCGCCGTTAATTGGCGTTTTACGACACGAAAATCCACTAGTGGTCACCACGCCATAGACATACCTCACTCAGTTTCCGTTCCGCTATTTTTGAAGGACCATCAACTTTCTTTTTACCTGACTGCGCTAAATGGAGGGTTATGTTTTTCGAGCGTATTAAAATATGTAATTAATTACTTCTACTCTTTGCTATCAATGGAGATAAGCGTAGATTGAAGAGATAAGAAATAAAATATACATAGTGTGTAGGTACACACGCACTACTATAATTTTAATTAGGTACCAAATTTTAAGGGTGCAAGCAGACAATTTCGAAATTAAAAAATGAAATTTTTTGTGGACCTCCCATACTAAAGTGCTGATCAGCCGATCGATTTTCTATGGGAGGACCAAATTTTTTATCATTTTTCACCCCATTTTCCTAATGGAAAGTTGTTTGGCTTCATTGTCTGAATACACCCTTAACATTTTGTTAAGTAGTAATTAAAATACCGGCCAAGTGTGCGTCGGGCCACGCGCAGTGTAGGTTTCCGTAGTTGCCCGTCACAATATACGGACTTAGAAGGGGGCTATTTGTTTTATACTACGGTTTAACGGCTAATAAATTCTAAAAAGAACATTTTACAAGTTGGTCGACTATTACTCGTTAACTTGTAAAGCCTACTTAGCGGTGATAGTTTTCCTTTTAACTTCGTTGTATACACTAGGTACTGCTGTGAATTTTTTCACGTATTTAGAAACAACCGTTTAGCTGGCAGGGGTCCGCAGTGTCCCCCCTGGACACTTGACTCTAACAAAAATATTTCGCAAACGTATCCTTAAATCTAAAAATGGTATTCCCACACCCACAATATTTTTAAAAGACCTATCCAACAACTCTATGGGAAACAAAAAACATATTTTTTTTTCTAAAACAATTTTTCAAAATTTTGTTTTACGACTTTGTCGGCGTGATTAATATGTCCCACCCATATGTACCCATGTCAAATTACAGCTTTCTTGTACTAAGCGTCTCTGAGCTAAGCCGCGGACAGACGGACAGACCGACAGACGGACGTATATGGCGAAACTATAAGGGTTCCTTGTTGACTACGGAACCCTAAAAACTAGTGGTGCATAAACCTCAGATATTTGCTTGAACTCAATCAACCTTTTATAAGGTTGTAACCCTGGGAAGGTTCACTAAGTAAACGCATTATAATTCATACAAACATCATTTTACTAGCACAGAATGAACAACAACATCCTTCCAACTCAAATTTGCTATATGCTAATAGGTTTAATATTGGCAGTACCACTATTATGCATGTTACCGTTTAGAGCTAATTTTGGAACTAGATTTCACTCAACTAAGCACACAGTCGTGCGCCTGAGACCTAACTATTAAACCTTTATGTAGATGTATTTAGGTATTGTATGGGTATGAGTAAAGGTATCGTCATTTTTTTAACAGTCGCGGCCACCAGTCAAAGTATTGTATAAATATAATAAAATTGTTAAAGAATGTGAAATCAAACACTTAAATATTCGCGAAGCTACAGCTAGAATTAAAAGCACTCTATTTACCTGGTCTTACGATGAAACGGAGATGTTTTTGAGAGTACCTGTATGAAACGTAGCCAAGTATTACATATATTACCCAAACCATACTTAAACTACTTAGATGTAAAGACATGACTATATATTATAAATAACTGTCGCTCATTTTGTATCTAAATGTTAATACTAATGCTGATCCTCTCCGACCAGGCCCTGAGTCTAGTGAGGGATCACAGCTTAAAACTTTTATTGTATTATCTATACAATGTGCTAGGTATAGGAAATCTAACGTTGTTAATCATAATTAGAAAGAGTCCTGAAAACCTGTATCACACGTTGGTTCAATAAATATTTTGTAAATAGAGATATTTGTGTCGGAGACCGCAAGTCATTGTCGAATAAAAAATCAATGACCATTTCATAGCGGTCCCCTACGCATTTATTGACCTTAAATATCTTCAAGAGAGTTAAAAAGTAAAACAAACATTTGATTACATCAAAAATAATAGGTGACCGAATTATGTTTCACTTTTTAAAATATCTATTTTTAGCTTTGGGGGTTTTTATAAATGTTATTTTATGCACAGGTTTTTTTTTTAAACTAAGCCAGTTCAATAAAGTATGCCATTTTTGATGCCGCCATTTGAAACGAGCGAAAGGCCTGTAATTTGGCCGAGTCGCCAGTTTATTTTCCCTTAATATTGAATCTGAATCCGTACTGATTGCAGACTAGCAGTTTTGAAATGCCAGGAAACGGAGAGCAGAACATTTTTTGCTTTGAAATCGAGAGAAAGCGCAATTTGCAATTCGATTTTTAAAAATCAATTTTGTTTTTTGTCCAAGTTTCAGTGAAATAGTTTTAAAGCTTTATAAAAATAGCTTTTCGTGCTTTGGAAGTGTAAACTTTGAAATTGAGAATACCTGTTACTCTGGTAGCTGTCTCAGTAGCTGTCCAGCTTTTCGGAGTAATTTCTGCTGTTGGTTGGTAACGCGTGCAGGCACCTTGTTCCCTACATTTACATCGTCGTATTCCATTGATCCTAATCCTAGAGTATTACCTAATAACTTAACCAGTGCGAAAAACGTTTTTTCAATTGTCTGACTGACGACATTGTTTTTTTATCGTGTGGCTAAAACAGAGAGTTAGACTTTGTTCTGAGGTGTGAGCTATGTTTTATCTACAGTATTCTGTGGTTATACAAGGTGTTACAAAAATACAAATAAACATTTAAGGGGGTGGTTGAGACCATCAAATTAAACAACTTTCACTATGAGACCAATATCGAAATCGCGAAAAAAAATTCGGATGTTCCATACTAATCTACAATTCTACTCGAGCTAAATGTATGGGACAGCTGATTTATTTTGTCGCGATTTCGATGTTGGTCCCATAGTGAAAGTTGTTCAGTTTGATGGTCTAAACAACCCCCTTAAAAGTTTGAAATATTCATTTTTACTTTTGTAACACCTTGTATAGGATCCTTCTTAATATGCTGACACTTTTTTAAGGGGATGATTAGACCGTCACACTGAACAACTTTCTCTATGGCACCAATATCGACATCGCGAAAAAAAAATCGGTTGTTCAATACAAAACTGCAAACCCACTCGAGCCAAATGTATGGGACACCTGACAGCTTTTTTCTCGATTTCGATGTTGGTTCTGTAGATAAAGTAATTCAGTTTGACTGTCTGATCATCCTCTTAAAAAAGTGTCAGTATATTAAGAAGGACCCTGTAATACCACATGGTTATTTTAAACTAGGCGTTAGATGTCGTCCGTTTTTGTCTCAACTGCGTCAGCGCCCCAAACGCGGGCCGTCTTCTATTTATTATTCGCCCTTATACAACGTGTTAATGAATTAACGCAAAACTAGAAAGTAGTTTGTTTAGAGTCGAGAGCAGAATCGAATTATCATGGTTTTAACATAGGTAATTTTCTTTTAATTTTCAATAATTTGTTAGTTAAAATTAAAATTGACTGAACTCGATCTCAACCCACCGCTCGGGCACTCTCACCCTACTTACTACCAAAACAAGATTCTTAAAATGTATCCATGAGCACATTAGCGCTTTCATTCATTGCTGAAATGATAACATATCATTTTTGACTCAAAACTTAAAATGCGAATAACTTTAAATTTTAACTATCAAAATAATGAAGTTATTGTTTTAATCTAATTATTTTGTTATAAATCAGTTGGGTGTATGAGATGTTGCGATTTTTCATTAACACGTTGTATATATTCGCCTTATACCGTACCGTTGTACTATGTATGGTCTTAAAAACCTTAGCTTAAAAGACACCAAATATCAAACGTGTTCCTTATTTGTATTACCTAAACAGCCCACCCACGAGAAACGTAAAATAACTTGTAATCATATCATAAATTTCCAGTCTAGTCGCTAACCATGACAGATGCGAATCTGTGCGTGAGTAAATATTTCATAGGGATACGAATCGTGGTACCTATAACTCCTAATTTGTGTCATGTGTTGCATTAATAGGTATCATTTTTCTTTGAGTATTGTTATTAAGGCTCTTGTGGTTAGGTTAGGTTTACGATTGAAGTTATCAGTGGATGTGTGACCACTTGTGTGGTATTTAATCTTGACCGAGGAAGATTTAAGTTATCGTCGAATGGAGTGTGGATGTGTGACCACTTCTGTGGTAATTAAACTTCGACCGTGGAAGATTTAAGTTATCTTTGAATAGTGTGGGTGTGTGACCACTTATGTTGTCATTAATCTAGAGCATAGAAGAGACGTTAGCCAGTTGGGCACGAATGACAGAATATTGCCCATTTCGAATTTCTCTAGATTCTAGTTGCTTTCTGCGGCGCTACAACCCTTGGTGGGTTTTGGTGCAATTATATGCTATCTGTCACAACCCCTGGTTTTGTTTCTCCTGATGGTAAACTTGTCCAAAGCCCTCAGATCCTCTTCTAGTCAGTCAAACCATCTCTTTTTTGGCGTTTGTTACTGCGGTTTCCAGTGGGTCGCTATTTTGGACGCCCTGTTCTCCTTCAATCTTTCAACGTTTGCCATTTGATGAAACTTTCTAAGGTAGGAGACCTTAGAAAGTTTCATCAAATGGCAACGCTTCAGATGGGCCGAAAACGTTGAAAGATTGAAGGAGAACAGGCTACATCAGGTTGTCCAGTTCATGATACATCCATATCCAAAATCAGCAACCATCTCTGATTGTTATTGCTTAGTTCCAACGTAATAAAAATTGAATTAATATGAGCTTCTTATTTTGAGGTTGATTCATTTTGAATGAACCTTTCAGATCGTAAGATTTTTCGCGTACTTACACAATGACTTCTGGCGCTTTCTGTTCTACCCGTACACAGATAAATATAGTTCAACTATAGAATAAGATTCCCATTGTTATTTCGTCTAGTACCATCGTTCCCGTCCACTTGTTTTCGGGTCTTGAACATCGAATGTAATTCATATTTTCAATGTTTTTGTTTGTCCCACCGCCGCCGTAACCCTTTTCGCTTGTGGAACCATAGGAAAACATATTTTTATTATTTTCGTTTGCTGTAAGAATATTTATCTCTCAGATTCCTATTGGGAAGTATTCAACTAAAAAAATGTGCGCTGTTTTGCGCACTTTCGCGGTCTAAATACACTTAATGAAATTGCATGTTTATACATTATTCTCAGAGCCAAGACAGAAGCCAGATAATATGAGAGGTTTTATAGTGGAATTCATCAAAACCTTTTCAGTTTGTTGCACTATTATCTAGTAAATTTATTTCAATTTCACTATCAATAGTGTTAATTGTGAGCCAATATCGGGCACAAGAAGATTACTATTTGTACATACAACACCATATTATACAATTATTTTCTGAACAACGTCTGATATACCTACGAGTACGTTAACTTTCTTAAAAAAAATATCCCATTAAGATCAAGTCAACCTATTAAATCTGATCAAAGTGCGTAAATAATAATCAAGTGGCAACAAGTTTAAAATATCATCATTTATTTATATTTAAATGTACAATACTGGTTCGCAGCACCCACTAAGCAGAACATTTACCGACGTATCTTTTCATTCAAGAAAACACAAGTTTGTTTACATTAGCTGCTCAGCTCAGCGTCAGGAACTGGTCCATTTAACTCAATTTCCGTAATGTGCTGTGCTTTGTCTCTCAATCCATTATGCAAGGCGTTGCTTACTCATACCTTGTTGAAACATTTCAAGTAGAATTTTTGGATAAAGAACATTTTATAATGGGCATGCACTAATTCTTTCTTTCTGTAACATTTTTAAAAATTGAGATATCTTAACACGTTGGTGAATAGTGAACGAGACATAGTAGAACATTTATTGTTATCATTGCTATAGCCAGTTAACGTGTTAATAAAGTTGCACCTTATGCCAAATTCTGTTGTAAAATACTAAAACAATCAACATTAAAATACTAGGATTTTATCCACGGATTTGATTACCAATCAAATTTGAATTTGGAAAAACAAACACAATAGAAGTAATTAATCTACACAACTTCTTCTGCGGCATGTTGATTATACAGGGGCCTTCTTAATAATATGCTGACTGTTGTTTAAGGGGACGATCAGACTATCAAACTGAACCACTTTCTCTATGGGATCAAACTTGGAATCACGAAAAAAATAGCTTCTCCATATAAAACTGCAATCAGACTCGGCATATGTGATAGTCGATTTTCGTGATATGGATTTTGGTCCCATAGAGAAAGTCTGATTATCAACATAAAAACCGTCAGCATATTAAGTGGGGCCCTGTGTATTTCCAGAAAAAAAGAAAACTGATGTCACTTACATTTGGCTCGAGTGGGTTTGCAATTTTGAATGGAACAGCAGATTTTTTTTTGCGGTTTCGATGTTGGTGCTACAGAGAAACTGGTTCAGTTCAGTTTGACGGTCTGATCATCCCCTTAAATAAGTGTCAGCATATAAAGAAGGATCCTATACAACGAGTTAATGAATTAACGCAAATCTAGAAATTAGTTTGTTTAGAATCGAGAGCAGAATCGAATTATTATCATGTTACCTAATTATTTTCAAAATATTAAATAATTTGCTTTTAAAATTTAAAATTTACTGAACTCGATCTCAACTCACCGCACGGGCACACTCACCCTACTTACAACCAAAACAAGATTCTTAAAATGTATCGATGAGCACGCTGGCGCTTTCAATCATTGCTGAAATGATAACCAATCATATTCACCTGAAAACTTAAAAATGCTAACGACTTTAAATTTTAACCATCAAAATAATGAAATTATTGTTTCAATCTAATAATTTTGCCATAAATCAGTTGGGGTGTATGAGGTTTTGCGCTTATTTATTAACACGTTGTAAATACAAAGAACAATTACAAATACAATATTCAATTACATAGAAATCCGAAAACGCTTAATTAAAGTGTACATCTGGAGCATTGCACTAAACGGTAGCGAGACGTGGACATTGACTAAACGAGATCGAGATAGGTTGGAAGCTTTTGAGATGTGGTGTTGGAGGAGGATGGAGGGAATAAGTTGGATAGAACGAATAACAAATGAAGAGGTGTTAAGAATAGTTAAAGAAAAGATAAATATTTTAAAACAATCGAAAACCGGAGAGGAAAAATGATCGGATACTTGATACGAAACGACGATTTCTTTAAAACCATACTGGAAGGAAAGATAGAGGGGAAAAGAGGCAGACGAAGACCCAGATTATCTAGCCCAAGTGGAGGAAAAGGTTGATGTCAAGTCGTATTAAGAACTCAAGACACTAGCGGAAAAGAGACAGGATTGGCGAATACTCCACCGACAAGATATGTATTATTAAAGACCAGACATTTTGGTCATTCATATAATCATCGAGTTTATAAACCTTTTTTACAGAGGACTTGCTTAAAATGGGACTTAAATTTGTTGTCTTGCAAGTTTAGAATTTCTTGTAATAAATCATCATTTTATTTATATTTTTGTAACATTTCTAATCGTAAGACCCAACAATAATGCGCCTAGTTCAAATAAAATGTTCGCAATCCGAACACAATTTATTTTCTGTGTGAAGAGCAGAGAAAGCGAGCGCGGCAGGAACTGAATTTTATGCATTTCTGTTATAAGGAAAATATTTACCTTAGCGTAATTTGTTTTTTAAACATTTACTATTAAAATTATGTTTTCCTCTTGTTCACAATAGTGTGTATAGACACAAAACGAATTATAGGATAACACTGTCAAATAGGCTGCAAAAACATGTCTTCTATACAGGTTCCTTTTTTAATCAAACTGAATAACTTTCTCTATGGCACCAACATCGAAATCGCGAAAAATAAAATCTGTTGTTCTATACAAAACTGCAGTCTTACTTGAGCCAAATGTATGGGACAGCTGTTTTTTTTCGCTATTTCGACGTTGGTCCCATAGAGAAAGTGGTTCAGTTTGATGGTCTGATTATCCCCTCAAAAAATGTCAGCGTATTAAGAAGGACCTTGTATATATATAAAAAACTCGAGTTTGTTTGTGAACCCTGATCGTGCTAATTTAAAACATCGAAGTTCAATCCATATTCAATTTCAGTTCTAATCGCATTGAAATTCTGTTAGGTACTATTCAAATGTGTTTCAGCTAAACTTGACTTATTTACTATATGATTTACAGCTGAAATACAAAAATACAAAATTATTGATTTTTCTCACCACAAACACAAAATTAATAAAAGAAATTAATAATATTAGATTAAGTACAAGAGTTTGTGGGTGGAGACCGGTGCTTGGTAAGTATGTGTACTTCTGTACACAAGTACACATACCTGTACTTCAATGAAATGAAGAAAAAATTAAACGAAAAATGTCTGAACGATCTGTCAAACGGCTGTCAAATGGTTAGCGCGATACCGGAAGTGTAAAAAGTTGAGCTTCCCACGTGGTCCAATCACGGTTCAGCGAAGTTTTATTTAGCGTAATTGGGGCCAAACCCAAACCACGAAAGCTACATTTCACATAAGCGGTTCACCTGCCATTAAAAACCAATAACAATCAATATTACAAGTGCGATCACTTCACTCTACTGTCTATCGTTAGTAACAGTTCGATTCAATTGAAACTTGTCTGTTGCAGAGCGTTTGCACTACGAACAAATACTGAGATTGTCACGTATTTGCCGCGGCGCTGTAAGCCGCTTGTTTAAACTTAATTGTTTTATTTGTACATATTTGATTTAACGTTAATTACTTATACGTATTGATTCTGTATTTTTAAGCTAAGCTCATATTACAACGGGCCGCATAGGGCGGACCGCAGCGCAAAAATCCGCCCAAATAGCTTCTATACAATTGGAGCGGAGCGATTCGCATTTTTGCGCGTTGGATTTCCGTCCTTGCGAAATGGCCCGCTCCGCCCCGATGCTGCCCGTGGTAGTATCGTATTCCAACCAAATTTGGAACTTAATAAAGGAAGGTTATATTTTTTAAGTCAAATAATTTAATGTTCTAGAAGACTTAGTTAACTATTGTGACTACAATGATATCTTGAATTCAGAAAACAATTCTAGGAAACCGAAACTAGTGTTGAAATCCTCCAAGCAACGGATAGATTATAAGGTCAACAATATTAAACAGTAATAGGAGATGAGTAGGTAATAGTGGAAACCATAATTCTACCCGATTTGAACCTGATCTCTCTTTGCGTACCACTACGCACGTAGTCTATCAGATCAAAGACGATTATCTAATGAATAACAAAAAGCATAATTATGACATTAAAATAAAACACATGGGATACTAATTATTCAAATATTAAAAGTCGTAAAAGAAGGAATTACCTACTTCATACCAATCTCCTGAGCAAATACTGGATGAACTGCTAAAAAATACGTAGTAATTAAAGTACTCTGTGATAGTACATTAAAATAATTCTAATCGAAACAAGAAATTCCAGGAGAAATGAAGGTAATATTGCGGTTAACATTTTAGGTACCATTTAGGGTTATATTTAGGGGTACTCAAGTCAAAAGTCAAAAGCCAAAATTTGTTATTCAAAATAATATCACAATATATTATAATATCATCAGAAGATTCAACAATGGGACCCTATAGTTTCGTCATGTCCGTTCGACTGTCGGTCTGTCCGTGGCTTAGCTCAAATATGCTTAGTATTAGAAAGCTGTAGGCCGTATAGGCCACTGACCTGCCTTAACGAATAGTTACAACGCCATCTGACGGAACTATCCGAGACCAACTGCTTAACGTGCCTTCCGAAGCACGGAAACGCTCGAGATGAAATACTACCAAACGGTCACCCATCCAAACACTGAACGGACCTGGCGTTGCTTAACTTCGGTGATCGTTTTCAATACCAAAGCCGCTAACGAGCAGTTTCTCCTAAAATATATAAATTATTAGGTAGTTTTATTTCACACTTTCGGTGAGATTCTGGTCGATTAGTAAAGTTAGAACCTAATAAACCATGAAAGTTTGGTCGATTGGTAAAGTTTAAACTCAAGAATGTTTTTTTAGTTCTTTTCTCAACGCAAAATACTTTCCATCCACTTCAAAACGAACCAATGAATCGAAAACATTGAATCTCATTGAAATATAAGTAGGTATCTCGAACTATGAATTGCAAAAGTTTTTCAATTAAAAACTATATTCATGGTAAGACAGGGAAGCGATGTTAATTGGTGCTGGTAGCGATCTCGTCAGCAGTTTACAACTGACCAACGTCTTGCAACTTTCTCGGTGGCTCTTTACTCGGATGTACCTTCAGTCGATTGATGCTTGAAGTGGCTTTTCAATAAGGAGTCAATTTCTTGTAGGCTTACAAACGGTGACGTTGATTGATGGTATTAAACTCTAAAAACATAATTTAATTTATTATAGTAATCGGACGAAAGATTCGGTAAAAATGCAACCATAATTATGAAATCAAGATAAAAATCCACCGTTTTGACTTTTTGCTAAGATTCCTTTTTCCTGTTAAAACGACACATGTAAAACAATGCGTGTATAGGAACGTCTTAGATGTTCATACGAAAATAAAAATAAAAAAAGCAACCTATTTTACCACGAGAAGATGTGCGCCAACTGCGATTTCGCGACACTCCGTTTAGAAGAGATATATTACCACTATAATCTAGAGATTATGAGAAACAAATTAACATGAGTTCCAGAACTAGACGCCAACTATACGCTACCATTTTTTGATGGCCTGTTTCCCATAGCTGGAGAAATTTACTCCTTTACTCGGAGTCTACATATTAAATGGTAAACGAGTGAGGACGTTGACAAGCGTGTCATAATATCTTTGGCGTACAATACCGCATAAATGTTTGTTCAGTAGGTCCTAATGAATGAGGTTAAATATTAGGTAGTGTGTTTTTTGCAAAATTACAAATATTATGTACAGTCCGTGAGCTCTTCGAACAGGATTCGGCTGTCGAATAAAAATCGTTTACATTCCTACATCTTGAGGGTTTAATTGTTACTGATTTAATAAAGATCGTCATTGGCCACGATCAAGAAGTTTATATACTAGCCGTGATCTTGTCTATTATACGAATATAACCGTTTTAACCTGACAGCCGAGTCCTATTCTAAGTGCTCACGGACTGTATTTGATAATCGTCATCACAGTTCACAGATTTCATGTAAAGAAAGCATTAGATTCGACGATCTCTAGATTCCATATTTTAATTTAAAAAAAAATAAATTTAATTATTGGACTTTTGGTTGTGCGTTAGCACTGCATTTCCGCCAGTATCAAGTAGTTTATGGGAGTGTCTATCTCAATCTCAGGGATTGTTTTTGATAAAGAACATGCAGATATTGCGGATTGCGGATCCTCGTGGCAAGCAAAAACGCGACGCGCGAACACGACGCGGGACGCTCGGGTCAGAACCTGCAACGTCTTGATCACAATTCATTAGTGTGTATAGATTCTTAATAGTGACATTCTAGTGATAGGTATGTAGTTTAGCTCCGTGTAGTAAACTTTCAACTATTGAATAATAATCGTTGGTCCCAGCCCATTGGCTGAACGATTTCAACCATCTTTCGATAGCGTTCACAGAAATTTGCATAGATTCATCTTCTATCTATTAGGGGGGTATTGAGTTTATCTAAACAAGTTGTATTAGATAACTATTAGCTTATGTAAATGAACCATAATCTCCTTATCCCGTCTTTTGATAGAGTATTCTTCCTAACGTACAAACACTTCCACAAGTGCATACTACAAAATATGTTGTTAAATATAACCAAACTTTAGTGTCTTGCAAACTTCTTCAAAGTCAAAGTCAATATAATTTATTTAATAAAGGAGCTTGCAGCACACTTATCAAACGTCTAATCTTTTTTAAAGCTACCACCGCGTCGTAACGTGTAGTGCGTTGCGTGCGTGCGTTTTCGCTGTAGATAAGATGCGGCCCGAAACTCTACAACGTAACACGACTTAATAACTATTACAATATAAATTCTTAAGCTAAAGTTATGTACACAATAATACATTCTCTATTTAATAAACTACTTGATACTATACAGTAAAGTTAATAAACTATAAGCTAGTGACCTCAGACCCAAGCATTTTGATCATTTAAATAATCATCCAGTTTACAATAAGCTTTTTTACACATGACTTTTTTGGATCTAATTGGATCTTCACGTGTTGCACATAAAATATTGATCTGGAAATTTTGATCATCTGTTATATAGGTAAGTTTCATCACGATGTTTTCCTTTACCGAATGAGAGCAGTCTGTATTACGTACTTGAGTTGGAAAAACTCATTGGTACATGGCATATCATCCGTGCGGATTCATGCATTCGCTGGACGAGGAATTCCGATGCGTATGTGAAGTCTACCAATCTGCATTGGGCGCTGGTGGTGGACTAATACCCATACACTCTCCCTGAGGGTAAGCCTTTGCCTTTCAGTGGGACGTATATAGGCTGTGATGATGATGGTTATGATTATAGGTATACTTATAAAACAGTTTCGTGACTGAATGACTTTACGGAGGATACGGGGTGCACTAAGAAAGAGTATTTGTATATTTTAATTTCACGCGGACGAAGTCGCGGACAAAAGCTAGTGTGCTACATAAATAGTTACTGCAAGTCACTAAAATTGGGTTATTCAGGATTTAACTTATTGTTATCATGCTCCTATCTATATCTTTCACGTATTTGAAATTAAATTTTCATTCGAAACAAACGAAAAATCAAAACTTCATTTCACAAGCTTAATAAAGAGAAAAATTTGTCGTTAATTAGGAAGGAACGATTGCAGCTCCCACTGTTTGCGGCAGAAATAAAAAACAAATGCCCATCGCTACCGAAGCGAACACTCAATTTGAAAAAGTAATAAAGTCTCCTTTCCCGGATTCCCTCTTTATGACGAACGGGGTCAAATGCCATTCATTTGCCCTGTGCATACCGCTGGTAAAAAATGAATGATTGAGATAAAGCTTTGAGTAGTTTTTGATTGAAAATTCTTGACCAACCCAAGACAAACGACAAACCATGTTTTTTTTATCTGGGCAACCAGATTTTGCGTGGGGGTATGAGATTAGATATTTTGATCGATCATCGAGTCATTAATTTCTTTCATTAGTCTATGCGGTGTAGTGGAGCTTCGGTATTGGAAACTATCACCGAAGTTAAGCAACGCCAGGTCCGGTCTTTGGATGGGTGACCGTTTAGTGGTATTTCATCTCGAGCGTTTCCGTGCTTAGGAGCAGCTTTTGCAGTTGGTCTCGCATAGTTCCATCAGATAGCGTTGTAACTATTCGTTAAGCCAGGTCAGAGGCCTATTAAGGCGGCTTGAACATTTTCTGGCAACAAGTTGACCACTAACTTGCCTCTACCAACACGCATTGGGCCCCATGGTGGAGTATGGCCCACTCCCTCTCACCCTTATTGGTGAGAGGAGGCCTTTGCCCTGCAGTGGGATTCTACAGGCTATAACTTACTAACTTACTTTTTTTAGTCTGCGCGGATCAAAAATGAATACAGGGTGTAAACTTAAAATACGTAAATTACCACGTATAGTACGTGGTGTTTCAGACCATCAGACTGAACAACTATCACTAAGGGACTAACATCGAAATCGTGAAAAAAACAGCTGTTCCATAAATTTGGGTTTGTGTTTGTTTCGAGTAGCTATTGTCGTTTTTTTATTTTGAAAGTTGTGCAGTTTGATGGTCTGAAACATTTGAGTTTACATTCCGTGTAATTATGCTAAAAGCCTACTACTTTAGAATCAGAAACCCATATTTATAATCAATATATCTGTTTCTATCAGCGGAGACCTGCTGTTGGTCTTCCAAAGAAAATAAAATAAAAAAATAAAATTATATTGTTTCTACCTAATTTTGCATTTTATTTACTTTTATGGTTTCCAAGGATACCCAATTAATTAAGATCGGATTTATGAGAATAACTCCGAGATTATGTTCTTAAGGGTAGAAGGTAATAATTAATGATTCTCCGTCCGATCTCAATTTATCTGTATAATCCTTGGTGAAAAATGGTGAGTTTTTTTTTCTTAAAAGCTTATAATATCCACTCTGCATATTAATTCATATTCTTTTAAGAGCTAAATTGACAATTACAGCGAGCGGTAACCTTCAACATAGAAGTTTGATCCGCAAAGGAAATATTAATCAAAAATGATTTTCGTGTCTAATTTTGGCCAGTGAGTTTTCCTGTATGCTTAAATTTCTACGCATGTCAAATAAATTGGCGATGATCTCACTACACTGCACTGTTCTCAATAAATGTTATATCATTTTATTGCCCTGTTAAACTCGAAGGAGTATGGAAGAGGCACTGGATATTCTGAATACGGTATTTATAATCAAATTAAAGATTGTGAATATGCCTGTCTTATACAATGATTATTTTATTTTAGGGTTCCGTACCCAAAGCGTGAAAACGGGACCCTATTCATAAGCCTACGTTGTCTGTCTGTCTGTCTGCCCTACCTATTAAGGGCTGTAACTTTTAAACCGTAATAGCTAGACAGGCGAAATTTTTACAGAATGTGCGTTATTATAGCGGATTTGCTAACATATAATAAAATGACATAAAATTAAATATTAAGGAGGGTCCTCATGCAAGAAACTATTTTTTTTTTCATAGTTTTTTCTTCTCACTCTATCGTAAAAACGGTAATACATACAAGTATAAACTTGGTGTAATTATAGAGAAAACTCTACAGTATAATTCAACAAATCAAGCACACTTGACCGGTATTATTTGAACTAATAAATAAATGTATTCCGTTCATTCATAAGTTATGTCAAATTGGTCGTCTTGTTTGTTATAATTTCCCATTGTAGTGTCTAATAAAGACCGTGGAAACGGGGTCGTTTTGAAGCCGGAACAGAGTGCTTCAGACAATCAAACTGAACAACTGTGTATGGGACCAACTTTAAAATAGCAAAAAAAAAATTGCTGTTTCATACATTTTTGTCAAGAAGCTATTGACATTTTCTATGGAACAGCTGATTTATATTGCGATTTCGATATTGGCTCCATAGTGAAAGTTGCTCAGTTTTATGGTCTCAAGCACCCTGTTCCGGGTTCAAAACGACTCCAATCCGAAGTTAACTATAGATGATGTTCACCGAAAAGTTAGTGATGGTACAAATAAATAGGAATCGTTCGTGTAAATATGCTGTTAACCACGTTTACCATAGGAGTGTAAATAAATCACTCAGACTGACATTATGTGCAAAATTGTACCTTTACAAAACTGATTACTCAAAGCAAAACATACCTTGAACAGGAAAATTTAAAAGTCAATCTTAACTGAATCACAAATGTAACTAACTCAGCAAACTTTGCACCATAAAATTACATACCGTTCCAATATAACTTTAACGTGTACATTCTACTTTAGAAAGCTTTACTTTAAGTTAGTTTGAAAGTGCAAGAGAGCTTTGTGTGTCTAACTATAATTTACTGCTTCTAGTCACCTAGGACTCTATTTATACCATTTACAACAATTTAACACTAAGCTGCTTCTAAAAATAAATTTTGGTAGTTTCAAAATAGAGTCAAAAGTTTAGTCGGCAAAAAACTTAGCAAAAACCTTGGCTTGAAGGAAAAATTATGGGCAAAAACGCTACTGCGCTCGCCCCGTCCCCATTGACCAAGGTCACCGTGTAGTGTACTCGCTATGGGTGAATCTAGAAAATAAGTATTCTCTTAGTCAAACAATTGAGTTTTAACATCCAAACATCGTCACACATTTAAAACACTTGGAATAATAGGATAGTAACTAAGAAATTAACCTCAGCCTTGCTCGCATAGAATTCATTTCGTTTTTACCCGACTAGAAGGAGGGTTATTGCAACTTCTCTAATTGGGTATTTGACTACATACAATATATTTTATTCTTGTCTTCTCAATAAAAAAAAAGATTCGAAAATATCGCTAAACTCCCATTTTCATTGAGTTTTTAGCTTGAATACTATTTTTAATAACAAGATAAACTTTAAAAAGTAATGAAATGTTGATGACGTCACAACTCATAATTAGGTAGGAACGAATTAAGGAGTACCTAGGTACAAATTTCAAACAAAGTGCACGTTTTGACGTCTGATAAAGAATAGCTGATTTGACTAGTTGTCAATTAGCCTATTTCATGAATTACCACAATACATTTTATTCCACTCTATCTTCGATTAAAATCAGTTATCAAAGAGATCTAGGCTCGTTGTTGATTCTTGTCACACCTGAAACCTTGTCTGAAAAGTATTTGTACACCTGTCAGACAATTCCGTTTTACAGCATAATAACGCATGTGGTATCTCCACTGATTGACCGACAACGCGTAAATCTCTTGCCGTAACATTTACTACCACATAAATCTGACTACGGACACGACAGTAACTTCCTGAAGGATTTTACGAGGCAACCCTAAAGCGACAAGTTATTTGACGGTGAGGCCCTTAATGAAATACTTTACAATAGAGATAAGATTGTTTATAAAGTTAAACAAGCTAAATAATTAAAGTTATGTTCTCTGTAGAATGTAAGATGAAAATATAATCATAAAAATAAAATCAGTCGGATTAAAAATAACTAGGCAACGACGAAGAACAAATAAATTTGCTAATCGGACACAAAACTTTTACAGGAGCAGAATAAAATTGGACTGGTTTGCGTATTAAGTCTTAGGTTCTATTTTTAGTAGTTTTTAACTCGGCCATAATCCCTTCAACCACAGGTTTTTTTGTTAGAACAATATTAATTAAATGTTGAGTCAACTATATAAAAACTGAATACCTATATCTATCTATCTATCTATCTATAACGTCACGCTTCTTTCCCAGTTCGGTAGGCAGAGACCAGAGCGCGCCATATACTAAGATCCTTACATACCTCTTTTGCCTCATTCACATCAATACATCTCTTCATACATGAACAAAAAGGGGAGATGCGGAGTAATCGAAACCGACGGGGGTTTTGAGTACTCCGCACCTCCCCTTTTTGTAAGACGCAACCGATTTGATCAGAATACGTCCTACGAAGGAGCCCTCTGCCGACACTTCCACTCACTTTAGCTCCACATATCTCTTTCGTACATCTACTATCACTCATCCTCTCCACATAAAGGGTCTCCAATAAAAACCTACAAATATGATAGTAAATATTATATACTGACCACTCCGAAAGGAAATATGATCGTAGCTTGTAATATAATAATGATGTATTCTAAATTGTAAAGTTGTGGCAACACATATAAAGTGTTGCACAGTCCAAAACCCTCGGTAGCCCAACGATAGCTAACAAAGCCCCTTTGTCGTCGTCCGTAGAGTGTGTAAGTAGCATAACATATTCACAAGTCGTCGCATACCGTTAGTTCCGTACATTTAACATCCTCCTATTTTACAAAGTTTCCTTTCGCCTAGGGTCCAATTAATTTTTCCATTTACATTTAGCCCCATTTGCGTCAACCTCGGGTATTAATTACCTCCAGGTTAAGTTGGTAATCCATGATTTTTTAGTGTAGAAAAAAAAAACATTGCTATTTAATTTAACTAAGAGTTTATTGCTAACCCTGTTGGGCGATTGTGATACATTACAATTATATCGTTTACAAGATCGATAACGTATTATGACTGTATCATATCCATTGTCTGTAATTAATTAACTAAATGTTTTAAGAAGTAGAATTACTAAGAACTTCAAATTATCATCATGCCGATTTCATACCAATTGAAACAGTTTAAACAATAAGACCCCCGGGTAATTAAAGAATAACAGAGATAGTGATTAAATTTTTCGAATGAATTAAGTTAAAGGTTTACGCAAGTGGGGTTTACTAAGTTAACCTAACCTTAGGTAGTGTGACAAGGTAATTACAACCAGTTATAAGAGCGATATTATCGGGTGAATTTAAATCGTATTATTTTGCTAGTCAGCCACATATCCTGAAGCACCCTAGACAATCAGCGATCCTGTAATGCTGGTTGGCAAAACCTCTCGGACGATCGGAATGAGAAATTATAAGAGGTCAATGGAATACACCCTTAATGAGCATTCAACCTTACTGGCATACCTACTTATACGAATTAAAAACTAGTGTATACAACGTGTTAATGAATTAACGCAAAACTAGAAAGTAGTTTGTTTAGAATCGAGGGCAGAATCGAATTGTCATGGTTTCAACAAGGGGAATTTTTTTCAAAATAATAAATTAATTGTTTGTATAATTTAAAATTTACTGAACTCGATCTCAACCCACCGCAAGGGCACACTCACCCTACTTACTACCAAAACAGGATTCTTAAAATGTATCCATGAGCATGTTAGCGCTTTCACTCATTGCTGAAATCATAACAAACAATTTTTGCCTCTAAACTTAAAATGTGAATAACTTTAAATTTAAACTAACAAAATAATAAAATTATTGTTTCAATCTAATTATTTTGTTGTAAATCAGTTGGGGTGTATGAGGTTTTGCGCTTATTCATTAACACGTTGTATAAACCTAATGTAAATCTGTATAGGTCTAGTTTCTATTACTTCTGTGCTATCCTCATCAACACCATTCCAACCCTATTTACGATGTCATCAGCGTATCTGGCTGCTGGACGATCCAGTCCTGTATATTCTGATTTTGGACACCATTCGGTCAAAATCACCTATAGTTGCTTTGGCAACCCACATGTCTCTACCGAAAAAAATATTTTCTACATGAGCTGAGGCTATAAACACAGTCATATTTTAAAACGTAAAATCTACGCTAGTGCCGTCCTGTGGTAAGTGCAACGAGCATTAACTGGCAAGCCTTCAGCTCATGGCCCTTACTAATTGAACAACCTGCATTGTTACACATAAAGTCTAGCTGCACATCAGTTTTGAATCTTACCACGCAGACATACAGTCTCTTTTAAAGCTTTTCAGAAGTTTCAACAGAGGTAAGGCATAGTTTATTAATCATTTAAACAGTTACTTTTTAATTAGCTAGTAATAGTATGACGTATTGTTCTTCGCTGTGAATAGAATGATAAAAGGAGAAATTAATATAAGATTTAAGTTGAGATTTATATAGAGTCAATTTAGTAGAGTGTCTAAGTAAAGCTCTTTAATAAAAATTAGGTACTGCAAATGTTACAGCATTTAAAAATTTGCTAACTAAAACTTGAAACCGAAGAACGTAAGCATGCATAAGCATATGCTCACGACTAAGAAGATCGAAGATCGGTCCTCAAGGTAATGCTGGGCAAAAAATATCGCTTCAGTACTGGTCTACTTTATCAGGAAGCGCAGGTACTTACTGTCCGCCAGCTGTTCATACTCAAGATGATAAACACCTATCATAAGGTTTACATGAATTCATGTGATTTCAAGAAATTGGAGCAGAGCCGGCGAATAATGATAAAAACACAAAGAGTAAGAACCACCTTTGCTCAACGTTTCAGATCATTTCTACTCCCCCTTTCTGTACAGAAAAGTTACCGGTATATGTAGCCTGAAAGATCTTAGTGCCAGAGAGGTCAAATTTAAAGTAACCAATTATTTACAGTCCCTTGATTATGTTGCCACTGAATCACTCCTAGCCGTTCCTTGTTAAAACATCAACTCACTAACTAATACACACATACACACAAACACACACACACACACACATACACATACACTCATACACTTTTTATTTATATTTCAAAATTGTTAATTAAATGGGTAGGTTATTAAATTTCATCGCATATCTCCGTTATGTTAGTTGTAACTTCTTTGTCTATAGGTACTTAAAAATTATTTATCAAGATAATTATTTAAACATCGCTCACTCTGTCCTAAATTTGTAATTTTTGCCTGATAAATCGTGGGGGATTCCCGAGATTCTGGCTTGCCGCATGCGGGGTCCATTGTATCATGTGTACTGACTAGTTCTTTTTGTTAATAAATATATTTGTATTTGTATTTGTATTTGTATTGACTATATTCCCCGAGGGGGTAGTCAGAGATATTCTGAAACCTCAGAACATCCACGTGAAGAACGTGGTTGTGATATAAGCACATTAGACGAGAAGGATTGCATAAGTAGCAAGCTTTTACATTGCAAGGATACATGTAGATGATGATCATTGCAAAAACAACATAGATATACAAGATACTCAAGATTTGGAGGATTTCTAACACATCTCTTCAAAATTCATATGTCGCCTCATTAGTGCTTGTCGGTTTCAGGTACATTTTAGTCCAGAGGTGCCGACTATGTGGGTTCTCCTGCATCCACGAGAGTTAAATAGTGGTTGCGGGGTACATCCTTGAGTACAGAAACGCAAAGGGTGTCAACGCAAAATTTCGAGTTCACTTTGCTCGCTCAATTTTCTTTGTCTGGGTTCAGCTTTAGTTATATAGGGTCCAACTTAATATGCTGACACTTTTTTGAGGGGATGATCAGACCATCAAACTGAACAACATTCTCTACGGGACCAACATAGAAATTGCGAAAAAAAAATCAGCTTTCCCATACATTTCGCTCGAGTGGGTTTGCAATTTTGCATGGAACAGCAGATTTTTTTTCGCGATTTCGATGTTGGTCCCATTGAGAAAATTGTTCAGTTTGACGGTCTGATCATCGCCTTAAAAAAGTGTCAGCATATTAGGAAGGACCCTATATACATGAATCGCATCGATTTGCGAGCTAGAAATAGGGTTAAAATGTGCAACGCATTGCAGTAAAATCGAGCTCGCTCCAAATTTTAGATAGTATAGAGACAGCTCACTTCGCTCCATGTTTTAGATTGTATTGCAGGTAGGTACTTGAGCTACTTAACTGACTGCGAACAAATAATTATTATTATGTCCATGAGAGCACCCACAGAGTTTTCGAAAAGCCTGCGCTCCTGATCCGGTCTTTCTTAAGTAAGCCTGTTGTTTTGAACAGCGAACACCAAAATGTAAAGCTCTAAAGCTGCATAATGCATCACTGGTCAGAACGTAAACATTCAAAAGTACTAATCTGTTTCGAGCTACCAACTAGGTACAGTCATGAAAGTTACATTTCACAGCTTAGTCTATTCATACGGTAAGTTGCCACACATCAGAAACTCTCGCAAAATCTCATTACTGAAGTTAAGTCGGCAACAATACACTTAAATATAATTAAAGTTGGTAACACAAGTGCATTTGTGGTGAACGGTTGGCTCGCCCGCCATTGTGCTCGACGTATTGTTGATTTATAATTGTTGCGCTATTTTAAAAAGGTTTATTTTTAGACTATTGTTTTCTGTCAAGCTCTGCTTTCTGTTTACTGGTCGGAGTTTACGGTTTGGCTTAAATATTAAATATTATTTTTGTTGTGTGTGTGTTTTGGCAGAGTTGAATAAAAAATAATTCAAACAGGTTCAATATAGGGAATATTTTACGATCTGATGATTTTAATGATTAATTTTGAAGGAACAATTTTATCATATTGAAATTAGAATGCACTGATGAAAAGTTGTCAAATCAAAGTGATCTAATATAATAAGGAAACTATATACCTACTTAGAAAAAAAAAGGAATCATGTGAAAATGTTGTTATTAAATAAGCCAAAACGTATCACAACACAAAACATACCAGAAACTGATAATTATTTTGTGGGTCTTAAGTGTTTGGACTTTTATACAAAACTCATATTTTTAATGACTTGAAATTTTTTAAAGATGTATTCAGATAATGAAACTTAGCAGCTTTCTATAGGGCCGAGGGTCGAAAAACGAGTTTTTTTTAGGGACCATCCATACAAAAATGTGAATCAGTCGATTGATTTTCTATGGGAAGATACCTCGGACAACAAATTAAACCCAACCTACCCCTCTCTCTTTCTCCTGATTCATACATCTCGTCATACGTTCTCGTTCAATGATTTTGGTTATCTTGGCTACTCTTATTCAACCTGACATAGACATTTATTGATCTCCATTCTTCAGCGAATCAAAATACACAGCAATCAGAACAATAAGGTAGCTCGCACAATTAATATTATTGTAAGTAATATGAATAATGGTTACAATAATTATTGTTCTGTATTTTCATGGAACAATAAATGTCAATTACTCGCGCGTAACCATTTTAATTACTACCGTGAATGTTGACTGGTAGTTACGGCGTATTTTATCTGTAATTAACGAGAATTTTTGCGTATAATTATCTTCAGCTGTTTCCAGTATGCACACATATAAATTCATATCAATAGTATCTTATAGGGTGTTCAGAATCTTTACTATAATCATCGACAACCATTGTAAACCGCGGTTAGGCCACTTTGCTGTCATTTTATACAAATGGTTAAAAACTGACAAGAAGAGTCATATACGGTACTGCAGTAATTCGAATCAAATGTATCGAACAGCAGATTTAATAATTATTTTGGTTCCAAAGTGCAAGTTGTTCAGTTTGATTGTCTTAACCACCCCTTATTAAACATTAGGAGCATGTTTGTTACATCCTGTATAAGTATATCGACGGTTAAGAATCAATAACGGCTACGTTATTGATTCTTAACCGTCGATACATAAAGTCACACATTTTTTTCAGAGGAGCAGGTAAAGATCAATTTGGATCGTCCTGAAATCTCTCTCACTGCCTCTCGATCCAATACTTCAACAAAACGCTGGAAATGGATAATCGATTGTTACAGTCAAAGTTAACCACTGAAATCTGAAGAGGAAATACGGTCGTTTTGTTCAGGTACTCACACATATTGTACACACATTGCTGAAACAACGGTGTGAAGATATTATTCAATTTGTTCGGTCTTGTCAAAACGAGCTGAAGCCATGTTGGGGTAAATTGGCACATATTTCATGTAGTCAGCCATCATTTTACACTGGGTTAAGGCACTTACGTTGTTATACAAATAAACATAAACGGTCACGGTCACGAACATTGGTTCCCCTTTTGAGTAGATAACGAAGGTGCCTTAAGAGAAGTTTATTTTGAATGCGTAAATGCGCGCTGCAAACAAGCGAAGTCTGGTGCTAATTTCAATACAAACCAAGTCAATCAACAATTAAAGTCAAAGAAATTTTTCAGAATCAATCTAGAATCTAATCACTATGTTTGTATGAAATCAGATTTTTGTTAAAATATCGTCAGCATATTAAGAAGGACCTTATATTTTATTTTCGGATTCAGGATGGGAAGTTAGAATGGAGCTAAATTAGCTAGCTATAGTCAGAAAAGTTAGTGCGCAACCGTCCCGCGATGTAAAGACGTTGGGGGAGGCGAGGTACTCTAGATGTAATGTATGTTAGCGGGGGCGGGTACTGTAGTGGGGAAGGGAAGCGCGGGCAGTCGCACGTGCTACACCGGTGCTATTTGGCCTCTGGGCTCCATGGAATGAGGACACTCAATTATGAGGGTTCGAATCCGCATGGACGACATGCCATGTACCAAGAGTTTTTCTAACTTATTGTACGTAATACCGACTGCTCTCAAACGGTCAAGGAAATCATCGTGAGGACATCTGCATTTTGGATACGCTAAAGAAGAAATTCTGATGCGTACGTACGTGAAATTTACTAATCCGTATTGGGCACGCGTGGTGGACTAACGCCCATATACCCTCACTGGGGGTAGGCTTGTGTTATGCGGCTGCGGTGCTAAAGAGAATGACTGCATAACACTAGCCTCCTCTAACGAGTAAGCGTGAGATGAAATAGGTCATATTTAACCACGTGGGCCGGGTTTGCTTGGAGGAAGCCAGTCGGCCAGTATACTTTGCTATCTGAGTATTTTCAAGGAGCCACAATGGGCATCTGATGTAAGAAAAAGTATCATTAACCTTTAAACCACACACTCTACCCATCAAACTGAACAACTTTTATTATGGGAGCAAACCTGTCAGCAAAAAATAATCATCTATTCCATATTAAACTGCAGTGTATGAAACAGCGGATTTTTTTTTGTTCTGACAGGTTTGCTCTCCTAGTAAAAGTTGTTCAGTTTGATGGTTAGAGTGTGGTTTAAAGGTTAATGATACTTTCCTTTAACCTCGCATAGGTTCCTTCTTAATATGCAGGCGGTTTTTAAGGAGATTATCAGACCGTCAAACTGAACAACTTTCTCTATCGAGGTCGAGTAGGTTTCCAGTTTTGTATTTTTTTTGCGATTTCTATGTTGGTCCTTTAGAGAAAGTTGTTCAGTTTGATGGTCCTGGTCATTCCCTAAAAAACCGTCAGCATACTAAGAAGGACCCTATGTAAACCCTGTATACCACCAATCTAATGACTGTAATTACACTATCCACGATCAGCTAACGTGCCTTCTGAAGCACGAAGGGACTAGGGATGAAATGCTACTAATACCATCTAAATATGAGCATCAGCCGGGGTTGCATAACTTCAGTGATCGTTTCCAATACTGAAGCTCCACAACGACATAGGGCGATACTATTCCTTAACTAATAAAAGTTCTGAGACACCACCCAACACGATTTGACGCAACCAACGTGCATTCCATTCCAAAAGGAAAGTCTTTAAAACTAACCTCAATAAAAAGCTTTTAAAATTCGTCATTTTCCGAATACATTTTCTTCTAATTTTCGTAGATTTCTTCAAATTTCGAATGCACTAGGACGATTTGGACAGTGTTTTGCAACATTGTTGTCATTATCATCAATCAAGGATATATCCCACTGTAGGACACATTTTACCCTCTCACTAATACCTAAGCTACGATTCCCCATGACACACCTGCCTCTCATGTCACCATCTAGTATGATTTCTCTACTTGCGCGCGATTTGATTGTTCTCTGAAAAGCACGGGAAGAGAGGCCATTTTTTGCAGCGAAGGCATGTCACGCGCAAGGTAAGAAATCGTACTAGAGGGGTTAGAGGTATCAAGGAGAATAAAAGAATTATAATTTGCTTATTTAATATGTGAAAAAATTCCATTTTAAGTCTACATTTTAATATTAGGTCTCTTTTGATGTTTAAATTTTGTAGCTATTTTTTCCTGCCAGAAAGTTCCATCCGTAACACCTTCCGAATCAATTTTATTTTGCTAAAAAAACATAATTAAAAGGAATCAATTTATTTAAGGCTTACAACCGGTAACGTTTTTTGATGGTTTTACACTCTAAAAACATAATTTACCTAATTTATTATAGTAATCGGATGAAAGATTAGGTAAAAATGCTAAGATTCTTTTTTCCTGTTAAATCGGCACATGTAAAACGATGCGTGTATAAGAACGTCTTAGATGTCTATACGAAAATAAAAATGTAAAAAAAAAACCTTTTTTTTTTTATAAATTGCGATTATGCAACACTCCGTTGCATAATCGCAGGGCAAGCAGGGCAGTCAGCCAATGCAAGATGAGGTATAGCTAATTTTACCACTATAATCTAGAGAGCATGAGAAACAAATCGACATGAGTTCCATAACTATACGCTAAAAAATTTTGGTGCCCTATTTCCCATAGCTGGAAACCTTCCTCCTCCTCTGACTCCTTTAAGACCGTAAGGTTTTTGTTTTCGGTTTAAGACAGTCATATTGGCAAAGGATATAGCCAAGGCGTGGTGCACACAATTACCACTTAGCGCTGAAAACGACACGCGACAGCCACTCTCCAACTCTCGTACCGTATTACCGTCGACTTGATTAAAGTTTAATCAACGTCGTTGCTGCAGTGTGTGCTGCGCTTTAATTACGTTATTGTTGGTAAAAGACAAATAGTTTAAGATCCCACTGTTAGAAATCTACTTTGGAATATAATTTAACAAATGAATGAATGCAATGGAAAGGAAATGAATGTATTACTACGAATCTAATTTTCACTTAATATTGTAAGTATGTAGAGAACATTATTACCGTTTTTACATATTTATCCCACTTTAATACGCCCGTATGTTTTAATTACCATCAAAATTTTAAGCGTGTATTTTGATAACGAACTAAACATCACTAAGTAACATCGCTTAATAGCGTTTATTGTTAGCATTTGGTTGGGCCACATATATCCCAACGGATTCCCCAATGTAAACCAACGAAAACTTCTACTAGGGATGGGTCGAAAAAAGAGTTAAATGTTTGGATCTTCCATACAAGATTACGGATAAGTCGGTAGATTTTCTATGGTATGATATTTTTATTGCCAAAAAAATTTTCTCGTTTTTCGACCCATGTTCCTTTGGGAAAGTTGTTTAGTTTCATTAATTGAATACACTTAATATTTTTCTAGTAATTAAAAAATAGGGGTGTACAAAGACTTCTTTTTTCCTATTTATCATAAACTGCATTTTTAACAATTTAATCTTCATTATTTGAATTTTCAATCTGCTCTTATATTCACTTCTTGCCATTAAAGGGTCAAAGATTAACAAAAGTAAACTGCCAATTCCTAAAGGTATAACTGTAATTCTACCAAAACTTGCTAAGATTAAGCAACAATTTTTGGGCTAATGAGACAATTAACTCGGATTGTATAGCTAGGGGTGGCTCTAACGCCTCCTTTATAGTAAAGGGGCTTTTATTAGGTCTTTGGAAATTGCGATAATAAAATTAAGTTGGTTTGTAAAAGTTTTTGGATTAGCAACTCCAGTTAATGGCTGTCAGGTTTGGACTATTGGAGCTGTAAATGAATTTTTAAATGCCTCTTTTATGTAGTTGATAGAGTGCATAATTGAGTGATAAAACTTAATTACTTATTATGAGAGATATGAATTACTGAAAGGACTGAGGTGAATTGAGATTCATCTGGTAAGTAGTGTTCTGTAGTTGACTTAGACAAAGTAGAAGCGTTAGCGATAATATAATAACTCATCATAATATTCCAGTGCCTCTATGATACTCGTAGATACCTGGTACTCCACTTCAAATAGAACGAAATTTTAAGGCTATTTTGAATTACAGAAACTGAGATTTTAAACACTTATTCTTAGAACTGCTTTTACAACGTTCAAGATAAATATAATTTATTTATCTGATAAATAAATTATATTTGCGAATCAGAATTGGCCAGAAAGTTATGCAGGGTGAAATTGATATCATTAGCATCCTTTTAAACTAAGAGTCTACCCATAAAACTGAATCACTTTTACTATGGGAGCAAACCGATCGGATCAAAAAAAAAATCTGCTGTTGCATACATTTGAGTCGAGTAGGCACTGCCGTTTAGTATGGAACAGCTGATTTTATTTGTGCTCCTATCGGTTTCCTCCCACAGTAAAAGTTGTTCAGTTTGATGGGTAGACTCTCAGTTTCAAAGGATGCTAATGAAACTAGATGGCTTTGCACGAAAATAAATCGCGCTATCATTATTTCTCAAATTTTCTCTTAGGTAAGATTAAGAATTTATCTCTTAGACAATTGCAACGGAACATTATCATGGGCGAGTCCGATACGCTTTTGGCCGGTTTTTTAATTTAGGCTTTCTTGAGAAATCTTTGAATATTATGACGAGGGCGCCACTGAACTGTAAAAGGTAAAAGGAGCCTTAAGTCATTTACAACGAAGTAATCTCTGTTGTTTGTTTAATTATGTTGCACGTTGTAAAAGTAGCTACACATTACTTGAGTAAATTCAACACGGTTTCAAACAAACTTTCACCATAATAAACCTTCAATCAAAAGCAATGAACGAACATAAAAGGCATTCCAAACGTGATGAAGTTTCATAAAATCCTGAGCAAACTCAATCTTCGGCCCGCTTGCTTAGCAAGGCTATAGATTCTGATTAAAAATTAATTAACAAGGTTATTCAGCACAAAAGGGCCCCGTTTGAAACCTTAGAAATTGTTGTAATTTACAGAAATCATTTTATAGTTCAATTTTGGCTGGAGGGTTGTTCCATTATTCGATTCTTTAGGGTAGACTTAACATAAGATATTTCTGTAGCTATTTAGTAGCTGTAGTATTTGATAGCGACGTGTAGTATTTGGTGGCGACGGGCTCATCCCCGGTCACACTGGACAGAGTTTCGGTACTACTGGTGAAACGTGGATGTTCTGAGGTTTCAGAATATCTCTGACTACCCCCTCGGGGAATATAGTCGTGAGCATATGTATGTATGTAGTATTTGATAGAATAAAATAATTGTATTGACTGTTTTATTAAAATTTTAAGTTACATTTTCGGATAAAATGTGCAACTCGAATAGCATTAACACGAATAAATCAACAATATTATTAAACAACTAGAGTTACCTAACCCGCGACTTCGTCCACACAAATTATATACTTACCAGATTTTAAGTCAGATCATGAGCTTTCAAACAAAAATTTACATCAAAATCGGTTTAGTAGTTTTCGCGTGATGCTCGCACAAACACACAAATAAGAATTAAGTAATTAATCAAGTAATTAAGTGTACTACAAAAGCATTATTAATAATAGTGTGAATGAAAAGGAATATGATTTATAATAACACTAAGACAAACACAAGAACAGCCAAATGCACAGAAAAAATACGTAGAAAAACTAGGTGTTTGTTGTTGAGATTCTTTTAAGCAAGAAGGTAGACAAGAACAGTACAACTGTTCAGAATTAAGAAATGAACAAAATGATTTATGAAGTCATTTGCTACTTAAAAACCGGCCAAGAGCGTGTTCCGCAGCCATTGCATGAGTAGAAAATAGTAGTATTGTCGATTCTCTTACCTAATTTCGCCATCTAGTTTGTTTATATAATTTTCATAGAAAGTACTTACCAAAATCTATATTTTATAAAATTTTCAGATTTTTTTACTCCTGTATTTTAGAAGATAGAGGGGGGGGGGGGGGGGGATAGCGCAGATATCTCGTGACAGAAGCATTATAACGATTTAGTTTCTATTGAAGTTTTGTTCCATTGGACAATATAGGTATTGTTGTTGGTCCAATGGAACAGCATAATGGAAGGCATACAGATACAGACAGACAGACTGACTAACAGACAGAATGGACGGAAGTATAAGGGTTATTTAGGTGTAGCACGGTATTAGAGCATAATTATTCTATAAATAAATAAACAAATACAACAAAATCCAACGCATTTTAAGAGTAAGTAATTCTATTTCATATCAAAATTGTTTCATCCTAAAATTGAAAGCCCTTTTAGTCATCTATCATAATTAAAAAGCTATCACAAAATTAACACGAGCCTGCCCTATTCACAAGCACATCCAAATTGAGAGCGTGATGACATGCATGGGAGCAGAGGGCTTGGTTTATGATTCGATCATTGGGAGAGGAAATTCCTAGAGCGTATTTGGTTGTAGATGGGATTTAGTTTAATTCTAACTTATACCCGTTCAGTAGCAGTAACATTTATTTAAGATTTCTCAATCAAGTTTAAAAAGTGCTACTCCAACTTACAAAAAAAGCCTTAAGAGAAGTTTATTCCAAATGCGTAAATGCGCGCTGCATACAAACGAGGTATGGTGATATGCTTAATACTAACCAATTAAACTCAATGAAATTATCAGATTTTCGTTAAAATATACAGTTTCATTGCTAGGATTAATTTAAAATTTGTATGAAAATCTTTGAGGCACTGTAACTTTAAAACTGTACATGTTATGGAAAATCTGAGACGATACAAGCATAGAGATTTGTTTCTAGATAGTTTCTGCAAAATTTCATCGAGTTTAATTAGTTAGTATTGAAAATATCACCAGACTTCGTTTGTATGGATCACGCCAGCAGTAATATACCTTTAAAGCTATTTTCATACAATACAGGGTGTAGTGACAGCCTAGTAGATACTGAAACGGTAAACTCAGACCATCAAAGTGAACAACATTCACTATGGAGCCTACCTCAGGAAACGCGAAATAATATCCTCATACATTTGAGTCGGGTAGGTACAGCAGTTTTGTATGGGACAGCAGATTTTTTTTTCGCGTCTCCTGAGGTAGGCCCCATAGTGAATGTTGTTCAGTTTGATGGTCTGAGCTCATCGTTTCAGTATTTGCTAGGCTTTCACTTACACCCTGTATACTTTTATAGGTCTAAAAATACTTTGAAACAAATAGGACACTGGCGTTAAACAAAAATTAATTAATTCTTTTTTGCTAATTTAAAAAATTAGGTCATATTTTTATTCTATTTTTGTTATGTTTGGGAACTTATTTTCATTCAAGTAAAATATTTATCATAAATAAGGCCTTCTTATACATAGGTAAAAAAACAAGAGAAAAAAAGAACGTTTTTCACGTAAATAAATAAAAATATTACCTGATGAAAGGTGAATTTTTTGTTTGAACTGATCTTTGAAATTCGATACTCCATCTACGGATTCAAATCGATTCACAAATCGGTTTTTTAAATCCACACCCTCCATGGCTGCCTTTAATGTTTTCACACGAAGAGGGAAATCAGAACGAAGTTAATACGAAGTTATCTTTCAGTAAGAATCTCGGAAATCATAAGGGCTTTTTCACATGAGCATAATTAAGAGCATAAATTAATTAAATAAATTTAGGGTTGAGACACATTACCCAACCGACGGCCGGCCCATACAAACATGACATTTAGTATGGGAAGCCGTCCGCCGTCGTCGCCGCGTCCACGTACTTTAACCTTATCTTCATAATCATGAGTCTTGTGATGGTATCTTCATAAAATGGTCATAGTGACTTCTTTTTGGAAATGTTCTTTTAGAATGTTTCTACCCAAATTAATATACATGGTCCAACTTAATATGCTGACACTTTTTTAAGGAGATGATCAGACCATCAAACTGAACAACTTTCTCTATGGGACCAACATCGAAATCGCGAAAAAAAATCAACTGCTCCAAACAAAACTGCAAACCTACTTTAGCCAATTGTTTGGGACAGTTGATTTTGTTTCGCGTTTTCGATATTGGTCCCATAGTGAAAGATGTTCAGTGTGATGGTCTGATCATCCCCTTAAAAAAGTGTCAGCATATTAAGTTGGACCCTGTATACATTTTTTGATACAGACAATATTATCAATATGAGTGCTGTCGCATGCCTGTTAAAGAGGACAATATTCGAACTTATGTAGTTACTCTACATAAGTTAGAATATTGTCCTCTTCATTTATTTATATACTGTTTTACTTATGTACCGTTGGCATGTCTAGTAAATATAAAATAAAAATGACTTTCATGCTGTAGAATCTTAGGATATTATTATAGTGTAATTGAATGTTAATTTTTTTGGATACAATACAAGCATGCATGTGAATGTAACCTTACACCGGGGCGTCTCACAATCTCGGCTCTTGACGTAACTGGCGTTACTCCAATAAACTCTGATTAAATTTTAATCAACCGTGTAATTCCGCTGACTCTGCGTTTTTGCTAACAAGCGCTCGAGTGCACCGTTTTGCTTTTAATACATTATGTACCTATCTATGTACTATTACTTGACTATTTCAATATAATCGTGCATGCAGAACCTATATTAAGAAACAAAATCGGTGTAACGTTCGGCGAAATACTTTCGAATGTTCGTCGGTCTAACTCCTGAAGATGCTCCTTGGTGGAGCGAAACACAGCAGCACAGCACATGCTCACGACTATATTCCCCGAGGGGGTAGTCAGAGATATTCTAAAACCTCAGAACATCCACGTTTCACCAGTAGTACCGAAACTCTGTCCAGTGTGACGGGGGGTGAGCCCGTCGCCACTTGTATTGGACAGTGGGTACACGAAACACGTGTAGAGTATTTAAATATTTTGTTGGCAGGTTGTACTGTATAACGTAATAGAATTTTATCTTCTAGGTTTTCAGAAGCGGAATTCTCGATACAATCGTATTATCTACCTATAAAGGGGATATAATTCGGAGCGCGCTCCATACAAACGTACTATGGTGATATTTTCAATACTAACCAATGAAAGTCAATGAAATTTTGCTGAAACAATCTTGAAACAAATATCTATGCTTGTATGGAGTCAGATTTTCGTTAAAATATACAGTTTCAATGCTAGGATTAATTTAAGATTTGTATGGAAATCTTTGAGGCACTGTAACTTTAAAACTATACATTTTAACAAAAATCTGACTCTATACAAGCATAGAAAGTTGTTTTTAAATTGATTCTGAAAAATTTTATTGAGTTTAATTGGTTAGTATTGAAAATATCACCATAGTACGTTTGTATGGAGCGTGCTCCGAATTATATCCTCTTAATCATGGATTTCCGCAAGGAACGCCTGATTTAATTAATTTAAAAAAAAAATGTTGTGTTTGTGTGGAATGACCGGTGGCCAGGTAATTACGGGTCGATGACATAAAGGATGCGTCGGAATCTGGAATCGATGGTTTGGTGCTGGACCGAAAAGGATAGCTAAAAATAGTGAGAATGTATTCTCGGAGCGTCGTCTGGCGCGAGTAGCAGAAATCAAGAAATCACGCAATGCAAGCGCATCGCTAACGATGCGCAAAAGTGTGGGTGTGCTTATGCCTACGGCCGAGCGACACAAGCCTGCTGTAGTTCTTATCACCATCATTCGAAAATAACCTACTAACTATAGATTAAGCAAACATACTACACTTGAATGAGTGTTAAGACCACACTCGAAAAACCCCGATATTTCAATAAGAAATAGCTTCCTGCCCATTTCAACGACTGGTCGGGCCACAATAAAAGCTTCATACAAGCTCACACCGGCACCGACCGGCACATCCTTACATGCGCAGCGTGCGGCAATACGTGACCGTTAAGAGGAAAGGCGGGCTGAAATGCTAATTTGGAGAATAGGTAACTTTTCAGACTTTATACATATTTGTCCGATCCGCCCCACCCATACACTCCACCGACTAGGGTGCGAAAGAGACAACTACAGCTCGGACCAATTTTATCTACATAAAATAGACGAAAACAGCATTTCAACGGTTAAGATTCAATAACGGCTAACTATCAAAGCACTAATTTTACAGAAGACGAAAAAAATATTTTGCTCTTTCAAATGTTGACTTAGCAGAAATTTTTGTATCAGTATTGATAAATAAAAAAGTACAAGATATTGGCATATATGTTTTTGCAATGACACGTAAATCTCAAATTTCATTTTCGCTAAAAACGTGAGTTAGCCGTTATTGATTCTTAACCGTCGATTTCGTATTACCCTGTTTCCTCCTCCAAAACTAAACCGATTTTAATAATTATTTTAAGAATAATATGAAAAATACTTTGGCTATGTCTCTATGTTTTGCTTTTTTTGTTTTTAATCGTCAAATTTGTTTGTAGGATGTCTGAAAACGGGCGGTAAAATTGGTCATATTCCAAGATCCCTAGTTCATACAGTAATTAATTAATGCAAAAAAGCAAAACATAGAGACATAGCAGAGGTAACATAGATTGTATGGTAAAAAATGTTTTGCTCTAGTGTCATTATCCAGGGAGGAAACAGAGGAATACGTTTGTATGGAAAAAACGGTACGCCTATCCTCTTAACGTGTACGAGACTGAGCGGCGGCAGTTTGTTAGAAACATCGCTACGCATGTTATATACTGGCCGCTGTGAGATTGTATGAAGTTGTTTTTCAGATAGGTAGCATATCTATTCGGCGTAACGCTATACAGTAGGCCTTCATAACTCAAGACTTAATGATCTGTGAACACTCCCGACTGTGCTGCTAATCGTGGGTGAACGTGAGACGAAGAGGATACTGAAACTGTCGAGCTAAGCATATCTTTACTAGCTGGATTATTATGTGCTTCACTATGGTGATTATTTCGAAATTCACATGCAATCTTCACGTTTTTTACTCGAATACGGCGAAGCAACAAGGAGGGTTAGCTGTTACATTTGGAAAAATAATTTATTAGTTAGTTTATACTAAATACGAATCATTCACTGACTCATAAATGTCGAATCGAAGTGCTTACTAATAAAATATTTTTCTAAATGTAACAGCTAATCATAAAACTCTTTTTTGTTTCGCCGTGGTCGGGTAAAAAACTTGAAGATTGCATGGGAATTTCGAAACTTAAGCTTACATTCTGTATATAAACTAAATACGAATCATCCACTGAATCATAACTGAAACTGAAATATCCATAATATAAGTACCTACTATACTTACATGTATATCTAGTGTAGATATTCCGATTCGACACTAAACAGTAATTGTGTAAGTTTCTGATTATATTGATACAAGATCATGTTTATGGCTATTATACTCTATACTAGGCAATCCAGTAATACTATGTAGTACTAGATACTCTTTCTAATACTGTGGTAAAATTCTGTGTTTCTCTTAACATATTCAACGTCTGAAATTGATTTCTTTATAATAAGCAGAATCGCCAAGAACTGCCAAGAATTGTCGATCGATTTGATACCGATGGGATCGGTAGTTACACGATAAGACTTCACGCACAGGATAGGTAATAGTATATTCCCAGGTTTACTTCAATATTAGCCTAACCCAAATGTTTGTCTCCAAAGTTTTCGTGTTTGTACAAACACAGCATCGTAAACTTTGAGTTTGAGAAATTCACGAGTGAAGATATCGCCTTGACTTGAAGTCATAAAGTATGAGTTAAATTGAGGAAAATGGTTGATACCATTTTAGATTTTTTTTCATTATATCATAGATGAAAATAAGCTTTGTATTGTACCCTGCAGTGCGACTATGAAGTATAACAGAAAACTTTATGAGTGGACATATCTGACGGCCCGATAGCACATTCTGTAGTGAACCTGCCTGCTGCGCCGAGGGTCGCGGGTTCGAATCCCGTAAGGGACAAATATTTGTATGATGAATATTAATATTTGTACCCAAGTCATGGACGTTCGTATCTATATTATGTATTCTATATCGTTGTCTAGTCATCATAATACAAGTCCAGGCTAGATTCTGGTACTTTAAATGTGACTAGATAATTTGTGTGACAATGTCAAAGATAAAAAAAAATATATTTATATATACCAATAGGGTGCAACAATACACCCTAGTAATATTTAAAGGGGCTGTTTAGACCATAAAACGTAACAACATTCACTATGACGAGAAACAATTGAACATACTGCATTACCTACCTACTCAAATGTGTGAGACAGCTGATTTTTTTAACATGAAATTTTACATTTATATTTATCCAATTGTGTCAAATAGTATTTTCCTAAAAACTCCATAATAAAAGTGTATTTTCAAGTTTTCCCAACATTTCTGTTTCGGTATTCAACATTTGAAGTTAGCTAATTGGCTACCACAGTACAAGATTTTGAGCAAATATTTAATTTTACCCCTAACCGTTTCGGAAGTTATTATTTTTCGTAGATAATAATCTAATACGCCCCAGTTGGTACAGCGGCTTATGTTAATAGGCGTTTGTAAATTATTCTTTCGTAACGGATTTAATGTTAAACAAACAAAAACTTTAACGAACTTGTGTTCTTTAAGATTATTGTAATCACTGTTTTGTTTAAGATGGTTGATAACAGTATCATGCTAAACTCGAGTATATACGATTTTATTGGCATACCTATCGTCACATTTATTTCACAAAACGAATACATTATCATGCAAGTGCATTTGAAGTGTCGCTTTCATTAAAATAATAAACACAAGATTGTACTTCGCACTCACATATTATTGTGATATCACCTAGGTATTGATTCGAATCCATTTTCATAATCTCTTATCTTACCGAAGACTCTCGTTGACTTAGGTTAACTGGGTTTTCAACTTAAACAAAATTACCATTAAAATCAGGACCATCTTCATGTTGACTAGGATTCTTGTTTCAATATTTTACGGTTTGCTTTCCTTGGATATTAATTATAATTTTGTTGTGACGTTATTTATTTTGGGAATACCAACAAATTGTTACCAGTTATTTTTTGACAAACTAAAATTTACAATGCAATATACAGGATCATCCCTAATATGATGTCGGGTTTTTAAGTAGATGATCAGACTGTAGCGACACAGTGTGTTTTTCATATCTGTTAGTTCAGCGATTTTGTATCAGTCCTACGGAGCAACTAGAACATACACCAGCCATAACGCCATACGCGATAATTAAACAACTTTCCCGATTCGCGAAAAAATCTGCAGTACCATACAATTTGAGTCGAGTATGATTGCAGTTTTATAGAGCAACAGATTTTTTTGCATGTTGGTCGCATAGAGAAAGCTGTTTAATTCTATGGCTTGATCATTCTCTTAAAATACCGTCAGCATGTGGTCAGCATATTAAGAAAGACCCTAAATTATCACTATATTGGGATTCAAATAATAATAAATCAAACATTCGCAAAACACGCGATTAAGGTGGTTGCAGAGATGTCAATTTCATACAAAAGTTTGACGCGTAATACGCTTAGACGGTAAAATTAAAAGTAATATTTTACATAAAGAAAAAATGTTCAGAAAATCTAGATGCCGCGTATCAAATAACATTTGCAATTTATAATATGATTATGAAGATATAAAGCTTTGAACTTATCCATAGAAAATTTCAAAGCTTAATATCTTCGCAATTATATAAAACTATTAAACTATTTTTCCATTTATAAAATATTACTGTTATTACTACTGTCTACGCGTATTACGCGTCAAACTTTTGTATGAAATTGACAACTCTGCAACCACCTTAAAGTATTTTCCTAAATCGACGCGAGCTAGAATCTTGATAACCAAAGACAAGTATACACCTCAAAACAGTATAAAGCTCAAAACAAAATACTTTGCACCTAACTTACCATCATTAGCTTTGTTTATTTTATCTCAACAGTACTCTAACTCGTGTTTAAACAAAACAAAGCTGCTCCCTGACGAAGTATAACAAACCACAGCCCAGTTCGTTATCTGCAGAACAAGTTGTTCAGTACTGTTGGAATTGTTGTCCAGTCGCATTGAAATTTCTGGGTTTGGATATTCTGTTAATATTGCACACTGTGGTGGTTTATAGATGCCGTAGTGCATAATATTCCAAGTAAACTTACAGATACAAATGTGAAACTCTGAACCTTAAAATGTTCGTAGAAAATTTATGAAGCACGCAATGTGCTTGTCGTTTAATGCCTAACCATATAAATGTTTCTATTATCCACGGTCAAGGTAGTGGTTTATAAATTATGCCACTGTAAGGTGGTAATAGGTTTAATTGGTTTTATTATTTAGTTACTAATTATCTAGTCACATTTAAACTACCAAAATCTAGCCTGGACTTGTATTATGATGACAACGATATATAATACATATATGGATACAAACATCCATGACTCGGGTACAAATATCATATTCATACAATTATTTGTCCCTTACGGGGATTCGAACCCGTGACCCTCGGCACCGCAGGCAGGCCGCCGGGCTCGTACAAATACTTAGGTATATTAGTTTTGTGGAGCCATAAAGAATGTAAAATTTAGTAGCAGAAAGCTTTAGTAGCATATTATGTGACAACTTTTTTTTTAAGCAGACTGTTGTTATAAGTCGATTTTAGTTAAATCTACCACAATTAGCTTTATTACAAATGTTTTTTACTAAAGTTTGCAAAAATAAATAGTTGTTACATATACTACTAGAAACAGAACTACTCAGCTACCTAATTCGTGTTTAAAGGATACCATCCCGCCTCGGGATGCATGCAAAACTGGGCACCTGTTGAAAGTACCTGGATAGAATATTTCAATGTGAATTTTACAATTTGTTAGTAGCTACTGAAATGCGTTTTAAGTTTAGTCTACTATGAAGTTACATGATTAACAGGTAGCATAATATTGGAATTCTATGTTGAATGTTTCGAAAAATATGAGAATAAATATACTTTGTTTATAAATAGATACTTTTATTTTTGTTTCATGTAGAATCAGCTTGAAATATTGTATTTGTTGCTATCTCTACTACTTACACAAAATGACGACGAAAATAGGTTTCCCACGTGGACTAGTTAACAAAATAATAGGTCCACGAGAAAACGGCGGCGGACACAACGGCCCACTTGATGACAATGTTACGCTATTCAATTTTGTATTCTGACAATGTTACACTATTGCAATTCAATATTGTATTTATAATATTATAATTTTACCTACTTTGTAGATGAGTATATTTTGTTTTGTTTAAAGGTTTGTGTTATGTAGTTTCTAGCTTCATCTTCTATGTTGTCGATATAATATTATTTTGTTTTGAATAATTGAGTTTGATGTAAAGGTTATGTCGTCGAATAGCCAAACCAGAATATGAAATTGAAATAATAATGGATTTCACGTTTTAATTTCATAGTGTTTTTTGTGTCTTTTACGTACAAAACACAAATGAAGACATCACTCCAAGAATACATGTATCGCATGTATCTCTCAAACACGAAGTCAATCTCATGTCAAACTTTCACGGCAAACATGACAAGTCATGACATGCTTAATTTGACAGGTGATAGAGGTGGAATTTAGTTGATCCTAGGGCGAATACGTAACATCGTTTCGAACTGCAAACGATGTTTGAATTATTAACGTGGGATCTAAATATAGCTATCGGTGTCAAATGAAATTGTGCCTCAATTTCGTTATCGTTTCGGTTGCAGGTGGAATTTGTCCAGTTATTTACTACCTACCTACTTGGTACAAGGTTAAAAAACTTGCATTTTATTAGCACAATATCAGCGTATCGAATCTCATTTATATTAATTACGATGGATACAGAATTGTGTTAAGTTGTAAGTTGCTAGCTGCAAGTAAGTGTTGTTTAATATCATACAAAGTTGACGTATACGATATGATAGCGATATGTCCTATAAGATGTATGTAGGTACCAACGTATTTAATTTAGACCTTCGATTTAAATCATGAATTTTAATACAATATTTATAGAAAAAAAAGTGATTAAACTTTTTAAGGTTCTGTAAACGTTTACAACACCATTATAGTGCTAATCATGAACACTAATTAGCACGTTCTAAAACGTTCTCAGGATTTTTATAGTACCAAATTTTGCTACTTGGGATACAAATGGTGAAACAATGATGAACGTGTTTTAATAATCGGTAATTGACAACTAACTTTAATCGAAGCTAACTACCTTGGTATATTTATAGGGTCCTTCTTAATAAATGCTGACACTTTTTTAAGGGGATGATCAGACCGTCAAACTGACCATCTTTCTCTATGAGACCAACATCGAAATCGCGAAAAAAAATCAGCAGCTCCATACAAAACTGCAAACCGACTCGAGCCAAATGTATGGGACAGCAGAATTTTTTTTCTCGATTTCGATGTTGGTCCCATAGAGAAAGTTGTTCAGTTTGATGGTCTGATCATCCTCTTAAAAGTGTCAGCATATTAAGAAGGACCCTGTATAAAATAGGATAGGAAATAGAAAAATAAAAATAACTACCTTGGTACTTACAAAAGGAAAATTTTAAATTTGTAGGTTTTTAATTTAATTCTTAATCTGTAGTTACTAGTTTTTAAAATGTCTGTTAACTTTATACACTTGAGAAACTTACAGAGTGATATGGCCTCAGGCCAAGCTCTTTATATACATTTAAAAAAAAAACACTAACTGCCAATTGCACGTACGTTCATTAAAGTTAATCCTCCATTAAATCTCTTGCTAGCTTTTACTACGTCTACAAGACTAAAATTAAAATATTCTTAATGAATCTACCTACAAAGGTCGATGAAACTATTCAAATTCCAATTAAGATCAGTTGATAAATGGATTTTGAAATCGATGTAATATTTTAATCGTTTATACAACCTCTACCAAATTGGAGACGTATTAATTGATGAATACAATTTATAACCTACCTTAAAACATGAGCGAAAGGTGCAATGTTTTAGCAGTTTAATTAATTAGAACAGGTGGAATCTTTTTTACATGTGGTAACAAATTCGCACCAGTGATATTTTTATGGAGTGATAGATATGCCATTAGTAAAATTTTTAGAGAAGAGGAGAGAGAAAGTATATACGGTCCTTCTTAATATGCTGATACTTTTTTAAGGGGATGAACACACCATCAAACTGAACAACTTTCTCTAAGGCACCAACATCGAAATCGCGAAAAAAAGTCAGCTGTTTTATACAAAAGTGCAAACCTACTCGAGCCAAATGTATGGGGCAGCTGATATTTTTTTCGTGATTTCGATGTTGGTCCCATAGAGAAAGTTGTTCAGTTTGATGGTCTGGACATCCCCTTAAAAAAGTGTCAACATATTAAGAAGGACCCTGTATAAATATAATAAAGCTACGAACGGTTACGAATTAAGGTGGTTGCAGAGTTGTCAATTACATACAAAAGTTTGACGCATAATACGCGTAGACGGTACAATTAAAAATAATAACATTTTATACATGGAAAATTTATTTAGAAAATCATAGTTTAAAAAATAAAATTTGTTATTTATAATATAATAACGAAGATACAAAGCTTTGAAATTTTCTATGGATAAGTTCAAAACTTTATGTCTTCATAATTATATTATAAATTGCAAATGTTATTTCATACGCGGCATCTAGATTTTCTAAACTATTTTTCTATATTTAAATATTACTGTTATTAATACCGTCTACGCGTATTATGCGTCAAACTTTTGTATGAAAGTGACAACTCTGCAACCACCTTAACAGAAAACATAAACTTGCAATAATATATACCTAAACCAATAAATATACAATGTATTTTAGAAGAAAAGCAAAGAAGTAGATAATAGGATATTACATAAAGTCGTTTTTCCTCATCCACATCGATTAAAGGATTATTGTATCATTCCTAAGCTCCTTCTGAATGGGGTCGCACTTGAGACAAATTAATGTTTTTTTTTCTGTTTTAGTTCAAAGATAAGTAAGATTTCATGTTTAGATAATATTTGTGTGTATTATTGTGTATTATAAACACTATTATAAAACTGTAACATTACTATTCTATCCTCATTACCTAAATACTTAGGTAAGTAATCTGTGTGATGAGTGTTTCTAAAACTGCACGTTTAAGATGATAAATCGTTGGCTGTTGTATTAAAACTTCTATTGCTGTAAAGAATTATCAATTAGTGGCAAGATATCAATCATCATCATCAGCCTAAATATGAGAGAGCTCAGAGAGAGTGTATGAACTTTAGTCTCACGCGTGCCCAATCCGCATTAGTGGTCTACACATACACATCAGAATTTCTTCTACAGGGCCGTCCGCTGCGTGAAGCGGGACCCGCGCTATGGGACCAATATCGAAATCGCGAAATAAACTACAAATCTACTCGAGCTAAATGTATGGGACAGCAGATTTTTTTTTCGGGATTTGATTTTAGTCCCATAGTGAAAGTTATTCAGTTTGATGGTTTAAACAACCCCCTTAAAAGTTTTATAATTATGTTTATTTTTACTTTTGTAACACCTTGTATACGGCCTTGGAAACGGGGTCGTTTTGAAGCCGAAACAGTCTGCTACAGACCATAAAACTGATCAACTTTTACTACGGGACCAACTTTGAAATCGCGAAAAAAAACTGTCACATACATTTTTGTCGTTTGTTTAGTTGTCAATTGTTTAGAATCCAGAGCAGAATCGAATTATCACGGTTTCAACATCGGTATTTTTGTTCAAAATATTAAATAATTTGTTTGTAAAATTTAAAATTTACTGAACTTGATCTCAACCCACCGCTCGGGCACTCTCACCCTACTTGCTACCAAAACAAGATTCTTAAAATGTATCCACGAGCACGCTAGCGTTTACATTCATTGCTGAAATGATAGCAAATCATTTTTGCTTCAAAACTTAAAATGCGAATAACTTTAAATTTTAACTATCAAAATAATGAAATTATAGTTTCAATCTAATTATTTCGTTATAAATTAGTTGGGGTGTATAAGGTTTTGCGCTTATTCATTAAAACTTTATATAACGATAACAAATCATCCCTTGCAAAGAAAAAAAGTAAAGGATAAGACAAACAAAAGAAGTGTTGCTCTTTAATCAGACATATATAAAGGTATTGTGTGCGAATTAAGAACAACAAAGTGAATAGAAGGGACGTAGATCTTTTTATATTTTTTCTTTTGGTGTTTCGCATACAAGCACTGTTAGTCCGAGCTTAGTGAATTTTATAGTCTTTGTCAATTTTTGCTTGCTGCCGTCATTTCAGGTGATGTCACAACAGAGTGCATAAGCTTAAGGCCAGTCCTTATAAAGCTAGAGTAAAAAATGTTGTTTTTATGGCCACAGGCAAAGGATACGAGGATTTTACTTAATTTGTTTTTTAGCATGCATCATGCATAGCATATGCTCACGACTATATTCCTCGGGGGTAGTCAGAGATATTCTGAAAACTGAGAACATCTATGTTTCACTAGTAGGAACGAAACTTTTTATTTTTATTTTTTAATAATAGGTAAATAAATAAATTTATCTAAAAATAAATACATAATCTAAAATTGATAACCGGAGTTCTACATTAAAACATAAAACTCTCACTTGTCGTCTATGTACCTGTAACAATGTCTCATCATTGGCCTGTAGGCGTATTTAATAATCTAATGCCAGATCTATACATGTTTAAAAGCATTTCTCACAATACTCAGCGGGAGGGTATCTTTCACTCGATTGCACCTTGATTGGCCCTCTTCCCTTTTCATGCCCGACGTTGCAGGTTGCTTTTTCCATTTGTAATCTTGATGTATGTACTTATCTGGATGAATAGGTGATGGCGGAGAAAAAGGGTCAATGGCTTACTTATCCGATGTTGAAGTTAGGTTTTGGAGATAAATATAGCAGAGCATTTAGGTACTTTTTTCTATCTTTTGTTTAATGGCTGTAATAATTGTCATTTTGATGATTATGTAGTTCTGTACTTGCGCGCGACTCTGTTTTTATACTACTTGTCGCGGCAAGCGCGGCTTTCGCTGTCTGAAACCTCTAGATGAGGTCATTTTCTATGCAGAGATGAGCGCGCGCGTTTAGTAAATGAAATCATACAATGCTATGGGGTTGCTATGAAGAGTAAAATCAGATGATAGATTATTCGCAGCGTATTTTGTGTCAGTGAAAAATGGACCACATGGAACTCTTTGAGGCAACGCACACGGGCGCCGGCGTGTTCTGTGTTTGCATCGTATTTCATTCTGTTTTTTAGGGAACTAAAAGTCTGCCGCTAGCTATCTGTCCGTCAGCGGTATCCGTACAAAAGTCACCCTATTTAGTGTTCTGTGGTCGTTACTTCGGTACGTGACATCATGGTGGCATGGCACGGCACAATGTGCGGAGCTTTTCTGTTCGAATGTTGTCAATGACATCTTGTCTAGGCGACATCCTACGCTCAGCTCGTTGTAAGTACTAGGGTGAAAGACAGGCGGCAGACTATGTCCTGCGTAGACGAAAGTAGATCCGTAGCAGAGATTTAATAGTCGGTTTTAGAGTCGAATGCATTTGCTCAGCATGCGAGTTTGCTCCAATTAACAAAAATGATAAAGCAAGGAATTTATATTTCGCATCTGGTTATCAAATTCGCATGCATAAGCATTTCTGTACGGTGCTAAAAGATAAAAATAGAGCCCACCAATAATACGTTACCTTAGCTTAGAGAATAAGAAAATGGTTTTGCTTAAAATTGTTTCGCGTCACAGTTATCATGATCGTAGCATTGCTTGACGCGGACAATTGAAAGAATACCCGGTTGGATCTTTTTATTCGAGTCTCTACTTTGCGCGAACCACTATACTGTACCACAGTAACATATCCGAATTGGAGCGCACACTTTTTGAGCATCACCCACAATAGCCAGATAGTCTTTGTTGTTTACAAACCCCTATCAAATTCAAATATCGAAAGACTCACTCATCTGTTAGGTACCGATTTCTGGCATGGTTTGAATAAAGGCCCCAAACGTTAAAAATCAAGTCCCTCAAAGCCTAGCAATTTTACAACCTCCCGACGTCAAAAACAAATTATTTTCCACGTTTTCATCGCCATTGTCTGATTTTGCAATGTTTATTTTTGTCAGTACTTTGAAATTGCACGGCCACACGGAACCAGCATCGCATACGAGAAAAGTTGTATTGTGTCCGTACGAAATAAATTCATAACAAATTCGTCGACAACAAGCCTCGTCATTGTTGGTTCCAACAAGTTTACTTTGCTAACTTTGTGGGATAACTTCAGTCTGTTGAAGGTATAACTTTTTGTTGGAAATAATCTAAAACTAGCGAATCACTCGCGGCGCTCGCGGCTATTCTCATGTTAAATATTGAATTCGAGGATACCTATCTATGTGTTTTACCTGTACCTTTATATCTAGGGACTTACCTTCATATTTATAACACACTTCCTTATTCCCAATCTAAAAGATGCTTTGGACTATGAAATCAACCCATATTACAAAACCGAACTATTTAAATCGAGCTCACAATTTTGAACTGAAAACTTTATTTCTTTGTGATTTCACGAATTTTCAATAAAAGGTGTTCAGGTTGATTTGATCATTATGTTAATAAGATCATTTCTTTACGATAGGTACTTCAATACAGTTACAATCTGCTGCGTCATAATTTAAATACAATTTATTTTAACAACATTCTTAGGTAAATTCATAACATTACTCATACATCTAGCCTCAAAGGGTATAGACAAAGTCCCCCGGGTCTAGGCCGGTAAATAAACTATTCTAGGCAAACGTTGTTTATTAGTTTCTATGTTTATATTAATTTATTAATGTAGTCTATACATAACGTGTATCAAGATTTTGTTTTATAATTGTATAAAGTACTTTGTTTTATTTGAACGTTTGATAGTTAACTGATAATAGCTAACTAGCCTTTTGCTATGAAAAGCACTACAAAAGAAATATTTTTTTCAATATTAAATCAATAATTGATTGTTCCCTTGAACTAAGAAATAAGATCCCGCCTGCTATATTATCTCTGGGTCAAAGGAAAAGGATTTGAAATAAAAGCCATTGTCTGACGCGTCAGGGTGAATGGGTATTGTTGTAATTCAATAACGTTTGAACCCTTTTGGTTGATTAGTCTTGAGATTTCAATTTGTCTCAAATTCGTGTTATGACTGGATTTAGGTGGATGAGTTCTATACCACATGAGTAAATACCCCACGGAGAGAAAGCTTCGTACAATCGCGCTAGTGAACAATTTGTGCGGGACATATTGGGCGAGCGTTGCACGTGATCATGTGCGCTCCTAAAAGCAATGACTTGGCAGGGCCAGGCGGACAGGAGCGCACAAAATGATCAAGTGACGCACTCTCCCAACGTCTGCCATCGATTTTCAACTAACGCGATTGTGCAAAGCTTCTGTGTGGTATATTTACTCGTGTGCCTATACTACAGCTTTATTGAATCCGCTAGTCGACAAGTAGTCAAATTAGTAACTCTTTATCGGACGTCAAAACGCTCGATCTGTGAGAACAATTCTAATGCACAGTGACGACACCAACATTTTATTACTTTCAGAGTTTATTATGAGGTTATTAAAGATTAAAAATAGTATTCAAGCAATGTGTCAGAAAACGACAGACGTCAGGAATCAATCAATTACATCGTTACATAATTTTATCAGCTTTAGACTAACGATATTTTTGTACCTATCCAAATCTAAATACTGAGCAACATTTTGGGCCGTCATATACAAAGAATTATATAAACTAAAATTCGTCAAAATGGCAACATGTCCGTATCTCCAACATGCTTCGTCAAAAGTTAAGCAAAAAAAAAATAAACAGCAACATGCTTCGTCAAAATCTTAAACCAATATAATCTAAAGGCAGGTTTTCAGGCAGACAATTTAGCGGCGCGAATTTGTTCGTATGAAAAAAAGCACGGCACGCGATCGTTTAAACACGGTGCTAATATTCAGCGCCAATCTTGCTCGCATGCGTATGGATTTGCTTGAGAAAACCGTTCCCGCGATTAGTACGTGTACACGAGTCGAAAAATTGGCGCGGGTGATGCGAGAGACGCGGGCGGAGGTCACTAGCACCAAAAAACAGACACGTGCTCTATTCCTAGCTAACGTTCGCATGCCGTGAAAAATTCGTGCGAATAGTGTTTATACGGTGCTTTTTTTGAGGCGCCGCAGAATTCGCACCGCAAAATTATCATCGTATAAACCTTGCCTGTGATCTGCTACACGTTTCGTCAAAACAAAGACTAACTCATACTTAAAGGCCCAGCCCCACGCATGCCTATGTAGAACTTTGTAGTATAGCATATGCTCACGACTATATTCCCCGAGAGGGTAGTCAGAGATATTCTGAAACCTCAGAACATCCACGTTTCACCAGTAGTACCGAAACTCTGTCCAGTGTGACGGGGGGGTGAGCCCGTCGGCACTTATAATGGACAGTGGATACAATACATGACTCGAAATTGAAGCAAGCAGGTTTCCTCACGATTTTTTCCTTCACTAACTTCTATAACTTTGTGCTAATTACAATAAACATTAACATAGCCAAGATCATTGTGAGGTGACAATGGAAAAGGTAATTTAATGCAAAAGTTTTAAAGTATCCAACTTGACTACCCTCCACCAGAATTATTAACAACTTTATCCATTACGAGTATCTCATTCTGATAAGGAAGAGTTCATTTATATTTACCACGACTGTTTTTTTAATATTTATAGTTTTTAGGGTTCCATCAAAGAGTGAAAACGCCACCATATTCACGAGCCTACGCTGTCCGTCCGTCCGTTAGTCTACGTCGTCTGTCCTACCTATTTAGGGATGTAACATTTGAACCGTAATAGCTAGACAGTTGAAATTTTCAGAGAATGTGCGTTATTATAGCAGATTTGATAAAAAGTCAAAAAGTTAAAAATTAAGGGGGTTCTTCATACAAGAAACTAGTTTTTATCAACGTTTTTTTTCTTCTAGCTCTATCGTGAAAACGGTAATACATACAAGCGTCAAACTTTGTGTGATCATAGAGCAAACTCTACAGAATAACAACAAATAATAAAAACTGTTGTGTGGTGGTGTGGTACGGAACCCTCGGTGCGTCAGACCGGTTTTATTATAGTTACAACAGCATTCTTCTTCTTTTTCGTTCCAATTGTCTTACGATGGTGTTTCTATATTTTACTGGTCAGATATTTGGCGAGCTTGATAGCGTCGGTTGTAGTAAAGTCCTCTCTCGTGCAGATGTTGGGTACAAGGAACATTCTAGCAGGTGTCCCATCTACTAGATAGATTTGCGGCAATCATACTGAGTTAGGCTAGGATCCCTGTAACCCCAATTGCATTGCATATATGTATATATAAATGTTGTTTGCAGCGACCAACCTGATTGCAAAGTCGATTTAAGGACTTCCATACTAGCCACTGCAGACTGGTAATCTTACCAGTAATACCATCATAATTATAATCAATTAAGATTGTGAGCTTGTGAGCTTTTGCTTTTACAATAATTGTATTTATGAATAATTGATAACATAACGTTTTTTATCTATTCTAAGCTTTTATTCGACGTCTTAAAGCATCAAGACAATTTCTAACTACTATTCTCTTACTTTTAAATTAAATTTTCACCCTGTCTAAACATTTAAAAGCGAGCTCTAGCCTTCAAATGAAATAAACGTCATGTTCAACTATCTCGCACTACGCTCCATTTCACCGGTTCGGTTTCACGATGGAATATCCTTTCTGGGCACGTAGTTATCGCTTCGCTACGTCATCGAATGTGTTGCGACCATGTGCCGTTGAGTGGTTTTTAGGATAGGGTTTTTTGTGGAATATTGTAATTTGATCTTGATAATGCGTAATACATGCTATTGGTGTACAACGTAGCGCTGGTGGCGCGTTGTGGAGTGGCGTGGACTTTTGATCATGAAGGTCTAGGTTCAAATCCGCATACAGACATGCACTGATGAGTTTTTGTTTTTATGTGCTTATCCTCTTAAACGAAATTAGAACATCGTGTCAGAGTTTTTTCACACCACCTTACGGCCTCTGACGTGGTTTTAAGTAACGACTACTACCACGAGAGATAGTAGCCGGAACCAACGGCTTAACGTGCCATCCGAAGCAAGGAATCATCTTTATTTCAGACTATCAGGTGATTCGGCCTGCAATGTCCTAACCAACTGGGGGAAAACGCACAAAGTGACATATCACTAGGTGTCCCCCGTGGGAATCGAACCCACGACCTCCGTGTCAAGAACACAATGCTCTTAACCTCTCGTCTGTGGAGATTCCAGACACAAAAGATTTGTTATTGTCTTAGTCACGGATCCGTGACATCCACAGACGAAGGTTAATCATTAGACCACGGAGGCAGTATCGTGATGAATATGCCAAAGAAATCCTGATGCGGGTATGAAGTCTACTAGTCCGCATTGGACGTGACGGACGGACGTGGTGGACTACCGTATATTCGACCTCACCACGAGCGTGGATACAATAGTATTGAGGATGATGAAAGCTGGTGACGATGATGGCTATACCCACGTAAATATTCTTGTCGAAATTGGAAATTTTCAGATACAATAGCTATGTTTTAGCATTAGTTATTATTCGAAGTATATCGCGATGGTGGCCAAGATCTGGAAGGTGCGATTTTATATGCTAAATCGTATTCATATCTATGCATTTGACTGTAAAATAGTCTCCACAACTTTACCGTATTATTACATTGATCATCATCATCTCACAGGGACGACATGCCATGCACCAATGAGTTTTATAACTTATGTACTTAATACCGACTGCTCTCAAATGGTGAAGGAAAACATCGTGAAGAAACCTGCATACGCTGAAGAAGAAACTCCGATGCGTATGTGAAGTCTATCAATCCGCATTTGGGAGGCGTGGTGGACAAACGCTACTGCTACTGCAGGGCACAGGCCTACCTAGTAAGACATATACAACGTGTTAATTAATAAGCGCAAAACCTCATACACCCCAACTGATTTATAACAAAATAATTAGATTAAAATAATAATTTCATTATTTTGATAGTTCAAATTTAAAGTTATTCGCATTTTAAGTTTTCAGGCAAAAATAATTTTTTATCATTTCAGCAATGAATGAAAGCGTTAACGTGCTCGTGGATACATTTTAAGTATCTTGTTTTGGTAGTAAGTAGGGTGAGTGTGCCCGTGCGGTGGGTTGAGATCGAGTACAGTAAATTTTAAAATTTTACAAATCAATTATTTAATATTTTGAAAAAAAAATCCTATGTTTAAAACATGATAATTCGATTCTGCTCTTGATTCTAAATAAACTACTTTCTAGTTTTGCGTTAATTCATTAACACATTTTATATTCGCTGTGATAGTGATCAACATCTCAGTCAATAGACGTCCTCTGCTAGATATAGGCCTCACCAAGAATCGCCACAGCGACCGCACCTACACTGTCCTCATCCAACGGGTTCCCGCCACTTTCACCAGGTCATAGTTTCACCTTGTTGAGGGCTTACCCACGCTGTGCCTTTCGGTAGGCCACACAAGAACTCTTCAGCCCCATCTTTACAGCACTAATAAATTTGTTACGCTTATCAAAAATTCTCACAGAAAATATAATAAAAAACACAAACCTTTAAAAACCGATACGGTATTAAATTTCTTTCTGAATTGTTTACATAATTTACTCATTTTCATAATTAAAGTACAAAGCGTCCACGAAAAAATGATTTAGAAAAATTCGCAGAATTTTTGTTAATACTAAAAACGCTAATTTTTCGTCGTTGACCCGGCTCGTTTCAGAAGTTTATCCTCGTAATTTTATTAGTTATTCTTTGTCAAAGTTCGACTGAGAATAAAAGTTGTGTTATTAATATTTGATGAGATTCTATCTCACGGTTTACGGTTAGCCTATTCAATAATAAAAGCTTTATGCTTGACTTTGAATAAAGGGTCCTTCTTAATATGATGACACTTTTTTAGGGGGATGATCACACCGTCAAACTGAAAAATTTTCTCTATGGCACCAACTTCGAAATTGCGAAAAAAAATCAGCTCTTCCATACAAAACTGCAAACCTACTTGAGTCAAATGTATGGGACAGCTGATTTTTTTCGCGATTTTGATGTTGGTCCCATAGAGAAAGTTGTTCAGTTTGATGGTCTGATCATCCCCTTTAAAAAGTGTCAGCATATTAAGTTGGACCCTATATGTATTTAATTTGTTAAAAAAACTTCCTGAATTTGGATCAGGCATTGGACTTGTAACATTCGATAATGAACACGGTGTAATGTTGTAATATTAACACCCCAGTAATATGTATTTAAAGCGTTAGCGTTTTGTTACACCCTGTAAGTTCCAAAAAAATTAGCTGAAACTATATTAAGGGGAAGATCAGACCATCAAAATGAACAACTTTCTCTATGAGACCAAAAACGAAATTGCTAAAAAATATATCTGCTGCTCTTCCATACCAAACTATTGTATACAACGTGTTAGTGCATAAACGCTAAACTAGAAAGTCGTTTGTTTAGAATCGAGAGCAGAATCGAATTATCATGGTTTCACATAATTTTTTTTTTTCAAAATATTAAATAATTTGTTTGTCAATTTAAAATTTACTGAACTCTATGTCAACCTCCCACATACTCACCCACTTACTATCAAAAAAAGATTCTATAATTTTAAATGTTAATTATCAAAATAATGAAATTATTGTTCCAATCTAAATATTTTGTTATAAATCAGTTGGGGTGTATGAGGTTTTGCGTTTATTCATTAACACGTTGTATACTCGTATATAAAACTATTGTATATTCTCGTAGTGCTGTGTACATGATCAGCTGATTATTTATCTACAAAATGTTCTAACAGTCAGTACATCTCAAAACAATTTCCTAAAATGACCACTATTTTCACTTTACCTTCCTAGGTATTCCAAATATTTAATTTGAAGTCAGGAACATTATTCAGATATCAGATTCATTGGACTAAATCGTAGCAGATCTACGAAACTGAATTGCCGTAGCACAGTGATGCGTAGCCGTTCTCATACGTAGTTTCGTAGCGTTGTGGTTATTTGCAATTTGTAATTCATGCAAGAAACATGGTAAGCGTAGATATAGTTTTACAACATTTTTGGAGAGAATAAGATATATCACGACACTCGACATATTTTGGATATTAAATAATCTTAGACCATCTAACTAGGGACCAGCCTTGCGATAGCATTTCCCGTCTGCCACGTTACAAGATCAATTGATCATGTGCGTTTACATAACTACCATTTTATACCTTATACGTATAACTAGTCGCGTTCGGGATTCACACAAGACTATTTTTAACAATCAAAGTTTGAAGTTCTAAAGTAATGGAATAAAATCCAAAGTTGCGGATTTCATGCTACCTCGTCCCCCGCAAATTATGAAAGAAAAGTTTGTTATTAGAATTACACGCGTAACTCGTCCAAAGTTATATTGTCTAAGTAAATAATGTAACAACTTTATTTGTGTCCTATGTAGGTATTTGGTTTGTCTGTTTTTAGTTTTGTGATGAAGTATATTAGAAAAATTAATTCTTAGTACATTTCTGTACCCTGTTACCGGTAGGTACTAGCACAGAGTATATTTATATTACTAGATATACTACCGTAAGGTACTAGTATTTATTGTGTGACCCTGTGTAGAATACTTTTCATTTCATGTCTATATCAGTGGTTTAGGCTGTGCGTTTGTCAGTCAGTGGTCTTGAAACTGTTTTATAACTATTGTACCTATAGAAGATTTAATTAAAATCTGCATGGAACAGTACAGTCAAATTTAAATTAAAAATTGTAACTACTTCTTATCGCGTTGAAACCGCGGGCTCCTAACCGCGTAATTCGCAAAAGACTCTAGAATTAAATTAGTATGTCAAAAACATTAATAATAAGTTAGTATTTTAGTTTACTAGACTTCTTTTCGTACTGTCTTTTTAATCCGATATGCTAATAATACGATATTAATAACAGTGTCTATTCAAAAAGCGTTTGAAAAGGCGGTACCATGAAGGGAGAGGAAATGGAGAAGATTTATTTTTGAATGCTATTATTCATCTTACAAATCGTGTCTTTGACAGGAAAGCAGCGTGTTCGCAAATGGGCCCGACATAATTTGTATGCTGACAGTAAATTTTGTTTGGTGCCAATTTACAAGAGGTAGCGCTAAGATTTTATTTGGTCGCACCAGACCAAATAATATCTTTGAGGTAAGTACCTAGCTGTTTGTGATGAACAATGAAAAAAAACCGGCCAATTGCATGTCGGGCCATGCGTAGGGTAGGGTTCCGCAGTTGCCCGTCACAATATACGGACTTAGAAGGGGGCTTTTTGTTTTATATACGGTTTAACGGCTATTAAAGTCTAAAAAGTAGATTTCATTTTACCACTTTGTCGACATGATAAATATGTGTACCCATGTCAAATTACAGCTTTCTAGTACTAAGCGTCTCTGAGCTAAGCCCGCGGACAGATGGACAGACGGACAGACGGACGGACATGGCGAAACTATAGGGGTTCCTTGTTGACTACGGAACCTTAAAAGGCAAAATGGCGATTAGCGACCAATATGTCACTCTAGCAGGAGTTGTTTTAACATTCTTTTGAAACAACGGAAATGAAACTGAACCTTCTGAAGTCTGTCATATAGCACATAATTATTGAGACATTAATTTTTATAACTCGTCGTTATGTGGATGGCATCAAAAATGGGCATAGATGGATTCTGTAGATAATTTTAGCCAATTTAAATGATAAAGATAGCTATAACAGATGAATGGAATAAGCACAGAATAAAGATCATAAAAATTATGAGACAAAAATGATAAAAAAATTATTTTTATCATTTTATGTAGTTTTTGATTTCGTACTGAAAAAATTTTTGATGAACAATATAAAATCATTGCAGTCTGTAACAAAAAATTCGTTGTATTAATTTCGTGCATTGAAAAAAGTTCTGCATTTTTCATTGTAAAATAAACTTAAATTTAGGTCCAAGTTTGACCCACTTCCTCTTTTCATTTGAATCTGCTTTCATAAATGGGTCGATGCCTTTTGCAACTTGAATTATTTATTGTTCACGGTTTTTTCTCAGACAGGTGGCTGAACTTTTTCTTGCAAACAAAACCTGAGAAGTTATTACAATACTTTGATTTGGTTCAATTTACTTGCATTTACTGCTTTGAATAAGACTTCAAAGTGGGCTAACCGTGTTATGAAAATATATGACAATAGTTATTGATGGTCTAACAAGTATCGTGAGGAAAAAAATACAATTGCATAAAAAAATAAGCTTCATCATTAATCAGCTATAACTTTGTTTTAGCAAATATAAGTAAAGTAAACTACTTCTATACCATTTTGACACAACACTAACAATTGTGAAATAAACTAAATTATTAAGAAAAGCAAAAAACCCGATTGTATCAAAATTTGTAAATGAAAAGAGAAAAACAAGCTCTATAATCATCAATCAGCTATACCAACTTTATTTGAGGAAAAATAATTTGAATGTAATTAGGTAGGCATCGCAAATGGGGACAAAGAAAATGTACAAACAAAATACCTACCTACCTATTTCTTGGTTATTGGTTTGTCCCGCCTAAATAAAGGGTGTTGTTCTGGCTAGCCAATCCAGTCTGGCAAAATATGTTTTAGACCTATATTTACAGTTTTTGAGAGTTACACAGTTATAAAAGCGGTTAAATTTTTTAAATTTTAGACCTATTATTTTCCGGCAGCCGTGGTGGTCCAGAGGCGAGTAACCTTGCCTGCCATGCAGGAGGCAATGGTTCGATCCCCGTCCAAGCCGACTCGTACCAATGAGTTTTTCGGAATTTATGTACGATTTGTAACACCACTGGCTTTTCGATGAAGGAAAACATCGTGAGGAAACCTGCATGCTTCAATTTCGAGGCATGTATGTCCACTGTCCATTATAAGTGGCGACGGGCTCACCCCCCGTCACACTGGGCAGAGTGTCGGTACTACTGGTGAAACGTGGATATTCTGAGGATTCTGAATATCTCTGACTACCCCCTTGGGGAATATAGTCGTGAGCATATGCTATGCTATGCATGCATGCATGCATGCTATTATTTTCCTTATGTAATATTAGGACTTGCACAAGTGTTACTTCAAATAAACAAACGATTATTTCCGCAGGTAGTATTTACTTACAAAACTAATTTACAAAAGTAAATCCACGAAATCGTTAACCTTTCTGATCACAACATAAATCGCCAGTAAACCCATGTAAAACAATAATTAGGTACGATTAAGAGGCCACGAAATGTGATGTTTTCAGGAAACAATTAAACAGCAGTAATGGTCCCCTTAACGCTCTTTTTATCGGCTGTTCCTTTGACCGCAAATTCGTATTTCTGCTGTATTTCGGCAATAAAAATAAGTATAAATGCTTCATTATTTCGTTATATTTGCTTTGGGGATTGTTTTGTGCTTATTAAGGTAATATACAACAGTAAATGTGTCCGGAACTTACAAGCTGATTATTTACATAGATTTCAAAGAGTTTCGAGCTTAGATTACGTTTGTTCAGGATTAGAGAATAGTTACACCTAATTAAATTAACCGTTATCCAGTTTGATGGTATGAAACACCCCCTGAAATATGTAATGCATTTGATTTTATTAGTATTGTACAGGGTGTAAAATGATGCCACACGAATTTAGTATGGAATCAGCTGATCAAATGTTTGTTTGAAATTACCGTCTGATCGTAGATCTGGCAGTTGCCTTGGCCAACGCATTAGCTTGACCATCCAAAGGGGGAACGCTGCCAGCATGCTTGCGACCATGTCTCGCGGAGATGCACCTGACGACCTTTTTTATCTTTAAGTTGGTTTTCATTTCTTCTATATTATAAATTGTTTTTTTTTAGTACCCATATATTGAAATTATGTTTTTTTGCTAGACTCCCTTTTGTTCTTTGGAAAAGTTATTCAGTTTCATTAGTAGAATCACCCATTAAAGCTATGCAAGTGTCTACGCTAACACTCAGGATTTATATGGTTTTTACTGTATATTTTTTATTGTTCTATAACTTATTCTACCTCAAAACATAACATTTACTGGCTCTTCTTATATTTCCAAACCTTTGTTTTCACGCCACAGAGTATTAATATTTGAACAACCACTTATGGTACCTACTTCGTGCATTTAAGATTATATTGAGCATTCGACTAGAACCAATAATGTTGTGGATTTTATTAAGATCCCGCTTTGGATTCTTAAAATATATTTTCATTATACTCACGCCTACGTCCCAGAAGGGTCGTCGTGATTAACCAATAAGCTTTAGGGTTCTGTATTTGATGTAGGTCACAAAGAGATGAAATTCGACATTAAATTAGTAATTGTAATTTTGTTAATACTATTAAGGCCTCCTCCCTCTCTTCTACTTGCTTGCAGTGTCCTACAAAGCAGGGTCCATAATGATATTAGCTTTTATGTTTACCATATCATGCATAATTATCAAATCAAAATCAAGTTCTAAAATAATGTTACATTGCACTTACAACTTAGCCACTTTTTAAGGTATTGCAAAAGGAGTTCAGGAAAGAGGACAGTATTCCAATAACAAAATTAAGTTTTCAACATACTTGCTCGTAAAGTGGTTCTTATTGCATCGCTTATAGGTACATAATCCAGCTTATAGGACACGAGTACAAAAATGATTCTATTATCACAGTAGTGCGGTAATGTTACTTTTTATTCTATAGTTTGTTTATAAATCTCAGCAAAGAGTTTTTATGTAAAAAATCAAACTTTTTCTAAATAAATCAATGCGTTTTAGTTAAAATATGATAAATAAACGCATCAAACAATTTATTTTAGTTAACAAATAAATATTAATTTGTAATATAAATACATAAATATTAAGTTTATAACGTTTTTAATATAAGGTTGTTTGCAACAAAATGTCGTTGGTTGAATGTCGGCTAAAGACATTGCCTCTTTGTCGACCTGCGCAAAAAAAAATGTTTACATTCGAAATAAATAAAAATAAATGTTAAAACCGGCCAAGAGCGTATCGTACTCGCTCATGAAAGGTAGCCGTTGTATAAGTATAAAAAGAAGAGAAGCTTTTAATCTGTTTATCTTACCTAAGGTTGTTAGGTTGAGCTGCAGCATCTCTTATAATTTTCACTGAAAGTATACCTTAAGCTATATTTTATAACATGTTCAGATTTTAACTCCAGTATGTTAAAAGCTAGAGAGCGGGGTGTTGTTTTTTAATATTTATGTTGATTGGGGTTTTATCCATTTAAGGCTATGCCAAGCTCAGCAATCTGACTAAAATCCCCACTTTTCTAGACTGCACTAGGTATAATGTATTCAACATTTCTAAAGCAATATCTCTAGATTCAAATTTAGGATATCCATGTTTGGTCTGAATGGATGATTGATGGTGAAGCCTGATTTGCTATTTATTTATATTTTAATCTTGTTATCATCTAGATTCACGTTTGGCAAACCTTATTCAAATATAAGGAACGTATTATTTCGTTCTTTCTTATCATATGGGCAGTAAGCCCTGACATGGTTTTTTAATGTAACGACTACTATCACCAGAGATAATAGCCGGGACCAACGGCTTAACGTGCCGTTCGAAACACGGAATCATCTTTTTTTTCAGACAATCAGGTGATTCAGCCTGTAATGTCATAACCAACTAGGGAAAAACGCACAAAGTGACATATCACTTATTTCGTTGACTCCATAGTAAAGATTTTTCGGTTGGATGGTCTGAAGCATATCCTGAAATATGTAACAAATTTAAGATTACACTCTGTCAAATAAACAATAAATAATAAATTAAAAACTAAGTCTATTAAATCTACTCACATAAATTTTCTCATCTTATAGTTATCTAAACTAACCAAAGTTAAAGAGGTAATAAATCATGTAGTGTATTCACACTATCAACAAAACTTGTCACTAAGAAATATCGTCCCTGAACCCCATTCTTCTTTCAGGCAGCCCCATGACACGAGTGAAAACTTATTTTAAAAGGGATCAGGTAAATATGTAGGCAGGTAATGATGTGGTTTTTGTAACCACATCGTTAGGGTAACCTTTTGCTTATTTTATTCCAGTTTTATGTAAGGAATAGGTAAGGAAGTATGTATGCAACATCTAGCTGTAGAGTAAAGTTATGTTTTCATAGTATGGAATTTTGACGTCTATTGGCTGAGATGATGATGATGAAGTTATCTACGCCCTATTTTTAACTTTAAGGGCAGATATCTCGAGACAGAAGCATTTCAATGATTTAGTTTCAATGAAGATTTTTTTTTTAATTTAATTTTAATGGACTTTTTGCTTGTGCGTTAGCACCGCATTTCCGCCAGTGTCAAGTGGTTTGAGGGAGTATCTATCCAATCTCGAGGATTGTTTTTGAGTCAGAACACAACTGAGTAGGATTGCGGAGCCTCGTGGCAGGCTGAGACGCGAACCGCGCGAACACCACGCGAAAGACAAGTGTTCGGGGCAAACCCTGCAACGTGACTCCAATGGAGTTTTGTATCATTAGACAAGACCTATCAAACGACACCTCATTAACATCCTTTTTTTTTTCGAAAATCTCTTCCATAAAACCAACTTTTAAAAGGCTAAAAGTTTTGCAGTTAAACTAAGCTTATTTGCAGTCCAGATTAAAGTTTAAACCTATTTGGACTTGACGTAGTCGGGCCATTAGTATTAATAACGGCAAACGTTAGGTCTCATTAAACTCAGCTACGAGGGCTATTCACACTCCACTATTACTGCATATTGATGTGTATTATATGGATTTTTATACCAGGTCAGAGGCTTATTGAAGTGGATTGAAAAGTATCTGACAGCATGTGGAATAGGGTATTTGACAGTATGTAAAATATAGGTTCTATTGATGGCATCCGTATTGAATATGCATTTTGGAAAGCAACTATTAAGTCAGTTAAGAAAAATACTGGATATTTTAGGAGAAAATTGACAAAGAAAATAATTGTTTTATCTACTTCAGTCACGTGATTTCACGTCTAAGCATGAGAGGAGTATGCTTAGTTGTGAGAGGAGGTCTTTGCCCTATTGTGAGATCCTTCAGGTTATACCTAACTTACTTTTACTTGTAGTGGAAGTGAAGCGCAGCCTGGATAGACCCCCCACAAGGTGGACGACCTGGTGAAGGCGGCGGGAACCCGTTGGATGAGACAGCTCCAAGCGATCCTTGGGGAGGCGTATCCCCAGCAGTGGAAGTCAATCGGCTGAGATGATGATGATGACAGGAAGTAAACTTAAATGAGCCTTTTATATTTTGGGGGTAGCTTCAGAACATCAAACTGAACGACTTTCACTATGGCACCAACATTAAAATGCAGCTATTCCATACATTTGGGTTGGGTTTAGTCATTAATAACTTATTTAGAACAACACTTTTTACCGACCGCCTTATTTTGTGCCTCTTTTTTTTTTCTCTTTATTTTACTCTTTATATTTTTGTGTAAACTAATAGTATATTTGATAGATTGATTGATTTTTTTCGCGTTTTTGATGTAGGCTCCATAATGCAAATGGTTCAGTTTTATGGTCTGAAGCACCCCTAAAATATTAAACGCATTGAAGTTGTAATGTATTTATTTCGAGAACACTTTATTCAACGCCATTATAAATAATTATGCAATACCAGTATTGTAGTTTTAGCCTTAGGGCCTGCTTCACCACTTCCGAATAAGTTCTTATAAGCTTATCCGACAGCTCATTTGACATATTCTTCATACAAAATACATCAAATGAGCTGTCGAAGATGCTAACAAGAACATATCCAGAAGCGGTGAAACCGGCCCTTAGTCATTCTAGCACAATCTATCTCGTAACATCTCGTGAAATTCACGCACGATCAATTCCAGAAAATGTAAAAGCATAAATAAAATATCAACACGGTTCCACTCTTTAATTTTCTGAGGCACCGCATAAACCGCAAAAAACCTACCTGCATGAAATAACCCTCGAATTCAATTCGGAATCCTGTTCCCTTCATGGTTAATTCCATACATATGTGTTGCCATTTCCATTGGCGGAGGTGTACAGAATCACAATTAACATATAGATGTCCCAGTTGACCCGAGTTTGTCCCTTTTAGCGAAATTACAAAAGACACGCTCTTAACGAGGGATTTGGAAAAGTAGGTAGGTTGTACAATAATATATTTAGTTGTAGAGTATACCTACACTCGGTAAGCACTAGGATTTGGGATTTAATTAGAAAAGATATTTTGATACTTGTGGATAGATTATAAAGACTGCAAGTGGCATAGACGAAACTACGTAGAGTTTCTGGCCGCATCTTCTCTACAACAGAACAAATTCCGACGCGGAGGTAGCTTCAAAAATATGACTTCAGAACGTTATCTATGTGATATAATTTAGAATAAACAATTTTGATTTGATTTTGATTTTGACTAAGGGTAAATCCTACTGTAGTGAGTACTATTGCATTCCACTAATAGATAAATACTTCAGCAATAGTATGATTTATTCGAAGATGGCATCACTGGTGGAATGGATTAAGAGGTATCCCCCACTGAACGACCTTGATCCTTGTAGGGCCGCTTAACATCTACTTAACTACGTCATTTTAGTAGGTATACCTGTTTTCGATTAGCTTGTCCTTGATTATGTCACTGTGGTGCCTTCTAATCCAAGGAAATCAAATTCGAAAATAGTAAGATAGTAAAAAAAATTTAAAAAGTAAAAAATATCTAATTAACTTAAAAAAAATGTTATTTTTAGATCGTATCATAATTAGTGTTTACACAATGCAATGGTGTGTCGCAAGTAAAAGTGACTTCAACTCATAAGGTAGATGCACGTAACATAGACTTTTATTTCCTTTGAACACAGGTTTCGAATGTATTTTATAGAAAAATAAGAAACATCCATTATTAATCCGAGATGTTGAAGATCATTGCTACATACAAGTATTTTATTAATTTGTATGTCTTTCAAGTAACAAAGTTATCTTCTAACTTCTAAAAACCAGTAAAATATGGCCCGGCCCAGCGTTTACCCAGTGGGAGCGTCTTAACAATCTTCTCCGTAACATAATAATTATGAAACGTTTAGAAAAAGTCACAATGAAATAAATTGAAAACTAAATTATTCATCATGGGCTCTTGTAATTCTGCAAGCATTAAAATGGAACGGTTGTTTAAAGATTTCTACAACTACAAAAAGGACTACGGGTAATTAGTATCACCCTTTCCAAACCCACACATATATACAGACACTTCAGGTACATATAGGTACATTTATTTCCTTCTTGTTTTAAAAAACATATCCTTTATTTTTTTCATTTCGTCGGCCATTCCGTAATATCTTTAACATAAGCTTAGCAATATAGATATTGACGGTCGGATTCCAAAGGCTTAGGCAACATGTTCGAATCAATCTGAAAGATCCGATTAGAGGCAGGACCTCGCTTCTATTGTGATCCTTTTCTTGCGTTTACGCTCCTTTGTACGCCGCGTTGGTCTTTCTGGCCTGTTTGTATTATTGTAGGAAACAGGATGAATTGTGTTTTGACCCAAGTCATTTGTTTGCCTGACGGGATAGTCATTTTTAGGGTTCATGTCTAAAGTAATTCTTTGCTATGTTCTTTTGAATTTCGTTCGCGTTACATATATATACAAAATTTAATTCTGAACGAATTTTGAAGATGTTTCATTTGAATAGATAATAATATATAAATGTCAAGATACGCCTACAAAATGTCAAGGTACGCCTACCAATCTCGTGTTTAACAATTGTTTCGCTTCTATAGTGTACTATTATTATCTATGCATATGGATTTTTCTCAATATGTTTCTGCATTCATATTTTTATCGTCGAATTAACACTAAAAAGCTAAAACAAGTGAACCTTAAAACATTAAAGTAACAAGAAATTTACAAGTTTCATGCAAACTGACGATTATTTTTGCGCATTAGAATTGTATTAAAAACAAGAAACAAATTGGTTAGCCATCTTTGTAACATACACAAGAAAAAAAAAAGAAACCGAGAAAGACCTACAAAAGATACCGAGTAAGAACTTGACTGAAAAACCAAATAAAATTACCTACACATCAACACGAAACCACACCTACATCTTTTATGTATAGGTATATAACAAATAAAGCAAATATGACAGACACTTAGTTCCCACAGATCATTAAAAACCTATTTGTTCTTGGAAAAAAAGCAAAACAGTCCAAAACAGGTGTCTGTAGAGATATCCATCGATCAGCGTTTTTGTAAGGACTTGTCTCTCTGGAAGACAAATGAAACCATTGTACGCGCAATTTATCTCGTCAGCCCACGGTCGTTGAATCTTTATTCCACTGAACATGGGAAATAAACAAAACAATTGACAACATTACATTTTTTTAACACCCTGTTTTTCATAAAAAATATAAAAATAGGATAACAAATAAGAGATACATATTTTTACGATTTAATTTTTGACCCATATTTCTATTTTTAATGTACTTTTATAATTTCTGAAAAACGTAGGATTTATGGCTAAGATACCTTGGCCGCAATAACATTAAAAATAAAAACTGTCATATAGAATAGAAAAGCCAAGCAGGCAGAGGAATAAAATCTCCTTCAACCTTTATTATATTTTTCAGTATTTTTTAAATAACTCGAGAAATAATGGATAGAAATATCTGATAATTTTGATATAAGCTTTGAATCACATAATCTCCAAATGGTTTTCTTATTTTGGTACCTTTCTTAAAATGAAATGTTGTCAATTCTGTCATTTTACTTGTGTCTTTGTTCCCTTTTTAGTTACTTTTGGGGTAAGGATAGTCAATAAACTAATCAAGCCGTAACAGGACTATGTCTACGTGATCGAAATAATTATAGTAAACAAAAACAGAACTAATAAGTGATCCCCGTTCTGGGTCGTTTCTGGTGCAGAGGCTAGCGATTGCAATTCAGCGTGGCAACGCTGCTAGCGTTTTGGGCTCCTTTGCGCCAGGTTCGACAAGGGGCGGGTTATTTGACTGAGCGTGTTTTTCAATGTTTTGACGAAGCTTGTTGCTGATTTATGTCTGTTTATTTGTGTATCTGTGTTATTGACGACGCTTGTGCTGACCGCTATATTTTTGTGATTGATGTGTTAACGACTTCTAGAGATACATTAATAATATTATTGTTTCATAAGTGTTATGTATTTACGAATTACATTACTTTCCACTTCGAGTGATCAATTTTAAAGAGCATAATGTCTCATGTTAGCCCAGTTCTTAAAACGTAAAATGGGTAAACAAACGCTATTTGAAACATCTACTTAGATGGAATAAGGCCCATGATAGTAAAGATTTACAAAATAAAAAATTCAACTAAGAAGAGCCTTCAGACGGCTTGCAAATTTTCTGTCATTTTTTCTGAAATTTTCAGCAGTTGCTGTTGTTGCTGCTTTGCTGTTGCTGTTGCTTGGTCAAGTTTGACCAATAACTGTACGAATCCGCATTGGGCACGAGTGGAAAGTATGGCCCACTCCGTCTCACCTTTATCAGTGAGAGGAGGCCTTTGCCTTGCAGGGGGATCTTATAGGCTATGGAATCATAAAACACTGTCCATAAATACCAAACCTTTAGATAATTAGGTACCTATTTACTGAAAATGTAGATAATGTTTTTGTGTATTTAGAAGAGCACCTTATTGAATGGGATTTGAATTTACACTCGATTGCATTGTACTCTACGCCAGCCCATGAAGCTCGTACATACGTATGCATATGCGCCGATTAGACCATACATTACGATTGATGTAAGGCCGGTTTAAAACCAATTAAACCAATGATACAAAATAATGAAATATTTTCAATACACTGTTTGCTGACATGATATACAAAAAGGTGACTCTGACTATCGCAAATCTGTAGTACAGAGAATACGAAAATTAAAGCACAATTTTCGGTACGGAGAGAATTTCAACGTTTACCAAACGAATAAATTAAGAACTCCAAAAACAAGTCCTATTCTCTCTAAAGTGAAATGAACCTAGAATCGTTATTTACAAACTCCACGAAAATTCCGATTCCATTTAAAGAAACTAAACGGGCTCATTGTCGAAGCATAAATCTTGCCAATCTTGAGGCTTTCTCCACGGTAAAGTTCTTGTCGCCGAAGCCGAAGGTTGCATTCAAAAAGTTTTATTAAGTTTGCTCCGTCAAAGCCGTGGTGGAAACAGGTGGGTTTGTCGCCTTTATATTTGGAAATTTGGAAACTAGTTTGAATAAGCAAGTTGGAAGTTCTGTAACGATCTAGATGACGGGGTTTGTGGACTTCATTAGGGGTTGGTTGGTCTATTTTGTATACAACAGTGGATATGATGCAGTTCTTATTGGTCATAACGCTATAGTTCTAATACCCACAATTTAATTATCAATATTATATCAGCACACAACATAATCAGACCGTCAAACTTTCGAAACGAACAACTTTCTCTATGGCACCAACATCAAAATCACGAAATAAAATCTGCTCTTTCATACAAAGCTGCAAACTTACTCGAGCCAAATGTATGGGACAGCTGATTTTTTTTGCGATTTAGATTATGGTCAAATAGATAAACTTGTTCAGTTTGATAGTCTGAACATCCCCTTAAAAAAATTTCAGCATATTAAGAAGGAGCCTTAAATATGCTCACACTTTTTAAAGGGATGATCAGACCGTCAAACTGAACAACTTTCTCTATGGCTCCTGTTCCATACAAAACTGCAAACCTACTCTAGCCAAATGTATGGGACAGGTGATTTTTTTTTGCGATTTCGATGTTGGTCCCATAGAGAAATTTGTTCAATTTGACGGTCTGCTTATTCCCTTAAAAAGTGTCAGCATATTAAGAAGGACCCTGTATATAAATATATATTTTTAGTAGTCTGAAGCTTTATTACGACAAATACATCCCATTTTATGCGTGCTATTGTAAGGTTCATTGTCATCATCATCAGCTTTTCATAGTCCACTGCTGAAAATCGCCACAAAATACTTTTCTCGGCCTTCCTCATCCAATCGCTCCCCAATATCAATCAGTTTTATTTGAGAATTCCAACTATTATCGTATTACGAGGAATTGAACAATTTCAAACTAGTCATATTTCTATAACATAACTAAACACAACACAATCATTTTTTATGCTGTACTTATTCTTTGCAAAATCGCTAATAAATTCATGATTACCTTTCACTAATTCAATTAGTACCTAACCCAAAACCTACTAACGAGAGCTGAGAGGGCCATAGTTAATTGCATTTATATCTTACCAACAATTACGCTCGCTTAACCCGTAAATCGGAATTAACCTGGCTGGTGCACTGGGCGTGAGGTAAACGGCCCGCATGCTCGGCACGGCCGTCGGTCTGCACGGTCACACGGTCCACACGTTTTACGGAACCTACACGCGGTAACTTGTAATGATGTTAACCTGTGGTCGGCACTCGGTACTTACCACTAGCTTTGAACGCTTTCGAGACATAGTCGAGTTTTCAGTGTAAAGAGAGGTTCACAAATGTTTTATATTTCCGTTCTGGCTTTTAATTCCTTATTATTATTGTAATGTTTAGTGGATATTTGTCTATTTATTGGCTGTAATTTTTCATATATCGAGTCTTTTTCTTTAACTTTTCTTTTAGTTACAATATAATCTGCGTTATGGACTTTTAAAAACGTTAAAAACCCTGCGTTCATAAAGAAGCTTAAAACCATGGAATAATTTTTGTGTAAATTTTTTTCCAGATTAATCTAAAGCTTAGTAAATTATTGAGGCTCTAAAAGCAATTTCACTTTCCAGAGAATAAACCAACCAAAATATAATCCATACTAAACCGATAGTAGGGACAACACCGTTGTAATTCAAGGACACTTGGGCCCTGTTGGACCGAACATAATCCTGCCGGGGATTTTACGCTGAAATCTCGGAATGTAGTTGTCCTGTTTACCCATGTAATATGGGAATCATTATGTTATTGGACGGTATTGGGAAAAGGATTGCTACCTAACTTTACCTACCTACTTAGTTTTTTAAAGTGAATCATATTTACTTGGAATGATTTTCTTAAATTAATGTTAGTAGTAAAATGTTTGGTAAAAAGATAATTATGACATACAAAACAAGGTGAGTTCTCTTTGAACTGACAGAAATATCTTTCAATAAGATATTAAGTATGTCTATTCTTGCTTATATCATTGATTGTTTTGGGTACAATTTATAGTATTTTCTGTTTCTAAATAAAAAATAATTTCTTTGCTTAAAGTGAGCAGCTTTTAAAGATAACGTTTTATTTGAATAAAGAGTCATTCATCATTTGAAAGAAATGTTGCATCATTTGTCTTCATTCAAGCAAGACATTTATCTTGCATTTTTCCAAATGCGTGTTATTTTGCTATAGGCCTGTGTGATTTTTATAACTTAATATTATATTGTTCAGAATCGATAACGATTTAAAAAAATAAAAATCAATAGACAGTTCAACACAATTTTATTGTTTCATTACAATTTCAGCCTTGCTTTTATAAATAGATTTATACATTATGTACATCACAAACACTTCTTTTTTGAGTAAAAATTCCGTAAAAACTTCTCAATTATTCATTCATTTAGATATGCGAAAATAATTTTATTCATTATAATGATAATACGAGTTACAATTCAAATACAAGAAGTACAGAAAATCGGATCCAATGAAAGTATTAGTTGGACCCTACAACTCTTTACAATAACGATCATAACATCCTTAAATGATTATCAGTTGAGCTACAGTCGCTCTTCTCGTACTGTCATTGTCGTGATAACCCTAGACTATTGGCTAACTGCGAACACCGGGAGACTACTTCATCTTGAAGAAGACTAAAAGACATAGCAATCAATATGAGTCCAAAAACTAAATAAGCGCAACACGCAATCATCTGAATATATTCACTTCTAGAATTTTCTGTGCTCTGTTTTGAAGTCAAGAAACTAGTAGGCACGAAGTCACCAAACCCTATAGTAGCTAATGCTATGAAACAGAAATACGCTGCATCGAGAAAACTCCAGTTTTCCCACGCGGAAAATATGGCGGCTCCAACACAGATGTATGTTAAGAGAAGAAACAGCACAATGCCGACTGGTATGTGGCAGTGCTCGATGCCGTGGTTGACGTGATGCTGAACACTGGTAGAAGCGCTGCTGCTTGGAGCCGCACAACTCTTGGATTTGTGGCTTTCCTCCTTCCAAATCAAAGGCACTCTAGACGGAGTATCGTGGGGACATATTCTGCGGAAAACAAAATCAATCAGACGGATTCAATGCAGCAACATCTTAATCAAATACGTAGTCAAACTTACGCTTCATCCGGATCCTCAGAGTCATCAAGTTCTTCCTGACTTCTGTTCAAGGGCAGCTCTCCACACTCCTCAGCAATCAGTTGCTCTATGACTTGACCTCTAGGCCGTTGAATGGTACCCCTCCCTCTACTCCTTCCAGGTCCGTGGACTGTTGCCAGACACTTCGTACTATTCACGGTCCTTTTCCGATCTAAGGTCTGTGTTTGAAGTGCTGATGATGTATGAGGTTCTGTAAAGGATAATTTTGAAAGTAGTAACTCTCTTTTTTGTTGTTAAGGACATGACAACATCGAAAATAATGCAAAGCAGTTAAGCAATTTAGGCTCTAAATTTTCAATTGTATTTTCTCCATCCTTAAAATTGTGAGTTCAAACATATTTAATAAAATTATGTCGAGATCGAAGATGGAAGGCTACGTGTTGCCTTTTTTATAGACGTGACGTAGTATCTTGTGTTTCTCATGGGGCGTAACAATATATATTGTCACTCATAATCTCCACCTGAATTAAATGTAAGAGCACAATTTAAAAAATTACCATCAGCCAAGGCACTGCGCTTCGGGCGGCCCAGCGTTGCCGCTCTAGGACTCGCTGGCGCCCTCTCAAATACTTGCGAATATTGACCTCTATCACCAGCTCGGGCCCTCACTGTTCCCGGGGACCGGTGGTTTCTGGGTGGAAACGAAGTGTACTGGTTGTGCTCAGCTGGTTGGGGAAGCAGACGCTGCTGTTCGTGGAGTTGAAAGTGGTTTTCCAGCTGCTTGAAAAAAAATCGTTGATGTAAATAAAGATAATAAGTGAGACTGATGACTGAGGCACAAAAGGTAAGTGAATACGTTATAATCAGTCACATCCGGAGATTTCATTCAATTCGATATAATAATGAATCTGTAGACTAGCAACTAGCAACAACTTACCTCTCCATCTTTTCTCCAGGTATTTGGAACTTTCCTCTTCGTCGCTTTCAGCCATGCTATCCTTGCCAGCCTTGCCAAGGATGCTCCTAAACCTGCCAGACAGGCGAGAGTCAATGGCACTCCGGCAGCAGCGTATGCCACCGTTGCCGCTCGCCCTGCTGCCGTCCTTGGAGAAACATTGCCATAACCTGAAGAAAAGGTGCAAGGAGGTACTTTAGTAGTTTCAAGATCAACTGTGTGTGTGGCACGTTTTGACAAGCTCATAAACATGCTTGAATAATCGTACTGCTTTTATAGCAAACAGGGCTAGTAACTGCAAATATCAACTTTGAAAGAAACATTTTCTTTAGTTAGCACTTCCATTCGTAATCAATCTAAATGAAGTATGATGAATTAAGACAGTGATTTGAGACGTAATTTCTTTTTTTTATTGGAATAATTTATTACAGTTAGCGTAGCGAAATTATTCCCCTGAGGGCCTTACGGATTTCTTGATGGACAGCAATTTGTGAAGATCTAATTTTTCATTGCGCATTTAATCGTAAATCAGTCTAATAAGGGAAACGGAGTAGGTCGGAGACGCTTTTAACCGATTACTCATTCTTTGACTACCTTCACTATCTTAATACTTATATGATTAATGATGATATTTCAAGATACAGATACACATCATACAGATGCAGAAAGTACGAACTCTACGAATCTACGTCGGTCGTCGTATCGGTTTTACGCTTTTTGTTTTCGCCATTTTGTATTCGGTACCTCAAATGCATAGTTTAGTTTCATTAGTTCATAAACCAATCCTAGCGCTTACAATACTTCCAAACCCCACTCGACATAGCGCGAATGCAGTTTTAGTAGACGCAAGACGCCATTACTAAATAAAATAAAATAAAGCTCAACGAATCACGACTAGTAATGGCAATTCCTATAAGAACAAAAATACACTTACCGATAGTAGTAATCAAAGTGATACAATATATCAAAGCACCGGAGAATGTCCACTTGGAATCCAAGGCTAGTTCAGGAGGCTGCGCATCTGAAGACTGCCTCGCCGCAGCCACTATGGAGGTCTCGAACTTGCGGAGTTGTTCGTGCACCAGACGAGTCCAGTTCCTCTCGTAGAGGACATTGAGACGCTCTGAAACAATTAAAACAGATTGTTCGGTACTTCTTGTTGAATTCCATGGAGTAACGTTTGCATTGTTCGAAATTCTATAGTCCAACATAAAAACTGCGATACTTTTAGCTTGAAATAACAGTACGACAAGAAACATATACACGTTGTGGATAAAAGTAAAATTAGAACCTTTTTCCACTCAGAACTTACAGCGTCGTGTTGGCGACGCGACGCGGCTCATACAAGGCGTGTTGCCTTTCCATATAAATTCTATGATATCACTCAAAACCTTTTCCAAGTGCCACGTGATGATTTATACGCGTAAACAGTCACGTGGGAAAAGGCTTGTGATAAGATGTGAAAGTAAAGAAGTAGTACAATGGCCAGAATCGAATTTTAGAACTTCTATATTATTTCCTCCCATAGGTACATATATGGGAGGATATAGAAGGAATATAGAAGTCCTAAAATAGGTATGATCTGACTATCTGGGATCAGGATTTTTTTGTGGTGTTTTCGGGATTAACAAGACAAGCAGAATACAAGAAGATTTTACGTGTTGTTCGAAGAGGAAACGTGTTAACTATAATTCAAACCCCTCTCGAAATTGAACATCATTCACACACATTAGGAACACTCATATAAACTTTCCCTCTGCCTTTCATCCCCTGTCTTGAGTGACATAGGTTGTATCAAGTAGTTATTTCATTAGAAGTTGGCCTCAGTCTATAAGACTGACGGCTGATATAACGTCAGTACCATTAAGGTAAAATCACGACACCCGTATTCTTAGTTGCTTCCTCGAAATTTCCAATACTCTATTCAATCTCCATTCAGTCAAATTGTATCTCAAAAATTTCCTCCGTCAAGTCGAGTAAGCGAGTCGGAGGAAAGTAATGTCAAACTCAAAGTAATTTGCGACCTACCTTGATGGTGTCCTCGGGAATAGATATTATGTAAACGTCGCTGAAGCATAGTTTTTCGTAAAATAATGTGACACAATTTGTCTATTGTTATTCTAAACAACACGAAATAAGAAAAAAATACTTGAAATTCCACCATTATGACTAGTTTGTTGACTCAGCCCTAGTGGAGGAATCTCGAGATTATGACTGAGAATACAAATTTCGAGAAAGAGTCGAGGAATTTTTTTATTGCGATTGTGTGGAGGCAAGAGTTCAAGGAAGCAACTGAGAATACGGGTGGCATCATTAAAATTGTCCTTGCTTTTTCTGTATACCGACACAAAAGCTCACAACCTTATTTGTCAGTCCATAGTTTTTGGATGAATGGACGCGTCTAGTGGAGATCGTCGTTTAGCTTTCGGCTCCTAAAATATTGTTACCGAATACTTTGCTATATACAGGGTCCATTTTAATATGCTGACACTTTTATAAGGGGATGATCAGACTGTCAAACTGAACAACATTCTCTATGGTACCAACATAGAAATCACGAAAACAAAATCAGCTGTCCCATACATTTGGCTCGAGTAGGTTTGCAGTTTTGTAAAGTGTCAGCATATTAAAATGGACCCTGTTTGTTTGTTTTGAGTGTGACCCACTGCGAATGTGACATGGGTAGGTACCTACTAAGTATAATCTGCATTGTATAATCAGCAAAACAGGTTGTTATCAAAAGCATACATGTTCAAATTTTACTGATTGAAATATTTATAAAATTGATAGCACTATAGCCGGCAAAATAGGGCGATATAGAATGAGAAGAGCCGCTATTTATTTATAAATAGTTTCTTTAGGCCCAAAGCATGACAACATGGACAGGGATTGTCCATACAAAAAATACTATTTGTATGGGATAAAAAAAGCTCTTCGAAAAGCTTTCAATGATTGTGTCTTGCTAAAAGGTTTTTTTTTTTGCAATTTTGATGTTGGCTAATAGAGAAATTGTCAGTGAATGATGTTCAATTTGATAGTCTGAAGCACCCCTTAAAGTATGTTAAACATTTACCTAAGTTTACACTCTGTGGCTATAAGTAAGTATAAGCGACTAGTTTACAGTTATTTTGTAATACCTATAAGCCTATAATAAATCTATTATGTATAGATGATTAAACCACTTCCTAACAATCCACTGGCACTAACCATTGAGTCGTATAACGGTAACCCTAATTGGCCATACTCCAGTCCGATTATTCAGAAGATCTTTCTCAATCCTATCTCCAAGCCTATTATAACTTCGATGAGCTGACACTCGAACTAATGAATGCTGCAATCATCGGACCTCTGTTTAGATTAATCAAAAGAGAAAAGAGCCATTTAACTTTTAAGAGGTTGAAAGGCTTTTCTAAATTGACGCCTGTTATGGGTTCGGTTACAGAGAAGCGTAGCGTTTTTAAGGCGGTAATTAGATATTGGTCTTATAAAGGTTTTATAAACGAGCTGGAAACAATTACGGATTATTATTAGTGTGGATTAACTTTAATTTAATTTGACTAAATGTATTCTTACCTTTTCCTTCTATCGATTTGATGGCATGTCATTCTAACTCCATGACTAACTCTCTATCCCTTCCTTCTTAATCCCTATACCTAATAGATACTATTTTACTATGTATTTTATGTTCATCCCTATTTCATTTAGGGGGTGGATTAGAAAATTGCCAACAAATGCTAACGTACTTTTTAGATTTTTACGTAGCCCGGCTGCTAGGCAAAGTTGATCTGATATTGTGAGGCATAGAATCTATGAATTACAATATCAGATCAACTGTTCTGAAGGCAACTAATCGACTGTATCAGAAACACTGCTGGGCTGTGCTCTAAGACCGGCTCAGGCTGCCAAACTGAAGTGGGACTAGGCAAATCATGTTTATCGTTTGCATACAGAGCGGTGGACAACGATCGCATACCAATGGTGTCCAACGATGGAGGCCGGAGCCGAGGTAGACCAAGAAAGAGATGGCGCGACGACCTGAATGCCCACGAACCAGAATTGCAAATAATGGCATGGGATAGAGATGGCTGGAAAAGCTAGGAAAAACAAAATAGGTTAAAAAAACAATTTTATTATTCTCATAGAGAATGAAAGTAATCAACGCATCGCTTTCAGCTTACAACCTAGTAGCAATTATTTAACTATGCCGATTCTCTCTGTATCTTTTTGTACGTGACCAGGGCACAAGGGCTAAAACACTTGATTAAAATTCCGGCCGATTAATTCGTAAACAAGCCCCCGGCTCAATCTCGGTTCTGACTTTTTGTGTTAATTAAATTCCTTAAAACGGTTCAGTGTGTTAATTTGTAAAGGTATGGCCACAATACATTGTTAAAATGCTGATTTAGCAGCAGAAAGCGAACTATTTACCGTTATAATAATAATTTTATGCCAGAGATACTCCCCTACGATCAACTTTTAAAGTATTGCTGGATTTCTTTAAGCATTTATTCGGTATGTCAAGTTTTTTTTGGAGGGCTGAATCGAAAACCATTTTTCTTGAGATAATTGTCTCAATAACAATAATTTTCTAGTATTTCATACATCATTGGTTTTCGTTCTTACTATTGACGTTAACCTCAGGGTTAAAAGCCCAAATTAAACAAAACAAAATAAAATTTAAGAATTTAAAAAAAAACTATTGACGTGACTCGATGACCTGGGAACTACTACGTACTATTTTTTTCAACTTGTTTTATAAAGAAAAAGTTATATATTTGTTTTCTAACTTAAGCCTTCCTACAGCAGACCTTACAAGTTTTATTCGTAGAAGAGGAGCCGCTCTTTACAGCACCGTGCCTGATTTTACAAATTCAAAGTTTATGTTTAAAAAGGTCTAAAAGATAAACTAATATTAATTTAACAACAAATCTTATGTACTTAGAAAATGTATATGTCTAGAATGAGCCTAACGCTTCTACCGTGTAAAACAAAACGGACCAACTTTCTCAGGTTGGTGTGCGTGAGGCGTCATACAAATTATGTCTGTGTGCGTGTATATGGATATGTTTTAGAGGCAGTACTGGCCTGTTGCAATTTTTTTCGTCGCTTTCTTAGCTTCGACTGTCAATCTTGACATAAAACTTATCCAAACCCTAAGAGGAAGGATCTCTCTTTAAGACTAGAGTGAGCCATACCAATTGTAAAGTGTCCACTTTTTTGACGTTTAGGTTTGAGTGTGTGGTGTCAAGTAGTATGGACAAAAGGCACCAAGTGACATATGGCCTTATGTTTACGGTCACTTTTCACACACACTAGCTCAAAAAAAAGTGGACAGCCGCATAAACAAATATCTATAGTTCCATCTCCTTCTACTATTAAAGGTACGTCATAAGACAAAAGAGACCAACTACAATCGTAAATTTATGCGGACTCTATGGAGGTCCTTCCTCTTAGTCCAAACCTGTGTATGTGATAAGTTATAATGTGTGAGTGTGTGTCAAATTCAATGATATTATAAAGCTCACTGGTCAAATTGATAAAACATTTGTCCCATCCCTTGCTCAGCGCTACGACAAACGGTTGGCAGCATCTAGGGATAAATATATCCACTAAGCATCCAGATAAGACCGCGAATATTAATGTTTTGTGTATCATAATAATAGGAATAGGAAAAAGATCGTAACTCAATCATATCTACAAGGTGAAATTGATATCATTAGCATCCTTTAAGACAAAGAGTCTGTGAGGGGCTTAGTGACACGACACTGATCTGGCGCGTGGATGGTCCGTCGACAGACCCGTGCAGGACCCTTCACAATATGCGTCGGTAGTATTTTAGGTTGCCTGGTTAGGCTGGTTGAAGAAAACACCAAATTCACGAGAACACTGTTTATTGGCGTTATTTAGTCACTCACTGTACAATCCTTTGCTTTACTAGTATTTAAATTATACTTTTAAAGGTTGAGCGTCTTACATGCCGCACACCGCGGCCAGAGCCAAAGAGAAAGAGGAAGTGGCGGTGTTGCCGTAGACAAAAAACATTTGGTATTTTTTATATGTTGCCAACAGAGTCTACTCATCAAACTGAACAACTTTTACTATGGCAGCTACTTTCAATTTCACCCTGTATAGGAATTATGTTTCAATTCCATCCAATTAGTGTTAAAACTCCCATTAACTTAAGATGTTGACATTTCTCAATAGGTAATAATTATCATCCCATCCCGCTTTTATTACCACGATAAATAACATTTAGTTATAATTCCTAATTGCTATTCCAAGGTAAACTAATTAATGCAAGGTAAATGTTTATTCTAAAAATAGGTCAGCCTCCTTAGCCGTTCAAAGTAAAACATTTTGTAGGGTACCCGTAAAATTATTATGCCGCCGGTAAAATAAATTGACGATAAAACGTTATCGTTGTTCGGTTTTTACGATATTTTGGGAGAAAAAAGATATTGAAATTATTAATTTGTGTGTGTACCGTTACCTTGCAAAAAAATACATTTTCTACTCGTTAATAGTCTTTCGAAACTAAGGGTATAAGGAAAAGTATCATTAACATTTTAAACACATACTCTACCCATCAAACTGAACAACTTATACTACGGGAGCAAGCCTGTCAGAGCAAAAAAAAAATCTGCTGTTCTATACTAAAGTGCAATACCTATTCGACTAAAATGGATGAGACGGCTGATATTGTTTTTGCTCTCACAGGTTTGCTCCCATATTAAAAGTTGTTCTGTTTGATGGGTAGAGTATGTGGTTTAAAGGTTAATGATACTTTTCCTTACACCATGTAGTCGGACCTCGAAAAAAAGTAACAATATCGATAGTGTCTATACTGTTGTGTGCTTAGAGGTGACATGTCCAAGACTTTTGTTTAATTATTATTTATTATAGAGCCGTGGTGGTCCAGTGGCGAGTAACCTTGCCTGCCGTGCAGGAGGCGATGGTTCGATCCTCTTCCAGACCGACTCTCGTTTTTTGGAATTTATGTACGATTTGTAACACCACAGGCTTTTCGGTGATGGAAAACATCGTGAGGAAACCTGCATGCTTCAATTTCGAGGCATGTATTGTACCCACTGTCCATTACAAGTGGCGACGGGCTCACCCTCCGTCACACTGGACAGAGTTTCGGTACTACTGGTGAACCGTGGATATACTGAGGTTTCAGAATATCTCTGACTGACTACGAGGGGGTCCTCGGGGAATATAGTCGTGAGTATATGCTATTATTTATTATTATTGCATCTCAATACTATCGATGTTACAATTTGGCTTAGATTAAAACTATTGATATTTTCGATAGCACATAGCACTGTCGATATTGTAACTATTACGTCACGATAGTAACGCTCGACTGTTTATGGTTTTACTACTACTAGGCAATACTAATAGTTAAGTTTGCAATGGAAGATAGACGGTCACTTGGTTTTCCTACTCCTATAGGCCCTCTTCATTTCCACGCCAATCAGAACGGTGCCACGCTAGTCGCATCCACTACTGTTTGCCGTCTACTCTACATATGATTTAGAGTTGGCTAGTCTTTTTACCGCTTCCGGTCCAGTACAACGAAAACCCAAAGCGTCTCTTTCCCATATTGAATGAAATTCAAATCGCCTAGTCCAAATCGATCAATTCTTAAAATGCATTAATCCCAGAATCACTGAAATCCGAAATGCCCTAGTCCCAAATTGACGGAAGGTTGATGTGATGATGATAGTTTCAGTCACCAGGATCCCCCAAACCTGCATAAGGCTCATTCACATGGTGCCAACTAAAAGGGATGCGGCGCACAATGTCATATTCGCAAATGGCCATACTCGTCCCAATAATAAATAGGCAGAGTAAAACTAAAGTTGCTAAAGTTTAAATAAATAAACTGATCGAATGCAAGTCGATGCAATTGTAAATCGGTAAAACGCTGCCACTTTTCACCCTGAACTAAAATCAAAAATTCAAACGTCATTTCCTTTCGACAGCCAAAAAACCAAACAACAACATTTCCTTATCCAGCCTACAAAAGGTAAAAATTCAATATTCAATTCAGATCCGATCTCGAAACCGTGCAATTTCTGTGCAAAAAAAAAATGTAGGACTAGCATACAGAAAATGTAACACGTTCTCCGTCACGATCCTAGCCCTATCTCGATCGGTGTATTGTTGCCAGCCCGCAATCTGAATTGAGTTCGTGATCTCGCATTTTGTGCCATGTGACATTGTTCAGCTTGGTACACACCAGGGTGTCAGATAAAAAAGGTGGAGGAAAATGAGGGTCTTTTAAAAGGCTTTCTTATGAGCGCTTGCTGAAATAGGTTTCCTGAAAATGAGCGTTAAAAAGTTTAGGTCGTGTTTTTTTATGTTGTTTCTAAGTTCCTGCTAAGTACAGCATGTTAGAGGTTATTTAAAAATCCAGTTATTACGACATCATTAAATATATTTTCGTAGCGTAGCCAACAAGTACGCTGGTATAAAAAGATACCGGAGGATATTCTAAACTTGGCAAAAAGTTTAAGTCCCATGTAAAGCAAATTCTCTGTAAAAAGCATATTATAAACTCAAAGGTTATATAGACCAGGCGTCTTGACAATGTTACGTTATGTAATTCAATACTGTATTTATTTGTAATTGTATATTATATACTTTTTTTTTTAAAGGTGATGCAGAGTTTTAGGCCGCATCTTCTCTGCAGTGGAATTTCTTCCAATGTGGTGTAAAGTAAAAAATAACATCAGAAAGCGATGTATGTGATATAATTTAAAATAGAACATTGAATTTTCAAGTAACATCATTTATTACAGAGAAGAAGAATTTCCTATTTTCGTCAGAAAATATTATTAAGTACTTAATTTATTATTTACTTAGCTAGATTAAAGGTAGGATTAAGAAGGAATAAAAAGAACAGGTGAGTATGTTATACGGGTTGGTAGGTACGATGACTCTTCGCCTAAAAACTTAAACTTGAGTACACGAGCCACAGTCGTTCTGTCCTAGCCCCAAGGCCCTATTATTCTTATATCGTGAAAAGGAATTATAACAGAATGGAATTACTTTATAGAGCGAATCCCGTAGATCACGCACGTGCCATACGAGCTCGTAGCAAATTATTATATGTACGACGCGACGGCACGACGAAATATCTTTGCATTTTACTGAGCGCACATGTTTCCAATTTACATTATAAGATCCTGCCATAAGATATCTACGGTGAATAATACTTAATCAAGATGCGATCTAAATGAACTATAGCAAATAGAAAGATATTAATTAAATTGTGGCTAGGGTTGCATAGAAACATGCATGCAGGCAGGTGTTATTAGAAATAAGCGACTGTTAAAATTTGCGTTGCCATTCAGTAGTCTGCGCACTGTTCAACAACTAAAGTGTGAGACGGTACTTTTGCGAAGACAACCTCCAAAACGGGCAATTTTTGTACTACCAAATGTTATGTAAGGCGTCACAAAAATATAGTAATAATAGTTAACATAAACATTACTAAAACTAAAACTTTATATTCCAACGATATATGTATTTTGCGTACAAACGCGATTTCTTGAATTTAATGATGGCTATTGGAAAAAAATTGCATCGGATTTAGTGGAAAGATCGTTTTTTGTATCGCTAACTGCGCTATTTGTAATGACTTCGAGTTGTCATAATATTACTTTGAATATTTTGTAACACAAAACTACTTTATTTGGGTTTTATTTTTGCAATTGAATTGTATTTCTATCATATTCGTCCATATTATAATGCGTATAGTAAAGCTATCACATGCATATAACAATTTAGGCGAACGGCCTATGCAAGGACTCATGTTGTCATTTAGATAAGTTATTACATTTTTGGACATGCGCAGATTTTTATTCGAAGTTACTTCCACACTTGTGAAAGTTTTTCAGTCTTATGGTCTAAAGTAAACCACCCCTTTAAATAATTATCAGGGTGTTTTGTTAGAAAAAAACGTTTAAAAATTGATATTTTGCTGCCATAAATTACCATTACCAATATTACTATACATACCAATACATACCATTAGCATCTTTACAATAACTTTACAATAATTACAAGGTATAGCTAAACTAATTTCGTTCGTGTAAAAATAAAACATTTATCTATTTTTTACAGTTTACGAGTTGAAGCGTAAACCGAACAAAATAAACTTGTTTTGTTTGAGAACTCGACGAATGGCCCATAAATTCGGAACAGTTATGTACCAAGCAACATTTTAAAACGTGACTGGTAAAATGTTTTACCAAGTTTACTGTTATTAATTTGTTATAACAACTGAAATCCTTCTAATGGTATTAAATAATTACCTAATTATAAACTACCTTAAACTATTCAAATTAAAGGTTGTAAAATTAAGTTAATGTAGGTAGGTAGATATATTTGTTAATTTATTCACAAAAATACTGATATAATTAGCCTTTGTGTTATGCAATATTGATTTATTTCCTACCGACTATATGGACACACTGAGAAAAAGATGCTACGTATACTTAGCCCGTCGCAGCTTATACGTAGCCCGTTGTAGCTTACGTACCACGTAGCTTACGACGCGATACTGATTTTAGTGTTGCATCAGTATTTAAGTTGTCTCGTATTTCAGAATGAAGATGCAAAACTCGTAATCAGTATCGCGTTGTAAGCTACGTGGTACGTAAGGTGCGACGGGCTACGTATACGTAGCATTTTTTTCTCAGTGCATTTATTGTAACTGACAGTGTTAGTCTCGGAAATATGTGACCCGCTTTCCTGAAAATGTATAATCGTTTTGATGGAATTAAAAAAAAGAAATATTGTGCATTTTTATTTTTACTGAACATAATTCATATTTTCGTTTTTTGTCGATCCAAATACTACACTAAAAAACAGTTTGTATTGGGAAAAGTTTCCACTTCACGACGCGCGCGATGGTTTTCGTCGACACTATAAATAATTCTCGTGTGGCGCCATACGAGAATTGTACATAATATGAACACACTGTTACAATTGTACGTATGCCCGATACGATTACGAAACAGTGTTTTTTAGTGTACAATTTGGATATGACCGAATTCGGAAGATTATTAAATTTTTATCGGAAAATGAAACCGTTGAATTTTTATTACGTTTCGGGTTGGCGAATTTCGTTCATAGCAATGTCCATTACTTTACACATGACGTTTTGAATCGTGTAGTCGAGGGAAGGTGGTTTTAACAACATTTATTATTACTTACAAAATAAATACGATAATAATTTCTGAGAGTGCTAAAATTATATTTAGCGCAAACGATCGTATACAATCATATAGGGTCTTTCTTAATATGCTGACAGTTTTTAAGGCGTCAAACTGAACAACTTTCTCTTTGGCACCAACATCGAAATCGCGAAAAAAAATCTGCTATCCCATACAAAAGTGCAAACCTACTCGAGCCAAATGTATGGGACAGTTGATTTTTTTTCGCGATTTGGATGTTGGTCCCATAGAGAAAGTTGTTCAGTTTGAAGGTCTGATCATCCCCTTAAACCAGTGTCAGCATATTAAGAAGGACCCTATATGTATAACGTCCAATATATTATGTTGGTTGTACGTCTTTCTGATAAATAAATTATATTTGCGTATCAGAATTGGCCAGAATCGGAATATCTTTTCATCCTTATATGGAATGAAGTATAGGTAGTAGAAACCATCAGACGAACCATTGCGTCCATTGGTTTTATTACGTTAAGAGCACAGTCGTACGTCATAAAAACCGGCAGTCTACCTATCTCTGTACGGTCGAACGAATCAGAAATAAAATCGTTGGAATAAATTCCGATTCGAGAGAAATGTAACTTGCAACTAACCGAAGCTGCAATCGATCGAATTCGTCGTCGTCGTAAATAGTCAACAATGATGGCAAATATTCGTATCTGCGTCGTTGTTGACTCTTTCGAATATTCGGTTAATATAGATGATTTATTGAAATTGGGTTTTCTATAATTGGATTGAACGATGAACTGGCAATAATTAATTAGGTAAATAATTGTACGGAAATGCACGACACAAGATCGAAATTTACCATCAAACTAAGCGATTTTCGCTAGGTAGTAGGTAAAAGCGAAAAAAAATTGATGGTTCATTGGCGAATCGCGAAAAGGATAATTTTTTTTTTCGCTTTTTCAATGTTGGTTCTAGTGAAAATTGTTCAGGGAACAGGAGTGCAATTCTCTAAGCGTCACAGCTCATAAATGTAACATCCTTCTTGCATCTTTCAGATCATCGAAGTTTTTATATGAGTTTGACACATAATACCTATAACCTTAGCGAATACCGAAATGACAGCTCGCCGATGTTCGACGAATTTAAGGTTACAACGATGTTTGCGCTTAGAAAATTGCATTCCAGATCGCGCTAAATAAATCTCGACGGAATTCATTGGACCGCATGCGAATCACAACCTTTTACACGTGCGGTATTGCGTCAATCATTTGACAGCTCATGACAGCCGTTTGACAAATCGCTCAGACGTTTCAAGCTTTGTCGCGTTGCAATTCTGGCGGAGTACGGACGCTTGCGTATCGACGCGTCGGGATTGCACGTGGCTCCACCATTTTGTGAACTCTTTTGTGTTTTAACCTTAAAACAATCACTTGAGATTATAACCTACTTACATTGGCAAAACTGCCACTCTAGACTTAATAAATACCACTGATCATTTTCCTTCATATAATATCCACATAACGAGACATTGGCTGAATTGTGATAACGCATCGGATGCCACTAAACAAAAATAGAATAGAACGTTTCAAGCTGTCAATCGCAATTAGTAAATATGTTATGTTTATTCCGATACGGAATTAAGCACAATTGAATAGTAACTGGATTGCAATGTGATTAGAACTGAAATTTAATAAGGATTGATTAGCACGACCGTTTTGATGGTCTGAAACACCCCTTTAAATATGATCACACTATTCTGTGGAACGGAACGGAGCCATCCGTTGCCACTATCGTCGCCATGTAGGTATAGTAATAGATCTCGGATGCCAAGCCAACTATATGGTAATTATATAGATACCGGTACTATCTATAATGAAGTCGCTATTATATTGTTAGTAAGTTACTACCTTTGACTATTTATATGTGGACTGGTTACGCGTGTAATGCTACTAACAAACATTTCTGCCACTTTTTGCGGGGGGCGAGGTAACATGAAATCCGCAACTTTGGATTTTATTCCCCATAACTTTAGATTCTAATTTTGAATGTTAAAAATCATGAAAGTAGTCTCGTGTGAACCCCAAACGTTCTGAGTTCGAAGTTATTATTTCGCAATTATAGGCTGTCTCGTTTAGTGATAAGGTGTAAAATTTAATGTAAATGCACAAGATCAATTGTGCTTATACCGTGGCAGAGGGGAAATGCTACCGCAAGGCTAGTCCTTATAATAATTAGTTAAAGGTTACCTAACCAATTACTTCAGTGCGTAGTAAATTCAAATCAAATATGTTATACAGTTCATTTCTTACCCTAACGTTCCCGAACTGGCCCGAACCTAACTCTTACCTAACCTAGCTTTTTGTTAAAAATCTGAACCCTGTGAGGCTATCAGAGAGTTTCGTAATGAAAAGGAAAATTAATTTAACTGCTGTAGTAATTGCTCACTCAATTTAGAAGGTGTTTGTAAATTCTTTGATTTAAAAATATAGCATGTTATTTGCGTAGGTACTTATGCTATTTTTGTACTAATACGGGGTATCGTAGCATAAAAGCCTATGAAATACAGAACTTTTTTAAAAATCGTCTCTCTAATCTCTGTTGAACAGGGCCTATAGACAATGTATCTTTCAATTAGCGTTAACGACAGTAGAAAACATACAAATGTATGGGCTTGAAAATATGTTGACTAAAGCAAACATCAAAATGTTTCGATCGCTAATGTCAAATCCATACATTCTGTCATTTTCTACTAGCGTCAACGCCAATAGAATGTCACTTTGTCTAGGGGGGCAGGACCAAAATAGAAACACTTATATTTAAATTATGTTGTCGATTTAGTAACTTTTTGGCTGCCATTTCATACAAATGGGAAAATTTATAAGAAAAGTTAAGCATGCAAGTACTATGTTAGTGCGAGCGAGACAGGAATGCCATTGCCAACATTTTCCGCTCCCTACCAAGAGGGGGTGAGGTTAAAATTGGTGAGGGGCAGGGAGTGTATATAGGGTCCTTCTTAATATGCTGACGCTTTTTTAAGGGGATGATCAGACCATCAAACTGAACAACTTTCTCTATGAGACCAACATCGAAATCAAGAAAAAAAATCAGCTGTTCTATACAAAAGTGCAATCCTACTCGAGCCAAATGTATGGGACAGCTGATTTTTTTTCGTGATTTCGATGTTGGTCCCATAGAGAAAGTTGTTCAGTATGATGGTCTGGTCATCCCCTTAAAAACGTGTCAGCATATTAAGAAGGACCCTGTATAGTAGTAGATACTCTTTATTACACCGTGCTTAAGGTAAACTTTATGACAAATAAATGACCGGCCATCATGCATATGCTCACGACTATATTTCCCGAGGGGGTAGTCAGAGATATTCTGAAACCTCAGAATATCCACGTTTCACCAGTAGTACCGAAACTCTCTCCAGTGTGACGGGGGGTGAGCCCGTCGCCACTTATAATGGACAGTGGGTACAATACATGCCTCGAAATTGAAGCATGCAGGTTTCCTCACGATTTTTTCCTTCACCGAAAAGCTAGTGGTGTTACAAATCGTACATAAATTCCGAGAAACTCATCGGTACGAGTCGGCTTGGACGGGGATCGAACCATGACCGGCCATCCAGGATTAAACCAAATTAAACCCGGACTAGGTCCTGCAAGCCTGGGTTACGTATCTATTCCTCTTACGTTTATACTTTGCCTGGGTGATGACTTCCATTTTTAGCTACCTTATTTACTACCGAACAACTGAGAAATTTTTTGGTTTCAGTAGTTCTGTATCAACTTTTGAGACCTTTTTCGTCACAGTGGTCCGGGCCTGAACTGGACTTTTGCGATTTTTTCGTTGCAGTTGTTCGGACCTGAGCTGCTAGCGAACTAATGAGACTTTAAACCATGTGATTAGTGAAAATAGTACCATTGGACTTAAATGTGGTTGTTCACTTTGATCGTGTTAAGAGCTTTTAAGTTCACATCCTATGCAGGGTCGGGGCAGCACCAACAACGAAATCTTGAAAAAAAAATCTGCAGTCCCATACATTTGACTCGAGTAGGTTAGCACTTTTGTATGGGATAGCTGATTTTTATTTCGCGATTTCGTTGTTGGTGCCATAGAGGAAGTTGTTCAGTTTGACGGTCTGACTGTCCCCTTAAAAAAGTGTCAGCATATTAAGAAGGACCCTACACATGTATTTTTTATTTATTCATCTCTATGTCATATAACACAAAGAAATCTAATTCCCCATTCTTTGTGTTCGTGAATTTTGTGGTCGCATCATTATTTTGTAATTGAAAGAAAAACCTTTTTTCCTCATTGCACATTTTGTTAGCGTTTCATATTTCACGGTCACGCGAAACGTCGCTCGATCATCGTTCCTGTCATGAGATCGAATTTACTTTGTTTTATTTTGAATTTACGTAATTTACGGTTGAGTTTACGCTTTTAAATGTCCATCAAAATTATGCATGTTATTTATTCTTTTGAAAAATTGGACCATAATAAGTATTTGTACTTATTTACTTTTCCAGTTTCACAAATTTGTTGTGTTGGTACAGTTCGGTGTTAAACTAAGATTGATTTTGACGTCGTATAATATAATCACAACAACTTAGATTGGAGACCAGAGATCCTTCAATTAAGTAATCAATGTACCAATTAGACTTAAGACTTTTAAATATTGTTTTTGGTCAATATTTTTTTTATACATTATTGTTTATAAACAATTAAATATTATTACATCCATGTTATACTATTACAAATCAAATTAAAGAATGGAAAATTAAGTCTCAAGAAAATTCCCCGGTTTGGACAATATCTGACTTCCTCGGAAATAATATAGGTTGTCTAAAGTTTAGACCATGCAACTAAACAACTTTCAGTATGGAGACAACGTTGGAAAAAAACAGCTGTCCCATACATTCGAGTCGATTAGGTAGATACTACAAGTTTTATACAAAATATCATTTTTTTCACGGCGACGGGCTCACTCCCGGTCACAATGGACAGAGGTTTGGTACTAGTGAAACGTGGATATTCTGTGGTTTCAGAATATCTCTGACTACCCCCTCGGGAAATATAGTCGTGAGCATATGCTTACGCTAACTGTTTTTTTACTCGATGTTGACTCTATATTGAATGTTTTTCAGTTGGTTGGTCTAAACCACCCTTTTAAATATTATTAATAGGGCAATTTTTACACCCTGTATAGTCATGAGCATAAATATTATAGAGTTGTCGCTTGAACGCAATCAATATTACGTTCAAGTGTTTTCCTCACGACTATTATAGTCCACTGATTGGCAGGAATAATTAAAATGTCACGGGCAGAAAGATATCCAGTCTGCCTACACCTCAACGGTTCCTTTTTGTTAACAACTTTATGCTGTCCTTACTTATGATATTACATGTGTTGAAACGTTGATATGTGTTTCCATTCCATTTCTACCCATATCCAACCTACCTACCTACCTCATACCTACCTATCTCACCTATCTATCTCAAAGGTGATTTATGAAAAAAAAAATTTCACAACCTGGAAACTTCAAATCGTACAATGTGCGAATCTGGCAGTGTGCGAATCGGACAATTTGCGAATCGGACCATTTGAGAATATGATATTTTGATAATCTGAAACTCTACGTCAAGAGGAGTTTTTGCGACATTCTGCGTCTAGACCATACAAATGGGCTCGCACTATGAAGAAGAGATTAGAACCTCTACTAAGCGAGTGCAAGTGAGAGGATTACACCATTGCATACTGTCGTATTGTCCACCTCCCAGAGTGCTGAGAGAGGATGTGATCAAAATTGGTGAGGAAATAGGCAGTGTCCATACTATAAGTTAAAAGTTAAGTTAAAGTTAGCCTGTAAGATCCCACTGCAGGGAAAAGGCCTCCTCATGAATTAGGGTAAGAGGGAGTGGGCCACACTGTACGTAGGTCATTGATTTACTAAGTTATGGACGCCGGGTCTAATACAAAATTCACGAAAAAGTGTCACAGACTAACCTACATAAACTTAATGTAATCCAACTAAAAACAATGGAACTGATGAACTTTCAATTTTATTTTGCAAGAGTAGTTTTTAAAAACTCTTACAGCATAGCAGCACGGCATGCAGACATGCGCGTAGTCCGTCAATCAAACTAAGACTGGCGCGTAATTGTTTCTCTTTTGGTTCGGACACTTTTGAGCCGGGCCCTAAGTCACGATTTCGCAATTGGCTCCGTATAGTAAAAGTTGTTCAGTTTGATGGTCTGAAGCACCCCTTTAAGTATTACTAGGGTGTTTAGTTACATCCTGTATTATTGTAGCTAAGTTTCTAACTACTCCAAATTGATTTGTGAGGGGATTAGACTGATAGGGACTAGACATCATCATCACCACGATTAAAAAAAAGATTTACAGTAAATTGTAAATCGTATGGCTAATAGTATCAGAGAATCGCTTTAGCGGACATTTTACCACATTACCGCACCGATAGTATTTCGAATAATTGGAAATTGAGCGGTGTTGTTTTGTGTTTGCAATTAGTATAGCGATGCCAATTTGAAATTGCGAAATGAGTTTCATATTTACTAATACTATAACTAAAATTGTAATTGGATTTGGACTTAATTTTATTTATTACTAGCTGTGCTGACATGCATTGCGGGTTCTGTTTTTTTTTTTGGGAAGGAACCATCCACCAAAGATTTATCAAAATCGGACCAACCGTTTAGGACCGCATAAGGAACAAAGAAAGAGAAAAAAAATGTCAACAAATTTTACTTTTCGGTTTGTGATTTTTAGGGTTCCGTAGTCTGTCCGGCTGTCCGCGGCTTAGTTCAGAGACGCTTAGTACTACAAAGCTGTAATATAACATAGATATACATATTAATCACGCCGACAAAGTGGTAGATTAAAATCTTGAAAAAAAAATTTTGATGGTACCTCGCTTACGCGAAAAGTGGGGATGCCATTTTTTTTCTCATCAATCCCATGGTGTAGAGTATCGTTAAATAGGTCTTTTTCGTGGGTGTCGGAAAACCATTTTTCGATTTGAGGATCCGTTTGCGAAATATTAAACTTTAAAGTGAAAATTTTAGTTAGTGTCGTGTCCCCCCCCCCCCCCCCCGCCATCTAAACGGTTGTTTCTGAAAACGTGAAAAATTCATGGCACTAGTATATATAACGAAATAAAAACGATCACCGCTAAGCAGGCTTTACAAGTTAACGAGTAATAGTCGAAAAACTTGTAAAATGTACTTTTTAGACTTTATTAGCCGTTAAACCGTACTATAAAACAAAAAGCCCCCTTCTAAGTCCGTATATTGTGACGGGCAACTACGGAAGCCTACCCTGCGCGTGGACAGACACGCACTTGACCGGTTTTTTTTTTGTAGTTTAATGCATTTACATTTATTTTTATTTTCATACGATTTTCAATTTAAAATTAAAATGTCGTTTAGTTCTGATAAAATGATTTTGATGTACTGTTGTATTCTTAAAGTTATTATACCTGTTATATTTCTTTTGATAACACCTTAATATTGGTTCAAATGTTTACCAAAATTCCAAACAACGTCCCCTTGTTTGCCCCTTATAGACCAAAAGGTCATTCCTTGAGTGCTCTACAAATCTCATTGTGTAATCGTATTAGGTCGGCCGCATACATTAGGCTCTTACGATTTACGAAGGAGCCTGTAGACCTGAATTTTATGCAAAGGTTTGGTCCTGGCCGCACGCATTTTGGTCTCAACATATAACAAAGTTACATTAATTATTACATTAATACAGGGGTAATTCAGACCATCAAACTGAACAAATCTGTACAACTTTCTCTATGGCACCAACATCGAAATCGCGAAAAAAAATCTGCTGTTCCATACAAAACTGCTAACCTAATTGAGTAAAATGTATAGGACAGCTGATTTTTTTTTCATGATTTCGACGTTTGTCCCATAGAGAAAGTTGTTCAGTTTGACAACTTTCTCTATCAGACCGAAGAAGGACCCTGTGTAGTGATTCAATTTGATGGTCCCTTTAAATATTACTAGGCTGTTTTGCTACACCTTTTGAATTTTTTAACAAAATTTCTTACATCAATTAATAATATTATTTTCACAAGCAACATTTCCTACTTATGCAAAGGTTGTGCGAAATTTAATTTTAGTTAGCATAATATTTGTTATTTTACCCAGACAGAAATTAACAGCAACAACTTTCTTCATCAGTTTTTCTTCTATGGAATAACTTTAACTTATTTCATAACAATAAATGTTTCCTCTATGACATTTTGATAAAGATTTTCAAAGGTAAGAATAGCGTGTAGGTATATTCAAGTAACGAGGACTTGGAAACGACGGTGAATGAAAAAATCGTGAGGAAACCTATATACGCTGAAGAAGAAATTCTGATGCGTATGTGAAATCAACCTATCCGAATTGGGCACGCCTGGTAGACTAACACTCATACACCCTGAGGGTAGGCTTGTGCCCTGCAGTGGATCGTATATAGGCTGATGATGACGATGATGAAGGATGTTGAGAAGAGCATTACCAGGGCCAATCAATCAACCAATATAATAAAGTTTAGATACATACGTTTACATTACAGAGTTTTGGAGAGAAATTGTGTATTCTAGATGACGGATATTTTTCAGTTTCATGCAACATTTTCGTAAAGGAATTATGTTCATATTTATGCCGTTTTCAAAGTATTATCTCTTCAAAGTCAACGACAACCCTTATTAGCCGATCAAGCCAAAAACACTGCAATTACTTATGTCTTAATTTTATCCAGTGCTGTTTTTCAGCATAGCCCCTTATAGGCATAATAGTGTAGACAAGGTCGCAAAAAACACATACAGAACGATTGCACACAATGCGACTTAATCGCCCGTAGGAGCATCCCAATATCCTGCAAACAGCTAAGATCTGTCGTAAATACGACCAGTCTCAATGCGGTAAAACTGATATACACTACAGCGGAAAAGGAAAAAGAACAATATCCATTCAGAACGAGCACAAAAGGCAAGCGATTGCGCACCGCACTGATTAAATTTTCAACGCACATCAAACGCAGTGCTTGCCCTTTTCCTGTTGCCAATTTAAAAGTTTGTCATTGCTAAAATAACAGGCAGGTTTTTTGTAGGAAGGTGATATCAACGGAAAGTTTTAGATACATTTTGGAAATCTGTTGCTGTAAATGTAAGCCAGCCAGCGTAATCGAGCTAATGATTGTTTGTGTACAATATTTTCGTGACGCTTGGAGTTTGATTTGTCATCTTGATACCTACGGAGATATCAAGATGACAAACCAACCTTCTTAAGCACTGGATTTAAAAGGTAATTTATTAGTTGGTCTAGAGGGTCTCCTCGAGTGACGTGCTGATCACCTGATACGTTCAGTGTAACCTGGGCAATCATCAAGCCTGGTTGACAAATCTCTTCACCACGAACAAGGTCTAACTCTATGACATACCATCGACTCAAAAGAAGAAGTTAGTCAAAAATGTCGCAAGATCGCGTTATACACTGACAATAAGATATCATCATCAGCCTATATACATCCCACTGCAGGGCATAGGGCTACCCTCAATGATACCCTCTTGAGTATGGGCATTTTTCAACCACGCGTGCTCAATGCGGATTGGTAGTAGTATGTAGGTTTCCTCACGGTGTTTTCCTTCACCATTTGAGAGCAGTCAGTATTACTTAGGTACATAAGTTAGAAAAAGTCACATGGCATCTAGTCCGTGCGGATTCGAATCTAGACCCTCATGAAGGACTGCCCATACCTCTCCGCAACTTACCACCGACGCTCTCTCAATAAGATGCTATTAACTTGTATTTAGCAACTGGGAGCAGCTAGGCTAGATCATAACCTACGGCGAAGAAATGTATAGCCTATTACCTCTTCTTTAGTAAGAAGAAGTCTTGGCCTTGTAGTGGAATCCTACATACTGCGCAGTAAAACATCATAATAGATACATGATTATATTGATTATTGTGATCAAAAACATTCGGTCGGTTTTCATCTCACGTTCGCTTTGCTTTCACCTCATTATCGTTCTATATTTGTTTCTTTTCGAGTGACATTATCACGACCACTGAATAATCAATGAGGCAAAAGTGAACGAACATCTGGATGGCAGAGCACTTTCATGTTTAGTCAGTCGATCGTCAAATTTTAATAACATGCAAACAATAGGTTTGACTGTCTGATTTATATATATGTGAGGGTTTCAAGGTTAAGTTATTGATTTAGTTTTTAAAAGTACCTGCTTTAGTCCCACTTGCGTCAACCAGGATTTGCAATAAATTCCAGGTTAAGTTGGTAACACATGATTTTTTGCATAGATAAATTACAAATTTAAAAACCCCCAATGCCAAAACAAACATTTAAAAAGTAAAATATATTTCGGTCACCTATTATTTTTGATGTAAGTAAATGTATGTTTTACTTCTTAACTCTCTTTAATCTAAATATTTTAGGTCAATTAACGCGTAGGGGACCGCTATGAAATGACCATTGATTGTTTTACAATCACTTGTGGTACACATATGAATTGACCTAAAATATCTTAAACATAGTTAAGAAGTAAAACATACATTTGCTTACATCAAAAATAATAGTTCACCGAATTATTTTTTACTTTATAAATGTTTTTGGCGTTGAGGTGTTTTTTTTTTGCAATTTAATGTTATTTCATAATTTTTAAAGTTGCATGAATACTACTGAATTAATTTTCATGAAACAAAGCTAAGAACACTCTCGCAAAAATTAGCTTTCTATTTAAGAAAAACCGTGTAGAAATCGGTCCACCCGTTCGAGAGCTACGATGCCACAGACAGATAGACAGACACACAGACATTGGCGTCAAACTTATAACACCCCTCTTTTTGCGTCGGGGGTTAAAAAATAACCGAGAGGTGTTTAAAGTCTGAATATTAAGTACCTCGTAAAAAAAGTGTGTAAAGTATTATTCTTTCTTCTACTATTTATCATATTAGGCAAGAAATCAGCCACATCTGCCTCTCTTTGATTCTTTGTAAGAGTTGTATAATATTATAGAGTTACTCTAAGAGAAAAAGGAGTCTGTAAGTAATGGATAGTTTGCCTGGCTACATTCTAACCATGTAAGACACTCGGGTCTATAAAAATCGTTTAACGACATTTTGTTTTGCTAGCACTTTCGTAATTATGTTCATACTAATTATCCGTCCCAGTTTCGCCCGGGTGGTATCTATGATACAAATTAATAAAAAAGTTAATAAATTATCCACACAAACTGGAAGAAATTATCTAAATGTCAGAGTCATTGTTTTGTAGAGGCTGAGCAAGGCAATTGCTTTAAAATGAAAAATAAAACTATATTGATTAATAATTTCACACGACATTTTACTTAAACGGTTTCTCTGCAATCTCTGCTTTTCTTTCGGAAAACTGTTATTTACTAGGGGATTTTGTAATCGTTTTCCTAATTTTCACGGATGGTTCAGACCATCATGGTTTAAAACCATGATAATTCGATTCAGCTCTCGATTCTAAACAAACTACTTTCTAATTTTGCGTGAATTCATTAACACGTTGTATACAACGTGTTAATGAATAAGCGCAAAACCTCATACACCCCAACTGATTTACAACAAAATAATTAGATTGAAACAATAATTTCATTATTTTGATAGTTCAAATTGAAAGTTATTCGCATTTTAAGTTTTGAGGCAAAAATGATTTGTCATCAATTCAGCAATGAATGAAAGCGCTAGCATGCTCGTGGATACATTTTAAGAATCTTGTTTTGGTAGTAAGAAGGGTGAGTGTGCCCGTGCAGTGGTTTGAGATCAAGTCCAGTAAATGATAAAATTTTAAAAACAAATTATTTAATATTTTGAAAAAATTACCTATGTTGAAAATATGATAATTCGATTCTGCTCTCGATTCTAAACAAACTACTTTCTAGTTTTGCGTTAATTCATTAACACGTTGTATAAAGGTTGTTACACTGCCAAACCTTCAATCAATCAATCAAATGTTAAAAACGATTAGAAGCTCAAAGCCTATACAAAATATTCCGCATTCCATACTGATTACAAATTAACGTACAACCACCATTAAATCAAATTTATTACGTGCAGGAATGTTAATGATATGCTTGGCGCCTTGCTGCCCTAACTGGCCGTTAATTTAGCATAATTTGGCACAGTTTAGACTCGGGAATCAACTATCCTTAGGTTAAGCTGCCAGCTTTACTGTCAAGATAACAATTTTAGTTTAACTATCTGTTTGATTCAAGTGTTTACATAAATTTTAAGGTATGGTTTCCTCATAAACCACAAATCATAATATGCATGTTACGAAAACAGTCACGGTCAGGACAGTCTAGATATCTATCTATCTACAGGGTATAACAAAACACTCTAGTTTAGACTATCAAACTGAACAACTTTCCTTATGAAGCCAACATCGAAATAAAATTTAAAAATCGGCCCTTCCATACATTGCGAGTCTAGTGGGTACTGCAATTTTGTATGAAATAGCAGCATTTTAAAATGTTATCGCGATGGTTGGCTCCATAGTAAAAGTTGTACAGTTTGGGGGTCTAAACTACGCCATTAAATACAATTAGGATCTTTTGTTACACCATGTATGTTTAAATCAATTTGTTTGTTTGTCCCTTATTCGTTCCTAAACCGTTCGTACGATTGCGATGAAACTTACGTTTGTTGTGGGTATGCCCGCGAAGGGCATAAAGGCGAAGCGTCAGGGATGAATATAAAAAGACGCATTGGCATTGAAGCATACCCATTTCTTTATCATCATCATCATCATCTCAGCCGATCGACGTCCACTGCTGGACATAGGCCTCCCCCAAGGATCGCCATAACGACTGATCCTGCGCTGCCCTCATCCAACGGGTTCCCGCCGCCTTCACCAGGTCGTCGGTCCACCGTGTGGGGGGCATACCCACGCTGCGCTTTCCGGCACGCGGTCGCTACTCGAGAACTTTTCGGCTCCATCGGCCGTCGGTTCTGCGAGCAATGTGCCCCGCCCACTGACACTTTAGTTTAGCAATTCTTATAACAATATCACAGTTCTATAGAAACTCCGAACATTAAAATTTCACTAGCAGTGCATAAACTCAGTCCAGACCGACCGGTCTGCAAAGTAAGACGAAAGCCTTTTTTTTAACTTAAGCCAAAGACCCCGTATATTCCGTCGGCTTGACTGTACAGAGAAAATGCTAAGCAGGAACTGTCGGAATAAATAGAAGGAAAAGTCGACAGCAAAATAAAAAAACTTGGCAATGAAGACTGTCTTTTGTTTACAGGGCTGTTGTGTGTGTAAATTGTTTGTAAAACAACCTGACTGGAACAGAATCACATTTATTATTGTTCGAATACTTCGATTACTCAAAAACGCTAAAAAAAAGTCATAAGTCCCGTTTCGAAGGGATCTTGACAGACTGGCAGACAGAGAGACGGAAGAAAATCTAGAAGAACTTTTATGACTTCAACTTTTAACCTTCATTTAATTACAAAAAAGATACCCATAATCATAAAATAAAAAAGAAATCCCGAAATCATGCTGTATTCTCCATAATCCGAAAGATCGGCAGTTTAGATGTGTATTGTATGTGTATTACACAGTTATGTATGAAGATACAACTAATCCTGGTAAACGAATGTCCAAAACGTGAACATTTTCTGACACACTATAAATAAAACCGGTCAAGAGCGAGTCGGGCTACTCGCGCACTGAGGGTTCCGTACCGCACCACCACACAACATCGTACAAAAAGTTTTGTTTTCTCCGGGACCTTTAGCGCAAGACCGACTCACACTTGGCCGGTTTTTATTATTTGTTGTTATACTGTAGAGTTTGCTCTATAATCAAACCAAGTTTGACGTTTGTATGTATGACCGTTTTCATCATAGAGCGAGAAGAAAAAACGTTGATAAAAACTAGTTTATTGTATGAGAACCCCCCTTAATTTTTAACTTTTTTACATTTTATTATTTGTTAACAAATCAGCCGTAATACCGCATATTCTGTGAAAATTTCAACTATCCAGCTATTACGTTTCAAAAGTTACAGCATTAAATAGGTAGGACGGACGGACGGACAACTTAGGCTTAGTAATAGGGTCTCGTTTTCACCCTTTGCATACATAACTCTAAGAAGAGCCTTCGAAAATCAAACTGAGAATGATAAAGTACTGTTTTTAGCTTCAAGTAAAATTTTACGAGCAAAGTATCTCCAGACGGTGCTCTGTTGAATTTCTTTGTACAATAATAGACTAAAGGATCAGAGGAGACACCGCGAGGCAATGCAATTTAGCTTTATTCCAAGATAAAGTTCAAAACACTACTACAGAGCTGAGAACTTAGTTATTCATGTACTTTTGTTGCGGGTAAGTTTGTTTAGCAAATTTTTCATCTCTCGTGCACATTGCTTGTTAATTGTAAGTAGTTAGATATTGTGTTTTAAACTGGATTGTTATTTTATACGTATAACATGATTAGAAGTGAGTAGGCGATCATAGTTAGACGTCAAACGTGATGAATTAAAAGTCCGACCACCAGCGACTATACAATATCACTATGAAAACGGCACTATGACGACGAGATGCTTTCGTGCCCTCTATGTGCGAGGATCTCTAAAAAGATTGGCTGGTTGATGAAAGCCACATGAGAGCTCATCAACGTCAACAACGGAGTTGAAGCTGTTTGTGTGGCAAATCGGCCAGGAGCAATATATATTTTTCTATTTTACGTAAATTCTCGAAGTGGTGACCGCGTACCGGAAAGCGCATCATGGGTAGGCTGGAAACCCGTTGGATGAGAGCAGCGCAGGATCAGTCGGTGTGGCAATCTGTGGAGGCCTATGTCCAGCAGTGGACGTCTATCAGTTGATATGATGATGATGATTAAGGGACGCATAAATTGAAGTTTAAATATTAAAAAATATGCTACTCGTCGTAAGACTTGGCCTAGAGGTGCTAGTTTGACAGTAAATAGGTAGGCAATGAATAATTAACGTCTTATATTCGGAAGCCAGATTGGATTCACTTAGGTATTCGTATCGATTGCTCTTTACCGCAACAAAAGAGACCCAATCTAAACTTTTCTCTAACCACTTGACTTTAGGGTCCCTTTTTAATCCCATCTAAAACGCTAGCGTGTTCTATGTTAACACGGAAATTGTTGTTTTCGACATGCGGTAATGGGTAAACGTCCGGCCTTCTGTGTGTTTACCGGATTTTACCGGAATTTTACCGGATTTTACGGAGCGCCTGTTGCGGGGTTATGAACACCTTTATTAGGGTTCAGTTGAGGAAGAAACGGGGTTAAATCGTTTATTAAGTTTCTTTGAGAGTTGGGAAGTTGGGAGATCGAAAAAATGTTCGGAATAAGTGTAATAGATAATATTTAAACCTCCCCTTTTTATGGGACCCTCACTGTTTAAGAGGACAGTCCTTGCAGAGCGCCTGAGCCCGCTACTTACAAACGAAGTAAGATCCTATTTTCAATACTCACTAATTAAAGTGAATCGAGAACAGTGTGATAAGGGATTGGTGTAAGTTGAAGGATGATATAGTAACAAGGATTGACAGGGGTATGCTTAAATGGTTCGGTCACGTAGAGAGAATGAATGAAAGAAGACTTACGAATGAAATATACCAAGCAAAGGTGAGCGGAAGTGTTGGGAGAGGCCGTCCGAGGAAAACATACCATGATCAAATCAATGATCTTTTCCGAAAAGGACAAGTGCGTAGCACCCTCAATCGACGGAAGTGCATGAAAAGATGTATTAATGTGAATGAGGCTAAAGAGATGTGTCAGATTCGTAGCGTGTGGCGGTCCGTGGTCTCTGCCTACCCCCATGGGACAATGGCGTGAGCTTATGTATGTATGTATGTACTAATTAAAGTCAACGATATTTAATACGAAATAATTGGACTAGTTACTCTAGCTGGAACGGAAATAATATTTTATGTAGGTACTAGCTGTCTCTTCTCTCTAGAGAGGTGTGTGAGAATCAGAAGCTGGCTCAGAATGAAGCTGGCTGGAATCAGGTATTGTCTATCCATAGTGAGAATTGTAGCAGCGGGCAATCAATTGTCTATGTCAACACCAATAGAACAAAGCAATGTAGGAATGTAAAGCAACGATGCGATAGTAACTTCACGTCATAACACATAGTTGGGTCTAAGGTCACTAGCTTATAGTTTATTTACTTTACTGTATAGTATCATTATTTTATTAAATAGAATATTATTGTATACATAACTTTAGCTTAAGAATTTATATTGTAATAGTTATTAAGTCGTGTTATGTTGTAGAGTTTCTAGCCGCATCTTCTCTACAGCGACAACACGTTCCGACGCGGTGGTAGCTTTAAAAGAGATTTGTCGTTTGATAAGTGTGCTGCAAGCTCCTATATTGAATACATTATATTGACTTTGACTTTGGTTGTTACTTTATACGAGTATAAATGGGTAAAACTGACAAGAGGTAAGCATGTATGCATACCTACTAATTGAGTGCGAGGAATACACTACCATTTTCCACCACGATTCCTACCAGAGTGAGTAAGGTAAAAATTAATGTTATTTCATAATTTTTAAAGTTACATGAAAACTACTGAACCGATTTTCATGAGTCAAAGCTAAGAACGCTGTCGAAAAAATTTGCTTTATATTTAAAAAACGAGAGCCACGATGCCAGAGACAGACATACAGACATTGGCGTCAAACTTATAACAACCCTGAATAAATGAAACAGTTCTATACCATTTTACACACAACTATTATGTTCTAGAAATAACACTGCACGTCATAACGCTGCCCCATTCTTTGTGGCGAAATCGCCACACATTCTTAGAAAATCGCTATCGCTATTTATTTTTCACCCGTCTGCGCTTGTCGTAATCTTATGTAGGTATGCAGTACACACGGCGACACATCAAGCTATACAAAACCATCATAAGTTGGCCGCGCGATACATACAGTTCAATGCCATTTTAAAAATCTCCGTAAAAGAGTAAGCTTTTAAACAGACTCTTTAAAAATCTACGTACCTTTTTATCGTAGGTGTGTGCTTAAATATTTGACGATAGCAATTAAACTTTTCGAACCCATCAATTATTTACATTCTCAAAAGGGAAACCGACATTCACATTTCTAAATCGGTTTGTCACACGCCGTTCACATTTTCAAATATTCAATAGAGTTTTAGGAAAGGAAGATTGTCTGAATTGTAAATTACTGAATCCAGTTCGGAACTCGTATAACAAAGCTCAGTTCTACCTTGTATGTTTCTTATTTGGAATAAATGTGTCGTAAAATTGTTCAAACGAGCTGTATATTCGAACAAAAGCTTTACTACATAGCTAATATATAACGTGTTAGTGAATAAGCGCAAAACCTCATACACCCCAACTGATTTTTAACAAAATAATAAGATTGAAACAATAATTTCATTATTTTGATAGTTACAATTTAAAGTTATTCGCATTTTTAAGTTTTGAGGCAAAAATTATCTGTTTTCATTTCGGCAATGAATGAAAACACTAGAATGCTCATGGATACATTTTAAGAATCTTGTTTTGGTAGTAAGTAGGGTGAGAGTGCCCGAACGGTGGGTTGAGATCGAGTTCAGTAAATTTTATAAATTTTATAAACAAATTATTTGACGAAGCCTGTTGTGGATACGCATATTGTATTTTTTCTATAATTTCTGACATATATGGTTATATTTTAATTATTAATAAAGTAACTTTTTATTGGAAAAAAAAAAAAAATATATATATTTTTGGCAATCAGAAGTAAAATTTATTAAAAAAAAGATAATTTACAGAAACCCAAACAATCGTTTATTTATAAAAATAATTTGCAAACTCAAACAAAACGATTTTACTGGAATTACTTAATTAACACTTGAAACAAAACACTAATCACTCTCAATCACAAAAAGAAAGTTAACGAAAAGATATTCGAACCAACGGGCCGCGTAGAACACGATGTTGTCACCTCGAGCGCTGTCCGACAAATGAATGTCAAACCGAGCTGCGCGCCGCTTTTATAGGCAAGCGAGGGTGGCATAGTAGGGTAGTGCTAACACGGCCTCTCCTGACCAGAGTCGTCCTCGACGATATTTCGTGGTCGTTAATCCAATTTGGGCATGTCTCTTGGTCTCTCAACAACTGGTGCAGAGGATGGTCCGGCTTCTGCGTCATCAGCGTCGTTCACTCGTGCCTCAGAGGGTAGTCCAGCCTCTGTATCATCAGTATCATCGTCTGAAAACACACTCACATTTCTCAAAATGTCAAACCACTCAAGCTTTACCAAAGCAAAAACAACTAATTAAATTTAAGAGATCTCGTAAATAAAGTAAATGCAAAATTGTATGGGCCCATTTTTCTTTTCTTAGTTGATCTGCTCGGTAGTGGACTCTTGATACTGCGTGACATCTGTGAAAAGAAACCAGGCAGAAGGCGTCCCAACTGCCTGTTTAGTTATCAACAGTTACATAGACAGAAGCATCCCTGAATCGCTTGTCTATGGGAGATGGAGGCATCCCTGAATCGCACATCTCGATTCCAGACTATTTAGTCAAATAGCCTAGAATTAGGTGAGACAGAGGCATCCCTGAATCGCTTGTCTTTACCTCCAAGGAAGCATCCCTGAATCGCTTCTCCACAGTATGACATGTACAGAATAGACGGAGGCCTGTATCGCGCCTTTCTGGATCCCTTTGTCATATCCATTCAGTTGGCTTGCTAAGAGCCGTGCGATGATTCGGCTTGTCATGTGAGTTAAATGAAGTATCGTGAAAAGATCAAGGAGTGGACTGTGTCGTAAAGTTAAGTCAGTAAGTAACAGTTTATTGTAAAGGAAGTTGTGGGAACACGACAATACGAATCACAACACCGTATCTCAAACAAACGTGGCCTTAACTTACTCTCAAAGAAAGCAGCACACGTATCCGGACACCACTCTCCGCGCCAAGGAACCATATACTCGGCTGCCGCTTGAGTTGTCTTTCCATAAGACCCACTCATGAGTTTTAACTCATATCGATCACTCGGCAGAGCTTTCATAACTCGGTATGGCCCTCGCATCCCTGGGTCCAATTTCCCTGTGGACTGGGAGTACTTTATGACAAAGACCAGGTCATCAACATTAAACTTGCGAGGTGGACGTCGCTGTCGGTTGACAGTGGCATCCTGTTGCGTCTGATTCTTCTTTAGTAGGTCGTTGGCTCTGGCCCTGCACAACTCCCGCCACGCTTCACGGTTATGTTGTGAGCTTTCGACTGCAACGTCACGAATCAATGTTCGTAGGATAGGAGTGACCGCATCGACTCCCACAAGAGCAGAGTGCTGAGTTGTTCTTTGCTTTGTCATATTCAAAACAAACTGTAACCTCCACAATTGTTCTGACCAAGATGTACCCTTATGGTTTGACTCAATTCGGATCATATTGAGTACAGTTCTGATATACCTTTCAGCTTGCCCGTTTGCATGATGCATTTCAGGCGTTATAAGATGAATATCACATCCCAGCTCATTAATAAATCGAGTAAATTCCGTGGACTCAAACATTCTACCGCGATCAGTTATAAGCAAGCTAGGAACGCCAAATAAGGAAATCGCGTTGGTGAATGTGCGTTTGAGTTCATTCGCATCTTGTCTATATATTGGGTAAAGTAGGCAAAATTTAGAAAAGGAATCTACCATAAGGAGCACAAATTTGTAACCATTTGATTCCGGTAAGGACCTAACGCGTCCAGATGTAAAGTGTGGAAAGGCATAAGAGCTTTCTCCCATGAAATTATAGGCTGATGGGGAGCCCTAGGTACTCTTTTCTTTGTAATGCACACAAGGCAATGGCCTATGTACTTGACCACAAACTGACGAAGGCCGGGGAACCAAAAATGCTTAAGGATTAAATCCAAAGTTTTATCAGCACCTATGTGCTCGTGCTCATCATGGAAGATTCTCAGTAGGCTAAGTCGGTGGCCTTTCGGAATATAGCACAGCAATCTTGGTTCCTCACCCCTCGGCTCATACCGATAGTATAACGTGTCGTTTTGGTGTACGTACCGACGAGTATCCAGTTCCCCATCACGCAATTTTTGCAATAAACCTTGCGTTTCGTCATCCGCAGACTGAGCTATTTGAGCCCAGTTGCGTGGTCTAGTGATTTGATGCACTCGAGCGGGTGGGTTTCGGCTCAAATAATCGGCGTGTGACATCATTACACCCTTGCGATACTCAATATCGAATAAAAAATCCTGAAGATAGATCCACCACCGAGCTACGCGTGGAAGCAGATCCTTTTTCTTTTCTGTCGACTTGAGAGCATTGCAGTCAGTGACTAATTTGAACTTGAGACCTACCAGATAGTGGCGGAAATGCTGCAACGCTCTCACGACGGCCAATGTTTCCAATTCGTATGAATGGTACCTGCTTTCGGCGCCCTTGGTGGTTTTACTAAAATAGCCGACCACATACTTCTTTCCATCAGCTCGAGTTTGCATCAACACAGCACCATAACCCATGCTGCTCGCGTCTGTATGTAGCTCCGTAGGGAGCATGGGATCGAAAACCGAGAGAATGGGTTCAGTAGTGAGGTGAGCGATAAGCTCCTGTCTGACTTGTTCCTGCTCCGGTCCCCAACTAAACTTAATATCCTTTTTTGTTAGGCGGGATATGCAGGAAGTTCTTGCTGCGTAATTTTGTATATATCGCCTGAAATATCCGGCCAATCCTAAGAACTGCCTAACTTGTTTGACGTTGCTTGGGACCGGGGCATTAACCAAGGCCTCGACTTTGCGAGGGCTCGGCCTCACCTGACCCTGACTCACCACACGTCCCAAATACTCCACCTCGGTAGCAAGAAAGGAACATTTGCGCAAGTTAATAGAAAATCCTGCATCTGTCAATGTTTTTAAAACCTTTCGCAACAATGATATGCCCTCCTGAACCGAATTACTCATAATCAGAACGTCGTCAACATATACCAGGACATTACCAGCTTCAATGTGGCTCCGCAGTGTGTCGTTAATGATGCGCTGATAGACTATAGGAGAGTTAGTGAGACCATAGGGCATTCGAAGGTATTCGTAATGGCCTTCAGGTGTTACAAAGGCTGTCTTATGGATAGAGGCTTCATCGACTGGGATCTGATGAAACCCCGTAGCCATATCAAGGCTTGAGAAATATTTAAAATTGCCCAACCGGTCAATATGGTCGTCTATCAACGGTAGGGGATACCGATCCCTGACAGTCAACCGGTTAAGAGCGCGAAAGTCGACACACATACGGTCGCCACCATCTTTTTTCTTAACTAGTATGATAGGGCTCGCATATTCAGAATTGGACTCCCTAATTATGCCCTTATCCAAGAGGTCGCGTATTATCTCTCTAACCTTGAGTTTCTCTTGATGTGAGAGTTTGTAGGGCCTATATGCGACTGGAGTATTGTCGGTGACGTTTATGTGCATCTTTCCAGTAGTCACCGTGGTGGAAGCAGTACCAGAAATCAAATAACCCCTGAACTGCTCGATAACCTCCAAGAGAGATGCACGCTCTGAGCCTATAAGGGATGTATTTATTGCAGACTGATGATCGTCAGCCATGACGGTGTTCACAAGCGAAACCTTTTCACTAGAATGCGTCAAATATTGTTTATCCTTTGTTCGAACATAAGTGACACCATCACGGTTAAGGATATCCGTGCCTATTATGACCGGAAAACTCATACAAGGTCCCGGAACTACAACCAAGTCAGCCTCAATCGAAATTTCATCAAACTCGATAGTGAGCGTGACATAGGAATCGGCTTCTATTGTACCGTCACTTATTCCCTTCAACGTGCATCGCATGGGCTTTTTGTCATAAGAAAAGTGTTTCAAAATATCGGATGAAATCAATGAAATATTCAAAGCTCCACTATCGATCAGCACGTCGGTAGGAATTCCTTGAATAACGGCGGTGACAATATCGCTATTTTTAGGCTTATGAACAGAAGGTTCAGTGCAAAGATTTACATTACGCTTGTTGCGAAGCTGAGATCTCTCTTTTGCGAAACAAGTATCTTCGGTGTGACCAGGCTTCTTACAAAACTGGCATGTAACCCTTACCAGAGCCTTACTCAGATCTGCGTCTACATCAGGACCCGACTTAGGCTTGCCTTGGTCAGACTTAGGCTTTTTAGGGCAGTTAAAACTTTTATGACCGCTTTGACTGCAGACAAAACATTTATCTTTATTGCGTAGATGAGGAAACGGTGCTCGATTTTTATTGGGGTAAGCACTGGGTTGCGGTTTGGCACGCGAAGGTTTGGTATAGAGAGACAAAAAGGATACTAGGTCTTCACTATTCAAATTCGCATTTGCCGCTGCGGCTCGAATTTGTGGATCAGTTATACCTCTGATGACGATTGAAACCATCAACTCAGTACTCAGCCCCTTTACTATACGTAAACGCAACAATGTCCTTCGCGCATACTCCGCGTAAGTGTTGTATTTATCGGAGGTTGTGGTCATGGTCTCATATAAAATATTAGCATAGTCAAGTTTACGCGGACAGAGTGGTTTGAATTCGCGAACAAAATTTGACCAAGTCCTATCATTTGTGACCCATTCGTTTAGCCAGGTACGAGCATCACCCCGAAGGCAGTTAGAAACACGTGAAAGACACTCTGCATCCAGCCAATTATTTGCTAGCTTAGCACGGTCTACCTCTTCGCACCATACGTCGATATTGTGTATGGCAGGGTCAAAATTAGACACAAAGTAATGTTGACTTCGTAGCGGGTTTAATGATTTAATAGCGTCAGCCAGTAAACGCGCCGACTCAGTTGTTTCTATCTCGCGATTATGTTGCGGCGAGGTGCCAGGATCAGTTTGCGTGTTGTCTATCGTATTTTCCAAACTTCGTCCACTTGACAATACCTGATCACTACTATTCATTAGCTCGTTATTACGATTTCTAGCAGACCTTGTCGTTTTAGGAGTAGGGTTTGATACTACGGTGTCGACGTGATTACGAGACATGTCGGTTACTTGCACAGACTCGTCACTGTGTACGCGTACATTTTCACTTAGCACAGCATGGGGTTTATTGCTTTCGAGTGCAGTTAATCGGGTCAAAATGGAATTCATAACGTGGGCCAACGAAATATTTTCATTACGAGGTGAAAGCATAACCGATGAATCATGCACCTGATCACGAGATCTGTGACTACAGTCACGTCGTCGCGATCTACTACGGGACCTACGTGACGAAGAACCTTCTTGACGAGGCAGTACTGGGGTACGCGTTCTATAACGCGACTCACGGGATTGTCGCAATGATCTACTTCGCGACCTACGCAGCTCAAGACCCTCAGGTCGAGAAACAACAGGCGTACGACCTCGGTGTCGCGACCCACTGCGCAATCTACTACGCGACCTATCCACGTTATCGTGTCTACGCGCCCTGCTGCGTGAATTTCTCTGTCTATTAGGCATTATCAACACGTTCGAAAACACGTGACTGCAACGATTTACACGTGAGTTGAATTAGTGTTTTGTTTCTGTCAGATCGTTACAAGAATGGCAAAACGTCAATTTAGGATGCTGCGGGCTTAGATTTTATTATCCCACTTCTGATTTTGGCAATCAGAAGTAAAATTTATTAAAAAAAAGATAATTTACAGAAACCCAAACAATCGTTTATTTATAAAAATAATTTGCAAACTCAAACAAAACGATTTTACTGGAATTACTTAATTAACACTTGAAACAAAACACTAATCACTCTCAATCACAAAAAGAAAGTTAACGAAAAGATATTCGAACCAACGGGCCGCGTAGAACACGATGTTGTCACCTCGAGCGCTGTCCGACAAATGAATGTCAAACCGAGCTGCGCGCCGCTTTTATAGGCAAGCGAGGGTGGCATAGTAGGGTAGTGCTAACAATATATATATTTAATATTATGGAAAAAATTACTTATGTTGAAACCATGATAATTCGATTCTGCTCTCGATTCTAAACAAAATATTTTCTAGTTTTACGTTAATTCATTAACACGTTGTATAGTTTTAATACATCAACATAAGTCATTACCTTTATGTCAAAGAGTTTAAATAAAAGCCAGTGTAAGCAAACCTGTATTTATAATAACATTTATCCATTCTACAAGATGTTACAACTCTAGTCATATTTAACGGTATGGTTTAGACCAACAAATAGAACAACTTTCGCTACGAATCCAACATCGAGAAAGATTAAGATAAATCTGCTGTCCCTGTTCCCTCACATTTGAGTAGAGTAGGAATTGCAGTTTTGTAGGGAACAGCAGATTGTTTTTATTTTTTATCGATGTTGGTATAGTGAAAATTATTCAGTTTGATGGTCTAAAGCACCCCGTTAAATAATACTAGGGTGTTTTGTTGTATAAGATCTGTGATAATTACTACTGTCAAGGGAGCACACATTTTTTTCCACACCCTGACTCTACGTAGTGTTTTTTGGCTGATGGACTTGCGCTTGACTTCGGCACTTGGTATTAGCATAGCGTAATTATTAATATGGTGAAACAGCTCGGCGGTCGCGTCAGGTCAATCGAGCGGGGTGTGCGGCATGAGGCCCGGCTCCCTTTGCCTGCGCGCGTACTCTAACAGAATTCTCTCTAAGGGTACACCCGTCCCGCACTCCATGCTCGATTGACCTGCCGCGACCGCTGAGCTGTTCGACTATTTTGTCATTACACTATGGTATTGGTATAGTGTAATAAGATCGAATAGTGGTGAAGCTTAGCAGTAGCAGCGTTTATATGCTCGCACGGTTTGAGGGGACAGGCGTACGTGGGCGTACCCTAATTGAATTCGCTTTGATCATCAAACGTGCGCAGGTAGCGGGGGCCGGGACGCGCTCCTCCAGCCACCACACACCGCGCTCGATTGAACTGTCGCGACCACGAAGCTTCACCACTATTAGTTTTTAAACAGGCAATAATTTTTAATGGACCGACCGATACCCATAGGTTTGCTTGTTACAACAGAGTGGGGACAATTGGAGGGACAACTGCGCAGACCGCGAAGTTCCCGTTCCAGGGTCAACCGCACCAGTGAAATCACTTAAGTAAACAGCCTAAGGGTCCACAGGGTAAAGACTTCGGCTTGAGGATATTTATCAAACAATAATTGTACATGATGTGTGTATGTTAATAATAAGAAGTTATAGCTTACATATTAGGATATATAATTATAGTTCTTGGTCTGCTGAACAATTTTATTAAATAAATAATAGACTCTAATCGTCGGTTTCGTACGAGGCGACTAAGGGATTAAAGGTTTCTTAAGCAGTGTTTTTGTGGGCGATGGCCAGCCACCAACCACCAACAGAATGTTACAAGTTGTAGCTATGTTTCTGACTACCACGAAAAGGATTACGATCGTGAGTTTATTTACCTATGTATATATTGTGTCTTTTATAATCAAATGGTAAAGGATAAAATCGTGTCGGCTACAGTCGCCCATACAGCATGACAAGCATATGCCTCAATACTTGGGCTGATAGAGGCTAAAACTTAACCTCAATCATTCCAAAGTACCTCCTAAAACATAAAAATTTTGGTGTCAAGTAATCCAGTCACCTTTATTAATAAATTGATTACACACTCTAATCAAAGAATATTAAAGCTCAAATCAAATCGACAAGTTTGAACCTAAATTCCAATCACAACACACCGTAGCAGCACCTTCTAATACAAACAGTTCTTGGCCTGGTGCCAACTAATTAGTCATGTAAATGGAAACTCCACAACGCACTGTTTGGCGACAGCTAGCAAAGGGTTAAAATTTTGCTGGAATTTATCTGTAATTATGGAAATGAAAAGGTGTTTTCAGTACGGAAAGTGTCGTTATGTTCTCAGCTAACATGAACAGCCATAAAATAGACCAAGGAGTAAACCCCATTTACTTCCATGGGTATCGTAGGGCGACCGTTTTGCAGTGGTTTTCTGGGTTTTGTGGCTGTGGGTTGATTAGTTACCTTGTACTCTGGACAGGTTAGTGGAGTAAAAACATTTTTGGTTTTTGTTTGGAGACTGCTTCACAATCCTCTTAAGTTACCAGTCTAAAGGAGTACGGTACGAATCTCTGCTTAAAGATTTTTCTCAAATGGTTTTTGGGTGGGGTTTGTGTACTTACTAGCTACCCGCAACTTCAATTTTAACTAGTATAAATATCACCACTTGATATGCATTTTTCGACAAATAAAACCCCATCATAATCATCATCATATCAGCCGACAGCACTGCTGGACATAGGTCTCCCACAAGGATCGCCACAACGACCGGTCCAGCGCTGCCCTCATTTAACGGGTTCCCGCCGCCTTCAACAGGTCATCGCTCCACCTTGAGACAGGCCTACTAACGCTGGGTCGCCACTCGAGAACTCTTCGGCTCCATCGGCCATCGGTTCTGCGAGCATTGTGCCCCGCCCATTACCACTTTTAGTTTTTGATTCTTCTGCGTATGTCTTCTTTTCTGATTCAATCACAAGAAAACCTAAATATCACGTTTATGGTTAGTATTTCGATTGTGGTCAAAACCCGACATTTTAGATAAGCGTAGTCTACTTTCGATGCCACATCTATTGTTTTAATTCCGGGTGAATTTTACTTTACCATCAATGATTGATCAAGGAACTATGCGGCATGTCATGCATGTTTCTAGCGGAATGAGTTCCAGCAAATAGTTTGCCATGTGCTTAATAGCTTAGGTATTATATTGTACCTAATAGTAGGTTTACACTTACGTCCGAATTACTTTTTGATTCATTATGCATTTTTGGTTTGCCAGATATAAAATAGAATCAAAATAATGTAGGTATTCATAATAAGCAGTGTTTATTTCCAAATAAAAAAAAAAAGTTAGTTATAGCCCGTAGAATCCCATTACTGGGCAAAGGCCTCCTCTCACGAATAATGGTGAGAGGGAGTGAGCCATACTCCACCACGCGGGCCCAGTGCGTGTTGGTGGAAGCAAGTTAGTGGTCAACTTGCTGTCAGAGAATTTTCAAGACACCTATCGCACGATACCCCACATCGGCGTTGGCGTGATTAATATGTATACCTATGCCAAATTACAGCTTTCTAGTACTAAGCGTCTCTGAGCCAAGCCGCGGACAGACGGACAGACGGACTGACAGACGGACATGGCGAAACTATAAGGGTTCCTTGTTGACTACGGCACCCTAAAAATGTGCTCAAACAGAAAAAATCAAAATGAGGGAATCAATTGGTTTATGCATTTGTCATTCTCATCCGAAGATTCTACTTGGGATCTGGGTGACCCTCGGAAAAACTTTTTATTACGTCTCTCCTAATCAAAATGTTCGCCACCCAAGAGTTTTATTACAGTGAATCTCACGAATTTAACATTTTAATGACTTACGACTTTTTTTAAAAACTTTCTTGTTGTAATATAAAAACTTTGTCTTTGATTAAATTTTTCTTTTAGGTCATGGGAATGGTGCGGAACAATTCAAGGGTATTTTTTCTCAAGATATAATTTTACGGGACACGTAAAGTTTTATTTCTTTAACTTCGAAGAAAACTTCGCTCATATTCAAAAAAGAAAGTTCTCATATTTTTGTAAAAGCATTTTGTGTTAAGAAAACACACACGTATTATTTCTACAGAAGATTCATTTCTTGAAAGGGTGACATACAGCTTTGTGTCTTCTTCTTTTTAGGGTTCCGTAGTCAAACAAGGAGCCCTTTAACTTTTTTGGGTTCTTCTCAAAACTCAAACGACCACGAGCTGACGAGCTGGCAGTCAGCCTATATTATTTATGCTTCAATTATTTAGTTTATACTATACTTCATTCCAAATAAGGACGACGTGATTTTCTGATTCCTATTTAGCTTTCTGAATAATTCTGATTACCAAATGTAATTAATTTATTTGATACATACTCGTATACTATCCGACATATCTTGGATGCTACTAAAGCTGTTCTAAGAATAATTGAGAGGAAGTGTTTCAAATCTCCGTTTCTGTAATGCAAATTAGCCTTAAAATTTCGTTGCTATTTGGAACGGAGTATAGTTATGCATAAAAGGTCTATTTGAAATAGTGCACATTATTAAGCGAAAAAAATCTACTGTTCCACACAAAACTGCAATACCTACTCGACCTAAATGTGTTGAACAGCAGATTTTATGTAGCGAATTCGTTGTTAGCCCCCAGACCTGGGGACCGAAATTTTTTGTGGCTCAATACTCCGATTACCATGTGGGCCCTAAATTTTATCAATTACTCTAGTAAATACATATAACATGCATATGCTCACGGGTAGTCATGAGATATTCTGAAACCTCAGAACATCCACGTTTCACCAGTAGTACCGAAACTCTGTCCAGTGTGACGGGGGGTGAGCCCGTCGCCACATATTATAATGAACAGTGGGTACAATACATGCCTCGAAGTTCTATCATGCAGGTTTCCTCACGATGTTTTCCTTCACCGAAAAGCCAGTGGTGTTACAAATCGTACATAAATTCCGAAAAACTCATTGGTACGTGTCGGCCTGGACGGGGGGACATATAACATGAGTCGGCCAATCCCAATACAGCTGAACCCGTTGTCCAATGTCACCAGGTCTGCTAGTCCCATAGAGAAAGTTGATCTGTTAATACCTTTAAAATATTGTGCACTATTTTACAACATCATAAATACTGGTGAGAAGCTTTGTTACAACTAACAACTAAATTTTTAAGCGTCCGGTGGTGTCAATACCTATATACTTACTTTTAGCTTTAGCATAATTATTTAGGTTTCACGATGTAATATCTAATTTAGAACAAAATAATAACTGGAGTCACGTTGCAGGTTCTTACATGAGCACTTGTCTCGTGTGTTGTTCACGCGTCGCGTTTTGGCCTGCCACGAGGCTCCGTAATCCTCAATCTCTGCTTGTTCATGATCAAAAACAATCCTTCAGATTGGGATAGATACTCCCACAAACGATTTGGCATTGGCGGAAATGCAGCGCTAACGCACAAGCAAGAGTCCATTAAATATAAATTTAAAAAAAATGCTAATTATTACTGATACTGATGAAATATAAATAATGTTGGCCGTTTTAATGTTGGCAGAATATTTATTGTAATTAAAACAATAAGTAACAAGATTCGTAATTTCCTACGTGCCAAGTACATATATAGAATCCAGTCCAATCAGAATTATTACTCAGAAGCTCATTTATAAGTTCTATAATTTACATTTCTAGGTTTAATTCCATTAGTTTTGAATGAACATAAATCTAGTTACATATAAGTACTCCATTCTAAATAGCAACAAAACTTTAAGGTTATATTGAATTACAGAAACAGAGATTTTAAACACTCACTCTCACTTATTCTTAGAACAGCTTTAGAAACGGTCCAAGGTAGGTCGGATAGTATATTTTTCTCATAAATAAAAATTATGCTTGCCTATTAGAATTGGCCAGAAAGCTAAATAAGAATCGATATATCTTTTCATCATTATCTAAACTATTATAAAACCGTAATAGAAGTGTGTCTGTACATTGAAGATATTTACAAGAAAAAGATTACAATACGGTTCCCTGACTCCAAATCAACCTTTTTTTTAGAATTGTTGTCTGTATGTTACAGAACCGATTTTGATGATTTTTTGTTCTTTGATAGCTTAATGATCTGACTAAAAATTTGGTACCTGTATAATTTGTGCGGACAAAATCGCGGGTAAACTCTAGTATGGAATATATTATAGTAGGTAGATATTCGAAATAAACTTTTTTTTTTCAGTTACTGGAAAAATTACAGATATTTTTTAATTTGTACCTACCTACTGGTTTTAATGGGAATAAATCGTCTAAAAGTATTCACTTACGAACATATTTTAACGAAAAATGTTAAAATGAAAAATATGAAACTATACCTATCGCGTACTGTAACATTTTGAATAAAGGCTCAGAATTTTTAGTGCATTCTTAAATTCGGGATGCATCAAATATTGCTAAACAACAATTTGAATAACAAAGTACCTTACTCGTTTTTCAACTCCACACTTTCTAATTTGTATTCGAAAATGCTGTAAAACGCAAATTTCAAACTTCATACCCATCTATAATCCATTCAAAATAGCAAAGAAATGTTAAGGGTATTTTGCATTACAGAAACAGAGATTTGAAACACTTCCTCTCACTTATTCTTAAAACAGCTTTGGGAACTTCCAAGATATGTGGGATAGTATATGTATCCCATAAATTAATTACATTTGGTAATCAGAATTAGCCAGAAAGCTAAATAAGAATCGGAAAATCTCGTCGTCCTTATTTGGAATGAAGTATAGTCTGTGCCCATAGGTAGGCTGACTGTCAGTTGCACGCACGTTCATTAAAGTTAATCCTCCATTAAATCTCTTGCTCGCTTTTACTACGTCAACAAGACAAAAAGTGACAGCAAGAGATTTAATGGAGGATTAACTTTGATGAACGTACTGCACTGGCAGTTAATCTCATTATTATGTATCCGTAATGTCGTCTGAATATTCGATTTGACTCATTTCTTGAAATTTAAAATAAACACTGAACACTTCGGTTGCAAGAAAATATATCAAACTTAATGACTTATGGAGAACAGTTTTTGCATCAATAAAAGAAACTAGACTAATAAAAAGGGTAAAAATATAGAATAATAAAATGAAGGCCTATGCCCAGCAGTAGGTTGATGTGAGCCAAGAAGATTAAATGCCTACATAAGTGGAGATTGCATTACACAAATTTTGTAAGCCAAAAACTATGACATTGGATGAGGCCACTGAGTTGTCCCGTCTCGTTTCCTCTTTACATGGAGTTTCCATTCTAAAGTCATGTCATCTTTAGTATGACAACTTCATGTAAAGAGCAAATGAGATGAGAAAACTCAGTCATCCAAGGTCATCGATTCTGGCTTCAAAAAAATGTTTGTAATGCAAACTCTACCTCTGGGGTATTTCAAGCTTCTTGATGTGGGCTGATTAATTTGATTGATTGATTGAGAGAAAAAAAAACTCCTCTAACTCCATGATGAAAACAGATAAAATGACTAATTCTGACATTGTAAATAAGTATATGTTTTCTAAATTGCCAGTTATTTTAACTTTACTATGGAGTTTACAGATCAACGAGTTACGTCATACGTTTTAATGAAACCTACATTATTTATTTAAAATATTTGTAATCCTTTCATTTTAATATCTCTAACATAAAAATTTTGTTATTGAGACAATTATCTCAAAATAGTTTTCGGTTCAGATTTCCAAGAAAAAACATACAGAATTGATAAAAATATGTTCTACGTAGTACGTAAGTAAACCATTACTTTAGAGGTCATATTCTACGTTTAGAGGTCTCGAGGGCAAAGGTAAAACCGCGTTGAATACCTCAGGGCACCATATTTCCTTGTCAAGAGAGTGACTCAAGAATTATGATCATTATTTACCATACAACTGTAAGGCTGGCTTGCACCAACAAGTATTTAGGTTTAAACGTATTTAAGGATAGCTCTGTCTCTTTTTACTGTTGACACTCCAAAGTGAAAGCTGTTCAGTTTGATGGTCTGAAGCATCCCCTTAAGTATCGCTAGGGTGCTTTGTTACACACTGTGTAGTGTGAACATACACTGTATCTTAAAAACAAAACGAGATATGCAGGTATCTAGAATAACAATTATAAAATAAAATAACAATATAAGTTAGCAAACCCAATTGAGAATTTTATGAAAAACTACCTACGTATTACCATAGCAATAATAAGGTTCTCGACAACAACAAGTGGAAGTTATAACAGTCCAACTTTTATTTCCTATGCGTATAAAAGTTGCGCAATATATCCCTAGCGCTCTACTCTACTCGACTGGACTTGTTTATAAAATGGAAATACTAGATGTGACTCCAACAAAAATGTATGTATTTGATAAATTCGAATGTCTAATCACTCAAGACGATATTCCCGTCAGGACGTCCGAGCGCGCTGCATACAAACGAAGTTTCGCCCAATTTTCAATATTAACCAATCAGTGAATTATTTTTAAAACTATCTTGAGTCTAATCTTTTTTCTGTATTTCGTTAGATTTCCGTAAAAATGTACAGGGTGTTAGGGTAAACAGTAGCATTACTTTAAAAGGGTGATTGTACCCATGATACTGATCAACTTTCCTAAAAAACCTATAGGAAATTCGAAAACAAAATTGCGACTTTTCATACAAACGTGTCGTACAACGGGTCAAGTTCTAATGCATTTCGTCTGTGCTCATGACCTACAGCGTTACCCAAAACTTATGCCTGTGCGGGTGACCCACGAGGTGAGCCGCAGTGGTCGTTTTCACGTTACGACTGTGGGCACGACAATCGTGGCACTCAACACTACTTTGTTGTACATGTGGGGTCAATTGTGACACTGCGCGAGTATAATGGTTTTGAGCTTAAGCGAAAGTGTCAAGACTTTATTTTCCACTAGTTCCTTGGCATATTAAAAATTAAATTAATATTTTTATTATGATTATAATCACCTCCATTTCCAGTACAATTAAACATCTCTAACCACCACATAACCGGGTCATACTACTCAGTACAGGCGAGTACAAAACGACCGAGTTAAGCGTGCTCAAATATGATTATCGTGCGAGCATTCCATTCTGAATTATACCTGTAGCAGATTTTGTTTTCAGGCACAGAATTTTGCGCTGAAAAAAGTTGAAAATAACTTTTTGTAGGAATTATTGTTTTTCATGCCGAAATTTCGTTAACGTCTGAAATTGAGATTTTATTTCGTTGGTATCGCCATCAGGTTAAAAATAACGACTAGCAATTTATTTATAAATGTAGATGGGACCAGAACTATTCGAGGATCGTAGCGTACCATTAGCGATCAAATGCTATGTTCTGAATACCCCAATGGGACATCTAATAGACATGCGTATAATATGAGTATCTATAGCTTATCGTATCATATGGCATCAATATGGTACTATTATTGTACATTAATCACTCTGTAATTGTAAATGTCAGTTATTTTTACCCAGATAGATTTACGACTATAAAAACGTACATATGGTAGGATGTATGTGATACTGATTTTTTATCGCAATTGTAAATGCCATATATATTCTGGAAGGCTAGCATAACAATTTACAGAGTAAATATATACATTGTTAATCACTAGTAAACTGCCTTTTAATGTTCTGTATCAAAAGTGATACGCTATGATACGATAGCTTATGTTTATATGTGACTTATAAAAAAGAGGTAAGTATTGTTCGACTCTTGTACAAAATATTCGAGATTTCGAAAGTGTACCTATTTTAAACTGTGCGTTTGTCACAGACTTTTTCTTTTTCCGGATAATTTGTAATAAATACAAGGGACGGTATCAATATATACTCTTAGACTACTTATATGAGGACAAGTTACGCGTGTAATTCTACTAACATAATTTTCTGCCAGGTAGCACGAGATACGCAAATTTGAATTTTATTCCATTAGTTTAGATTCTAATTTTGAATGTTAAAAATCATGAAAAACAGTATCGTGTGAACCCCAAACGTCATAAGTTCGAAATTATTATTTGGCAATTATAGGCTATCGCGTTTAGGAATTAGGTATAAAATTTTATGTAAATGCGTAAGATCTTTTGATCTTGCACGTTGGCAAAGGGGAAATGCTAAGGCGAGGCGGGTCCGTATATAATTCGGATATACTAAAAATGGTATTAATAAAAATATAGAATTACTGAAAATGCGAGTTTTGTGCTATTTTCAAAGGTTTTTTAAAGATCAAACTATAATATATTTCATGCAGTCTGCCACCCTAATACGGATAAAGTATTGGAACTAGTTATAGTTACATTACGAAAGCCGTCAATTTAACTTCCACCGGCAGGCAGGCTACGTTTTTAAAAACCAAATCAAAATGCATTGTTTGATGAAAAACATTATTTCGTAAAAGCTTCAATAAACCTATTTGTTACACAAATACAATGAAACACGTTATATTTTCGCTGGTAGGTAACACTTGGTAAAATAATTGGTTTTCCCGGCCCGGCTTGGCAGCCATGCATGACACATAAATTTTGCAACTTTCTGCCTTGTAGCGTAAAAAAATCTTTATCCGACAACTGTAAGAGAAGAAAATGAGAAGGAAAAATTTCATGTTTACTTACGGAAAGCATTATTCAGTGATTTACCTTTGTGTGGAAAAAATTTGGACCTTTTTTATCCAAAAAGAGCACACAATATAAAAGTAGACTTTGTATTGTTTGGACATTAAATTTAAATTAAAATGAACTGTTTTACTAACAGTAGGTTAAGTTCTACTGTTTTTAACACATTTATGAACAAACTATCAAAAATACAGTTTTTTTTTTCATTTATTTAGTGTCATTCATACATACATATACTCACGTCTGTGTCCCATTGGGGTAAGCAGAGGCAATTGATCGCCATCTGCTACGATCCTGACATAGCTCTTTTGCCTCTTCCGCAGTCATAAGTCGTTTCATACACGCTCGATGGTTTCGGGTACATTTGATCTGACCCTTTTTAAGTAAGCTATCGATTTGGTCTGCATACTTACGTCTAGGGCAACCCCTTTCGACTGTTCCATTCACTTTCCATTCATTCACGTTCCATTCATTTAATGTCACTTCATTAAATTATGTATTTCTGGTGCGTTTCCACTGTCCATTAAATAACCTCCCTTTTTGAAGTTGGATAAAATGTGGTAAGTAGGTGGTCTCAAAATACAGCGGTGCCCTTAGGCACTGGTGAAAAAGTTAGAGGCACCGCGAGTAATTTTATCTTTCCAGAAGCTTTGTCTCGAAAGTGCTAAATGTGAATTAATACTTACAATTATTTTCGGGATTGTACATTTTTGTAAGGTGTACCAAATGTTAGGCCTCTGCAGATACTTATATCCAAAGGCATTGTCAAAAAAATGTCACAGTATCCTAAAGCAGTAGGCTCTTGCTTATGTATACCATAATAACAGTAACAGTCCACTAATCCAAAAGGTTTATAACAGTGTAAATCTACGTTCCGCTGGACGCAGCTATTCCGTGATTCAATGCGTTTTAATCGTCGATCCGTGCCGACGTTTCCAATCGGGGTCGTAATTTAGCAGGGTTGCTGTTCGAACAAGATCTTTGATTGACAATATTGTTACTGTACAATCTGTCAGTGTCTGAGTTACAATTATCAGGGGTTTAGATTGGATCTCTAGGGAGTTAGTGCAAATAATTGCTGGGATTACTGTTATAGCAGGCCTCTGTCAATCGGCTATAGGTGCCAAGATAAGTACCTACACTTTGGCGTATCGTAAGCGGTGCGTTTGTTTTATTTCTGCCACTTGCTCCAGACGACAACAAAGTCGCATACGTCGCGCGCTGTACGAAGTAATAACAAAGCTTTGGTAAGCAATAGGTACATTATTGCGCGTACCGTCTGGCATAGGCGTAGGTGATTAACGCCAAGGCATAAGCTCTGTCAGTCGGTCGTAGGTACGGAGATAAGAAACTAAATTTTAGCGCAATGTAAGCGATACCAGCGAGAGCGCTGGACCGAATGTCTTGTGCTGTTATCGTCCTGCAGCGAGAAAGAGATAGATACCTCATTAAAGCGTGGGAATGTATCGTGGTCTAAGGAAGTGATGTATCTATTATGTAGTAACTCTTTAGTATGCATATGCTCACGACTATATTCCCCGAGGAGTCAGAGATATTCTGAAACCTCAGAACATCCACGTTTCACTGGTAGTACCGAAACTCTGTCCAGTGTGACGGGAAGTGAGCCCGTCGGCACTTATAATGAACAGAATACATGCCTCTAAATCGAAGTACGCAGGTTTCCTCATGGTGTTTTCCTTCACCGAAAAGCCAGTGGTATTACAAATCGTACATAAAATCCGAAAAACTCATTGGTACGAGTCGGCCTGGACGAGGATCGAACCATCGCCTCCTACACGGCAGGCAAGGTTACTCGCCAGTCTCGCCACTGGACCCCACGGCTGCAAAAGCCTCTACGTTATTTTTCTACATATTTTGAATCTACGAATTTTTCACATTGAATCTACAAACTTTCAGAGCGGTCACATTTCGAAGCTACGAGTTTTTGAGCGGGCATATTTGGCTCCTACGAATTTTCAAGCGGACGCTCAACGCGAATTTGAGGTTCCCATGGGTAGCCTCCTCTCCCAATTTTTTCCCATCAGTAAACTTAATGGTAGCCATGACATTCGTCAAATTAGGAGATAAGAGGATGAGGAAGATCTAGACAGAGTTCGTTGCAAAGCACTTGCGGAAAAGAGACAGGATTGGCGTATACATCACCTACAAGAGCGAAGTGCATGCCGGTAGCCGTGGCGCGAAGTAGCCGTAGCGCTAATTCTTCATGGTATTTATGATTGTTTAATTCTTCTATCGAGTTGATGACATAATGTTATTCTAAATTTTTCCAGCCTAGTATTTGCCACACGGATAGCATTACCGACAGCGTGCATAAGCTCCATTCGCGTGCAAGTACAGGTCCGGGCAGGAAGGACAGGATAAAAATTGGGACATAGTCTGAGGGTCAACACCACATTCACACCTGAACACCTTGGACACTTAGCTGTCAGTACGTGTAGGCATGTTTATGTGTTGTTGCAGCATTGTATGAATATGTATTATTAATAGTGTATACAGGGTGTTACAAAAGTAAAAATAAAAATTTTAAACTTTAGAGGGAATTGTTTAGACCATCAAACTGAACAACTTTCACTATGGGACCAACTTCGAAATCGCGAAAAAAAAAATCACCCGTCCCATACATTTAGCTCAAGTAGATTTGTAGTTTAGTATGGAACATCAGATTTTTTTTTCGCGATTTCGATGTTGGTCCCATAGTGAAAGTTGTTCAGTTTGATGGTCTAAACCACCCCCTTAAATGTTTATTTGTATTTTTGTAACACCTTGTATATATATTATATGTATTATTTATCCATGTACCTCTAAATATGTTGTGTTGTATTCACTTCCCTCACATTATTACTATTATTGTTTTATTGTAACACCGACCCGTTCTTTGTTATATTTCCTCTACCCTAAGGTTGTCTGGAAGAAATCGCTTATTAGCTATAAGACCGCCTTATTTGTACCATAATCAGTTTTGTTTCCTATTGTGTATTGTATTTTGCTTTTGGTGTAAATAAAGTATATTTCATTTCATTTCTGTCATTCCATACAAGTGGGAAAAAATGACATGAAGAGTTATGCATGTGCGATACTGAATGAGTGCGAGCGAGACAGGAATACGCCATCGTCTAGATTTTCAGTCAAGCTTCCTACCAAGGAGGTGTGATAATTCGTAGAAGGCTCGAGGTGTCCGTACAGTATGTAGTAATAGATACTCTTTCATATACTGTACCTGAGAAATGCGCGCTGCATACAAACGAAGTCTGGTTATATTTTCAATACTAACCGATTAAAGTCAATGAAATTTTACAGAAACAATCGAGAAACAAATATGTATGCTTGCATGTTGTCCAATTTTCGTTAAAATATACAGTTTAAATGCTAGGATTAATTAATGATTAGTATGGAAATCTTTGAGGCACTGCAACTTTAAAACTATACATTTTAACGAAAATCTGATTACATACAAGCATAGAGATTCGTTTCTAGATTGTTTCTTAAAGATTTCATTGACTTTACTTGGTTAGTATTGAAAATATAACCAGACTTCGTTTTTATGGAGCACACTAACGGTAGTAATTAGTATAACTTAATTTTAATGGTTAGGGATCATTTTCCATCCACTCATCCGCATTCAGGACCGACTTAGGCCATTTGTTGTTAATAGGTTCAGGTCATTCCACCACTATGCATAGATTGAATGTTAATTTGCCTAACGTTAATCTTTTATATCCTTAATGGAAGTTAGTTTATTGCTTTTCAGTAACTGAAACTGCAGTATCGTCAGTATTTCAAAAGCGACCAGCTATCGGAATTCGTTTCGAAACAAAATAAACTACGACTGCACTAGTATTTCATACGATTTAATTACTTAGTAGCTTGAGCTTTTCAATCAAATCATTTCATGACTCTGTCTGTGCGAAAATTAAATCAAAGGTCGAAAATTTTATTTTCATTATAGAAACAATATTGATGAATTTTGGTTACCGTGTGTTTTTAGAAGCACCCCTTAAGAGGATATAATTCGGAGCGCGCTCCATACAAACGTACTATGGTGATATTTACAATACTAACCAATTAAACTCAATGAAATTTTTCGGAATAAATCTAAAAACAAATTTCTATGCTTGCATAGAGTCAGATTTTCGTTAAAATGTAATGTATTGGTTTTAAAGTTACAGTGCCTTAAAGATTTCCATACAAATCTTAAATTAATCCTAGCATTGAAACTGTATATTTTAACGAAAATCTGACTCCATACAAGCAAAGATATTTGTTTCAAGATTGTTTCAGCAAATTTCATTCAGTTTAATTGGTTAGTATTGAAAATATCACCATTGTACGTTTGTATGGAGCGCGCTCCGAATTATATCCCCTTAAGTATAAGTAACGCATTTTTACACCCTGTACTGACGCAACTATAACAGTAAACTCGTGATTTCCCTACCGTATTTAATAATACCATCAATTATGTATGTATGTATATGCTTACGACTATATTCCCCGAGGGGATAGTCAGAGATGTTCTGAAACCTCAGAACATCCACGTTTCACAAGTAGTACCGAATCTATGTCCAGTGTGACGGGGGGTGAGCCCGTCGCCACTTATAATGGACAATGGGTACAATACATGCCTCGAAATTGAAGCATGCAGGTTTCCTCACGATGTTTTCCTTCACCGAAAAGCCAGTGGTGTTACAAATCGTACATAAATTCCGAAAAACTCATTGGTACAAGTCGGCCTGGACGGGGATCGAACCATTGCCTCCTGCACGGCAGGCAAGGTTACTCGCCACTGGACCACCACGGCAATCCATCCATCCATCCAGCAATACCATCAATTAAGCTATTTTATTTCACTTTACAACAATGCTCTAGTTTGGAATGCGACTCTACTATTAAAACTTTTTTCAAAGCATTTGCAGATTATTTTATTGTATGGTTTTGGAAACGTCATACAAAAATAAATCCTATTCTAATGGTAGTAATGTTGAAATTGCTGCAATTTGTAGAAAAAAGTTGCTTACTACGAAAACTGAGGCTCGATACAAAATTGTGCTACCTCAAACGTTTTATGTAATTGTAGTTTTAAACTTTTTGTATTTCCACTAGAACTTTTTACAATCGTCTAATAAATACGTCATCATCAGCCTACACAGGGTGTAACACAACACTCTAGTAATATTTAAAAGAGTGGTTTAGTTTAGACCATCAAACTGAACAACATTCACTACGGACCAAACTTCGAAATCGCGAAAGAATGAACTAGCTATTTCATATAAAACTACAGTGGCTACTCGACTCAAACGTATAAATGTATTCAGCATTTTATTTAATAGAGAAAGTTTCGTTTTATGGTATAAACCACCCCATATAAATATTTCTAGGGTATTTTACTACAGATTTTGTATACAAGCTGTATAGCATGGACACTCCCTGCCTCCCACCAATTTTTACCTTACTCCCTCTCGGTAGGAAGAGTAGCAGAAAATTTTAGGCAATGGTGTATTCCTGTCTCATTCGCACTCACACAGTATTTGGCATACTTACCTCTTCTTGTCAGTTATTCCCATTTTTATGAATGTTCAAGGTGTGACGTAAGCCTAGAGTGGATTGGAGGCAAGTTAGTAGTTACACTCCTTATGATCAGAATGGAAAATCTATTTCCTAAAGAATCCATATCTATATGTCTATACATATAGGTACAGGGTCCTTTTTAATACTTTTTGAACGGCATCCCCTTAGACCGTCAAACTGAATAACTTTTTCCATGGCAACAACATCGAAATCGCGAATATAAATCTGCTGTTCCATACAAAACTGCAAACCCACTTGAGCCAAATGAATGGAACAGCTGTTTTTTTTTGTGATTTCGAAGTTGGTCCCATAGATAAATTTGTTCAGTTTGATGATATGATTATCCTCCTAAAAAGTGTCAGCGTGTTAAAAGGACCCTGTATAATAAATTCGTAAACTTGGCGTGGATGTACATAAAAGTTATTTGCAAAAATATTAATTGCGGGCGCTTAGAATACGTAATGGAATGCATTGAGACCATTTTGTCTGTTTCTCTGTTTGTTTATACCCGCATCACTTAAAACAATTGAATCAATTTGAATGGGGTTTTCACACAATTATAGGGCTTTTGTTATCAGTCAGTGGTCTGCGCGCACTATATAATAACAATATTTTAACTTCATTAGTTTAATTACCGTAAATTATGTTGTATTAACATGACAACTTTGAAATGTAAATTAGCTTCAGAGCTATTTCCTCCGGTACTTTCGCTCCAAGTACTTTCTACTGGCTGTAAAATGCTATCGTAAACTTTATTTTCCTACTGAATATTAAGGGTTACTTTACTAATTACACTGTTTTGCTGTGTACCTAAAGAACTTCGTAAAAATATTATTTAGTAAACATTGGTTCTAAACTCGTAATGCCCGAATCAAACTCAACGGTACTTCGGATAATGCTACGCTCGTAGCAAATGCTACGTTAAACTCGTAGTGCATTACTGGCGTAGTATTTTTTTAGTGTACCTATAAAAATTCCAGAACCGTGCTAAATACTTTACGATGTGTAAGTCAAGCTACATTTCAAGTCAATTCATACTATTCATCACGTTGTTTTAGAGGTATTTCCACATAGTGATTTTTAACAAAACGACACATTTGCGGGTTTACTATTTGATTTCTTTTTAACAATTGAAGGTTTTCTATTTTCAACAGCACCTGAGTTTGTGCCCCCAAATTCAAATACGGAAAGAAAAGATCGATAAATATCGCTAAATTATTAAGATAAAACAAAATATTTTTAGTCGCTATGTCAACTTAAAATTTTGGACTTTTTATTATTAACAAAGCTTATGGAGGATTTTAGTTTAGTAAGTTGACGAAGCAATGTTGCAGATCTCTAACTGTTTATTTAAGGTTCTGCCGGAGTGCGGTGCTGATAACTGGCTGTTGTATTGTGTATTTGTTTGACGAAGCAAGTGCTGACAACTTGTTTTTCGTAGATATTTTATATATATTTTTTTAATAAATTATGTTTTAGGACATTCTCTATTTATTATTGAATATCTGTGGATCTGAATTTGGATACACTTTCAATAATCTTCGGAACAACAAAAAAACATTACCTTTTGAAATCAATCAATGTAACACAGAAAATATGACACGCACTCCATGATCAAAGTACATAATTATTTTGATTTCAATTGGTACCTCGTGCACGCGGAAAAAGTCGCGTACAAAAGCTAGGGATCACATAAAATTCCACCAAGAAAAACTTAGTATACCTAATAATAAGTTTCGTCCCAAAACTAGAACATAAAAGCACGCTTAAAGTAAAGTATGGTAACTCAAAGAATATCGAAAGTGCCCAGTTAGTTTTTATGGCAACCACAATGTAATGGTTCGGGTTAGCGGGCTGAACTTACAAAAATGGTATGTTATGAATGATATATAAATTGTCCTACTAGGTACCTACTGATAAAATATGGATCGAAGAAAATTATCCGAGGAAAGATCAAGTTGAGTATGAGTTTACCAAATAACCGTTTTTGAGAGATGTGACCTGAAAAAGTAAGTTTATTCGATTTCTGGAAAGGAAAAGGTAAAAACCCTCCTTAAGCGAATCAAATCAAAAGGCAAGAGAAAAAATCTAGTCACTTTTATTAGAATTTCGTGGTAGCGAAGTTAGTTGAAAAACTTTTCAAATGTATGCGTGAGCGAAGGACTGACTCAGTGTCATCCAGATCGGTCTGTACATACATGATATCAGTAGGCCTACCATGAGTTTACACTGTAGTATGCGACACTAGTTTTACTGTAGTTTACTACAGTTTTGGTATTGAATTTCGTACAGCGCTCCTAGTGATTACATTGAGAACTGATTCTGTCATACAAAATTGGCGACGCAACTACATTAGTAACTTACAGTGAAAACTCGGTAGACCTACAGTATATGTGTCATGTAACGTAATCATAGATAGTAAACGTAAACATAAACAAAACTGTTAGTACCGACTCTACTGAAATGGAACAGCAGATTTAATATATTTTTTTCGATTTTGGCTCCACAATTAAAGTTGTTTAGTTTGATGGTCTAAGCCAGGTCTTTTGTTACACCTTACTAAGTTAATGTAGTTTTTTTATAAACAGTACTTAAAATTCGGTGTTATTATTACTAAATACATGATAATATTACGTTGAATTGAATATTACTAGAAAAATCAAGTCATATACAAAGTAAGCTGTAAACAAATAAGAATAATATTACATAAGTATATTTTCCTCTTTTATAAGGATATTTACTATTACTGCAATTATATTATTATTAGCTTCTATAATAACAAGTTAATATCAATACAAGTTCATATTTAATTCATATCACAACCGTCTTCGACTCGCGACGGCGTCCTGGAACCAATTCCATCTTTCCATGCGCAAATGTAAAGAAATTGCAATTTGTCCGTAACGTGACTTGAAACGATCGTAACTCGGATAATAGTGTAGAGTAGAGGAGACGGAGGGACCAAGTGAAAGTGCCTAAATAAATATAAATGTGAAACTGGATTTTAATGGTGGCGCGCACATAGGGAAATGTTTACAGGGTATTATTAGTATACAATTGCATTTGTTTGAGGGTAAATACTGAAAAACTTTCCTTAAGAAGCTTATAAAGAAAAAAAACAAAAATTTTTTTAGAGTTTCCATAATTAATGAAATCAGCTGATCGAAAGTTAATATGAAAAGTCGAAATTTATTTTTGCGCATATCCTATAGGTTTCTTAGGGAAAGTTGTTCGATGGATGAATACAATCATCCCTTAAAGTATTGCAACTGTTTAACCTAACACTCTGTATAAATAGTATAAAACAAATACGTTATATTATACGCATATCTTAAGGGGTGCTTCAGACCATCAAATTGAAGAACTTTCATTATGGAGCCAACATCGGAATCGCATGAAAAATAATTGCTGCTGATTTAAACATTTGGGTCCAGTAGCCATTGTCGTATTCTATGGAATACCCAATTTTTTAACTTTTGTGATCGTTTCCAATACCGAAGGTCCACTACGCCAACAAGCGCCTCAACAGTACCTCACTACACCGCCACGTATACCATTAACAGGTCATTATCATTATTATCATGACAGCCTACACAGGGTCCTTCTTAATATACTGACACTTTTTTAAGGGGATGATCAGACCCTCAAACTGAACAACTTTTTCTACGGGACAAACATCGAAATCGCGAAAAAATCTGCTTTCCCATACATTTAGCTCGAGTAGATTTGCAGTTTTGTATGGAACAGCAGATTTTTTTCGCGATTTCGATGTTGGTGCCATAGAAAAAGTTGTTCAATTTGACGGTCTGATCATCCCCTTAAAAAGTGTTAGCGTATTGAAGGACCCTCTATACTTCCCATCGCAGGTATACGGTATATCAGGTATATAATTATTTTATTGAATAAAATAATTTACATAATTCTAAACCTTTTATCCTAAATAAAATATTAAATGCAAATTTTAAAATTTTCTACCTTCCAATATTAAAATGTTTTTAAAAAGTGTTTTCAAGTGAAACATTATCTAAGTGATTCCCTCGACACCCACCAGACCATGTTAAAAAAAATGCTTGGCTTTTACAAACAAAACGAAAGTCTGACGAAAAGGATATCAATTATTTAGCGGTGGATAAATTGAAGCCGGCGCGTGATGTTTACGCCTCCCACGAATTTATTAGAAAGGCTAAAGGGACGCATTTGGGGAGAATTTTTTTTACTGTTACGAATAGGTACGAGTACGTTTTAGTGTATCATAAAGGTTTAAGGCTTTAAGGCTTACATAAAAATACCAAAAACAAAAATGGTAAATTATGCACAAATCATTGATTTATTACAAATCAAAAGTTGACTTTTCAAATACCGCGCCAAAACGCTCACTTCGTTGACGTGACGTTACTCCTTTTCATGACGTGTGAAGCTCATCACAAATCATCCGCTATAATATGTTTCCATATTCTTCTGACGCACGCAAGTTGCTAATCGCTTCGTTACTTTGCGCTGATTGGTGTTTGAAATTACGTTCCGATTCACGTAACTTATAATTGAAATATATGGTAAAAAACAAAAACTAAATACAAATACAAAAATATTTTTTTGTTATTTAAAAAAAATAATTTATTTATTATTATTACTTTCATTATTAATTTATTATTTACTAGAATAAATCTTTCAGTAATGTTCTATTCACAACAATTATTATTGAATTTTTAAAATATTTTCTCGTTATAATTTTGGTGCAAGTTCCCCATTGGTTTAAATCATTCTTTTGATCAGGCTCCAACATCAAGTCAAGATCATCTATCATCTATCACAAAATTGTTCAACCTTTAATTCAATTTGACAAGTGATTTTTGGTGCCACTGCTTTACAATCAGTACGGCCCTGTAAGCATCACGTCGTCGTCGTGTCAATGTCGTTTTATTTCAGAAGTAACCGTCAATTTTGTTGTTACAAAACTTTATAACTGTTCTATTATTAATTGCTATAAAAGGTGGTTCAAGTTTAAAAAAGAGTCTTTAAAACGTTTATTTTTTAAATGTATATAAACAATTATGATTTAGAAAAGTAATCGGTTTTGAACTATGAGTGATTTACACGCAACCTAATGGTGTATGCTATTATTGGTAACAATGACAATTGAATGACCGATTAAATGCCGAATACTCTATTAGCCTATATTATCTTGAATAACAAGAGCAAATGCCCCACACAGACAAAGCTTTGAACAATCCCGTTAGTGGTCAATCTATGGGATCTCCATGAGGTGGTAAGACTTGGTAATACAACAAAAAATTAACACCCTGGCCAGGCAAGTTTTACGGTGAAAATTATGTTTGCTACCTGAATTATCCAATCTATAATTTAATACTTCATCATGTAATACAAAGGCTACTATTAAAGTCATAATTACGGTAACAGTATAGCGTATATTGTGTATATTGTGGTTACAACAGATTACCAAACCACCGCGTGGGCGCTATTCCCGAATTTGTGGGGTGGGTAGACAGATAAGCGTCAAGAGAACCTTGTCATAATTTGACATGTGATTGGTTAGTGGTTATTCGGTTAAGGGCTAAAACGGTAAACAGGTTCTAAGTATAAATATAGATTTTATTCTGAATATTTTGATATAATTTCTACTTTCATGCACTCGAACAAGAATAAAATAGCATAGCTTATGATAATCTAGAATTAAACGTTTTGACGGGTTCTTACCGCGTTTAGGTATATTTGAGTTCCCGATATAAGAGTGTTCGCGTAACTCTCAAAAACTGTATTAGCTATATAGCATAGCTGCATAGCATAATGCTCACGACTATTATCGCCTAGCGGGTAGTCAGAGAAATAATAAAAGAAGAAGAACATTGAAATAATAGATATAAAATACAAGATAGAAACTTTTACAAAATAAACTTCACTTTTATATATTGCTCATGACTTAATGTACCGAGAGGAACCAAAATAAACCCTAATTATTCAGAATGATCACATTTCAGTAGAAGTGCTTTAAAAATATGTCCTGTGTGACTGGTAGGGAACCACATAAATTAAAACACTAATTAAATTCAAAAATTAGTTCTAGAGCAAAGCTGTCCACCCGATTTTAGAGGTGAGCCAGAGTTTGATTATATGTTACCCGGAGGCTACCTAATACGTGCCTACAGTTATAATAGATATTTAAATTAAACAAAGCTTTAACATCGTTTAATTATAATCAAAAAGTTAAAAAAGGCAATGCTGTTGTTGGCGGGCAAATTAAAATCTACCTGCGGGCCATGAAGTCAGGCAGACCGGCCTGGGGTTGGGCAGCCTTGTTTTAGAGGCTTTTGTAACACTCAAAATAGTCGTAATACGCGAATAAGCTTTATAAACGTGTCTAGATTGTATTAAAACCACGACGGTGCTTTGTGTAAACATAATCATAATCTAAACTGGATATGACGAGAGGACGCGGCAATAATTTACTTTGCGGCTGTAGGGTAAACGCTGCGTTAACGACTACATTATTAGGTTATTCGATTTTGAAAATTTAATGAAAATGTGTACTTTATTTACATGTCATTAAAAACAAGCATAAGCATAAGCATATGCTCACGACTATATTCCCTGAGGGGGTAGTCAGAGATATTCGAAAAAAAACAACAAAAATGAAATGAATAAATTAATGTTGTTATTAACAAACAACTCTGCTCTTATACAGGCTCCTTCTTAATATCTTGACGGTTTTTAAGGGGATAATCAGACCTTCAAACTGAACAACTTTCTTTATGGGACCAACATCAAAATCGCAACAAGAACACAGCTGTTTCATACAAAACTGCAATCCGACCCAAATGGGACGTTTTTACCGCGATGATAGTCCAAACGAAAGAGAGCTAGCGACTCAATCATGACGCGGCGGTTCTATTCCTGGCCTGTACCACTAACTTCTACGGAATTTATGTACGTTTGTATTTATCATTATCAATAACTCGGAGGTGAAGGAAAACCTCGTGAACCACGAACGTGAACGTCGTGAACGTGAAGGAAAACTTGCATACCTGAGAATGGAAAAAAATAGTTCGGATGTATAAGCATAAGCATATGCTCACGACTATATTCCCCGACCGGGTATTCAGAGATATTCTGAAACCTCATAATATCAACGATTCACCAGTAGTACCGAAACTCTGTCAAGTGTGACGGGGGGTGAGCCCGTCGCCACTTATAATGGACAGTGGGTACAATACATGCCTCGAAGTTGAAGCATTCAGGTTTCCTCACGATGTTTTCCTTCACCGAAAAGCCAGTGGTGTTAAAAATCGTACATAAATTCCGAAAAACTCATTGGTACGAGTTGGTTTGGACGGGGATGAACAATCGCCCCCTGCACGGCAGGCAAGGTTACTCGCCACTGGACCACCACGGATGGATCTGTAGCCTATGGGTGAGCTTGGGGTGAACACAATTAACCACCAATGGTCGCAATGTTACATAACGAACCTTGCTTGCAATAGCCCAGCCAACAACAATAATCCCCTTAAAAACTGTCAGAATACATATATAACGGATGTTTATTTTTACCATTTCGAAATTTTCACGGGTGGATCAGATCTTCAAACTGAACAACTTTTATTATAGGAGCAAACATGAATTCGCAAAAAAAATCTCAATACTAACAATGAATGAGATATCAGATTTTATTTAAGAATTCATGTTTGCTTCCATATAGTAAAAGGTAAAAATAGACATCCGATATAGGGTCCTTCTTAATATGCTGACACTTTTTACGGGGGTGATCAGACCATCAAATTGAAAAACTTTCTCTATGGGACCAATGTCGAAATCGAAATACTAAACTGAAATCTTACTCGACCCAATTGTATGGGACAGCTGATTCCTTTTTCGCGATTTCGACATTGGTCCCATAGAGAAAGTTGTTCAGTTTGATGGTCTGATCATCCTCTTAAAAAACTGTTAACGTATTAAGTTGGACCCTGTATGTATGCTGAAAATGTCGATATGGTAAATAAAATTACCCAGTATACTAAGAAATTTAAACACAGATAAATTATTTACTACTGCTATGTAAATTGTTTAGTTATTAATGAATGCATAAATAATTCAGGTATTCGTAAATAATTGAACAATTTAAGAGTAGGCAGGGTTTGGTGGTGACTGAAATTAATGCAACTGAATTTTTCATGAGACTTGTCCGGTTACCTTCGGCTTCGATTATTCAAGTTTGTTGACCTATTTGTACTGGATACCTACACTTACATTCTGTTGTTTTATTACTTTAGAAGATATCTGTCCTAGTCAAAGTGCCCAGTTACATATTTTATTCTTAGGCATTCAAACAATTAAACAACGGCAAATTAATGAGCACATTTTTGATTATTGTTGTTGTCTACTAATAAATCGTTTCCTTCATATTATTTTTGACATACTGACTTTTAATTTTTTTTCGGCGTTGTGCCCAAAGAGGAAGTTGAACCACATAGCATAGCATAGCATATACTCATGACTATATTCCCCTAGGGGGTAGTCAGAGATATTCTGAAACCTGAGAAAATCTACGTTTCACCAATAGTACCGAAACTCTGTCCAGTGTGAGCCCGTCGCCACTTGTAATGGACAGTGGGTACAATACATGCCTCGAAATTAAGGCATGCAGGTTTCCTCACGATGTTTTCCTTCACCGAAAAGCCAGTGGTGTTACAAATAGTTCATAAATTCCGTTAATTAAGTTGAACCACCCCTTTAAATACTACTAGGGTGTTTTATTACACCCTGTCCTATTAATAAATAGAAAAAAAAACATAGTACCAACATTATTATTAGATTTGTACCCTCTGTCCATTATGTGGCGACGGGCTCACCCCCCGTCACACTGGACAGAGTTTCGGTACTAATGGTGAAACGTGGATGTTCGGAGGTTTCAGAATATCTCTGACTACCCCCTCGGGGAATATAGTCGTGAGCATATGCTATACTATGCTATGCATTATTAAATTTTTTGTATCCATAAGCAGTGAAACGAACAATTCAATAATTGAACTAATGAATAACTGTTTTACATATTAATTAAAATATATTTAAAATAGAAAAAAACTAGCAAACAGAGATAATTATTGTTTACTGGTACAAAAATCAACAAATGGTTATGGTACGGTAAACGTATGGTTTAAGATTATGGAAAATGTACATCTCAAAATTGTCAATACAACATATAAATTCGAAGGAGGACACAAGAGGATTAACATTCCATGCTACCAACAGATTTGTTATCAATAATTTACTGCGTAGTTAAGATACTAAACTAGTTCATAACTGTCACATCCACCCTACATTATTACGAAATGCTCAGTAATCTTCACAAAATGACATCCCAAATCTGAGTTTATTGTTTCAAACGCTATTATTTAGGGGATTACGTGGAAAGGCCTGCGAAGCTCGATCGCGGCGAAATTTCAATTTGCAGATTTCGTCTTTGCTATTCGAACAACCATTTTCAGATCCTTTTCCCAAGATAGTATTGTTTTGGAGGTTTAAAACGATTAAGTATCATTAGAGAGTTTATACGGAAGTTACTTAAGAATAAAAGGACTGGTTAAATAATATAATAGATTTAAGAAATGAGATTTGTTATTAGGTATTTACTTAAGTTATCATAATAATGTCCTGCCTGGAATAGAAAGTGTGAAATTAGTGCTAAAAAAACATAAAGCTCACGGCCACGCACATTGTAAAAACCAAATCAGCTACTAGGCTTTTTTTATTATGGAAACTATAAAACAACGAAAAAAGTTGTTAGTTAGCCGTGAAGTTAAATAAAGCCACTAAATCCTATGCTTCTGTCTCGAGATATCTACGCTCAAAGTAAAATATGGCTTCTTCTTTTTCTACTTACACAATGGCTACGGAACCCTATTCTCGGCTAGTCCGACACGCTCTTGGCTGGTTTTTTATTTTTGTCTGTATTTTCAAGCATGACGGGAAATGGAACGGTTGACCTAGTGTAAGGGTTTATTATTTCCCGGTATTTGATTTGAGAATCGAAATCGGAATCGATTTGAAAACTGATCGATTCGAATCGATTTACTCTTTTTCGTTTTCCAATGCTGGCAACTCGCTCGCTCGCGGGCTCGCCTGTGATTGGTAGACTTGTTGCTTGCATGTGATTGGCCGACCAATCCGGTAACTTTATTTTTCCCGCCAAACGACGAGACTGATCGCGGAGGGAACTCTGGCCGGTTGCGACATTCTATCTTTGACTGCGATTCGACTTGGTGATTCAATAAATACTGTGAAACTGTGCTGAGTGGTTTCCATCCAAGCCCCCAGGGTCATCAGGTCTACATATCAGAAGCGGAAGAACCATCGCTGTTTTGCACAATGGACGATCGGCTGGGTCATCGAAGTCGAGATCCAGGGCGCAGCCTCGAGACGCCCGTTCGTGAGGACCGTCGCAGTCCTTCACGAAGCAGGAGCCTGCAGCACACTCCAAGCTCCAGCCACCGTCCGCGGGACCTGGACCTGGACCTGGGCCGAGAGCGGCTCCACATCCTGGAGAATGAACTCCGGCGAGAGCGGGAGCGACTTCGTTCCGCTCGGAATGGCCGGCGCACAGCATCACTGCAGGCCGACGAGCTTCGGGATAGGAGTCGTAGCTGCCGCGACACGTCTGCGCGGCGATGGGACGCTGAGCAGCGGCGTGCCAAGCAGCGCGCAGAGCAACACGATGAGCGGCGTGCCAGCCAGTGTGCAGAGCAACACGTCGAGCGGCGTGCCAGCCAGCACGCAGAGCAACACGTCGAGTGGCGTAGCAGCCAGCAAGCAGAGCAACGCGATGAGCAACGTGCCAACGCCGGACAGTTTAAAAGGTCACGTAGCCCCTCTTTTTCTAAGAAAGATTTTATGGATATTTTAAATTGTGTTAGGGATGGTTTTGCATCACAGCCGCCTACTCAGAGCGCACAAATATTCCAAAAATTTGATCACAAAAACATCTTGCCTAATTTTGACCCATCTACTAAGAATCAACGTATCGATGTTTGGTTAAAAAAGGTCAATGAGTGCGCCTCAGTTTATGGCTGGGATGACAAAACCATCACTCATTTTGCCATGCAAAAACTTCAAGGCCTTGCTAAGACGTGGTATGAAGGGTTAAGCTCTATTCTTTTCACTTGGCCGGAATGGCAGGATAAATTAGTAAACGCTTTTCCTTATGAACAAAATTATGGCCAAGTTCTGGAGGATATGCTTAAAAGGAAGAGCAAATTTAACGAGCCAATAGAGGTCTATTACTATGAAAAATTAACGCTTGTTAATCAGTGCGATATAGTTGGGAAACGTGCAGTAGACTGCATCATTCACGGCTTGACTGACCGGACTCTAAGGTCCGGTGCCCTAGCATTGCGTTGTTCTCACCCCGACCAGCTCTTGCAGTTTTTGGTCAGTAACAAAGATTCGAATTATCAAATAGAAAGAAATCAATTCAGAAATAAAAATACTGACAATTCGAATCCAACAAATAACAATCCAAAAACTATTAGAACTGGGTTGGCAACAGGTTGTTATAATTGTAAGGAAAAGGGCCACAGTTACTTGTATTGCACTAAACCTTTATTAAAGTGCACAAAGTGTAATAGGATTGGGCACACAGTCAATAACTGTCTTAGTAAGGTTGACGACAACACGGTGAAGACTAACAATGTGCCCAAAACAATGTGCATTGGCTCAATAAATAGTCACGCTGATCCTAATCCGAATTCAAAATTCACTAAAGAGGTGACAATAAATGACAAGTCACTAGAGGCATTTGTAGACTTTGGAAGTGAGGTTACTTTAGTGAAGGAATCAGTCGCAATAAATCTCGGATTAGTTCATGATAAAGTACCGTCCTTGATGAAGGGTTTCGGCAATGGTGTTGTGCAGTCGCTAGGAGCGTTGTCACTTAACATATCTGTAGATGGAGTAAAAGCTAATGTTCCTTCCAAAGTTGTAAGCGATCATTTGCTAGAAAAATCCATTCTGATAGGACAGTCTTTCACAGAGCAACCACATATTATCGTATACAAGGATGCATCAAAGTTGCAATTTATCGATATAGGTAATGAAATGCCTCATTCCGATCTAGGAATTGAGCGTGAGAGTCTACTAAAGATCAAAACTGCTGCTACGATCGAACTTTTTGGTGCAGCTTCAATAAGGGCATCGACGGGATCCGCTTTTAGTGGTACTGTTTTGCTAAGGAATAGCTTTTCTGGGAAACCCAACGCACAATATTTTGTATGCGGTGGAATTTATTATTCTAAAAGTGGTTACGTTGGTGTAGGTGTCATCCCTTGTACAACTAGTTGCCTCATTCCAGCAGGATCTTTACTTTGCCGGGCAGAACGTGTCGATTTCGTCAATCGGGTTATTGTAGAAGCGCCGGAATTGCCAGTGAGTCCTCCCATGACAAACGAAAGTAAATTGGATGCGAACAATATTTGTGTAGGTGGGAGCGTGTCGGCGGACGAGAAACTGCGGCTGGTTGAAATATTAAACAGGTACAAACATTGTTTTGCTTCGTCGCTCAAGGACTTGGGTTGCGCTAACGTGGCTGAAATGAATATAGAACTGAATAGTCAGCGGCCCATCGTTTATCGTCCTTACAGGTTATCACATCACGAACGAGAAAAGGTGCGCTCAATGGTAGACGAGATGCTAGATGCAGGAATAGTGAGAGAGTCTGTCTCTGAGTACGCTAGCCCGATCTTGCTTGTACGTAAGAAGGATGGTTCCTTTAGGATGTGCATCGATTATAGGATGTTAAATTCCGTCACAGTGAAGGAGAGATACCCTATTCCCATCATTGAGGACGAGATAGCACGTCTTACAGGTCAAGCTTGCTTTATCTCCCTCGACCTCGCATCGGGCTACTACCAGGTGCCTATTTCAGAGCAAAGCAAACATCTCACTTCGTTCGTCACACCAGATGGCCAATACGAGTTTAATCGGATGCCATTTGGTTTGGCGAACGCACCTGCTGTCTTTCAGCGAATGATAAACGCTATCTTAGGTTCTGCTCGTTTCACCAAGGCAACCGCGTATATTGATGACATTCTTATTTTTGGTAGGGATCCAAATGAATGTTTACAGCGTCTCGAGGAGGTTCTTCAGACTATAGAAAATGCGAATCTCACGTTGAATCTATCGAAATGCGTCTTTTTACGCGACAAAATTGAATACCTAGGGTATGAAATTAGTGCCGCAGGCTTAAGACCCAGTGAAAAGCAGATTCTTGGTGTGATGAACTTCCCTCGGCCGCAGAACGTTCACAATGTCCGCCAATTTTTAGGACTTGCGAGCTATTTCCGCAAGTTCATTAAGGATTTTGCTCGAATCGCTTTTCCTCTTACTAAGATGTTAAAGAAGGATGAGGCCTGGGAATGGAGCGAAAATCAAGAGGAAGCATTTCAAAATTTGAAGTCTAGGTTGATCGATAGGCCAATTCTTGCAATATACGATCCAGCTGCAGAAACCGAGTTACACACTGATGCGAGCAGGTTAGGTGTTGGGGGTATACTTCTTCAGCGTAAAACTGGCAGTGACGCTTTTCTTCCAATAGCTTATTATAGTAGGCAAACCTCTCCGGAAGAGAAAAACTTCCACTCTTACGAGCTGGAAACGTTGGCGGTAGTCTGCTCGTTGCGTAAGTTTAGGGTTTATCTTCTAGGAATGTCATTTAAAATAATCACCGATTGTAGCGCACTTCGCTCCACATTTTCGAAGCGTGATCTCATCCCAAGGATAGCACGCTGGTGGCTTCTATTGCAGGAATTCGATTGTTCCATAGAGTACAGGGCAGGAGCAAAGATGAGTCATGTCGATGCATTGTCCCGGAATCCCATCTCGGAGTCTGAAGTTATTCCAGCAGAACAATTTCCACCTAGTGTCATGTCCATTAGTAGTGAAGATTGGCTGCACACGCTCCAGCTAGGAGACTCTGAGCTATGTAGAATTCGTAATATTTTAAATAGTGGTCTCGATGAGAAAGGTCTTCGCTACATAAATGATAACTACACCATGAAGGACAACAAATTGTTTCGTTGTTTAGGTGGTGACAAAAACAATATTCGATGGGTCGTACCGAAGGGAGCAAGGTGGCAGGTGTGTCGCCTAAATCATGATGAAATAGGACATTTCGGCGTTGAAAAAACCCTAGAACGAATTAAGAAAAGCTATTGGTTTGCCAAAATGTCCCGTTTCATCAAGAAGTATGTGTCTGCTTGTATTGACTGTGCCTATGCAAAAAAACAATTCGAACACACGAGAGGGTCTACTACACCCCATAACGAAAGTAGAGGCTCCGTTTCACACACTGCACGCTGACCACCTCGGTCCCTTCGTTAAGTCAAAACAGGGGTATACTCACCTATTCGTAGTCATTGACGCCTTCACCAAATTCTGTTTCATAAGACCTGTCAGAAATACAAATGCGCAAAATGTAATTCGAGCACTAGAGGATATCTTTAGCACCTTTAGAGCACCTGATCGTTTTATCAGTGATCGTGGAAGCTGTTTCACATCTCATTCATTTAAAAGGTTTTGCCTTGACAAGGGTGTAAAACATATTCTCAATGCCGTTGCCAGTCCAAGGTCTAACGGCCAGGTAGAACGGTACAACCGTACTATCCTTGGATCTCTAAAGGCGCTGAATATGAAACATGGTGAAAGAGATTGGGACAGTCATTTAGGGAAAATCCAATGGGGGTTGAACAATACCGTTCACAAAACAACTGGCAGAACACCGTCTGAAGTGTTATTTGGCACCAATATGAATAGTGAAACAAACCCTATTTTAAATGAAGTAATTGAAGAAACACGAGAAACTAACAATCTTTCAGTTATACGTAGGGAAGTAAAAGATAGAATAGACAGTGAACAGATTAAGCAGAAGCAATATTACGACAAGGGTAGGAAACCAGCACGTGACTATAAGGAAGGAGAACTGGTTAAGATAACGAAGACGAGTTTTAACAACGATGGGCAAAGCAAAAAGCTTATGCCATCATACGTAGGGCCATATCGTGTTACCAAAGTCTTAGGTAGTGATCGTTACATGTTAGCGCCTATTCCGGGCTTGAAGGACACGCAGAACAAGCGTCCTACGACTGTTGCATCAGATCGAATGATGCCATGGATTCATGTTGCTGCTTTGGAGGTAAACGAGGACGATTCTGACACCAGCGACGGTGTTACTGATAATGATTAAATTTGGTAGTGTTGTCAATAATACATTTTATATGCCCATTTAAAAGTTATGTGATCCTTATATCGATTTATTAACTGCTTAATTCAGATTTGCGCTGATTCACCGTTTTTTTAATGCTCATTTACATCATTTATGTGAGGTTATTGTGGCATAATACTACAGAACAGTGTTCTATTGTTGCAGATCAAGCACGACAATCGATCGGATCGTGTCTTGGTGCGACCAACGCTAGAACAAGTTTCCCTGCTGATGATACAAGCAAATCGATCGGCTTGTAAGCACTTCAGTGATTCCCCGATAATCGATCGTTTGGGGCGTAAGTCGTTTTTATCTCATTTACCTCGATAATCGATCGTTCGAGGCGTTAGTCGTTTTTATCTCATTTATCTCGATAATCGATCGTTCGAGGCGGTAGTCGAATTTATCTCTTTTACCTCGATAATCGATCGTTCGAGGCGGTAGTCGAATTTTACTTATGTACCTTGATAATCGATCGTTCGAGGTCTAAGTATGATAATATTTTTGCAATCGATCGGCAAAAAAAAAAATAAACTTCGATGGCTTGTTTTGCTTGCTGCCTTTTAAGTATACCTACCTACCATGAGTCGATTTTGTGAACTTGGTCACATAAGTGCCTATTGTTCATTTGGTTTCTAATAATGTTGTACCTATAATAACGTTCTGATGATTGTATAATATTCACTGAAAGTAATGTAAAATATTAAAGTATTGGATAAATAAGTAAGGTAGTATTTATCTTTGCAGTGTATAATTGTTTGCATAACTTAATTAAATTAAGTATCCTTGTAATTTAGTAGTTACTTCCTTGAATTTTTCTATTTTTTTTTTTTCTTTTCCGTTGTCGCTTGAATTTAAGTAAATAAACTAAGTACATTTAGTAGATAGTTAATTAGATTATAATTATGATATTATAAAGATTGTGCAACTGGCCATAATTCCATAGTTCCGATTGTAAGGGTGCCACTTGGCATCGTGTGCGGGGACGCACACGTTGTCAGGACGGACGATTGTAAGGGTTTATTATTTCCCGGTATTTGATTTGAGAATCGAAATCGGAATCGATTTGAAAACTGATCGATTCGAATCGATTTACTCTTTTTCGTTTTCCAATGCTGGCAACTCGCTCGCTCGCGGGCTCGCCTGTGATTGGTAGACTTGTTGCTTGCATGTGATTGGCCGACCAATCCGGTAACTTTATTTTTCCCGCCAAACGACGAGACTGATCGCGGAGGGAACTCTGGCCGGTTGCGACATTCTATCTTTGACTGCGATTCGACTTGGTGATTCAATAAATACTGTGAAACTGTGCTGAGTGGTTTCCATCCAAGCCCCCAGGGTCATCAGGTCTACACTAGCAGGGTACTTTGTCGTCACTTGTGTACTCCCTGAATAATGATGTACTGGTCATTTCAGAAAAAAATACCGGAGCGCAAGGTATTTCGATGCGGTTTTTATGGTTCAACTTTAAACTGAGACTTGCATTACTTTTTACCTGAAGGTGGCAAATCAGCGGGTAAAGTTATTAAGATTTAATTTAAGAAATGTGTAAATAAGGAACACCATAAATCAAATAACAAAATAAAATTGTACAACAATAAATTTTATAAAAATTTCTTTTATTCACTCATACTGCAGGATACAAAGCGTCCTCCCCTTACCAACGATATTACCTATCGATTAATAGACTGAAACTCGAAGAAGGTACATTCTCTTCCACAGGAAATTAGCTCTGTGCTAAATGAAACGGAAAAAGGGGCTTGACAAAAATATGAGAAAAAACACGCTCGGACATTTTCCGTCTTGTTTGTTTTGGAGTTCGTCATTCGAATTAACTTTTAGGGTCAGTGCCACAGGGGTTAGGTTTAATGATGCGAATTTTTATATATGTCAAAGGAAGATAAAAGTTATTGTTTCAGAAAAAGTTCACGATGAAACATCTGAAGCAAAAGTCATCAACAAATTGACCTGAATAGACTCCTAAAGCTGAGTGAACTTTTTCAGAAACACATAAGTACTCATTAACACTTTTACAGAGTTCATAAGAGTAGCTTTTGCCCGTAAGATCGACCGTATGGACTTCAGGCCCCGTTATAGCAGAGAGATGAAATTTTTTACTAAATTTTAAGTTTTATCTATTAAGGCTTTAAAAACAAAAAGTTTTTTGAAAATCAGTGCAGTAGTTTGATACTCGAAAAAACAGTCATAAAAACCAAAAAATTTACTTAAAACCATATCCTTAACTTTTTTATAAATAACTTCAACATACGTCTGTTACAGTTTTATAACAGTGTCAGTCCTATTATTGACTTATCAATAATGGAATCAATCACTGTTGCCATACCAGTCAGATCTTCAAATGTCGCTGAATCTTTTCATATGAAGATAATAACTTATGTCGGAGTCGCGCTGCAAGTCTGACGGAAGGTGGACGCGTGCGTGGTGGCCTCTCTTAGGCTTGCACGTGGCTCCGCCATTTTGTGAAGCTCTTTTGTGTTTTACCCATAAAACAATCACTTGAGATTATAAACTACTTGACATTGGCAGAATTGCTGCGCTAGACGCTTACAACCGGCCAAAAATTAAGAAAAAAAAAAAAAAAAAAAAAACTTATACCCATTTGCCATATTGGAGCAGGTAGGTAGAACTTTGAAAAATTATATTTATTAACATAAAACAAATAAATGTAGGTAGGTAAATTAAAAATTAAAATAATGAGAACTTATAACTAACTTAACCTAAAATTTGGTGCAGGTCTGGGCCGCGCGGGAGGGTAGCCAAGATGCTGGCAGCGTTTCCTCGCTGAACGGCTAAACTGATCCGTTGAGCGAGGAAAGCGCCAGCCCTTGGATCTCCGGTCGAGTCTACCAGGTGCTTTGCCAGATCTTTAAAAAGCGCCTTGGCGCCGGGACCCCACGGTCCAAGGGTTTCGACACCGAATGCTACAAATTTGTATTTCGTGCCGATACCCTTGTATTTCTCCTCTTTTGCCTTTTCGGCAGATTCCGCCACCGAGCCCACTCCTTTGCTCGTTCCCCGTAGATGGGACGGGGCCAGAGTGTCCACACAGGTGACATCCCACACCAGCACCCGACTCAACTTCCAGGGGACGAGAGACATCCCGTCCCGGACTTTATATTTCTATGAATTAGGCAGGTTCAACTTTTTGAGTGTTCTACTTTCTTGGCACACCTATCAATATCGGTAATCCCTGTCACTCATTTGGCAAATTAAACTTGCCAAACTTTGAGTAACAAGTAATTTTCAACTGTGTGGGCACATAATCACAAGATAAATGTCTTCAGATTACATTTAGAGCCATTATTCACGCATGGGTGGGAAAAGGCTTAGGTATAAACCCAATTTTGCTCCTACCTAGGAGCAAACAAAAACAAAAGTAAACAAAAGTATTGTTCCCACGCACCTGCGTGGGAACAATACTTTTGTTTTCTTTCCATGGCACACAAAAAAAAAATTACAACCAAATTACCTATTCTATCAAAATAAAATCAATCAATCAAATCAGTCCACATCAACCCACTGCTGGATATAGGACTCCCTTTTATTGCGCCATTCTTCAAAGTCCTGTGTTAATCTGATCCAAAATATAGTCGTGAGCTTATGTATGTACCTATGTACAACTTGAATCCTTGAATCTTTATAAAATATGTACCAAAGAGGTGTTTTAAAAACCTTTCCTACTTCCTACTATGTTCCAGAAGCTGACTTAAGTCATGGAAATTCGAACTCTATCCCCTCTGAACTTAAGATTCTATTCTCTCCTATAACAAAAACAATAGTGTGATGACAGAACTCAGCCGTTTCACGTCGGGATAACAATACGCCTTACTTCTCGGTAAACTTTTACAATACGTCGGGAGAGGACGTTGGCGAATTTTGCGCAGTCGAATGGGGATTCTTTCAGTTTGCGTAAACTGAGATTTTTAGAGCTTGTAATATGATGCAGTTTGAATAAGTATTGTTGAAAATAGATAAACCAACGCATCATAAGACCTTTAATGTGCGAAAGATTATTATCATCATCGTCAGCCTACATACGTCCGACTGCAGGGCATAAGCATATCATCTTAAACTACTTAGAAATTATGTTTTTTCCTGCATAAACTGGCGTATCTTCTATTGTCTTGAGTTTTGGAACATTCTGCATGAAGTATTATTTGTGAAAGGAAGCCTTTGCTCTATAGTGGGGTACTAAAATCCAAAACATGTTTCGTCCAAATGCTTTCAGATCACAATAGAACATCAATCGATAGGCAGAACAAACTCTCAAGCTCTATTGAAAACTCATACAAGCACACGAGGTAAACAGAAAACGATGGAATTTCTATACGGATTCTGTAAACAACACTTGAACAAATCGCTCGGATTTCCAAGTTTCCGAACTACGGTACGAAATGTATACGGTTTTCGATAATATAGTGTAATCTGAGGCACGACAGACACCGTTTGACGTTGCGTCGGAAATATACGGATTTTGCAGCTTATAGAGTTTATGCAGCTCTGTAAATTTAAATGTGTCATTTAAATGGTGGGTGAAAGAAAAGGTTGATATCGTGCCGTATCAGGAACTCATGGAACTGGCGGAAATGAGATTGGATCGGCGAATGCTCTGCCGACAAGAGCGTAGCTTTTAAAGAAGATGATGACGGGGAACTTGTTCACTCTAAAAATGAAGACTCTTACTTGGCCTTCATAATTCAACAAAATGCTGATTTGTGCAACTAAGTAATGTGGAAATTTATTAGCGTAGTCGTAGTTCATTGGTTTAAACAAGCTGTTAGATAGTCGCCTACCCTATTTATTTTCTGCAAATGCCTTGAGTTCCAAAAGCACGATACGACACCTACTTTCTTTTCACGTGTCCTAAATAACTCTGCCTTGGACTTCCTTTCCCCCTTTACTACTAACTTATTCACCTTTAAACTTAGTGCACGTCTTTTATTTCGTCATAAAACAGATTGACAAAATTCTTATTAGATCAAGTGCTATTTGTCATTATCACACACCTAGTTACTTATATTGATAATAACATTTATGTCACTGCCGCGCTGTCGGGCAAAGGCCTCCCTCCCTTCTCTCCCTGCGTACAAATAACATTTGTTCTTTTAAAACGAATTTCAGCATCGATATGGTCAGTTAGAGAGGACAAATTGATAAAGAATTGTCAATTTAGGTCAAATACATCATTAAAACATGGAACATAGTGTAATAAAAACGAATAGTGAAGCTCAGCGGTCGCGACAGGCCAATCACGCGCGGTGTGCGGGGGCCGGCCTCCGCTGCCTGCGCGCGTACCCTTACAGCGAATTCAGTTAGGGTACGCCCGTCCCCCATAGCCCTCCGCTCACCGCGCGAGCGTGGACCCGCCGCGACCGCTGAGTTTCACGCTATTAATTTTATTACACTATGACCTAACATTACATCAGTATAATTTGTATGCACAACGTTGTGATGATTAATGTGATACAATATAAACTACAAAACTTCTAGCCAAACTGCACTTAACACTCAAGATCTTACAATATATTCCCAGTTTATGTGAAACTGCGACAAACTGCGGCATGATTAGATATTCTGTGATTCCAGTTCCGTGACTACACGTCCCGAGGGAATGAAATGTTGCATACAATGTACTGAACGTTTTAGGATGCTAAGGCATTTTTTTTTCAAATATATTGTTCTATGTAAATTGTATTGTCTTTTTAACCCTTCAAGCTCTTATACTATAAGAGCTTGACGGGTTAAAACTTATACTCTTATACTATAATAATATATAATATGTTGACACTTTTTTAAACGGATGATCAGACCGTCAAACTGAACAACTTTCTCTATGGCACCAACATTGAAATAGCGAAAAAAAAATCTGCTGTCCCATACAAAACTGCAAACCTACTCGAGCCAAATTTATGGGACAGCTGATTTTTTTTCGCTATTTCGATGTTGGTACCATAGAGAAAGTTGTTCAGTTTGATGGTCTGGTCATCCCCTTAAATAAGTGTCAGCATATTAAGAAGGACCCTTTATACCAGACACAATACATAAACAATTCTTCTTCTTCTAAGAAGAAGAAGTTAAACAATTGCTATTGCGGGTATAGACGCTCAACTGGGGTCTGACTAGTTAGGTATCTTCCCAAGGGTGGACGCATTATCTATCCGCGGCGATGGAGCCGAAGGAGGCGAACGAAATGAATTTGCTTTGAATTCTTCTGACGATTCGTCCGATTCGCCGCGGATAAGTGTGCGAGGTGTCATAGAATTTCATACATAGAATTCAAAAATTCGATTCTTTTGCCTCCTTCGGCTCGTTCACCGCGGATAAATGTGCCACCACCTTAAGGTTCACTCTTTCATAACGTTAACAATAGTGAATGCTTTAGAACGTATAAGGTGACTAAAGTTTAAAGTAAATAATGACAAGACTTAAAAATGTCAAATGTCGAAGTGTAATGAAGTCAAAGTGTAATAAAGACGAAGTGTAATAAAGTCGAGGTGTAATAACGTCCAAAGAATAAAAATCACAAGCATTTGACAACACATCAAAATGTTTCTATGAAATTTTTATTTACCCGGATAACAGCTACAACAAATACCTAAACAATATTTCTTTCAAGATATCGTTTTCCTTTGTCTGTGTTTCCATTTTGCTCGGTATGAAACAGAGCAAAATGTATACCTTTATTGTTCTAAAATAAAGTATTAATTCGGTATGTCAAGTTTATTTTTGTTTGAATTGAACCGAAAACCAAATCGAGATAATTGTCTCAAAAACAATATTTTATATGTCTGAGATTTTAAAATTAAAGGATTACAGATATTTTTAATAAAATAAAGTCGTTTTTTGGTCCGTCCAGTGACGTCACTGGAAAACCTGTAAACTCCTTTCTAAACTTAAAATAACTGGCCATTAAGAAAAAAAATACATTCACGTTGCCGTTTTTGTTTCCAGCATAGAGTTAGAAAGAGGAGGCCGGTGATTTTTATTTTTTTAAATAAAGTTGTAGTTTTTCTCAATGAAGTTCGAATTATTTTCTCTCCACCATTTTTGCACTCAGAGATTACAGATCTAAATTATTTAAAAATTTACTTTATATTGAACAACTCGATGAATCGCAATAAAATGAAATAGATGTCTTAAAATTATGTCTTCTATCCGTAAAAAATATAAAATAAAGACAAAAAAAACTTGACATACCGATTTGATTGATTGCTTTTAAGTTATTCCTCCATTAAATCTCTTGCTGTCACTTTTTGTCTTGTTGATGTAGTAAAAGCTTTTATTTCCTTTTCCCGAACATTAGATTCTTTATTATGCCGATCACAACCACACAAATACGTATCTGTTGATACTTAATTATTTTAAAAACTGTATAAAAAGTTTGTCTGTATCTAAAAAGAGAATGCAGCCAATAGATAAAGCGAATTCACAGAGTAACAACTGAGACAGGTATTAATACCACTCATAACAGAACACCAGTTATCTTCGGTTCACACCCGAACGCTCTTGCCGAAAATTGTCTGAAAGTTTCATTGCAGTAACTTGTGAAACTTCCGCGATACTGGTGCCCAGCGATAATGATGACTGAGTGAGACAAAACATTACTACGCTCTCTGTTACATATCTACCACCATATCGTGACTTTTTTTGTAAATAGCTTCAATGTAAGAATGTAGAAAGGTGAAAGGGAGTGGGCCATACTTGACCACGCGGGCCTAGTGCAGATTGGTGGAGGCAAGTTAGTGGTCAACTTGCTGTCAGAGAATTTTCAAGCCGCCTTAATAGGCCTCTGGCCTGGCTTAACGAATACTTACAAGTTTTACAACGCCATCTAACGGATCTATCCTAGACCAACTGCTTAACATGCCTTCCGAAGCATGGAAACGCTCGAGATGACGCTCGAATACCATTAAACGGTCACCCATCGAAAGACTGACCGGACCTGACGTTGCTTAACTTCGGTGATCGTTTCCAATACCGAAGCTCCACTTCGCGACCGAGCGCTTCTATATTTCTAATAGTGTAGATGTAAATGAGTAGAGTTATTGTAATACGTAAATACTGACAGTGTAATTTCGATCAGTCTGTTCACTACTTTAAAAACAGACATTCGTAAAGATTTGATGCAATTTACTAAAAGAGTACCTGACCTCCCTATATTAAGATAGCGGTAGGCTGAAATGTCCAATACCTATCACGAGCCTTATTGCTTCTTTATATACAAACATAAGTAAACGAGCAATCATCTTCCCTTTCAAGTTGGTCGGATATTTGACGGCCCGATAGCACAGTCGGTAGTGAAGCTGCCTGCTGTACCGATGGTCGCGGGTTCGAATCCCGTAAGGAACCAATATTTGTATGATGAATATGAATATTTGGACCCGAGTCATATCGTTGTCTAGTCTTCATAATACAAGTCTGGTACTTTAAATATGACTAGATAATTTGTGTGACAATGTCCAAGATATTTATTAATTGACACAACAATCAGTCGCTAATAATCTTGACAGGTAATTACACCCCAACCAAAAAAAGAGCTAAGTGATCCCATCATTCAATATTCTTCATCATCAATATTTAATTTCAAACAACAACAGACATAATTAAAAGCAAAAGACCACCCCGAGACGTAATAGCTTTCATAAACATACAACATTATAAAGTGAACCGATATGAAACCACTAGAGATGCAATCCCGCGGCCCGCTGCACCCGCATGCACCTGCCATCCGCATTCCGCTGCAAATATACTGCAGACACTTTTACTTTAATCTAAATTAATTTAGTCTCCTTTCAGAGGCTTGTGGCGAAATAAACTAAATATGAGATGTTTATGTGACTTTTAGAGACAAGGAGATAAAGAGTTTAACTACTTAAAGTTTTATGGTACTTAGGTAATCGTAGCAACTAGTAGATTTTCGTATAGAGGACCATATTCCAAGTATAACAGTATTAAAAAGTTTTTATTTTAAGAACTTCTGTATATTTTGAAACAGCACTGTCTCTTCGAAAAAAAAAGCATCATGAGAAAACATGCAATACGCTAATTAATAAATTTTTTTGAGTATTAAGAAAGTCGCCGCACCACATGGTATACGTGTGGTGGACTACCCACCCACACCTGCAACCCTCAAGGTAAAGGAAGGCGTATGCCCCAACAGTGAAGACTATAAACCAACTGACAGCAAGAGTCACCATCTGAGTGTACGTGGTTACACCTACTGATATTTTATGGACTTCCCCTCCAAAAGCATAACACGGTTCATGAAGTCCGTGGGCCTAGAAAATGACCTTTAGGTCAAGGGTGACAGCTACAATATATATGTTCAGGTCGCGGTATCTATATGTCATTGACAAAGCCCTTACAACCAAAATAATAATAAACCAACTGATATATTTTATGCGAGTATCGTGCTGTAGAGCGAGGGACAGAACGTCTTGGAGGGAAATGGAGGAGGCCTATCTCTGAAGAAGGAATTATTACGGCTTTGGTGGATGGATGGATCGTGCTCTGAAGCAGAAAAGAAGATCTTATACTGCATGCTTGATTTTAAAATTCTTTATTTGTGAGCATATTGCAAACACGGCGAACTAGCTGCTAGTTATCCTAATTATTTCTAAAACGAAACGAACTCTGCGCAAGCAACTCTGTGGTTACATAAGATCTTATAAATATGGTACAGCACACAAATAAACCCTGTAAGGGCGCAGCAATATCTGAAAATAAATAAAGACAACACATAAAATCTATAAACAAAAAATCTTAAATATCAATTAAAAATTTAAAAAATGTCTGCATCTAAAACTATCCTATTCTTTGTACTCAAAATATTCCTGAAGGTTATATAAACATTTAGTTATTAAAAAGAATATTCAATTTTTGTGGAACAATGATACCTTTTCTATATTTCTTAGTGTGGTTTTGCAGTCACGCTGACCGCCCGCGCTGATGGTCAGCGCGCGGTACGCACTATGGAAATTGTGCGAACCGCGCGCTTACCGTAAAACGATCCAAGAGCCGCGAAGCTCGTGGCCCGCGACGCTTACGAACCGCGCTGACGAAAGCGTCACGGTAAAACCACACTTATAGGTACAGTTAGTTTGTTAAATAATTTTATAGACATGTAGTAGGTATACATCTGAGCTAACTAAATGCAACTTTGTAGTAGGTAGAACCAATCTGTCTTTATGCCGTAAGTTTTGAGGTCTGGCTAGAAAGTCTTTCACTAGTGGGTACAGATTCTGATGTTTTTTTACAAAGTTATATCCATTTACCATGACGTGAACATGAATATCATAGCACGAAAAAAAACATGAATATCAATTTAGAGCCATCTGCGTATAAGTCCTTATGAGTAAATTCCGTTTTGCGTGCAAATCCTTATGCGAGTAAATCCAATATTGGAACCTGGTCCGCTCTAATATACCGACATACTAAATCTCCAACAGCTAGGAAATAACAAGTGAATCCAACACATAAATGCCAAAACCTGACACGATCTGAAATTGATGGATTTTACTGCACCTCAACGATATGTATAGATATGCCAATTTTATTGGTTTCGTTCACGTTTACATTGTTTGTGGTCTTTATTGATATAAATATCAATAAAAGATTTGTCTAGTTATTATTCAGTTTGTCTAGCGGAATAAAATATGTGAAATACAAGATATCATTTCGTCTGGTGGACCGAGTCTAAATGTGCAGTAAATGTTATCTGTTTGCCTTGTGTGGCGTACCAAAAAGAGGTACCTGTACTATCGCTAACAGAAAAAATGTTATTTAAAATATAGAAGAGTTAAACGAACAGGCCTCCGTCTTCACTAACAGCCTATAAACTAACAAACTCGTTACATTTCCACGTTTTTCATTACATTTGTAAAACCGCGACAAGCTGACGACAATGCTCGTCCCAGTTCTGCATTCATTTACAACAGGAAAGTGTCGACGCCGTGGAAACAAAGCCAGGACTCCGCTCCTCTCGTCAGCCGCACAATACATCGCTCCTCATTCATAGCGTTAGAAACTAGGATGGTATCGACGCGACAATGGTTACGGTACAGAATCGTTCGTTCAATTGTTGAGCTATCGCTTGGCTGAGTAATTCAATAGTGTTTGCAGAAAAACTACAAGTCATTGTTGTCTGTGGACTGGTGTGGTGTTGATAGAAGCTTCAGAATTATGTCAATAAGGAAAATAAAATAATGGTGGAAGCATGTCGATGGTAAAGTAAGGACCAACAATATTAAAGTGTGTTTAATCAAACATCTGGCTATATGAAAGCGAGACAGACAATACACAATTACATCGACATAGAGGAATGAAGAATGCTCTATGTTATTTAAGGAAATAAGTAATGCAATTTGTTCGTAATTGCGTAACGGCAAAGTCTCACGCTGCCTGCTAGTCAGACTGATTTCAAAAATATAATTAGCTCATCAGAAAATCATTAGTAGTCGCAAATGTGTAGTTCCAAGCTCGAAGCGCGCATCTTCGAAGCTTTTCATCAGATCTTCAAATTGAAATGAGACTTTTAAACAGAAAAAAGATCGTCTCCTATTTAGAAGACATATTTTAATAAAGTTTTGTCAAAATACACGTAAGAAAAGAAATCATTGATAGCGGAGCGCCGCCTTGTTTAAACTTTCTCAAAAATATGAGTGCACGCTTATTTTCGTACGATTTTACAATACGTTATTTATTATGCCTTGAGTCTGTGGCTTAATACTATTTATGGTAAAAGAACTCGCCTCTAAATCACATAACTCCCAACAGTATTTTCAGCAATATTTTCATGAGAGCTCTCTCTCTCAACATAAATCCTCACAAATCAGAAATTCAAGAGCGGACACTGCATAACAAATCGAATTGGAAATGGTAATCGAATCCCAGTCAATATTACATGTATCTACGATGGTATAACCATCGTTACGGATAAATCTACTCATAGTTTGGAAATCTGGGATCTTGGTGTGTAACTACCCGATGCAATCGATTTCAAATCGTGTTTTTTGGGAGTTCTTAGCTATTCTATTTAGGAGATTACGAACGTAGTGTGGGACGCCTTCCGGCCCACCTGGACCGACGATCTAAAAAAAGTAGCGGGGAGTGACTGGATGAGGAAGGCCGAGGATAGAGGTTTGTACCGCGCCTTGGGACAGGGCTATGTTCAGCAGTGGACGATGATATGCTGATGATGAAGATGAAACATTATGTTTTTTTTAAAAGCTCATCCTTTATGGTTCAGTAGTATTTAAATGGTGTGTGCAATGTCCAGACAAACAAGCAATATTAACAATTTTATTATAATTTATAGAAGTTAAGGGTCAGAATGTAGAGGTCTTATTCCCTAGTATGACAATGTTGAAATACTCTAATTAACTAAACTACAAATGACACCCTGAACGTTATAGTAGCCCGGCCATGTAGCGAGAGAGTCATGAATGCTAATTCCAAGACTAACTTGTACATGAATAATTTCTGAAGTTAGTATAATATTGGTCGAGTATTTACTGGAGCAGTGGCTTTGGGAGCAGTCTACTTGAAACGGACCATTGTTGAGAGATACTAGATAATATGTACAACATTTTGCATGGAAAGAAGTACACGGAGAAAAATATTTAGTAGTATATTTGACAACTATTTATTTTGGCAAACTTTACGAGTAAATTTGTTGTTATTAATAGATTTTAGTTAAATCTACCAGAATCACATAGGTAGGTGTTACGAGGTTTGTTATTAAAAATGTTTAGACCAAATTGGTGGTGTCATTAGGAAATGGTAGCTGAAACTAACGAGCATGACAATGTGTATGGATCTATACTTCATTCCATATAAGGATGAAAAGATATTTCGATTCCTATTTAGCTTTCTGGCCAATTCTGATTAGCGCTGATGCGCTGAGCTGAGCTGTGCTGAGCTGAGTGTAGCTTATAATTTACTATACCTATAGTACCATTTATTTAATTTTAATGAACTGTACGTATTACTGTATATACAACGTGTTAATGAATAAGCGCAAAACCTCATACACCCCAACTGATTTATAACAAAATAATTAGATTGGAACAATAATTTCATTATTTTGATAGTTACAATTTAAAGTTATTCGCATTTTAAGTTTTGAGACAAAAATGATTTGTTATCATTTCAGCAATGAGTGAAAGCGCTTCCGTGCTCATGGATACATTTTAAGAATCTTGTTTTGGTAGCAAGTAGGTTGAGAGTGCCTGAGCGATGGTTTGAGGTCGAGTTCAGTAAATTTTAAATTTTACAAACAAAGAATTTAATATTTTGAAAAAAAAATACCTATGTTGAAACCATGACATTTTGATTCTGTTCTCGATTTTAAACAAACTACTTTCTAGTTTTGCGTTAATTCATTAACATGTTGTATAACCTAGTTATTAAGTAATTCAGTTATTAAGGCGTGTTATATTGTATAGTTTCTGGCCGCATCTTCTCTATAGCGACAACAAATTCCGACGCAGTGGTAGCTTAAAAAAAATTGTCGTTTAATAAGTGGTCTTCAAGCTCCTATTGTATTGAGTACATTATTTTGAGTTTTTTGAGACAACCTATAATTGTGGAACAATAGCTTCAAACTAGTCTCGTGTCAATTACACGAGATTTTTTTTAATGATTTTTAAAAATCTAAAATAGAATCTAAAGTAATGAAATAAAATCCAAAGTTGCGGATTTCATGCTATCTCGTCCCCCGCAAAAAGTGACAGAAAAGTTTGTTAGCAGAATTAGTTTGTTAGTCAATTGGTCTAAGACGACGAATAATATTTGAGAAGAAAGCAATATTTTTTTTCTAACCTTATCCTCAAAGAAAATCCAATCGGTTATCAAATATCTAGACTAGACTCAAAAGATCAGAACAAAACGACATCAAAGTAAGAACAAGTTAAGGTCACAAAAGGCAGAATAAATTGTTCTAACAAGCTAAGAATTCGTGAGAAGTCGTCGTCCATCAAACATTTTCATTCTGTATTCCATAACGCGACCCCGACGCCTTTTCGTACGTATAACATTGTGCTACGATTAAGCTATTTGAAGGTATTATGCTATAACCATAATTACTGTAATTCACTCCTTTATAAATGGGTTTAATCGAAGGAAACTCTGAATTTCCATATAATTATGGGTATGAAAGTTTTCGTGCAATATTTCTTATGCTTTTAACAGCTATTTCATAAAGTTTTTAAGGTGGAACGTCACGGGTTATGCTTCATACTCACAAGGCCACTTAGAGGTTAAAACCATTAATAATGTAATTAAAAACTCAACTGGATACGCTATTTTCGCAAAAATACTTTTTGAAGACAACGTAATGAAGCGTTTATTCGTTCCTCATTTAACCCTTTTGAATGAAAAAAGACGCTTGAGTTATTTATTTATTTGTTCAATTATGTACCTGTGTGACTGTATTGCAGTAAAAGCATTTATTTTTTTGTTAAATTACTGCGCCAGAAGTAGGTTTTTTTTTTTGTAATCATGCTTCTAAGAATACAAATACCTCTTGGCTGGATAGCCAGATAGCATGCATATTGTAGCCTCATCATCATCATATCTTATGGTATTTTTCTCTTCCTACTTGGATCCAAGGAGGTTTAAATTTCGAGGTCAAGATGTTTTAGCCAGTCTTCCGCTGCCGGGGTTAACCTATAGAGTTCTTCAATTCCACCGGGGAAACAGCGCAGAGTGCACTCATTTACCACATGGGTGAGGGTTTGGTCAGATGCCCCGCAGTCGTACATCGGTGACTCCCTCAGGCCCCACTTGTAGAGGTGGGTTGGGAATTGGTCTCGAACTACCTCCTCGTGGTCCACCCTGGGCAACGGATTTGTTTCCGACTAAACGTTCTTGACTATCTCTGGCTCACCGGACAGTTCTTCGCGAAACTCCCGGTGTTTCCCCTGCGATATTATACCATGGAGCCTAGGTACTACAATCTCAACATAGAGGGAGTTGGAAAAAACATTTTACAAATTGTTTTATTTTTATTTTATCATCCATGGATAAAACTCATTTAGATTAACTAGGATGACGCCCAACAAAGCGCGGTCCATCCATTGTACTTTATGTTTTCAGGAAGCTCTACCCGTGACGTAATGCCTTAAAGAGAATTTACCTTCAAAAGTTTCATAGAGCTTCGAAATAATTTATCTGCCTAATTAGCCGCAGTTTTCATGAGTCTTTGAGTTTTGAACGTGAAAGAGTACTTTTCACTCTTTAGGCGATGAGAAATGATGACTACATTTTGAGATAAATTACAGACATTTCATTCATATTTCAAAATTATTTAAAGGCAAAAGCTGTAATATTTCACTAAACGGGTCTATACTAACTATAAGGGTCCATTATATTATACTGACGGTTTTTTTGATCATCAAACTAACTTACTATCTTTCACAGTCGATAATCTCTACTCCACTTTTGACCACGCGCACTTGCCTACTTTCGGGAAAAAGGGAGAAAGGAAGCCGGCCATACTCCACTACGCGGACTACCCATCTACGGAAAAGGCATCGATACTTGAGATAAGTTGTAAAGAAAATCAATGTCAATATTATTATCGGGTCCTTCTCAAAAAGCTAAAAATGTTTGAGGGGATGATGAGACCAAATTATATGACAACTTTCTCAATGGGACCAAAATCGAAATCGCGAAGAAAAAAATCGGATGTCTCATTGGGTCACTAGGTTTACAATTTTGTATGGAACAGCATATTTTCTTGCGATTTTGTTGTTGTCCCATGGAAATAGTTTAGTTCGATAGTCTGATCATCCTCTTAAAAAAGTGGCGTCAGCCTATTAAGTTGGACCCTATATAGTTTAGTCAATGAATGCTCAAAAAAGGATGTGGATGGAAAAGTCGAAAGCAGAAAATTTGACTTAGGAACTTTGTTTGGACTAGTTAGGAGATAAATATACTAAAAGTCCTTACCCCTCCGAGGTGCGCTCGAGAGGGGGGAGGGCAAAGAAGGTCCCGTTTTTTGGTTTTTTGCTTACATCTCGAAAACGGTGCGTTGTACGAAATTTTGTTGTAGAACATAATGGAAACTGATAAAATTCTCTATAACTTTGGCTCTAACACTTTTTATCTATCTCCAATCGTTGCCTAGCTATGAGCTCTAAAAAATGGCCGATTTTCAAAAATGTGTTAAATTCTCTGTAGCACATTGTAAAATTACCCATAATCATTTGTTATTGCTCACCCAATTAAAATAGCATTCTCATGTTGGAAGATAACGACAATGACCACGATGGTGGGGATGATGTAGAAGAAGCCTGCGTTCCATCATTTGATAATGATTCGACAGATGAGGAAGAAGAAGAGGCAAACAATGAGGAACCACAACCAGGCCCGTCACGCTCGAAGAGGCGGCGAGTGATTACATAATCGTGTAGTTGTGGGTGTTTTTAATTGGGTGAGCAATAACAAATGATTATGGCAAATTTGACAATGTGCTACAGAGAATTTAACACATTTTTGAAAATCGGCCATTTTTTAGAGCTCATAGCTAGGCAACGATTGGAGATAGATAAAAAGTGTTACAGCCAAAGTTATAGAGAATTTTATCAGTTTCCATTATGTTCTACAACAAAATTTCGTACAACGCACCGTTTTCGAGATGTAAGCAAAAAACCAAAAAACGGGACCTTCTTTGCCCTCCCCCCTCTCGAGCGCACCTCGGAGGGGTAAGGACTTTTAGTATATTTATCTCCTAACTAGTCCAAACAAAGTTCCTAAGTCAAATTTTCTGCTTTCGACTTTTCCATCCACAATTATTCATTGCCTAAGCTATATATGTATAAGAAGGTATACAAAATTTTACAAAAGTAAAAATAAAAATTTAAAACTTTTAAGGGGGTTGTTTAGAATATGATACTAAACTTTCACCATTGGACCAACATCAAAAACGTGAAAAAAAAAATCTGTTGTCCCATACATTTAGCTCGAGCAGATTTGTAGTTTAGTATGGAACATCCGATTTTTTTTCGCGATTTCGATATTGGTCGAATAGTGAAAGTTGTTCAGTTTGATTGTCACCCAAAAACCACCCCCTTAAATGTTTATTTCTATTTTTGTAACACCTTGTATACTGGGTGTAAATATAGATAGTTGCATAACTTTAAAAGGTGATTGCACTCATGATACTGAACAACTTTCCTCAGGGAACTTAATAAAATAAAAGAATAAAAAAACATTTTTCCGTACGTAACGTTCGATCAGCTGATTGTATTTCAGTATAGAAAGACGACAATTTTTTTTGAAAATTTTCATTAATTACTTTGGGAAAGTTGTTTAGTATCATCGACCGGTCCATCACAAGAGCTGTTGGAGTTGAATAAAATTTCCTTGAAAGACTACAAAATAATAGCGATGGCGCGGTGACATGCATCTAAATCTAAAAAGTGACCTTCATTTTGAAATTAATGTTTATCACCAATTAAAGTTACATTTTTATCCTTTGCAATTACTTTCATAAATAATGTCCTTTTCCTAGTCTAGTCAAATGCTTGCTACTTGAAAATTCTGCAGTAGATCGTCGCCACTATAAGTTTGAGCACCTCTGCTTTAAAGTAATGCAACTCTTGGCACTAACACCCTGTATAATATTATACTTAGTTCGTACCGACGCAGTTACAAGATCTCTCAAGTCAAGTTAACGTCTAGTAATTGTGCTTCAGCTTGGATAGCAGGATCGCAAGTTAACCAAGTTTACGATGCCGATGGCCAAGTCGCGCAAGTACTGTTGCGATATAGTTTAATTTGGATCTTGTGGGTTAAGTTTTAACTTCCTTTGAGAGGTTAATTAAAAATTGAAGATGTTATGTGTGATGGGTTCCTTTGTGCAAGGTACGATTCGTGACGAAGGGGTTGATTAGGAATTAGGATGTAATTTTCATTGTTTTTCTCGTCTATCCCATCGTTGGATTGGTCTTTAAAAAAATTTTGGGTGTGGGAGAACCATTTTTCGATTTAAGGATCCATTTGCGAAATATTATCCTTTAAAGTGACATTTTTTTTTAGAGTCATGTGTGTGTGTGTGTGTCCCCTGCCAGCTAAACGGTTGTTTCTGGATACGTGAAAAAATTCACGGCAGTAGTGTATATAACGAATTTAAAAGGAAAACTATCACCGCTAAGTAGACTTTACAAGTTAACGAGTAATAGTCGAATAACTTGTAAAATGTACTTTTTAGACTTTATTAGCCGTTAAACCGTAGTATAAAACAAAAAGCCCCCTTCTAAGTCCGTATATTGTGACGGGCAACTACGGAAGCCTACCCTGCGCGTGGCCCGACACGCACTTGGCCGGTTTTTTAATATTTTTATTGTTATGATGTTGACGAAACGTGTGACCATACCCTGCCATTGTTATTTGAAACTATGGATAAGCCAATGGTTCCGTATTTATTGCCACATGAAAGATTTTTTTTAATTGCGATTGATAACGTATATGAGACATTCATATTATAAATAAATTGTATTTGGTCCAAAACCGGAAAAATTTTGAAACAAACAAAATTTTAAGTATGGAAATTGAGACGATAAATGGTTTTTATGTACGCACGATTTTTTAAATTAAACTGAGACCTAAATTCTACCCCTAAATATTTCTAAATGCACTAGTAATGTCTAAGATTTATTTACAAACTTCACTTTACTGCAAATCTTCCAGAAAAATTTAAGTGAAATATAAGCTTATCTGTTTGTACTAAGAATTCAAAATTAGTTGACTATAAAAATAGTTTATAAAGAAAGAAGAACTTATAGGAACCATAAAAAGTAACCACGTGATTATTTTACCGCAGAAGGAACAAGCTAGATTAATAGCAATTCTATTTAAGATATCATATAATTAGGCATATTCACAAGTTTTTCTCATTCATAATGCAACGCTCGTTTAAAAATGCTCACAAATGTACGCTTCCGGTAAGGGGCGAAGGGCTTCGACTTCGGCCATTTTCTGCTTTGAACCAAGTATTTGAACATTCCAATAATAACAAATTATATTTCACATAGTTCGCATCGCAGCTCTAGTAACAAGGAAAACAAAGCCCTGAAATGTTAAAATAGGTTACGACTGAAATATAATGTACTCTTCAAATAATACGCGTGATATTGACATTAGCTTTGATCTGAATTGGTAGATTGATGTTTCCAAATTAGTTCAAAATCAAACAGATCACTTTCAAATCCAATCATCAATCTAATGAAAACGTAAGTTGCAATCATGTTTAGGTATCTTTTAATTGAAAATATAATTTTTAACTTACTCCTTTTTAAAATGTGGATGTTCCGAGTTTTTTAATATATCTGACTACCTCTCCAGGAATACGGTCGTGATACTACAAATAGACATAACGTGTCATTAATACTTATCATTAAGGTGCAGTGGCATAATTTTGATGGTGATGGTATTCCAGACTTATACAAATTTAACCAGATTTATATCTGGCCTATACGGATTATAACCAGTTTAAGGTTAAGATTGCTGGAAGACTATTTAAGAACTTCTACTAGGTAGTTGACTTACCCAACTTCTAAGTCTTAGTATAAATAAAAGATGCATAATTTGTAAGCGGAAATAAAACCTAGAGATAGATAAGAAAATATTTTAATAAACTCTGACGTGGAGAAGTTTTCAGAATATTTGCAAAGGAATTCCATTAAGGCGCTCGCGGCCGACGCTTGGACAATAATGCTAGTTAATCGAGTCTCCACTAAAAGAAATTAGAATTTTATAAAATAATGCTCGGGTTTTATAGAAGAATCTTAAGCACTTTTAAATTAGTTTAGGAAGAATGTCACAGAATACCGGCAAACTACGACCAACCTAAACTTGAGTTCCTAATTAGTGCAAACACCAGAGGTTTTTTATTAAGTAATTATATTGAATTAACAAAAGAGTTTTATGATTTTAGTATGGGAGGTGGCCTAGCCTATCGCTATATAATAGGTCATTTTGTGTTTAAGCCACCGGTTTCAAAGTTATTTCAGATTTATTTATCAATATTATGTAGAACTATATACCTATTCTGTGTCAGTATTTCGACTACACAAATCAATAATAATATCTTTCTCCGGCGATGTTACGAAAAATTTAGCGATATTAAATGGGTTTCAGTCCGCGACAACACGTTTGTAAAAATTCACGATGGCCACTAATCTTCAAACCAATTAGATTGACTAAACATCGTCACAAACTTTCACATTTATTATTAACCTGCCTACCTACAGAAGAATAGGATAGTCGGATTCAAATATTAAAACAAAAACATTTACTTAACTTTTCCACTAATTTATTTAATTATCTCTAACCTTCAAGTTATCAATATCGCCTCTCTAATTTGTAAAAAAAATCTACAAGCATTTAAAAGCTTATTTCTTATTTAAGATACGGAATAAGTCCCGTTAAGGTCTAAAATAATTAATTGGGCTGTGCTTTAATAAAATAAGGCCGGTTAGCTAGGATAATTAAACCTTTGGCCGGAAATATCTTTTTGGGCCTTACCCGTCTTTAAGCTTAATTAATGATATTTTTCAGGATTTTCGTTGAACGAAACATAACGTGTAGAGGGTTTGGGTAATTTACGCGAATAGTTTTACAACTTTAGGGATAGTTTGCAGGAAACTCTGTAAATGTTAGTTTAGGCTTTTCGTAGATACAATCCGAGTGGAATCCATTTTTCTTTCACAACTACTGAAAAACGGAAAGTCAAAAATAGAAGTTAAATCTACGAAAATGACTACAAAGTACTAAATGGACTAAAAGTTGATATTATGTCGTTTATAACTACTGTTACTACTTAAATTTTTTTCAAACACTTCATCTATACAGGGTTTATTAAAACACCCGAGGAATATTCAAATGAGTGGTTTAGACCGTCAAACTGAATAACTGAATAACTTTCACTATGGAGCCTATATCAAGAAATAATAAATATAAATCAGCTCAGTAGGCACTGCAGTTTTGTATGAAACAACCGTTTTTTTTTTCGATTTTGGCTCCATAGTGAGAGCTGTTGACGTTTTTTGCTACACTCTGTAATTCTTTTGAGATTTTTCTATTGTTTTATTTTACAGATTGTGTGAACATGTCATAAATAATATTTTTTTATCCCGAACAAAATATTGTTGCATTAAAAGCTCAGAAACTATCAAACAAAAGAGACTTTACCGGAAAATGTAATGCAAATTACTAGATATTCTAAACAGCCTCTCCTCAACGCCTGCAAATCGGTCTTGTCTATGAAAAATTCATGAATTTCATGATACATGTTACCTCTGTTCACATGCACCGTCATATAACTTTGTGCATACAAAATTGCATGCATTGACTTTTGATATACTGCATTCTGACATCCCGCAGTTCTTTTTGCTTCAAAGCATACAGTTGTTGCATGGTGATACGTTTAGGTGATTTTAGCCTATTCAAGATTTCAGAACCAGTAGAATTGGTTATTTGACTACATACAATTTATTTTATTTTTATCTTCTCAATAAAAATAAAGATAAGAAAATAACGCTAAACTCCCATTTTCATTTAGTTTTTAGCTTGAATACTATTTTAATAACAAGATAAACTTTAAAAAGTAATGAAATGTTGATGACGTCACAACTCAGAATTGAGTAAAAATTTTATACAAAGTGCACGTTTTGACTTCCAATAAAGAGTAGCTGATTTGACTAGTTGTCAAGTACCCTATTATGTTTGTGCCAAGTTGTGTTAGTGGCCCTTCGCCCACAAAACATTGCTACAACAACGTTTCCCTATTAGTCCATTATTACATTTATATTATGTTACACCATGTATAGCATTACCAGGCCTGTCTCACTCCACAGCTCAGGTACGTTTGACGGCTGATTCCCACCGAGGGGTGAGTGGTCGCTCATTGTCATAAGGCGCATTTTAGTTTTCGTTCCTGATCCTGAAGCGCAAAGTTCGAAATTCGAAAAATCGGGTTGAGTGAACTATCTGTTACAGTAACTATTAAATAATCTGTGGCATTATACACTTTCTAGGAATACTTGCTTGAGTTGCATTCCAGGAATATTTTGTTACAACCTGTATACAAAACTAAATTCTATAGTTATTTCAAATTTAAGGTTGAATTACAGTATAATCAACAGAAGAAGCGATAAATATTAAACAGAAATGTGTGTTAAATAAAATAAGGTCGTCGGCACACTTTGTTTATCACAATAATGTCACAAAGTGACAGGTCGACACGTCGATGGTCTCAAAAAAGCATTATCGCATCAATGTCTCAGTGACAAGTAATATTTTTGTTTTTGTATGTCATACAGGGTATTTGATCATATACGCTGACGGTTTATCAAGGTTTTTTTTTTTTTTTTTTGGAATGACTTTGCTCAGGGAGCATTTACTGCTTTTTACTGCGGACTATTGGAGGGACCAGAAGGGTCACCGAGCCAATTGAATAAACTTAAGCAACCGACCTAGGGGCACCCCAGGGGGGTACGGACCTCGGCATAGGACGTTGCTGGGGCTACGCGGCGGATTGGGTAGCTGGGGTCGGTGAGAGGTTTTTCAAGGGATAATGAAACCATCAATCTGAACAACTTTAAAAAATCTGCTGTTCCATACGAAACTGCGAACCTACTCGATCCAAAGTGTATGGGATAGCTTTTGTCAGAATTTTGTGGTGTCAGAAACATTTCCCGGCGTGGCGTGTACAACCCGCCAATGTTTCATCGCAATCGGATTAAAGGTTTAAGAACGCATAAGAGACAAACAAGACATCCATTTTTATGTAATATAGGAACCTGGTCTGATGACATTGTGATGTGAGGGTGACGAGTTCTCATTGGATCAGATTAGCACAGGACCCTGAAGAATAGCGCATTGAAAGTAAGGCCTATGTCCAGCAGTGGGTTGATGTGGGTTGATTTTAGTGATTGATTGGTAGAAACCATACGCAAACAGATCTAGACCGTATTTCATTATGGGGTGATTAGATACTACCTTTATGACAAGGTTTAATGCATAGGTACCTACTAAATTATTTTTATTCACTACGAATTGCAATAGTTGATCTATTCCTACTCATTCTGTTCACGTATCTAAACCGTCTCAACATATTATATTACGATCCTTGTCACTTTTACAATAAAATCGTATTCTAGCTATCAAAATACCAACTTGTATTTTAAAATTCCTCTCAACCGATCTAAGGTAAGAGAGAATTTTCAATAACTAAATAATCCTTGGGTATTATGCTTCGACGGTGGAATGTCGGCGTAAAAAGTCAGAAATTATCCACCACCGTAGGGACCATCTCGCAAATTGATGCGTTGCATTTTTCATGAGGCAAGAAGTATCGGATGCTATGAATGGTTGATTTAATTATTGAGATAGCCCGGTCCTCCGTGTTTGAATAATGGTTATAGAATATCTACTTTTTGGGTTAGCGATGTTGGTTACAGAAGAAAACTAATTTGAATAAAATGCAGACGAGGTAGGTTTAGACTAGATGGTTATAATAAAATGTATAAAAGCTTTTTACAATGAATATTAAATCGATGATGACGGACGACCTAGATGCGACTGGCACAGGACCGAGAAGGATGGCAAAATAGGAAGAAGGCTTATGCCCAGCAATGGGTGAATACGGGCTGAAAATGATGATGACGTAAGTGATGACAGATTTAGAATCATCCTTGGGCTCGCTGGACTTGATTGTCTCGAATGGTCGCAACTGTTGATTCTGATTTAAACGAGTTACAGTGGGTGGAAATGTATGGTGATTGTTGATTGAAGGTGTGTGTGATGGTATATTTTAAATTTGCAGCGACGATATTTGTTTACCAGGGGAAAGTTATTTTCTACAAGGCCTTTTTAGAACTTATGTAGGAACATCTCCCGGAAAATTGGCATCTTCGCTTATATAAAGTACGTAAAGGTACCTGATCAGTATGCGTCGTATTTCTCAGTTGTGCTTGCCCTAAGGCTATCTATACCGTGGGTTCGAGAACTTTCTTCCTTCATTTGCTCTTTCCCTAAATGTTGCTAAGGTTTGTTGCTATTGTAGCTCTGTTGTAATCGGACACATGATACGACATGACAATTTCTTTAAAACTATATTGGAAGGGGAAAAGAGGCATAGTAATACCTAGACAGAGTTCTATCACAGGTGAAAGAAAAGGTTGATGTCGTATAGTACCTAACAGGACTTCAAGGCACTAACGGAAAAGAGACAGGATTGGTGAATACTTCACCGACATGAGCGTCGCTGATTATGACTATGACATCTGTTTGTATGCGTCGACAGAAAAGCCAAGTCACGGTCTCACTTTTGGAGAATCAAAATATAATGCCACCTCTATAAAAATGATTAAAATAATTATTTACAAAATGTATTTAAGTTGTTTAGTTTGATGGTCTGAATTCAACATTTCAGTATTTGCCTGGCTGTATAACTACCAGCTTTTACCCGCGTCTGTATCTGCGTTGACTATAAAAGTTTCGACACTAATTTGTCCCAGACCTTTTGGTTATTATAATTATTCTATCAATGTGCCCAAACAACCAAATTCGTTTAGCCTTTTCTCTTTGATGCTTTGTCTCGGTGGATTCACTCATTTACTAAGAACAAGATCAAAGTAAATTAAAAAAAATCTGTTATCTATTTGAAGCCGATAACTAACAGTAAGAAACAGGCCGTCCCTAAATACAGTGGAATAAAGTTTATAACCCTTCGAACACAAGGTTTGTTACTGTAATACTGGTAAACGACCCCCTCGAGGTGAATAATTAAGTTAACGAATTGGCTTTGCTTCGAGGAAAAAGTATTTTAGGTTAAACACCTGTTTCGCGTTGTAATTGTAAACCCTTTTGTGCCTTTTTGACGAAGGTCTTTTTTTCGCAGGTAATATAATTTATCTTTTTTTACCTATCAAGTTAATATCACGTTAATATCGTAAGTAAGTTTATAACCTGTAGAATCCCACATTTAGGACAAAGGTCTCTTACTAAATATACGCTTAATAGCTATTTATTGCATATAAGTGTGCACTAACTTACGAAACTACTATATCAAAGTAATGTTACGAAAACATTTGTACAACAATTCTATTTTCATTGGTTTTTATTTTTGTAGGCCTTTTATCTTTTAACAAACTGTTTATAATTTCACGTTCATATTCTCGTATCACAATTCACGTTATAAATGCATCAGCATGAACCTTTTTTTTGACTAAAAATCCAATCCAATCAAATTTACATTCGTGAATAAAATACTTGGATCATCGAAGTAAAGCTTCCCTGATCGATGCACGTCTCACGATTGGTAACTGTTTTAGTGGCATTTCATCTGGGCTTTTCTGTTCTTCAGAATCTTGAATACTGTCGGTAGAGATGTATATGTATACAGGGTCCTTCTTAATATGCTGACACTTTTTTAAGGAGATGATTAGACCACCAAACTGAACAACTTTCTGTATGGGACCAACATCGAAATAGCGAAAAAAAATCAGCTGTCCCATACATTAGACTCAAGTAGGTTTGCAGTTTTGTATGGAACAGCAGATTTTTTGTTGGTAACATAGAGATAGTTGTTCAGTTTTATGGTCTGATCATTGCCTTAAAAATGTGTCAGCATATTAAGAAGGACTCTTTATAGCATATGTGTATGAGTGTGTGTGTGTGTAAAGGCTTCTTCTGGGTAAGCTCGCTACATCTTCGTCTTTAGTGTACTACGGTTATTTACAAATGGGGTAAGTGTTTGTTTACTTTCGAAAAAGCTTGCGAAATTTCCTCTTAGCGGTTGTAACGCGAGACTACAGGCCGAGCGTTTATGTTCATAGCATAACAAATCGCCCTTTCCGACATTAGAGCTCAAACTTGGCTCCTCGTTTGTTGGTTTCCCTATGGGACTAACCCTTCAAGTCACTTTGGTGGAAATATAATTTGACCGGCTGTCCTTTCATTTCCTACCGAACCAGCCCATATATCCAAGCATTATCGATAATTACACTTTAATATGCTAAAGTTGATCCTACAGCTAAATGTTTAAAAGGATTATTGGTAGTAGTAGAACTTCAGTCTTGGAATATGGGAATCCAACACATAAAGTTACGCCACGTCAGGTCCAGTCAGTCTTTTCCTACCCTTGTTCTTGAGAAGAGACCTTTGCTCTGCAGTGGGATGCTTAACTTACCGGCTTTAAAAGGATATAGAAGGTCCTTATTCTTATTATGCCGACGGTTGTTTAAAGAGATTTACCAGATCATCAAACTGAACAACTTTCTCCCAACATCGAAGTCGCGGAAAAAAATCTGCTTTCTAATACATTTGGCTCGAGTATGTTTGCAATTTAGTATGGAACAGCAGATTTTTTTTAGGTTGGTGCCATTGAGTAAGTCGTTCAGTTTAATGATCCATCCGTCCTCTTAAGTATTACCGTTGGCGCGCTCCATACACTACGAAAATCACACAATATGAAATCTGGTTATATTTTCAATACTAGTTAACCAATTAAAGTCAATGACATTTTCAATCTAGAAACTAATCTTTATGCTTGTTTGTTATCTGATTTTCGTTAAAATAACAAGTTAAAGTAAAGTTACAGTGCCTCAAAGATTCCCATACAATTTCAAATTAATCCTACCATTGAAACTGTATTTTTTTATGAAAACCAGACAACATACAAGCATAGTGATTAGTTTCTATATTGTTTCTGCCAAATCTCATTGAATTGGTTAGTATTGAAAATATAACCAGATTTTGTTTGTATGAAGCGCGCCAACGGTAATATCCCCTTAAAAACCGTCATATTAGGGACCCTAAAGATGTGAGCTACTAGTACTTGATGCCTCAAACCGCATTGAGGCATGTTGATAGAGTGTGGTTGATAACTTTTAACTGATCTGTCAGATTTTGAATAGTAAAAATTGTCGTTACAACAAGCTGTCCTTTATCTAAAGTGGCGTTACAATCCCAACAAAAGATTACTAACAGATAGTTGAAAGCCTGACAAAGTATTTCCCTTTGGAATCCAATCTAGTCGGAGTGCTCTCAAAGTGTTTACTCGTACAACAGCCGAAGGAACGCCTAAAGATTTTTTCTACGTTTTGAACATAATCTTGATTCTATATAGGTATAATATTGTAGCCTGCTTTCATTCAATTGTTTGTTTTGGTTGATTTTTTGCGATGGTGTTTGATTTCGGATAGAAGAACAATAAATGTAATATGACATTGTCAGACACATATTTGTACTATGTAGAACTATAGGGTCTTTCTTAATATGCTGACACTATTTTAAGGGGATAATCAGACCATCAAACTGAACAACTTTCTCTATGGTACCAACATCGAAACCGCGAAAAAAAAGTCTGCTGTCCCATACATTTGGCTCAAGTAGGTTTGCACTTTTGGATAGGACAGCTATTTTTTTTTTACCGATTTCGATGTTGGTCCCACAGAGAAATTTGTTCAGTTTGATGGTCTGATCACCCCCTTAAAAAGTGTCAGCATATTAAGAATGACCCTGTATACTATTGCCTATTCTGTGTTTATACGTGTGATGATTGATGACACATCTGCCGAATTATGCGATGCAATTTACGCGTCTACTAGGAAAAATGGCGCGTAATAGTGTGTCATAGGATAGTACTGTAGTAGCGGATTAGTACTGAAAATCAAGGTCACATGTATACCACGTGGATTGGTAGACTTCACGTACGCATCGGAATTTCTTCTTCAGCGAATGCAGGTTTCCTCACTATGTTTTCCTTCACCGTTTGAGAGCAGTCGGTATTACGTACATAAGTTAGAAAAACTCATTGGTACATGGCATGTTGTCCGTGTGGATTCAAACCCGGACCTCAAGATCTTTATCTATATTTTCCTTAAATGTAAATAATTTTTAACGAACTTGCTAAACGACAATCACGCCGCTCAATTTACTTACCTAAATACCTTGTCAATTAATTCACTGGCGAATGTACAACCAATGGTTTGCGACATACCTTGAAATGTGAGATTTTGATATTATAGCCACCTATATTTTGACCATTACATTTTAGTATGACTGTACGACGATCACCATGTGGATATTTTGATAAGATAATGTAGACCAATAATTCCCTGAACAAGTTTTCCAACATTTATTTAATCTAGAGTAATCATTTAAATCGGTTCCTAAATAACGTAAACTTACCGATAGTTTAACCTTAGCTTTGAAATAGTACCTGAAATCAGAGAAAAACCAACATTAGAAATTAGGTTTAAAATAACAAACAATTTTGATTTCATTCGTGGACAAGTCTTATGATTTTGAAGGCAGTTTTACAAAACATATTTCTAGCCACCTCAAATAAACGAGAAAAGTAAACCCTTTCTCTTGGCATCCAATACAATTTTGATGCTTTTGGAAGACCCGTTGTGTCCGTTGGGTACCTTTTTTTTTCAAACTGACCAATACAGCATAGCTCAGGGAGCGATTACTGCTTATTACTGGGGACCACACCAGTGACGGCGAAGCGCCCTGGAAGATCTACCGAACCAGCCCTAAGGGGTACGGATCTCGGCAATGGCCGTTGCTGGCATTGCGCGGTGGATTGGGGAGTGGGGATCGGTGAGAGGTGTATGTTCAAAATTACTTGGGAAGGGGTCTTTTATTTTTCGTTTTTCTACAAGATTTATACAAGTTATCGAATCGAAAAAAATACACAGTATTATTTGATAGTTTATCTAGTGAAATCATAAATTTGAATACACGCTTCAAATTACTTAACTCGATAGAATTTCTTTTTGAAATGTTATGAAAAAAACTCATTTTTAGCGTTATTTTCTCTAACTGGAATAATATGCAACCGTTAATAATTACTAGATTTTACTCACATATTCACCATTCGTTTATTATAAATGATAAACAAAATCCTTAAAAATAACTTTAATTAATAATATTTTTTTAGTTTGATAGCTTATAACTTTACTTAAAATCTGGTAGATAATTTTTGTGCAAACGAAGTCGCGGGTAAACTAGTTCATTTATAATATTCTCATCACCAAAATTTCGTAAATCGACCATATAACCGAATATAAAACGTATTATTGAATAATGTAAGGCTGCATGTGAATATTAGAGAGCGGCCGCGGTCAGTACTAAGAGCCTAACTAGGAAGCATTTTAGTGGAAACCCTTCCGTTTCTTGTTGCGGTGGACATAAGAGGGCCGCTAAATGTGCGAGTTATGTGTTTTCTTATTCATTCACGGTATGGCCTACCAGAGTCAGACGCTTTAGGGAAGCAATAAACACTAGGAAGTGTTAGTGTTGAAGGTTTGAAATAATTTTAGTTCTATTTTTATGTATTTAAGGTTAAGATATTTATAATCCGTCCGTCCGTCATGATGTAAATTGTACGGACACCTGATTTGATTAAATAAATAAATGAAATGAACTTAAATTGTTATGTATTAATTATTGATGTATCTGCTTAACACTCGGAGAATAATAATTATAATCCAACCTTTGACATACCTAAAAAAAGACGCGAGTTTTATAACATACTAGAGTTAACCCGCGACTTCGTCCGCACAAATTATATACCAGATTTTAAGTCAGATCATATGCTATCAAATAAAAAATTCATCATAATCGGTTCATCGGTGATGCTATTATAAACATACAAACAAACAAACAGACAAAAATTCTAAAAAAGGTTGATTTGGAGTCCGGGATACCTAAAAACCATATCGTAATCTATTTCATATAAATATCTTTAATGTACAGACACACTTCTGTTACAGTTTTATAATAGTTAAGACTTCATGTACCATAGTGTTATATTACATTCATTATATTAATCCAAGTCCTTTATAACATGGGTGTAGGAGAATAATGATTCTGAGGCTGGTACTTGTTGGCAGAAGGTAAGCCACCTACATTTGCGTGTAGTTCTGTACTATCATAAATAAAAATTGCAAGCAAATTTGCTTTGCATGCTAAATTGTTGCAATAATAAAACCCTCGAACGTTAGTTTCAAAAAGCAATTTTAAAGGCCCAGCCACAAGAGAGGTATTAAGCTTTTTCGGCTACACATTGTGATGACAATCGCAAAGTGCTCCCGAGGATTGAAGCGCCTAGCGACTACCATTATATTCCTCACAGAAATACTTACACTAGAATAGTCTAAGTATAATACTTTATACTTTATAGGATTTGGATGACGACTGATCCTGGAAATTCATATCCTATAACGAATTTAAAAATAAGGCAAAATGTTCAATCGAAATATTCAAACGAGTTAATAGCGATTTGAAAACATTTTTTATCATCTTCTATCTCTTTCATGCAAAATAGGTGTTTGTATGACACGTCTTCATGAGTTGTATGCAAATACGAGGTTATGACGTCACTTCTCTTAATGCCTCTTAATCGAAAATTTAAATGCCTACATTTCAGTTACTTTAAAGATATTCAACAATTAATTTCACTTTAGTGTTTAAGATATCAAACAAAATGTTCATCTTCCCAATTATAGATGGATTTCCCTTTACTAAGGTACCTAGTTACTTCAAAGAAAAGTTTAGTAACAAACTAAAATTTTACATTTCGTTGGATTCGGATGACTCGGATGAAAATGGAAATAAAATAATTATGAACGCGGTAAGAACCCGTAAATTGTTAGTGTATTAGTTTCAACAGATATTCTGAGGTTTCAGAATATCTCCGACTACCTCCTCGGGGAATATAGTCGTGAGCATATGCTTTATGCAGACGTTCATCATATTCAGAAATTTTTAGTAAATTGTGCGTTCAAATAGAACATTAAGAGCGCACAAACGAAGTTCAATTCTATTTTGAATATTAATTATTAACCAATATTATTCTATAACATTTTTAAACATAAGCATAACTTTAAAAGGATGCCAATGATATCAATTTCACCCTGTATAGGCTGAGTTGAGATCGAGTTCAGTAAATTTTAAATTTTACAAACAAATTATTTAATATTTTGAAAAAAATTACCTATGTTGAAAACATGATAATTCGATTCTGCTCTCGATTCTCAACAAACTACTTTCTAGTTTTGCGTTAATTCATTAACACGTTGCATAATATTTGCGTAAAAGTTGCAGATCAACATAAAAAACTTCATTTTAATCACTTCAAATCCATTTTAAATAAAGAATGGCATCTCTATAGGTAAAGTAAAATGCACAGTGCTTTTCTGTAGTAGAAAATAATTTCTCTAATGCAATTTCATTTAAAATACTGCAAGCCGAACTTGCAATGTAATCAAATCTTCGTGATCCACTCTACGGGAATATTAAATTGTAGGTAAAGCACGGAGTTAACTGTTATAATAACGTATTGGCATATCGAATGGAACGGATTTTATAACAAGATTGAGCAACGCTACTCGAACGTGAACTAAATCGTATTGTTGTCATCATAATCAGCCTCTATCTTCTGTCAAAGCAAATATATAGGGTCCAACTTAATATGCTGACAGTTTTTAAGAGGATGTTCAGATCATCAAACTGAACAACTTTTTCTATGGGACCAACATAGAAATCGCGAAAAAATAGTCAGCTTTCCCATACATTTGGCTCGAGTAGGTTTGCACTTTTGTATGGGACAGCAGATTTTTTTTTCGCGATATCGATGTTGGTGCCATAGAGAGAGTTGTTCAGTTTGACTGTCTGAGCATCCCCTTAAAAAGTGTCAGCCTATTAGGAAGGACCCTGTGTGTAGAGCATGCCTATATTATATAGTACAGTCGCCATCAGATATATCATAGCATACAAGGTGTTCATATATTTCTGAGCAGTGCTAATTTTCAATAAATTCTTTACAGTAAATGTTACCAATTATATCTAAACATGTATTTGATCATAAATATCTGAACAGCAAATTTTCAATAATTTGCTTTGTTAAATAACATTTTTATGTAGAACAACGGATTAAGGTCTTTTTACCTGAACTGTTCAGATGGTTATGATCACCCTGACTGAGATGTCTATGATATATTTGATGTTTAGGCGTTCAGATATTTTTGATTGGTTATATGTAAAGAAATTTCAACTATTATTGATTATAAACATGTTCCAGCCATGTTGTATGTCACGTCCCCTTAAGACGCAATAGATTGAAAATTTCGTTCTCTGGATAGTGGACTCGGTAGCGAAATTGGATAACGCACTTCCCCGGTTTGGAAGAGTGCGGGTTCAAGTCCCGCCCGAGACAAATTTTTCAATCATTAATTTGTGAAAATAAGAACTGCTTAGAAATATTTAACCTCCTTGTTTGCTACGATATATCTGATGGCGACTGTACGTACACACCCCCAATCTCGACGCACCTCGATATGCTCGCTACTATAGTAATGCCCTGCCCTGTCTAATTTTCAGCATTTTCTTCTCGTTAGTGCGATCCTGTATGTATGAAGTGTCAATCAATCACTTACACTTTATTTTCTATTGGGTGTGTTAGTGGGTTAGTGTTAGTCCATCAAAGATGCATGGATTCAGATTAGTGAACGTTAATCCACAGAATAGATAATAGTATATAGTTATATATACAGAACAGCCACGCCCCGCCCCCGTCTGACTTCAGATCCCCACCTCACCTCACACTTTCTGGGAAACTTGAGCCTACTCGTAGTATTTGACTTCATAAAATTGAGTCTTTTCAGTGCATAAAATAACGCTAAATTCACATTTTCAGTAATTCTGTAACTCAAATACTATTTTTAATAACAGAAAGAACAATAAAAAGTAACGAAATTTAGATGATGTGCATACGATGCGTGGTAAGTCAACCCTACACAAATGTCAAAGACAATTTGCATCAAGTGCACATACGCGAACGCCATCATGTCAAATCCAAAACGTTGTTTGAAGTCCCGGACCTGTGGTTAATCTTCAAAGTTATAAACGATATACGGCGCAAAAGAAAACTGCTCGTTCTCGAGTAAGTAAATATTTTTAATGAAAAATCCAATGTATCAACATTATTGGAATACAATTTCCGCTTTTCTCATCCAGCAAAAGCTTCTGCGGTCCAGAATATATGAAGATGTGAAGCAATTTATGCAAAGCTGCCATTGAAGTATCGTAGTCACATACACAGTCTCGCAAATCGTGCCATTATAGTTCTTAAGATGAATGGTTAAGATTTTTTCAAGAGACTTTTACGCGTTAAATCTTACTGCACCCTTATTTAAGTCTATTATAAATGAAGAAGTCCTAACAATTTGGTTATTTTTGTACATATTAAGTTTCCATAAGAATTCCGCTAGGGGACTTCCTAAAGCAGACGTTACGCTTTTGCACGCGAATCATTCGTTACTTCTGTAATGCAGAAGGAAACATCCCTTCCAATTTTAGTTTTATTTCTCACGTTAGAGGAAAATAGAGATAAATTGTTTACGGGTGTTTGTTCTACATTCTTGTAGGAATAATGAGCTACCAAAATGCATAAGTTAACTTTTAAAACACTGCCTTGAATTTATGGATACCAATCTTTTAGGAATTTGTAGTGACCACTATTTAGTATGAATTATAGTGCATTCACCATCCATATCCCGTATTCTATTCTGTTCCCCGTCCCGTATTCAATTCCACTGCTGGGTATAAATTGGCCCCCATTTATTTGTGTCTGAACCTGATGAAATCCTGAACATAACCTGAAATCTCGCATCAACCACGCATCACTCCCCCAACTATAATGATAATTAGCAACATTGGATTTGATTCATTGAAATGTTATTCAATGGTGAACTTGCACAGTTTTATATTTTTAAAGTATCAAAAAGATTTAAGGCTTACAAAAAAATACCAAAAACAAAAATGGAAAATATGCACATATCATTTATTTATTGCAAATCAAAAGTTGACTTTTCATATTCCGAGTCAAAACGCTCACTGCCATGACGTGACGTCACTCCTTTTCATGACGCGTGAAGCTCATAACAATAATCCGCTTTAATAAGTTGCCGTACTAATCGCTTCGTCACTTTGCGCTGATTGGTGTTTGAAATTACGTTCCGATCCACGTAACTTATAGTTGAAATATTTCGTAAAAATAACAAGTTTAGAATAAATCGTTCAGTAATGTTCTATTCACAACTATTATTATTGAATTATTCAGATAATTTCTCATTATAATTTTGGTGCAAGTTCCCCATTATCTAAAGATATCGTTTTTAAGTTTGGCGTTCATTTATTAAAACTTTGTAGACAATCCTATAACCGAACCGAGAACAAACCTTCAGTTTGACAAGCCAGCATGGAACGATCATAGCAACTACGTGGTCTAGACCAATATGGACTACATTTACATACCCAAAGAGCACAAATTCATAATACTACTGAAAGCTTCAATTTCGCCTCTCAGACCCGCAAAAACTGACCTAAACAATAATGAAATAGCGCAGAAGCGAGTTGAAAGGCAATAAAAACAGCATCGCACACTGGACCACTCCGGCCCAGTTTTTCGGGCGAGTTAACCAGAGGCTTACATAAGCTGACCCCGGAAACATTTATCTGACGACTGTAGCCTTTGTTATGGCTATGAAATACAATGGCCGACATTATGTGAGTAGACAAAGACACTGCATAATGTTAGGGAATAGATCTAAGGTCTGACCGTTGATTATTGTTAGACAGTTGGAAACAAGAAGCCGGGTTCCCTCGTCTCTGGTTGGAAGCCAGTTAGATTCGCACGTGACTACAATTGACGATTAAAATTGAAGTAGGAAGACCCTTTCTAATGCATAGATTATGAGTGTGACAGACTAATTTACTCGTCATATTTTATTATTGGTGACCTCCTCAAAATTTCAGGCTGCGACTTTTCATATCAACTTCATCAGTAACAACTCAATAACTGGTAAAAAAGTTTCCTTTAATCTTATTATTATCCTATCTTATTATCCTATCCCATCTTACTATGAAAGGAACGGTTAAACGGATTTGGATGATGCTATGTATTATTCCAGCACATATTACTTCTTCGTCTACTAGGATACTGTTTTACGAGTAAAGTCAACGCAACGGCTAGTGCAGTAATAAATCTATAAACTTCTAAACAAACTTTCATTCCTGCCACCAGTTAGGAGGATTTAGGAGATGCAAATTCCGAAATGCCGACTCCTCTGTACATTTCCTTCATATCTCAAAGGATATCCGATTACTCAGCAGACGACCAAATAATTTGACGTGAACTTATGCGCCCCGTTTATTTGTCTGGCCATTGAATCCCGTGCAGTGATTTACCGAACACATTGTGCTAACGTTTTACACTATTAATCTTGCATGATCGCTGGACAGAACTATTATAGAATGCAGTATACAACGTGTTAATGAATAAGCGCAAAACCTCATACACCCCAACTGATTTATAACTAAATAATTCGATTGAAAGAATAATTTCATTATTTTGATAGTTAACATTAAAAGTTATTCACATTTTAAGTTTGGAGGCAAAAATGATTTGTTATCATTTCAGCAATGAATGAAAGCGTTAACGTGCTCATGGATATATTTTTAGAATCCTTTTTTGGTAGTAAGTAGCGTGAGAGTGCCCGAGCGGTGGGTTGAGATCGAGTTCAGAAAAATTTTTAAAGTTTACAAACAAAATATTTAATATTTTGAAAAAAATTACCTTTTTCGAAATCATGATAATTCGAGTCCACTCTCGATTCTAAAAAAACTACTTTCTAGTTTTGCGTTAATTCATTAACACATTGTATATGGGGAGTAAAATTAAATGCGTCAAAGGGCGTGATTCAGACCGCCAAACTGACTAACTTTCACTATGGAGCCAACATAGAAATCGCGCAACAAAAAATCTGTTGTTTCACAGAAAACGTAAATGAAATGGACTCGACACATATGTATGGGTAGCAGATTTTTTATTTTCGCAATTTCGATGTTGGCTTCATAATGAAAGTTGTTTAGTTTGATAGTCTTACTGAAGCACCCTGGGTCAATATGTAACGCATTAAATTTTACACCCTGTAATTTAAAGGACAAGTAAGTTTATGTCATCTAGTTAAGAACGTCGATATTGAAATGTCGAAGTTTATTTTATGTATTGATGAAATTAATAGTCCTATGTCAATAATATCCCTAAAATACTAGTACAGTATATTTATAATACGCCCACACTGTACTATAAACAAATTTGGTAACTTAGTTTGACTTTGCACTTCAATACACAAAGGGTTACAGTAATAACTAAATTAATAGAGAAGATAAATATTATGTCAAGACAATCATTTCGTTACAAAATCAAGAATTTGTAAGCGTATTTTCATAACATTATACATAATATTCAAGCCTTCTTTCGTCTTATAAATTCAAATAGCCTGACGTCGGTACTACAGAACTATGTACTTACAAAATGTGATACCAAAAGTGAATTGTTTTGATAAAGATATTCTACAGGCTGTTAAATGGGTTGCATGGTTTGTTTAGTAAACAACGGTGCTTCAGACCATCAATCTTAAAAACGTTTACTATGGGAGTAACATTTAAATCGCGAAAAATAATCTGTTTTTTCGTAGAAAACGTCAACCGCTATTCAAACCAAATGTATGGAATAGCTAATTTTTTTTCGTGATTTCGACGTCATTCACTTCATAAAACCGTTAGCATACCTTTTTTTATGTATACGTTTCATTTTTATTTTAAACACGAAAAACATTGTCAAGTTTAAAAACAGGAGAAAAGAACATTAATTAACGAAATCGAAATCTTAAATATCAAAACGAGATTTTTTACAAAAAACCTAAGCTTGTCTTAAATAATACCTCCGAAATCGTGATGAAATTTCAGAATAATGCGGTTAGCTTCAACACCCAGACAACACGGGAAGGTTATTTTGTTGAATCACCAGAAATGGGGAGGCATTTTAACGAAGCCCAAGGGGCAAGCTTTAGGGATCCTCGAAATCGAGTGTCATTACACTTTAAACGGCGGCTTGAAGAACCCATGAAACGCTCGAAAGAATAACCCAAGATGAATGGGGAATCACTTTTATTTTTTTGAAAATTGTTTGAGTTGAAAGGACCCTTCGTAATGGTTTTAGGCAAATTTTAATCACGATTAAATTAAATTTTATACATATAGCCAGGGTCCTTCTTAATATGCTGACAATTTTTAAGAGGATGATCGGACCGTTAAACTGAACAACTTTCTCTATGGCACCAACATAGATATTGCGAAAAAAATCAGCTGTATGGAACCGCAGATTTTTTCGCAATATCGATGTTGTTGCCATAGAGAAAGTTGTTTACTATTGCAGAAATTAGTTTTTCATTTATCCATATAGGCGATTGGAGTTTTCTATGGAAAAATTACAATTTTCTGCTAAACGTGGTACTGATAGCGGATACTGGAATACAAAACTGCTGTCTAAGCCCCACTTCCATCAACCACGGGTTAGCAATTAACTCCGGATAAAATAGCTCACTCATTTGTTTTTCTATACAAATAATCATGGATTACCAGCTTAACCTGGAGTTTATTGGTAACCCAGGTTGACGCAAGTGGAGCTAAGTGCACGTCACTAGCGCCTTCTAGCGCACTACGACCCCGTGAATTATTTGTAAAGAAAATGTTAGTATAAAGTTTGTTATTTTACATTAAACTAAAGTAAAAACTAAATAGAAATATTGTCGATATAAAAAATATCGTAAATACCTAACTATCTGGAATTTCCATTCATTATTACGAAATTCTCATACAAACTTTCACCCCCGTTTTTACTCCTTTGAGGGTTGAAATGCGAAAAATCCTTTTTTAGTGAGCACCTAGTGGCAACAGAAACATTCCTACAAAATGTTAAGGGCATGATCTTCCAAATCGACCTGTTTTTGATTGAATTTTAAGGCATGAAATAGTAGTTGTTTTAATCCAGAAAAATATATGTTGTTGTTCATGAACTGTTTTTGATTATTGTCTCAAAAAACGATAGTTATTGCTTCTCTCGATTTAAAAGCATGCAAAGATAGGCTAGTTTATTACAATTTTTCAAGTTTTACTTAAACATGATTAAAACTACAAATAAAGAAATACACTGAAAAATAGGAAGTGATATTGTTTAAATTATTCTCAGGTTAGTTATTTCCCCCACCACCCAAGAGAAAAGAAATTGATGAAAAAAACGTTTTTTTGCGGACCTGCCTTCAATTGAAGCGGGACGACTAATTAAAAACTTATGCTTGTAAGAAAGAGACGCTTGCAATCGAATAACCGGGCTTTAAGTTAGAGATTTTGTGTTAGGTGAGTGTGCGGATTTGCATAGATTAAAAACAAATCTACTCGTGCAATACAATGTTCTTGGCAAATCTAAAACAGCTTCGCCAAACGTCGTACAAATGTCAGCCACAGCCTGCGCTGCGATTGAGTTGACAGAACCCGACACCCACTTCGCACATTGCCAAATTATTTTCATTCGCCCACAGTTATTTGTTCCATACAGAAACAAACAATTAAAAAAAATCGGTTTACCTCGCTCTTTGAGGTCTTTGTTTCAACATCGCTACAAAATCTGAAGGTTATAATTAAATTGAATTACAAAGAAATAAAAGGTATACTTAGGTATCTATATTGCTTAAAAGCAGAAAAGCTGGCTTATAATAAAACAAAAAGAATTTAATTAGCGTGCGTAGTAGCAACTAACTTATAAAACAGGCATTTCCTCGTCTTATCTCACGAAGAATGTATTGTAGAAAAGTCACAAATTGTAAAAAATTTTCATTCGAAAGCGTTTTAAAAATTAATTACTTTTATGGACCATTAACACGATAACTTGACCTCAAAGACGTCGTTAAAATAGACTCGAAACAGCTTTATAAACGCCACCTTTAAGTTCTTGAAGAAAGGTTAATAACTCAATAAGAAAATGAAGCCTTTTGAAAGTTTCAAAATTCATAAGCGCTTCAGTAAGCCACAGTTAAGTTTTCGCCTACCAGTGGGCTTAGCATGCCACCCCCGAGAAAACGACAAAAATTGAAACGTGCCTCTGTCTTTGTCACTTTGAGTATCCAAAAGCGAGCGCGCAACACGGTTTTCCAAGAAGATTAAATGCCAACCTACCGGTTTTCCCATTTTGTACTAGTGTGTTTGTGCTAGTAGTAACTATAGTTAGTACTCTGTGGTAGTACTAAACTTATAGCACAGATTATTATAATTACATTATAGTTAATCTGTTATAGTACTATCTAGATCTGGAGCGCATGCCGCCACTACTGTGTAGATTTCTAGCGTAGAAACTCATTCGAAATTCTTATCTAATCCTTCCTACTGAGAATATAAATATTTGGATATTTGTTCCTCAATCAAACATAAACTGCTGAACGAATCTGGATGTTTATCACACAAATAGAATATGTTCTGGATGAATACATAGGGTACTTTGTTAAATTCAGCGCTGACGTAGTCATAGGCAACAGCTAGTAGGTAAATACTAGTTCAAACGGAGACCGCGAACTTCTAATGATTGCGGTACGCTGACTGCAATGTTCGCTACTCACTCGCCCTCCATTGTTGCTCAGCGAAAGTATATGAATCCGACGTCTGTTAGAGAAAAGACTGGTTAAGCTGAATCTAGATTAAGCTTTCTAACACCGAAAAGCCAGTGGTGTTACAAATCGTACACAAATTTCGAAAAACTCATTGGTATGAGTTGGTTTGGACGGGGATCGAACCATCGCCTCCTACACGGCAGGCAAGGTAACACGCCAGTCTCGCCACTGGACCACCACGGCTCTTTAGTAATCTGTGGCAAAAGCCTCTACGTTATTTTTCTACATATTTCGAATCTACGAATTTTTCACATTGAATGTACAAACTTTCAGAGCGGGCGCATTTCGAAACAACAGGTGTTATGGCCTATGTCGATGAGAATTCAATGAAGACGAAGCATTAAGGAAACGCAAAAATAAATAAGTATTTTTCGTTCGTCACCCACCCGGGATTAGGACAACCTCATTATACGGGTCACCGGATAACAGCGGGATAACGTTAGCTCAAGAGCCGTAAGAACTTCTTGAAGTGTGTCGATCCAATTCAAAGTAAGGCTTCTCAAGCTAGACGCGGTCTCTGACGGGAAAAGACCGCAATTCCTGATCCATTTGTCCCTCGCGTGGAAAGAACAGGAAAGGAGCTGCTCAGGCCGATTTGAAGGAGCCTATATAGATTCCGAGCCCAGCACGTCTAGCATGATTTCTCTACTTGCGCAAGCGCGGCTTTCGCTCACCGAAACGCGTGAGAACCGGTTATTTTGTATGCAGCGAAGGAGCGTCGCGCGCGTGTAGAGAAATCATACTAGACGTGCTGGTCGGTGCAAAGACAAAGACAACCTTTTCGAGTGGGGTTACATAGAAGGGTTGGACCTCAGGTGTAAATGCGGTGTTGCTATACAGACTATGGTGTCGGTAATACTATCCGTTTGGCAAAATAATGGGCTGGAAAAATTTTGAATGATATGCCATAGTTTCGATGGAAGAGAAGATTATGGAATCCATGCACCAAAAACATAACCATAATATAATATTCATGATCGAGCCGGGATTCAAACACAGGACACTGGTTTTTCAGTCCGGCATGGTGACCATTACACCAACTGGGTCGTCAATCTCTAAACCTTTCATGCATATCGGTTCACTTACTTTGATATTGGTTCTCAATAATGTTATTTCATTAAATACATTTTGGGATGAAGTTTGCGATTAAATCATACATTATAAACTACTAAACTGCTTTCGATTTTGGCACAAAGATAGAAAATGTCCTGGATTAGTTTAGGTTCCTCTTTTTTATTTTGCCATTGCTACAAAACTGGTGCTTTTGCGGTAGGGTCCTCGGGTAGAATTAGGACACTAATAGCTATGATTTTTCTATTGCTGTCTCCCGTTTGCATTAGAGGCAAGTCGGATATCTATCTTTAATGCTTTCTCTATTTCTAAATTCATTTCGGGTTCCAGGACAGATTAGAGTCATTGCCTGGGCTCGCTGCACTTCATTGTCTACTGTTGTGAGTGGTCGCTGCTGTTGATCCTGGTTTACAGGAGTTACAGTGCTGGGAATGTGGGTGGGCCTATGAAACCTGCACTAAAAACACTGCCCTCTTTTCAGCTCCACCGCAGTTGAGTTAAAAAATAAGGCCAAAAATAAAGTAGTAACTAAGTATGGCGACTGCCTAACATATTCGTCGATCCTCATGTGATCCTCATTGACTTCCTCACTAAACGAAGCCATCGTTAGCCCAAATCCGACTCCATTCAACAATACAATCCATGAATTCACTTTATTGAAAAGTGCTCATAAAATTGCGTGTCAAATGGCCCAAGGAATTCGAAGGGACGAAACTTTTTTCTCTGCCAAGGAATCAGAACCGTACTTATCCGATCTAACATTTCCAATGGATTTTATTTCGGTTCCCTTTTTCTGATAGTATTTTATATGTACGTTTCTTATACGTCAAAAAGTCGTAAGGTATTCTTTTGTGCATATCATTTGTTATTGGGTATGAAAAGTTAGATAGGTGTAACTTCTTCTTCTTGTCGTCTCAATGGTTCTACGATGATATTCCTATATTAAAGTGTCCAGGTACCTATTCGGAGAACTAAATAGCGTAACCCTATTTGCATAAATTAAGTCTGCATCAATCAGGGTGTCAAACCAATTCAAGAACTTCTACACTGACCACTGCAGATCACGAACAGGAGGTAGTTGTTTCTGGGGGGAAATGAATTCAGCTAGTGGAGGTACTATTTCCTTCCATAGAGTGCATAACGGCCGCGGAATATCATCAGCATTGGAAACTCTTTCAGCTCCTGAAGCGGACTTGTAGGATTTGATAGCCAGATAGAACCGTCACTTGCAAGCAATATCAGTCTATATTACTAATATAGCTTTCAAGACACGCTTGAAATAAATATAACACCGTTATTTACAAATCACGTTTCCACGCCGTAAAGCATTCACATTGCTCTCCTGTGGTAAAAATGTATAGTTGCTTCGTAAGGTTTGAGTATTATAATCATATTCGTGAAACAAAATATCGTTCCGTGAAAACAATTTTTGTTATAAAATTATCAAGATTCTTACAAACAAACAAAGAAAAGTGTCACAAAATAAGGATATCGTTTTCTTTGAACACAAAGACGAAAGAGCATTTTTAATACAAGTTTCCATCTTAAAAAATGTTGACACAATGTGCACAGTCGACAAAGCTAAAACGTTCTTTAAAGTCCAGTTAAAAGAGTTCAAAGTAGAACTAGTGATAGTTGCCAGTCTTAAAGAATCTCATTAGTTTTGTAGCTCGCTTATTTAGCATCTGTCACTTTGTAGAAAAACACAATGGTAAAATTAATCGAGTATACGACTATACAAGCTCTCTTAGTTTTTTAATACTGCATTATTTGTTTACCTATCTGCTTATTAGAATGCGAGAAGCTTCCTGGAGGAGCTGGGATGGCAGAAGTAGTCTTATCACGCAAAATAGGTGCTCGCTATGTCGTTGAGTTTCGGAAAATGAGCCCGCTCAACCAATACCGGTGCCAAAGCACGCGAAAAATTCAAAAATAGTAATATCACTCCTTGGGATCGAACCGTATCTGTGTCGATCGACCGCGTCGACCCCTGCACAGAAGGCGAAAAACTTGACAGTAGATTACAAATAGAAGCAGATAAAATAACTATTCCTAATTCCCAAAACTAAACCCAAATGGCATGTACAAAAAAACGAAAGCCGTTTAATTTTCCGCCAAACAGAGTAATGACCAAGAGGGTCCGTTTAATAAGACTGACGAGATTTTCTTGTGATTTTATTACCCACTCCTGGGAGTAAATCGCTCGTTTAGATGTAACGGCCTCCGATTCACAGATCTCTTCATCGCATGTCCTAATTTACTTTCAGTTTTTATGTTGTCCTTCGTGATGATTGTCTTTTTAAGTCTATCATTGTTTGAAAGATTGTGTAAAAGTCCTCGTTAAAATAATTGACTGGAGACTGGCTCTTTCCAGAAAGCTCCATTTGATATATAATACTTGGTATAAAATTAAATGCGTTACATTAAACAGGGTGATTCGGGCCATCAAACTGAACAATTTTCACTATGGGGCCAACATCGAAATTGCGAAAAAAAAATCTAATGTTGGCTCCATACTGAAAGTTGTTCAGTTTGTTTATATATAGTTACTAATTTCATTTCACCTCCTGATGATATATGATGATACCTGTGATAAGTTGAAGTGAGTCTTAAAATGAGTTAATAAAACTGCAAATTTAAAATAATGTAGTCAGTCTTAGTTTGATTTAGAACTGTATATGTATATCATCTCAGTGGCAATATAACTGTATATTGCCACTGAGATGATCTGATGATGACTGGGTGTTCTGAGTTTTCAGAACATCTCTGACTACCCCCTCGGAGAATATAGTAGTGAGCATATGCTTATGCTTATATTGCCACTTACCGGTGGCGCCAGCGCCAGCGTCCGGATTAATGGATTACATATCTAGGTTGTATAATTATGTCGCAAGATTATCGTCAAAGCCGTAAAATATAACCTTCCTATTATTTAATATATTACAATCGTCTTGATTATAGTTATTTCTAGTAAAATTGTTGTATGTTTTTGGCGTACAAATAAAGAGTACAAATTATATTATGTTGTCCTAAAAACCACATCTCTGAAAAACTGTGAATTTACTTGTTTATTTCCTAGAAGACAAACATTTCGTTTGTCTATCAAAGTTGTACCTTAGCAAGAACCCGCTCTATCATTGAATTCAGTCTTAGTTAGTTAAAACTTAGCCTAGCCTGTACATACAAGTTTTTCATCCGAAGACATACTTTCATCACTTCGATTGGATACAAAAAACATTGCAGCAAGCAGCTCTTAAAGCTTACTACAATTTATTTTATTAGCTCAAGCCCGTAAACAGCCGAGTAAATGCTATCTTAAAATACGCTACCAAGTTTTATTTTCAGTTGAAAAAGTTCAAAAGAAATACGCCCAAGTTTACTCGCAAGTAATCTGCAGTAAACCCACTGCTATAGCAGTTTTTCTTTGAAAGGACAATTTAGAGCCATACACTCTTCAATGGTCCCTAGAGGACAAAGCGCAATGGTGAAATGTACCTGGACTATTGGACATAGAGTTAAAAAGGAAAGATTACATCTTTCGATTCCGTAAAGGTCCGATCGTTCTGAAGGTGTTTAGGACAACTACGTTTGTTGGAAATTGAATTCAAAGGACGTGGAATGCTTGGATAAGAAAGATTGGAAAGGTTTGGTCTGATGGTATTTCTTTTAGCTTTGTGAAGACGAACTTTAGAGAATGTACATGTTTTGCAAGGTATCGTCAACGTATCGACGGCGAGACAATTTGATTGTTAAGGAAATATTTACCTTATTTTGCGCGATGCGATACCTTTGTTAAAAGCGTTCTCATACGTTTTTTTACCTATAATTAAAAAAAAAAGTATTTATTGATAATCGAACTGTATCTTTTACAGTTCGATTATCAATAAATAACAGTGCGATATGTAACATTTTCAGAAAATCTTTAATTTCAGAATATACTTAGGTACCACATTTTAAGATCTTCAGAAGATGAAGAGCAAAACATCAACATTCTTCTATCCATAATCAACATTTTATAATCTGTTTACATCCCGACATGCTGGCCTGTGCCAATAAAAGAGAGGGGAAAAAACTACCCGTAGGTACTCCACTACGCAAAATCCAGTAATACGAGCGAGTGTAATGGCTACATATTGAATTAATTTAAAACCACGTCTAGCGTAGAATATCAAAATTTGTTTCCCTACTAATACATATCTACAATACAATTTATTTCATGTTTATGAGAATTCACAACATACTCGTCATAAGTATCAAGGAAAAGAAAGATTGGACACGCGAAGACAGATTGCATTACAAATTACGAATACCTGAATTTAGCGTCAGTCCTCGCAAATGTTACGCACAATAAATTCTTTTGACATTCACAACCTTATGCGAAGTATTCACGACAAATTTTCAACATTAGTCACTCCTGTTAGGGCCAGACACTGTATCATTAATTTATTCGCCCATTTATCTTGTGTTCGAATCGAAGAAAACAAAAGCAGTCATCGTGAATACGTGTTAACTAGATTAAATTTAGGCTGTTGTGTATTCATTGGCAATCGGGAATAATCTCGATAATAATCGATAAGCCCTAAGAGAATAATTAATTTACTGCAAGTTCAAAGGGCACTGATTATCTGTCATACTCGTATCAACTGGCGTGATAATATTGTGATCAAAGGATGACATAATCTGATTAAGGTTGATGACAATGAGGGACGTGAAAATTCTGCAACTTGACAGTGTAAAATCAAAGGTTGTATAAATATCTGTCATTTACACGATGTGTGATAGATAGTGGGGGCCAAACACCAACATGCTATGCGTTGTGAAGCATAATTATGTCGACTTAATAGGCCTCTGAACTGTAAAATTCGGAATCAAACATGGCGCTTTCATGCTACGCAGGCTACGTCAAGCAGTTAGGTATACCAGATGAAATATCACTAAAACATTAATCCATTCAAAGGCATTTACGGTCTTTGCTTAAGAGGATATAATTAGCGCGCTTTATGTAAACGAAGTTTAATTATATTTTGGACATTAATAGATTAAAGCCAGTGACATGTTATAGATACGATCTAGATACTAATATCTGTGGTTTGCATTTGTCAGATTTCCTTTTAAATATTTAGTTCTAAAGTTATTATGGCTCAAAGTTTTCCATATAAATCTTTAAAATATCCTAGCATTGAAACTATACAGGGTGAAATTGAGATGATTCGAAAATTTTTAAAAGTGGTTCAGACCATCAAACTGAACAACTTTCTCTAATAGGACCAAAATCTAAATCGCGAAAAAAAAAATCTACTGTCCCATATATTTGGATCGAGTAGGTTTGCAGTTTTGTATGGGAGAGCTGATTTTTTTTTTTTGCGATTTCGTGTTATCTCTCATAGTAAAAGTTGTTCAGTTGATAAATTTTTCGAATCATTTCAATTTCACCCTGTATATATAAAAGGAAATCTGAAAAGCACAGACATTGGTTTCAAGATTGTGTAAAATAAATTTCATTACTTTAATTGATTAATAGGTATAGAAAATAGGACGGAAATTCGTTTGTATGCGCAGCTCGCTCGAGCGCTTTCGGAATAAAATTATTTTAACTTCGATGATCGTTTCCAATATCGAAGCTCTACGAGCGTCCATAGAGTTTCATACGGTCTAATTTCCGCGAACAAAAAAGTATACACCCTGAACTATCTAAATTACGTCTTGTTGGAGCATCATTTTCTTTTGGTCTATTTTTTCTTTTGTCGTTGTCACTGCTGCCGTATCTGTTCACGTCCCATATTTAACCGTACGTACATGGCGTTGTGAATGATATCTGAGCGATGTGACGTCATTAATTTAGCCGTAGACATCTTGGGACATGACGTGGATGACCTTTTGCTTTTACAAGCATGGGAGCGCTTTGAAAAATGTGATACATATTTCGCTAAAAGACATGCGAATTTCGAAAATTTGATGTATGAAAAGCTGGTTACCGTTAAACCGTTTTTCATCACAATTAGTAGATGGTGTTGCATATACAGCAATTTACCTACTTTTCAATCGCATTGAGTATGTTTTGGTCTCGATTTTCCAATTTAAAGATGACAGCTTTAGTGAATTAATAAATACTAGTACCTAAGATAATCGTTAAAATTTAAAAAGATGAACTTTGTACTGGGATATAATCTTCATGAAAGCAGCTGGAGTATCCTTTATCTTCTTTGTAATTGTTTTTGAGTTCCTTATATAAACTTTTATAAAACTGTAACAGAAGTGTTTCTGTACATTGAAGATATTTACAAGAAAAAGATTACGATAATGTTTTTAGGTATCCCTGACTCCCAATCAACCTATTTTAGATTGTTTTCTGTCTGTTTGTTTATTTGGGCATCACGCAAAAGCTACTGAACCGATTTTGATGAAACTTTTTTGTTTGTTAGCTTATAATCTGTAAGTAAGAGGATACAATTAAAATAACTTATTTAAACTTTCAATGTACTTTTTAGAAGCTAATGTTCGCCAAATTTGACAGATTAATTTGCGTCTATGCTAAGAGTACTTCGTGGAGTCGCGTGGCTAGGGGCTCAAGAGTAGACGTCTTTCGTTCGTCACGCGAATTAAGTAGCCACGTGGCTCCGTCATTTTATAAATAAATAAAAGATATTTATTCATCAGAAAAGATAAGCGGATGGCGGTTTCGGGTGTGTGTTTCTATGTAAAAACAAGGTCATCAGGACAATTTAAAAAAAAAAAAAAATATTTATTAACTTTTTTGCGAACATATTTTTAGTACCTAATTTTGTCTGTTTTATTGTGCAGCCATCACTTAAAAACTACTGAACCGATTTGGTGGGGTTTTCACAAAAATTAGAGCTTGGATTAATATATAGGCTTTTTTCATCTCAATCGATGAATATCAACAGATATTTAAAGACAGTGGTCTGCGCGACATGCGTACGAAGTATCGGTCGCCGCTAGTTACACACTATAGGTATATAGATCTCGTGCTTTTCGTGTTACTATCATAATAGTATTCAGTATTGAGTTACTTAAATTAAATCAAAACGTAGTAGAACTAAACATACCTACATTTTATCTCAAAATACATCTTCCGTCGTAGTGTGCAGAAAAAGTGATTTTCCTTAAATGGGGTCGGATAGGTTAATGGTTTCAGGTAGCTCCCTACCGAATCCCTCTCGTTTAATGGAATGAGACATTCTGTAACATTACCTACGTCATTTATTTGAGAGCCAGCTAAATATTTAGCTACATACTAAATCAGTACGAAAAAAGTAAATAAATAATTCGTCATCATATCGTATGGCATTTTTGGTCTTTCTGCTTAGATCCGGAGAGGGTTAAATTTCGAGGTCAAGGTGTTTTAGCGTAATAAATAATAAAGAAATAAATAATTATTCATAAATAATTTAAAAGGGTGAACACTTAAATGCGTTACATGCCTACTTAAGGAGGTGCTTCATTCAATTCACTAAACTGAAAAACTTTCACTATAAGGCCAAAATTGAAATCGCATTTGAGTCAAGTAGCCATTTACATTTTCTATGGAGTAGGTAACCAATTTTCTTTTCGCGATTTCAATATTGGCCCCATGGTAAAAGTTGTTCAGTTTGATTGGCCTAAAGCACCTAAACACAGTATAAGAAGTGTATCTAGTAACCCAAAGCATGTAACGTATTAATGTGTTACGAGCGTTTACCCGCGACTTCGTCCGCACAAATTATTTAAAGTCAGATCATAAGCTATCAAACAAAAAAAGTTTCATCAAAATCGGTTCAGTAGTTTTTGCGTGATGCTTTTACAAACATAAATACAAACAAATAAACAAACAGACAGGCAAAAATTCTAAAAAGGTTGATTTGGAGTCATGATACTTAAAAACTATATTGTAATCTTTTTCTTGTAAATATCTTCAATGTATTTATTATTATTATTTAATATATTTATTCGTATGCTTCGATGAAAGTTGTAAGTACAAGGTTTTCATTTCACATTTTAAAAGACAGACATAAAAAGATACAGTGCTGTAGTAGCAAAAACGCGAGGTACCTACTAGGTACTCTACCAAAGTAATCCAATTTAAGAACGTTGAGGAACATTTTAAGTGCATGCTGCAAGGCTTATGATGAAACAATTTTAATTTTCATCCATACGTTTACTGGAGTTTGCATCTAACGATTGCTTTGTGAGGAAACCCACTTGCTTCAATTTCGAGACGGGCATTGTGTTCACTCACTTGTCTATTAAATTGGCGATTGGTTCGCTACCTATTTCATTAGATAGAGGTTGGTCACTACTAGCAATTCGAATATTCTGAATAATATGCTACATATTTAGAATATCTATGACTTTCTCGTATTTAAGGTTAATTAAAATAGCTGAAACTATTTTAAAGGGATGATAAGACCATCAAACTGAACAAAGTAGGCTCTTTTTCTTTTTCATCGAAATCAATGCATTGCATGCATTTGGGTCACGTAAGTTTGCAGTTTTGTACGGACCAGTAATTTTTTTCGACATTTCAAAGTTTCAAATATACGGACAAGTGGGCTTTTTGTTTTATACTACGGTTTAATGGCTAATAAAGTCTAAAAAGATCATTTTACAACTTGGTCGACTATTACTCGTTAACTTGTAAAGCCTACTTAGCGGTGATAATTTTCCTTTTAACTTCGAAATACTACTTGAATTTTTTCACGTATCCGGAAACCACCGTTTTGGGGGGAGCGAGGACACTTGACTCTAACAAAAATGTTCACTTTAAAGCTTAATATTAAGCTAACTGATCCATAAATCGAAAAATGGTTTTCCCACACACACAATATTTTTTAAAAACCTATCCAACGATACCACACACCATATGGCATCCCCACTTTTCGTGTAGGGCAGGTACCCTGAAAAAAAATTTTTTTCAAGATGTTATTTCACCACTTTATCGGCGTGATAAATATGTATACCCATGTCAAATTACAGCTTTCTAGTACTAAGCGTCTCTCAGCTAAGCCGCGGACAGACGGACGGACGGACGGGCATGGCGAAACCCCAAAACCCGTCGGCACATTAAGAAGGACCCTACATGCGATATGTTATACCGAAGATACCTGCTTTTCTACAATTAATTTTTCCTATGTGTAATCTTGCTAAATAAAGGATTTGTTGAAATGCGTGAAGGAAAACTTAAGGAAGGCCATAAACAGAGTATAACAAAACTGAAATCAAACTCTGTGTACACAGTGCAGTGTAATGTTCAAGTTTGTTACAGTTCTGCTAATTATAAGGCTTTAGAGAAGTGGAGGTATTATATAGAAGTGCCGCAAATGCTGTATACAATCTAAACTTCTCTTCCCTATTTCCAACTAATAAGTCGTTCATCGATAGTTTATTACTTTTATATGGTTTTTATCGTTGTCTTTGGATTTAACAATTGAAATTATTTGGCGGGGCACTTGACTCTAACAAACATTTTCACTTTAAAGCTTAATATTTCGCTAACGGATCCCTGCATCGAAAAATGGCTTGTCCATACCAACAATATTTTTAAAAGACCTATCCAACGATACCCCACACTATAGTGTGGTGTGGTCGTCTATCCTATGGGATAGACTAGAAAAAAAAATGTCATCCCCACTTTTCGTGTAAGTACCCTAAAAAAAATGTTTCTATATTTTATTTTACTACTTTGTCGACGTGATCAATATGTATACCCATGTCAAATTACAGCTTTCTAGTACTAAGCGTCAGAGTACGGAGCTAAGCCGCGGACAACGGACAGACGGACGGACATGGCGAAACTATAAGGGTTCCTTGTGACTACGGAACCCTACAAATTAAAAATCGTCTGCCTTCTCTTTCTAACTCTATGCTGGAAATGGAAACGGCAACATCAAATGTCAAATTCTGACAATGTGAATAAGTTTTTATTTTCTTAATGGCATGTTATTTTAAGTTGATTTTAAGTTTTCCAAGCGTTTACTTGTCCGACGAGTGACGTCACTTGTTGGTCCGAAAAATGACAGTATTCTATTAAAAATATCTGTGATCCTTTCATTTTAAAATCTCTGACATAGGAAATATTGTTTTTGAGACAACTATCTCGAAATGGTTTTCGCTTCAGTAAAAAAAACTTTAGATAGGATTGAATTGCTAAACGCGCGGTTTTTTAGGGTTCCGTTCCATTCTGTCTGTCTGTCTGTCTGTATCAACTCGTTCATTATTGCACCTGTTGAATCGAAATTTGGCATGAAGAGAGTAACGACGCCATCGCTAACTAGTGCTTAGGTAACTTTATTCCTAGACCAAAAAATGTTTCTTTACCCCAAACACAATTTTGATAACGAAAAAAGGAAAATGTAATGGAATTATATTTTCCTTTTTCCGTTATTAAAATGACAGGAGGGGACTAGACTAGAAGTATGACCTATATTGTAGATGTCCATGACAGGGGATCCTAAGTAGTTGGTTCGGTTTGCTAATCCGTAATTCAAATAAACTAACACAATCAATTGTTTTAGACCGCCTGGAGCAAAACCTTTAGGTTTCAATACAGAATTTAATCAGGAATATTCAACTATATTTTACTAAGGAAAACTATCAATAACCTTTAAGCCGCATACTCTACCCATCAAACTGAAAAAACGTTTACTATGGGAGCAAACATGTCAGAACAAAAAAAATCCGCTGTTTCATACACTTAAGTTGAGTATAGGTATTGCATTTAGTATGGAACATCCGATTTATTTTGTTCTGACAGTTTTGCGCCTATAGTTAAGTTGCTCTGTTTGATGGGTAGAATATGTGGTTTAAAGGTTAATTATACTATTCCTTACACACTGTACAGGTGAGCGTATATTAAGACGGTTCGCATCGGGGCGGAGCGGGCCGCATCGCAGCGGAAAATGCGTTCCTACTTCGCACATTACAGCGTGCCGGTTCGCAACGCATCGACTGATTTTAAGTTTGACCTAATACTGCAGACGTTTTACAAAGTTCCGCTTGGTATAGCATAGTACGACGAGCCGCATCGGGGCGAAGCGGGCCGCATCGAGGATTTGAGCGGATTTTGGCGCAGCGATCCGCCCCGTTGCGACCCGTCGTAATATGCTATACCAAGCAGAACTTTTAAAATGTTTTCAGTATTAGGTCAAACTCATAAAGCGTCAATGCGTTGGAAACCAGCACGCTCTAGTGTGCGAAGTAGGTGCGCATTTTCCGCTGCGATGCGACCCGCTCCACCCTGATGAGAATTGCTTACCTTTAGCTTACAATAAATAATTTAATCAGGAATATTCAATTGTATCTTCGTCACAGAACTGTAATTGTCATTTACCAGCACCAATCGCAACTGAATTGGATTAAAAGCGAGATTAGGATCTTTTCATTTGAGGAAAGGTCCGAATATTGGCCCTTGGCGGCAGTTACAGCGAGAAAATGTCGGATTGAGTTCACAAAATGTACGGTTCGAACGTTTAAATGAAGAGAGTAAATGCCTTGAAGTTTTAAGTAAGACGTCTAATTTAGTTTTAAACTCTGTTTTAAATGGAACGAATTGGAATTTTGTTACTAAAATCGGTAAAATGTTCGTTACTTTTATCAACGCGTATTGCAGTTTCATAAGATATTAGCATAGCATATGCTCACGACTAAATTCCCCAAGGGGGTAGTCAGAGATATTCTGAAACCTCAGAACATCCACGTTTCACCAGTAGTACCGAAACTCTGTCCAGTGTGACGGGGGGTGAGCCTGTCGCCACATAATGGACAGTGGGTACAATACATGCCTCGAAATAGAAGCATGCCGGTTTCCTCACGATGTTTTCCTTCACCGAAAAGCCAGTGGTGTTACAAATCGTACACAAATTCCGAAAAACTCATTGCCTCCTGCACGGCAGGCAAGGTTACTCGCCACTGGATCACCACGGCTATATATATATTGGGTCATAAGATATTGTACTAATTTATACAAAATAAAATATTATTTCGTGCTAATGCACTGTGTGCACAACATGGATTTCCTTTACACACGAAGATTGAACCTAACCCAACTATGTAGGGTTTGTAAGGTTTTTTTTTTTCGCTATTTCAATATTGGTCCCGTAGTAAAAGTTGTTCAGTTTGATGGTCTGAAGCATCCCTTAAAGTATGTAACGCATTTATGTGTACACCATGTATAAGGGACATTCATGACTACTAGCTAGCCCATAGCTAGCTAGCTAGCATTACTAGCTAGGCGACGTCACCTGGAGGCGCTGGCGGAATCCTTCAAACGACGCTATGCTACGTACTATAAGGTTTATAATTGTGTTACTTTGACTATCCGCCACAGTCACACGTCTCTTCTGTATAAACCGCGCCCTATAATGCTTGAAGATTATTAAATTATTTCTATATTATAATATTATTAAAACGTTTCGGCATACTTTTTAAAGTTATATTTGTTTTCGAGACATAATTGTTGATGCTCACTTCTGAAACAAATTCTCGTACTGGCCTGTAACGTATTATCTTGTCACTTTTCTGCGATTCTTATTTCAGATCTTATTAAGATCATTGTACGTTTTATATGTGAAATCATAAAAATTTACGTATAAAACGTATAATGAAATTAAGTTAATTACTAAAGGTATCAGTAGGTAATCTAACAGTCCAACTAATACCCTTACTACTCAAATCTTTGTTCTAGAACAATGTTTGGGAACCTATAATCTATGCAATTAATATTATGGTTTAAGTTAAAAGCAGTAAAGGTTTAGATCGATTATTAATTAATAAACTTTCTAATCGATGCTACTATTTTATATTCATAATACTTCGTTATCGTAATGTTATATCTCGCTTTATTGACTTTAGGTGAGAAAGAAAGAAGACTGTAAATAAATACAAAAGGAATGAAGATCACACAATTACCTCACAAAACTCAATCAAACATTCTCAAACAGCGACAAAACAACGCTATTGTATAGAACTAAGTGGTTCACTCGCAAGTATCACATAAGTAACCTGAAAAGAGATCTCTTTTATGATAGAGGAGTTTTAATTAGCCCTACCTTCACCATACGACTCTTTTGGTTTCATTACAACGTAACAGCGTGTTATGCGTATTGACAATCCTCTTGTTCCTAGACAATCCTATATAAAAGTCACCAGGCTTCGGTCATAACATAATTTAGATTATACAGTCAGTCAGGCATGGCAGGCATTTCGAGGCATGTATTGTACCCACTGTCCATTATAAGTGGCGACGGGCTCACCCCCCGTCGCACTGGACAGAGATTCGGTACTACTGGTGAAACGTGGATGTTCTGAGGTTTCAGAACATATCTGACTACCCCCTCGGGGAATATAGTCGTGAGCATATACATACATAAATACAGTCAGTCAGCGAGGTAGCGCAATACACACTAAGGCCTGCCATATATATCCGGAATTCGGTAACGGAATTCTGATTCGGAATTGTATTTGTGTGTTTTTTGTTTAAATTCTAGACGGGGAAAATCCTAATTCCGAATCCGAATTCAGTTTCGGAATTCCGGATGTTTGTGGCAGGCCTTAGACCAAAGCGCCGTCAGATATTTGTTTGAACAAATATCCGACTGTCATGATCGAATTCACCAGGACAAAGACGCTGCCATTTCAATCCAAGCTACCATTTCTCAAACCTAATCGACAACAAGGGATCAATCAGCTTACTATGTAAATCATCCCCGTCAATTCGTTACAGCATAAAGATATTATTACTATGCAAATTCGCTTCTAACTTATTACTTCTAGTCTAACATTAAGCACAATCCACTGATCGAGCAGTACTAACACTATGCCAAAATGTATTGTGTTCCATCTGTTAAAACGAATTAATAGTGCTGGTCCAGGAACATCTACTGCTTGTTATTATGGATATATGAAGATAATTTATGATCAGATAGAAATACGTCTGGAAGAGCCCATCGAACCAAGCGCTAACTATTCAGCCTTAGAGCAACCAAGTAGCAAAGTCCTTAGCCTTGGGGCTGTTGATGCGGTGGTAAAAGAAGCTAGGATCGGTAAGTAATTAAGTATTCTCGTCAATTTTATATTAATCACAAGCATACAGAGACATCGACGAAAACATAGTAAGGACACCTGCATACGCTGAAGAGGAAGGAGGTGAAGTCTGCCAATCCGCATTGGGTACGCATGGTAGACTGACGCCGGCCGCCCTGAGGGTAGGCCACGTGCCTATATACGTCCCACTGCAGGGCCTGTGCCCTGCATTATGATACAGGGACGACAACCGAAATTCAGAAATTAACATGTGCACTCCGGCTAATTCGGACCTATAGAGCATGTTTCTTGGTCTAGGTTTTTCAGTACATTCAAGCCACCTTGCCAGGCCTCTGACTTGACTTATCTTTTTCCGCCGCTTCAAACCAATCATATGCCACCACGGTGTAGTAAAGGTTGTTCGATAGCTGTTGCAATTTTGTAGTCCGAACCAAAATTTAGTGTATTTTCCCTACTGCTTTCTTAGTGTATTGGGTCCCAAGGTTCAAGTTTTCATCTACGGCGTGCTTGATAAATGGGCCACACGCCTCTTGCTCATTTTCACGGCACTCTTGATTGATTAGTTCCAATATTGAAATTTGCAACGGCTGTATCACGCTTAGGGAAACGCTAAACAAGCTGTGTAGAAACAACGTCCATTGTGTTTACCTATAATAGGATAAAACTATGATAGATAGCTTTTACATAAAGGTAAAATCAAAAAGGATTTGGTTTTGTAGTAAGATTGCGACTTTAAATTTTATCCCGTGGGAACTTACGAGGTGAGTAAAGAAATGGTTCCTAACGCAACAGATAAACGCTAGCCAACTATCACCACGTGTCAAACGTCATTCTATCCCGAAACCTTAAATTGGCTAAAAGTGATCAGCCGGTTTCGCCATAGTAGAAGTAGCATGCAAGTGCAGCCTGCTTAGACAATATAACTAGGAACCAGCCTTGTGGTAGCATTAACCCTCTGCCACGTTACAAGATTGCAATGAGACAGCCTATAATTGCGGAACAATAACTTCAACCTACGGTTCTCACGAGACTATTTTTAATAAAAAAAATTAGAATCTAAAGTAATGGACTAAAATTCAATCTCGTGCTACCTCGCCCCCGCAAATAGTGGCAGAAAAGTTTGTTATTAGAATTACACGCGTCACTCGTCTATAGTTATATTTTCCAAGGCGCTATGACATATTTTTTCAAACATTTCTTTAAAAAAGGTAATAAGTCGCGACAATTGTATAAAGATTCAGTTCAATAAATAAAAATTAAAATAATATTGAATTTGATTTGTTTTTTTTTCCAGTCAAGCTTGTTCTCGAACTTAGTATTCTGCATGCTATTTCTACTGGTCTCTTTTCTGTGCTTAAAAATAGTATGCTGTTGTAGCGAAATTTCAGCTCACCTTGAAAGTGGTTATGCTGGAGAGTTTGTATATGAAATTTTGTTAAAACTTCAGTTATAACAAGACTGACTTTTAGCATAATTATTTAGGGTTTCAAAATGGAATAACAATGTCTAGATGGCTTTATATCTACGATCATATAAAATGCCTATTGTATTTACGTACGTAGGTAATAAAAGATCAAAGGATTCCCACAAACGGAACGAATAGTAGATAGATCACAAAGAGGTTCAGTACCGTAGGATGCGAGCTAATATAATAGACTTTTAGAATAGAATAGTCTGTATATAATAATGTACTTGAGGTATTACGATATTGTTACAGGCAATTTAAATGTTAACTTTACTGTTTCGCTTTGACAATTTTTAGTTGGCCTGCAAATTCTATAGCAAAAAGATGCATTATAGGTAAGCGAATATTAGGCCGGGCAGCATCGTACCGGAATTGCACATTAGAGCGGGCGGCCTCATCACAAGGACGGAAATCCGACACGCTAGAATGCGGCCCGCTCCCAAATGAATTAAGACGTGTCCACATTATTCTAGTAAAAATGAAGTTTAGGTAAATATGCATCTGAATATTCGATCTCTAGTGATAACGCACCTGCTAGCGGTGATAAGATAACTACTGTACGGACTGACATAATTAAATTATTGTGTCAGTTTAACAGTACTTCCATAACTACAGCGCATATTAAAATACCAACCTATATTCAGCCTTTATGGTGACCGTTATATTTTTTACATCATGATCTTTGAACGGTTGTATACAGGTTGGAAGGAAAAGTATCATTAACCTTTAAACCAATGCTCTGCCCATCAAACTGAATAACTTTTACTATGGGAGCAAACCTGTCAGAACAATAAAATATCAGCTGTCCATACTAAACTGCAATACCTGGTCGATTCAAACGTATGGCACAACTGATATTTTTTTGTTCTGACAGGTTTGCTCCCATAGTAAAAGTTATTCAGTTTGATGGGTAGAGAATTGGTTTAAAGGTTAATGATACTTTTCCTTACATTTTGTATAATCAGACTGACAAATCATGTCAGTTTTTATACTGTTCACATAGGCACAACGCATATTACAAGCATAGTGCTTATGACTATATTCCTCTAGGGGATAGTCAGAGATATTCTGAAAACTCTGAACATCCACATTTCACTAGTAGTACCCGAACTCAACCACTAAACCACTTCTAATAATTTATAGAATTACTTTTTTTTTTAATTTGCGGGAATAACATTTTAACAGGTCGGCATTATCATATCAGTTTAAATAGATAGTGTTCACATCGGTACTGTGTATATTAAAATACTACCCTATAATCAGCCTTTTCGGTGATAATTATTTATTCAACCATTTATTTTTTGCAACTTTGAACGACTGTAGCTACAAAACCGACTGACGGATCATGCCAGTTTTTGTTCTGTTTACATAAATACAGTGCATATTAAAATAATATCTTATGATCATCCTTTCCTGAGACCAATTTTTTGTTCTAACCATACATTTATACAACTTTGAACGGCTGTATCTCCTAAACCGACTGGCAGTTCATGTCAGTTTTTGTACTTTTCACCAAATTTCCCCGTATCTCTTATACTATATGCAGTATGCGCTAGTTGACATGAATTGTATAGAAGCGATTTGACTGAATTTTTGCGCTGCGAACCGCCCCGATGCGCCCCTTTCTAATATACGCTTACCTTATACCTTATGAGTTGTGAACGTTTTCTTTAGCTTACGAATGAAATTGTCCTCGAGATAGAATGCTGAACGTCTAGTATGATTTCTCTTCTTGCGTGCAATTCGGCTTCAATCCATACTAAATGCGCGTCTTTCGCTCTGCGGGAACAAGTTATTTTCTATGGTCTCTCTTGTTGTTCTTGATCAAAAAAAATCCCAGAGATTGGGATAGACACTCCCACAAACTACTTGACACTGGTGGAAATACAGTGCTATTGCACAAGCAAAAGACCCTTATTTATAGAAAAAAAAACTTAATTCAACTTCAGTATCGCGCTAATCAATGGACAGCAATTTGACTCATATCTCGATCGCTATTGATTAGATACCGCTGTCAATCAAAGTACGAATAAGAATCTTATTCGGATAAATCTATAAGTCAAGTTCAGCCACCAAGAATCTTATTCGGATAAATCTATAAGTCAAGTTCAGCCACCAAGTGACGAAGCCTGTGTTTATCTGGCGCACACTTGCTGACTGGCTAATCTTTCCACTACAGCATGAGTAATTGTTATGCAATATCACTCATGCTGAGACGAAAGAAAAAGAGTCAAGTTTAGTCATCATCATCATCGTATATAAGAGTTATGCTCTTGTCGGTGGAGTATTCGCCAATCTTGTCTCTTTTCCGCTAGTGTCTTGAGTTCTTGATACGACACGACATCAACCATTTCCTTCACTTGTGCTAGATAACTCTGTCTGGGTCTTCCTTTGCCTCTTTTCCCCTCTATCTTCTCTTACAGTATGGTTTTAAAGAAATTGTCGTTTCGTATCAAGTGTCCGATCATTTTTCCTCTCCGGTTTTCCTCTCAAATTTAGTGCAATACCAAATTGCGCTCAGCTGAATCGACACTAGATTACAAACAAAACTAAATCTGTACCGTCAATGTTTGAAATTACCGCATTCGTCTCTTGATGATGACTATGGGTAAATAAACCCTAGTAGTGCACTATTACTCTAGTTTATACTTTCCAATTTGCTGTACACCTCGTTTTGTTCTTCCTCTTTGTAATTTTCTAATAACGAAGCTCTACTATCAGTTTTACAAAAAAGTATATTGAAAAGTAATGAATAATTTACAATGTACTTAAAAAAACAGCGTAGATACGAGTAGACGTTATAATTAAGCGGGAATATTAAATAATGCAACTAAATATTTCGTATTATGGCTCCATCGTGTGAGCGATGATTCAACCAAAATTAATTCATTATTATCCGAGAGCCAATCAATGAATTATTCATTATCATCATCATCAGCTTATACGTCCGACTGCAGCGCACAGGCCTACCTTCAGGGAGGGTGTATGGGCATTAAGACGCTCCCCATAGGTAAACGCAGTGCCGGGCCATATTTTCCTGGTTTTTAGATAATATCTTCTCGTTATTTGAAAAATATACAAATTAATGCAAAATATGGCAATGATCTTCAACATCTCGGCTATATTTGCTATCAAGTCGATTTCTTATTTTTCTATAAATACATACGAAACCTGTGTTCAAAGGAAAGCTTAAATGTTGGAAAAAATCTGTATTATGTCCATCTACTTTATAGGTTGAAGTCACTTTTACTTGCGACACACACCATTGTGTAGACAATATTAAGATCTGAAAATGATATGAAGTAAATTTTTTTTAAGACCAATATTTAATGAGTTAATTAGATAATTGTAAAATTTTGTGCCAATTCAAATTCGATTTCCTTGGATTAGAAGGCACCTTAGTGACATAATGCAGTACAAGCCAGTCAAAGATAGGTACCTACTAAAATGACGTAGTTTTGTAGAGGTGAGGTGGCTCTGACAGAGTCAAGGTCGTTCGGTCAGGGAAATAATCCACCACGCATGCCCAATGCGGATTGGTGGACTTCACACACGCATCAGAACTTCTTCAGCGTATGCAGGTTTTCTCACGATGTTTTCTGTCAACGTTTCAGAGCAGTCCAGATTACGGAGTCGCGAGCGTCTTGCCGCTAGTACCTATACAATAAATACCTATTAGAAAGATCCCATGCCAAAAAATCATCATCATCATCAGTCCATCATCGTCCACTGCTGAACATAGGTCTCTCCCAAGGCGCGCCACAAAACTCTGTCATCGGCCTTCCTCATCCAATCGCTCCCCGCTACTTTTTTTAGGTCGTCTGTCCAGCGGGCAGCAGGGCGCCCGGTCGAGTCTAGTAGCCAAAACGTCAAAAAATCAATATCTGTCAATTATTCCCAACCGCCAAAACTCTAGCCCACCGAAACTTATCCTAATTAATGACTAGGGAAGTCGAACGGGCGCAGATGCGGCCTGACGTCACGATGACGTCACTGATTGATTTACACGACACGATCGGCCGGATTACATTAATCACGTGTGTAACAACTTGCTGGTACAGCTGACGGAGTTGCTCCTTTATTGTTATAGGAGAATTTGTTTGTTTTTTTAGAAAATCTGTGTAAGTTCTTTATACAACGAGTTAATGAATAAGCGCAAAACCTCATAGTTGCTCCTTTATTGTTATAGGAGAATTTGTTTGTTTTTTAGAAAATCTGTGTAAGTTCTTTATACAACGAGTTAATGAATAAGCGCAAAACCTCATACACCCCAACTGATTTATAATAAAATAATTCGATTGAAACAATAATTTCATTATTTGGATAGTTAAAATTTAAAGTTATTCGCATTTTAAGTTTTCAGGCAAAACTTATTTGTTATAATTTCGGCAATAAATGAAGGCGCTAGCGTGCTCGTGGATACATTTTAAGAATCTTGTTTTGGTAGTAAGTAGGGTGAGTGTGCGCGTGCGGTAGGTTGAGATCGATTTCAGTAAATTTGAAATTTTACTAACTATTTATTTAATATGTTGAATAAAATTACCTATGTTGAAAACATGATAATTGGATTCCGCTCTCGATTCTAAACAAACTACTTTCTTTTTTTTCGTTAATTCATTAACACGTATATTTATGAGACTTTTGTTTCTTTTCTAAAGGGAACAACATACATCCTACAAGATATCCTTGAATAAGAATAGCCAATGAAAAGCCTTGTAGTTATTTTGAGCTCATTAAAAGTACGTCTTACAGGGAACAACTGACATCCTACAAGGTAGTATAAATAACATTAACTAGCCTTTGTAGAGTGACCTATACCGGCTCCCGGTATATGACATTTGTTCCTTGTCTGTGGTCACACCGGCAGCCGGTGTAGATGTTTTTTTTAAACTACCATTATTTTATATTCTCTCTCTATCGGAATTATCACAAAATGTATACGAAGAAACAGGCTAGCTAATTCAACCAATTGTTCTGTGTGCTTTTGTTCGAAATATGTCACAGAGGCAAAGTCTCATGACTGTGGCTATACCGGGAGCCGGTTTCACAGATAGGGTTAAGGTGGATGGATGGCTGCTCACTGTCAAGAGGCTAGAGAACCTTGTTGTAATTTTGAACTTGTATGTTCATTAAATTGTTACAAGGTATCTTGTAGGATGTAAGTTGCTTCTCACGTTGGCGTTGGTTGGTCGATGGCACGTTAAGCCATTGGCCCCGGCTACTGGTGGTAGTAGTCGTTACATGAAAACCACGTCAGAGGCCGTAAGGCGGTCTGAAAAAACTCTGACACCAGGGCTTGCTGTCCGCACGATAAGAAGAAGAAGTTGCTCCTTGTATTGCACATATTCATAAAAATAACTATGTTATTATATTGAGCTTGAGATACGTTTTACGTAACAGATGCATGCATAATAATACCTAACTACTACACTTATTCACATGTTACATTCCTCTTCTCACGAATGAACAAAATGGGCTACTCTCCTATCATGCGGACGCCGCGCCATGCAGATACATAGAGGAAAGTTGTTATTTGAATATTTTTATGGCATGGCTTAAGGGGATATAATTCGGAGCGCGCTCCTTACAAACGAAGTCTGGTTTTATTTTCAATACAAACCAATTCAAGTCAATGATTTTTTTTAGAAACAATCTAGAAACATCTGTGGGTCGTACATGGATCAGATTGGCACAGGACCGTGAGGAGTGGCGCAATAAAAGGCGGCCTATGCCCAGCAGTGGGTTGATGTGGGCTGATTTGATTGATTGAATCTAGAAACTAATCATAGAGATTAGCTTGTATTGTGCCTTTTTTTTATTTAAAATTTATAGTTTTAAAGTTACAGTGCCTCAAAGATTTCCATACAAATCTTAAATTAATCCTAGCATTGAAACTGTATATTTCAACGAAAATCTGACACAGTACAAGCATAGAGATTTAGTTTCTAGATTATTTCTGAAAAATCATCATGCGACACTCTTCTGACAAAACAAAAGCTCTAAATTCTGAGAATGGTGATTAACACGTCATTAAAGTGATATAAAACAACCCCTGTAAATTTAGCTAATGATCCAGAAATTCTCTTAGTAGACACGACCAAGCCAAACAACCACCAACATCATCATCCAAATGACATATAATTAAAACTCACAAATATGAGCAAATAGCGGTACCGCTACAAATCGGATCATCCTCTGTATATACATACGTTTACTTGTATTTATAACACAGAGCAATGAAAACTTTCCCTCATTCCCATACCCATTTTTCCGCCCTAGCTCGAAGACGAGTTTTCTAGCTCCAACGTATCGAATGATTCATAAGAAATGATGGAAATTTCAACCTTACTCACAAGAGTACTGATGAGTAAGGTTTATATTTTGATCATAATGCTCACTAAGAGCTTTTGTTTGTTGAGGGCAAACTTTTTAATGCAGTCTTATGGGCTACAAATAATACGCTAAAAAAATCGCTTCTTTTATGAAAATGATATAAACTACCGATTGTTCATTGTTTAATATCCTTCTGTCATAAAGCAACAAGAACAAAAGTAAGTAGATTATTATAAAGATTTAAAATAGGACCTATATACAAAATCTCCCACCCGTCCATGGGTCGTCCTCGGAGAATTAATTATAATAAATCAAGATAAGGTACGTGAGTTCTTACAAGCCACGCATGATAATTATAGTAGCATTCGAACTCCCATACTACATATAAACCCTGGCCTAGAGGTATCTTATAGATATAGACTCCATGTGTTATTTCCTAATGTTTTTTTGCAATAAATAAAAATTATACTAATGCAGTAAATGAGCGGAACAATGTTTTGATGCTCTGTGTTCGGTTCACTAATGTTTGTCCAAAAACTTTTTGGCAAATTATTACTTAACAAGCAACGTTTCATGTAATATTCATTTTACAAACACCTTGTTCCACAAATTGATCATTTTACAAATAATCGCTTTACAAAAATATTTTTTGCAAAAGCTTGTCTTTACAAATGTACCTAATGTATTTTTTTCTATTATGTATTTTTCATGTAATATTGTTACTATTTTACAAAATCACGTATTAACAAAATAGATAGCTTATAGAATATGGAACAGAAAATAACATTGATTTCAAACCAAAAGTCTGCATATTAGACTTTGAAAAAGCAGCTATCTTAAGCTTGCGATCAAATTTTGAAAACACAGTCCTGCACGGTTGCAATTTCCATTTGGGCCAAATAATTTACAGGTAAGTAAGTACTAAAGTTTTTTTTTTTGTGAAAACAAAAATGGTTTCTGGCATCATTGTTGTCGCAAGTCAAACCTAACCTAACCTACTCATTTTACTTTGGATAGCCTAGTGAAGTCGGCTAAACTAGTTTAACACGAGCGATTCGGTTCTGGCACTCGCCGGCCGCTGCCGCGGCACGCTCGCTCCGCTCGCTCGGCTCGTGCGGCGTGGTCGCAAGTCAAACCTAACCTAACCTACTCATTTTACTTTGGATAGCCCAGTGGAGTCGGCTAAACTAGTTTAACACGAGCGATTCGGTTCTGGCCCTCGCCGGCCGCTGCCGCGGCACGCTCGCTCCGCTCGCTCGGCTCGTGCGGCGTGGTCGCAAGTCAAACCTAACCTAACCGACTTAATATATTTTACTTTGGATTGGAAAACTATTAAGATCGTTAGCAATCCATTTGAAATTAAAATAGGCTGTTGCTAATTTTTACTTTTGTTGATTTATTAAAATTACGAATGATAATGATGTTTTTTTTTATTAATTATTTTGGTTGACATTAGGAAAATGTGTGCCTAATAATAATGCAACATGTCAAATAATGCAATACACCAAGTGTTGTTTGTTTAAATAACATGAATGATAAATGAATCGTTTGTCAAATGATATGTCGCAAAATGAAAATAAGTCAGGTGATTAGTTTAATACTTGAATAATTTGTAAAATCAGTAATTGTGTAAAGATGAAATAACGATTCATTTTTTTGCCAGTAGTTGGTTGTCAAGTAAAAATTTGCAAATTGACTGTCGGTGAAATGACAGGACACCTCTGTGTTCAGTACGGAGTCCGTCACGCAAACCTGACATTTATGTGTCAGTGAACGTAGCCCGACGTTTAACTAACTGCCGGTCTGAAAATAACTGAAATAATTTCGGTTTACTGGTTAAATCATATTTGGTTGGTAGGAGCGAATCATAATTTACAAACGTAAGTACGATGGTGAAACTTAATTAAACCTCATTTGTGCATTACACCTTGATATTAGGAAATAGTTTTACCTCTAAATTTATTTTGTAAGAACAAAATATCACTTTCTATACAGGGTCCAACTTAATAATGCAATCGGTTTTTTTAAGAAGATGATCAGACCGTCAAACTGAATAACTTTCACAATGGGACCAACGTTGAAATCGCAATAAAACAATTATACAAAACTAAAAAAAACTCCCTCGCCCTACGTAGAATTGCTGAATTTTATCCCGATTTAAATGTTACTCCATAGAGAAACTTGTTTAGTTTGATGATCTGACCTTCCCTTTCAAATATTGTGCATTAGTTTAGAAGGACCCTAACCAGGGTGTAAGTGACAGCCTAGCAAATACTGAAACGGTGAACTCGGACCATCAAACTGAACAACTTTCACTATGGAACCTACCTCAGAAAACTGAAACAACATTCACCGTTTCAGTATTTGCTAGGCTGTCACTTACACCCTGTATAAAGTACAAAAATCTTCCATCATGTAATAAACTAAAACAAGCTCTTTTGTTTTTCGACCTGTCTGAAATCTAATTAATTACTCCTTGTACCAATATTTTGTAATCTAAATTATTGGACAACGTTATTTTGCAAGTCAAATTTCCCTTTTACTTGAATTTCCAATTGCTTTTAGCAATAACATTAAAGTTTCCTGTTGTAAATTTATAAAGATCAATCAATCATTTTGCGTGGTACTTTATTCCAAAGTACCTAATGGAATTTCGTATTAAAGTATTGTTGTTAAGAATCTGTTTTCTTTAGAAAAAGATCTATTTTTTTTTGGTTTTTGTTACGAAAATGAACGTTCCAACTACGGTTATGTCAGTGCCATGAGCGATACGGCTCGAATGATCGTCTACTCCTAACTCAGACTACAGGATTGCAGGAAGTAGTTTCTAGTCTAGCATGTAATGAACAAACCGTTGAACAGTTTAATTTATTTCATCTGGAAGGTATTTCACGTGACGTAGCCCGACCTTTGGAAGGCTTACGTGGGGTCAAAGATCCAACACGTAGAGGCCCCTTTGAGACACTTTTATCTAGTGAGGGGAATGCACCAAGCGTGGTCTATATCTGAATACTTTATGTAAATGCACCAGAAGACAAACCACGTTCGATGCAGAGACTATTGCAGAAAGGACAGACAGTTACTTGGGTTATGGGGGTGAACTGGGTTATTCCGGAGAGACTCGGGACGCCTGCCGTAACAAATGTTTCTAGTTTATCAAAAAATGGCAGACGGTGACTCGCCAACTTATTTGATGGGCCCCCAAAATGGCCGCTCGCAAGGAGTGTCAAGGCGGCAACATCTAATGAGCGGCTAAGGTTGTAGGGAGGTGAGTCTGTGGGTTCCAGTTCCCGGTGCTAGCACCAGTCAGCAGGCCCCCGTCGTTATGACATTTTGAACATCCAACCTGGACCATAGGTTCCGCTCTTGCAACTCCACTTCTGGCCAGCTGGTTAAGGCGAAACAGGAGGTGAGGGCAAAATCAATCCGGCTCAGGAGAAATCGGGTCCGTGATGTCGCCACTCACGAACAGGTCGTCACAAGCTGCCCTGCGGGATAATTTATTTTATAATTGTATCAACACTATTAGTCATATTGATAAAGTTGAGATTCGGAGACGTATTTTAAGTAATAGTACGAACACCCGTGTATCAAAATCCATACATTTTCGACTCCTCATAGACTAAGTTCACGCTCAAAAAACGCATGGGCAATAATTTTGGAAGATTTCTTTAAATTTATGATGTTTTGCTCGTGACTAGCACGGCATTTCTGCCAATGTCAAGTAGTTGAAGTATTCTATCTCAATCTAGGATTGTTATTTGAAAAAAAAAACATTTGAGAGAAAAGATTGTGGAGCCTCGTGGCAAGCTAAAACCCGAACCGCACGAATACCGCACGAATGACACAACCGCTCGTGGACAAACATGCAAAGTAACGCCAACTCTGAAGATAAAGTACCTAGACAAAAACAACACATATTGACGGATAACCCTGACAGCAGTCAATGCTGAAACGTTCGTTTCATGAACTCTGAATGAATGAGCTATATTTCAATTAAATATTAATGGTTTTAATGGTTTTTTCATATGCTCTCGACTATATTCCCCGGGGGGGTAGTCAGAGATATTCTGAAACCACAGAACATCCACGTTTCACCAGTAGTACCGCAACTCTGTCCAGTGTGACGGGGAGTGAGCCCGTCGCTACTTGTAATGGACAGTGGGTACAATACATGCCTCGAAATTGAAGCATGCAGGTAAGATACGATAAAATAGTTACGTCTAAAATCCTCGACTAAAGCTCAGAATTCTGTCACATCTACAAACTACTTAATTTTACCCGACACATTAGCATTGTTTCATTAGCTGGAAACTGCGCTGGTAGTCCATTATTTTAGTTAAATCGGCTAGCGTAGCATAAAGGGGTTTCACATTAATATTTGAATGCCTATTATTAATAGCTCTGGAAAAAAATGTAAATGTCTAAATAGTCTAAATAGTTCTAGTTGTTCAGTATCATGGGTACAATAACGCCTTAAAGTAGTGCAATTGTTTACCCTAACACTCTGTATATCTCCGTTAGGACTGAGTTTAGAGATATACTTGTTTTAACAAGTTTTTGTTTGTAACTTTATTCTGAACTACAAATATTCAAGTTTGATTGAGGGCCGCACTAAAAAATAGGTGAAAAGAAGGCGCCAATTATAGGCATTGGCTTTTAACTTATTTACGATACCATTTTTTTTAAAATAATTTATGGACTTCTTGCTTGTGCGTTAGCACCGCATTTCCGCCAGTGTCAAGTGGTTTGAGGGAGTATCTATCCAATCTCGAGGATAGTTTTTGAGTAAGAACACAACTGAGAAGGATTGCGCAGCCCGGTGGCAGGCTGAAACGTGAACCGCGTGAACACCACGCGAAAGACAAGTGTTCAGGGCAAACCCTGCAACGAGACTCTACGCTAACATTTAATTTGAGTACATAGCAAGTTGGTTCTACCCTCATTATTAGCTTGCTATCACTGTGTCACGTTTCGGTCTTTGATGATCAAACACAATCAAGACACGCAAATCACGCAATCAGCCAATGTATCTCTACAGTGAAATTGAAATATACCTAATTCTAGTTGTTGAAGTTGTTCCTTAGTTGTGCTGTGGAGACTGAAGGATTATATATCTATGTATTGGGAACTAAATTATACAGTATACAACGTGTTAATGAATTAACGCAAAATCTCATACACCCCAACTGATTTATAACAAAGTAGTTAGATTGAAACAATAATTTCATTATTTCGATCGTTAATATTTAAAGTTATTCGCATTTTAAGTTTTCAGGCAAAAATGATTTGATATCATTTCAGCAATGAATGAAAGCGCTATCGTGCTCGTGGATACATTTTAAGAATCGTGTCTTGGTAGTAAATAGGGTCAGTGTGCCCGTGCGGTGGGTTGAGATCGAGTTCAGTAAATTTAAAATTTCACGACCTAATTATTAAATATTTTGTAAAAAATTACCTATGTTGAAAACATGATAATACGATTCTGCTCTCGATTCTAAACAAACACCTTTCTAGTTTTGCGTTAATTCATTAACACGTTGTATAGGGTCATTGTTTGCTGCTGTTGTTCAAAATCTGATGTTGTTCTATTTATGTACTAAACTGCAATGCCTACACGACTTAAACGTATAAAATAGCTGATATTTTTTGATCTGACAGGTTTGCTCCAATAATAAAAGTTGTTCAGGTTAAAGGTTTGCCTCTAGTTAGTTTATACAGGGTCCTTCTTAATATGCTGACACTTTTATAAAGGGATGATCAGACCATCAAACTGAATAACTTTCTCTTTGGGACCAACATCGAAATCGCGAAAAAATCTGCTGCTTCATAAATTTTGTTCGAGTAGCTAAGCAATTGACATAATTTACTACGGAACAGCTGATTTCTGAGCTTGAAGTTGACTTGAACAATTTGAGGGTCAAGCAACCTGTTCGATACGTAACTCATTTAATTTTACAACCTGTATACTCGCTGTAGCTTAAGTTTAACTACACAAAATCAAAGGAGATCATTAACCAGTCAGTCAGTGGCAGATATCTCGTCATAACCCTTTCCAACGTCATTGTATGGTACGAGATCCGACCTCAAAATTATGCACCTATTTGTTTGGTTAACGAAATGTGATTTAAATGAATGTTTATCATAGACGTTCATACAACGCCGCTCTGTTGACTAACAAAATCTTGCAGCAACTTTCTCTACCATTATGATTTATGGTTCCATTTTTTCCACTGATCTGTTTGGGAAGTAAATGAGGTGTCATTTGAAGGAGGCCAATCTAAAGAACTGGAAAAACTAGGGTTGCCACCTCTCAGTCTGCCACAACTTCGCAACTCAAAGGGTTAAAAATGACATCTTTGAACCTGGCAACCCTAGAGTTGCGGCAGACTGAGAGGTAGCAACCCTAGTTTTACCAGTTTTTTACATCGGTCTCCTTCAGATGGCACCTCATATACTTCCCAAACAGATAGGTGGAAAAAATGGTGCCATAAACCATCATGGTAAAGGTACTTGCGGCAAGATTTTGCTAGGCAACCCGGCGACGTTGTATGAACCCCTGTATAAACTATCACTTAAATCACATATCGTTCACCAAACAAATAGGTGCATAAATGTACGGCCGGATCTTGGGCTAAACGTCATTGTACGTCATCGTCATCGTGAGAGCACTCGCGCTATTTCCACAACCAAGGTACCACTGTGACCCCGTTTCTGGCACTTTGACGATTGACTTTACAACTCTAGTGCGGTTCAGTTTGGTTGGAGTCTGTATTACTATTGAAATTTAAACGTACTTTTAAAGTAGGTACTGTTCATTTATGTTCAATTTTGCGGAATCGTTACGGTTTTCTTGTTAAAAATTTCCGTAAATTTTACTGGAATTGACGCCTTCCACACACACGGAATTCCGAATTAGAATTAGGATTCTGTATAGGATTTGATACCTCCGTAATTATGAACGGAATTACTGAGGGGACAAATCCATGCAAAATCTACATTCCGTACAGAATAATTTCGCATGTATGGGAAGCCATCCGTCGTCGACGCAGCGACGAAGGAGGACGGCTTCCCATACTAAATGTCATTTTTGTATGGGCCCGCCGTCGGTCTCCATCGGGTAATGTGTCTCAACCCTTAAACAAAATGAGGAGTTTGTCATTGTATCAGTTATTGGACTAATATTATTTATATTTACAATAGAATCAAACTAATAAAATTGTCGTCTATCTTCACTGCAGTGTCTCCTCTTACATTAAAGGTTGAAAGAGAGCAAGTCACGAATTGCCACTACGAATAATACTAGAGGAGGATTATCTTATCATTCATCTATTCAATTCTCATTAATCAACTACTAAAATCACAATCGATAAGCCTATAAATAAACGCAAAAACCAAAGCCTAATTTGAATATTACCAACCAAAATTTTCGTGTCAGAATTCATCCGCAGTATAATTTATAGTCTGGCCGTTTAAAATAACGACGTTGAGTAGACGTCACAAACTTGTTGAGTTATGAGCTATTTACTCGGACTAGCTGCTTTCTGCTTTGAAATAATGAAATAGGGCGTGTTTTGGAACGTCTACGCTATTTAATAGAGTCGAGTTTTATGATCTTTGGAGTTTTGAATGGTGTTGAAAATGTAATGGAATTCAGTGGCTTTCGTCGAAATTGTTGGTCATGAAAAATTTGTGGACTTCGCCTAAATAACTTTAGTTGAGAGAACGCTGCTTATTTTTTTATTTCAACGTTAAATGTTCCTCAAGCGGAACACAGAAACCGGGATGGAAGCAATCCAGGGCGATAGCGGAGCGGTACCTCATTAGTAACTCTTTCTTTCTGACATGTATCGTAAAAAGTCGAGCTTCTTATAGTAAAAATCCCGGGCCGCCACTTGCTAGCCTATTCCGCCATCGGCCATCGTTCCGTACGGTCCCACGGGAGTTCAGACTTGAGAGTTGAGCTTGGAATGCAATCCTGTTCAGTGCCAGAATTCTTAAGTTTTGATTACATATCCTAAATGAGCGTCGATGGCGCGTTGCGGAGAGGTATATAGACGCTCAATCATTAGAGTCCGTGTTCGAATCCGCACGGCCGACATCCCATGAACCAATGAGATTTTCTAAATTTATGTACGTAATCGACTGCTCTCAAACGGTGACGGAAAACATCGTGAGGAAACCTGCATGCGCCGAAGAAGACATTCTGATGCGTATGTGTTTACCAATCCGAATTGGGCACGCGTGGTGGACTTAGGCCTGTAAGGGGCTTAGTGAGCCGACACTGATCTGGCGCGAGGATGGTCCGTCGACAGACCCGTGCAGGACCCTTCACAATATGCGTTGGTAGTATATTAGGTTGGCTGGTTGGGATGGTTGTTGAAAACACCAAATTCACGAGAACACATTGTCGTTATTAAGTCACTCACTGTACAATCCTCTGCTTTACTAGTATTTAAATTACACTTTTAAAGGTTGAACGTCTTACATGCCGCACACCGCGACCAGAGCCGAAGAGGAAGAGGAAGTGTCGGTGTTGCCGTAGACCAAAAAACATTTGGTATTTTTTATATGTTGCCAACAAGGCCTGTGCCCTGCAGTGGGTCGTTTATAGACTGATGATGTTGATGATCCTAAATGTTTTCAAAATAAATAATACAATTTTAATTCCATATAAAATAACGAACACCTACACGCCATTGCTATTAGTAAATTGGCATGTTTATAACCAGACGGAAAAATGACATTACATGTTTTCATTGAAAAAATAGTGAAGCTAACCAAACCAAAAATAATGCCGAAGCAACAAGTATTGCAAAAATGATTTTCTCTACTCACAGGACACTCTATAATAGTCATAAGTTAGGACCCAATCCTTATCCCTATGGCCAACATCACACCATGGAAGTTTGCATAAACACAAAATCCTACAGAAAACAGATATTTTCTTCATTTCAAAGAAAACTAGCCAATTAGCCCGGTAAAGTAACGGTGCGCTTGTATGGGGACTATAAATAATTTATAACCGCCGTTTTTTTCTTTAATACGTTAGATTATAATTCTAGTTATCATTTAGATTGAAAATCCAACAAAAAACTGTATTATTCATTTTAGAAATAATTACATAAATTACAAGAAAAAACATGTAAAAGTCCAAAAAAGTTGTACAAATAATTTTTTTGTGCCATTTGTTATATTCCTTTCTATTGTTTTATATAAATATTAATTGAAATCAAAATTAAATTATAATTACTCACATAATCCACAACACCACAGTACTCCATAATATTTATCTTTATCTTATCTTATAATTCACTTCAGCAACATGCGTCGTCATCCATCTTAATAAAAACAAAATCTGCTTCAGCAACATGTGTAAAAAATATACATTTTAGTACTAAACCCTAAAAATACAAAATGTTGTTGGATTCGTTAATAAAGTACTTAAAATAATTTGTTTAAACGATCTAGCAAAAAAAATGCGTAATATAAATTATTTCTTTTCGACTCGTATTTTTACTGGGCTAAAGTTAACCACTCCTCTTTTATTTCTTCAACATTCATCATCATTGACAAAATACTCTTACTCTGCCGGCTATAAGGTGGACCTATACCGTATGATCCTTTTATGTAATCCCTTTACAGAAAGGCAATGCCAACGTCAACGGTCACATAGAAAGCCTCCTGAAATACCCACGTTTCAAATTTAATTTATTATAGATGTGGAACGAACCATACTGTCTGAGAATCTAATCCTTCTATCGAAGTTTTGGATGCGGGGATGTGCTAAGGGACAACGGAATATTTTGGTAGATATGCCAATTGTAAGCATTCAAAAATAGTACATTTTCAAGACGCAGTATCTAACTTTGAATACTTATTTCTTTCCTTCATTTATGGATTATAAGTAATACTTATTTTTCTAAAATTACTTCTGATATAAGTATATTATTTTTATACTACACTGCTTGTACTGGAAAATACGGGGGAAATAAGAGTTTATTATCATATCGATATTTTTTCCAATGATTGTCGTTTAAAGCTTTTTCCACATTGTTGAATTCTATACATGTGGCCAAATGATGTGTTTTTTAGGCTCTTGTTAAATTTAAATAAGGAACGAATGTAATAAATTTCGTATATGCAAAATAATTAAAAATATTCGGACATCCTCTCCCGTAGAATTTCTAATCTCGGCACCCAAGTAATCCACCGTAAAGGGGTAGTCCTGTTATCTTTCGCTCACTTACCTCCATCCCATATGGATAGGGGCCCAAATGAAAAGATTAAGGTGACCGCTCATTCGAATTCCAAATTTTACCGGGATCACGTTCTGAACGGTTCCTACCAGCCTATTGTTTAAGGAACTCGCTGTTTCTAGGCTGGTTTACACTTCGAACAGAAAAGTTTACTATGTAAACAGAAAAATTAGGTACCTAATAAGATTGTGCAAACACAACAAACACAACACAAAACACACGACGATACAACACAATCCAATCACACAACACAACAATTAACAAATTAGTCTGTCTGATTAGTTATCAGTTGATCCAATCTTGTTATCTATTAGTCATGTATTTCCGCAATGTAACGCCTGATTCAATTAAGTAAAACTAGGTGAAACCAAGCGCGGATCCACCGTATTGTGGGCACGGTGGGCATGCCCACAACCTTAAGTGAGGTCAATAGACTGAAGTTATATCCAATGCCTAAATTAAAAAAAAAAACACATTTACTTTTGTAATTTTCATGGGCAAACAGACTAATATTTAACATGATTATTAATTTACTAGTGTTCTTTCACCTCAACCTTATTTTTATGAACTTGCACTTTCGTCTGTTGAGGGCACTACGCGTTTGACCTTTTCGGTTTCATCCAATGATTTGACGGTGGTGAATAATTCAACTAGTGATCAACATTCTTTATTGACTCTACTGGCTACTGTCTTCCCAGCTAGCTCGCAACTGAACCACGTGTAAATAAGCCTACAATACAAACTTTGTAACATTAGATTAGGGTTATGACACATGAGTTCAGGTCTAGGTATGTACGTTTGTTATTCTCCTTTGTTGCTATTGTTGTAGCATTAATATAATTGTGCTTTAGACGTTGTGTACGTAGGCTTATGTACTTTGTAGGTATGCCGGGTAAAATAAAATATTTGTGTATTAGCAATGAGATCATAGCTTATTTTGATGGAGTACGAAAATACTTATTAACTCATAGATTACAATTATGTACCTACTTAGTATAATATTAGTAAAAGTGAAATATGTAAATTGTCCCTACCTTGTTTATTTAAATATTAGGTAATGTTTTACATGAACAAATTTTGACATTTCAATTTAATTTTTATCACAATTTGAAGTCATCATTGATATTATCAATAAGAAAAGACAACTGGATTATTCTGTATTTTTTTGTTTTAATTAATACATTTCCATTCATGATTTATTTAATTGTATTTACTTAAAACTTCATGAAATTCTCCTAAGTAAAGTCTTTCTCTCTTCTTATTATTCCTCCTTGAAACTTAAGACCAACAAAACATTCCACTATTTCTCTCTCTTCTCGTCTATCTTGAGTGTTATTCAATTTATTTTCATCAAAGATATTCCTAATTTACTTACTTCAGCAACCGGATATTTCAAGTCTGGTACGCTATTTTGCCCCCAATTTTATGTTAAAAGGCAAAATACTTACTAATTATTTCAATAATTTAGTTTCAGTAAGTAAATGCCAGACCTTTTAGCGCATCCGCTAAAAATTGCTAAGTAATACTTAGTCTCAATTACCTTTCAGTATGTTCTTATAAGTGAAACATTTTCAACTTCAAATAAGTTCTTTATTTGTGCATGTGCTTAGCTGTAATGACGTAGCTTAGAAAAAATGCATGCTGAAATGTCATTGGGCTGGTCATATCTGCCGAATAACTGACAATAGATGGGAAGTCAGAGTTCTAGAGTGGAGACCACGAACTGGCAGGCGTAGTTTGGGACGCCTTGCGGCCCGATGGATCGTCGATCTATAAACGGTAGTGGTTTAGCTACTGGATGAGGAATGAAGAGGATAGAGTTTTGTGGCGCGCCTTTTGAGAGGCCTATGTTCAGCAGTGGAAGATAGGTTGATGATGGTGATCTTGATGATAGCTGTGATGCGTACTTATGGGAAGTCCACCAAACCGCATTAGGCTCGCATGACGCATGCGATCGTGGTGGAATAACATCCCTACACTCACACGCAGATTCCTCACACCTTTAGTTTGCCGATGATTGTTTTGCGACGATGGTGGAGACTATGGAGGAGCTCAGTCAAATGCTCGATGATCTTAGCAGAGCCTCCGAACGAGTTGATCTGAAGATGAACATGGACAAGAAGAAGATCATGTCAAATGCTCATGTTGTACCCCCCCTGTTATTGACCTCACACTACAGAAAGGTATTTATAAGTTGAGCTTAACAAAAAAAGTTTATACAATGTGTATACAACGTGTTAATAAATTAACGCAAAACTAGAAAGTAGTTTGTTTAGAATCGAGAGCAGAATCAAATTATCATGGTTTCAACATAGGTAATTTTTTTCAAAATATTAAATAATTGGTTTGTAAAATTTTAAATTTACTATACTTGATCTCAACCCACCGCTCGGGCACTCTCACCCTACTTAGGTACTACCAAAACCAGATTATTAAAATGTATCCATGAGCACGTTAGCGCTTTCATTCATTCTGAAATTATAACAAAAATCATTTTTGCCCCAAAACTTAAAATACGAATATTTTTAAATTTTAAGTATCAAAATAATGAAATTATTGTTTCAATCTAATTATTTTGTTATAAATCAGTTGGGGTGTATAAGGTTTCGCGCTTATTCATTAACACGTTGTATATGCAAGCATTATGAGGTTTATCGTCAACAAACAACTCTGTGCTTAGCTGTTTTCCACCACAATCTGTCATAGTTATGTCACAATGTCATAAAATGATGATCGATTTTTGCTTCAGTGGCTTATTTCGGCGATTCCGCTGAATATTTATGACTACGAAACTTTGTGCGTACGGGAAAATAGTAAAATAGTGCTTTACAGTGTGTTTACCTAGCTACCACGAATCTTCATATTACAATAGGAATCTTGATCAATGATATCATTTGCATTTGTAATTATTTTCTAAACATCTTTGTCACCGCTAGAATAATCTTTCTTTTTTTTCTCCCAACCTTCACTTACGTGATTTTTCGCGATTTCGGTATTGCCTAGAAAAAGTTGTTTAGTATGATGGTCCAAAATAGTTTCAATGCAATGAGACTCGACACGGAGACATTCGATACCCGATGAATCGGCATCCCTTTAAGGGTATATTACTGTTGGCGCGTTCCATACAAACGAAGTCTGGTGATATTTACTATACTAACCGATTAAACTCAATGAAATTTTGCGGAAACAATCTAGAAACAAATCTCTATGCTTGTATCGTAGAGATTTGTTCCTAGATTGTTTCTGCAAAATTTCATTGAGTTTAATTGGTTCGTATTGAAAATATCACCAAACTACGTTTGTATGCAGCGCGCATTTACGCAATCGGAATAAACTTCTCTTAACACCGTTAGCGTATTGAAAGACCCTGTATATGGCAAAATTTTACCTAAACAACATTTGTTTCTAATGATTTGTAGAGCCGCATTGGCAATTTCAAATTTAGAACACACATTCGATATTCGAAAAAGCCTACAAGCCTTCGATGTCTGGCGCTTAGCCAAGTTTTGAGTCTCGCAACGTAATGTTGGGTATCTTCATATCAGACATCCACATTTGGGTCATAATAATATTTTATCTGTGGCACGACGTGGAATGCTGCATTTGAAACGTTCTCGCGCTTGAATGGGTCCGGAATAGATAGTTTGTATTTATTTGAGTAGGAATTTTACGATCTGTACCTAAAAGTATTTGTCTGATCTGTATCTTCTCTTTCAATAGGGTTGCTCTAAATTTGAAAAGTTATTTAGGGTCCTTCTTAATATGTTGACGGTTTTCAGACCATCAAACTAAACAATTTTCTGTATGGGACCAACATCAAAATCGCGAAAAACAAATCACCTGTTCCATACATAACTGCATTCTTACTGGACCAAAATGTATCATTGTCGACCAAAATATATTGTATGGAACGGGACATCTGATTTAAACATCAAACTGAACCACTTTATCTATGGCACCAAGGTCGAAATAAACGTCTGTACTATGGATAAGTTAAATGTCCAGATTGACAGTCGAAGCTAAGAAAGCGACAAAAAAAATTGCAACCTGTACTAAGAGGAAGGATCTCCATAGAGTCCGCATAAATTTACGATTGTAGTTGGTCTCTTTTGTCTTATGACGTACCTTTAATAGTAGAAGGAGATGGAACTATAGATATTAGTTTATGAGGCTGTCCACTTTTTTTTGAGCTAGTGTGTGTGAAAAGTGACCGTAAACATAAGGCCATATGCCACTCGGTGCCTTTTGTCCATACTACTTGACACCCAACACTCAACCCTAAACGTCAAAAAAAGTGGACACTTTACAATTGGTATGGCTCACTCTAGTCTTAAAGAGAGATCCTTCCTCTTAGAACCTGTACTAGTCTCTAAATCCTATCCATATACACGCACACATACATAATTTGTATGACACCTCACGCACACCAACCTAAGAAAGTTGGCCCGTTTTGTTTTATACGGTAGAAGCGTTAGGCTCATTCTAGACATACATTTTTTCTAAGGTCTGTACCTACCTATTGTTTGATTGTGTCTTAGAATCTTGAGTTTTCACCTCCAGGGACCTTGGTATTTGATATGAATTTCCACTTAATACTTCTACCTGTTCTTAAGAAAAAATGTCTTGATAAGACAGACGGACAACAAAGTGATCTAAGGATTCCGTTTTTCCTTTTGAGCTACCTATGGAAAACTAAAAACTATGAAAGGAAGCGCTCTCGAGATAATGACCTTAATTGTAGTCACCAATTTCAAAAACATTTTTCTGGAAAGCTACAATCAACTCAACGTTTTTCAGTTTCATTTTAATTAACAAACTTTTACAAAAAGCCCCGTTATCAGTCTACTGGGTTAACTCTTTGTAACTTTATGTTGAGTTTATCATAACTGCATCTTCTTGTCAAGCAACCTCAAAGAGTGAACTTTAATAGCTTTGTAATAAGGTTTATGCAGATATTTAATAGTTTGTAAAATTTTGATTTCAAAGCTCAAAGGAGGAGACCCTATATCTCCAGTAATTTTTAATATTGTGATAAAATGTTTCTATTTCACAGTACGCAGACGATTTTGTCCTTTATTACAAAAGTAAGTCGTTGATTGAGAGTGCCGACAGAATCCAACTCTCTCTTAACGAGAAGGTTGCAATTTTAAAAGAAATAGGTTTAGAAATCTCATATCAAAAGACTAAAAAGTGTATTTTTACCAGAAGACGTAAATATCCTCAAGTAGATGTTAAATTAAAACATAATTATCTATTGTGGGTTGACAACTTTAAGTACTAGGTGTGTGGCTTGATAAGTCCTTATTATTTGGTAAACACATCAATGAGATCAGCCAAAAAACTGCAAAATTCCTTAATATTCTTAAGACTTTGGCGGGTTCGACTTGGGGGGTACATCCAAAACATCTTAGGAGGCTTTACATAGCATTGGTTAGGAGTAGAATGGACTATGGTTGTTTTTTTTATGATAATAGTGCAAAAACCCATGTATCTAAATTGAGAATAATCGGTGGGTTTATAAAGAGCACTCCCATACACGTGATGGAGAGCGAGCTTTGTATACTTCCTTTATTTTTAAGGAGACGTTATCTCGCTACCAAGTATTGCCTAAAGTGCCCCTCGTGGTCAAATAGCTCACTTATTGATCTTCTAGACAATCTCTATTCTTCTTACCAAGGTAGATACTGGCAGAAGAAAAAGAAACCGCTGGTACCTTTGATACATAATGAAGCTAAAGGACAAGGTGTTCTCCTCATATCCCCTGTTGATGTTTACATTGGATACATGGGTTTCTAATGATGTAATAGTAGCAAACTTAGATTGCATAAAGGGACCAATATCGTAATTTGAACCTAATTCACTCAAGTGTAATATTATGTTTGAATTAGAAAGAAAATATGCTAGTTGGCTTAAAATCTACACAGATAGGTCGAAAGGTGACAGTGGTTTGGGAGCTGCATATATTGACGCGACTTCTAAAGTTAGCAGTAGTTTTAAAATTATGTCCAATGTTTGTAAAATGACGGTGGAACTATTTGCAATCTCAGAGGCTGTATCTTACGTTGAGGGCTTGGGAAAGGAAAAGGTGGTGATTCTTACTGACAGTAAAAGCACATTACAACATTTGGCTCGCTGCGCCTCTGGGTGTAGGGGTGTGGCCTTGGCGTATTCCGTACTTAGCAAAATAAGATCCTTGTCCCGTCATCTGACTCTGAGATTGCAATAGATTCCCTCCCACATAGGGCTGAAGGGTAACGAAGAGGCTGACTTCTTAGCAAAAGAAGCTTGTTTGAACGGTAGCGAGGTTTTTGTGATACCAGACTTCACAGAAATGCTCCCTAAATATAAAGCTAGGTGCTATCTTAATTGGCAGGAGTATTTTAACGAAAGATCGAAAGAGAAAAGGATCTGGTATAAAACCCTGCAAAGTGAACCTCCTCGTATACCCTGGTTCAGTGGTTCCTGTCTTAGTAGGAAGTTAGTTAAATAGCTTTTAAGCTGAGATCTTGACACATTCCACTAAATAAATTTGTGTTTTTAATGAAAAAGGCACACCTCACCTAACTGTGAGGTGTGCGGTACTGTGGAGGATGTCCAGCATTTATTAGTGGAATGTGTCAGGTATCAATCGCAGAGGCTATTACTGTATAATAATTTAAAATTAAATATTTTGAATGTAGGCTCTTTTGTCACCATTTTAGCCGCCCTTACGTCGGGAGAGGCTAAAATGGTGTACCTTTTTATTTATAGTACTAGTGTTTAGTTGTATACTCGTATTCATTTGGAAGTGATAGGTTTTCATTTTACTGTTGTGTAGTCTCAAGGTTAAGGCACGATGGGGCTGGCATAACCTTATTAATTCTAGTATTTAGGCAGACATTACTGTTATATACTGCCTCCATTGTCTAATGGTTAAGAGCATTGAGCTCTTGAGCGGAGGACGTCAATTCCCCCGGGGGACACCTAGTGATATGTCACTTTGTGCGTTTTTCCCCATTTGGTTAGGACATTGCAGGCCGAATCACCTGCTTTTCTGAAAAGAAAGATGATGGCATGTAAGCCGTTGGTTCCGGTGACTATTTCTCGTGGTAGTAGTCGTTACATAAAAACCACGTCAGAGGCCGTAAGGTGGTCTGAGAAAACTCTGACACCAGGGCTTGCTGCCCAGACGGCTAGCCTTTCGCCAATATAAATAGAAGAACTATTTATATTGGCGAAAGGCTAGCCGTCTCTTACCACTTGACACGTCATTCCGTCCTTGTCAGCATTGCTACAAGTAGGTTCTTAAACAGAATGTATTTAGTTGTAGGTATGTATCTAAACACCCCGAAAGGGATTTACAGGCGTTACTTTATAATAAGTGTTCACGCATTTCCAGTGGACCAGCATGTACTCTATACAATCCCTGGCGATTTTATATATTACCTAGGTAATGTATGTAATGAATAATAATCCATAATATTTCATACAATGCCAGGACGCTCCAGGAATTCTGAACATCGCATAGGTATTGTATAGAATACCTGAATTATACAGATTGCCGATAACAGTTACATTCGAAATGATATTACCTTTAGCGTATTTTAAGAGAAAATACAAAGATCGGACGAAAGAAAAATAAAATCTGCATAAACTATCTAACCAACTCGTGAAAAGAAGTTTCGAGGATTCGGTCTAGAAAGAAAAATAGAACATTGTTATTTTAAGATTAGGTATTCAATATTAGCTTTAGTTTTGAAGAAAATACAAAGATAGGTCCAACCTAAGAAAAATAATCTTTGTTCAACTTTATCTATATTATAGGTATTTTAGTCATCAAAGATATCTCTTCTTTTGATGTTGCCAATTTACCTAACTAAGTAGTAGAGGATGTCGGTAGCGCATATTGCGGAGAGGTGTGGAATCTCAATCTTGAGGTCCGGATTCGAAACTGCACGGACGAAATGCCATGAACCAATAAGTTTTTCTTACTTATGTACATAATACAGACTGCTCTCAAACGGTGAAGGAAATCATTGTGAGGAAACCTGAATATGCTGTAGAAATTCCGATGCGTATGTGAAGTCTAACAATCCGCATTGGACACGCGTGTTGGATTAACGCCCATACACCCTCCCTGAAGATAGGCTTGTGCCCTGCAGTGGGACGTGTATAGGCTTGTAAAATGAATGTAACTAAAAACCCTAAAAGTATGACAAATATTTATAACGAGGCATCTCTTTCCCCAAAAATCGACGTGCTTTCACTTGTGTTCAATTTCTATCTACGGTTGGTGGCTGTAGCGAAGATTCTTACCAGCCCGAAAGGGAATATAACGGTGAATCTTATAATTATTATACAGGATGTAAAAAAAACAAAAATTCAGCTGTCTAATTATTACGGTTCAAAAGTTACAGCCCTAAATAGGTAGCACCGACGGACGGACGGATAACGTAGGCTTAGTAATAGAGTCTCGTTTTCACCCTTTGTGTACGGAACCCTAAAAAATTATGGTAGAACAACTGACACTTAGAGAAGACTTTTTCAAATAAAATCCCACTGCAAACTAACAACGAGTCCCACAAGCTGCCACTTTAAACAAAATAAAACCAAGGAAGCGTGTTCACAAACCCTCATCCAAAATTAGCTCAAGAGTCAGCTAATTCACTATGTGTTATCTCGGCCAGCTCGGAGAGTCCTCGAGTACTCTTCAGATGACCTTGACACGTTTTGTTCTGCACATATGACACAATGAAACCTTGACACGACCTTGCCTTGAGTCTCTCTTACTCTTGTTTAGACTTGTCTCGGTTTTGCTAATTGGTTTAATTTTTTTTAATAGTAAAACTTTACCTTAAAATTTTATTTTTAATTTTTTGTTCCAATGATATGAGAATTAAGTATAATAAGAGCAAGAAACGGGCCAAGTACAAGTCAGACTCGCTCACGGGGTTTCCGTACGACCATTCAATATCACAAAAAAATTTGTTTTCTCCCGGACACTTAGCGCGAGCCCGGCACACACTTGTCCGGTTTTTATTATTTGTTGTTTTATCTTAGAGTATGCTCTATAATCACACCAAGATTAACACCTGTATGTATTACCGTTTTTACGATAGAGCAAAAACAATGAAAATAAAAAAAATACACGTTTCTTGTATGGGTTTTCCTGTATCCTGTACGTACCCCCTAATATTTATTTTTAATGTTATTTTATTTGTTAACAAATGCGATAAAATAACGCATATTATGTGAAAATTTCAACTGTCTAACTATTATGGTTCAAAGGATACAGCCCTTCATAGGACAGAAGGACGGACAGCGTACGCTTATGAATAGTGTCCCACTGGCACCCTTTGTGTACGAAACACTAAAAACAAAAATTCACATTTTAAGGTTAAGTTTGCTTCAGAGTTCAGAGAACAAAAATTTACTCTCGAATAAAGTTATTGACATCAACTCTCATGAATTACAATCTATCATCGGATAGTGCGAGGGGAAATGATACGATTTCTATCTGAAAGCATCAGATTGATGTTATACCTCATTTAGGTTATTCAAAGTACGCCATTGAAACGATAATCTGATTAATTTGCCAAATTGTCGACGGCATTTTAAAGAGCCCATGTTAATACCTACATTCGTAATTAGGGTTGTACAAGGGCAGTATCTTGACGAAGAGTTTTTATAATCATTATCGTAGGTATCGAAAACGAACGAACGACTAAAACGAGAGGTCAGGATCCTAAAGGTGGCGTTCGTTCCATTGTCTTTGCCGATCCCAGTGGAAAACAAACGTAAGAATATACAGGGTGAAATTGATATCATGCATGCATGCATACATAGCGGGCGACGCGGATCATCCCGAGCTTTGTATGAAGAAGTCGGGATTGACTGCGCATGACGTACACCGACGACGGCGTCGCCTGCCATCAAGAGCGTTGCCATACTGTAAGCCAAATAGAAATACTGTGCTCTTAATTTAAAAGGATGCTAATGATATCAATTTCACCCTGTATAATTATGTGTGTATACAAAACGACTGTATACTGACTGTATAAGATTCGTTAGTTCCATTAGAGATAATAAATGTGCAGTGGGATTTAGAAAATGTCATGGACGGAGCAGGTCACGAGTTAGAATTGTAGCAGACACTGAATCATAAATTTTTAATAAACAGTGCTCGAAGTGTTAAACAGAAATATATGCATTCGATTTTTTTCAAACCAGTAGTAGTCTAATAATGCATTAGCTAAATAGATGTTCGCAATAGCAGTCAATGTAGATTGAACTGAACTATTTATCGAAACTGGTCTAAAGCCCTCAGCTACTTTTAAAATGTTAGTGTCCATATACAAACGAAGTCTGGTGATATTTTCAATTCTAACCAGTTAAAGTCAATGCAATTTTTCAGAAACAATCTAGAAACTAATATGTATGTTTGTATGAAGTCAAATTTTCGTTAAAATATAGTTTTAGTACTAGGATTAATTTAAGATTTGTATAGAAATCTTTGAGGCACTGTTACTTTAAAACTACACATTTTAACGAAAATCTTACTTCATATAAACATAGAGATTCGTTTCCAGATTGTTTTTGAAAAATTTAATCGGTTAGTATTGTAAAAATCTCCATACTTCGTTTGTATGGAGCACGCTCCGAATGATATTCCCTTAAGCTGTTTTATGTTCTGGGTACGCTGTTTCTGACACCTAATTCTCGGACATCATTCAGAAATATTTGTGTATTTTTCTCTTTCTGCCTTAACACAAACTTTCTAAGTGTCAAATAATTTAAAAAAACTTAATACATGTGCAGTGACAACCCTGCATAATTAATTTATTTCTTAATCGTCTACAGATAATTAATTGACATAACTTCTCATTACTATTAAGCAGCTCTTTCGTTTAATTTGAGTCAAGAACGGTTTTAAAATATATTTCCAATATGTGTACACGAAACTAATCAATTAAAGTGTATTTGTGACTAATAAGTTAGATTTCAATGCGTTATACAATAAAATTGTTTTAATGTAATGTTTATTTTATTCCATTCTGATTTTAATATTGTGGCTCTGCATGCATGCCCTATCTGATGATATTGCCAATATCTAGTTGTATTAGCAAAAGCGCTTGACGTTGTACAGTAAGAAATATTTGGTGACTTCAAGGATTGTTTTATGCACAAAACACACACTTGAGCCCTAATAGAATAGAGTAGCTGCAAGCCGGGAAGCAGGAAATCGACACGAGTCAACCCAATAAGAGACTTGCAAAGTGACTTCATTTTACTTTGATCGAAGAACGCGACTCCGACTTTGTTTATAATGTCCAAGATATTAATGATTGGTGAACATACATTGATACATCGACGAAATGCCAGACGACTTGCACTCAAGCTACTACATACAATTACACGCTACAATAAGCCAAGTGAATTACAAAATCTACTTCAAACCCCATAGAACCAAACTTTCCCATAGCACTCCAAGAATATTACAACCCCAAATTACGAAGACGTTCCCTAACAGTAATCCGTCTCATAATACAGGCATCTACGAAATTAGCAGGTAAACTAATTGTTAGGCGTTAATGTACATCTCGAGATGACGCGTAATCTGGAAAGAGGCTCGTAAACGAGCGGATTTGAGAGGCGATGACTTCTTTATACGGGGCATGTGAAGTTACTTACAATAATCTAGAATTAAACATTTAACGGGTTCTTACCACGTTAAGGTATATTTGAGAAAACTCAAATATATCTAAACGCGGTAGATTAAATAATAACCACGTAACTCTCAAAACCAATATTACTCACAATACCTAATTACATATTGGTTTTCCATTCCATCGGAATCAGGAGCAGGGATAAAGCACAACCGTTTTTGCGGAATTTTTAGCAAAAAATGTCTCTGATTTCCTTGGTTAAATCGAGATGGTACAGCATAATCTTTTGATTGCACTGACATTAAAACAGAGTCCAAAAGCTGCATTTAATTTTGGTTTCTGAGAATTTGCGACAGGCAAAACAATAATTCTTGAATACCTAATTAATTGATATAAATTTTGTACTGTAGTTATTTTTAATTGATATGATGTATTATCATTGGTAGATAAGTAGAAACAACTTCGCATTTAAAAATTTCACGACTGTGTATGTCTGGTTTTTTTTTTTTTGGAATGACGTAGACAGCTTTGCTCAGGGAGCATTTACTGCTTTTTACTGCGGACTATTGGAGGGACCAGAAGGGTCACCGAGCCAATTGAATGAACTTAAGCAACCGACCTAGGGGCACCCCAGGGGGGTACGGACCTCGGCATAGGACGTTGCTGGGGCTACGCGGCGGATTGGGTAGCTGGGATCGGTGAGAGGTATGTCTGGTCTGTCTATAACTCCTAACATTTCATGGCCCGCAAACGAAACGGTTATGAGGTTGCGGGTTTTAGCACAAGACGTAACGTCCCACATATGCAAAGTAACATTCTCTCGCATTATACGTTTGAGTTTACTTCAAAATACGTGTAATTAATTACATTTTTGTATAAGTTACTTTTCTTCGCAACATTTACTTTTCTTTCGTTTAATTGGCGTAGTCGAACTTAGGTCTGACTTTCCACCTTAGACTACTTATTTGAGGACCAAAGTTACGAGTGTAATTCTACTAACAAACTTTTCTGCCACTTTTTGCGGGGGGCGATTTAGCACGAGAAACGCAACTTTTAAAAAAAATGAAAAACAGTGTCGTGTGAACCCTAATTGTGATAAGTTCGAAATGATTGTTCCGCAATTATAGGCTGTCGCTTTTAGTGATAAGGTATAAAATTGTATGTAAATGCGTAAGATTTTTTGATATTACACGTTGGCAGAGGGGAAATGTTAAGGCGAGGCGGGTCTCTATATAACTCGTCTAAGCTTTCCACCAATGCTGTGAGAGATAAGGGTATATTACTGTTGGCGCGCTCCATACAAACGAAGTCTGATTACATTTTAAATACTAACCAATTAAAGTCAATGAAATTTTGTAGAAACAATCTAGAAACTAATCTCTATGCTTGTATTTTTCCGATTTACGTTAAAATATACAGTTTCAATGATAGGATTAATTAAAGATTTGTATGGATAGAGTTGTATGGAGATCTTTCAGACACTGTTACTTTGAAACTACACCTTTTAAAGAAAATCTGACAAAATACAAGCATAGAGATTAGTTTCTAGATTATTTCTGATAAATTTCATTGACTCTAATTGGTTAGTATTGAAAATATAACCAGTAGGTCTACCATGAGTTTTCACTGTACGTTACTACTGTAGTTATGTCGCCAAATCGTATGGCAGAAATTAGTTCTCAACGTAACCACTAGATGCGCGGTACGAAATGCAATAAAAAATTGGCGACGCAACTACATTCGTAACGTACAGTGAAAACTCATTGTAGGCCTACAGACTTCGTTTGTATGGAGCGCGCCAACGGCAATATACCCTTAAATAACTCATCTACTCTAAGTTATCTGAATACTCTCCTCTCAACACCTAATACAGGCCAAACCCGTAGGCGAGTTTAAACAAGGAAATAACAATCATATGTCAACTACAAATAAGGCTGCAAACAACTAAAACGCAGACCAAATAGAATGGGTGTAAAACCCATTTGATAATGGCTATTAGGCCGTAATTCTAGCTCATCACAAAAGGGTCAACGTTTCCACAGTAGGCCTCGTACACAGTGCCATGTGATTATAATACGTCGACAGTTATGATAAATAGTCCGGGTTACTCCCTTGGGATTAGTCAATTGCGGTCTAAGCCTACCGTGTCGTTACCACGAGTTGGGGTGCAAGTTAGGAACTAAATTCTCGTTGATATTTTATTGTCAAATAAGCTAACAAAACGGAATTTAGAAACTGGAAATCGTTTATTCAGAATTTATAAGTTACGAGCGTTTACTCGTGACTTTTAAGTCAGATGATAAGCTATTAAAGAAAAAAAGTTTCATCAAAATCGGTTCAGTAGTTTTTGCGTGATACTGTTACAAACAAATAAGAAAAAGCACAAAAATTCTAAAAAAGGTTGAGTTGTAGCCAGGGATACCTAAAAACCGTATTGTAATCTTTTTCTTATAAATATCTTCAATGTACAGACACACTTCTGCCTTCTACACACTTCACACTTCTATTACAGTTTTATAATAGTTTAAATAAATTCTGATAAAAACGGTTTCCAGTTTATAACTGAACAGTTTGAATTTTTTGTCAATTGCAATTTTTCTCTCTACTTTTCATGCAAACGGAATTGTGCTCCACTACAGCATGAATGATAGAGCGATCTATCTCATGCAGACAAGAAAGAAGAAAAAGAAGATTGTGGGAAAAAACAGCGAGTTAGAAGAAGGAGTTCTTCCAACTCACTGTTTTCCTTCAGGAACAGGAATATCTGAATAATTGCGGTATTCATGCTCAACCTCCAAGCAAGGAAGAAGATAGTCGGCCGATCAAACGAAGACTGTTGCGTAAGTCGTTCTCTTTTTTACGTTTTCGTTCTCTTTTTATTCGGACACATTAGAGCGCGGACCCTCCATCCAGTAGTGGTAAGTCAATGTTTATAGCACAAAATCCTCAATAGACTTTTGTTTTCTAACTTAAACCCCACGAGGAAAACTTGCACAAGGAAATTATAAAGTACGGTCGGATACACAACTGACACTGTATCAAGTAAGTTACTAACTGACAATTAGGGCAACATTAACACAATAACTGAATCAAACTGGATGATTCAATTTTCTGAATAGTAAACGTTGAAGTAATCATGGACGGACGGAATTAGCAACGAGGTGGTACAGTACCTCGGTCATATTATGATAAATGATAAATACCAACTTCTCCAGATTATTCTGCAGGGGAAAATTTTGGGAAGACGAATGCCTGGTAGAAGAAGGACGTCCAGCAAGTCTAGTATGATTTCTCTACCTGTTCCCGCGCTTTTCGGAGAGTGCAAGCCGCGCTTGCCACGACTTGTAGTATGGAAAAAAGCCGAGTCGCGCGCGTGTAGAGAGATCATGCTAGACGTGCTTATCCAACGCTTTACGGAGAGCGAAAGCCGCGCTTGCCGCGACAAGTAGTATGGAATAAAGCCGAGTCACGCGCAAGAAGAGAAATTATGCTAGACGTGTTGGCTTAAAAACCTATGTGAATGGTTCGATATGAACACCACCTCACTGTTCAGGGCTACACTCTCCAGGGTCAGAATAGCCCTAATGATAGCCAACCTCCAATAGGAGATATGGCACCACAAGAAGAAGAATAAACGTTTTGCTTCCATGCAATTTCTTAGTTTATGTTGTTAGATTAGTTTTTGTGAGTTTATTCAACTGTGGGTTCTCTGATAGATTGAAAGTAAGATGGATTGTGAAATAAAGTAGGGTTTGTAACAAGCTTTAGTGTTACGAGTGCGATTTTCTTTTAAAACCCAAGAAAATGTCGGTGTTCGTTTAGTATTTGTACAAATAAGAAAATAGTGTTTACTGTACCTTAGATAGATGACCCTGTTGGTGTAATAATAAGAAATATCTTCCAGAGATACAATAATAATAATAAATATCTTGGACATTGTCACACAATTTATCTAGTCACATTTAAAGTACCAAAATTTAGCCTGGACTTGTATTATGATGACTACAAAACGATATAGAATATACAACGTGTTAATGAATTAACGCAAAACTAGAAAGTAGTTTGTTTAGAATCGAGAACAGAATCGAATTATCATGTTTTCAACATAGGTAATTATTTTCATAATATTAAATAATTTGTTTGTAAATTTTAAAATTTACTGAACTTTATCTCAACCCACCGCATGGGCACACTCACCCTACTTACTACCAAAACAAGATTCTTAAAATGTATCCACGAGCACGCTAGCGCTTTCATTCATTGCTGAAATGATGACAAATCATTTTTGCCTGAAAACTTAAAATGTAAATAACTTTACATTTTAACTATCAAAGTAATGAAATTATTGTTTCAATCCAATTATTTTGTTATAAATCAGTTGGGGTGTATGAGGTTTTGCGCTTATTCATTAACACATTGTATAATATATGGTCCTTCTTCATATGCTGACACTTTTTTAAGGGGATGATCAGACCGTCCAACTGAACAACTTTCTATTTGGCGCCAACACCTAAATCGCAAAAAAAATCTGCTGTTCCATACATAACTGCAAACCTACTCGAGCCAAATGTTTGGGACAGCCGATTTTTCTTTTCGCGAGAAAGTTGTTCAGTTTGATGGTCCGATCATCTCCATAAAAAAGTGTCAGCAGTATATAGAGAGAAACATCCATGACTCAGATACAAATACTCAAAATTCATCATAAAAATGTTTGTCCCTTACGGGATACGACCCTCGGCACGCAGAACAGGCAGGTTCACTACCGATTGAGCGACCGAGCCGTAATGGTTACCACGGACTGCCAATCCCGATGTCCTTTGTTCAAATCCCGATTCGGTCATGGATGTTACATGTTAGTGTCGTGGTTGTATGGCATCCATATTAAAAAGCCTAGTAGTTTACGTTAAGGATCATAACAGCGTACCTATGTGTCATACACTCAGTTGCAGAAACGCGCATTAATGTTAATCTCCTCCATTAAATCTCTTGCTAGCTTTTACTACGTCAACAAGACAAAAAGTGTGACAGCAAGTGATTTAATGGAGATTTAACTTTAATGAACGTTTCTGCAACTGAGTATATGAGCTTTATTTAACCTCTCCTGGAGATTCCAGACACAAAAGATTCGTTATTGTCGTAGTCACGGATCTATTAAAAAAATTATTATCCACTGTTCAAACATCCACAGACGAAGAGTTAATGTCACTATTTTATGGATCTGTCAAATAAATATAATAAAATGCAAAAAAAAATGTATTTATAGATACAAAGATGAGATGGATTGAGCCTCCACCACTCCACGACGACGGTATCTGAAACTGGTGTTTAAATCTAGGTAATCTTGTGCTGGTCCCCGCGTCGTGTTCAAATATTTTTAGAATTATAAAATTATCATAGAAAGACGATCAGGCATATGGCCAAGGGCAGACGACGCGACGACTACACACATAGGTGTATATATTTGAACACGACGCGGGGACCAGCACAATCTGATTTATGACAACTGTAGATCTATAGTGTAGTAATACAAGATAAATCTATCTTATTGGAAACCTGACAAAAAAAATTTAACGATTTTTTAGTATGGAGGAAATTACATTTTTGGGGTTTTTCAATAACTTCTCCAACCTCACGGAATCCATAGTAGGGTAGCTAAGTTTTATATACATTTATCTTGTATTACTACAGTATAAATCTACAGATTTTATAAATCAAATTGCCTAGATTTAAACCTCAGTTTCAGATACCCCTATGTCCCTGAATTAATTATTATGAACAACTGTGCCACGTGGTGGAGTATTATCACCTATATTCGTGCGAGGAGGACTTTGCCTTGCAGTGGGAACCTACAGGCTATAACTTAGATACTAGCATGTATGTATAAGTACTACATACTCTCGAATGTCATCACTTAGCCCTCATTCTATCTCTCATAACTTTTAGGAGGTATGGAAGAACTCCATGTCAAAACATTCAGCATTCCCTGATGGGAATATCTTACGGACTTTTAGTTTTCCTTTACAAATATCAACCAAACTTGGGACTGACCTTCACTGAAATAATTTATTATTCAAAGAATGATGTTTTATTTGACAACATATTACCAATAACATGGAATTATCTTGTATGAACTGTTACAACTGTATTGACTGACACATAAAGCTATTTCGATAGGTACAAACTGAAAATGACTTCATATTCTGTTGTATTACTGACATATCAAAAAGATATGTCCTTGTCAGATTTATAAGAGACTAGAGTTTACCCCCGACAACGTCCGCACAAATTATATACCAGATTTTAAGTCAGATCATATGCTATCAAACAAATAAAGTTTCATCAAAATCGGTATATGAGTTTTCGTGTGATGCTCGCACAAACAAACACACAAAGCCACAAACAAACAGAAATACAAAAAATCTAAAAAAGATTGATTTGTGAGTCCGGGATACCTAAAAACCATATTGTAATATTTTTCATGTTAATATATTATAACCCAGGTTGACGCAGAGTACTTAAGGGTATATTACTGTTGGCGCGCTCCTTATAAACGAAGTCGGGTGATATTTTCAATACTAACCAAATAAAGTCGATGAAAATTTGCGGAAACAATCTAGAAACAAATATCTATGCTTGTATGGTGTCAGTTTTTCGTTAAATGTATAGTTTTAAAGTTACAGTGCCTCTAAGATTTCCGTACTAATCTGAAATTAATCCTATCATTAGAACTGTATATTTTAACGAAAATCGGACAAGATACAAGCATAGAGATTTGTTTCTAGATTGTTTCTGCAAAATTTCATTGACTTTAATTGGTTATTATTGAAAATATCACCAGATTTCGTTTGTATGCAGCGCGCATTTACGCATTCGAAATAAACTTCTCTTAAGTGTTTTTGTTAGCGAAAGGCTAACCCTTGGTACTAGCTTGACGTCATCAAATCCCCGAGAACATCGATATCCTAAAAGTGAGCCTTGCTGAAAACAGTTATAGCAAAAGTTTCTGACAACATCGAAATGGGATTACGGACGTGATATGAGTTTATGTGAAAGGTTTTGTGAAATTTTGTAGTCAATTTTTTCGAAATATTTAATGCAATAGTACGCTAGAAAACGTGGACACAAACTACTGATCTGGAAATGTTTATAAATACCCCTGACAAGCTTATACTTGTTCTGACCTCAATCTGAGACTACGGCCTTTATTATGAGCCAGACAACGGCACAACATATTTATGAATAGTACTAGATAGAGTTTCAAAGCTGACGGTCTAGCATGACAGCGGAACATAACGCTTTCGTGTTCTAGTTTTTCTGTTCCTGAATATCCGAGCGAGATAAAAGGGTGTAACGGACAGAGCATTTTCGCACGCATCAAGTTTCCTGGCCAAGGCCCTCTGATCTAATAAGACTGAGAGCTCGTTTTTATCAAAACATTTCAGACATACCTAAGATTTGTCCTACAGTGTAACACCTTTACGGCCGCGGTCACGGTTTTCGGACCATTTTAAGTACCTATTGATTCATATAAATCATCAACCTATCAACATAGACTACTGAACATTATAATCCTCTCCCAATGCGCCACAAAACGACATCTTCTGCCTTCTGGCCTCTATTTCAGTAATCAGAATTTCCATTGCTCAATTGGTACACAAAAAGAAATATTAGTGATAAGTACGTCTTTCAAAAAATGGTGACTAGACTAAACATAGATAATTAGACTAGACATAATTTAGGTATCCCAAATGCTCGCCTCAAGCAACGCCATCGTGGACTGCATTATGATTTGGTTTCGATCCTTCCTTGAGACTCAAATATTAAACGGGTTGATTGATTCAACCTTCAGAATATTCACAGAAAATTCAACTTAACCCTCATAAAACTAAGACCTAAACTGGATAAACAAAGACAAGACAAAGATCAGCGTAAACTTGCAAACACTCCCATAACGTCGAGATGTCAGCATTCATCACGTGCGCAATCTGTTCCCCTAATACTTGCAGAACGGCCGAGGAAATAAATCTGGGATGTGAAGCCAATACTTGGTGCCTTCATAAATCTAACCCTTCTTATTCACCATAAACTAGCTTTAGGTCCTGCTTCATACCCTTTTTAACAGTTCAAATATCGTCACGACCATAATCCCTTCGGGCTGGTAAGAAAACTTGATACAATAACCAACCATCGTTTGGAGCGAGAAGTTGTAGTATATCACGTTTAGTATACCTATTGATGGTTTCAGGATGGAAAAATGGAAAAGATCAAGTGGTCTCTATAGAAGACAGCGCAAAGGTTTTATTCCTGCCAGTTTCAGGGATTTTAGAAACTGATCCATGATTTGTATTTTGTAGGAAGGAAAATATTGCAAGGAAACTTTCAAACATCCATTTCTAGGCGTGTATAGACCAATGTCTATTAATGACGTCGGGCTCGCTACCCGTTATCCTGGTCAGAGTTTGGGCACTGCTAGTGAAATTTGGATATTCCGTATATCATTTATATCTAACATCTCTGGATTATCGGAGAGTAAGCGTGAGCATCTGCTAAGTAAAAATCCTATTATCTGCTTTTCGATTTACATTTTTACCGGGCATCACACTTCTGTAATTCCTGTGTAGTCAAGATTAACAGTAGCAATAATTCACAAGACTAAACAATAAAGTTCACCAAGCCTAGGGGATTACTCTTAACTGTTTTGTACCCTGCACCGAATTAGGCGTAAGGGAAACATTGAGCTATTATGTACTAGCTTACTAGAGGTGACACTATACTAGGTAGGTAAATTACGCCTGTTCTTTTCAAGAGTGGCGTGTCACCTCAATCAGCTTTATTATACCTAACCTAACCTAACTGGCTTACGTAAGAGTCATCTGGCCCAGACAGCAAAACTTCAGTGGCCCTAATAACCATTACTTGTGGGCCATTTGGCACATAACCTGTGCCTAGCCTCTTACCCACACATGCCGCATGACGTTTGTTTGTCGTGCAACAATTCTAGTACGTAGTAGACACATCCTGCTATACAAAACCAAAATAAGCTGGCCACGCGACGTTATACAATATTCACCCTACGCGCGGCCAACTTATGTTGGTTTTGTATAGCTTGATGTGTCGCCGTGTGCACATAATATCAGAGATTACTAGTTACTTTGCAGATACATCACTTCCAACGCTACTTTCAACGATAAATTCTCACGCTCTTTAATTACCAACTGCCAGACAGTACGTGCAAAAATGTGCCTAGTGAAGCTTACCTCAGCGTTGTTATTACTTCTCGCAGTATTTACTGTCTAGAGCGAACAGAGCGGCAGAAATCAAGCAAGCGCATCGCTTATGATGCGCCAAGGTCTAGGTGGCTATCTCGGTACCTACAGCTGAGTGACCAAGGCCTGATGAAAGCAACCATTTCTCTTCCAGTTTCTGTCTGCATTCGACCTTGCTTTAACAGAAGCAATCAATCGACTCAGTCTACCCAAATGGGACAGATGCGGAAATACATTAATAAGTCACTGCATCCTACCCCGGCACTATCTAATCTCAGTAGTTCGTAGCGGTTTCTCGTCCCATCAGTTTCAGGTTAAGGACGAGAGAGTGATTCTGTATTCCGTCCACACATCATGCACCTAAAAATATTCTCTATAGTTGACTTTTTGACGGATTACACGCATAATGACATACACGCATAATGACAACGCATAATGAAACATCTGCATAATGACACACGCATAATGGCTTATACGCATAATGAAACATACGCATAATTACACACTCGCATAATGGCACATATGCATAATAACACACAAACACGCATAATGACACAAACACATAACGAATAAAAATTGTATATCGATTGACACACGCATAATTCATCATTCCAATCCATGTACATAATAACACACCCACATTGAAACATAAAAACCGATAACAACAACACATAACAACGCATAATTTCACACGCATACGCATAATGGAAAAAAAAGTTGTATACCACGTGTTAATGAATTAACGCAAAACTAGAAATTAGTTTGTTTAGAATCGAGTGCAGAATCGAATTATCATGGTTTCAACATAGGAATTTTTTTTCAAAATATTTAATCATTTGTTTGTAAAATATAAAATTTACTGATCTCGATCTCAATCCACCGCTCGGGCACTCTCACCCTACTTACTACCAAAACAAGATTCTTAAAATGTATCCACGAGCACGCTAGCGCTTTCATTCATTGCTGAAATGATAACAAATCATTTTTGCCTGAAAACTTAAAATGCGAATAACTTTAAATTGTATCTATCAAAATAATGAAATTATTGTTTCGGTCTAATTATTTTGTTGTAAATCAGTTGGGGTGTATGAGGTTTTGCGCCTATTCATTAACACGTTGTATAGGTTGACACACGCATAATCGTCGTCATTCCAACCCATGTACTAAGATTAAACCTTGCCCCAACAGCACGTTTGAAATTTTTTTGGTAGTGTAGCTCTAGAATCTAGATCAATCCGAAATTGATTACGGTTCTGAATTACGTAATGTAAATTCCACCCAAGGTCGATGTGAAACTAGTAAGTGAGTGTAGTGTGTGAGTATCAGTACTACAGTACTGATACTCTTTCTTATACTGTGACCAGTCTGCAGTAACTATCGATAGTCTATCGATACTATCGTGACCTAGAAAAATGGTAACGAATATAGATAGTGATATCGACTATTTTATTTTATTCTACAATTGTATTACAGTTAAATAGCAGCATTACAGTTTACAGTTTTCCCTAAATCGATAACGTTTACTTATTTTTACCTATATTACAATAAAGGTACATATTATTTAAACACTTAAAGCTGGTAACGTTACACTAGTTGATTTTATCGATAGTAATGAATCTCAATAATATCGATCATATCAATACTATTTCATCTCAATACTATCGATAGTATCAAGTTTATAAAGCGATACTTTGGAAAATATCGATTCTATCGATATTGTTATTATTTTTCATGGTCAAGGTCGATATTTTGACTATAGATAGTTAGGCAAGATTACTCGAAAAACAGTAGTAAACTAATAAAAAAAAATCATGAATAGGTGTACTTTATAGTAGACCTTGATGAACTGTTCCTTTGAAAACATAGCTGTAAATCATTGCAAAGTTTCTGAATCAACTCAAAAGGGAATACAGATTGTAAGTGTATCTATAGACCTTTAATCGGTTTTCTAATCGAATGTTTACGTCAATTAACGTTTTGACGAGAATATCTCGTGTTTCTAAATCCTTAACAATGAAATATTCAGATTGCTGAGTGGGACAAGTTCGTTAGGGGCTAATTGAAATGTTTACGAAGAGGCAAATTGTTTTACAAACTTTATTGATTATACAAATTGATATAGGTACTCGTACATCTCTACTTTTTTCCTAATAAGACTAGAAAGAAAGAAAGCAAGAAAGAAATACTCCGATTCCTTTTTTGCTTTCATCAATAAAATTCTCATACGAAATTATAAACACTTAATACTACTAGATATCAGGACTCGATCCGTTCTGAGATTGGTACTGTTCGTGGAACGAATGTTCGTAGACTCTAATGTTTGTAGATGTGTGCGTGGTATCAGAAGGAATGAAGAGACGATATACAGTTCACGAAAGTTCGATTATATTGTTAGATCAAAAACAGCGATTTACATGAAATTTACGTTAGTACAAATAAGAGTGTTTACATTGGGACGAGGGGATCGACTGGCGATCGCTGCGCGCTATAGTACGATGTGGCACAAAGTGCTGACATAATTTAGATAGGTACATACCCCTACAGTACCTATTTCAAATCTCTGTTTTATCTTGAAAATCTTGAAATTAAAATTACCTACCTATAAGAACGACGACGCGACGGGCACACCCCCCGTCACACTCGACAGAGTTTCGGTACTACTGGTGAAACGTGGATGTTCTGAGGTCTCAGAATATGTCTGACTACCCCCTCGGGGAATATAGTCGTGAGCATATGCTATGCTATGCTACCTATAAGAAAGAGTGTACTCATAAATTAAAATGGATGGTCCGCCGTCTAAAGTTTGGTATGAGTTTTGATCCGATCGTATGTGTGAAAACTATTGAGTGTTTAGTATAATATGTGTTATAATGAGACTTATTTATTTTACTGTTACCAAATTATGTACTTACTTAAGTACCTATCCAGTAAAATTCCCCCCGAATGAAGTGGCCACTGTTTGTGGCAAGTATGGTATACGTAAAATACATGGTCCTACTTATTAAGCTGAGAGTTTTTAAGAGGTTGACCAGACCATCAAATTGAACAACTTTCTCTATGGGATCAACCAACAACGAGATCGCGGAAAAAAAATCTGCTGTCCTATACATTTGGCTCGAGTAGGTTTGCAGTTTTGTATGTAACAGTAGATTTTTTTCCTGATTGCGATGTTGGTGTCATAGAGAAAGTTGTTCAGTTTCACGGTCTGAGTATCCCCTTGAAAAGTGTCAGCATATTAAGAAGATATACAGGGTTTATATTGAATCTGACATTTTTATGTTCTCATTCAAAATATTCAAATGTTTTGGTATAAACATAATTATGAATTCAAATACTAATACTACTATTACTACTATTTAATTACTTTCTTTGATCTGATTTTGACTCGTGACGGTTCACCTTAAAAAAACCGTGAACTGGATTATAATTCCACCTTTAACAATAGTCCTTTACGGATGTCCTTCAGGGTTCAATTCATTCATTGATGCTTGAACTTCTTCTTCAACTTACTTCAGATTTACTGAATTGACTATTATTTTTCAATTGAGATTTCTCTCAAATCTACTAGTTGGTTTTATAAAAATGAAAAAAGCATTGGAAGATTAATAATTTTATTGGAGATAAAAGGTGAGGCTCGATCAAATCGCAAAAATAATGAGCAATTTCTCTTTCAATCTAGTTAGAAAATCGTTTATTTATTTCTTTATCTACTTTTTATGAATATAAATATCATAAAAAAAATACTGGTGTGTAATAATAATAACGATGTTTTCTTCAACGAAGAGTCAGTGACGATAAAATAGTTATCTTTCATTTAGACTAAATACTATTATTTAGTCTATGGGTAAGATAAAAATGATGTACAAAGAGTACCTACAATGAACAGTAGCAAAAACCTCATTATTCTAAAAACTAGAAATTAAATGCATTATTGAAACTAAGCCTTGACCCGACTCAGAAATAAATGGCTCTCGACGAGTAGAGAGCAGCCATCCACTAGTTAAAAACACTTCAGCTAACTAGGTTAGGACCACGAATGCATTCGTTGCATTGTTTCATGTATCGCTCGCAAACAAAATAGTTACTTTGAAGTGTTCATAAGCAAAAGCATATGCTCACAACTATATTTCCCGAGAGTCAGAGACATTTTGAAAACTCAGAACATCCACGTTTCACTAGTAGTACCTAATCTCTGTCCAGTGTTACGGGGAGTGAGCGAGGAGAAGTGAGGGAGGTTTAAATGGACAGTGGGTACAATACATGCCTCGAAATTGAAGCATGCAGGTTTCCTCGCGATGTTTTCCTTCACCCAGAAGCCAGTGGTGATACAAATCGTACATAAATTCCGAAAAACTCATTGGTACGATTCGGACTGGTCGGGGATCGAACCATTGCGTCCTGCACGGTAGGCAAGGTTACTCGCCACTGGACCACCACGGCTTGTGTTCACTAACGGAATAAACAAAAATATAACAAAAGAAAATTTCAATTTTTCTGTAAATTTTAAAACAGTACACACGGCGACACATAAAACTACGCAAACCAAAAAAAGCTGGCCACGTGTAGGTAGAGTAATATACAACATGTTAATGAATAAGCGCATAACCTCATACACCCCAACTGATTTATAACAAAATAATTAGAGTGAAACAATCATTTAATTATTTTGATACTTAAAATTTAAAGTTATTCGCATTTTAAGTTTTGAGGCAAATATGATTTGTTATCATTTCAGCAATGAATGAAAGCGCTAACGTGCTCATGGATACATTTTTAGAATCTTGTTTTGTAAGTAAGTAGGGTGACTGTACCAGTGCGGTGGGTTGAGATCGAGTTCAGAAAATGTTTAATTATACGATAAAATTATTTAATATTTTGAAAAAAAAAATACCTATGTTGAAACCATGATAACTCGATTCTGCTCTCGATTCTAAACAAACTACTTTCTAGTTTTGCGTTAATTCATTAACACGTTGTATAACGTCGCGCGGCCAGCTTATGTTGGTTTTCCGTAGCTTGATGTGTCGCCGCGTGTACGTTTCCTGATCCACCTATTTCAGAATAATAGAATATCTTTTTGCCAGAAACCACAACCTAATCAGAATAATGTTTTGCCACAAACCACAATAGGTATAAAGCACAGACGGGGATTATTCATAGGACCAATACATTTGGCACTTTACGGCGTGAAACATTTTAAAATATACATATTAATAATTATATTAATGTCAATATAATAATGCAATATAATAATACAATTATAATAATGTCAATGAAATTGATTTCATCCAGAAATAAATAGGTGGTTCAATATTAATCTTGAGTCTCGTTGCAGGGTTTGTCCCGAACACTTGTCTTTCGCGTGGTGTTCGCGCGGTTCGCGTCTCAGCCTGCCACGAGGCACCGCAATCCTTCTCAGTTGTGTTCTTACTCAAAAACAATCCTCGAGATTGGATAGATACTCCCTCAAACCACTTGACACTGGCGGAAATGCGGTGCTAACGCACAAGCAAGAAGTCCATTAATTATAAATACATTTAAAAAATATTAAACTTACGTAACAGTCAAACTAAAGGATTATATCTTTGTAAGACCACCGTTTTTACCCTTGTCGTTCTTTAGTAAGTTTTTTTTGTGCAGGAATACTTTGTCATGTTTTTATTTTGCAAAAGGCTAAGGCTACGTTTAAACGTCATTCTATCATGAAACAATTAAGGCGTATCCGCCCGGGAACACGACTCTCCATACTAATCGATGTGAATGAGCGCGTGGCTCCGGTCAGAATTTAACCGTTTTCTTTCAAAAATGAGATAATTTTCAATAAATAAGCCATAACTAAATCATTCTATGTTCTAAATTTTCATTTTCTTCCGATCAACAATGTAAGAGTAAAATGGTTACAATTTGAAAAAAAGTGGTCACTTTAGATTCATTTTTCTTCATCTTTATTAATAAAAAATAGAATTAGAGGAAAACCAAATTACTTCTCATGTCCTATAGATTGTTCAGTTTTGTTTTCCCCTTAAAAAGTGTCATAGTTGATATATAAAATGGTTACAAAGTTACCAAATTTTACGGTAAAATCGGGCGGTAGAGCCTTAACAAGCTAACATTGCCTTTAATCATCCTGAACCAAAAGGTAAAACGGTAACGAATTTCCTATGTATGCACATCTAAACTTCAATAACGTACCTACTTATAGCTAGCTTATAGCGGAAAAAAATCCATAGCACTTTATGCAAAAAATAACTAATTATGTTTCAAAGATAATCCATTGTTGGCCAGAACCTTCTTCGTTCGTGATAATTATATGAACGGCTGGCAGCCAAACCTTCGTTGTTAATGTCCAAAACAAAGCCTAATTGGGCAATCTCCTTATTCTCCTTATTTTGGACATCTCCTTTATTATTATGTCAAGTACAGGCGAAATTGCGGAAACTTTCATCTCAGCGGAGCTCTACGAAATGTCAAGTTAATATTGAAGGTACTTAAAGATGAATGACTTAGAATAATCATCATCAGCCTATTATACGTCCCACTGCAGAGCACAGGTCTACTTTCAAGGAGGTTGTATGGGCGTTAGTCCACTTTTGACAATTGTGACAATAAAAAGAAATTCAAATAACATTTAATTAAAAATCTATGCTTAGGTAGCACAACATTATTTTAACTGAACTTCCATCACCTAGGTCGCCTTTTACGGTTCCGTAGTCAAACAAGGAACCCTTATACTTTCGTCCATTCTGTCTGTCCGTCTGTCTGTCGATATGCCCTACCTCAATTACTCGCTCATTTTTGCACCTATTGAATCGAAATTTGCTATGAAGAAAGATAACAGTAATCCGAAAACAGAAATGAGGTAGCCATAAAGAAAATAATGTTTTTTCGACCCCCTCCCATACAACGAAAAGAGGGTTGGAATAAAAATATTTTTTAATAAATCGAGTGAGGTGTCGTTGGATAGGTCATGTCCAAAGGAACAAACCTCCCATAGAAACTAAATCGTTTTAATTCTTCTGTCTCGAGGTATCTGCGCTTAAAGTCAAAACCCTATAATGTTCTACAGGCCTGACTTGTCGCTTTGACCTTTTTTTTTTTACGTTTTTGATCTCGGATTCTATTTCAAAATTTAATTGGATTTTTCCGAAAATAAATACTTATACTGTGCCTTATGCCTTTCTAGTTTTAATTCTGCAACCAATTTTCCAAAAATAAGCTTCTCCGCTACTGCTTTCAAACTAGCCCATACCCTGGTATGCAACGGCTTTTTGAATGTATCGAGCTGAAAATAACATTCACGTACTCGCAAAATCCACTCTGGCATTTCAAAATTTGCATTCCGCCTCAAAGAGGTGCTTTGCCTTTTATTTGAAAGTAATTTTGTCAAAGGGGAGAAAAGTTTTGTTGACGATGAAACATTTTACAATGTGTCAATTTTGACAACGATCTGAAAAGCAAGCAGGCTTCAACCTAAGAAGCTTCAAATACCTACCAACCTTAGGGGAGCGTGTCATTTCTCTGTGGCTTCAACATATTTTTTTTAAGCAAACGAGATTTAAGAGGATATAATTCGGAGCGCGCTCCATAAAAACATACTATGGTGATATTTTCAATACTAACCAATTAAATTTTTCAGAATCAATCTAAAAACAAATTTCTATGCTTGTATAGAGTCAGATTTTCGTTAAAATGTACAGTTTTAAAGTTACAGTGCCTCAAAGATTTCCATACAAATCTTTAATTAATCCTAGCATTGAAACTGTATATTTTAACGAAAATCTGACTCCATGCAAGCATAGATATTTGTTTCAAGATTGTTTCAGCAAAATTTAATTGACTTTAATTGGTTAGTATTGAAAATATCACCATAGTACGTTTGTATGGAGCGCGCTCCGAATTATATCCCCTTAACAGGTTTTCCAGTAGGGTGAAAATCAAACCATAATTAATTGAACACAGAATAAAAGAAGGAACACGTTTTTTTGCTGTGCAAAATTTAATCAAAAATACTTTACTGTTTAGCTGTCAGATCCATCACCTTTTTACAGGAAATATGAAAATTCAAATCTCTTAAGATGGTTGCAAAGTTGTCAATTTCATACAAAAGTTTGAAGCATAATACGCGTAGACGGTACAATTAAAAGTAATATTTTATATGTTTTTTTTTTTAGAAAATCTAAATCTATCAAATAACATTTGAAATTTATACTATAATTATGAAGATATAAAGCTTTGAACTTATCCATAGAAAATTAGAATTATAAAATTACGAAGATATAAAGCAAATCTTCGTAATTATATTATAAACTGCATAGGTTATTCACCGCGTATCAAATAACATTTGCTAAACTATTTTTCCATATTTAAGTAAAATATTCATTCATAGCATAAGCATATGCTCACGACTATATTCCCCGAGGGGGTAGTCAGAGATATTCTGAAACCTCAGAACATCCACGTTTCACCAGTAGTACCGAAACTCTGTCCAGTGTGAGGGGGGGTGAGCCCGTCGCCACTTATAATGGACAGTGGGCACAATACATGCCTCGAAATTGCAGATTCAAGATTGCAGATTGAAGCATGCAGATTTCCTCACGTGTTTTCCTTCACCGAAAAGCCAGTGGTGTTACAAATCGTACATAAATTCCGAAAAACTCATTGGTACGAGTCGGTCTGGACGGGGATCGAACCATCGCCTCCTGCACGGCAGGCGAGGTTACTCGCCACTGGACCACCACGGCTTGTACTAAAATATTAACTATTACAAAATATTACTGTTATTGACTACTCTGCAACCATCTTAATTAACGATATTCAGCACTTTGCATGAATGGAAAATATTATAAACTAACTACTGTATACAAAAGGTTAAAGAAGACTTAATAGTAACTAAACACAGCCTGAATCCACCCACTACTGGATATAGGCAGAAGGATAGTTAATTATAGCGGCGTTTGAGACACGCACAAAGGATATTCCATTCTATAGTGTACTATCGGTATACTACGATTAACTACGAGCATTTGCCGCTTCGTCCGCACCGATTCCCGTTATCGTAGCGTGATAAAATATATACCTACTAGTTTTTAGGGTTCCGTAGTCAACAAAGAACCCTTTTAGTTTCGCCATATCCGTCCGTCTGTCCGCGGCTTAGCTCAAAGACGCATAGTACTAGAAAGCTGTAATTTGACATGGGTATACATATTTATCACGCCGACGAAGTGTTAAAATAAAATCTTGAAAAATCCTTTTTTTTGGGGACACAAAAAGCGGGTATGCAATTTTTTTTTCTCGTGTGTCCCATGGTGTGTGATATCGTTGGATAGGTTTTTTAAAAATATTGTGGGTGTGAGAAAACCATTTTTCGATTGAACGGTTTTTCTGAATACGTGGGAAAATGCCAAGCAGTAGTGTATATAACGAAGTTAAAAGGAAAACTATCACCATTACGTAGGCTTTACATGTTACCGAGTAATAGTCGACCAACTTGTAAAATGTACTTTTTAGACTTTTTTAGCCGTTAAACCGTAGTATAAAATAAAAATACCCGTTCTAAGTCCGTATATTGTGACAGGCAACTACGGAATCCCACCCTGCTCGTGGCCCAAAACGCACTTGGCCGGTTTTTAAGTCTAATCATAGCTTTCAAAATTATCAAAATAGGTAATTTACTTTTTGCGTGATGCTCGAACAAAGAAACAAAACACAAACAAATAGACAGACAAAAAATCTAAAAATCGGTTATTTGGAGTCAAGGATACCTATACACAATTTCGTGCCGTTTTTTTTTTGTTAGACATCTTCAATCTTCAGTTTCAGTTTTATAATAGCCTTATTTGTACCATCATCAGTTTTGTTTCCTATTGTATATTGTATTTTGCTTTTGGTGTAAATAAAGTATATTTCATTCATTTTCATTCATTCAATAGTGTAGATTTTTATATGGTATATGGCATAATAGTTAAGTGTAATATTATGAACTATTTCTATGGTATAGAGCTCCATTTTGTTTATACCGCCGCCTTCCTCTGTCCTTTTTCTACTTTTCAATTTATTTATTTATTCAAAAGACTCTTTATACATGGTGTAAAATTAAATACATTACATATCAAAGAGGGTGCTTCAGACCATCAAACTGAATAACTCTCACGAAAAAGGCAACATTGAAATCGCAAACTAAACCTGCTGTTCCATAGAAAACGTCAATGATTACTCGACCTAAGTGTATTTGACAGCAGATTTTTTTTCGCAATTTCGATGTGGCTCCATAATGAAAGTTGTTCAGTTTGATGGCCAGAAGAACCCTGTTTAATAATGTAACACATCTAATTTTACACCCTTACAGTTATTACACACGAATTATACGAGTGAAATTATTTACAACAAATCTTAGAAGATTTTCTGACGACGTGCGCACAATCCTAGGCACTAGAACGGCTCATTTCATTTTTCTGAGTGGTCGGATCTTCCGAAAGATATCCTTTTATGTGAAATCCCGAGGGCAAACATAGAAAAGAGATGAGTGAAACGTACCTATGTCTTAGGAATATTGTTTCGGTGGATCCTAAGCTGACACCAACATAATTGGTATCTATATTTGTACTGCTTACCATACCAGGACAAGACTTTGCTCAGGCGATATGATTTATCAAAGCAATATATCACGCAAAGTGGTTACCTGTGGTAACTAACTACCATCATCAGCACATAGCTATCAAAAGGAGAGACTAAGATAAACACATACCTAGAATAGGAGAGGCATTAAGGACATTTTGAAACTACTAACTTACTAAAATATCTGTCATCCTTTCATTTTATAATTTCTAACGTAGTGGGGACATTTTATCTTGAAATGGTTTACGAATTTCGATTCAGCCCTAAACAAAACTAGTCATACCTGTTTGTTCTATTTATGCAAACGTCCTTGCCAACCTCGATTTATTAGAGAGACTGCATCAGTGTTATATGATCACGGTTTGTATCAACACAGTCCGTTGACACAGCACTCTTATCCGCTTCAAACTCATGCTATAACTCAAAACATTACTTATAATTGGAAAACCTGTTTGTCTATCTGTTAAGTTTTACTTTCAATTTTTATTTGAGTTTTGAAGAAAATCTACAATTAATCACATACTAAAAGCAAGCACTCTTTCACGTCGGTCAACACACTACAAGCACACCTTGCACGTCGGTCAATACACTACAAGCACTCCTTGCAAGTCGGTCAACACACTACAAGCACACCTTGCACGTCCGTCAACACACTACAAGCAGTCCTTGCACGTCGGTCAACACACTACAAGCACTCCTTGCACGTCGGTCAACACACTACAAGCACATCTTGCACGTCGGTCAACACACTACAAGCACTCCTTGCATGTCCGTCAACACACTACAAGCACTTCTTGCACGTCGGTCAACACACTACAAGCACTCCTTGCACGTCGGTTAAAACACTACAAGCACTCCTTGCACGACGGTCAACATACTACAAGCACACCTAGCCCATCAGTCAATAAACAATGAGCACTTTACACATCGGTCAATACACTATAAGCATTATTTGTCGTATACGTTGGTCTTGAAAGATTATAGAGCTATATAGATACAAAAAAACTCTACCTACGCGATAGAATCCGCGGGAAAAGGTTAATCTAACAACCGTGATTATATTTACATCCACCATCAGACCAAATCCTAGAGATCTATCATTCCCATTTCTCTATGTCAGAAAAAGTAATTTCCAACTATGCAGTAGCCACAATAATTCCTGTGCCAGTTTCCTAATTGCTCCCTTTCGGTACGTAATGACTTCCCCAATTTTCCAACGGGATTTTGTTTTAAAATGACTCTTTCCTCTCTGCCTTTTGTTCTGAGTTCATTATTGTTCTCATTCATAGGTGAGATGAGGTACTTGGTGAATTCGTTTTTTTGCTATTCAAAACGGATAATGGGCTATTGATATTTTTCTGATATCGTGATAAAAGCTGTCAAAGCGGAAGTCCAATCCTTTTTTCACATATTTCCTTTTACATCATTTTCGACGTTGTTTCTCTGTAACAAAGGGTTTTTCATTTGGATTAAAAGTTGAGCTTCATGGAAAGCTTTTAAAATTCTAATCGACATTTTAGGTGTACCTATAAATGAAATAAAATGATAAAAGCACCTTTGCGCCGACCCCAAATAATGGGAAATGGGTACGAGATTGATGACAATGATGTGAAAAAAAAAACCGAAGACAAAAACGAAGTCTTGAATTGAATAATAAAGGCATTATTTTAGTCATACTCATGCTTAGAGCAAGTAAAGTAGCAATAGAACTACTAGTAGCAACAATATACAAAAAGAAAACAAGTAGTCGCTAAATCATAATATTTAGCCTCTATAAGTCCTGTGCCTAATAAATCTCCCGACCTTCGTGTCTTTAAACTTTGTTTACCAGTACCAACTTCATGGTCTTAGACTTTGCCTCCAAAGTGCGCGATCAGCCTCCATTCTCTTTCTATCCTATCTTACACCCTCTCTCTCTCTCTCTATTTTTCTCTCTTTGTGCCGGTTTCTCAAAGAGATTATACCTAATAGAGTGAGCCATACCAATTGTAAAGAGTCCACTTTTTTTGACGTTTAGGTTTGAGTGTGTGGTGTCAAGTAGTATGGACAAAAGGCACCAAGTGACATATGGCCTTATGTTTACGGTCACTTTTCACACACACTAGCTCAAAAAAAAGTGGACAGCCGCATAAACAAATATCTATAGTTCCATCTCCTACTACTATTAAAGGTACGTCATAAGACAAAAGAGACTAACTACAATCTTAAATTTATGCGGACTCTATGGAGATCCTTCCTCTGAGCTGTTTCTTCTCAGCGGAGTTAGTGACAGACCGGTGCGATCCCAAGTTTTCCATGCCCACCTGTTTATTTATAGTGAGCTGACGATGACATCTTACCAGGTCTTGTTTAGATCTTTAGCTTCGGCTTGAATAATACTTTTTCAGGTAATATTCATCATCGACGACAAGAAGTGAAGAAGTTTCTCTAGGGGATCCGAATGATTTCCAACATTTGTGATTTGTCAGATGACATTTATGAGTTTTCAGAATATCTCTGACTACCTACATTCTTGAGTATTTGATACTGAACAACTCAAAAACAACTCATATAATCAGCTGATTGTATTTAGTATGACAAGTCCAAATTATGTTTGATAATATCCTATTGGTTCCTCGGGGTTCCTCCCTTGCAGTCTGACGTATGTAAATAAATCTCTAATCTGTCCTCGCACAATCATGTTAAAACTGTCAAATAGTTCATACTAGTTGGACATATGCCAAGAATTACTTAAGACCATAAATGGGCATTAAACCTCAGATGTACCACTAATCAAGGCATATACATGATGTAAAGGGAATTACGGGCAGGGTTAAACCTTAATGCTCCTTAATGCATCCGATACGGTTTACCCAGCCAGATAAGGTCGATAAACTTACAAACTGTGCTTAATTTGATTAGCAGTTGGGACTAGTGCTAATAGCTTTCTGATTTGTAATTTAGGAAATGTTTTGTAGATAATGTTAATCTCCTATCCTGAAAATGTTATCGAATCGGTTTGATGATGCATTCATGGCTAAAAGATTCATATACAAATATTCGTACGTCCAGTGACGTCACTGGAAAAACTGTGAACTCCTTGCTAAACTTAAATCAACGTAAAATAACTGGCCATTAAGAAAAAAAATACTTTCACAATGTTCGAATTTGACGTTTGATGTTGCCGTTTCTGTTTCCAGCATAGAGTCAGAAAGAGAAGGCAGGAAAGTTTTAATTTTTTTCAATAAAGCAGTAGTTTTTCCCCATGGAGTTCGAATTATTTTCTCTCCACCATTTTTGCATTTAGAGATTACAGATCAAACAAAGAGAATGGAATCACTACGTTTTAAGATCAAAGTTATTTAAAAATTAAATTTATATTGATAAACTCGATCAATCGCAATAAAAAATTAATTTGGTTTCTTAAAATTATGTCTTCTATCCGTTTAAAATATAAAAAGAAGCTTGACATACCGAATTGTAGGCGGGAGACAAACTAATAACCGACAAATAGGTAGGTTTTGAAATTTGTCTTTGTCCCCGTTTGCGATACCTACCTATAACATTCAAATTACATTTGCACAAGTATTATAGCTGATTAATGATTTTGAGGGCTTGTTTTTATCTTTTCAGTTACAATTTTTTTCGTGCTGTCGGGTTTTTGGCAGAGTTAATTAATTTAAAACAATGGATAATGATGATCACAGAAACAGAATATTGCTTGAGAATTGCCTGGTACAGTCATAATACATTTCCGCAGTGAGCTTAAAAGTTGTAACATACAGGGTGTGGTTTTGGTCAGCGACGCGCATTTAAGTGGTGCTTCAGACCATCAAACTGAACAACTTTATGGATTCATTATGGAGCCAACTGAGAAATCGCGTAAAAAAAATCAGCTGTCCCATAAATTTGAGTCGAGTTGGTAGTGTAGTTTTGTATGAAACTGGTGTTTTTTTTCGAGATTTTGATAAAGGCTCCATAGTGAAAGTTGTTCAGTTTGATGGTCTGAAGCACCCCATTGTGCGTTACCGATCTTATAAACGACTAGAGTTTTCCCGCGACTTCATCCACACAGGTACCCGTCGTCGTAGCGAGATAAGTGATGTTCCAGATTTTAAGTTTAATTATAAGCTTTCAAACACAAAAAGTTTCATAAAAATCGGTCCAGTAATTTTCGCGTGATGCACGAACAAACAAAAAACAGACAGACAAAAATCCAGAAATTGGTGGTTTGGAAATTGGAGGGACACCTAAAAACCATATCGTAATTTTTTGTTGTAAATATCTTCAATGTACATATACACTTCTGTTACGGTTTTATAATAGTAGAGACACAATCGGAAACTTACACAATAACCCTACTGATCGCAAAACTAAACAAAGAATTACAAATCACGCATCTGATTAACGTAACATATATTTTAAAGGATATTAGTGGAGCTAAATCACGAATGAGGTCCATTTATTTTGTGTGAAATTATGATAATAAAGCCATTATATGCAACCTCATGGCATGACTGGAGGATATTTACAACGTGAAATGTTACTATGTTAAATTGTATGTGATTCCCGTTTTTGCTGGAAAATGAGTGTGGATTTCTTGATTGTATAATTTTGAGTTGTTTAAAACATTTCATTTATGGTTACAATGAGTTAGTACTTTACATAAATACTGAATAAATTTACTACCGTTATCGTTTTAGGGGTGGTAAGAAAATTTGCTACAACCTTTCGAAGCGTTTAGTTGTAGCAAGATTCAGTTTTACCACATATCAGATTTCAGTATATTTCCGATGCGCTCATTGGCGTAGTGTAGCTTCGGTATTGGAAACGATTACCGAAGTTAAGCAACGTCAGATCCGATCAGTCTTTGGATGGGTGACCGTTAAGTGGTAATTCATCTCGAGCGTTTCCGTGTTTCGGAAGGCACACGAGGCAGATGAAAAAAATCACATACTTTTATTATAAAGAAAGAAATAAATACACTAAAAGTATTAGCACAGAGTACTATAGGACGTAAGTAGGTAGGTATGTAAAATGATTTATTTTATTGTATGTTTTCTGATACACCTTACGTTTTTTTACATTTGTCCTTTTCTGTACCAGCATTTATTGTTTTGGGATAGTCACCATAATGATACCTCAAATCAAGTAGATTAACCATCCATCCATTATAAACACTCAGCCTTATAATATTCTCACCAATGCAATCGTAGACGTAACTAAGTACCTGTAAAAAACGAAAAAGACATTAAAAGATGCTTTAATTACATTCCAAAACGCTAAATATTAAATATTACAGTTACACACAAACGAATTCAGAATCTGTTATAAGCCTAATTATTTTCAAGTGGGAAAAAGCACAAGGAAAGTACGACCTTAGAAGCGTCATTTATAAGGCTGAAGATTGAATGAGGGTTATATTTAATGCCTTATTCCGGGTCGTTAGCTAGTGTGAACACTCCACACGGTCTCATTACTGTCTAGCTTTTTAAAAACATTGCTAGAAGTAAGCCTAAAGGAGTAACCGTTTTGTAAACGCGCATAGTAGAGCCTACATTAATATTTGACAGGTTTTTAAAAACTGTTCTACGTTAATCACTGATGTCGGACTCTATAGAAAATGTATATTTTACGTTCCATTACATATAGTGCAAGAAAAAACGAAAACAAAAAATGTTATTTAAATATCCCACGAAAACGCTTTTCCTAACAATATACTACAAGCAGGTGACGTCACGATGACGTAAACTTTGTACGACACTCACACTCTACACGCAACTGTTTACAAGCAGTTGACGTCATCGACTATTCAGCCAATCTCAGTCGTTTAAGATCACGTGACTAAAGTAGACAAAAAAATATTTTATTTGTCGATTTTCTCTTAAAATATCCAGTATTTTTCTTAACTGACTCAATAGTTGGTTTCCAAAATTCATATTCAATACGGATGCCATCAACAGATCCTATATTTTACATGCTGTCAAATACCCAATTACAATGTCCGCTATAGATTATATGACGTCGTCATATGAAACTGGGGCAAAAATTCCAATCTACAATCATTTTGCTGTTGCCAGCTACTTCGTTTGCGTTGACGTCTTCCAAACATCAAAATCCATTCAGCCGTTTACGCGTGATTTCAACAAATATTCAACATTCATCGCGCGCGGACCACTAATTTGAAATAATCATAACTTTTGATTGAATGAACCGATTGCGATGAAATAAAGCTTATATGTTAATCCGAACTAAGCCGTATGCTTTAGTGAAAATGGTTCCCCATCCAAATTGGTTCAACAGCTTTTACATGCGTGCACAATCAAACAGACAACAAAAATTCTAAAAATGGTATGTATGTATTCCATTTCGTACACTGAACACCAATTATTTTTTTTGCAAATATCTTCAATATACACCATCGCTAAGTATACCATTTTATTATAATTATGTATATGTGAATGTAACTTATTGTAATTCATAAAATTATTGTGACTGTTTCATTCAAAACTCAAAAATTTCTTAAAGTTTATCAAGTTAATCGAATGTTGAATTAATGTTATTTAGCTTTTAATCGATTCTGGTATCTAACAGGATTTTCAGGTTAATTTATTTGTTTACACTATTATTTAAACTGTGTACACACGGCGACACATCAAACTATACAACACCAACATAAGCTGGCCGCGCGTAGGTGTAGTAACGCATAACGTCGCGCGGCCAGCTTATGTTGGTTTTGTATAGCTTGATGTGTCGCCGTGTGTACCTCTAAATGTAAAAAAAACAACAGGTGTTATCTATTAACTTTAGCCTCTTTTTATTAGCTTCATTATTTTTTTGTGGTAAAATATTTCTTCGATACGGATAAAAGAAAATCTAAATCATTTTATTCACAATTTTCGATGTACACGGACAAATTAATACGATACCTCAACTTCGTAGAAAACGCTGTTACTCTCGCTCGTACCATGAATCTAGAATAACCCCTCAAAGCCTAATGACTAAAGCCTCTCATTAACCTTTTCGTTTTATTACGGACACTAGGTATGACATTTTTAGCAAAAAGAAGATTTTGATGTGCCATTTATCATTATTTTATCCTTTTTGTAGTATAGGCTATATTCATTTGATAACTAGTAGATTTTTATTCGTATACAGGGTCCTTCTTAATACGCTGATACTTTTTTAAGGAGACGATCAGACAGTCAAACTGAACTACTTTCTTAATGGGTCCAACATCGAAATCGCGAAAAAAAATCGGCTGTCTCATACATTTGGCTCGATTAGGTTTGCAGTTTTGTGTGGAACAGTTGATTTTTTTTCTCGATTTCGATTTTGGTAGAGAAAGTTGTTCAGTTTGATAGTCTGATCATCCCCTTAAAAAAGTGTCAGCATATTAAGAAGAATCCCTGTAATATGCTAATTTCAATTAAATTAAAAAAAATGAAAAACTTACAGGCACATACGTTGTAATGATCCCAAACGTAAGGTTTTTTTACTCGACTACGGCAAAAAAGGAAAGGTTATGATTTTTATGGAAATGAATGTATGGCTGGTCCACAGTACAAGAAAGAGTATCCAGTACTTACTACATACAGTAAGGACACTCTCTGCCCCCCACCAGTATTAAACTCATCCCCGCTGTTGGTATAGAAGCGTGGCAGAAAATGTAGGCAATGAAGAATTCCTGTCTCGCTCGCACTCACTCAGTATCGCACATGCTTACCTCTTCTTGCAAATTTTTCCCATGACAGCAAGTGTCCAACCTTACCTTGCAAGCTTCTTGGGCTGACCCCAGGTGTCTGTATACTTGTAATTTCTTTGATTATTTGTTTAACGAATTAGAAAATTTCATTTCATGTCATCGGTTCCACATCAATTAAATCTAAAAAACCGGCTATGTGCGAGTCGGACTCGCGCATGGAGGGCTCCGTGCCACCATACAATTATAACACTGCACTTGCACTTAATGCACTTAGTATAAATGTTAGTTACTCTTTTTATTTGTCAAAATTTTATACATTGTACTTTTTTTTTCTCATTGTACCTTAAACAGATTTTAAAACGTGGTGTCATGTAGTTGGCGTTGTAAAATTTAAATTTTGTTGTATTAGAAATTAAGAAATTTGCTGTTTGATAACCAATAAATATAAATAAATAAATATAACCAAAAAAAATGTCTTCTCCAGGACCCTTATCGCGAGCCCAACATATACTTGGCCGGATTTTATTATTTGTTGTTTTACCTTAGAGTATGCATTATAATCACGCCAAGTTTTACGCTTTTGCCGTTTTTACCATACAGCTCTTTAAACCTGGGGCGGACGGACGGACAGCGTAGGCTTATGAACAGCGTTGCCAGACCTTCGGATTTATCGTATGGATTTTTCGACCTTGCCAAAAAATACGTAGAGTTGCCTTTGAAATCCAGATCCGTACTACAGATTTCGAAGGCAAATCTACGGATTTTTCGACATTTTCTAAATGTCCTCCCTCAATTTGCTCTGCGTTACATGTGGCTCGTCCGTGGTGTTTTCCATCTCTTTCTACTTTCTGACCCTACACAGACAGGACAGCCCCAAAAACTAGAATTAAACGCTATGCGATAGAAGCTCCTCCATGAGCATTAAGACCTCCTCCATGAGAACTGTAATATGTATGAGAAAAGTACGGACATACTAACACAGATAGTAAAAATTAAAATATAGAAACAGAAAATAAGGCCGCCTTTTGTACCCTTCTTGTTCGCGTATATTGTTGTTGTTTTTTGTGTATTTTGGTGTGCAAATAAAGAATATTTATCGTTTATCTTAAAATTTAGTTCAAAAAGAAATTAAAAAATTTCTACACCTTGTCTTGACATTATTTGGCTTAAAACTTAGTTAAGGTTCTTGTCTTTTCAGTTTTGAGTTTGTATTTTTTGGTTAGTTTACTCAGAATAGTCAGATAAAGCGGATAAAGCATTAAGGGCCTATGTCGAAAAACAATTGAAGCGAAATGGGCGTGTGATAGCTTATATTACTGCCTGATGCGAGAGAAAGAGACAGGGCGGCGCGCGCGCCTGAAACGACGCAAGCATAAAACAAACTTTATTTAATTGTAATTGTACTATTTATGTAAGTTCAATTCTGCTCTAATCAAAATTTATAAAAAATCAATCTCTTTTTTTTAAATCAAGCCTCTTGTTTCTAATATTCACCGTTTAGCAGTTCCAAGCATTTATCGCTAAAGAAGGAGGCTACTTTGGCTTATTTATCTATAGAGAAAATGTGTCTTAATCGTGTTTTGGCTCTAATCAAAACTTCAATTATATGTTCAATTTACACATATCCGCAAATCATACTCCTACTGTTAGTACTTCATGATATATGATGCTTTGAAGAATCCTATTTTTTTCACATAGCCTCTTAATACGGGATTTCTACGGATTTTTCAACGATGATCTGTTGACGGATTTCTAAAAATCTGATCTGGCAACACTTTACCCTTTGGGTACGGAGCCCAAAAAATAATCGAGTTTATGGGCCTTCCAAAACCGGATTATTCCCAGCCCTACGTGGTCCAACTCTGAAAGCGTCGCGTTTCCTTCTTGCTACACTTACTATGGCGACGAAAGTTTGACCGAGATTTCTTTCTCGCACCCATTTCTGTAATGCCTAGTGTGTTGCCTGCGATTACAATATTATATGCAGATGTAATTTGCTTTTTATGTGGATAGACTTAACGTATTTTAACGATGGGGTTAAGAAAAACAAAGGAATACACAGGGGGAGGACAATCGTCTTTTGGCGGGTTTTTCCGATGCAGTTTACATAGAAAGTGCTGCCATCTAGAAAATATTGACGCAGAACTGTGAACATTTTTTTTTGTGTCTATGTCAATGTCAAAATGTCAATTTCACAAAATGGCTACCTATCTTGCGTAATGTGCGTGTTATTTCTAGTTTTCGTTCAATTTGAATTTAGTGCCGATTTAGTGATGTTCTGGATTTTCTGTTGTTATCTAACCAATATCCAGATTACAATTACAAGAATAGTCGGACACTGGAATTTTACTGGATAGGCGCGGAATTGAACGAAAACTATACAATGTGTTAATGAATAAGCGCAAAACATCCTACACCCCAACTGATTTATAACGAAATAATTAAATTGAAACAATAATTTCATTATTTTGATACTTAACATTTACAGTTATTCGCATTTTAAGTTTTCAGGCAAAAATTATTTGTCATCATTTCAGCAATGAATGAAAGCGCTAGCGTGCTCGTGGGTACATTTTGAAAATCTTGTTTTGGTAGTAAGTAGGGTGAGTGTGCCCGTGCGGTGGGTTGAGATCGAGTTCAGTAAATTTTAAATTTTACAAACAAATTATTTAATATTTTGAAAAAAAGTATCTAAGTTGAAAACATGATAATTCGATTCTGCTCTCGATTCTAAACAAACTACTGTCTAGTTTTGCGTTAATTCATTAACGAGTCGTATAGCATTCAAAAGAATAATGTTTATCGGTATGAGTAGATTTAAGAAAGTATGTATGTGTTGAATAATTGTGAATGAAACAGATGGAGCCAGCTAGCTTTCAATTTGACATAAGGTGGATGCATAATGTTGCTACGAGTGGGTTCTCTTTTCTAATATAATACTTATGGGAGTCACGTTGCAGGTTCTGACCCGAGAACTTGTCTCGCGTGTTGTCCGCGCGTCGCGTCTTTGCCTGCCACGAGGCTCCGCATTCCTTAATCTCTTCTTGTTCTTTATCAAAAACAATCCCTGAGATTGGGATAGATACTCCCACAAACTACTTGACATTGGCGGAAATGCGGTGCTAACGCACAAGCAAAAAGTCCATTAATTATAAATAAAAAAAAATAGTACTTATGTTACTCTTTGGGTATAGAATACTTTAGGGGTGGTTTAGATGGTCTGAAGCTAACATTACACCCTGTATTAGCAAGTTTTGTATTATTTGGCTCGACTGTCTCACAGTATGCGATTGCTTACTTTTAATTCCCAATCTTGCTTGTCCTAAAAACAATTCGTCCGTCATATTTGCACAAAAGTTCATAAAAGTTATTTCCATTTTTCTACGTCGAATTGTATCTAAAAAGTGAAAAGTCGAATAAGTATAATAAATTAGGTTTGCATTAAATTCAATGCATAATATTATTGTTTTCCCACCAACGCCGGTGGGAAGCTTAAATTAAAAAGCATTATTCAAATCACATCCAAAGTTTCGCAATAAATATAAAGGTTTTATAACTTTTCCTCTCTTTTTAACTTTATAATTTATACAACAAGAGAAAGCTTTGTTTTAAGACTAAGTAGTAGAGAGAACAGACAAACTGTTTTAAAACTTTATGTTTTACCACATACATTATAACACAAGTTATATACCAACTAGTACTTAGTGTTTGCCCGCGACTTCCTCTGCCTTGAATTTTATGCATATGTCCGTCTTCAGGATGCAATCTCATTGCCAAACATCAAGAATGGTTCAACGGTGTAGCCGTGAAAAATAAACAAACAGACCTACAGACAGACACACTCACACCTTTAACTTTATTATAATAAATGCGATTAGATTTTATTACAGTGGACTTTGTATCATTTATTATAGAGACGTGTGTTGACATCAAAATTATAATGAAAATTTTGTAGAATTGGTACCTACATAAAAGGACCACGGGATTATGACTTTATAACAACTTCATAATAATAATTCGAGAAAACATAAATTGATTGTTAAGTTTTCATGTTATTTATACAAGGTATAAAATTTTATGAGTTACATAACGAAAAAGGTGCTTCAGATCATCAAACTGAACAACGTCCTCGATGGAGCCAACATCAAAATCACTATAAAAATCTGCTGTTCCATATAAAATGTCGATAACTAAGTACTCGACCAAAACCTTTTTTTTTCGCGATTTCGATTTTGGTCCCATAAATTGTTTAGTGGCCTGGTCAAAGTCAAAGTCAACATAATTTATTCAATATAGGAGCTTGCAGCACACTTATCAAACGTCAAATATTTTTTAAAGCTACCACCGCGTCGGAACGTGTTGTCGCTGCAGAGAAGATGCGGCCAGAAACTCTACAACATAGCACGACTTAATAACTATTACAATATAAATTATAAGCTAAAGTTATGTATACAATAATACATAGTCTATTTAATAAAATAATTGATACTATACAGTAAAGTAAAAAAACTATAAGCTAGTGACCTCAACTCGACCTCGGTATAGTAGGAACGTATTATCTAAGTAGTAAGTAGAGACATTCTTCAGTATATTTCTTTCTTAGTATTATATTGAAGAATATCTCTACTTTATTGTTGTTTTCAGCATTCAAAACATACCACTAAACAAAGCAACAACGAAAATTGCAAAACGAGTTTGTAAAATTGCAGCCTCTCGAAAATATACGGCCCTACAAATTCTTCTTAACAGGGACGTCTATACCCGGGGGTGCAAGGGGTGCGTGGCACACGGGCGGGCGCAAGTACATAGAGGGCCCAAACATATTACCTTATACACGTATATCATTCGTAAATACTGCCGCATGCAGCGTTTGACACATTCGGCTTGCTCAGTTGCGTCGAGTCAATTTAGATCTTATTACTATAAGATCTTTCATTGATGTTGTAAAGCGTGGCAAATTCAAAGAGAGTGTACGGCGACAAAAAATGTTTTTGTTTTTTTTGGCAAGGGGGCGCTATGGTTAAGACGGCCCTGCTCCCTACATTTTACTTGCGGAAATAATTTCCGCGGTCTGTCCCCTCTGCCATTGTTTTTATGTAAATTGTCCCCGGAATTATAATCAACATCATATAAACGGGGCCGTGGTAGAAATACAATAGTAGATATTAACAAATAAATGGTTTTAGGTTACCTTTTGAATTGGATAAATTACTTGTGGTAGAGGTTTTGCACGGGGTTCGCTAAGCTTTTAAATTAGGTCCTAAGCACTTATGAAATCTAATATTTTCAATTATACATAATCAGCACACACAAAAAAACACGACGTAAACTACAACTTTTTGTAACATAATTAAATTCAAATTTTACTTGGTGATGTGTCAGTTTGTATTTAATGAAGCCATTTAGTTTGTGATGGTTTTCATTTCATTTGTTGCAAAACAATGGCATTCCTACTCATAATTAATTTAAGGTTTTTACTTATACAGAGTGTTTTAAATGCGTTACATACTTTAGAGGGTGCTTCAGACCATAAATCTAAACAACTTTTACAATAATATGGAGCCAATATTGAAATCGGGGAAATAATCGATTTGGTTCGAGAAGCCATTGACATTTTCTTTGTTATAACAGTTTCTTTTTTCCATTGGCGCGCTCTATACAAACGAAGTATAGTTATATTTTCAATAAAAACCTAATAAAGTCAATGAAATTTTGCAGAACCAATCTAGAAACAAATCTCTATGCTTGTATGCGGTCCGATTTTCGTTAAAATGTATAGTTTTAAAGTTACAGTGCCTGAAAGATTTCGATCCGAATCTTTTTTCTTGGTTGGTCGTGATTTTTTTTTCTTGATTGTTTCTGCAAAACTTCATTGATTTTTTGACCAACGGTAATATACCCTTTATACGGTAATATACAATTGTTCAGTTTGATGGTCTGAAGCACCCTGAAGTAAATAGTAGTAAGCTTTTTTTTATTGTGCTAGTAGTAGATATTATCTACCTACGGCACTCAACCTCATCAACCTACTTTTACATAAATTAAAAAAACTGCTCGGCTTTAATTAATTTTCACATTAAGTCTTTCGTAAATAGGCGACGCGTGACCAAGTCAATTCCGTCTGGCCTAAATGCCAAGTTTTCATCACGACACCTAATATGACAGACAATCTATCTCTATTACCACTGTATAATAATATCATTACTATTTGAGCTGTTGAATAACTTTAAAATGAGCATATGTTTAGTCACAATTGTTGGATACGGAATTGCCAAAAAAACTATGGAGTTTTTGCATTATTATTTTACGAAGTAAATGCATACATGCATATGCTCATGACTATATTCCCCGAGGGGGTAGTCAGAGATATTCTGAAACCTCAGAACATCCACGTTTGACCAGTAGTACCGAAACTCTGTCCAGTGTGACGGGGGGTGAGCCCGTCGCCACATAATGGACAGTGGGTACAATACATGCCTCGAAATTGAAGCATGCAGGTTTCCTCACGATGTTTTCCTTCACCGAAAAGCCAGTGGTGTTACAAATCGTACGTAAATTCCGAAAAACTCATTGGTACGAGTCGGTCTGGACGGGGATCGAACCATCGCCTCCTGCACGGCAGGCAAGGTTACTCGCCACTGGACCACCACGGCTTTTACGAAGTAGAATGCAAAAATAGCTGGCTATAGGCCTTTGTCGCGAAAGCGAAACTGGCATTAGTAAAAGTTATACTTCTTAGGAGAAACAGATCTGTAGGTCTACCATGGGTTTTCACTGTACTTTACTAATGTAGTTACATCATCAAATTTATATTGAATTTCATACAGCGCATAATTGATACTGTATAGTATCAATTATTTTATTAAATAGACTATGTATTATTGCATACATAACTTTAGCTTAAGAATTTATATTGTAATAGTTATTAAGTCGTGTTATGTTGTAGAGTTTCTGGCCGCATCTTCTCTACAGCGACAACACGTTCCGACCGTGGTAGCTTTAAAAAAGATTTGACGTTTGATAAGTGTGCTGTAAGCTCCTATATTGAATAAATTATATTGACTTTGACTTTGACTTTGCTCCTAGTGGTTACGTTGAGGACTAATTTCTGCCATACGAAATTGGTGACGTAACTACAGTAGTAAAGTACAGTGAAAACTCATGGCAGGTCTACAGATTGTATTTTCGGACAGAAGTTGCGCGTGCCGATATGTAACACACCATTTAGTTAGTTTATAATGAGAGTTTTTTTTATTCACGCCAAATAAGTACCTATATAACATCTTACGTCTGTACATAAGTATAATTTTTTTCTTTTACGCAATATATACAGGAAATTTTCCAAATTACGGTTAAAGAATACCTACACTTACGTTTACCCACTAATACGAGTAATATACCCTTATTTTATTTTAAAGAGCAGGTGATTATAATCAAAGGAACCTGCCAAACGTCAAATAAAAATAGATTATTTTATAAACTGAGATAATATTATACATGCGTGGATTTAAAAAAAGTATCCTATGTATAAATATAAAACATATTCTATCAGTGTGCCAAATTTCATCCAAATCCGTTCAGCCGTTTATGCGTGATCAAGCCACAAACATACAATCCAAACATCGTCACAAACTTTGACATGTATAATATTAGTAGGATACCTACAAAAAAAAATTGTGGTCTATCCGACCGCAGCGAAGACAATAAAAATCTTCGGATCCTTTTGGATTTCCTACTTAAAAATTTGTTTATGTCAGTGTCAGTTAAATAGTCAGTTTATAGACAAAGTATCTTTCGATTAACGTTAACGACAGTAGAAAACATAAAAATGTATGGACTTGACGCGTATTGTGACGAAAGCAAACGTCAAAATGTTTCGATCGCTAATGTCAAATTCATACATAAATGTCTAGGGGGGCAGAACCTTTGCTGCAACTACAAACATTTTTAAGTTTAGTTGTAGAGCTATGTTCACATTTAAGAGGTGCATTTTCAGATCAACAGCAATTTAAAGTTTCTGAAACACTAGACGTCTCGACTTCTCTCTTCTACATATTGTTTCATCTAACTTTTATATCCCATTCTTTCGATTGTTACTCTAATGGCTAAGAGCACTTACACAAAAAAAATCACTTCAAACAAGTCGCATTAGAGCGAACGTCGTTTGTGTATTCCTTCTTTGTAATCCCGAAAGGATTAAAGTTGAATATATCAAAATGTATCTTATATCTTAAAGGAGAAGACTCAGTTTTGTTTAAAGGATCTCAGTTGTCGGTAAAGGAATGTATCTCTCGTTACCAAGTGTGAAGAACTCTTTTACGGTTTGTACAATAATTCTTTTTGACGTTATGCATGCCGACAATTTGCGAAAGAAAAATATACATTTATCTTGTAAAGTGCTAAGGAAAAGTTTCCAAGTAAAAGTTTAGAAATCTTTAAACAAACTTAGTTTGTTGAGTTCTGATAGTTCTACAGGGTGGAAGGAAAAGTATCATTAACCTTTAAACCACATACTCTACCCATCAAACTGAACAACTTTTACCATGGGAGCAAAATTGACAGAATAAAAAAATATCAGATGTCCCATACGTTTGAATCGAGTAGGTATTGCAGTTTAGTATGGGACACCTGATTTTTTTTTGATCTGACAATTTTGCTCCCATAGTAGAAGTCGTTCAGTTTGATGGGTAGAGAATGTGGTTTAAATGTTAATGATACTTTTCCTTACATCCTGTAGTGTTGGTAAAATTGAATACTGGAATCTATTTGGTGTATGTTTGTTCTTGTATCTCACAGACCAGTTTCTCTTTTTAAACTATATGACGTATAATGTTAAAGACATAAATAATGTTAAATTGCAGACCGACAGTTTTTTTTTGACTGAAGTATCATAATTCGCACCAATATTGATATTTACATGAGACATTAGGTTTAGGTTAATTAAACTAACTTGTGTAATTTTTGTTTTAATTTAATTAAGTAATTAAATGTTTTTAACAACAATTCATTATTAATTTATTATTATTTAATTAATTTCATGATTTTTCTATACATTAAAGTTTCAATCTTTATGTACAAGTAATTACATACATATTCTCACGTCTGTCTCCCCACTGGGGTAGTCAAGACAAGTATAAGTAATTATGTTCCAAAATTTTAGTGTTAAAAGACATCATCGGATTTGTTCCAAAATGTGAAAGCGCCGGCCAAAAAGAAATAATGAGATATTCTTTTAGGACTTGTCCGTCTAAACATTTATTATTATGGCACCAAAGCGGTAGGTTCATTATCGTTGGTTTAATTTTGGTTCGAAAAATCAACCTTTTTATGCATTTTCGATGAAATTAGCTAAGGCAGCTCTGTTAGAACTATGGCACTAAAGCTGTATTTGCCTTCTGTAGTAGGGCCATTTTCCTTGGTTTTATTAGGGTTTGAAAAATCTGTCTTTTCATACATTTTTGATGAATAAAACTTATAGCTACAGCTTTCATGCCATAACAATAAATTCTTAGACGGAAAAGTTCTAACAGAATAAAGCATTAGTTTTGTTGGTCGGCACCAAAAATGTATGTCAAAGTCAAGTCAAAATTGTTTATTCAAAATAATATCACATAGATAACTTTTTGACGTCATGTTTTTGAATCTACCACCGCGTCGGAAGGTGTTCCGTTGTAGAGAAGATGCGGCCAGAAACTCTACAACACACTTCTTTTAATCAAAACAAAATATACAAAGTACAATTACATAACATAGTGTAACATTGCCAACATATGAATCGAAGATGATGTCTTTTGAGTGTCACGAGGAGACTGAGGGAAAACGTTACGTTTTTTGTTTGTTTTTGTGGTCAGCTGCTACCACTTAGCATGTCAAACCTAATATATAATAACTAGATAAGTTTACAACTACCAGTCATCTGGTGACCCAAGTCTTGAGTTTATGAATGTTTTTCTCATGGTCATTACCCCCTCGTAAGGTCAAGACCCACTAAATATGAACATAACTAAACCATTGTACATTTAAGGAGTATATGTCCCATACAAGGTTTAACCCATTAGAATCCTCTGGGCCGCAACTGTTGTCCTGTTGTTGTTTAGTCCCAATTTAAAAAGACTAACTTATTCTACACAGTTCACTAGTACGGGAGCTAGGACTAAATTGATGATGTAACCATAGTCTTCTATATCAATCTACAGGGTGAAGTTAATAAATCAGCTGTTTCATACATTTGAGTCGAGTAGGCACTGCAGTTTAGTACGGAACTTTTGCTCCGATCGGTTTGCTTCCATAGTAAAAGTTGTTCAGTTTGATGGGTAGACTCTTAGTTGAAAATTATATCAATTTCACCCTGTATCATAACATAAATAATAAAATTGTAAACTTGGCGTGGATGTTCATTAATGATATTTGCCATAATATAAATTAGGAACTTTTAGGATACGTAATGGAATTCATTGCGAACAATTATATAGGTATTGTGTGTTTGTTTATGCATGCATCACTTAAAAACGCGAACCGATTTAGATGAGTGCCACGTGTATAGATTTAGTATTTGTAAACTTTGAGGACAACAACATATTAACTACAGTCAAAGATCTTGGTTTCTCGGACCATATGGGTGTTTTAGTTAGTTTACCAATACATACATTACAAACGCAAAGAAATATATGGTATACAAAAACAAGAAAATTGAGCGAACAAAATATAAAATATTTTAAATCCGAACTCCAAAAAATAGATTGGAATTCCGTGATTGATCATGGAAATAATGTTGACTCAAACTACACCGCCTTTGCCAATGTTTTACGTAATATACTTAATCACTGCATTCCTGAACAGCAAATAAAAATAAGATGTAAGAAACCGAATAAAACTTGGTTAACATCAGGCCTAAAGAAATCTTGCTCGAACAAACGTCTATTAAAGATCTTCTTATCACAAACTAAAAGCCCAATCTTACATGACCATTATAAAAAATATGAGAAGCTCTTGAAAAACGCAGTAATTAAATCAAAACAAATATGTTATATCCAAAGAATGAAATCCTCAGATAACATAACTAAAACTATGTGGCAAATAATAAAAGAGCGCACTAATAAAATAGCAAAAAGACTGAAACAAAATACAAAACTTAAAATCAATGGTACTCTTACGGATAACCCAAAGTTAGTTGCAAATGCTTTTAATGAGTTCTTTACTGCAGTGGGTGGAGCCACGAACTCCAGTACCCTGCCCTGTGGCCGGCGCGTGGTCCATCCAACACAAAATACATTTTACCTGAGCCCCGTCGAACCGCGAGAAGTTAACCTCATTATGCGACGCTTGAAGAACAAACGAAGCTCCGGCATTGATGAACTGCCACCTTTGGTTATCAAATATTGTGCCGATGAACTAACAGTGCCACTCACTAACATTATAAATCAATCTTTTTCAGAAGGAACTTTTCCCCAGTTATTGAAAAAATCTATAATAAAACCTATCTATAAAAAAGGGGACAAAACGGATCCAAACCAATATCGACCCATTGCTTTATTACCAACAGCCTCTAAAATTATAGAAACTGCTATATCAACACGATTATATTCATTCTGCGAAAAGTTTACAATCTTTGACGACAATCAATACGGTTTCAGAAAAAATCGATCCACAACCCTAGCAGTGTACAAATACATTCAGGAAATTTTAAGCATCTTAAACGGGAAAAAATACGCGATAGGCATTTTGCTTGATATGAGCAAAGCCTATGATAAAGTCTCATATAAAATCCTACTTGAGAAATTATATGGTATAGGCATAAGAGGAGTCGCTCATGATTGGTTTGTCTCGTATCTAAGTAACCGTGAACAATACGTAGAAATAGAAAACTATAACAAAAAGACAGGAGTTATTCAAAATATAAGATCAGACAAGCAATTTCAAAAAAATTCAATACCTCAGGGAAGTGTTCTCGGGTGTATATTATTTTTAATATATATTAATGATCTTCCTAAAATAGTAAACGAATTATGCGTTTTATTTGCGGACGACATATCCATCATTCTCCCATGTCAAAATAATGTTGAGCTTGATTTTAAATTGAACACAACCTTAAATAAAATAATACACTGGCTGGATGACCATAACTTAGAAATAAATTACAATAAGACGAAAATAATGCAATTCAGACCTCACCAAAGACCCCCACTTATTATTAATTACAGCTTGAATAATATCAAAATAGAATGCGTGCAAACTTTTACACTGCTTGGCTTAGATATTGACACACATGTGAACTGGAAAGCACACATTAAAAAACTTAGAAATAAGCTTTCTAGGTTCACTTATGCCCTTACAGAGTTAAAAAAGAGTACAGACTTTAAAACCGCCCTATCGGCTTACTATGCGTATGCACACTCATGGCTAAGATATGGTATACTGTTATGGGGCAGCAGCACTGATGTTGAAGATGTGTTTGTGCTACAAAAAAGATGCATTAGAATACTGGTTAATATCACACAGATCGAAAGCTGTAAACCACACTTCGTCAACCATGGAATTCTAACATTGACATCAATATACATACTAGAAGCGTGTAAATTTGTTAGAAAGTATAGTAGTTTTTTCAAGGATGATGTATACAATGGACCACATAATTTGAGACCTAGAAATAAACTATTATTACCAAAATCAAAATTAGCGCTATATAGGTCCGGCCCATACTTTATGTCGACAAAAATTTACAACAAATTACCCATCACAATCAAAAGTCAAGATAAGGACACATTGTTTAACAAAAACTTAAAGGCCCTACTACTAAAAAAGGCATATTATACTATAAATGATTACTTTGACGATACAGACATATAAATTAAGGACTAGGTACTCCTTAAATTTCTCTGACATCATTTTACTATGCTTTTTTTTTATTTAAACATATTTTTTGAACATTTTTTTTAAACATATCTTTTAAACATATTTCTAAACTTTTTTAACATTTTTGACATTTTGTAAGTTTCGTTTTGACATTATATTACCTACCTACTTATTATTTTTGTGCTTTGACTTTGTATTCATTATTATTTTTATCACCTAGTAATTTTTTGTTTTGTTTGTATACCTACCTAATTTAAAACTGTTAATGTTGTAGTGCCCAACAGGGTTTCATGTCTCGAACTATTTTTAAGATATTTTAAGAACCTATTGTAACCATGAAAACAACAAATAAATGAAATGAATATGAATATGAAGTTTTCACAGAAGTACTGGGCATAGTTTGAATTATTATTTAAACTTTGTTTCATCGCAATCGGTTCACGGTTTAAAGTCAGTCGTCTGCGCGTACGTAAACTCGGGCGCCGCTTTCAATAAAATTCTATTCTATTTTGGAGTTCTCTTCACAAAATGAGAATACAATTAATACATATGTTGAAATAGACTGCGCTTGCGCTTAATTTCACTTTATATTAAACATTTTAATTTTTTACGCTTCGATAACGTATTACAAAACTGCGCTAGTAGCTTTATAGTACCACATAGTAACATGGAGCTTGTGTGCTTCATTAAATATAATTCAAAAAATAATTTATAGATGACATTTTTAGCGACTTTCACTTCTTTATTAGTCGTTCGTTCGATCAACGAGTAGAAAATTAATAAGTCTCTAATCAAACGCTTCGATTCTTTGCTATAGGTAATTCTATCGTTAGATTCATTGCGGTTCTTACTCGGTTGCAAGACGAAATGACGTGGCTGGTCTTTCTACTAAAAACACAATAAATGAAAACGTACATACACCCTAATCGCTTTATCCCTCTTCTCATTTAAAAGAATTAAATCACCTTAAAGTTATAAATTAACTTTTTAAGAAAAGCCAAAGGTTTTCGTTAGAGCCTGTACAAGGAAAAGTTTAATTTATTGAACCAAAACTCAAATTCTGAGTAAGTTATGAGCCGAAGTTGCTGGCGAGCAGCCATCAAAACTTATACCAATTAACTTCTTACACTAGGGATTTTGACATTTGATGTAGAATTTCATAGAGTTCACTGAAGACTTTTATTAGTATTTATCTAGAAAGGTAGGATTCTTCATGACCGCGATCTTAAACATCTATATCTATACTTATAAAACAGTTCTGTAACTGAGAAAGTTGTTCAGATTGACGGTCTGATCATCCTCTTAAAAAAGTGTCAGCATATTAATAAGGATCCTATATAATTCTACTGAGGATGTAGAGGTGCACTAAGAAAGACTTCTTGAATATTCTGATTTCAAGCGGACGAAGTTACGGGCAAAAGCTAGTCTCACTGTAAAATATGTGTAAGTAACTAGTTGTTCCCGCGACCTCGCAAGCTTAGAGTCTACGCAGTTCTAGGCCGTAGCCCTGCGCAAAGTCTACGCAGGTCTACGCCGTAGACATACGTAGAGTCGTAGGTCTACACCCGTAGATCTTTGACTAATTATTATAAGGACTAGCCTTGCGGTAGCATTTCCCCTCTGCCACGGTATAAGCACAATTGATCTTGTGCATTTATATTCAATTTTACACTTTATCACTAAACGAGCCTATAATTGCGAAATAATAACTTCGAACTTAGAACGTTTGGGGTTCACACGAGACTATTTTTCATGATTTTTAATATTCAAAATTAGAATCTAAAGTTATGGGGTATAAAATCCAAAGTTGCGGATTTCGTGTTACCTCGCCCCCCGCAAAAAGTGGCAGAAATGTTTGTTAGTACAATTACACGCGTAACCAGTCCACATATAAATAGTCAAAGCCGTAGATTATTGTGAAACGTACCGAGAAATTAAATATTAGAGTGCAATGCAACCAAATAAAAATTGAATGGTACCTACACCAAGTTAAGGCCTATGTTTTTCTGTAAACTCTATTTGAATCCTGTTAGTCCTTTGTACTTTATCGTGCATAAAAAATAATATAGAGTGTTTGGCGCATCGATTGCCAAAATAAATAAGTGGATAGAAAAAAATTCCTGCATCACGGATTTCTTGTAGGTGAATTTTTTAGTATTTTTCTCAAAAGAGTCCGAAAGTCAGCATTGAAGCTACAATAAAAAGAAAAGTCGGTTGTACAACCCCCAAATGATTTTTATTTGAATGTCTGATGTACGGTTCTATCAAAATTTAAATTACATAAGTTACATAAGTAACAGTAACATAAAAAGACTTGTTGCGCTTCAACAGCAAATACGTTAGGTTTTGGGGTCGTGGCGAGATAGCATAAAGCCTCTTCTATCCACCTATTTATTGTGGCAATCGATGCGCCAAACGCCATGTTTACAAACAGACAAAAATAGCAAACTAACTGATTCGATATGTTGATGTTGAGGTTACAACATGTTTAGTGTCCTTCTAAATATGCAAATAAGACCATCAAACCGAACAACTTTCTCTACGGGATCAATGCCGAAATCGAGAAAGAAAATATCGTCTGTTGCATACATAGGTGCAATCCTACTCGACCTAAATGTATGGGGCAGCAGATTTCTTTTTTATGATTTCTACAGTGGTTTAGGGTAAACAGTTACATTAAAATCACCCAAAAAGCAACTGTAGACGGTTACAACATACATAGTGATGGGGTAGACCCCAACACCCTGTGTGTTAGTCCCGCGCTACACAGAAAGTTGTTCAGTTTGATAGTCTGATCATAGCTTTAAAAACCGTCAGCATATTAAGAAGGATCCTGTGTAGGCGCTTTTACAACTGAATGCCGCAGCATTTAAATCTGTACCTAATTAATTATTTTGCTTTTCACTGTGTACTTTCATTTCGCAAATAAACCGAGTAACTAATTTTCTACAATTTTTCAAATATCTAACGAATTTAAATAAAAATATCTAACTCAACATCGTGTATTTTACTACACATTATATTAAAATCCACAGCGAACCAAAAATTGCGTGCTTCATAATTTATAATAGGCATATACAGGTACAGACAGGCTATTTTATTTAAAAGCTGAATGCTTAGAACAGCCACGGGTGTAGCCCCATAAAATGTACACAAAAGGTCCGCAAAGTCCGCATTTACATTTCGCTTTGTACGTTTTACATTTTTCAAGGCGAACACAGCTAAATATTGAAAGGATGTGAATGAGCTCTATATCCGTAACCGATACTATCCGATATCCTTAAAATATCCCAAATAGAAAGGAAATAGTAAAATAGCGTTTCTGATGTAATTTTCAGACATAATTGTTGATGCCATATAAATTAATAATTTGAAACAATTGTTAAATAAATATTTTACGACTGAGTTATGATTTTAACAGCTTAAAAAGTAGGTATCAGCCGTTTTTGATTTTAGTATTTAAAAAAAAAATGTGTTCCTACTGTACTGAACAGTGAATGAGATAATATATTAATGTGAATCGACGCAGGACCATTCTATTTGCAGGATCGTTCTAAACGGAGATGCCTATTCCCAGCAGTGGGGTTTACCGGGCTGATGATAATGAAGACCTAATATACTAATAGTAAAGTTGTGGATGTATACTTTATTCTTTTGTTCGCTTTCTATAATCAGCTAGTATTAAGCCTAATCTATTCTAGAATGGGGAACTTGTACCATAATTATAATGAGAAATTATCTTGATAACTCAATAATAATAGTTGTGAACAAAACATTACCGAAAGATTAATTCGAAAGTTTTTATTTTTACGAAATATTTCAATTATAAGTTACTTGGATCGGAACGTAATTTCAAATACCAATCAGCGCATATTGACGCAGCGATTGTCAACTTTCGTACAGTAGAAGAGTACGGCAACACATTATAGCGGATGTTTAGTGATTAGCTTAACGCGTCATGAAAAGGAGTGAAGTCACGTTATGGCAGTGAGTGTTTTGGCGCGGAATTTGAAAAGTCAACTTTTGATTTGCAATAAATGATTTTTGCATATTTTATGTTTTTGGTATTTTTGTGTACGCTTTAAATCTTTATGATACACTAAAAATATAAAACTGTGCAAGTTCCCCATTATTTTTAATAAATAGCATATCCGTATCCGATACATCACAACCCTAACATCCCTACTGTAGACTCTCTAATAGACCTTTTGACCGCTCAACCCTGTATTAGCAACATGCGGCTAGACTTTAAAAACCTTTAATAAAATATGTAATGAGAATGAACGTACAGCGAGCTGCATAAGTGGACTCTTTAGAAATGTAAATGTTAAAAGGGTTAAACTTTGGTTGCTTAACGTACCTTGTGTTTGCTGACCTTTAACTAATTTGGGTGCTGGATTTTTAGGGATTTAATTATATAAAATACAAAGAACTGACAAATATACAGTTTTAATTTGAGATGGGGTAATCCTCCTAGCTACAGCAAAATGTTCTAAGGAGACTTTCCTCATTTTTTGAAAATATTTCGACCTGTGTTTACACTTTACAGATTTGAAAAGATAATCAGGAAACAAAGGCATTTCTGTCATTTTTATATGGCGCTATTTCTTATACGCTGCTTCTTTCGTCGTGAGGAAACCTGCATGCTTCAATTTCGAGGCATGTATTGTACCCATGTCCATTACAAATGGCGACGGGCTCACTCCCCGTCACACTAGACAGATTTTCGGTACTAGTGAAACGTGGATGTTCTGAGGTTTCAGAATATCCCCTCGGGGAATATAGTCGTGAGCATATGCACGTATGCTATTTTTATAAAAATACTCTACAGTACCAACTGGTAATAATAATACTAGTAATGACAGAAGGTGGAAAAAGCTTTTCATAAACATGACAATAGTAATCTACAATGACAATTCGGGGTACATAGCTGGTTACTTTTGGCATTAAACAACATACGTCCGAACTTTCTCAGTAATGTATCTCAAATTTTCATTGCAAATTACAATTCCCATTTTTATCAAATAGGCCCCAGAATAAATACAGCTATATCATGCCTTTTATCTCGTTCGTTCGCGCGCAAATAGAAAGAGTGGTGAGTAACCTTGCCTGCCGTGCAGGAGGCGTTGGTTCGATCCCCGTCCAGACCGACTCGTACCAATGAGTTTTTCGGAATTTATGTACGATTTGTAACACCACTGGCTTTTCGGTGAAAGAAAACATCATGAGGAAACCTGCATGCTTAAATTTCGAGGCATGTATTGTACCCACTGTCCATTATAAGTGGCGACGGGCTCACCCCCCGTCACACTGGACAGAGTTTCGGTACTACTGGTGAAACGTGGATGTTCTGAGGTTTCAAAATATATCTGACTACCCCCTCGGGGAATATAGTCGTGAGCATATGCTATGCTATGCTACTTACCTATATTCAATTTTAAAAATTAAAAACAATTAGCCATTCAAACTCATGGAAACAACAATTTGACTTTTAAACAACACCACACGGTTCAAAACTGTAATTAAACCAGTATAAAACTAACAATAACCACGATCACGTAAATCTACGGTAATTTTATGTTAATTCAGTACACAAGAAAGGCTGTATAAAAGCTATATAAATAACGGTTCTATAAGGAAATTGCGCTATTCTTAACACTGATTAATTCGTCGAGTCACCGACACCACTTTATTGAATGAATAAGGTACAATCGTTTGTCAACTCAGTACGGTTTCGAATGGTGTAAGTTATAGCCTTAAAGATCCCACTGCAGGGCAAAAGCATCCTCTCACGAATAAGGGTGAGAGGGCGTGGGCCATACTCCACCAAGCAGGGCCAGTGCGGATTGGTAGAGGCAAGCGAGTGGTCGAATTGATATCAGATCATTTACAAGCCGAAAATAGGCCTCTGACCTGGCTTAACTAATAGTTATATCACCATCTGACGGTCCAGCGCCCGCGACATGGCACCTTGATAAACGTTTTATCGCGCCTGTTAACTCGTTCGTTTGTACCCAAAAACAAAGAGAGCTAGAGCGCTGGACCACCAGCTTAACGTGTCTGCCGAAGCACAGAGACGCTCGACTGACCGGACCTAACTTTGGTGATCGTTTCCAATACCGAAGTTTCACTACGAAAACGAGAATGTAACAAGTAAAATATTTTTGGGGATACAAAGGAGTTCATCGAGTTCTTTTTACAGCTGAAGTACTACAAGAGTTATGTTAAAGTTTTAGGTTGTAAGATCTCACTGCCTCGAGACAAACGCCTCCTCCGTAGTCATCCTCTCACACGTAAGGGTGTGGAGTGAGTCATACACCACCATATTATGGACACGTAGTAGCCACAACTCACTATCTTTTTCTTTTTTCTTCAGGGTCTAAAAACACCCTAGTAGTAGTCATATAATAATACTTGGGTATTTTGTTACAACCTGTTATTGCATGCATATGCTCACGACTATATTCCCCGAGGACAGTCAGAGATATTCTGAAACCTCAGAACATCCACGTTTCACCAGTAGTACCGAAACTCTGTCCATTGTGACGGGGGGTGAGCCCGTCGCCACTTATAATGGACAGTGGGTACAATACATGCCTCGAAATTGAAACATGCAGGGTTCCTCACGATGTTTTCCTTCACCGAAAAGCCAGTGGTGTTACCTGTAATTCCCTGTATAATATATATTTTTTTAATTATTTGTATCATAATTAAAATCTAAGACCTTTTCAATATGCGATCTGAGGTAGGTACTTTTCATAAGTAAACTTCATACTCATATAGCTCTTTACCGGTTAAAATAACGGTATAAAATGACTATTCGTTACATTTTCACGTGTCGCGTGTTAAAGTAATGAATCTCGCGCCTACAGCCACATAATTACATTACAAGTTATATTCGTATGTAAATAAGCATGAGAACAGCAACACGAAGACCCACTATTCAGCCAATTTTGATACTTATTACGTTGAAATATTCGTTCTTTTCCGGGACTTTTGTAGAATATGAAAGAATTAAACACAAACCTAACCAAGGTTGGTGTTAAATAGGCATTCTTGCACGTGTTACATTCTACACACTGTATTTTATAGCTCGTAAATGTCAAATAATGTAATTTTAGTTCTTAACTTCCAGGTAGTGATGCCTGAAAATAGTAAATCTATCGATATTCTATCAATACTGTCGTGACCTTGAAAAATAGTAACAATATCGACAGTGTCGATAGTTTTTAATTACGTTAAGACAAATTTATATTATCGATATTATTGAATCTTAATACTATCTATACAATCCAAAATATCAATACCATAGTACTATCGATATTATTAAATATCTTTCAAGATCAACTATCGATAGCCAAACTATCGATAGTTAGGCAACACTGCTTCCAGGGTAAAATAGCTATAAAAGCTCTGCAGTACAGACGTTTTTTTTGGTCACCTTTATTTCTATGAATATTAGGTTCAAAGTTAATCAGCTTTTGATGCCGACGCAGAATATAATTTGTAGACACGCAAAAAGGTTGGATTAAATCATAGTAAAAAAAAGTTAATTACAATTATGTAGAAACGAAAAGATAATGGAAACGTAAATTGGGCTTCGTTGGCTTTGATAACCGAAATTTAAAAAACTGGCTAACAGCGTGTTAACTGACTAACAAGTTAATTTATAATGGTTCCGTAGAATGGTTTTAGCTTGTAAAGTCAATAAACATTAAAAGAAAATGAAAATCCAATCAAGTGCATATCGGACTTACGCTTAGGGGTCAAATATCGATGACTCTACATTCGATACCAGCAATGAATTTTAGGAACTCTATTTTACCAGTAGTTCCTTCAAAATTCGAAAATTTCTTAGCAATGATTTTCACCTCTCATTACTATATTCATATTTTACATGTTAATTTTCACAGAAAATTTCCACTATGGAACTATACAAGGTGTTACAAAAGTAAAAATAAACATTCTTAACTTTTAAGGGGTTTGCTTGAACCATCAAACTGAACAACTTTCACTATGGTACCAAAGTAGAAATCGCGAAAAAAGATTAGTAGTTTAGTATGGAACATAAGATTTTTTTTTCGCGATTTTGATATTGGTACCATAGTGAAAGTTGTTCAGTTTGATGGTCTAAACCACCCCCTTAAATGTTTATTTGTATTTTTGTATTACCTATTCTGTTACTATGGTCCACACAACAAGGACGATTTTAAGTTTCCAGGTCAAACAGTTTAGACATTTCAAGGGGGCGCGGGACCATTTACTGCATGCCTTTCGACGTTACGAAAGCGCTCTAGACGGAATCACACTGGTAAAAAGTGTGCTGCCGGTATTATGGGTATACTACTGGCTGTATACTCTCGCGTGTCGATGACTGAGGCCGATGTACATTGACACGTCTATTAAGTACTTGTTACTAGTTCTGTTTAGAAAAACGTCAATATACATTGGCCTCGGTTTACGTCGTATGAGGTTGTACGGCTAGCACAAAAAGACATGCGGCAGAATGCGATCAGCGTTGAGGGTTACGTACACACGGCGACAGATCAACCTACCCATAGTTGAACTCTATGTTCATGGACATAAGGTCCAACTATGGGTAGGTTGATCTGTCGCCGTGCGTACAACACATTGATCGACCGCGATCGACTGTTTGTCTATACGTAAAAAAACGAGCAAGCTTTAAAGCAATCGCATGTAATGTGTAACATCTGATATCTCACCTTGGTAATAAAATAAGCAACAGGAGTGCGCTAAGCGTCACATCGCTGTCAAAAACATCGATGAGCTCATAAATGTAACATCCTTCTTGCATCAATCAGATCGTCGAGGTTTTTTATGAGTTTGACATACGACAGAATCTTACCAAATTGACAGCTCGCCGATGTTTCAACGACGAATTTAAGGTTGTGACGATGTTTGCGCTTAGAGAATTGCACTCCAGTACCAACGTCTCGTAAAAATGAGTTGGTGCCATCTGACAGCCAATTCTACCACAGCGCGCGCTCATTGGTCAAATCACTTTTCACGAAATCACTCTCACGGATTGCTTAAAGCGAGAGGAAAGATGTTACACATCTAAAATAACGATTAGTATGGGACGCCCGTTGCCACGTTGATGGACAAACGCACTTTATGCGTAAAACTTCTCATACTAAACGTGCTTTTTGTAATGGCAAACTGTCAATCGCCGTCGATCAATGTGTCGTAGCCCCTTGAGATTACGATACTCCCAAAACTAACTCTACATTGGCAGAACCGCGTGCCATATTTTGTAAATTAAAAAAAGTTTGATGCTGGTTTTGAATAGTGAACCTTCACTATGCTATGAACACTTCTGCATAATACAGGGTGTAAGTGACAGCCTAGCAAATACTGAAACGGTGAATTCAGACCATCAAATTAAACAACTTTCATTATGGAGCCATCCTCAGGAAACGCGAAAGACAATCTGCTATTTCATACAATTGATTCGAGTAGGTACAGCTGTTTTGTTTGGAGCAGCAGATTTTTTTTCTTCCTGGGGGTGGGGGCTCCATAGTGAAAGTTGTTCAGTTTGATGGTCTGAATTCATGGTTTCAGTATTTGCTAGGCTGTCACCCTGTATAGAATTAAGGAAACATAGTACGGTTAATCGGTTTTCTGCCTTTTGTCTACAGAACCCCAATAAAAGTATTTATAAGGTGTGCTCTAAATACAGACCCGAAATTCTCTAAGATTCTTGCCCTACAATTTTGATGCGAAGAGTTTCTCGATCAAATTTTTCGAATGAGCGCTTCCATTCCTACCGTAAACTTTGTTTTGATTTCGTTGAAGTTTTAAATGGAATCTCTTTAGATCAACAGTTGAGACAAGTGAGCTTGTTATCAAAATGTTATTTTTAAATATTTTTGTAATTTTTATATTTCTTAAATTCTTCCTCTATTTTTCTGATAAAGAAATTGTTTCAGTAAGATATTCATCACCGATTGCTTTTTAGCTATAGACCGCATTATTAACCCCAATTATGTATTTTGTATAGCTTTTTAGATATTTTATGTATAATTTGGAGTGAAAAGTGTAGATATAATATTTCATTCATTTAAGTACTTACAATTACAGTACTAGATTAGATCATAATAGTTAAACGATTTGATAAAGATTGAGATAATTTACAATGACAATTCAGGTTACTTTACTGGCTACTTCTGGCTTTAAATAACAGCCTAACATTCTCAGTAAAGTATCTGAAATTGTCATTGAAATTACAATTGTCATAATTTGACATAGGCCTCAGATTGCATCTTATGTCACTATCTTTAAATGTTAATTTTTTCACGTCCACACCAGTCTTCTCTGAAGTAAAGTAAACACCAGGAAGTTATTTTATATATTATAAGAAATAAGTATTTGTAAATACAGACTTTATTTCTATGCTACAGATACAGAAGAAAACTAAAGAAACGTTTACGTACTAAATAGTCAAAATTATCAACTAATAAGATTATATTTAATACCTCCGTATCCAACCCGACCGACCTATCCTATCCGACCAATGTCACCTTGACCTTGACGCAATCTTTCATCCTTGGTTGCAAAATAGATACTGATAGATAACTGCCTCCGTAGTCATTGTTAAGAGCATTGGACTCTTGACACGGAGGTCGTGGGTTCGATTCTCACGGGGGACACCTAGTGATATCTCACTTTATGCGTTTTCCCCCAGTTGGTTAGGACGTTGCAGGCCGAATCATCTGATTGTCTGAAAAGAAAGATAATTCCGTGCTTCTGGTGGCACATTAAGCCGTTGGTCCCGGCTACTATCTCTGGTGGTAGTAGTCGTTACATAAAAACTACGTCAGAGGCCGTAACGCGGTCTGAAAAAACACTGACACCAGGGCTTGCTGCCCGCACAATTAGAATAAGATATTTAATACCTACCGTGCCGCGTAGAGGAAAAAAACGTTCAGAAGCCGTAAAAAATACGATCTGTAAGTCTGTCAATGGTACTAAATCTTTGTTTTACTAACACTTACTGTGGATCTATGATCTGACACAAAAATGGAATTAATTGAATTAAGCCTAATAAGAAAAGGTAGTCATTTTAAAACAGTTTACAATATTCGATTTCCTACACGCAATGTATTCAAAATCAGCTTAAATATATCTCAAACGACAATATCAGCAAATAATTCATCTCAAATGTGGATAAAATGACGCATATTCAATTATAATCCTCATTGGGTATCGCTGAATACTAACAATAATGATTTATGGTATTTTGATAGCATTGACTCAATACAGTAACTGAGCAGTAGCAACAGTACGCATTATCACTTCAACTCGGACACACGGCACCGAAGAGAAGCACGCTCCTACGTACCATTCCGATTCGTAGTTACTCGTAGATTTTACTTGATTTCCTATAGAACCATGGCGAATTTGGGTCCAGTCATTTTTTACGAAAACTAAAAGCGGTCGTAAATTCTGTAAAAACGAATTAACTAACTATAAAAAAAATCCATCACATCTCTAGAAGTTCGAATTCAAAGTAGAAATTACTAGTAAAATAGACAAATCATCTAAAAATCTGTAGCAAAACGCAACCATGACAGCTATTTTCATTAAATATTATCACTGATGTACTTTTGGTCGTTACGTTACGTATTTGGCTTGATTGAACTGATAGTGTGTGTGATTTCGTTTTCTTCAATTATAATAATACTGTGCGGTTATCGTGAAAATAATGAATGCGTAGAAGACTGAGTTGACTATCTAATAAGAACGATTATTAGTTTCACACACTTGATACAAAAAGATATCATAAGGAGATATACCTTTCCCCCAACTTCCACAGGTTACAAGCAATTAACTTTTTTGTTAGTTTTGTTTCAATCTACACGTATTACTAAGTTTTATTTAAAAACGGTCCCTCTACTAGGGAGACCGAAAAAACAGGCAGTCTGCCATTCTTTAAAGAAGAAAGACTCATCAAACATAGTTGTTCAAGTCGAAATTCAGGACAATAGGATATATAAAATTCGCTTTTCATAAAGAGTAATACATAAAAATACTCATATTTTTAAAGATGTTATTCTACCATGATTTACCTACTTTTTAGGTGGTAAGAAGTCCTCATCCAACGGGTTCCCACCGGTTATGCGAGCAATTGCAATTGCAATTTTTGTTGAGTAATTCTTTGGGATATGTCTGTTACTCTGATTTTTTGCGAATCTCTTCATTTCTGATTCGATGTCGCATGGAAATCCGAGCTTAGCCCTCTTCATTGCAATTCGGGACTTAGTTTTCTATCATATATAATTTATTACTTAACTTGAATGTACACCACTTGAGGTCACAGATGACTGACTGTCAAATTAAGCCAGCTGACCTGAAATCTGGTCTTCATCGAGGCAAATGACTCCCTTTCTATTCCTAATGTCCGTACTGCATGCCTAGTGTATTGGAGCTCGGGGTTGGCATTGTAATTTATGTGTATTTTATTCTATCATTTATCGCTTAATATAAAATTCTACGAGTTATAGGTATCAAGGAGTCCCTCAAATTGAGAAAAATTACTGGTTATATTTGAATTTTAACAATAATAATTATGTAGGACATAAACGAACTACCTACCTCGATTATTAAAGTCTACGTAATTGAGTGTGTTAGTGTAAACATTAACGTGTATCCAAATATTATAAAAGTATCCAAAATATTACTTCGTTTTTATGGAGCGCGCCAACAGTAATATTCAACGTGTTGCAAAACTAGAAAGTAGTTTGTTTAGAATCGAGAGCAGAATCGAATTATCATGTTTTCAACATAGGTAATTTATTTCAAAATTTGAAATAATTTGTTTATAAAATTTAAAATTTACTGAACTCGATCTCAACCCATCGCAGGGGAACACTCACCCTACTTACTACCAAAACAAGATTCTTAAAATGTGTCCATGACCACGTTAGCGCTTTCATTCATTGTTGAAATGATAACAAATCATTTTTGTCTCAAACCTTAAAATGCGAATAACTTTAAATGTTAACTATCAAAATAATGAAATTATTATTTCAATCTAATTATTTTGTTATAAATCAGTTGGGGTGTATGAGGTTTTGCGCTTATTCATTAACACGTTGCATGGTGCATTAGTTTAAGGGGTGATTTTACCCATGATACTGATCAACTTTCTTAAGAAACCTACTAGGAAATTCACAAAAAAAATTTGACTTTCTATACTAAATGCAAACAACTGATCGAACATTTGTACGAAAAGTATTTTTTATTTCGAATTTATCTTATATGTTCCCTGGGGGAAGCTATTCAGTATCATGGGTACAATCACCACATAAAGCAATGCAACTGTTTTACTTAACACTCTGTATCTACATTCACGGCAATACTTTTCTTGTATAGTCAGAAACTTTACAATAACTACCACCTGAGGTATATTTGTCGATCACGTAGATCATTATAACCTATAGGGTCCTTCTTAATATGCTGACACTTTTTAAAGGGACGATCAGACCGTCAAACTGAACAACTATGAAATATGGCACCAACATCGAAATCGCGAAAAAAAAAATCAGCGGTTCCATACAAAATCTGCAAAGCTACTTGAGCCAAATGTATGGTACATCTGATTTTTTTCGCGATTTCAACGTTGGTCCCATTGAGAAAGTGGTTTGATGCTTTGATCACCCTTAAAAAGTGTCAGCATATTAAGAAGGACCCTGTATTGGAACATAATAATCCGCGAGTTTCCAACTCGTCAAATTACAACTCTTTATCAAATGTCAAAATGCGTGCTTTGTATGAAATTTTGTACTAAAAATTTTAAAGTGACGTCATTGTTTTTCGTCGTCGTTTTGATACTTTTTATAGTTTATCTTGTTATTAAAAATAGTATTCAAGCAACAACATTCCTGAAAATGTGAGTTTAGCGTTATTTTCAAACGGTTTATTTACTGAGTTAAAACTAGAATTTATTTCATGTAGTCAACTCCCCTATTATAGAGATTCCTTCTAAGTACCTATATGCTGAAAACTTGATACCTTTGAAATGAAAAGGGTTAAGATAGTTTTACGAAACGTGAAGTAAAAGGGGTGAAACTAATTAATTAACAAATTAGTTTCATCCCTTTCACGTTAAGGCCGCATCATCTGGTCCATGTGCCTTTTCTATCCAGTTTCTATCTTCTTTGGTTTGTTTTTATTTATTTTGTAATTTAGTTGTTAAGAGACTTGACGTTTGATAAGTGTGCTGCAAGCTCCTATATTGAATAAATTATATTGACTTTGACTTTGACTTAGACGTTTTCTCGTTCAGTGCCACCCTAATCACAATATCAAGGATTCCTTAAGGGAATATAATTCGAAGCGTGCTCTATACAAACGAAGTCTGTTGATATTTTCAATACTAACCAATTAAAGTCAATGATTTTTTTCTGAAACAATCTAAAAACTAATCTCTATGCTTGTATGAAGTCAGATTTTCGTTAAAATGTATAGTTTTAAAGTTATAGTGCCTCAAAGATTTCCATACAAATCTGAAATTAATCCTAGAATTAAAACTGAATATTTTAAGGAAAATCTGACTTCATACAAGCATAGAGATTAGTTTCTAGATTTTTTCTGAAAAATTTCATTGACTTTAATTGGTTAATATTGAAAATATCACCAGACTTCGTTTGTATGCAGCGCGCATTTACGCATTCGGAATAAACTTCTCTTAATAATGAAAACCTAAAAACGAACAACTGCTACTCCAACTTACTACAAAAGACTATAAGCGATTATCTACACTAATATTATAAAGAGGAAAGATTTGTACCTATTTTTGTATGTTTGTATGTTTGTAATGAATAGGCTCAAAAAGTACCGGGCCGATTTAAAAAATTCTTTCACCAATAGAATGCTACATTCTTCCAATTTGACATAGGCTACATTTCATTTTGAAAAAAATTAGGGATCCTTGGTAAAATTTGAACAATGTAACCGAAGGTGTAGAAAAATGAGTCTTAAAATTTATTTGTCTACCCCGTGCGAAGCCGGGACGGGCTGCTAGTATCGCATAAAGTAGAACGTATTGGTGTCCTATATCCGGCCCGCCATAGCTTATTTAAGTAAATAAACCAAACAAAATAATATCTAACGTTTCTATTGATCAAAATAAAAACCAACACGCAAGATGCACGCTTAATTTAATATTGTTATGTTGGTCCAATGAGCCCAGGGCGGATGGGTGGCCCTTGAGACCTAGTGGATAAATCAGTGTGGCCCTTACGCTAAAAAGTTTGGAGAATCCTGCTTTACCTTATTGGTCTGTGAATTAATAACAGGAATAAATACAAAGTTTATTAAAACAATAATAACATTTTAACGCAAAGTTTATCGAAAACAATGAATGTCAATACAGCTGTCAGTTTAATCCAATCGGATAAACGACGAATTATTCTAACTACTTCATGCTCATAATTTAATTAAAATTTTAATTAATGTTTGCTTTCCATACGAACGTGATAAATGTAATTTCAAAATAAAGGTGTTTGTTTGATTATGAAAAACCAAACATGGATTGGTATGAAATACCACATTTTACATCAACATTGGGAAATTATTCCTTATTTTTAATGTTTCTTTCAGAACACGATTTCTAAACATAATGTTTTAAGTGCAAGAAAAGACCTAAACCTTTTAAGACTAACAAAAATTTGTACTTCACTTCATTATTGTATTTTTGACGTGAATTTTGTACACCAAAAGCGATGAGTTTGTCTGGTACATCCTAGGCAGTTAGCTTCTATGCGAACTTTTACTAACTGGCTAAGCTTTTCACAACCTGAGAGATGAAAGAAGAATCTGTGTTACCTCTTGCATGTAGAAGAGCGGGGAGCTTTTGTAGGTAACCTTATGTTCTTAAAAGGTGTCCCAAACAATGTTGCGGTCTCGGCAAATGAAAGACACGTTTGCTGATCGGACGTGTAATCAGCTCCCTATAGTGTGAAAATCACTTATAAATGACTTATGGCTATTTGTGTGTGGGGGGCTATGCACACATTGCACTACCTACAATGTGTTAGTTTTCCAAATTATAAGCGACATGCTGACTTGTCACTATAAAGGATATCCAAATAAGATTCAAGCTGTATAGTAGCTGGTTAGAAGTCATTACCTTTAACTAGCTATTATACAACTACTATATAAAAATGAATTGATATAGCCGTAAAATGTACGTACTAGTGGCGCCCGCGACTTCGTACACGTATACCACTGAAATACGTACTTGAGATCTTTAAATACTTCTGATTTTATATCTCTATAGTCTGCATCTACCCACATGTGGAAGAGCGGGACCTTTCATTACAATAGGTAACACTATTCTTAAAAGCTATGCTCAAACAATGTGTTAGTTGCGACAGGCTGACTCAAACAGCTCAAAACAACTCAAATAGCGTCATAAGCTATAACTAGTTAGACGTAAAAACCTTTAAACAGTTACTATACAGCTTGTGTGTTACTTGGGAAATTGCTAACCAATTTTATCAAAGGTGAGGCTCTGCTTTCCTCATTAGGGAAAATAAGCGTAAATATGTGTGTTTAGGTGGGACCTATTTGCTGATGCAGCAAACAGTAAATTACATGTTGATCTGTTGGTGTTACTCGTACGTTGTATTATTGTTTTCTAAACTTATTGTGAACTGTCATATTATGTGTTTGTTACACATGAAAATACAGGGTGTAAACTTAAATGTGTTACATAATAAGGGGGTTCTTCAGACCATCGAACTGAACAACTTTTACGATTGGACCAACTTTGAAATAGCGAAACAAACATCTACTGTCAATAGCTACTCGATTAAAATGTATGAAACAGCAGATTATTTTTCGCGATTGGTTCCATAGTAAATTGTTGTTCAGTTTGATGGTCTGAAGCACCCCCTAAAGTTTGTAACGCATTTAAGTTAACTCACTAAATTCTTTTCACGCTCACTCGGGCTTACTTCCCGTCACAATGGACAGAGTTTCGGTACTACTAGTGAAACGTGGATGTTCTGAGGTTTCAGAATATCTCTGAATATAGTCGTGAGCATATAAATATATGCTACTAAAATTATTTTGAATCTATCTCAGACTAATCTATCTATTTTATTTTATTTTTATAGCCTATTTTATGTCCCACTGCTGGGCAAAGACCTCCCCTCTTTTCCTCCAATCCTCCCTATGCAACGCGAAGTCGGGCCAACAGTTCAGGAAGGTATACAAATCGTCGCTCCATCTTCTCTTGGGTCTTCCTCGACGTCGGCAACCGTCTTGTGGAACCCATTTTGTGGTCATCTTGGTCCACCTCTCCGGGTGCATACGGCAGATATGTCCCGCCCAGTTCCACTTGAGCAGAGCTGTTTTTTGACCTAGGTCCGCTATACCAGTTTTGGAGCGCAGGTCTGTTTTTCGCACCCGATCGGTTAATTTTACACCTAAGATGCTGCGCTCCATAGCTCGTTGGCAATCTATACAACGTGTTAATGAATTAACGCAAAACTAGAAAGTAGTTTGTTTAGAATTGAGAGCACAATCGAATTATCATGTTTTCTACATGGGTAATTTTTTGCAAAATAGTGTATAAATTGTTAGTAAAATTTTAAATTTACTGAACTCGATCTCAACCCTCCGCTCGGGCACTCTCACTCTACTTACTACCAAAACAAGAGTCATAAAATGTATCCATGAGTACTATAGCGCTTTCATTCATTGCTGAAATGATAACAAATGCGAATAACTTTAAATGTTAACTATCAAAATAATTAAATTATTCTTTCAATCTCATTATTTCGTTCTCTCATCGTTTCGTTAAATCAGTTGGGGTGTATGAGGTTTTGCGCTTATTCATTAACACGTTGTATACAGGGTCCAACTTAATATGCTGACAGTTTTTTAAGAGGATGTTCAGACCATCAAACTGAACATCTTTCTCTACGGGACCAACATCGACACCGCGAAAAAAAAGTCAGCTGTCTCATAAATTTGGCTCGAGTAGGTATGCTTTTGTATGACAGTAGATTTTTTTTTCGCCATTTCGATGTTGGTGCCACAAAGAAAGTGGTTCAGTTTGACGGTCTGATCATCCCCTTAAAAAGTGTCAGCATATTAAGAAGGACCCTATATTTACTCAATAAAATACATACAAGCATTTTCGTTCGATTTTTACCAAAAGGTAGGTTAAATAAATCATCAACTTCGGGTGAAATACACGGCACACCTGGCGTGGGGGTAATCAGATTTTCCACCCCGACCTTTTTAGGGACCTGGCGTTAAGATAATAATTTAATCTGCTCATTTCACTTTAGCTTGTTTCATTTAACACTGTCGTATGGGAGACGAGGTTAATTTATAGCCAGTTGTCTTACTGATAGATATTTTTACTGTGAAAATTAAAAATAAAATAAATAGCGCTCACAGTGCACTCACTGTTTTGATTTTAATCTACGTCTACGGCATAACAAATAAAATTCATGTTTGAACCTGGATTCGAACTCAGGACCTTTGATTGAAATCTCTCAATCACATGAATAAATATCTCCACAAACACATCCGGGGTCTGTGCGGTACGTAGGTTTATTCTGAATGAGTAAATGCGCGCTGCATACAAACGAAGTCTGGTGATATTTTCAATACTAACATATTAAGGTCAATGAAATTATTCAGAAACAATTTAGAAACTAATCTCTATGTTTGTATGAAGTTAGATTTTCGTTAAAATATACATTTTTATTGCTAAGATTAATTTCACTGAACATCCTAGGATCAATTGCACAGAACATCCACGTTTCACTAGTACAGAAACTCTGTCAAGTGTAACGGGGTGTGAGCCCGTCGCCACCTGTAATGGACAGTGGGTACAATACATGCCTCGAAATTGAAGCATGCTAGTATCCTCACGATGTTTTCCTTCACCGAAAAGCCAGTGGTGTTACAAATCGTACATAAATTCCGAAAATCTCATTGGTACGAGTCGGCCTGGACGGGGATCGAACCATCGCCTCCTGCACGGCAGGCAAGGTTACTGGACCACCGCGGTTTTTTTTAATGTAATGTACCGTATAAAAACTTAACAAACGCTTCCAGAAAAGGTACAAAAGAACAAACATAATGGTAAAAGTACCATTTAATTGAGACAAACTAAATGAGACTTTGTTAAACAACACTTAAACGAGTCTCTAAGGAAGATAATACTATTTGTAAATACCGCTACCTCCTCGCAACTTGCATTAGACAGATTTAATTACCTTATATCGTTGCTTCTTTATTGTGTAAGTTCTGGAGCCAAGCTTAAGGGACTATAATTCGGAGCGCGCTCCATACAAACGAAGTCTGGTAATATTTTCAATACTTACCAATGAATGTCAATGAAATTTTGCAAAAACAATCTAAAAACTAATCTCTATGTTTGTATGAAGTCAGATCTTCGTTAAAATGCATAGTTTTAAAGTTACAGTGCCTCAATGATTTCCATACAAATCTTAAATTAATCCTAGCACTAAAACTGTATGTTTTAACGAAAATCTAACTTCATACAAACATAGAGTTTAGTTTCTAGATTGTTTCTGCAAAATTTCATTGACTTTAATTGGTTAGTATAGAAAATATCACCAGACTTCGTTTGTATGCAGTGCGCATTTGCGCAAAAGGCAAATCCTAGATGTGCCTACACTTGACTCAAACAAAAATTTTCACTTATAAGCTTAATATTTCGCTAACGGATCCCTAAATCGAAAATGTTTCTTCCCACACCCACAATATTTTTAAAAGACCTATCCAACGATACCCCACACCACGGGAAGAACGAGAAAAAAATTGCAATCCTACTTTTCGTGTAGGGAAGGTACCCAAAAAAATATATTTTTCCAGATTTTATTTTACCACTTTGTCGGCGTGATTAATATGTATATCCATGTCAAATTACAGCTTTCTAGTACTAAGCGTCTCTCAGCTAAGCCGCGGACAGACGGACGGACGGACGGACAAGGCGAAACTATAAGGGTTCCTTGTTGACTATGGAACCCTAAAAATGGTCTTAATGCATTCCATTACGTATTCTAACCATTCAACAAAACTACCAAGTATTTTATGCATTACATTGACAGTTTTAACTACATAACTGCTCCTGGTTTTCAAGTTGAACAAGCAATGAATACTAAATCCATGCAAAGTATCGGTTCGAACGAGAACTTTAGGTGAAACGATGAGTAAGAAAAGCTTGGATTACATTCTGTTAGTCTTTTGTTGATCAAACATTTTGTATCTCGTTTTAGTTCAGATAAAGTTTCCGTTAAAATGTTCTGTAAGCATAATACGAGTACATTTACAAACAGAATCTATTAAATGTGTGAGATATTAGAGTCATATTCTTGTTATTGTGTTCTTTAAATGGTTATACCAAAATAAGGTAAATCTGAGCAAAGTTTTTTCAAAAAAATATATATATTATATACTTACCTAATAATATTATTTCAACTACACCGACTGCTAAAAGAAGTCAACATTAGCCTAAATTACTTCTTAAATTATCTGTAACCTCCTATATAAAGAGTTCCAATGTTGTAACCGATTCAGAACCTGGTGCTCTGAGACTCACAGATCCAGTACCTATCTCAGACACCAGTGTGGCAACCTCCTTTGTTAAACGCGTGCCAAACTCTACGTTATATTTTAGAAAAAGAATAAGTCTTTTTTAGAATACAGTTGACATGGCACGTCACTTGCTTTTATATTTTCTTCTGTTCTGAAAACACATTTGTTCCTTGTAAAATAATTCATTCGAATGTAAATACTTTAACACGTGTAAATAAATGTATATAGTTAACGGCGACTTTCCTTTCTCGCCAAACCAGTCTCTAAATAGTATTATACAGGATGTTCGGCAAATCGTTGAATATACGAAAATGGGGGGTAGGTGGGGTCATGTGCTACTTACTCGGCCCCAAAGATTTAACCTAGGCCGCAAAGTTTTTTTTTAGTAAATGATTTTTTGAATTTTTGGAAATTCGTCACTTGCACACCTTTAAACTGCTATAACTTTTTTTTTAATTTATATATCTGGATAATTTTTTTGTAGAATCTTAATGATTGGTATTAAGCAGGTATTAATTTTAACAAACTGCTAGAAACAAAGTTATGGGCCCTCAAACTTAAAAAAAGAGTTCAGAAAATTTTGAAAGCTGAACTTTGCACTGCAATAAATAAAACTAAAAGTGATAGAAGACTACAGATTTTTTAAAAACATCTCTAGAGTACCTATGAGCTTTCTAACGGTATGCAGTTTGCTTTGATATCTGTTTTGTAACCAGAGTTATGAATAAATAAGATGACAATGTTCATGGTTCAGCCAATTTTTTGTAATTCTTGGAATAAGTACCTGCTCAAAAATTTCCGTTCTCAATGTTTGAGTTCATGTGATTGATAACAACCTAAGAGAACGTATAAGTTTTTTAAAAGCATATCTATAATGAGGCGACGTTTTACGTATTTTTTTTGTTCTTTTAATAGTACAAATTGTGCCCAATTAAAGACACTCCATTCCTCTTCCCGAGAAAAATGTCTGTACAAAGGCGAGTGAAGTTCCAACTTTCTTTGTGTTACAGGCACTTTGCAAGACAATAGGCTGTTTTATACGTAATTATGTCACGCAATAATTTAAAACGATTCTAGAAGACAATGCTGACTGTTATTAGTTGATGAATTCTAACCACAAGGGTTAATCTTTTGAAACCAGTTGTTTTGAACTGATTACAGACCCTTTTTTCCAGTTTGGTCAATCAAATGGGAGCTAGCCGTAATTGAAAGAGCGCCACCTTCACCGGGGTCCTATTAAATAAACGCAAAAATTTTATTGTAATTTACAATGACAAAGCAGGTTATATTGCTGAGATTTTTCGGAAACATCCACTTTTCACCAGTAGTTCTCACCGATCCCCGCTTCCCAACCCGTCGCGTAATCCCAGCAACGCCCATTGCCGAGGTCCGTACCCCCCTGGGGTGCCCCTTGGGCAGGTTGCTTAAATCACTGGTTCGGTGACCTACCAGGGCGCTTCGCCGTCACTGGTAAGGCCACCCCCAAAAGCCCGCTGTAAAAAGCAGTAAATGCTCCCTGAGCAAACTGTATATGTCATTCAAAAAAAAAAAAACCAGTAGTACCAAAACTCTGGCCAGTGTGACGGGGGGTGAGCCCGTCGCCACTAATAATGGACAGTGGGTACAATACATGACTCGAAATTGAAGCATGCAGGTTTTCTAATGATGTGTGTTACGAGGATGTTCTGAGGATTCAGAATATCTCTGACTACCAACCCGGGGAATATAGTCGTGAGCATATGTCTGCATGCATTATTTGGAAACATGTTATCTACTGCATGTTTAGCGTCATTATGCAGCATCCCTGAGTTGTAATTGTAAATTACATTTAATTTGGTCATGTTTATTAGATATGAGGCCTAGGCCGTTGGTCCACCATGAGGATGGCCTACTCCCACTGCAACTCATAGTAGCCATCCTTTGAGGAGGCATATGATCAGCAGTGGATGGCTTAGCATGACCAAACGTCTTATGGTGTCTGTCTACGAATAAAGCCAAGCTAGACAGGTGTCGTAGGTCCAGCAAAGTCCTTCAGGCATCTTCAACATCCTCTTGATTTTAGTTTATTGTTGCAGCTCCAAGTTCAGGATTGCAATTCCTGTCAAAAAAATCGATGAGCTCACAAATGTAACATCCTTCTTGCATCCTCGTGCTCGTGCTCGCCCTCAGACGTCTTACCACGCTACTGCAACACTCACCCCAGTTTGACGTTTTTGCTGACCGCTGGTCTGACTGTTTACGAGAATGCCTGACCTTTGCTGAGAACGTTTAAATTTTAAGTTTAAGTTAAGCTGTAGGAAATGTATTATTCTTGTTTGATTTGTACCTATAACTTGCGTGGTGTATTGGAGTTTCTCTATAAAGCTGTGTAATTGTTTAGTAATAAAATAAAATAAAAATCCTTCAGATCATCGACGTTTTTATATAATGTTTGACACATGACATAACCTTAGCGAACACCGAATTGACAGATCGCTGATGTTTCAACGACAAATGTTAGGTTATCCGTCAGGATTATAAGTGGTCTTTGGTTGCGACGATGTTTGCGCTCAGAGAATTGTATTCCAGAATGGAACAATCAAATATTTGCCTCTGTTATAAATATTAAACAAATAGTCAAAAAAGCAACTCGATTAGCATTTTCATGTCGTACAAGAAATTACTGAGGACATTTTTCTTGGCATAGCGATAACCGACCGCCTCATCCATGCAACATGAATATTAAAAAAACCTTATCTCGCAAGGAAATTGCTTTTAAACTCACGTCGGCGCCTTTGTCACGATATTTTAATAAAATGTAAAAAACATGCGAGATCCGAATCGCGAAGACGTATCTTTTGGCGTTGAATTTATAAAATTGATTACACGGCAATGTTGTATTTTTCTATCATAGACTGATAATATTACTTTTTCTAAATACCTATACTTCATTCCTAATAACGACGACGAGATTTTCCGATACCTATTTAGCTTTCTGGCCAATTCTGATTACCAAATGTAATTTATGTATTAGATACAAATATTATCCGACATATCTTGGACGTTACTAAAGCTGTTCTAAGAATAAGTGAGAGGAAGTGTTTCAAATCTCTGTTTCTGTAATGCAAAATAGCCTTAAAATTTCGTTGCTATTTTGAATGGATATAGTACTTAAGGTATTTGCTATAATTATGATTTCTTTATCATTTTTATCATGTTAAAACTCAAAGGACCGCCACAACGACCCGTTGTGCGCTGCCCTCATCCAACACCTTCCCACCATCTTCGACAGGTCATCAGTCCACCTTATGGAGGGACCTACCCAACCCACGCTGCTTACCTACGATTTAGGGTGTTAGGGTAAACAGTCGCATTACTTTAAGGGGTGATTGTACCCATGATACTGAACAACTTTCCCTAAGAAACCTATAGGAAATTAGCAAAAAAATGTTCGACTATTCATACAAACGTTCGATCATCTGATTGCATTTAGTATGAAAAGTCCAAAATTTGTTTCGCATATTTCCTATAGGTTTCTTAGGGAATGTTGTTCAGTATCATGGGTACAATCACTCCTTAAAGTAATGGAACTGTTTACCCTAACACCCTGTAGATTGTGTTTTGGGCATTCCCTCAGGCGTGCATAAAACATTATTATTCTGTGTAAGTGCCAAAAACCCATAATTATTAATACATCAGCCGTCGCTGTCCCAGTGTTGGGCAAAGGCCTCTCTCCGTTCTCTCCATGCGTCCCGGTTTTAGCTTCATTAAAACAGTTTTTGAAGAAGCCATCGATTCTACCTTCTTCTAGGTCTGCCTCAACGCCGATTTCTTTTTCCTGGGAATCAGTTGGTATTGGTTTTTGTAATACGATTTGTAATTGTAATTTTATAATAAAATTGTAATACGATTTGTAAAACGTTCATAAATTAAAAACATGCTTAATTAGATTAGGTACAATAAAGTTTAAAGTCCTCAAAACATAAACAAGCTACATATTGAAGGAAGCTTTTACAAGTTCTGTAAAATTCTTAAGACTCCCTCTTTCTGTTTCTTATTTTCTACTGAATGTTCCATCAAAGAGCTAAAGGAGTTAACTCTTCTTTACTATAATAATGACATAGGTACGTAACGTAGGTAGGTAGTCAGTTTTGCAAATTCAAATAGGAATACCGTTTAGGGATGTTCTAAAAACGGGATTTAGTATTCGGATATAAATACCAATATTGAAATTGTAATTTTGATTTCAAATAATATGTGTATCCGTATAAGAAACTATTTTAAAGGGATGATCAGGCCATCAAATTGAACAACTTTTTCTATGGAACCAACATCGTAATCGCGAAAAAATATGGTCATGTTTAATATGCTGACGGTTTTTAGGGGATGATCAGCCCATCAAACTTAACAAATTTCCACATGGGATCAACGTCAAAATGACCAACAAAAAAAATCTGCTGTCCCATACATTTCGGTCGAGTAGGACAGTTTTGTATTAAAACAGGCTAATTTTTATCGCGTATCCGTCCGCGAACATGACTCTCCATACTAATCGATGTGAACGAGCGCGTGGCTCCGATCAGAATTTAGCCGTTTTCTTTGAAAAATGAGATGAATTTTTATGAATTTTATACAAATAAGAAAACTCTATCATTCTATGTTGTATTGTGAAGTATATTGTAAATTTTTATTATTGTTCCGGTCAAAAATGTAAGAGTAAAATGCTTACAACTGGAAAAACGGGTGAATTTCGATTCCTTTTTCTTCAGTTTTATTAATTAAAATAGATTTCGAGAAAAACCAAATTACTTCTCATTTATGTCCTTTAAGATTGTTCAGTTTTGTTTTCTGCTTAAAAAATGTCATAGTTGTAGTATGAAATGGTTACAAAGTTACCCAATTTTACCGCCAGCATATTAAGTTGGAACCTGTATACTAGCCACAATACGTAAACAATTATTCTCGGGCACAGAAGTTCCTCTGGTCGTCGGTCTGACTAGTTTGATGATCTGATTATCCTCTTTAAAACTGTCAGCATATTAAGATGGACCCTGTACATAAAATGTTATACATCATCACGAAATTTTACTGCGGTAACGGAATACGTTTATTTTTGAATATCCGACAGTTTCGGTTACGGATACGGAGCACAGAAACATCTCTTATAAAATTGTAACATCCACACTAAATCAGGAATCCAATGAATGGTAGAATGGCAATTTAATTCGGAGCGAAATTTTACGAAGCGTATGAATGTAACCGAATACACTGAAATTGAGAACGTGTGTTGTAATTGGCAATAATTCAAGACCTTCCCGCTTCACTTTTATGTTGTATGGAATTGGACGATACGCGGACTTAATTTATTTTCTTTTGTGGATTTTTTTTGTTCAAGATAATGGCCTAATGTTGTTTTTAAATGAGGTGGAAGAGGAAGGTTATTATAAAACAGGAATACGAAAGTCTTAAGGGTTCCTTACCCAAAGGGTGAAAACGGGACCCTATTACTAAGCCTACGCTGTCCGTCCGCCCGTCCTTGAGTCAGAAGGCTGTATCTTCTGAATCGTAATATGTAGGCGGTTGAAATTTTGACAGAATAAATGTATCTATTTCTATTAGATTAACTGACAAAAACATTTTAAAAAGTACAAATTGTAGGGGTCCTCTCCCCATGCACGAAACATTTTCAACGTTTTTTCTTCTCGCTCTGTCGTAAAACTACAATTAATTTGATTATATTGTGTGATGATACGGAACCCTCGGTACGCGAGTAGTCCAACTCGCACTTATCCAGTTGCGGTACGGTTGAAGAGTGAGGCTCTATCTAGACACATAAGTACTTTATCTAAGCAAATAATAAATAAAATAAATCAGTCGCTGGCTTTGATCTCTGAGTCTACAAATAAGTAGGTTTATAATAAGAAAATAAAACAAAATGATTACCTATTACGTTCACCAAACAAAGGTACCTATTTACAGAATACTTAAAAATATGTAGTTTGTGGGAAACTCGTAATCTCAATGAATGTTTTATCATTCTATGTACAAAATAACCGGCCAAGAGCGTGTCGGACTTGTCCATGATAGGGCTCCGTAGCCATCGGATAAATAGATTATGAAATAGGTATAAAATCGATTATCTTACCTAAGAGAAAATTTTGGAACGTAACGATAGCGTGATTTAATTTCCTGCAACGCCATCTAGTTTTTAATTAGAAAATATATGTATGTTCCAGGTTTTTTCAGTACAGCATGCTAAAAGTTAGGGCGGGTGTTACGCCTTATTTTTTACTTACAGTCGGGACAATTTAAAAAGTCACATTTGACATCTATTGATACTTCATCAAACATAACCTTGTAACGGCGGGCATAGAATAATATTTTTTTTTTCGAAGTTAGAACTGTACAATTGCTTTACTTTTTTTATTACGATTACATATTTATAGTAATAATGACCAAAGAAGGTAATTTTACGATTTACTTTCACTAATAAACCATTCTAAACATAGTAAACAATTTCTGTTTTAAAAAACTGAACGTCGTTACAATGTTGCGTCACTGAACCCTTTTTCTTTTTTACCCGACTGCGACAGAAGGAGGGTTATGTTTTTCGAGCGTATGTATGTATGTATGTATCTATGTATGTATGTATGTTTGTATGTCTATTTCTTTGGCACGGCCTACAGCCTAAACGGCTTGATGGATTTTAACGTATGGGGTGTCATTGGATTCGTAAAAATCGTGAGAGTGTCATAGGGTATATTATTTCAAGATGGCGTCTACAAATTAAAAAAGAGAGGGGGAATAACAATTTTTTTTTGTTAAAAATTACAATATGGGTATCAAATGAAAGCTAGTAATCAGACGATTCCAAATATATAAATATTATAGTACTTTTATGTTACCGTTTCGACACAAGACTGAAAAGTATGAAATAAACTAAATTATTAAGATAAACAAAAAACCCGACTGCATAAAAAACCTATTAACTGAAAAGAGAAAAACACGCTCTAAAATCACTAATCAGCTATAACACCTGTATATAATTTGCTAATATAAATTGAATGTTATTAGGTAGGTATTGCAGGCGGGGTCAAAAATAACCAACCAAAAATCTCCTTTGTCCCCGTTTGCGATACCTACCTAATAACATTCAAATTATATTAGCAAATTATATACAGGTGTTATAGCTGATTAGTGATTTTAGAGCGTGTTTTTCTCTTTTCAGTTAATAGGTTTTTTATGCAGTCGGGTTTTTTGTTAACACTATGGATGTTACCCAAAAATCGAAGTAAAACGTAGTTCCAACAAACCGCGATAGATGGTGGTGATGTGAGGGGGAGGCGAGACGGAAATTTAGGATAAAAAGATAGCAAAAAAAAATGCATGTCACTAAGTCAGGCGCGTCCGTGTACGAAGTATATGTTCACAATTTTCTCCTGATTCATGATTCAGAAAACAGTCTTGTTTTACCATGTCGAAACGACGAAAAACACTAAACAGTCAATCTCGCGAACTAGTGGTGAAATTGTACAATTATTTTGAACGTGAATCAGTTAACGATGGGCCTCTTTTACCATTGACACAACCGAGAGAACGCGTTACCGTTCGATTCACATATGTTTGAAGTCCGTATCGATTCATTCGCTTTAATGGATGTTTTTAAGCAGGTCACCTCCCTATGAAGCTTAAACTGACAGATGTCAAATGTGGCTTATTAAATTGTCCCGACTTTAGAGCGCAGATATCTCGAGACAGAAGCATTATAACGATCTAGTTAATATGGGAGTTTTGTTCTATAGGACAACATCTTTCCAACGACACGTCACTCTATTTCTTAAAAAAAAAAACAATTTATTTCCAACCCCTCTTTCGTTGAAAATTGTTTCTACATATCTGTTTTTGGGTTCCTGTTCTCTATCAAATTTCGATTCAATAGGGTCATAAATGAGCGAGTTACTGAGGCGGGGATACAGACAGACAGAATGGAGAAAGTATGTAAGGGTTCCATGTTTCAATACGGAATCCTAAAAATACATTTGAGCTAACAAAATGGTGTAGCCATGTGGGCAGCCAAACCATGTACGAATATGTCGGTCCGTGAATATACCACGCCACGCCGCCACGCGAACTGTTTTATTCCTTATAGTTAGTCCTATTCAGGCGTATACCTACCTACCTACTGTGTCATGGGTCCGGTTAGACATAAGAAAACAAGGGTAAACTACGTTCCAATAACCAATAATATCCACGAAGGTACACTGAAAGCTAGGCAGAGCCATCTGGTGACCGGTCATTAATAACTTTGAAAACCAATTGTTTCCACTTTGAATATAGAATCCAATTAATTTAAATTTTGAACGTTCCCGCGTGACCTTTAATCCGATTCGCGTAGGCGTAATTTTCAAATTCAGAATATTGATTGTGGTTTTAATTTAAATAGGTAACTGGAGTTATTTTTATTTATTTTACCTTTGACGTCAATAAAATCGTTTATTTAGGTAATGGACGGAAAAATAAACTCAAAACCGGCCAAGTGCGAGTCGGGCTACTCGCGCGCCGAGGGTTCCGTACCTTCACACAATATATTTTAACTTTCCAAAAAAAATGTTTTCCCCTTGGCGTGAGAACGACTCACGTTTGGCCAGTTTCTATATATTTTCACATTTGGGTCTACTCCCTATTTTTGACTTAGAGCGCAGATATCTCGAGACAGAAGCATTATATCGATTTAGTTTCTATGGGAATTTTGTTCCATCGGACAAGACCTATCCAACGACACCTCACTCGATTTAAAAAAAAACTATTTTTTTCCAACCTCTCTATTGTTCTTTCGTTTTATGGGATTCGAGGGATCGATCGATGGGGTGTCCAAAAAAAAATGTTTTCTTCATAACTACTACATTTCTGTTTTGGGGATACTGTTATTTGTCTTCGTGCCAAATTTCGATTCAATAGGTGCAAAAATGAGCGCTTTATTGAAGCGGGGCATGCAGACAGACAGACATACAGAATGGATGAAAGTATAAGGGTTCCTTGTTTGACTACGGAACCCTAAATATAGAGTAGGTACCTAACTACTCTGTTATTTATTATTATTCTAACGGGACCCTATTTAAGCTTGTCCAACACGCTCTTGGCCGGTTTTTCCGTAAAGCACTTGGACTATCCCCAAATCGCTCTACTTTATGGCGAATTTTCTTTAAGCTATCCCCAAGGGAAATATAGCCAGGTCCGCGATTGTCTTAAAGATTTAAAGTATTTACCATTGATATTCTGATTTTATTCAATAACTATTCTATTCTTTTTTTTATTCTAAGCTTAAGCTTTGCTTCAATAATTTTGGAAATCGTTCTGCTCAGTTATCTTATTATGAGAGGTGGCAACCTAGCAATATTTCGTCCCAATTAAGGTTCAATTTCTTTGGTCCCAATCTCAGAGGAAGGATCTCCATAGAGTCCGCATAAATTTACGATTGTAGTTAGTCTCTTTAGTCTTATTACGTACCTTTAATAGTAGAAGGAGATGGAACTATAGATATTTGTTTATGCAGCTGTCCACTTTTTTTTTAGCTGGTGTGTGTGAAAATTGACCGTAAACATAAGGCCAAATGTCACTTGGTGCCTTTTGTCCATACTACTTGACACCACACACTCAAACCTAAACGTCAAAAAATGTGGACACTTTACAATTGGTATGGCTCACTCTATTAGGTATAATCTCTTTGGTCCCAATGGAATCTTTTGTGTTGACACCTTTGACAAGTTATATGTCAAGATTGACAATCGGCCTAGTTCGAATGCGTTTCCTTCGTCTTTCGGGTGTCTCCAAAAACTCCAAAGAAGCGTCAAAACGTCGAACACCAACGTTTTAATTGCTATAAATGAGAGAATTTTATTAAAGACATCGGCTGTATGGGATATATAACCCTTTGCCTTGAATTGAACCAAAAAAAAAAAAAGCAAAGAAAGAGTCGGAGTCACGTTGCAGGGTTTGCCCCGATTCGCGGTTCCCGGTTCGCGTCTCAGCCTGCCTCGAGGCTCCGCAATCCTTCTCAGTTGTGTTCTTACTTAAAAAAAAATCCTCGAGATTGGATAGATACTTCCTCAAACCACTTGACACTGGCGGAAATGCGGTGCTAATGTACAAGCAAGAAGTCCATTAATTATAAATAAAAAAAGAAAGAGTCGAAAAAAATTTCAACTAAGAGTGCGATTTTTGAAACTCGTACATTGAACTCAGCAGTTTGAAAATGTCAAGATTACTATGGAGATATGCATGAATGAATATGAAATGGTCATATGAAATGGAAAATGATAAGTGAAACCTACATATTATTTTCAAATAGCTATTCAACCCCACTCAACTTAGATCGTCAACTTTTTTTTTTTCATTTCCGCAATATGACCATATTGAATTTGAGTAATGGCATGTCCTTAGTGCGACTCGAAAGATTAATTGACGTTAGAATCATTGAAATCGGCAGATGCGTCTGATCTCTATAGTGCCACAAAGGAACAAACTTACATACATACATACATACATAATATTTGACTAATTATTATAAGGACTAGCCTTGCGGTAGCATTTCCCCTCTGCCACGGTATAAGCACAATTGATCTTGTGTATTTACATTCAATTTTACACCTTATCACTAAACGAAACAGCCTATAATTGCGAAATAATCACTTCGAACTTAGAACGTTTGGGGTTCACACGAGACTACAAGTAGCGGCAAGCGCGGCTCTCGCTCTCCGAAATGCGCGGGAACAGGTTATTTTCTATGCAGCGAAGGCGCGTCGCGCGCGTGTAGAGAAATCATGCTGGACATGCAGATATACTCATGATACTAAACAACTTATCCAAAGGGAATTGAACAATCTTTTCATACAAACGTTCGATCAGGATTGCATTTAATGTGAAAAGTCCAAAATTATTTTTACTTCTTAGGGAAAATTTACTCTAACGCACTGAGGTAGAGGTATCCGATTTTTTTGTCACCTGCAAAAGCATCATACCTAATTCGGTATGTCATTTTTTTTATGGAGGGCTGAATCGAAAACTATTTCGAGATAATTGTCTCAGTAACAATATTTTCTATGTCAAAGATTTTAAAATGAAAGGATTACAGATATTTTAAATAAAATAACGTTATTTTTCAGGAGGACCTGCAACCTCTTTGTTATCTTAAAATCAACTTAAAATAACTGGCCATTAAGAAAAAAAATACATTCACAATGTCAGAATTTGACATTTGATGTTACCTTTTCTGTTTCCAGCATTGAGTTAGAAAGAGGAGGCAAGTGATTTTTATTGTTATTAGTAAAGCAGAAGTTTTTCGTTCGAATTATTTTCTCTCCACCATTTTTGCATTTAGAGATTATAGATAAAATAATTTAGAAATTAAATTTATATTGATAAACTCGATGAATCGTAGTAAAAATGAAAGAGGTGTCTAAAAATGATGTCTTCGATCCGGTAAAAAAATATATTGGCTACGTGCACGACCCTAGCGCCCCTAGCGGTGTCGGACCGCTGTGAATTATTTCAAATAACATGTTAGTTAAAAGGTTTTTATTTTTATAATAAAATAATGTAAAAACTAAAGAAATTAACAAAAAATTTTAAATACGTATTTGCTAGAATCCACGATATTTGCAGTGTCAATTTCCGTAAAAACTTTTATGCCGGTTTTCACAATTTTGGAGATACAATTTCAAGAAACCCTTTTTAGCGAGCATCTAGATGCCAATAGAAACTTCCATGCCAAATTTTAAGTTTATAGTCACAGTTTTGGAGATTTCGTGTTGAGTTAGCGTGTGGATTTGCATACATTCAAGCATATTTTACACAGCTTGACCAACAAAAGTACAACAAAAGTACACATTTCTGCCACCCCGGGCGCTGCGATCGATTTGTCAGTTCCCATCACCACTTCGCACATAGCCAATAATGAAGACCAAAAAAAAAATCTTGACATACCGAATTGCAAAAATCCTGAAGAGACGAGTAGTAAAATGTTCTCAAATGTAAAGCGCTTAGCCAGTACACCACAGTCAGTATAATTACTACTCTTTTTTGTGCGAGGGAAAGCAGAAAAGCCTAAGTCATTATTGGTTTAGGACCCTTAAAAATGGTATTTGCTTTAATTTGGTCAAAGATAACAATTACATGGCTACCTGACTCTTTGCACCTAAAGCTTGTTGGTTACGTTTGCTTTTTGCTTTTGACGTGCGGTTTTAACATAATGAGATTTCCTTTTTTAAATCTAAATAATACTGCTTTGACGTTCGTAATATAATAGAAAGCTCTGCATCTGACTATAGTTATATGTTATCCAGTAAGTATAAAGGGTGTAACAAAACACCCAAGTAATATTCAATGGGATGGTTTAGAGTTTAGACCATCAAACTGAACAACTTTTACTATGGTACTATCACTGGTTATCGTTTCAAAACCCGATCGAGTGTTTGGGTCGAATATTTAATTTCAAAGGCTTTTACTTTGGGTTTAATAATAATCTATCTTTATAAAACAGTTCCGTGACTGACTGACTGCACAGCCACAGAATAATAATATATAGTTCTACATACAGAACGGCCACTCTCTGACTTCAGATACCCCACCTCCCTACCACTTTCTGGGGAAACTTTAGGGGAGCCGAGCAAGGGAATGCAGTCAAACGCTCGCATCCTTTAACTACATAAAATTGTGTCTATTCAGTGCAAAAAAAAAACGTTGAAAAATAACGCTAAATTATCATTTTCAGCAATTCTTTAAGCTCAAATACTATTTTTAATAACAGAACGAATAATAAAAAGTATCGAAATGTAGATGATGTTAAATGCAGAGCGCGGCTTTCAACCCTACACGCAATGTCATGGATAGTTTGCACAAAGTACGCATGTGCAGACGCCATTTCGAAATTCAAAAACGTTTTATAGAGTGCCGGACAGCCTAAACCGCTGAAAATAGAAACATGTTTGGAGCATAGATTCTACGGAGGACGCAGCAGTTAGAAACTGTAATTTCACACGGACAAAGTTGCGTGTAAAAGCACTAGTTTTTAACTACTTTACGAGAGCTTCATAAAGAAAATGCTTTATAGGTGTTTAATACTCCAACTAAATGACAAATCACTAACCTGTTATAGCCCAAAGTTCCTTCAAGCACTCCTCTCTCGACCGCTGTATCGCCGACCTCTTCTGCACTTCAGGTCCTGACTCCAGATACTCAAACAGCAGAGCACCAAGGAGTACGTATATCACAACGAGGATCACAAGGCCGACTTGCGAGCAAGCCGCGCGGGCGCACCCGCCGACTGCCCGGCGGAAAATGCCAGGTCTTTCCCTCTCGTCCAAAGACTCTTCAGAAGACATGGCTTCTAATTTCAAAATTTATTCGTAAATGACTCCATTGTTTTTTATTGGCACTTGTTTTTTATTTTCGTTCATTATTAAAGTAGCTACGAGTATGATATGTTTTTAAACTAAGTAGGTAATAATTTAAAACACATTTATTTCTACACTCGATTGCTTATACAACTATTAGTTTTTTATTTGCGTAGAATTACTGATTACAACCAGCCAGATATCTGAAACAAAGAAAGAATGTTGTTAGGTTGTTGTCAACTTCATGGCTTGTAAAAAGTATTGTGGCGCCCAACATGGGGCCCAAAATACAACAGATTTTTGTGTTATTATTAGGTTTACATAAACCTACTACTCTTTCCAAATGACTTATATACATTGCCCCGCACCAATTTTCGATTTCAAACCTCTATTATAGCTAATCAAAAAAATTGGCGCCCACCGTGGGACTTCTAAACAGAATATTTTTCCTTATGAAATTGAGTACTCTTGAAATCGCGAACAAAATGTTGTCGACAAAGTAAGCCAACAATATTTTCCTATTTCATCCGCCTACACAGCTGCGAGTGCCAAACCAAACGATGTCATACCTCATAATTAACACGGCCCGTGTGCTCAACAGCTTGCGCGGGAAAGGACCCATACAAGGCAGACCAGAGAGTGTATTAGATAACGTTCCTGCTATCTGAGCCAACAAGATACAGCATACAACGGTAGATATGAAAGAAAACTACGAGCTCAATAGTGGACCAGATGTTATGTTCAAAATGATAAGAGCAATGTTTGATAGTCCTACTTTAAAAAAAAAGTACATTGTGATACAAGTGAGCAAATTTGCAAAAATTTTTAAATGAGCAAAAATGTTTTGTAATAACTCTTTAGTAAGACTTAAAAACAAACTAAAGAAAAAAAGTTCCATTACCGCACTAGTGCTATAATATATATATATATATATATATATATCGATTTCGCAGGCGGTTTCTATGAGCTGCATTGTGTAAAGTGGTGCAATAAGAGCCACTTTACGAGCAAGTATGTTGAAAAAGAACTTTATTCATCCACACATTTTGCAGTTGCTTACATAATTTAATTATATATATGTTTTACATAAAGAGTGTGCAGATGAAAAGGGAAGAACCTCAGCATAGTTGTTGTTAATTATTATTTTCCCTTTTTTTACAATCGCTGAGCTGGATAACAATAGTTATTAATCGTATTATAAAATTAAAAAAAATTTATAGTCTGCGAGCCTTAATTGCTAAAGTATAGGCTCGAGTACTAATTACATAGATATACCAAGGCTTGAAGTTAGGACTACACAAGGATATTAAACTAAAATTACTTACTGGTTATTTGGCGTATTTGATTTGATTGATAGGCGAAAAATGAAGAAGCGATGAAGCACACTTCTATTTAGAGTATGTACATAGAAGATATTTACTAGGTAAATAATAATTATATGGTTTTTAGGTGTCCCAGACTCCAAAAAAACCTTTTTTACAATTTTTGCCCGTTTGTTTGTTTGATCGATCACTACGCAAAAACTAACCTATATACCTATATATCACTTATTACCTACTAACAGAACCGGATTTGATAAAACTTTTTTGTTTGATAGCTTACGATTAGACTTAAAATCAGTAGGCCTACCATGAGTTTTCACTGTACGTTACTACTGTAGTTACGTCACTAATTTGTATGGCAGAAATTAGTTCTCACCGTAACCACGAGGAGCGCTGTACGAAATTCAATTCAAAATTGGCGACGCAACTTCAATAGTAAAGTACAGTGAAATCTCATGGTAGGCCTACAGGTATGACTTATAATTTGTGCGGCCGAAGTCGCGAGTAAACTCTAGCATTTTATAAAGGCTGATTATAATGATGATGAAATAGGGCTATACAATAAGCGCCAAATTTATCACCATGAGGTAGGTTCTGGATTCATTAAATATTTTTAATCTCACACGTTCGTAAATCATTCCTTAAATCTAATGGTTATAATAAAATGTTCGTGTATGAATTAGAACTTCAATTACATATGAAATTCAATTAATATTTTATGTAGTTAAATCCAACGGGTAGCGCGCGCCTGGCTGCATTCCCTTGCTCGGCTCCCTTCAAGTTTCCCCTCAAGTGTGAGGTGGGGTATCTGAAGTCAGAGGGGGCGGGAAGTGGCCGTTCTGTATGTAGAATAGAACTATACAGGGTGTAAGGAATAGTATCATTAACCTTTACACCACATACTCTACCTATCAAACTGAATAACTTTTACTATGGGAGCAAACCTGCGAGACCAAAAAAAAAATCAGCTGTCCCATACGTTTGAATCCAGTAAGTATTGCACTTTAGTATGGGACAGCAGATATTTTTTTGTTCTGACAGGTTTGCTCCCATAGTAAAAGTTGTACAGTTTGTTGGGTAGACGGTAGAATAGGTGGTTTAATAGTTTATGATACTTTTCCTTACGCCATGCATATATACTATTACCTATTCGGTGGTTTCAGTGAAGGCAAGTTAGCTTTAGTATTTCGAAGGTCCTGGTCCTCTAAAGGGCGAAATTCTTTAGACTAAGACACTATAGATCACCAACTTTTCTCGTATCACAAGAAAACAAAATTGAAATATAAAATTACTAAATAAGTTTCTATAATATGTCAATGCCAGCAAGTGTATAAACCGTCGGGTTATATCATTCAATTTACCTATTAGGGAAGATACTTTCATTAAATTCGACCCTTGGCATGACACGAATTTACTGGAAATTCGCAGGCCAAATTTTAAAGGGTGGAAAAAGTTTAGTGATTGCATCATTTGAATTGTGAATCAGTTAAATGAATGCTGACAAACGTTCAGGAACGAGTCCGTTACTCTAAACATATTAGATGTTGCCTGTATTTGATCCGTCAAGCTGAGAGATATTGACTAAAGACCGGCTGCATTGGAGGCATACGTTGAACACTAAGGTGTATGTTCTTGAACCTTGATGGGACACTGGGACTGGAATGGAACATTGTTTGGACCTTGATGCGAAACCTAACAAGCTGAAACCTGGTCTACCTGCGGCCATCCATTATAATGATAGCCTACTCGGACGGATCCTGACGTACAGAGAATGTGAGCTCACATCTACTGCAAAAATCGAGTACGTCAGTCACCTGAGCGTTCGAGAGCACACGAACCAAAGACTTCTATTAGATGCCTTTGACACGAACGCCGCTCTCTGCAGTGAGTAAACAGTCGCCGTGGCCGATATCGGTCACGATGATGATGATGATGAAATGATGATGCGCTCAAAATGATTACTTCACGCGCTCGGCCATAGATTGTCCATTTCCACTAGCCTAGCCGGTTTTGTCGGATCCTTTTCTCTATCTATCCTATCGAAGCACGAATACAAAGTATTTTAGTTTAATCAAAGTTACAAAAATTATGCTTGGCCTCTGTGGGGTATTTATTCATATAATGAGGGCATTATAATTATCTGATTCAAAATCATTCACGTTGTTTCATCGAATCAACAGCTTTTCCCTTCCCTAGCTCTACTAGTTTAGTTTTATGCGAATGTCGGAACGATGATATACGGTCCTTGGTTTTATGTCGAGTCGAGGATTGATGTCCCGCGGGCCCCAGGCCCCTGGGTAATATTTTACGGTCAAAATATCTAACCTTGCTAAGTGACTTGAGGGTTTTATTAGCTGGTGTACAATGTTCGTAAGTGGTACGAAATATTGACAGACAGATAGAATGGATTTTGGACGGAATCATTTGGGTGATCCGGAACGACCAACATTATGTACGTGGCAACCAACGTATTTCGGAAAAAAATGCAGTATTTTTGCGGGGGTAAAGCTAGCTGCATTATCAGCTACTGTTTACTTTGATCTAAGCATTATCACCACTTCATTTTACATCATTCTGTTCTTAAGCGGCTATAGGTTCAAACAAATAATTTATATGAGAAACGCGATTGCCCAGCCCTCCGAAAAGTGCGTGCGTGTGCCGTATTTTTGATTAAAAGGATTAACAAAAGTACTTTTATTGAATTTTTTTTATGATCTCTTTAGATAAATTAATGGTGAATATTCAGTATAAATACCAAAAATCTGAAACTATTTTGAAAAATGTTTTAAACACATGAAAATACGTCATCTTTTAGACGAGTGAAGTAATTCTAATCGTGTATTCAATTTATGATACACTATCCAAGAATATTGAGATATGACTTTGGTTTCGGTACATTGTATAAATCTAGTCGAAAAATGAAAAATAAAAGATGCATCCAAGGTATTTTGTCCTACTATTGCGCCTTAAACCTTTTAAATATGCAAAAAGAGGCTTGCTACAACTTTCCACTCAAAATATACTTGTTGGTAGTTAACTTTCTGAGGTAGGTAATTAGAGTAATTACTTACTAAGATAAATATATTATGTATGGATACCTACTGACTAAAGTTCGAGCTTCAGAATCGTTTTTTTTTTTGTTGGATATCTTCTGTAAAGTACACAGTTTGCTCAATAGAAGCAGTTTGCATTTTGTTTTGATAGGTAAAATGCACTACTGAAGCATATTGCTGATAAACTTGTTCTTTTTAACGAAGTATTCCGATAGGGACTATGGTCGTGAGTTTATGTAGGTATGTAATGTATGAAGATTATATATGCACAACGTGTTAATGAATAAGCGCAAAACCTCATACACCCCAACTGATTTATAACAAAATAATTAGATTGAAACAATAATTTCATTATTTTTATAGTTAACATTTAAAGTTATTCCCATTTTAAGTTTTGAGGCAGATATTATTTGTTATCATTTCAGCAATGAATGAAAGCGCTAACGTGCTCATGGATACATTTTAAGAATCTTGTTTTGGAAGTAAGTAGGGTGAGAGTGTCCGAGCGGTGGGTTGAGATCGAGTTCAGTAAATTTAAAATTGTACAAACAGATTATTTAATATTTTGAAAAGAATTACCTATGTTGAAACCACGAAAATTCGATTCTGCTCTCGATTCTAAACAAACTACTTTCTAGTTTTGCGTTAATTCATTAAAACGTTGAATATGATAAAAAAGAATATATATATATACCTATAAGATTATATAACGATGAAAATCCGATAGTTCAAACTCGAACTAAAGTTCCATAGTGCCTAATCCCGAAAAGGTATTTATCCAACATTACAAATCCTACACCTATATCACAGCTGGAACTGCTGAAACTGTCAACAGCAGAAATTTGTAGGTACAGTTATTTATGTCGGGGTTAACCCCATAACTCTTGTTTTTGTAACTTCTCCTCACATTTTGATAAAAGGTTAAATCGATCTCACTCATATTGGACAGGTTTTTGAAGCAAAATTTCGATATGACCAAGAAGTTTAATAGGTATATTATAATAATAATAATAATAATAAATATCTTGGACATTGTCACACAAATTATCTAGTCACATTTAAAGTACCAGAATCGAGCCTGGACTTGTATTATGATGACTAGACAACGATATGTAATACATATATAGATACAAACAACCATGACTCGGGTACAAATTTTCATATTCATCATACAAATATTTGTCCCTTACGGGATTCGAACCCGCGACCCTTGGCACAGCAGGCAGGTTCACTACCGACTGTGCTATCGGGCCGTCTAATAGTTAATAGGTTGGTATAATAACAAAGAGATTATACCTAATAGAGTGAGACATACCAATTGTAAAGTGTCCACTTTTTTTGACGTTTCGGTTTGAGTGTGTGGTGTCAAGTAGTATGGACAAAAGGCACCAAGTGACATATGGCCTTATGTTTACGGTCACTTTTCACACACACTAGCTCAAAAAAAAGTGGACAGCCGCATAGTCAAATATCTATAGTTCCATCTCTTTCTACTATTAAAGGTACGTCATAAGACAAAAGAGACTAACTACAATCGTAAATTTATGCGGACTCTATGGAGATCCTTCCTCTGAGTATAATAAGTACACAATTCTTGGATAAAGACCGATTTTGTTTATTATTCTGTAACTATAATCTTTTTACTTGCCCAAGGATAAAATTACATTTTTGTTTTAATAGGATTGCAATTTTAAGAAGCCGTGGTGGTCCAGTGGCGAGTAACCTTGCCTGCCGTGCAGGAGGCGATGGTTCGATGCCCGTCCAGGCCGACTCATACCAATGAGTTTTTCGGAATTTATGTACGATTTGTAACACCACTGGTTTTTCGGTGAAGGAAAACATCGTGAGGAAACCTACATGCTACAATTTCGAGGCATGTATTGTACCCACTGTCCATTATAAGTGGCGACGGGCTCACCCCCCGTCACACTGGACAGAGTTTCGATACTACTGGTGAAATGTGGATGTGGATGTTCTGAGGTTTCAGAATATCTCTGACTACCCCCTCGGGGAATATGCAATTTGCATCCCTCATCCTATTTTAACCTATTTGTTCACCTTAAATACCATAATTATTGACGAAAAATAAGGTTTCACACATTGACCAAGAACTTTCGCTTCTATTTAGTTTCGTAAAATAAATTAGAAATATTACCAAATAGTTTTATTTTTAATTCTAGTTCTTACTGGTCATTATGGCTGCAAAAATATACAAGAAAGCCATTAAGATAAAAAAGTTACGGATTTGTATTTTAAATGTTTATAAACCATTATCACCGATTTTTTCAGAAATTAAAGCCAGTTATGCTGGAAATAAAACAAATAAAATAACAAAATAATTCTCCTTGGCGATTAAGCCACGATTTAAAAAAGTTAAAAGGCGAGAGACACGTGACCAAGAAGATTGTAAGGTATTTTTTCTCCTATAGCGCGAAACGAGGATTTTTATTTGTCCACGTTCAGGATTGATCTCTAGGTAAATATCAAAACCAAAATTTATTTTTCATCTTAACTATTATAAAACTATAACAGAAGTGTGTCTGTACATTGAAGATATTTACATGAAAAAGATTACTTTTTTAGAATTTTTGTCTGTTTGTTTGTTTGTATGTTTGTAACAGCATCACGCAAAAACTACTGAAACGATTTTGATGAAACTTTTTTTGTTCTGGGGCAGCTTCGGTCAGATATGCTCTCCTGAAATGCTGAATTGCTGATCCCCACCAATTCTTTCTGTGGCCAAGCCCAGGCTCGGATCCACCGTTGTGGGCACGGTGGGCATGCCCACAACCCTAAATGAGGTCGTTCGCTTTCAAGCTGTAAAAGTCTCATCAAAATCAGTTCAGTAGTTTAGAGTGTAGAGTGATGTGACATTGTGATGTGCAAACAAACACACATTTACTTTTGTAATTTTCGTGTGCAAACGGACTAACATTTTACAGGTTTATTAATTTACCTACTAGTGTTCGCTCCACGGCTCTGCCCGCGTGGTCCAATGTACTGTACAAAGTCTTGGCCTGGGCGTCACACATTTTCTAAACTTCTCCTGTTTGTAGAAATGCATTGTAGCGATCATGAGCGAGTCCGCAGTCCGACTCGCACTTGGCCGATTTTCTGGTGGCCATGACCACAACCTTTTTTGAGTGCTGGATCCGCCCCTGGCCAAGCCAGCTAAGGCAGCGATAAAAAAGCTATCCCTTAAATCCACAGACAGAAAAGGAAGATGGAAACGTGTGTTTAAACATTTACAAACGCATTCGCACGGGATCGCATTTACACGCAACATTTTATCATAATTTTTCTACATCAATAAATAATGGTTTCCACGGAATCGCGATAACGAGATATGCGAGGCTTGCCTACGTAGAAGATAAATGATTCTGTTCCAGGAAGTGAAATTAAAAAATAAGTTGGATGGGTGACACTGGAAATCTTCTTACCAACTTGATTTATCTTTAGTGATGCTGTGATACAGAGGTACCTACCTAAAGAAAATTGGATGGTACCTACTATTGGCTATGTGCGAAGTAGTGATGGGAACTGACAAATCGATCGCAGCGCCCGGGGTGGCAGAAATGTGTACTTTTGTTGGTCAAACTGTGTAAAATATGCCTGAATCTATGCAAATGAACACACTAACTAAACACGGAATCTCCAAAACTGTAAAGACTACAAGCTTAAAATTTGGCATGGAAGTTTCTATTGTCATCTAGGTGCTCATTAAAAATGTTTTTTTGAAACTTTATCTTTAAAGGTGTGAAAACCGGGATAAAAGATTGTACGGAAATTGGCACTGCAAATATCGTGGATTCTAGCAAATAGGTATATTATATTATTTTTAATATCGATAATGTTGCTAATTTCTTTAGTTTTTACATTATTTTATTATAAAAATGGCGGTCCGACACCGCTAGGGGCGCTAGTGTCGTGCACATAGCCAATAGACAATACCTTTCCCAGCTTCTACAAACTTTCTATAAACCCTAGCTACGCCAATCAAACCACTTTAAATATATTACCTACTAAAGTCCGGCCGCTGAAAGATTGCGTTTGACAGTTACCATAAAATTGTAAAAAACTGAATGAAAATATTTTTTACCTGTGCTCACTCTAGTACACAGGGCACTAGCTGCCCTTTTAAGTTCAAAAAGCTACTAAATAATGATCGGCATTTATAGTTTTCATTCAATTTTTTACAATTTTATGGTAACTGTCAAACGCAATCTTTCAGCGGCCGGACATTACGGTGTTTTGTTACCTAGGCCACATGTCATTCTAAAAGGTCCTTTAATTTGATGTACATTGCTGCTTAATTGTATGTTTTTTTATTTTGCCAAATGGGCTTGCGTTTGGCTTGGGTTCAGCTCCCCTGATGGAAAGTGTAGATGAAGTCGAGGATGTAACGCGCTCACCCAGAAAAAGCCTATTAACTTCTTTTAAAATATCCTGATTGTACCTATTTGCTTGGAAAGACAGACGCAGGGTTTTAAGTTTATATCTAACTAGTGTTTACCCGCGACTTCGTCTGCACAAATTATATACCAGATTTTGAGTCAGATCATAAGCTATCAAACAAAAAAAGTTTCAACAAAATCGGTTCAGTAATTTTTACGTGATGCTGTTACAAACAAACAAACAGACAAGCAGACGAACAAAAATTCTAAAAACAGGTTGATTAGGAGTCCGGGAAACCTAAAAACCATATCGTAATCTTTTTCATGTAAATATCTGCAATGTACAGACACACTTTTGTTAGTTTTATAATACCTAGTTATAAGACTAACCGGCCGATGTACTCACTGTCGTTATTTTAAGCGACCTCAATACCGCCAATATATCCTACGGCCCATATCTGCGGTTCCTTGATTAAAAAGAAAATATTGCAGAGAGTATTTTGTGAAAAAAAATTGAGCTTCATTGTACTACTTAGGACTTTTAGGTAGGTAGGTACTTTAGAGAAGGTACCTACCTAACTACATATTTTTCATTTGAATAGTTATGTATGACGTATTAAAACTTACCTAAAAGTTAAGCACAGATAGCAAGAGAGGGCTTACTAAATTGCCCCTATTTAAATAAGTAGGTAAGTAATTTAAACAATTTCTAACAACAATTAAATTCTTATTAGTTTAACACACAAAAAGTTAGCACAAGAAACCAGCTAATTATTTAACTACATTGCAAAAGTTTTCCTTTTCAAAACTTTTGGAAAACAATTTCACATCATTATCCTAGCAACGAATGATTTTCCAGGATTGAGTTTACGCTCGGAAACTTCGTAAGAATCGGCACGTAAAGCGTCGATCCGGCGTCCGAACCGACGTCCAAGGTAGAACTGACTCATAGCAGCCTGTAGACTGAAAAACAACCCCGCAAACGGTTTTCATGTTCCTTTACTTGCGCAAACCTGTGCGGCGAAAGCATTTCCACGTGGTTTGTTTCAGTTATTGTTGAGCAGTGACATCTATCGGGTGGTGAAAGAAGCTTTTTAGTGAAGCTGAAAAATTTAGTTCAGCGCCATCTGTTGTAGTTATGAGGCACTGACTCTTAAATAATTTAGTTTTAACAAGTTTAACGAAAGATGGCGCTAAATTTTATAGAAAAAATGTCTCTTAAACATATAACATTAATTTATTAACGTAAAAAATCTACTTTGTTTTAGTGAAATACAAAAAAATTTATAAATGATAATAAAATAATCAACGAAAAGCGAAAAGAGCGTGTCAAAAACTTCTAGAAACGAATCCATTCTCTGTGGATGCTGAGCTGTCAAGCTGTCAATGTCAAAACCAGGTCAAAACGAAATCAATCTGTCAAATTTCTTGAAATTTGAACACGAAAGTTGACACGCTTTCATGCTATTTTTCTAATAAATCTAGACTAATAAATAAGTTATTCACTAACGTGCTTATAATAACTGTTATAGCAAGCTATCCGGTTAAAGAAAATCTGTGAAAATGAGTACCATATTGGAAAAAATCGCGGCTATCGAGTCCGAGGTTTGTAGTAGAGGTTATGATAATAATTTTGCCATTTCAGACTAAACTACGATTGAAAACTACTAGAATACATAGTCATTATCACCGATTAGCTTCCATTAATAGATTTTAGTTCAATGAACAACAAAATACAATACCTGACATCATGTTTTTATGAAATGATTTTCAGATGGCTCGGACCCAAAAAAATAAGGCAACAGCGCTTCATTTAGGTATACTAAAGGCTCGGTTAGCTAAATTGAGGCGAGAATTGATCACCCCAAAAGGTGGCGGCGCCGCCACGGGTGAAGGTAAGACAATCTTGACATTTATAACAACCTTTTTCATTATCCTCCTGACGTTACCATACTCCTAGCAGGACTTCCCGTTCCTAGAGCTTTGAAAAAGTAACCATATAATACTCATACTAGCTTAGTATGGAAGAGACCTTGTCACTCACTAACTATGCACCAGCAAGCCACCGTCACTCGACCATAGCTACCACGATAAGTGGCTAAATGGTACCGGATTAATAGTTCAGGTTCATAATGGTTCAGGTGGTACCGGAAACTCCCTCGCTAGTTGATTGCCAGAGCGCAGATTAATATGTTACGGTGAGAAAGGTTATTAACACAAAGGAATTTACCACTTTCGAGGGAGTGATATAAGTATATGTTACCTGGTTCCTGGCCAGTACCACTAGGTTCTACATAATTTATGTACAATAGAGTATTTGACAGGTTTTTAAAAACTGTTCTACGTTAATTACTGATGTCCAAGGACTATATAAAATGTATATTTTACGTTCCATTATACTGGATGTTTCAAAAGTAAAAATAAACATTTTAAACTTTTAAGAGGGTTGTTTAGACCATTATACTGAACAACTTACTATGGGACCAATATCAAATCGCAAAAAAAAAATCTGCCTTCCCATACATTAAGTTTGAGTAGATTTTTAGTTTAGTATGGAACATTCGATTTTTTTTCGCGATTGCGATATTGGTCCCATAGTGAAAGTTGTTCAGATTGATGGTCTAACCCACCCCCTTAAATGTTTATTTGTATTTTTGTAACACCTTGTATATAGTGCAATAAAAAACGAAAACAAAAAATGTTATTTAAATATCCTGAGAAAACGCTTTTCCGAACAATATATGTGGCAACAAGCAGGTGACATTACGATGACGTAAACTTTGTACGACACTGACACTCTACACGCAACTGTTTACAAGCAGTAGATGTCATCAACCATTGAGCCAATCACAGTCGTTTCTGATCATGTGACTAAAGTAGACAACAAAATTATTTCTCTTAAAATATCCAGTATTTTTCTTAACTGACTAAATAGTTGGTTTTAAAATTACTATTCAATACATATGCCATCAATAGATCCAATATTTTACATGCTGTCAAATACCCTATTGTATTAGTCATTATCATTAACTTGGCAGTGCAGGAAAAAGATTGTAAGGTCCGGTATTCAACAAAGCCCAGCTGTATAAAAACAAACAATCGAACTTGAAATTTTCCTCACTTAACAGAATCAGGCTATTTTTTTGGTTGATTTTACTATCTCCCCTCGCTCGGCTTTTATACCGGGTGTAAACTTAAATGTGTTACTTAAGAGATGTTTATTCCGAATGTGTAAATGCGCGCTGCATACAAACTAAGTCTGGTGATATTTTCAATACTAACTAATTAATGTCAATGACATTTTTCAGACACAATCTAGAAACTAATCTCTAGGTTTGTATGAAGTCAGATTTTCGTTAAAATGTATAGTTTAAAGTTAAAGTGCCTCAAAAATTTCCATGCAAATCTTAAATTAATCAAATGTTAGTCTATTTTAATATTACAATGCAATACGTATATAAGCCGTGGGAGCCGTGGTGGTCAAGTGGCGAGTAACCTTGCCTGCCATGCAGGAGGCGATGGTTCGATCCCCGTCCAAGCCGACTCGTACCATTGAGTTTTTCGGAATTTATGTACGACACCACTGGCTTTTCGGTGAAGGAAAACATCGTGAGGAAACCTGCATGCTTCAATTTCGAGGCATGTATTGTACCCACTGTTCATTATGTGGCGACGGGCTCACCCCCCGTCACACTGGACAGAGTTTCGGTACTACTGGTGAAACGTGGATGTTCTGAGGTTTAAGAATATCTCTGACTACCCTCTTGGGGAATATAGTCGTGAGCATATTCTATTCTATTCTATACGTATATAAAAGCAATTACATGCATATCACAATTTGGCCGAATTTCCCGTACATCTTGCATGATGTCATTTTGATAGACCTTGTTATAGCAGTGAAAATGCATGATCGAGCCTGTTAGTAAATGTGTATTGAGTACACTTCATATTCCAGGGTTTGACGTAGCCAAAACTGGTGACGCTCGTATCGGATTCGTAGGCTTTCCTTCTGTGGGTAAGTCTACGCTACTCTCCAATCTGGCCGGGGTGTATTCTGAGGTGGCAGCGTATGAGTTCACAACGTTGACCACCGTGCCGGGATGTATCAAGTATAAAGGAGCTAAAATTCAGGTTAGTTTTTGAGAACTTATAATTTTGAAATAAAACTATTGTACCCATGGAAATACAAATGAAAATAGCATAGACAAGTACAAAGGGTGAGCTAAATCTTGTGCTTCAGACCATTCAACTGAACAACTTTCGATAAAATTTATTTTTTCATAGAAAAAGTCAGTGGCTGCTCGAACCAAATGTTTACTTTTCGCTATTTCTGTTTCAGTCTTATATAGAAAGTTGTTCAGTTTTATGGCACCCTTTAAAGTATGTAACACGCTAAGTTTACGTTAAGTTTACAATCTGCATATCAAAATTATATTCATCTTGCTCAAGAGAAGGGCCTAGAGCCCGAATCCTCTTTTAGTCCGGAAGCATGTTGCTGTTTCAGTCTTTTGATGTTGCTGGCTATTATCAGCAAGTTGGCTTCCTAGTTTTGATGCTATTATAGGCTTTCTTAGTATTTTACCATTATTATTATTATAAGCCTTCATTCAGACATCAGTTCTTATTTTTATTCTAGAAGTTGCGCTTTGCTCGTTTTTTGTAGGTCTGTTTGCCAATCGGCAAAGGCCTCCAGCCTTTTCCATTCCTGTCTGTCGCCTGCCACTCTATGCCATGTGTTTCCGGCAACCTGACTTATGACATCCTCCCATCGTCTCAGTGGTCTACCTCTCTTTCTTTATCTCTTTATTTTGCTCCATTTTTCTTTGCCTCTCACTGTGAGACCTGCCCAAAGCCATTTAAATCTTGTAATCTTCCGCTTTATATCATGGACTTTTGTCTTTTACCATAGTGTAATAAAAACTAACAGTAGTGAAGCTCTGCGGTCGCGATAGATCTACCGAGCGCTGTGTGCGCGTGCATAGACCCGCCGCCGGAACCGCTGATCTTCACCACTATTAGTTGTCAATGCACTACGATTTTACTTTGTAACGTTCTATCTAATATCAATATCCGGAAGCTAATACTTTACTACTGCAACTAATATAATCTTCACATTTTCCAGTTGCTCGATCTCCCTGGTATCATTGAAGGAGCCAAAGACGGCAAGGGTAGAGGTCGTCAAGTAATCGCAGTAGCACGAACATGCAGTCTTGTCTTCATAGTTCTGGACGTCCTGAAGCCGCTGCAGCACAAGAAACTACTGGAGCACGAGTTGGAAGGCTTCGGGCTGCGGTTAAACAAACAACCACCGAACATACATTTTAGGAAAAAAGATAAGGGTGGAATCAATTTGAATATTACGGTGAGTTGATGGTTAATTTTCTTACAAGATTTAATCCAGAAATTTTGGGAGTGGGATCATCTCATTATTTCTACCGGCCCATGTTTTGCAAATGTTCTGTATTATAATATTCATTCAAAGTTTGGGGGACCATACATAATTATGTACAAGCGGGCTCGCACTGACAAGAGTGATTTAGAACTTATATGCTTAGTGGGTGCAACTGAGATAGGAATGCACCACTAGCATGCCAAGCAAGACAAAGTGGCAAAGCAGGAAAACCGTCATGCATTATATAGATTTTTTTCGTTTTCTCAAGGGTGGCATACTAGGCCCCTGCTTACTGTCGTCCACTTCCCGTACAACCGAAGGGATGAGGTCGAAATCGGTGGGGGGTGGACAGGGCAGGGTAAGCATTTTCTAAAGGCGAGCTAACCTTCTAGATTCAGATTTAAAAGACGTTGGTTGTATTATTACATTTTGTGTACTTTTTAATTTTGAAATTTGTTTTTTAGTTCTTTGTGCTCTTTTTTTACCTAAGAAAATATTCGTGTCCGCAGTGTCCTCAATCAGAATTAGACCTGGAGACGGTGCGGACTATCCTCTCCGAGTACAAGATCCACAACGCGGACATAACGCTGCGTTACGACGCTACCAGCGACGATCTGATCGACGCTGTGGAAGGCAACAGGATATACGTACCTTGCATCTATCTGCTCAATAAGATTGGTGAGTAACAGATCCATACAGTTGTGAAAATCTGCAGTCACGACAGGTCAATCGTGCGGTGCGCATGGTAAACACAAAGAAATTACACGCTCCCATGGTAAAAGATGGATGTGTTTACCTCATTACCACACTACGACCGCATCGTTGGGGCTTCCTCACTATACTTTTTATTTACTTTGGTCCAAATTTAATCTAAAGTTGCGGAAATCATGCTACCTCTTCCCACGCAAAAAGTTGCAGAATAGTTTGTTAGTATTTTATTTTGTTATATATTTATTAATGAAAGAAACGTTACAATAAATTGACAAGATAGTGCAATAAAACCAGTTTAGGTTTATCTATACACTATAGACTCGTCTAGGATGTCTTGATTAACAGTAACTAATATGTTATGCACTTAATGACGTACTTACAATATTTAAACCTTTACTACAAAAACACTTACTACACAATAGACATTTACAAGAACAGAAAGTAACAACAAAGGCAATTAGAAGAAAACAAAAAACAAAAGCTTCCAACACATAGTCTTGCCAGATAACTACAGATCAAGGTTCGACAGGTATTATGGCAGTAGGTACAAACATTAAGCAGTCCCATGTGTGCGTTTAAAAACTAGACAAGAATGTGAGTTGGACCGAATCGTTATCTGCATGTATTTGTAGTGGTGAGAAGTGCACTGTGTACCTACGGGTTATAAAAAACTTAAGCAACAGAGTAGAATTGCAATTATACGCGTAACTCGTCCATAGTTATATTGTCTAAAATACTGGATAACCACTGCATCCGACCCCACCTCTGTTTGTTCGTAACGATCGAAGACCAACCAAGCACACTTTGTGCACTTCAAAATATCCTGTATACCTGACTGCTTTTCTAAACTGGTCGCTGCAGCCGAAATTGGCTATGAAAGGCCATTCATTTAATTGGGTAAACGAATGGATCTATCGAAAATCAAATCAAGTACCAGTATCCCCTTAATTTCTTACCTTAGTACTCAAACATAAGGTTTCTTCTTCCAGATCAAATCAGCATAGAAGAACTCGACGTTATCTACAAGATACCCCACTGCGTACCGATCTCGGCTCACCACAAATGGAACTTTGACGATCTACTGGAGAAGATGTGGGAATACTTGAAACTCATGAGGATATACACCAAGCCTAAAGGGCAGCTCCCCGATTATAACTCGCCTGTTGTATTGCACGCTGATAAGACGACGATTGAAGATTTTTGTAATAAACTACATAGGTCCATTGTGAAGGAATTTAAATAGTAAGTATCGTTTGATTTCTCTTATATCTCATCTCGCAAAGGATAGTGATCCGATCTCTATGACGGCGTTTCCTTAAGTGGGCTCCGTGGAAAAATAAGCAGGGTTCCACAAATCAGGAACATGTCAATAGGTGTATCATAATAAACAGCATTTGCATGCTCATGATCTTCAGCATTCTCATGAGGGTTTTTACTCTTATTTCCCATTTCACTACCTTTTATTGTAATTTGGTTTTATTTATTACCATTCCATAAAATAATTGAGAATTATTGAGAGTTCCGATGCTCTAAAAGATTAGGAACCACTGCTTTATGGTCTGGAAATAACTCCGTTCTTGTAGTACTGTGGTACAAATAAACGTGGCATAAAATGTTGTACCAAAAATAAACTAAGAATAAGCAAAATGTCTACTAATAAACCTGGAATAACTTAAACCTAGTATAACGTCGGCGTAACTGTTCTGTATCATAGACAAATTTCAGATTTTTTCTTAAGTTTATCTGTGAACCGCGACGTTGCAACCAACGTACTTACGAGTTTATAAGTAAGAAATTATGATCTCGTTATTAGTTTATTCTAATATTCCTAATATAAGGATCTAATAAGTAAGTTTTTACGTAAAGTTTAGAAGAAGAAAAAAGAAGTCACGGTCCAAGATTGACGAAGGGACTGTTCCATTCTAAGATTTAATTTATTTTCGATTAAGAATCTTGTGTAGCTAGTCGACTTTTCATAAAAAATTTTGATAAGGTCTATTATGATATGACAGGACTACATATCGCCTGTTATAACATCGTTTTCTCGGGATTAGCATGCTAGTTCCAAAGACCACTTGATCTTAGGCCATGTATGCTGGCCTATAGTATTGCCTCTGTAATTCTTTTCCTCCACCCACTGTGTTATTCAATGTTTAATACATAGTTTTCGTTTTTTCCAGTGCTCTGGTGTGGGGATCGTCCGTGAAGCATCAGCCGCAGAAAGTGGGAATAGAACATGTGCTAGCTGATGAAGACGTCGTCCAAATAGTTAAGAAAGTCTAAGCGAAACGTTGGTTTAATACAAACATTTTTTTTTCCTAATCAGAGTGAAAAACATCCTTGGAATCGTAGATTTTGGGCATCTAGAAAAACAGAACCAGTCATTACCATTTCATTACTTTTATAGTTTATCCTGTTATGAAAATATTCATCAAGCTAAAGAATTACTCTTCTTCTCTTATCGTGTGGGCAGCAAGCCCTGGTGTCAGAGTTTTTTCAGACCGCCTTACGGCCTCTGACGTGGTTTTTATGTAACGACTACTACAACCAGAGATAGTAGCTGGGACCAATGGCTTAACTTGCCATCCGAAGCAAGGAATCATCATTCTTTTCGGACAATCAGGTGAAGAATTACTAAATATGAGAGTTAAGCACAGGAAGTTGGAATAGGTATTGTCTATACCTGGAGAGCAGACTGCCTTACAAGCAAAAAATTTTTATATCATCAGCCTATGCAAATTTGTCTCGCTCTCACTGATTGGCATATCTTGTTGCGGCTCGAAAGTGATAAGCGCCCTCTTCACTTAGCCCGCGGAGCGTGCGTGAAAGCCGCGACGCGACGGGGCGCAATGGCTAAGTGTGGAGACTCTTTCGCGGCTTTTGCGCGTGATCCGCTGGCTAAGTGTAGTGTGCTTTAGAGTGCTGGCCATACTCCTCTACGGCGGCGTAGCGGCCAGCTGGAAATCAAGGCACTTCATCAGCTTTCACCTGGAAATCTTTTTAGATGCTCAAAACTAATTTGTTATTGTTGGTTGTAATCTTTTACTGCACTTTTCAGTAATGTTGTGTTATGTGCTCCGCATTTATTTTATAACCTAAAGCAGATGATAGATGTCCTTTAGAATACTAGAATTGAAAATGGAAATAGATCTCGAAGCACAAAGTGTGTGAGAATCATCTACGGTCATGAGAAGGACGATGGAAGATGCTTATGGAGAGTCATGACCAAATAAATCATGCGGTTTATTTTCTATTGACATAAATTATAACGTGATGTGTACTTTTCTAATGCACGCAAAATGACACAAGCTCATCTCATTCTTTCACAAGATAGGGCTTTTCTTCAGTGATACAGGTTTGCGCCCGCATGCGTGTCCAGCTAGCATTCGATCGTTTCATGATTGCATTTCCTGTCAAATATGCCACACCCATGTAGGACAAGAGCTAAGAAAGTATGAGGGCCTTTCTCCAGAAACGCGGGCGAGCATTTTACGTACATGTGTCAAAATGCGAAGCATGCCATGTAATACAAAAAATCCCAAATAGGCCCCGAGAAATCCACAAAAATTGAGCAGTGCCTCTGTCCTTGTTACTTTGCGTATGCAGAAGCGGGCGCGCATGACAGTTTTCTCATTTTATCGCTTTGTCGTGCGTGGCATGTTAGCTCTACTGGGCTGCAATCGCGGTAAATGTTCGGTGATTGAACCGTGATTAGACTACGTACGAACCATAACTTTTGACACATTTGGTATTGCGCTAATCGTGGTACTGCTCTTGACAGCCGTTAGAGCCGTTTTGACAGATCGCTCAGAGGTTAAGGGCTGTCAGTTACATAGAATTTAGCGCGATGTGGAATTCAGCACAGTTGAAAAGTAATTGGATTGCAATGTGATTGGAACTGAAATTGGATAAGAATAAAACTTCGATGATTTAACTTAGTGCAATCGGGGGGTTGAAGTGACTAGAGGAAAGGCCCTTAGAGGAAGTTATTTGATATCTTGCGTGCTTTGGAAAAGGACTGTCTGTCATCTACATTAGGTGTAATTTAGTTACGAATACTTTGATGCTTTTTCTATGACAAAAAAAATCATAATATCTAAGAACTACCTTCGTATAATATAATATTTTTTTACAATACGACGTTATATTTTATGTATGATTATTTATAACACGTAACGATGGTCAAGATACAGTTACTTACGTATTTTGTTTATGTATAAATATTAACAGTAGCATGAAAGTGGGATGTTTTACAATGTATTGTACAGAATGCTCATAAACTATAAATTACCAAAATTTGTGTTTTATTCTACGCCGTTAACACACGACGCGGCGAACCGCTGTAGCGAAACTCCGGTGAATTGTCCTACACTATGAATTCTCGCTCTATTTGTATGTGATTTCCTATAGTTGCATCTCTGTCTGCATAGTATCGCTGTTATTCGCGATCCTCGTTTCACACGGACGCCGCGGTACCGCCTTTCAGTTTCCTTCAATATCGCGAATATTTCGCTTTTTCGTGTGGACCGCGTTTCGCTACCGCGGTTTGCGGCGTCTGTGTGCTAAAGGCGTTAATGTTCCAGCATTGCTAGCATGCCACCCACGATACAGCGACAAAACGAGAAAACATGGCATACCTACGTAAAATAATAAAGATGGAGGCACATCACGATTTTTATCGCTTACTCAGGACTGGTGGCATGCAAGGCTTACTGTAGGTAGGTTTGAAATCCTTTTTGTTCAGAAGGGTAAACCTGATGTTTTCAATGCTTAGAGCATATAGCAATGGAGTTGTTAACGACGGGCGTACCACTCTGTCAAAGTACGTGGCCATTTCAGTTATATAAAACTAGTTCACGCTCGTCCGCGGTATCGTTTCGTGTCGTAAGACTGCTCCCAGGAATATGATTCAAATCTGCATGAACATGGCGTTTCCTATCAAAATTATGTGAGTATTCTTATTGACTATTAAGTTTGTATTTAAGTACAATCTCCAAATAAACAAAAAGCTGTCGCGAGAAGAAAACGATTGAAAGATACAGTAGTGTAGTGCAGAGGTAGCTCGCACGCAGTACATGTCATTTTTTTGTGTGAGGTCGGTTTAGATATGTTTGTTTGTATCAGTATGATGCGTTGTGCCTGTGTCTGTTTTAAATTTGTCGTGGTGTGCTGTACGTGACAACCTCGCTCCCCGCTAAAAGTGGCAGAAACATTGGTTCGGTGAATGAGCGCCATGACAACTCCATTGCTATTATTCTCTAAGGCCGAGATTCAGAAAGGAAATTTTTAGTCTTAACTCGAGCTAAGCGAGGCGAAAATATATGGATTTTGACATACGGGAGTTCGAGCTAAGATTTAAAAATCGTCTCTGAATCTCGGCCTAAGATTCAATGCAAAAGCTGTAGGCAACAATCCATCTAAGGAGGACACGTAGAATCATCCGGAGCAGGATACGATAAATCACGAGGATACTCGCCACACATCTTTTGTTATCAATGAGGTGGACCTAGGGTAGTTAATACACCACTAGTTTTTATTTACTAAACAAATTTAAGGTTGTATTGAAGTTCTCTTGACTTCTGACGATCAAAAAACAAGATAAAATGGCTGTAAGGGCTAGATCCCTTTGCCTAGAATAAATCGGCTTAAATCCCTAGATTCCTTTGCCTAGAATTTAAATCTTAACAAAAAATAAATCTCTGACGTTGAGGTTATGTTTACGTAAAATATTATTTTGGTTATTTTACAAAATAAGCTCAGTAGATAAACGATTATTTCATATTTAACATTTCAGTGAAACATGTGTTAAATGCTTAAAAATCGAACTAGTTTTTATGTGTAGTTTAGTCCCGAAGTTTTTTACCGACTGGATAAGCAAAATGACAACTTTTGAAAAGTTATCCACTTCTCAGGTATGTTTATTTTCCAAATGATTTCATTACTTAACTTAATCTATACTCGTAATAAAATAAAATCGAATTCCGTTAATAAAAATAACCAAAAAAATCAGATCAAAATAAACCAACGGTGCCGTCATCTATCGTCATATTAAGAAACTACCAACTAAATGGTAAATGTAGACAGCGAGCGCTGTATTTAAAAGCGTTAGGTGCCTTTAAATTCCACTAGATGTAGTCGGGGAAATCTAGCGAGCTTTGTATGGAGCAGATTGCATTAATTGCACTTTGGGTGATAATTTGGAATAATGATAGATAAATACCTGAAAAACATAAATTCACAATAATCTCCGATTTATAATTGTGTAATATTGAGTAATTAAACCTAAAAGAAAAAAAGAAAAATTTAGGTATGAACAAAAAATGGACAACTGGTGATTTTATACAGGACGGTTTATTTCCATACTTTTTAATGATGACACTAATAATCCCCGATTAATATCATTTTTTCGAGAAGATATTCAACATTTCGTATAAAACACATTGTAACTTCAAAACAAGAATTTTTTAGACAGTGATATTTAGTCATAGTATGTAAATAGTTACAACTATTAACTTTAAGAATTATCACCAATGTGACTGCGATACTTTTTTTTAAATAAAGTTTTATTTAATTTTAACCCTCGCACATAAAAGACACTTTGATTATTCTTACGGAACCTAATAGCGCAAATTTGTGTTTTCTCTGATCAAAAAGAATCCCTTATAAATCTGTACAGGATTCCGAGTAATTTGATAAACACCAAAAATCACAGATGTGGGGCGCGCGGGGAGGGCGTTGCTCGTGTAGCGGGCGCAACTGGCGGCAGTTTATCGTTGATCATACCATGTGCATAGTATCGATACCTACACGTTGCATCTTGTTAAAAGTAAGCAAATCTTTATCCTAACAAATTGAAATATTTTCTGTATGTGATGCCCTCAATTTATCAAAAATGTAAGATAGTGAACCTGTAGGTACCTACTCCGTTTTTACCGGACCGACTTCATTCAGGGTGCTTTTTAATATACTGACGGTTTTTTTAAGAGGATGGTCAGACCAGGTCAGATTGTTTTTGCGTTAATTAAAAACATCTAGTTATACCGCGTCGTTTTTGCAGTAAATTATTATTTATTTTTGATGTACATAATTATTATTATGCCTATAAAAACGGCACATATGACATTTCTGGCGATTCTGTGTTTTTTTGGCCATGTCCTTTTAAACAGAAAACAATCGCTCTTTTCCTTGATTGTAACTATACTTCATTCCAAATAAGGACGACGAGTTTTTCCGATTCCTATTTAGCTTTTTGGCCAATTCTAATTACCAAATGTAATTATTTATTGGATACATATACTATCCGACATATCTTGGACGTTACAAAGCTGTACCCTCACAGTAAAACGTAAACAAACACGAAACTGCATGAAAGAAAGAAAGTAAGTATCCAGTCATATATACCCACTTAAGCCTTTATTGTAAAGAGATTATGGTACAATTCTTTCTCTTTTGATCACATTCCTTATGTGTGTGTGCACTGAGAGATCACCTCGCGAATTCGTAAATAAAGTACCGCAGGTTTTAGTAGTAGTTGTAAAACAATTTTAGAATTGCGTCCTGGAATTTGTAAAGCGATAACTAAAAAGATACAGCCTAAAATGTGTGATCTCTCAATCCTCACAGTGGTCCTTCTAGATCTGGGAAAGTATTAAGTTTAAACCAAGTTTTTGTTTACAGACATTTAGTAGTACTTTATTTACAATGAATCTACCATATAACATGATACAATGCTAAGCCTCCAATATTTAATAGTAAAATGCTACTAAATCTTACCAACTTCAGATCCTGGATTAACGGCGTGAAAAATGAGAAAAATAACTTAGTTAAATTCTGTTCAAATAAACTGAGGATGGTGACCATAAATTAAAACTTCTTGGGACATTATATTTTTGTCACCTCACAAGTTACGGTAGTAACATTTATAATATCATTGTCACAAGCTCGGAAAGATTATGTTTATCATTCGAAATCAAAAGTGAATTTTATCCGCTAGCGTTGAAAGTTTTTCAAATTCGATTCTTTCTAATCAATATTTTTCTATACCGCCAGTCCACTGAAAATGCATTAATAACTATACTCCATTTAAAATAGCAACGAAATTTTAAGGCCATTTTGAATTACAGAAACGAAGATGTGAAACACTTACTAATTTGAAAGTGTCGAAGCGGCAACGTCGCTTTCGGTTGTGGCGCGTTCCTGTACACGCAGTTGTAAAAAACTGACAAAAACTTGTTTATCGGACTTGTGGTAAAATGAGAGAAACATATCAATTTTGTTGAACTTATATCGAATAAATTGAACAAAAGTATTTAAAGCACATAATTCTCTATGAAGAATAGGTAATTGTAAATACCTAAAATGAACAAAGAAGGTTACGTGAAATGAAACCTAATCTTTGTTTACGTATTCTGTGGCTTTGTTTTTTTTACAACTTTTTTACTTTTTGGCGTAATACCAAAAAAGATGTTTACGAAAGAGAATGTATTAGTTTTGAAAAAACCGGAACCGTTGCTTCCTCGAGGGCCGAGATTCAGAGACGATTTTTTTGTACTTAGCTCGAGCTAAGCGTGGCGAAAATGTATGTATTTTGACATACGGGAGTCCGAACTATGACTTACAAATTGTCTCTGAATCTCGGCCTTAGTCACACGTCTGTGCTCGTGGTCAAACGTGGCACGTCTAGTATGATTTCTCTGCGACGCACGACGCGCCTTCGCTGAACCTGTTCTCGTGCTTTTCGGAGGGAGAAAGTCGCGCTTACCGCGACATGTATGGAAAAAAGGTGAGTTGCGCGCTAATACAAATTATTAGACGTGCTGATTTGACCATGAGGAAAACTAGTTCCCAATAAGCAAACTGCTTAACAAAATAAAAAATATCCTTCTTGTATAACGTAGTTGTACAGTCATAGGCATTACTCGGTCAACATGAACAACTCGGAAATCATGGTCAACTCGGACAACGTGGTCAACTCGCACAACATGGTCTATTCTGAGAACTCGGCACCATGAACAATTTGGCCAACACGAACAACTCGGACAACATGGTCAATTCTGAGATCTCGGTCAACATGGACTACTCGGTCAACTTGGACAACTGAGTTGACATGTTCATGTTGTCCAAGTTCTAAGATTTGTCATCTTTGTCCGAGTTGTTCATGTTGTCCGAGTTGACCGAGGTGTTCATGTTGTACCGACTACAGTTTAAAAGTACCATTCATAATAACTCCCTACCCCTCTTAACAAAACTCCGTAAAATGACTGGGCAATTAAGTAAGCAGAAAAACGTGAACGTATACTTCGTCCACGGTAGCGCCTGACTTTGTCACATGCATTTTAAAAATACTATAATTATAGTACGGAATGCAACACTGGCTAGCATGGATCTTCTCTAAATCGAATTCTTTCTCGGTATATAAAATAAAATCTGGGGGCTTCTACATTGTGGAACCTGTTCGTTCATTTTGTTAACTTTAAAATCATTTTCATATTTTCTTTGTTTACTCAGTTTGTTAAGTTTGTCAGTATTTGTTAAAGCAAAAAATAAATACTTAAACTGTTCTATCACACTCCGTGGTTTGCATTTCAAGTCTTTCCGCCAGAACATCTTTTAGAAGAATCTGTTATCGAATTGTCGCTGGGTGAATACAACAACGGCACAAGTCAAAAAAGTTGATTTTGAGAAAAATGGCATTAAAGTTGGCGCGAGAGAGTGCGCGCGAACAAATTCGTCTGTAGTTACTACACAGTAAGGGTTAGATTGTTGATGTTTGCCTTTTGTATATCTGTATTATATCAGTAATCTATAACAGTTGAGAATTTTATTTATATACTTCAACATTTTTATTTATAGGGCCATAAATATGGGGGTTCCGAGTTATGCCAGTTTTGCATTAACTTTTTGGTACGATTTAGATTTATGCCAGATAATTATTGAGAAAACATGAAGAAATGTGATAGTAATTAGTACCCAAAATAAAACACAATTATGGCATTAGAGAAGAGACGGAAGAAATGGGAATTTACAAAGCAATGAGGAAAAGAAAATTTGATCTGTTACTGAATTGGCGGAAGTTGTCTGATGAGATCCTATCAGATCAGATACACAACGCATAAGCATATCTTATCTTATCTTGTTGTGGGGGCTGGCAAGCCAGCAACACTTCGACCCAGTGGGATCTTTTGTGTTAGCCCCAACTTTCTTCACCCTTCAAATACATGGTCAATGAAGGAGGCAACACCATTGAGGGGAAGAAACCTAAGGTCTCCCGGTTTTGGGTATCCATCTCCGAGGAGGCACATGCGTTTTGCCGCCAAGACATCACAGTCACAAAGGATATGTTCCATGGCCTCTTCATCCTCTCCGCATGCTCGGCAGCTTGGATCTAGGGTTAGTTTCATTTTGTGCATCATCGTGCCTGTAGCGTAGTGCCCAGTGAGGGCTCCGGTGATGGCACGAGCCTTGCTCCTGCTGTTGTTCAGTATGAACTTTGAGACACAAGTTGTCACATTGCTGATAATTTCGTAGAGTGTTGTAGCCCTGCAAGGCCGGACCACTCCAGCCTGTGTGTTTTATCAGCCCAATCCCTAATGGCCATTCTTATGCTGCATGCCGGGATTCCCACACTTGGTTCTGGGCCAACCATCTTCCGTTCTGACCCAGCCCTCGCCAGCTCGTCAGCATTCTCATTACCCTGGACACCGGTATGTCCTGGGACCCAAACTAATCTTACGGTATTGTGAAGACCAAGCCTGTTAAGGGTCTTCACTCCGTTTAGAATTAGCTTGGAATTTACATAATAGGAGTTCAAGGCTTTGAGAGCTGCTTGGCTGTCACTTAGGATATATATAGTCTTGTTGGCTACCTTCCTATATATATTCTCCTGCGCACAGGCTATGATAGCATACGTCTCTGTTTGGAAGACAGTTGCAAATTCTCCTAGACTGACACTTTCGTTGTAGTCTTTGGAGTGTATGCCTGCACCCGCACCTGACTCGGTTTTTGAACCATCAGTGTACCAAACAAGAGTGTTTGAGTCCGGGGTACGCAATCCACGCTTCCATTCATCCCTTGTTGGGACATATATTTTGTAGTTTCTCTTGAAGATCCGTGTGCTCGGCATTGTGTCACCGATCATGTTGAACCATCTTTCAAGCTCACTGTCCAGTCTCAATGCAGTGTGCCTTAACTTAGGCATATCACTGTACCAGGTTTGGGTCACTTTCATTCTATAAAGAGCCTTAGCCGCTTCAGCTTGTATGAATATATGAGCATATGCTCACGACTGTATTCCACGAGGGGTACTCAGTGATATTCTGAAACCTCAGAACATCCACGTTTCACCAGTAGTACCGAAACTCGGACAGAGTTTCGGGACAGATACACAACGAGTTCGATGATAAGAGCCAGACCAAGAAATTACTCGTGAGCCCAATCACATGTTGATCTCAATAGATCTTTTAGTACTGCTTAAATCAAGAACGATGTTTAAAACAATTATCAATCTCTATCTTCGGTCTTCTTACCAGCTACCCATTTTACGTAGTCAGGCCAGTTGGCCGGTGGTCGTCCCATACTATTTAATTATAAAATAACCACGCTAGTTGGTAGTTTCTGTTCTAGAACACATACTCCTTATCAGTTGCCAGTTCTTCAGCAGATATAACAAGCCTATTGCCACTTCAGCTTGCTAATTTTCAGGGCTGCGTTATTTGCTTTAGTTCTCAGACGTTACTACTTCATTTCTGATGTTATCTCTTAGAAAAACACCAACCAGTAGCTGTTTCCATAGCTCACAATGATGGACTAGTTCTATCGTCACTGTTCATATGTCTGCCTTGATCCCTATGTTCAGGTTGAATACCTTCGTTTGCAATTGGATGAATACGTCGTCAGATATTTTCATCTGGGGAAAGCCAATGAAAAGATCTGTGGAAATTATCTCAGAGGAAATAAATGGAGACATCCTGACATCAGTCATTTGGGATGAAAGATGAATGATAAGACAAGAAGAGGTAAGAGGAAAAGAAAACTGGATTTTAAAAGCATAAAGGTAATATTGAATATGCAGGAATCAAATTTACCAAAGCTATATATTTACGAAGTAACCATACGAAAGCAGTAATAGAGCCTCACGCTTACATAGCTACGCTCTTTTCCACAAAATTACACTATCACATTGTTTTAATCTTCTGATCTGGAACTTCATACAACAGATCAGTCTTCTATCTATACTAGAAAGCCATGGTACAAAAAGCAGATTGGTAGATGATCATAAGTCAAAACTTTATAGGAGAAGAGATTGATTCCCTGAAGAGTTGGAAGTAGGGAGGACCTACTTTGACATCACAAACCTTCACATTGTGGTTTACAGAATATAACAGGGGTAGTTTTTGCAGACGGGAATAATTTTAATTCAACTTTTTGACTAAAAAGTGTCATTGTTGCATAACACAAAATAACAATTTTATTTAATGTAGTAGTGGCACAAATACCATCTATCGCTTGATTCAGTGAAATATCGAGTCAGGTCTATATTGCACAAGATAAAGTATGCGATGTAGAACCAGAATACGGTGCTAACTCAAAACTGTCAATTTTTGAGTTGTGCCGTTGTTGTATTCACCCAGCGTTGTGTCTGTATAGGTTTCTGTCTTTGCTCAGTATACACGGAATTTTTTTTTAAATTACTTTTCCGCCCTAGGGAGGAAATGCATCATCATATATAAACAATTACCTAATTTAAAAGTAACTATGAGAAATGAAAAATCATGATGTCCCAATAAGTTTTAATTTGTGGTCACCTTGCTCGGTTTATTTGAACAGAATTTAACTAAGTTATTTTTCTCATTTTTCACGCCGTTAATCCAGGATCTGAAGTTGGTAAGATTTAGTAGCATTTTACTATTAAATATTGGAGGCTTGGCATTATTGTAGGTGTTATTTTCATGGTTTTACAGATTATTTGTTATTTTGAAACGTGTCCATTGAGAGATCACAATTAAATGCCAATTACATAGAATGAGGACATATTTGTTATGTATTCTTTCTTTTACAAAATTCCTTGCAGTTTCTACTAAAAGTTAAACTGACATAATATCGAATAAATTAACGATAAATCGCTATCATTACAAATTTCATCCGTGTGGATTGAGAGATCAGTGAAAAGAATTTGTAATTTTTTTTATACGATGCTGTGTATCATGTTATATGGTAGATTCATTGTAAATAAAGTACTACTAAATGTCTGTAAACAAAAACTTGGTTTATACTTAATACTTTCCCAGATCTAGAAGGACCACTGTGAGGATTGAGAGATCACGCATTTTAGGCTGTATCTTTTTAGTTATCGCTTTACAAATTCCAGGACGCAATTCTACAATTGTTTTACAACTACTACTAAAACCTGCGGTACTTTATTTACGAATTCGCGAGGTGATCTCTCAGTGCACACACACATCATTCCTTCAGTACCGTATCAAAAATTAATAGTTTCGTCCTTTTTGTATCAGATAGCTCCGTCCCTCTCGCACACCGATTCCGCGTTGCAGCACTGCCTCTAGCTCGTGCGCACTTCGATGAATGATTGTATTGTTTACGTTACTTGTGTTTTATAAATTATTTGAAGAATCCTGATCCCTTAAATAAGAGATTATGATGGTTAATAATAAAGAATATAAATGTTTTTGTAAATCCGAGAAAATACTTAGAGTGAGTTAAATGCGCAAGGGATAAATATCAAAAAAACACATTTTAGCTAGGTTCTTGAAGAGTCACCTAGGTGAAAACTTTACAAAGGTTCGATGCCTACATTTGGAGGGTAAAAATAGAAAAATCCCTGAAAGTGCTATTTTTTAAGTCTCGTTTTTCCCAACAAGTAAGAAAAATCATCATATTTTTAACACTTTTCACCATCAACAAGGGATTACTTAATTACCGTAATTATAAGATGTCAGTAGATATAATTCTTAGTTTTCACCTAAAGTGCATTTTTTGTTTGGCGTAAAACCGTAAAAACACAAATTTAGGTATTTCTCAGGATCCGACACCCCTATGACCAAAAAAAATCGATAAATGCGTATTAAAATATTAGTATTATTATTTAAAAAACAATTTACTAAAGTGTATTTAATGCAATCTCAAACGCTAAAATTCCCCGACTAATGGCAATGTTATTAAATTGATGTATTTTGTTTTAAAATATGACTTGGAATTATATTTGTTTTATGTTTTCAGAAAGTTCGTGTAGCTTTACATCGTGATGTTAGAACGATTTGTTCGGAAACCTGCCATTTCCTCGGCTTAGATGTCTCCAAGTCAGCAATGGAAATTATAGTTGAGCTAGTTTATAAGAAGATATCAGTGTATGGATCAGATTTGGAGGCTTTTGCAAAGTGAGTGAACTGAAAACTACTTACACTTACCTACTGAATTACAAATTTATCAATAGACCGAAATATACCAGGTCTTTCTTAGGTACCCTTTGACTAATTATTATAAGGACTAGCCTTGTGGTAGCATTTCCCCTCTGCCACGGTATAAGCACAATTGATCTTGTGCATTTACATTCAATTTTACACCTTATCACTAAACGAGACAGCCTATAATTGCGAAATAATAACTTCGAACTTAGAACGTTTGGGGTTCACACGAGACCACTTTACATGATTTTTAACATTCAAAATTAGAATCTAAAGTTATGGGGAATAAAATCCAAAGTTGCGGATTTCGTGTTACCTCGCCCCCCGCAAAAATGGGCAGAAATGTTTGTTAGTAGAATCACACGCGTAACCAGTCCACATATAAATAGTCAAAGTAGGTACCTATTACACTGACAGTTTTTTAAGGGGATGATCAGACCATCAAACGAACTGCGCTACTTTCTTTAGTATGAGAGTGAGAATATAGAAATATAATTTTTTTTAAAAAGGCGCACCATTATCCTTTCGTCTATTCTGTCTGTCTGTGTGTCTATACGTCTCGTCTGTATGCCCCACCTCAATAACTCATTTTTGCACCTATTGAATCGAAATTTGGCACGAAGACAGGTAACAGTAACCCAAAAACAGAAATGTAATAATTTTTTATGCTGTGATTAATTTAATTAGGTATGGGAACCTAGTTTTTACTTGAGATTATTTTATTTAAACCAACACTTCTTTTCTCACAGACACGCCAAAAGAACAACAATAAATTCGGAAGACGTCAAACTTTTAGCTAGAAGAAACCCCAGTTTGGTAAGTTTTTAACATAAATCCAGAACACCTCCCAATCTCACAAAATCCTCATCCTTCTGCCCTCATGCTGTTATGGTCTGCCAATTAACATGCCATCTCCTTCCATTTACTTATACAGGGTGTAACAAAACAACAACTTAACAACTTTCACTATAGAGCCAATATCGAAAAAAAAATCGCTCTTTCATACAAAACTGCAGTGCCATCTCGACTCAAATGTATGGGAGAGCAGTTTTTTTTCTCGGTGTTGGGTCCATAGTGAAAGTTGTTCAATTTGATGGTCTGAAGCATTACTAGGGTGTTTTGTTGCATCCTGTTTCACTTAATACTTCATTTCAAATATGGACGAAAAGATTTTCTTGTTCCTATATAGTTTTCAGACCCATTCTGATTTGCAAATCAACTTTATTTATCAGACAGTTATACTATCCGGCACATCCCGGACGTTACTAAAGCTGTTCTAAGAATAAGGGAGGGAGTGTTTCGAATCTCTGTTTCTGTATACAAAATAGCCTTACAATTTCGTTGCTATTTCAAATGGAGTAAAGGTAGGTATATCAGTCATCATTCCTCACTCAGGTCAGAACCCGTGATTTATTTACCTTTTAAGCACTTAGAAATGAGCAACATTTTCTGTTGGCTTGTTGATTTTCATCGTCAGCGTGGCCTGACGATACAAGAGTATCCTATGTGTCAAACCAGAACATATTCTATCAGTGTGCCAAATTTCATCCTAATCCGATCAGCTGTTCATGCGTGATTGAGCCACAAACATACAAACATCGTCACAATCTTTGTCATTTATAATATTATTGGATAGGATTCCTAATGCCGTGGTGGTCCAGTGGCGAGTAACCTTGCCTGCCGTGCAGGAGGCGATAGCTAATAGGCGCCTCCTATAATAGACGGACGGGCGGACAACATAGGCTTAGTAATAGGGTCCCATTTTCACCCTTTGGGTACGGAACCCAACCAAAAATGGTATTCGTACGCTGGCCACACGTATGGTGCGTAATTATGGTTTTGTGTAGCTTGACGTGCTTTGACTAATTATTATTAGCCTTGCGGTAGTATTTCCCCTCTGCCACGGTATAAGCACAATTGATCTTGTACATTTACATTCAATTTTACACCTTATCACTAAACGAGACAGCCTGTAATTGCGAAATAATAACTTCGAACTTAGAACGTTTGGGGTTCACACGAGACTACTTTTGATTTATTTGACTACATGATTATTAACATTCAAAATTAGAATTTAAAGTTATGGGGAATAAAATCCAAAGTTGCGGATTTCATGTTACCTCGCCCCCCGAAAAAAGTGGCTGAAATGTTTGTTAGTAGAATTACACGCATAACCAGTCCACATATAAATAGTCAAAGTTGACGTGTCGCCGTGTGCATGTGCTTCTTGCTCGGCTCCCCTAAAGTTACCCTCGAAGTGCGGGGTGAGGTGCGGTACCTGAAGTTAGTGAGGGGCAGGGAGTAACCATTCTGTATGTACGCACGGCGACAGATCAACCTACCCATAGCTGGACCTTATGCCCATGAACATAGAGTTCAACTATGGGTAGGTTGATCTGTCGCCGTGTGTACGTACTACATAGTACACACCAGTATCTATTCTGTGCTTTCTTCGAAAAAATCAAGAAGCTTCAACCTAAAAAAAGGTCTAAGCCACTCTATAGGTACACGGAGAAGGTATTTAAAATAAAACATTTAAATGCACTCTGATCACGTTTCTAGTTAAAATTTAATCGTTCATTTTGTTCAAAATTTGGACGAAACAATGCATTAAAAATCACGAATTGGATTGCAGTTATAGTTAACACGAGTTTTAATTCGATCTGAATCTTTAAACAGGAATCTGATGAACGCTCTTTATTTATGCAATATCACAAATTTCGTTCTGATATCATTATTATCCAATTTAGGTTAATTTTGAATACGAAATGGAGTGCTAGTTTATGCCAATATTGTCAAATTTGGTCATGTAAATGTCAAATGCCACGTGTTTTTGTTTGGATATTATGCTATAATGCGGTTAATTTGTTAATTTATCTGCGCAATTGGCTATTTGACAGTTTTCGGAAAGTTATTTTAAAATATACGTAGGTTTATTTTATACCTCTTACAATTATCTTTTTCTTAAAAAAGCGTAATTTATTCGAAAAAAAAATATATATTTTTCATTAAGTAATTTGAGATTCGCGCGAAAACAGCCGGTCACGTGACATTTCTGGTTATGACGTCACATCACAATAAACAAGTAAAGCTAACTACGACGCTTCGACTCACATGTCGTTTAATTTCTTGAATTGTTACGTCCAACGATGCTCAATCATGGCCGCGTTTCAGTTTTTGTAATTCACAGATAAAAAACTCCAATTTATTTTTCAAAAAATAAAATATTTACAATTTACTGTAATGCAAAAAACATATTGTATGGTTATTGTGAACCTATAAGCAAATATATTTAACATACCTATTTTATATTTTATCGTTACAGTTGTCAAATAGCCAATTTTGTTATCAAAATCAACGTTTAATCTAAATGCAACTGCTCGAACAAACAAACAGACAGACAAAAATTCTAATAAAGGTTGATTTGGAGTATCGTAATCTTTTTCTTCAATGTATAGACACACTTCTGTTACAGTTTTATAATAGTTTAGATTAAATTGTAACGTCTTTACAGAAAACACACCTAAACAAAATAGTACCAACAAACCCAACAGCACCAAAAGATAAACGCCGTAAAACTTTACCAGTACCTAAGCAACAGGAAACACCAGCTAAAACAAAAGAAGACAATGAAGAAGTTACTAAAATTAAGGAAAAAGAAAAGATTGAACCAGCTATCCCTGATGAAGATTTCGTTGAAAACATAATCGTTAATGACACGATAGATTTAACTTTTGATTGAAAGTAAAGTTGACGCTTTATGAAGAGTTTCAGTTTCACTTCCAATCCGCGAATAGAAAAATAAACAGTAAAAAGTAAGTACAGTATTACCACAGCATAACTATATAGTCCTTACAGTATGGCAACGCTCTTGATGCACCGCGCCGGTGTACTTATGTTGTCATGCGCACTCAATGCCTTCATCTTCATACAGATCTTGGGATGAACCGCGCCGCCCGCATCCCCGCTAGGCCCCCTCCGTTGCTCTGCGCAAGTATGTACATCCGTTGCCGTACTGTAAGGACTATATAGTTATGCTGTGGTATTACTACACAACACACACCTGAGAATAGGGTCCTCATATGTTCATGGTTTTTTAGGGAATGATCGGACCAACAAACTGAACAACTTTCTATATATGACAAAAAAGTTGAAATCGCAAAAAAAAATCATTGGTTCCACAAGAAAACTGCAATTCAACTCTACCTAAATGTAGGGCGACACCAATTTTTATTTCGTGATTTCGATGTTGGGCCTATGGAGAATGTTGTTAAGTTTGATGGTCTGATCATCCCCTTAAAAAACCGTAAGTATATTAAGAATCGTCAACAGAAAGTACTTATAACCAATAATCCGCAACATGTTTCGTCAGCACAAAAATATTACAACAGTAAAAACCCGTTAATATGGTTTCAAGATTCCTTAAAAGAATGTAATTTTCATTAAACTCTATTTTGCCGTTTGACTTCTGATTTAAAATAGAACACAAGTTCATCCTGATATACGCTGAAAGTGAACTACCTTAAAGTTAAATTCAATTCAATTTTAGTGGCATCCGATGTGTTATCACAATTCAGCCAATGTCTCGTTATGTGGAGAGTATACGAAGGAAAATTATCAGTAGTATTAATTAAGTCTAGCGTGGCAGTTTTGCCAATGTAAGTAGTTTATAATCTCAAGTGATTGTTTTAAGATTAAAACATAAAAGAGTTCACAAAATGGTGGAGCCACGTGCAAGCCCAACGCGCCGATACGCACGCGTCCGTACTCCGCCAGACTTGCAGCGCGACTCTACCTTAAAGTTGCACCCTTAAGTCAAAGTTAAAAGTCAAAATAATTTATTCACTTATTAAACGTCAATTCTTTTTTTAAGCTACCACCGCGTCGGAACGTGTTGTCGCTGTAGAGAAGATGCGGCCAGAAACTCTACAATATGACACGACTTAATGACTATTACAATATAAATTCTTAAGCTAAGGTTTATGTTTACAGTTATACATAGTCTATTTAATTAAATAAAAAAACGTTTAACTGTTCTAGCAATGGTTCTGTCCACCAGGAAAGAGAATTTACGGTCGTATGCGTTAATGTAATGTACGGAATGAGTCGAGTAAGTGCAGTTTTCCATAGAACCGCAGAATTTTTTTATTGTCTCCAAAGAGAAATTTGTTCAGTTTTATGGTCTGTAGCTCTTCAAATATGACCACACATTCCTATAACCCTGCGCACCTCGAAATAAAACGAGCTAGGTAGCAAGGAAAAAGATTAGTTATTGATACTATAGAAAATATTAACGTTGGATTTATTCTCTGTATTAAATTGTAAATTGATTTAAAGTTTTGCTCAGTAATTTATTCAACTTTCAAAATTTCAGTTGAATTCATCCAACTGAATTCACTGATAAAAGGCATTAAATGAGCAAAGCAAATGCAGGTAGGTTGACCGCGGGCTGCCCGACGCCGCCAAAAAACTCGTTATAACGAAACACAATTACCAGGGAATTATGACGTCTTTAGAGTAGACTTTTGTTGAAAAGTTTTTGTTAGCGCAGATAACTGTTATTTATGTTAAATTTACTATTATGTTACATACATCGTGTTAGTAAATGAAAGCAAAGTGCGCGTGGAACACTCTCCAAACACGAATCTCTTGCAAAATCCTAAATAGGAAACCCACTGGTTTGCCGAACAGTCTTGTAGATTGAGCGCTTTCTTGCTGGCCACTAGGCTCCACCATTTTGTATTATAGACTGATTACAAGGGCTGTATCGCTCATTAGGTGCGAAAAAGTTCTGAATATTTACCTGTATGGTAATTATGTGCGCATGACGTTACACAGTCCGGTGCAAACTTATTACCTAACCGAGTAGGCGAAATGGCAGAGCGAAACGGGCTTCAAAGCTCCGCATCTCTCCGCGCAGCTACCTACGACGGAGAGGAACAACCATTGTGGTCGGACTATGTATACTTCAAAAATCTATTGTCTATTGAAACAGCTGAGAAACCTTAGGTACGTATACCTTAGTCGCCTCGTGCGACAACTACGAGTATAACTCTTCTTTCACCATTATAAATGTGAAGCCTGTGCTGTGCCCTGCCATGAGATGAGACACATTAAGACTAACAATGAAAATGATTGACATCAGCATTATTATAAAAAACTAGAGTTTACCCGCGACTTCGTCCGCACAAATTATATACCAGATTTTAAGTCATATCATAAGCTATCAAACAAAAAAGTTTCATCAAAATCGATTCAGTAGTTTTTGCGTAATGCTGTTACAAACATACAAACAAACAAACAAACAGACAGACAAAAATTCAAAAAAGGTTGATTTAAAGTCCGGGATACCTAAAAACCATATAGTAATCTTTATCATGTAAATATCTTCAATGTACAGACACGCTTATGTTACAGTTTTATAATAGTTAAGATATAAACTCAATTCGACTCCACAGCTTCCTCTATGCTCGGTAGTTAATTACTCTTATAACGACAGTTAGAGCATAATGAGATTTTTGCAATTCAACAGTAGCACATTACAGGGTGATGTTTGTCAAATTCCCCCCTCTTGCCTCCTACTGACCCTCTGCGGTTAAAGGGGGAAGGTATTAGGCTGTAATGAATTTCAGGTTGGGGTTTTTTATATAGGTGTTTAGCACCACCTCCCTTTTTTGAGACTAATCACACAAGGTAATTATGAGCGAAAGCGATGTCGCCACTACACTGTAATGACGTCGCAACCGTATCGCCAGCGCTACGACGTCACAACTGAATAACCTCGTCGATGATGGCACTGGAAGAAGAAGAAGTGAAATCTAGGTATTCTATAAGAGTTTGTTACGTTCAGTTCTACAACGTGTTAATGAATTAACGCAAAACTAGAAAATAGTTTGTTTAGAATCGAGAGCAGAATCGAATTATCATGGTTTCAACATAGGTAATTTTTTTCAATATATTAAAATTATTTTTGTAAAAAATAAAATTTACTGAATTCGATCTCAACCCACCGCATGGGCACACTCACACTACTTACTACCAAAACAAGATTCTTAAAATGTATCCACGAGCACGCTAGTGCTTTCATTAATTGCTAAAATAATAACCAATCATTTTATCCTGGCAACTTAAAATACGTATAACTTTAAATTTTAACTACCAAAATAATGAAATTATTGTTTCAATCTAATTATTGTTAGAAATCAGTTGGGGTGTATGAGGTTTTGCGCTTATTCATTAACACGTTGTATATAATTAGAAGTGGCGACTGCACGCTTTAAGATTCAGTTTAATGGTCTGAAACACCCCCTAAATAATGTAACGCTTTTAAGTCTACACCCTCTATACTCTGATCGCGATAGCCTTACTCGCATGCATGCATGCATATGCTCACAACTATATTCCTCGAGGGGGTAGTCAGATATTCTGAATCCACAAAACATCCACGTTTCACTAGTAGTACCGAAACTCTGTCCAGTGTGACGGGGGGTGAGCCCGTCGCCACTTATAATGGGCAGTAGGTACAATACATGCCTCGAAATTGAAGCATGCAGGTTTCCTCACGATGTACATAAATTCCAAAAAACACATTGGTACGAGTCGGCCTGGACGGGGATCGAATCATCGCCTCCTGCGCGATAGGCAAGGTTACTCGCTACTGAACCACCACGGCCTAGCCTTACTTGATCATCTCAAATCTGCTGACTCTGATAGTGTTTAGTGAATTATCAAAAATGTCCTTTACAGAAATTGAATAAGAAGTCCGTCCATTTATTCAAAGGTTTATCGTTATTGAAAAAAAGAATTATTCCGAATGCCTAAATGCGCGCTACGTACAAGCGAAGTTTGGTGATATTTTCAATCCTAACCAATTAAAGTCAATGCAATTTCTCAGTAACAATCTAGAAACTAACTTCTATGCTTGTATGAAGTCAGATTTTCGTTCAAATATACAGTTTTAATGCTAGGATTAATTTAAGATTTGTTTGGAAATCTTTAAGGCACTGTAACATAATACCGAAAATCTGACTTCATACAAGCATAGAGATTAGTTTCTAGATTGTTTCATTGACTTTAATTAGTTAGTATTGAAAATATCACCAGACTTTGTTTGTATGGAGCACGCTCCGAGTTGCTTCAAGCTCGTATATTGAATAAATTATTTTGACTTTGACTTAGACTTTATCTCATTTTGACAAGTCATTTGATATACTATCTTAATTACTCCAAAATAAGTGCTACCATGGTGCTACGTTATTTGTCTCAACTTGCAAACAACTTGAACCAAATAATTTATTTTATAATAAAGTTGAATAAAACGGTATACAGTAAGTGCACTGATTATAATGAATAATTCAATACGCGAATATAGCCAACATGCGGTCCGGGACCAGTAATATTGCGTGGGACTGCTAGGCCGTATTCAAATCAGGCCTTATTACACTTATCTCTGTTCGAGAATTCATTAAGTACTATCGACAATTAACGTTCTTTATGCTCTTATTGTTTTTGACACGATTTGTGTGGAGAACATCATTATATTCTGTGTACTTAGTTTTTCATCTAATAAAATAGATCCAGATTTACTACTCTATAAAATAAATTTTATAAGTGGGATAAAAAAAAAGGTCATCATCATCATGATGATGATCATAGACCATCAAACTGAACAACTTTCTCTGTGGGAACAACAATGAAATCGCGAAAAAAAATCAGTCCCAAACGGAGTCGAGTAAGATTTCTGTGTTGTATAGAATAGACCTAGAGTTTTTCTTTCGCGATTTCGTCTTTGTTCCCATGGGTTGTTTAGTTTTATGGTCTAATCATCCCCTTAAAAACTGTCAGCATATTAAGAAGGACAAAGGACCGTATATGCGTCCCTCTGCTCACAGTTTAAAGAACTAGTTCTATGATGTCTTCTTCTGTTGAGATCTTCTTCCTTTTCGGAGTTGAATAAAACTATTTTAGAATTTTAAACAGGAAGCATAAAATACAGGAAGTTGTGTTACACCTTATCATAGATATATTTAGATACCAGAGGATATTCTAAACTTTTCATACAAAAAGTTTAATTCGCATATCAAGCAATACCTCTGTAAAAAGGTAAACTCGATAATTAAAATGAATGACCATGAATGTCTGGTCTTTACAATGTAACAATATATGTAATTTAATATTGAATTTGTAATTAAATATATATTTTTTTAAAGATATTTTTTTTTTTATTTTTTTTTTTTAGAGAGTGTTGTTTGTCGTCAGAAAGCTGTCCATGTGATATTATTTTGAATAAAACATTTTGATTTGATTTATTTAGTGTTTTAGGATAATGTGAGGAGCTTAGCCATATTAAATTCCACTACACACAAGTACATCTAGTACTTTTACATGTAGAACACATGGAATTTGAATTAGGTAAAACGTACGAAATGTTTATTTGGATTTTTCTAACACTTCGGCGTTACAATCCTAAATTAAGGTTTGAATTCCAAACTCAACGTAAAAATTATTCAAGTTGCTAGCAGTATTTTCCGTCTTGACATAGCTGTATGCCCCTTAAATACCACCAATGCAATCCTAAAAACAAATAGAAATCTACTTATAAACTTCCAAACAAAAAACCAATCGTGACTTATTCATACAACTACAAACAAGCTCTGTCTGTCAAGCAAATCTGTCACTTATTGGCGCACGACAACCGCTTTCGCCACATTAACATTTTATTAACATTTTCCCGTGCGTCATTAGGGTCGCAATTTGAATATCAGTAGATCGGAAATGCACAAATTAAGCTTGTGATCTGTTGGCAGTAATGAGCTGAAAGGTACGTAATGACTTGAGTACGATGGTACCCTGGTACCTTGATTGAACAAAACAACACTCGGGTACCTTCGCTTGTAACTAAGGATGGACGGACCGCTGGTGTGGACACGGCTTTTTTATTTATTCCACCAAACCATCTAGTACCTCAGATAAATTAACGGGAATGGATGCGATATTACGCGCGTACCCCTCTGCCAAAGGCATGCGCTCAGTGAGCATGCCCGTTATATAAAATAGTTGCCGCGCGTCCCGCGCCAGTCGCCAACTGTTAGTCTTTTTTGCGTAGAAATGAGATATAATTTCCAATCCATTCCCGTTACTTTATCTGAGTCTAGTACGGTTTCTGGAGTGCGATTTTTGAAAGTCACACGTTCAAATCAGAAGTTCAAAATGTCAAAATTGCTATGGAACGGGAAAAAAATCACCGTAGTCCACCCAGCTGAACCAGCCAGGTGGACCGAACGGAACGAAGCGCTTTTTTAGCTAGCGTCCAGAAATAAGTCAAGAGAAACATAAGGACAAAATACTGGTAAAATTTCAAGTTCGAATGTTTTATTGTTCTGAAATCATCTCTAGCGCCTCTATGCTTCTGGTCTATTAATTGATCTTGAAAGCACATAGGTATGTATCTACTCGTAGGTAGTAGGTAAGTATAATAAGTTGACCACTAACTTGCCACGCGTGGTGGTAGGATGGCCCACTTCCTCTCACAGTATTTAGTAAGTGTAATGGACCGATATTTATATGCTGGTCATCATCATCAGCCTATATACGTAGCCCTGCAGGGCACAGGACTACCCTAAGGACACGCGTACCCAATATGGATGGACAGACTTCACATACGCATCACAATTTCTTCTTCATCTTATGCAGGTTTCCTTACAATGTTTTCCTTCTCAATTTGAGAGCAGCCAGTATTACGGTATTATGTACATAAGTTAGAAAAACTCATTGGTTCACGGCATGTTATCCGTGCGGATTCGAACCTGGACCCTCATGATTTAGTGTCCATACCTCTCCGCATCCCGCCACCGACGGTCTCTTAGTACTAGGTACTCAATAATAAATGTTAAATGAAAAAGCTGTTTCCATCCTCTAAAGCAGCCTACTAGTTATTAATGCGGAACGGTAGCAGCACACAGACAGACAGACACACGGACACGGCGAGCGACATTTGTAATGTTACTAAATAGTTGCGCGCGGTAGGTGCCCCGCGAACGTAACGCGTTCACTACTCTATGGACGGCGTTATGCAGCAGTTAGCAGGAAGATTATTTAATAGTTACAATTTACTCACACACACATACAGGGTCCAACTTATCTTATCTTATCTTGTTGTGGGGGCTGGCAAGCCAGCAACACTTCGACCCAGTGGGATCTTTTGTGTTAGCCCCAACTTTCTTCACCCTTCAAATACATGGTCAATGAAGGAGGCAACACCATTGAGGGGAAGAAACCTAAGGTCTCCCGGTTTTGGGTATCCATCTCCGAGGAGGCACATGCGTTTTGCCGCCAAGACATCACAGTCACAAAGGATATGTTCCATAGTCTCTTCATCCTCTCCGCATGCTCGGCAGCTTGGATCTAGGGTTAGTTTCATTTTGTGCATCATCGTGCCTGTAGCGTAGTGCCCAGTGAGGGCTCCGGTGATGGCACGAGCCTTGCTCCTGCTGTTGTTCAGTATGAACTTTGAGACACAAGTTGTCACATTGCTGATAAATTTCTTAGAGTGTTGTAGCCCTGCAAGGCCGGACCACTCCAGCCTGTGTGTTTTATCAGCCCAATCCCTAATGGCCATTCTTATGCTGCATGCCGGGATTCCCACACTTGGCTCTGGGCCAACCATCTTCCGTTCTGAACCAGCCCTCGCCAGCTCGTCAGCATTCTCATTACCCTGCACACCGGTATGTCCCGGGACCCAAACTAATCTCACGGTATTGTGAAGACCAAGCCTGTTAAGGGTCTTCACTCCGTTTAGGATTAGCTTGGAATTTACATAATAGGAGTTCAAGGCTTTGAGAGCTGCTTGGCTGTCACTTAGGATATATATAGTCTTGTTGGCTACCTTCCTATATATATTCTCCTGCGCACAGGCTATGATAGCATACGTCTCTGTTTGGAAGACAGTTGCAAATTCTCCTAGACTGACACTTTCGTTGTAGTCTTTGGAGTGTATGCCTGCACCCGTACCTGACTCGGTTTTTGAACCATCGGTGTACCAAACAAGAGTGTTTGCGTCCGGGGTACGCAATCCACGCTTCCATTCATCCCTTGTTGGGACATATATTTTGTAGTTTCTCTTGAAGATCCGTGTGCTCGGCATTGTGTCACCGATCATGTTGAACCCTCTTTCAAGCTCACTGTCCAGAGGGTCCAACTTAATATGCTGACACTTTTTTAAGGGAATGATCAGACCATCAAACTGAACAAATTTCTCTATGGGACCAACATCGAAATCGCAAAAAAAAAATCAACTGATCCATACAAAACTGCAAACATACTTTAGCCAAATGTATAAGACAGCTGCTTTTTTTTCGCCATTTTGATGTTAGTCCCATAGAGAAAGTTGTTCAGTTTGATGGTCTGATCATCCCCTTAAAAAAGTGTCAGCATATTAAGTTGGACCCTGTATATCAAATCAAGTCTCACCTCACCGAGCCAGGGACAGGCCATGTTTAGCGCAGTGGAACCTAGAACGATCCTCGATCTAGAGTGTGGGATATTAGGGCTGCTGACAAAGTTTCAACTACCAACCATCTTTTTAAGCGCGCTGTTGTGGCTCGGCTAACTTTTAGCGAAGATTTCACAATGAAATGTATCAAGTATCCCTTCTGGCCAGGCCAAGGCTATCCTTGGTGCTGTCCCTGGGGACAGGCTCTGTCTGTGCAGTGGAACCTAGAACGATCGTTATGCTAGAGTGGGACTTATTTAGGCCGATTACAACGTGATACGATATAATTAACCCAACTATCTTTTTATTGAGCATATTTAAGGTTTCAAGATGAAATGACGTACAAATAGCCCTTCTGGGTTGCTCAGTTTTTTGTGAAAGAATGGAAAACATTTTTTAAATAATTATTCGTGTGTGTTGAAGTCGGCGTACAATCAGTTTTGTATCTTCGTTTTGGTTTTTTTGCTTGCTGTTGTCTGAATGAAACTAGTTCAGCACCAGCACACACAAACACACACTCACAGACAAGGTCATCATTATGAGAGGATCGAGAAGGTCAAAGGGTCAAGTCAGTTGCGTAGCTAGGCAACTACTTGACTATCTCGGTTCATTCACATACCCCTTCTTGTGATATGCATTTCCTAGAGTAGGTAATGGGAATAATAGTGTTCAAAATTATTTGCAATTGTAACTGACTGCATCTTGCATGAGACAGTCCAGTCAATAAGTCAGAAGCACCTATCTGCGTAATGTCTCGGGCGGAATTTACATATTTTAATGAGCACCGCAGGCCTATCTCCAGTCAGCATACGGTAGCATTAAGTACTAGCAGGTAGCCTAGATCTAGTCTAAGACCTAGACTGAGCTAGCTCTCAGTGGTCGTGAGTTTCTTTGACGTATGGTATTTGGGTTGGGGAAATTTTGAACACGCAATTTCTGTTGACTGTTCCATGGGTATTGGATGCTTTATATTAGTGAGAAGAGGTTAGGCCTTGCTGGGGGACGTATATGGGCTCATGACTTTGACTAATTATATGTGGACTGGTTACGCGTGTAATTCTACTAACAAACATTTCTGCCACTTTTTGCGGGGGGCGAGGTAACATGAAATCCGCAACTTTGGATTTTATTCCCCATAACTTTAGATTCTAATTTTGAATGTTAAAAATCATGAAAAGTAGTCTCATATGAACCCCAAACGTTCTAAGTTCGAAGTTATTATTTCGCAATTATAGGCTGTCTCGTTTAGTGATAAGGTGTAAAATTGAATGTAAATGCACAAGATCAATTGTGCTTATACCGTGGCAGAGGTGAAATGCTACCGCAAGGCCAGTCCTTATAATAATTAGTCAAAGGCTCATGATGATGATCTTATTTGGCGTGGTCAACAAAGACGGATCCAAAATGAAATTTGGATGGAGATGCATATCGCAGTACCTACTATAGGTATAAAAGGTGTTACAAAAATACAAATAAACATTTAAGGGGATGGTTTAGACCATCAAACTGAACAACTTTCACTATGGGACCAATATCGAAATCGCGAAAAAATTAAATTATGTTTCATCTAAACTGCAAATCTACTCGAGCTAAACAAATATGGGACACCGTTTTTTTTTTTTTTTGCGTTTTCGATGTTGGTCCCATACTGAAAATTTTACAGTTTGATGGTCTAAAAAAATATAAATTGAAAACGTTTAAGGGGGTTGCCCTTAAAAGTTTTCAATTTTTATTTTCACTTTTGTAACACCCTGTATTATGAATTTAATTTTAATTCACAAATTGGTCTCCGTACACCAGTAGTGCTAGAGCTCTACTAGTAGGTTCATCTAAATACGTGTTTTTTTTGCCATGCATCATTATCTCATTATTTGGTGTCGGGCCATTGACTTACCAACTACTGGACGAAGGGTCCGTTGTCAAAAGTGTCCGAACCAAAAGAGCACCAAAACGTAAAAAGAGAACCAATTACGCGACAGTCTTCGTTTCATCGCCCGAATACGCGCACGCGTTGCGCTCCGTGCCGCGATGTGGGAGTGGGATGGAAAAAAATTTCAGCATTTTCAATGTTTTTAGTTGGTTTATATTACTACACGTACTTAGGTTTGTGTAGTTAAGTCTCGGACACTTTTGTATTAGACCCGGCGTCCATAGATATTATTCTACGTCAATGTGTCGGGCGCAATAATGTCGTAGCTTCTTCTTTCATTCAACTCTCTCGGCTCTCACTCGTTTCTTATACCTACATAAATTATCAATCTCTCACAAAATCCATGGATCTTTTTTCGGTCTTCCTCTATCCTACCTAAAACTACATAATAATATAAACATGCTAAAGATATTCAGCTAAGCACTATATTTAAACGCATTAACATCTTTGTGCAAAGTAGAGAATCGGTGGAGTCTTGCATATTCATCGGAAACCGTCTGCGAGGACACGCTGGTAATTAGAGACACCTAATTGATGGTAAGACCCCGGTAGGGTTGATTATGTATTGTTTTGTAGCTGTAGGAGACTTGGTTTTGGGTGATTTGACTTTAACTATAGATTTAATGATGTATTGAATGAGATATGAAGTAATGATTCGGTTCTTCAATGCAGGGTTCTTAATATGCTGACGATTTTTATCGGGATGAACAGACCATCAGCGCCGAAATGGTGACAAAAATCAGCAGTTCCATATAAATGTATGGGACGCTCGATGGAGCGTCGTTGGTGGCGCGTTGCGGAGAGGTATTGGACACTCAATCATGAGGGTATGGGTTTGAATCCGCATGGCAAACATGCCAATGAGTTTTTTTAAAACTTATACAGGGTCCTTCTTAATATGCTGACACTTTTGGGATGGTCAGACCTTCAAACTGAACAACTTTCTCTATGGCACCAACATCGAAATCGCGAAAAAAAATCAGCGTATACAACGTGTTAATGAATAAGCGCAAAACCTCATACACCCCAACTGATTTTAAACAAAATAATTAGATTGAAACAATAATTTCATTATTTTCATAGTTACAATATAAAGTTATTCGTATTTTAAGTAATCAGTCAAGAATGATTTGTTATCATTTCACCAATGATTGAAAGCGCTAGCGTGCTCGTGAATTCTTTTTAAGAATCTTGTTTTGGTAGTAAGTAGGGTGGCTGAGTATGTCCGTGCGGTGGGTTGAGATCGAGTTCAGTAAATATTAAAATTCTACAAACAAATTACTTAATATTTTGAGAAAAAATCCATGCTGCATGCATGCATGCATGCATGCATATGCTCACGACTATATTCCCCGAGGGGGTAGTCAGAGATATTCTGAAACCTCAGAACATCCACGTTTCACCAGTAGTACCGAAACTCTGTCCAGTGAAAAAAAAAAAAAATTTATTCGATTCTGCTCTCGATTCTAAACAAACTACTTTCTAGTTTTGCGTTAATTCATTAGCACGTTGCATAGCATATTTTTTTCGCGATTTAGATGTTGGTCCTATAAAGAAAGTTATTCATTTTGATGGTCTGGTTATCCCCTTAAAAAACTGTCAGAATATTAAGAAGGAACCTATATAAGACATACCGACTGCTCTCAATACAAAGAAGGATAAATCATCGTAAGAAACCTGCAAGCACGGAAGAAGAAATTCTGATGCGTATTGTGAAGTCTACCAATCCGCATTTGGCACGCGTGGTGGACTGACACCCATACACCCTCCTTGAGGGTAGGCCTGTGCCCTGCAGTGGGACGTATACAGGATCCAACTTAATATGCTGACAGTATTGTGAGAGGATGATCAGAACATCACACTGAACAACTTTCTCTATGGGACCAACATCGAAATCGCAATTAAAAATCAGCTGTCCCATACATTTAGCTCGAGTAGGTTTGAGCGATAGAGAAGGTTGTTCAGTATGGCGGTCTGATCATCCCCTTAAAAAGTGTCAGCACATTAAGAAGGATCCTATATGAATAGGACGTTTCGCAATTAGGTCGATTTGATCTTGTGTCATTTTGATGTGTAGCACATTTATCTTAAGTGTCCTTACGATACGAAAGGATAGACTGATATGATGATGATGATCAGCAGCGGGCTTAGTCGATTTTCATCGATTACACCGTTGTTCCGGTTTACCTCTTACAAATACACGCACACACCACACGCAGGTTCCCTCGAAACCACACTCATAATAATTTTAATACTCGTACACATCTATTAATATGCATAAATACGAAATTTCATAGTGAGAGTGACACTTAAAAAGTAAAATTAAAATCTGTTAATTCCGACTGATGAAATTTCAAGAGCGTAATAATTATTCCCCAACACTTTACCAAAGAATATAATATGAAAATAACAATGCCTTAATTACGTTGCGAAGTGTACAATCAATCGTTTTCCACTCAGAACCTGCGACGACTGCAATTGACATTTGGTTTCATACTTAATTATTTACAAAATAGTGAAAAATTATGAACGGCCGACGGTCAGTAGACACATTCGGAGAGAGTTCGGGATTCGATTTCGTGCACAATGCTAACTAAATTTTCATGTGAACATTCTTCCGTAATAGAAGGAGCTGTTTCATGTGAAAATCTTCAATGTGGTTTTTGTATTTTATCGAAGACTTCATTTGAGATTTCATTTCAAGCCGATATTTTTTTCTACACTTTTGAAATCATTTGAAAGGTAATCATTTGTTTTTGTTTGCCCTTAGCCTATTTCATCCCACTGCTGGGCAAAGGCCTTCTCCTTTATCCTCTATGCATCCCTGTCTTGAGCCTGTTCCATCCAGCCTTCGTCGAAGGTATCCAGGTCGTCTCTACATCTCTTCCGGGGGGGACCCTGACGGCGACGTCCATTCTCCGGGATCCAAGGAGTTAAAACTTTGGCCCATATTTCCGGGTGTAATCTTATCTATATTTGAGTTTTTTGGCGTATTGCTGTGTTCCTGATGCTATTTGTCCTTTTAATCCACCATATGCTACGCCCCATCGATCTCTGGCAATCCTTGAGTTTGGACTTCTGTGTTTCTGGTAAAGACCATGATTGAGCACCGTAGGTTAGGATAGACAGGATACATAATGATGTCGGCGAGTCTGCGTTTGAGAGATAAAGGGAGGTCACTCTTCAACACTATACCACGCATATTTCTATTCCAATTATGTTTGGTATTAGTTTGAGATACCACCCGGTGAAGAATGTAGAATGCAAAAATTATTGTAGCTTTCGTAGTTAATTAATCGAAGTTGTGATAAGAAAAGGATCATATTCCAGCGAGGATCATATTTCACTCTACTGTTAAGGATAGGTACGAGAGATAGGCAACCAATAATCTATTCACCTCTTCTTTAGTCCTCCTTTACATAGAAGATCGCCTTTAGGGATTTAGATAGACTGTTTTTTTCACGAAGAGCCATTTCAATTTGGCATCTATTCGAGGCATATTTTTAAAGGAATCGATATGCCCAAAGTTCCCCCAATACAGGCTGTAAAATTCAATACGTTGCATATCTTTCGGGATGCTTCAGACCTTCAAACTGGACAACTTTCACCATAGAGTCAAGATCGAAATTGCGGAAACAAAATCACCTATCCCATACATTTGCATCGAGTAGCCGTTGATGTTTTCTATGGAACAGTTTATATTTTTTTCACGATTTCGATGATGGTTCCATAGTGAAAGTTTTTCACTCTGATGGTCGGAATCACCGCGTAAGATACGTAACGCATTTTAATGTTACTCCCTGTATAGGGTCCTTCTTAATATGCTGACACTTTTTGTAAGGGGATGTTCAGACCGTCAAACTGAACGACTTTCTATGTGGCACCAACATCGAAATCGCAAAAAAAAATCTGCTGTTCCATACAAAACTGCAAAGCAAACCTACTCTTTGATGGTCTGGTCATCTCCTAAAAACACTGTCAGCATATTAAGATGGACCATGTATAATTACATTGTCGCTATGAGTGAAGCTACACCGTCGGCCGATATTCGTAAACATGATCGTACGCAAATGAATAATAGTTATTTTATTTTTCGATTGTCCTGCGGTCCGTCGAGCCGGACTGTCCAAGAATTAATAACGCCCGCCCCTGGTCCGAAACCGCGACAATCTGCCGCTCTTTTTGAGTGTTCACAAAAAAAGTTTTTATTAATTTTTTTCTATTCAGTGCACGATAGTTTTTTGCGGTAGATGACCGCTGGCTGCAGTTTTTACGACTGCATTGTAAAGGCATGTTTGGACGTCGCTTTGTTTTCATGATGCGTTTTTTTAGAAAAAAAATCGTTTGACTAAACTGATCAAAGGTTCAGTCAATCAATCGTCAATTTAAAACAGAATAATTTTCTTTCCTAACATTGTTCCTGGCCAATTTTGATTACTCCAATGCATTAAGAGGCGTTTTGCCGCACAGTGCCGCCCTTATCATAAAATTTATACTTATTTCTCAATCAACAAAATCTAAATTAATAAAATAGTGCAACACAAAGCCTAAAAGCTATTTTTATACAATAGGTACCTACATTTGTAGGTTTTTAATAAGGTTGCCAATTTAAAAATGAGTAGGCACCTATCTAAGTAAGATTTTTTAAGTGGAACGTTTCGAACCTATAAAAAAACCTAACGTAAAAAATAGGCTTTTAGGCTTTTGTAGTAAGTTGGTGTTGCCCTGTATTATTTTAGGTTACCACATTTTTGACTCAGTAAAGTCAACATATCTTTCATGGGGCACTGTAGACGCTATTATAATAAGATACTAGGCGATATTCTAAACTTGCCAGACAATGCAAGTCCTCTGCAAAAAAGGCTACTATAAACTCAATGATTATATGAATGACAAAAATTTCTGTTCTAGGTTATGTCACACTATGTAATTCAATATTTTTATTGTAAGTGTACTTTGTATATTTTGTTTTCTTTTAAAAGATGTGTGTTGTAGAGTTTCTGATCGTATCTTCTCTACCTATACAACGGAACACCTTCCGACGCGGTGGTAGAGTCAAAAATGACGTTAGAAAGCTATCCATGTGATATTATTTTGAATAAAACATTTAGACATCGTGAGGAAACCTGCATGCTTCAATTTCGAGGCAAGTATTGTACCCTCTGTCCATTATGTGGCGACGGGCTCACCCCCCGTCACACTGGACAGAGTTTCGGTACTACTGGTGAAATGTATTCTGAGGTTTCAGAATATCTCTGACTACCCCCTCGGGGCATATAGTCGTGAGCATATGCTATGCTAAAACATTTAGACTTGAGTTGAGGTTTTCTTGATTCAAACACCTTAAATTTGGTTATGAGGGCGCCATTGATCGGTAAAAGATCGGATGTCATATTATAGATAATGGAGGTTGATGATCAGGATTTTCACACATTTGCCTTTTGTAGAATTTGGAATCCGACTTTTAACAAAAACATAACATTAGAATTGAAAATAGCTTTTAAGGGAATATAATTCGGAGCGCTCTCCGTACAAACGAAGTCTGGTGATATTTTTAATACTAACCAACCAATTGATTTTACGATCCATTACAATATAGTGCATCAAAGTCAAATAAAATTTTTCAGAACCAATCTAGAAACTAATCTCTATGTTTTAAAGTAACAGTGCCTTAAAGATTTCCATACAAATCTTAAATTAATCCTAGCACTAAAACTTTATATTTTAACGAAAATCTGACTTCATCCAAACATAAACGTTAGTTTCTAGATTGTTTCTGAAAAATGTCATTGACTTTAATTGGTTAGGGTTGAAAATATCAGCAGACTTCATTTGTATGCAGCGCGCATTTACGCATTCGGAATAAACTTCTCTTAATGACAAAAATACAATACCGAAAAATTGTCTGAAAGCAAACTGCAAAAATCCAAATTTAGTTCCAATTAAACAAAGTGGAATATCATTTGCAGTTGCCAAACGGATCAAACAAAAATAAACGTTTCTGCGTTCGATAAAGAGCGATTATCATTGTTCTGAGTAGCCGTCAATACGTTTTGATGCGATTCCAGTGTTAGTCACTTAGTGCCGCGTACCTGCCCCTGTCGCATCGCCTGTATGCTGCGACGATCCTATTAATGAATTTATTCGATATCTGCCGTTGCATTTATAATGGACTAAGAGCTGGCTACGAAATTTCAAAATGATAAGGTGCAGTGAACATTTTCATATTAGTTCCTTCTTAGTATGCAGGTTTTTTAAGAGGGGGATCACACATAAAACTGAACAACTGTCGAAATAGGACAAATGTCGAAATCGCGAAAAAAAATCAGCTGTTCCATACAAAACTGCAATCGTACTCGACCCAGGTGTATGGGAGAGCAGATATTTTTTTAGCGATTTCGACGTTGGTCCTATCGAGACAGATTTTCAATATGATGATCCGACCATCATCTTAAAGGACCGTCAGCATATTAAGTTGGACCCTGTTTAGAAACCTTCCTTATTAACGAAATCGCCACAACTGCACCTTATCATTAGAATTTGAACTATTTTCATAAAACTTTATTGACTTCTGACATCGTTTAATCCCCGATCTTGACTTCTGGCAATAATTTTACACTATTTCTACTGCTTAAAACTATAACTACACAAAATTTTAGAACTGCAACGAATGTTTTATTTTGATTAACGTTTTTTTGTTCGATTGACAGCCCGACCACGCTTCCCTCTCCGGGATAGACTTCTGGCAGCCAGAGCAAAGTACTTGTTAGTAGTAAGGAAGGTTTCTATAATATTTCACTGCACTTGTATCATTTCGAAATTCCGTAGCCAGCTCTCCGTCTATAATTGTGGATCGGAACACAGTATTTGCAAAGAAAATTCTCAAATGAGACAATAGGTTTCGAGAACATGGCATTTTGATATGTTGGCATTTCGAGAAGTTGTCATTTCGGGAAGTTGTCGTTTCAAGAAGTTGTGTTTGTACATTGAAGATATTTTACAAAATAAAAAGGTTAAGATAAGGTTTTAGGTCTCCCTGCTTCCAGATTTTTTGCCCGACGTTTTTTTGATCGAGCACCACGCAAAAACTACTAGACCGATTTTGATGAAACCTTTTGTGAAAGCTTTTGATTAGACTCAAAAATTGGTGTATATTCGTAGCGGCTGTATTAAAAATACGAAGTTGTTGTTCTTTTCCTGTACCACGTTTTAAGTTACAGTCTTTGTTAGCCTTACTATTTTAAATAAGTAAAATTGTGTAGTAGACCATACTAACTGTTAGGGTAACCACAACACAATACAAATTGTACATTCAACAAAATTCTCGTTAGGGTAACTAGCAATTTTTTTCCGTGTCTTTACTTTGAGGTGTATTAATACGGTTTAATTTTGAACTGATATCCAATAGTTTTCGGTCATTCTGATTAAAAGTGCAATCAGATTTCATATATTTCTTGGGGGGGTCTGAAAAAACATCTTTCTATGTCAAGAACAACTCACTTACCACTAGTGGTGGCCAAACTTTTCAAGTATGCGGTCTACATTGGAACTCTCGAAATACCTGGCGGTCGACTTTCAAATATATTTCAATTATTCAAAAACTGTGTTTCAGACGTTATTTATTCAATCAAACATTTTATATTGGCCGGTGTTCGAGACCAAAGTTTATCTTTTTAATCATTCATAGTAAAAAACGCTGATCCTCACACATAGGTAGGTGGATCCAAAAAATGATGTCAAATATAAAGTTACTCTTCGTAGGAACGGAAACTTGCGAAAGTTGTTTAGAAATATATGCGCTTCCGAATGATCTTACAAAAAATATGTCGTAGATTTTAATATAATAAATACCTTCTTTAAAAAGGAAGTTGATGACTTTTGAGTTTCAAAATTCGAGGTCAGTCTGTCGAATTCCGCATAATACTTATAAACAGCTCTTTAAAAATTTTCTAAATAGGGAAAATTGCGCTTTGATTTAAAAATATATCTTTTTCGTTTTAATTGATCGAAATTTGAACTCTTCTTCTCTTAAAAGTAGACGTGGTCGGCGATCGACGTCGTGGTCACCCCTGACATACTGGTAGTTAAAACATTGCTGGTTACTGTTCACGTCATTTCATTATCTTTATCTGCCCTTCCTAGTTCACTGCTGGACATATGTTTCCCCCATAAACTTAATAAACTCTCTTTCCCAATATACGCCAACTTACTCGGTCATGTGCTTCATGCATCCAGTCCCTTCCAGCCGTGACTGAAAATCGAATCGGTGACATAAATCTCATTACCATTACCACTTATTTCGTGGTAATTAAAATGTGGATTCCGATATCACATCATCTGGTTACGCCGCGGTGGGTGATGCTAAGACAGTAACATATTCATCACATTACCATTTCAAAGGTCATGCTCATCATCATCGGCCTACTCTCAAGGAGGTCGTACCACGCGTACCACGCGTGCCCAATGCGGATGAGTAGACTCACAAAGAAATTACACGCTCTCCCCCAGGGGTAGATTTCACATAACGCATCAGAAATGCTAGGCTAAAGGGGGTAAAAGGACAAACTTTATGCCCAAGATATTTCCAGTACTAATATTCACGTGACAAATTGAAATGGCAACACGAAAGTTTTGTCGATCATCGTGTCAATTTGTTTGTTATTGAAATAAATACGGATACTGTCCGCATATTAATATTTGTTGGTTTATTTAGTTGACATGTCGATGGCGAAGTGACATGAACTCCTACCTAACATATTGACGTTTTTGAGATTATTGCGGAGTTAGATGTAAAATACAATGTTGCATGCACTCGTAATTGTATACCCGTTTTAATGCAAATATAAATAATAAAAAATCTAACACAATTTAGGAAAAGTTTTTTTCATTTCCTCCAAAATCCTATTTTCTTAATTAGAAGTCACTGCGGCGTTGATGTTTGGTTTGTAAAGATAGCAAAATAACGTTTATATTATGTAGTGGAGTCAAGTGGTTATAGTTTGCTAGCTAGTCCAAAAACACTGCATCAGACCTATCCCATATCCCATACTTCTGTTGTGTCCCATTATTTGCCAATCAAGCATAAGTTGCTTACTAATCCCTACTTTATCATCATCAACCTATATCCACCTACTGCAGGGCATGAGCCTTCTCCCAATTTTGCCATCCATTATGGTTTTGCGCTAATCGTATCTAGGTCTTGCCGATGCTTTTATTGATTTCCACAACCCACCTGGCAGCCGGACGACTCTCTCCTCTTTTGCGTAATCTCTGCCACCAACTGTTAGGTTAAGTTAGCTAAATTGTAAGTGAAAAGGCAGATCGCACGATCGCCAACCTGCGCCCCTAGACAAAGTGACATTCTATTGGCGTCGACGCTAGTAGAAACGGACAAAATGTATGGATTTGACATTGGCGATCGCAACATTTTGACGTTTGTTTTCGTCACCATACGTCAAGTCCATACATTTTTATGCTTTCTACTGTCGTTAACGCTCATCGAAAGTACTTTGTCTAGGGGCCCTGGTCTCAAGCCAATAAGAAGCTCGTGCATCTTCACCCGCCTTTGCGATTTGGCCTTGATCGTAGGCCTGTGATAAATTTTAGGTATAAAGGGTTCTTTACTCTACCTGCCATCACTTCGCCTAGCCTTTATAGAACATGTTTATAAAAAGTCTATTACAGGAATATCACTATCCTTATCCATCGATACACATAGAAGATAATGCCTTATCTCAAAGAAACTTGGATTTAACCTTAGTTTTATTTTAATCATGTTGATAATATCCAGTAATGCTAACCAGGGCCGGCCAGAGGTACCAGGGCACCATATCTTGGTACAAGTACAGCGAATTAAGTTCGAGATTAGCATACGTAATTACGAGGTCTTATCTCGCCCTTAATTGCACTGTAATGAACTGTACGGTACTGTTTTGATGTTATATAGTACTGCTTATACATTTTCGATGCATTCCTAACCAATTATAATTAGGTATGGTTTGTTGGACTGCGTAAGCGTGGTGGAGGATAGTCAGCTCTAGATTCTTCTTTCTTGGGATAGCCTTGTCTTGCAGTGAGATCTATCTAAGGATGATTATGGCATATTATTTTGAATATTAATTTAAATTAAAGAATCCCTGCAAAGCGAACTCCTTAATTTTGTATTCTTGTAAAGTACTCTACTTCAAATTGTTACGGTCAAGATATTTCGTTATAATATAACGACCATTAACTTTTCTTTACACGTAGGTGTAACAGGATGTGTAGGTACTAATACAGTGAAATTGATATCATTAGTATTCTTTTAAACTAAGAGTCTACCCATCAAACCGAAAAACTTTTACTATAGGCGCTAACCGATCGGAGCAAAAATAAAATCAGCTGTTGCATACATTTGGGTCGAGTAGGCATTGAAGTTTAGTAGGAAACAGTAGATTTTTTTGTGATCCGTTCGGTTTACTCCCATAGTAAAAGTTGTTCGGTTTGATGGGTAGACTCTTAGTTTAAAAGGATGCCAATGATATCAATTTCATCCTGTGGAGAGTCCTTAATATGCGGACGGTTGTTTAAGGCGATGATCAGACCATCAAACTGAATAACTTTCTCTATGGGACCAAAGTAGAAATCACGAAAAATTACCTGATGTTCCATACTAATCTGCAATCCTACTCGACCCAAATGTATGGGACTGATGATTTATTTCTTGCGATTTCGAAGTTGGTCCCATAGAGAAAGTTTTTCAGTTTCATGGTCTGATCATCCCCTTAAAAACCATACAGCACCATATATCATACTAAGAAGGACCCTATATTATTTCGAATCTGAGTGATAATTTCTCTTGCGCGAATTGCGCGATTTATTAATTGCATTCGATTGTGAACCTTATGTGTAGCAACACTAGAAGCTTAAGAGTTACCAGTGCATGACTTTCAACGTCACAACGTTGGAATTTCTCTATAGCGACAACACGTTCCGACGCGGTGGTAGCTTTAAAAAAGATTTGACGTTTGATAAGTGTGCTGCAAGCTCCTACATTGAATAAATTATATTGACTTTGACTTTGACTTTGACTTTGGAAGTTGTCTTGTATGGAGCACGGTCCACATACCCTGTATACAATATTGAGTTTGTGTATGTAGGTACTCTTATTTATATCTACTTAAGTATACATTTAGTCAATAATTTTCGGATACCTATGTAGAAAGCCTTTATATTGAAACGTACTTAGGTATTTTGTTTTACATTATGACATTGATTTCATAAAAGTTTAGCAGGAAATCAGCAATCATTAATCCAATACAATTTGTATAAATCACGATTAACAAACTCAGATACACATCTATACAAATTACAATCTATTTCGCAACACCAATTAATTCAATTCTAAATTAAATTATAATATTAAAACAAGAAATTGTAACTCTTACGCAGTCAAAGCGGTTTCACGTGAACGTCACAAACAAAACTGTACGCAGTAACTTTGTCGCGGCGTCTAATAGTTAATTTATTTAATTTGCTCCACAGTATATGCGGTGTTCTAATTGCCCGGGCGCCGTTCGACCACTTATCATAATGTCTCGCAAATCACGACGCGAAGAGAATAAATCTAGTGTCGATAGAACTTAGGTTCTTGTAGGGTTGCCTAACTATGTTATTTAGTATTATTATTAGTTCGATTTCGATTTAAATTGGATAGCTTATTTTAACGTATCGTAAATAATATTGTGATCTAAAATTAATCTGAAACTGGAAGGTGTGCTGGTTTCGCAGTTTAGTGAAAGGATCAAAAATATACGTTTAGCTTAGGATCCATGAATGTTATTCTTACATTACTTCGTCCTCGTTGACATTAAAAAGTAAGTCTGTAGGTATTCTATGTGTTAATCCAGAAATTAATATAACTGTAATAATGCCTTTAACATTCAGTCAAATCCGTTCAGCGTGATTGAGTCACAAATATCCCAGTAACTAAACATTGTATCGTCACAAAAACATTTTCATACATATTATAGGAGAAGTAGAATTTTGGAACTGAGTTGAAAGATTCAACATTTTACAGTTACTGCCTTAGTAGCCAGTGATATGATCAATGTCAAACAAAAATGTGTCTTCATAAAACCTTTTTCATAATCTTTAGTAATCTATTAGTAAGTATTTAGTCTGAAATATGAAAAAGTACCTAGGTAAACTTCACTTCAAATAAGGACGAAAAGACTTTCCGATTCCTATGTAGCTTTCTAGCCAATTCTGATTTGAAAATATAATTTATTTATCAGAAAGATTACTATCCGAAATATCTTGGACGTTTCTAAAGATGTTCTAAGAACAAGTGAGAGGAAGTGTTTAAAATCTCTCTTTCTGTAATTAAAATAGCCTTAAAATTTCGTTGATATTTGAAATGGAGTATAAGTATTTTTAAACTAAAATGTAAATTCAAAGCAGAAATTTTATTCTAAACAACCCTACAAAATCCAGTTAAGTTCAAAAATGGTACGAGCCGCACGTGAATTTCCAACATAAATCCCTAGCGACGTCCCATCGGCGCACACGCAGCCACCACCGTAAGCGCTGTGTACCTCATATTGCTTTATTATGTACTAACATTAAATTATTGCTTCAACAATCTAGAACATTAATTTACATTACATTTGTTTACTATGGATTGTGGAATTAATTTGACGTAATTGTATCGATTGAGAATAACATGATAATGTACTGATACAGTGAAATTGATATCATTGGCATCCTTTTAAACTAAGAGTCTACCCATCAAACTGAAAAACTTTTACTATGGGAGCAAACCGACCGTGGCAAAAACAAAATCTGCTGTTCCATACTAAACTGCAATTTTTACTAAACTCAACTGTATAAACCGCTGATTTGCTCCCATACCTAGTAAAAGTGGTTTAGTTGGATGGGTAAACTCTTAGTTTAAAAGGATGCCAAGGATATAATTTCACCCTTTAGTTATTCTAAGTATACAGTAGTTTTTCTAAGGAAAAGTATAATTATCCTTTAAACCACATACTGATCCCATCAAACTGAACAACTTTTACTGTGGGAGAAAACCGGTCAGTTGATTTTTTTGTTCTGATCAGTTTGCTCCCAAAATAAAAGTTGTTCAGTTTAATGGGTAGAGTATGTGGTTTAGAGGTTAATGATACTTTTCCTTATTTACTGTACCGTATTTACTTTCAGGATAGTCAGTGATTATAACTATTCCTAGCCTGTACCTTCCACTAAGTTCTACGGAATTGATTTTTTAAGTATTTTGTCATTATCACTAGCTCGGCGATTGAAAGAGAAGGAAAAACCATCGTAAAGAAAACAGAATACCCGAGAGAGAAAATTAAATACCATAAGTTCGGAGGTATGTGTATAAATATGGGCGAGCATGCGGCGAAAACAATCGATACGAAATGGTCGCAGTGTTATAAGCCTACGTTTGCAATAGCCATCCCAAAAATATAATGTATAAATGTTGTAAACAAGATACATAATCTGTACCTACTGTATAATTTGTCAGCACTAAGAACGAACCAATGTGATTTTAAACTATCTTAGTTCATTAGGGTCTTTAGGGCATTAATATGTATTATCGGTTATATATAGGTAAGTTGCTTGGGATTTTAGGATGTCTAATTACTAACGTCACCGCTAATTAGCACCAGGGGGAGCCACATTGTGAAATAAATTGAAAAAGACGGTCTGCCGACACGAGGATCGAACCATAACCAATTGAATCGTGAGCCGGTTGTCTAGATCACTAGACCAACAAGACAGTGATTGATATTGGCGAAATCGTTCGCTACTACAGCCGGTGAGGTGTAGCGCGCTATCGCACCAGTTTAGATACGAACCCAAATTCAACACATATTGCTTCGAAACGTCACCGATAGATGTCGGAAGCTGTTTATGGAAAATCTGCGTTCCACTTGGTTTTTCCTAAGATAACATAGCATGGTGTGTCCTAACACGCTGTATACAAACTGGATGTTATCCGTTAATGTGTTAACACTTTGATGGAACCTAATAGGTAGGTATATAGGTCACCTAGATTCGAACCTATGTCCCACTGAGATAGTCTGTTAGTCCTGCTACGATCTTGGCATACTTATCTTATCTACATTAGTTCACAGTAGTAAGTAACATTGAATATGCCCATGCATAGGTATAATTATACAGGGAGTAAGTGAACAACTTTCGCTATGGAGCCTACCTCAGGAAAAGCGATCAAAAATCTGCTGTCCCATACAAAACTGCTGTACCTACCCGACTCAAATGTATGGGACAGCTGTTCAATTTGATGGTCTGAGTTAATCGTTTCAGTATTTTTTTCTTTTTTCTTTATTTAAGGAGCTTTTTCTTTACAGAAGATGCCATGCCGCTCCATACGTCTACAATTCTATACCCTTAATCAACACTCTGTGATACGCTACTCTGGTACATTTTATATAGTGCTCTGGCTGTATTCGAAGAGGGAGCAGCCAGAACACTATTCCTCATTTGTACAATTTTCTAAAATAATGTCAATCCTGAGATATACAGGGTGTAACAAAACATTACACCCTAGTAATATGTAAAGGTTTGGTTTAGAGTCTAACTTTAACTACAGAACCATAATCGATAAAAATAAAAGAAATCTGCTGTTTTATATACAACTTCAGAACCTATTAACAACCTACTTGATTTAAATGTATGGAACAGCAGATTTTTAAAATTTTCGGTCTGTGTTGGACCTACATATTCAGTTTGAAGGTCTAAATCATCCCTTTATTTCTTTATTTTATTTATTTGGCACAGTAACAAAGTACAAACTAATACAGTGATCTTAAAAATTATACAAATTAAACTACTTACATCGAATTTGCACCTCAATTATGATTGCGCACAGCGTTCTAATTTATTCTTACGAATTTACTACAAGTGATAAATGACTCAAATATATAACTTTTAAACATAAGAGCTAGCTAGGTACCTATATGAATACATGAAAAAAAATTGTTTTTGTTTTTGAGAAAATGAGAAAAAATAAATTTTTGTTACATAATAAAAATGAAAGCAAGACACTATAATTCTTGGCGCATCAGCAGCTTAACAGAGCTTGCGTACTTTGGCTTTGATGGAATATATCGTATCGTATATATTAAGAATAACTAGGTCGTTTTGTTTCACCTTGTAGATATACAGGGTGTTAGGGAACAATTGCATTACATTAAGGGGTTATTGTAACTTTACCTAATAAACCTATAGGGAATAAACAAGAAAATATTTAGGACTTTCCATACTAAATGTAATCAGCTGACTATTGGTTTCTTAGGGAAAGTTGTTCAGTATCATGGGCACAATCAACCTTTAAAGTAATGCAAATGTTTACCATAACGATTCTAATAATGTATATTGCTAACTAACTTACAGTTTCCACACATTATTTCACATATACCGCACTCCACACTATCCTACGACAACCATTAGATATGAGGCAGATACGCGCAGATCGATCAAAGGCCGAGTTTCCTTCGTATTACCTAAACATCACTCAGCACTGCACACAAAACATTTACCTTGTACGGAGACTGACTGTACCTACAGAGAGTCTAGACCGAAAATTATTGGGGGGGTTTACCACCCTTGGGGGGAACCGTCACCGACTGATATGTGACCGGAGAGTCTTGTTCAACAAACGATGACGATGATTTAAGCTCAGCCGTTTTAAGTGTATTACGGGGGTAGAAGTCCGGCTTTTGGGCTTAGGCATAGATTTGAGAGAGCCTGCCATTATGGGGTAGTCTGCCCAATTTATGTGCCTGTCCATTTGACGGTGCAAGTCTGGAGTTGTGGCTGTGTTGTTTATGCTCTGAAGTTTAAGGTGAGATGTTTATAAATCAAATTATTGCAAGTTTGGCTACAGGCGGTTGTGTCGCGCAGTTCGTGTTCGAGTGTGCCACGAGGCATCGAAAGAGATTGCTCTTTTCATATGTGTTTTAGCTTAAGGGGCCATAGGCCCAGCGCTCCGAAAAGTGTGTGCGTGTCCCGTATTTTTGATTAAAAAGAGTTAAAGAAAGTACTTTTATATATTTTTTTATGATTTCACTAGATAAGCTAACGGTGAATATGTGAATAAAATTCCAGTAATTATAAACGGTTGCAAGTTATTCTAGTTTGAGAAAATAATTCTAAAAATGCGTTATTTTCTTAACTTTTCGAATAGAAATTCTATCTTGTGAAATAATTTCAATCGTGTATTAAATTCATGATTTCACTAGATAAACTGGAGACCGCGAACTGGTAGGCGTAGTGTGGGACGCCCTGCTGGCCGCTGGACAGACGACCTAAAAAAAGTAGCGGGGAGCGATTGGATGAGGAAGGCCGAGGACAGAGTTTCGTGGCGCGCCTTGGGAGAGGCCTATGTTCAGCAGTGGACGATGATGGGCTGATGATGATGATGACTAGATAAACTATCCAAGAATACTGGGTAATTTTTTTGTTTCGGTAACTTGTATAAATCTTGTAGAAGAACGTAAAATAGGGTTCCCAGGTAATTCCAGCACGTCTGGCCCCTTAAAAACAATCCTTGAGATCGGAATAGATACTCCCACACACTACTTGATATTGACAGAAATGGAGTGCTAAGCAACTGACCATATTACTCAAACACAATAATACAAAATAGATACAATGACATGTTCAGGTTTAAGATGTTTGTAAGTTGCTACGGTAATAATAACATTTGTACTTTGTATAAATTTAAATGTTACACATTTTAGGGGGTTGGTCTGAAGCAGTACCCCTAAAATATGTAACGCATTTAAGTTTGCATTCTGTATAGTACGAATTTTGACATTAAGAGAAGTTTATTCCGAATGCGTAAATGCGCGCTGCATACAAACGAAGTCTGGTGATATTTTCAATACTAACCAATTGAACTCAATGAAATTTTGCAGAAACAATCTAGGAACAAATCTCTATGCTTGTATCGTGTCCGATATTCGTTAAATTATACGATTTCAATGCTAGGATTAATTTAATATTTGTATGGAAATCTTTGAGGCACTGTAACTTTAAAACTGTACATTTTAAAGAAAATCTGACACGATACAAGCATAGAGATTTGTTTCTAGATTGTATCTGCAAAATTTCATTGATTTTAATCGGTTAGTATTAAAAATATCACCATACTTCGTTTGTATGGAGCGCGCCAACAGAAATATACCCTTAAGATTCCGAAAATTTTGACACAGATGTCGTCGTGCAAAGGTTAAAACAACAGTCTTATCTTATCACTCATATGAAAGACTTCAACGTGCGCAACCGTAGCACTTTTGAACTTGTTGCTGAAGTAAGAGTTTTATAAATAAAATGAATTGAAATAAATTGAATGCGTCGAAGCAATTGACTGTATAAAACTTTTAGTTCAGTGTACGGACAACAGCACTTCGATAAGTTGTCGTTTAATAAACACTATTAGCACTGTAGCCCCGGGACTTTTTAATTACCAAAAAGATTACCGATTGCCGTTTAGATATTGCTGTAAGGTACGAAATTACTAATATAAAAAATCTTACAAAAAAAAATGATCTGTTTAAATTTCGAGTTTATTGTTTTTTTTCTATACTGTCATGTTCTTCCATTGTCAAGTTGCCATACAAAGCTTTAAGAACAGATGAAAAAGTCAATTTTGATCGGTCTTATGCTTTGACTATTTATAAATGTGGACTGGTTATGCGTGTAATTCTACTAACAAACATTTCTTACACTTTTTGCGGGGGGCGAGGTAACATGAAATCCGCAACTTTGGATTTTATTCCCCATAACTTTAGATTCTAATTTTGAATGTTAAAAATCATGAAAAGTTGTCTCGTGTGAACCCCAAACGTTCTAAGTTCGAAGTTATTATTTCGCAATTATAGGCTGTCTCGTTTAGTGATAAGGTGTAAAATTGAATGTAAATGTACAAGATCAATTGTGCTTATACCGTGGCAGAGGGGAAATGCTACCGCAAGGCTAGTCCTTATAATAATTAGTCAAAGGTCTTATAGCTTTGAATGGCAACTTAAGACAGTCTTTCTATTACTTCTGGGTATTGAACTAAGGTGAAGAACATGACAGTATAGAAAAAAAACGGTAACCTCGAAATTTAAACATTACTGTCATTTTTTTTCTTACGGCGGGTTGTGATCTGTAAGACTTAGGTTTTTATATTAGTAATTTCGTACCTTAAAACAATATTTAAACGGCTATCGGAAATTTTTTTGGTAATTAAAAAGTCCCAGGGCTACAGTACTATATGTACATAAATAATTATTAGTATTGTAGCATATCAAAGAAATCGCATAGACAGATAATAATGAACAATAAAATAGGTAAGTAACAAACTATGAAGCTGAATAAATTTTTCAGCGCCAATCCTTTTAGAACGAATTAAAGCGTAAAGCAGAACGGATATCGGATTTTTCTCAAGTTAATCTTGTATTCAAATTTTAATTATATCATTCTGGCGTTTGAATAAAAACGAATTCATTGTCCCGCCGGTGAATAATAATGTGTTCGGACGAGCTGACTCTCGAATTACTGAGGATGTCTGTTACACTGTGGCTATACAGGGTGTTAGGAAATATATTACCGTTGGCGCTCTCCATACAAACGAAGTCTGGTTATATTTTCAATACGAATAATGAAAATCGGACAACATACAAGCATAGATATTTGTTTCTATAGGTAGATTGTTTCTGCAATATTTCATTGACTTTAATTGGTTAGTATTGAAAATATAACCAGACTTTGTTTGTATGCAGCGCGCATTAGCGCTTAAGTTAATTCTCCATTAAATCTCTTGTTGTCACTTTTTGTCTTGTTGACGTAGTAAAAGCTAGCAAAAGATTTAATGGAGGATTAACTTTAATGAACGTTTCAGCAACTGAGTGTTAAACTTTAAACCACATACTCTACCCATGTGAACTGAACAACTTTTACTATGGGAGCAAACCTGTCAGCGCAAAAAAAAATGCCTACTCTACTAAAATGTATGACACAGCAGATTTTTTTTTATTCAAGAACTCAAGACACTAGTGGAAGAGACAGAATTGACGAATACTCTACTACAAGAGCGTAGTTCTTTAAAAAAGATGATGATGATTAAAAAATGCGAAAGCATTTCCTGTAAGACTATTAAGTATAGATGGTGGTAGAGTCAAAAATGACGTCAGAAAGCTATTCATGTGAATAAAACATTTTAATTGATTTGATTTGACTATTCTGTGATTCAGTAATGTGGAAGTTCTACAACGAGTCAGGAAGTCCTGGGAGCTTTTGCAAACCATTGAAAGGAGGAAATCCATCTTGAAGAATGAGCGATAACAGCTGCTCCAGAATCTAGAGTAGAGGGCAGAAGAAGTGTCGGTAGGCCACAAAACCCGAAGAATATGAAGTACCTACATGGTAAAATATTATGATGGCAGAGGACACTATTACTCTAACAGTATCCAGCAATGAAGTGATACATCAGAGAACTAAAGTGGTTGACATAGCTCAGAAAATTAGCAAGCTGAAGTGACAATGGGCTGGTCATATCTGCCGAAGAACTGGCAACCGGTGGGGTGTCAGAGTTCTAGAGTGGAGACCGCGAACTGGTAGGCGTAGTGTGGGACGCCCTGCTGCCCGCTGGACAGACGACCTAAAAAAAGTAGCGGGGAGCGATTGGATGAGGAAGGCCGAGGACAGAGTTTTGTGGCGCGCCTTGGGAGAGGCCTATGTTCAGCAGTGGACCATGATGGGCTGATGATGATGATGATGATGATCCAGCAATTCTGTCCAGTATGACAGGTGCCTGACTCTTTGCCTTTTTTAAAATATTTTAATAGACAATGAACACAAGGCAAGCCTCGAAATGAAAGTAACTAAGTATTCCTTCACCGTGAAGCTAGTAGTCAAGTCTGGGTTAGACTCTGACCCATTATTTCCATTTATTTAGTAGCCCATTATACCAGCAGCAGTCGCCGTAGCCGTATCGGAGTGCACGCAAGAAAGACATCATTATCATCATCAGTAAGTCTAAAATGATGGTCGCTAAGTTACATGTAATGATTACAGTACGGTGTAACACGCGGTCCTGGTTATGTAGATCAACAATTAATTCCTATCTCTGTATCCGGAAAAGCACTTTTCATGACTTAATATGAATATTGAAATTAGATGTGCTTTGCGATTATGGAGTTTAGATTATTTTCGGATCGCAAAATATGCAGTAAATAATGTATGCAGCTGCAATAATTGCTTTTATTTCCATATCTGTCTGTGTCATTTTTGAAATTGAAAATGTCCAATTAATTTTAGCTTTAACATGCTAAAGATGGAAGGAACTGTGTCCAGCAGTCAGTATAGACTGATAATGATCATGTGTTTCTACCATAAAATTACTTCAGATACATTTTACCTTCGAAAAGTAACTATAGAAAATGTTATCGAAAATCAATAAAAGACATTATTTTTAATAACACTTACGCAAAAAGAGGGGTGTTATAAGTTTGACGCCTATGTCGGTGTGTCTGTCTGTCTATCTGTGTCATCGTAGCTCACAAACGAGTGGACCGATTTCGATGCGGTTTTTTTTAAATAGAAAGCTATGTTTTGTGAGAGTGTTCTTAGCTTTGTTTCATTAAAATCGATTCAGCAGTTTTCAAGTAACATTAAAAGTTACGAAATAACATTAAATTACAAATTTAAGAAACCCCCACAGCTAAAAACAGACAATTAAAAAGTGAAAATATTTCGTTTACCTATTATTTTTGATGTAAACAAATGTTTGTTTAATTTTTTAACTCTCTTTTAGATATTTAAGGTCAATTAAAGTGTCGGAGACCGCAAGTGATTGTCGAATAAAAAATCAATGACCATTTCATAGCGCTCCCCTACGCATTTATTGACCTTAAATATCTTAAAAAGAGTTAAAAAGTAAAACAAACATTTGGTTACATGAAAAATAATAGGTGACCGGATTATATTTCAATTTTTAATTAGGTTCGAGATGCAGTCCTATTGATAACAAATATATTGTTAAACCCACAACCCTATTGCTCAAGAAGGACTCGAGTATAAAGCCCAGCCTACGAAGAAAATAACAAACAAGCTTTTATACAAAAAGAACTCGCAAATACACCGCCGTGTACATTAAGGGCGCCATTACACGCGCAATCTCTACAAAGAGTGCCATTTATAATACTCGTCAATAATAATTTCATTAAAATGTAGATCTAGTTAAAAGCATTTTTTTCTGATTAATTTTCAGTCGCGGACCCGCTCTTCTTTTTTTAATTGAATATCAGGCCACTTTGATGGCGCGACGAGAGAAAAGGGTTGAAAAAAGTTCACCCTCATTTGAATAAAATAACAGCACTCGCACTTTGCATTTACGTAGATATTTCAAATTATATCTGGACTCTTTTTTTGTTTTAATTTTTTTTTGGTTCGTCGTATTTATTTTATTTTTCCATCAGCGCTCCCGTCTAATTGAGTTAGGCCTCCAAATCGAAAATGTCGATCGAAATGTAATTCAATTTATTTTTGTTTCTAATGGAGTTCGAAGCTTTTTTCCTACTGTAATTTTAAATCATTTTGCCTATTGAAGGGTTGATTATACTTACTGATTTGTTGGGTAAAGTTTATGTTATTTACTGTTTTTATAATCACTTTTACTCGGTTCAAATCGGGACTCCGTATTGCAAAATTAGTCGTAGCCGTAGGCTTCAGAGTTGGGACATAAAAAATGCAAGTTTATTCCACTTTATAAAGTTCATGTATAATATGGGTGATTCACGTGGGAGATTCAAAGGTGACTTAATGTGATGGTTTAGTGGACTATCAAACTGAACAACTTTCACCGCAGAGACAACGTTTCTTTTAAAATCTACTGTCCCATACATTTGAGTCGAGTCGGTACTGCAGTTTTGGATGAAAGAGCAGATTGTTTAAATTTTTTCTCGATGTTGGTTCCATAATGAAAGTTGTTGACCACCACTTTAACTATTACTAGCGTGCTTTGTGCCCTGTATAATAGAGATAACAGTTTGATCATCTAAACCACCACTGAACACTCCGTATACAGGGTGAAATTGATATCATTAGCATCCTTTTAAACTGACCAACTTTTACTACAGGAGCAAACAGATCTGAGCAAAAAATCAATCAGCTGTGCCATACTAAACTGCAATGCCTACTCGACTCAAGTGTATGCAACAGCTGATTTATTTTTTTTGCTCCAATCGGTTTGCTCCCATAAAAAAATTTGTTCAGTTTGATGGGTAGACTCTTATAGTTTAAAAGGATGCTAATGATATCAATTTCACCCTGTAGATTTATAACTTTGGTGTAGTTTAATATACGTATGCTTCCTATACAGGGTGTAAGAAAAAGTATCATTAACCTTAAAACCACATACTCTACCCATCAAACTGAAAAACTTTTAGTATGGGAGCAAACCTGTCAGAACAAAAAAAAAATCAGCTGTCCCATACTAAACTGCAATACCTACTCGATTCAAACGTATGGGACAGCAGATTTTTTTTTCTTCCGACAGGTTTGCTCTCATAGTAAAAGTTGTTCAGTTTGGATGGGTAATGAATACTTTTCCTTACATCCTATATTGTCAAGGAACATTTTTACCTCATAAACCTAATAAAGATGATAACAATAATGAAGCAACACATGTATAACTAGGCATTATTATATTATTAGCGATACACGGCCGCAACAATACCTCGTCGCCTCGCGCGCGGCCGACACTCGAGCGGCACTTGTCGTTTGCAGCCCGTTCGATGGTTTTGATACTTGATCAATTTATTAGAGGTGCGATTACATTTCAAAATTAATCGGGACCGATTTCACATATAACGTTCTTTTTAAGTGTAGACTTAGTGATCATAGCAATGTATGCCAAATCAGGCCCGATTAATTGGGATGTGTAATCGCACCTTTAGGTTCGCCATATACATACGGAATTCGAATTCGTATGGATTTTCCCTTTTCACAATCCTGATTCGGAATTCCGGATCGGTATTCCGTATGTGTGTGGCAAGACTAAGTAGCGAAAGTTGTTCAAATGGGGGTGGAAATACAGAGTTAAAATAAATATATTCTTATATTTATTAGTAAAAGAAAGAAACTTACATAAAACACACGACCATAATCCCTTTAGAAGTAGTCTGAAAAAGAGCTACAGCTATCTACCATTTTTTTAAGTTTACTATTGTAGCAAGGTTCGCCAAAGCATGTAATATATAATAAAAGCTAGCAAAATTATGAAAACAAATCTGTTTTGTTTTCGCGATTTCTATATTGGCTCCATATTGAAAGTTGTTCAGTTTGTTGGTCTGAAACTCTTCATTTGTTATGGAACGCATTAAATTTTACACCCTAAATACCCAATAGGAGGGACTGACTGAGTTCTAGGAACATAATACTTAACTTAGGTACTTTGAGCAGCGCGTCAGTGTTTAAAGCTAATAAAACTCGTACTCGAGTTACAGGCTACATCGGCCGTAGTACGATACTCGTGATATAGGGCTATCGCACCTTAGCTCTCTTTCTATTCGGGCGCGAACGGACGAGATAAAAGGCGTGATATAGCCTCATCACGCGCATCATACTACGGCGCCGCAGGTCTCAAAGCGATCAGTCGTACCCAGCATAAACACCGAAACAGAATACCCTCGTACGTCGAAGTACGTTAATTCTAAGCCAAGATGTTATCTGTTATATTATGATTACTGATGGGGCTACGATGACGCGGCGTTGTAGTGCGTCGGGAATGTTTGCGGAGGCGCACACGGTCGACTTATACGCTGTAATGAGAAAACGGTGCGCCTCCATGTTGGGCAGGCTCCAAGCCGGCACAAACGGTCTCCAGAGTGTGTTCAGAGACCGATGGAAGTCTCCGCTGTTGCATCACTGGGTGAGGCTCCACACAGGGGTTTTAAAATAAAATAAATTAGTTACTCATACTTTGTTTTGTTACTAACACACACTATATGGACATCTGGTCTGAAATTATTTGTTTATAAATTGTTCCGCACATATTCCACCATTAGCAGCACGCTACACGGCACGGCTTTTATTCCAAGTATGAAGAAGTCACGTTTACAGTGTAATAGAGAAGAGCGTTTAAGAGAGTGAGAAAAGCTCGCCGCCGCCCGCGCCCGGCCTATTCGGTTCACGGAGGCCTCCCTACTTTTGTTTCATTTCAGCCCGTGCGGGAAACAGCCTAACTTTAGTTTTCTTTATTTTTTTGGCTTCTTTGCGCTGGAGATTTTTGTGTTGAAGCGTGTAATCAACTTTTGATCTGGTTTGAAGGAACGGTGTTGTTTGGAATTTAACCGTGTTATGCAAGAGCTTTTTTCCTGTTCACAAGAGAGGGTTGACTTGTGAGAAATCTTTTCCAGATTTTTGCTAGGTTTAATGTTTTTGTGCAATGAATATAAGTCCCATGTTAAACAAGTCCTCTGTAAAAAAGGTTACTATAAACTCGATGATTATTTGAATGACCAAAATGTCTGGTCTTGACAATGTTACACTATATAATTTAATATTGAATTTATGTAATTGTACTTTGTATATTTTGTTTTGTTTAAAAGAAGTGTGTTGTAGAGTTTCTGGCCGCATCTTCTCTACGACGGAACACCTTCCAACGCGGTGGTAGATTCAAAAACATGACGTCAAAAAGTTATCTATGTGATATTATTTTGAATAAACAATTTTGACTTTGACTTGAATGTCAATGTAGCCCTGGAGTAGTATAAGCTGTTTCTGATAGGTAATGTAAGTTGTACATAAAACCACATAGAAATAGCTTACAAGCTTTGTTTCTAATTAGATAAAGAAAATCTGTAACTCCCTGGTCAAAGCGTAGAATAATGACATTTAGAAGAAATAAATACTTTAAATCAGTGTTCAATCATCTAAACATCTTGATAATATGTACTTTAGGTACAACAGTTGAGTGGCCAAACAAGCACCAATTTTATAGAGCACGTAAAGGTAAGTATTCCAAATTTAGCATCAATTCTGGATGCTTCTATTCAAATAGGTAACTTCGGTAATATGTTTGGAATTTGACACCTCTGATATAAATAAGCTAATGAGTTCGTACGATTAGAAAAATGTATGTGATGTTTAAGTTAGATTTTGATATACATATATATAATTTTTTTATAATTTATACAGGGTCCAACTTAATATGTTGACAGTTTTTTAAGAGGATGATCAGACCACCAAACTGAAAAACTTTCTCTATGGGACCAATGTCGAAATCGCGAAAAAGAAATCAGCTGTCCCATACAATTGGGTCGAGTAAGATTTCAGTTCAGTATGGAACAGCTGATTTTATTTTCGCGATTTCAACATTGGTCCCATAGATAAAGTCGTTCAGTTTGATGGTCTGATCATCCTCTTAAAAAAATGTCAGCATATTAAGAAGGACCCTATATGAAGGATCGCTTTCAAACAAAAAGATAGCTTTCTTCTGTACTTTCCGTACTTTATTTATTGTATGCGTGTATTTTATCGTGGTGATTATTACTCCAATAAATGTTTATTCGTTTACAATCTGGTTTTAATAAAAAAAGAAAATCCAAACTTATCCCTTTTTAGGGGTAAAGAAAAAATCTCAGAAGAATGTCGGGGTGAGGCGAAGAAGTGAGTGGCCCTTGGCAGGGTGCACGGGGAGAGGGGGGGGGGGGGGGGCGACTTGACACTCATTTAAGTAGCATATAATTCAGTTTGTTTAGCCGAATTGAATCCCGGCGAAGGGTTGCGATGAAAAAAGTAAGTAGGGACTTTATGGAAGTGCACAGGGTGGCTAGGAAATTATTAATTCTTGAGACATTTGAAAATAGTTTACATACAGGGTCCAGCGAAGTGTTCAAGGTGTGTCGAAGGCCCTGTGTGGATTGAGGTTAGCAAGTTTTCAAGTCAAATGTTGATGGCCATTCATATAGTCCCTTATATACAACGTGTTAATGAATTAGCGCAAAACCTCGTAGCCCAACTGATTTAAAAAAAAAAAAATCGATTGAAAGAATAATTTCATTATTTTGATCCATAAAATTTAAAGTTATTCGCATTTTAAGTTTTCAGGCAAAAATGATTTGTTATCATTTCAGCAATGAATGAAAGCGCTAGCGTGCTCATGTTTACGTAGTAAGTAGTAAGTGCCCGTGCGGCGCGGGCGGGTTGAGATCGAGTTCAGTAAGTTTTCAATTTTACAAACAAATTATTTAATATTTTGAAAAAAATGACATATGTTGAAACCATGATAATTCGATTCTGCTCTCGATTCTAAACAAACTACTTTCTAGTTTTGCGTTTATTCATTAACACGTTGTATACAGGGTGTAAGGAAAAGTATCATTAACCTTTAAACCACATACTCTACCCATCAAACTGAACAACTTTTACTAGGGGAGCGATAAGAACAAAAAAAAATTACTGTCCGATACATATGAGTTAGTATGGAACTGTTGATTTTGTTCTGATCGGCTTGCTCCCAGAGTAAAAATTTTTCAGTTTGATGGGTAGAGTATGTGGTTTATAAGGTTAATGATACATTTCCTTACACCCGGAATATGCTGATGATGATTGAAAGGATACCATCTAATTACCTTGTCAGCTTGTGTACAAAATTGATAGACAAACTAGTGGATACAAATGCTCATATCTATCAGACATTTCAACTAGCACACCCTGATCCCATTAGAAAATTATCGCACCCTGTAGAAACAGGGTTAGGGAGGCGAGGGAGATGTTATTCGTTTTTATTGGAATAAATTAACAGAATTGTTCTCAAGTTTTACTAATGAATGTCTTGTGGAAGAGTTCGAGGACCGATGAGATTTTGTTTTTTAATTAATTCCGTCTAATTTGTGTTTTGACTAAGTTTTATTTGATTAAAAGATGTTTTTAGTTTACACTGACAATGTTAGACCGAATTTTTCTTTACATAGTTAGCTATCTACTAAACTGTTTTGAATTAATTATGAGAGAGATGCGACATTTTCGACGGGCCCACTTCGAGTTAGCGCAAATCTAGTTGTGATCTAAATATGGTATTATTAAGAATATCTGTGTTTGTATGTATTGGGGAATACAGGATGTACACTTAAATGCTTCATATACTTTAGGGGGTGTGCTTCAGACCATAAAACTGAACAACTTTTACTTCTTATCGTGTGGGCAGCAAGCCCTGGTGTCAGAGTTTTTTCAGATCGCGTTACGGCCTCTGACGTGTTTTTTATGTAACTACTACTACCACCAGAGTTAGTAGGGACCGGGACCAACGGCTTAAAGTGCCTTCCGAAGCACGGAATCTTCTTTCTTTTTCAGACAATCAGGTGATTCAGCCTGCAATGTCCTAACGAACTGGGGAAAAACGCACAAAGTGGCATACCACTAGGTGTCCCCCGTGGGTATCGAACCCACGACCTCCGTGTCAAGAGCCCAACGCTCTTAGCCATTAGACTACAGAGGCAGAACTTTGGGGAATGGAACAAATATTGGAATCGCGATTAAAAATCTGCTATTCCATAAAAACATAAATGGACTGGACCCAAATGTTTAGAACAACAGATTTTGTTTCGCGATTTCAAGGTTTGTCTCATAGTGAAAGTTGTTCAGTTTGATGGTCTGAAGCACCCCTTAAAGTACGTAACGCGTTTAAGTTAAAACCATGCATAGTTTGTTAGAATAGAATACGCTAAGATGCTTACTATGGATATAACTTGTTTTTCTTGCCTGTAGGGTGCGAAAGAACATAAGTATCTGAGCTAGTCAGTCAGTAAGTGGTATATGGATTTTATGTATTACGAAGAAATTTACTACCTTAGAAAAAGTATATGTCTAGAATGAGCCTAACGCTTCTACCGTATAAAACAAAACGGGCCAACTTTCTTAGGTTCACTGAGAAAAAAATGCTACGTAAACGTACGTCGATGATTTTAAGTTGTCGCGTACTTCGTAATGAAGTTTCTTTGTGAAGTACGAGACAACTTAAATACTGATGCAACACGCGTAATCAGTATCGCGTCGTAAGCTACGACGGGCTACGTATAAGCTGCGACGGGCTAAGTATACGTAGCATGTTTTTTCTCAGTGTTGGTGTGCGTGAGGCGTCATACAAATTATGTCTGTGTGCGTGTATATGGATAGGGTTTAGAGGCCAGTACTGGTTGCAATTTTTTTCGATGCTTTCTCAGCTTCGACTGTCAATCTTGACATACAAAGTCCTTCTTAATATGATGACTTTTTTTTAAGGGGACGATCAGACCGTCAAACTGAACAACTTTCTCTATGGGACTGACATCGAAATCGCGAAAAAAAAATCAGCTGTCCCCTACATTTCATTTTTTTTTCGCGATTTCGATGTCGGTACTATAGAGAAAGTTGTTCAGTTAGACTTTCTGATCATCCCCATAAAAAGTGTCAGCATATTAAGTTGGACCCTATACAACGTGTTAATGAATAAGCGCAAAACCTCATACACCCCAACTGATTTATAACAAAATAATTAGATTGAAACAATAATTTTATTATTTTTATCGTAAAAATTTAAAGTTATTCGCATTTTAAGTTTTCAGACAAAAATGATTTGTTATCATTTCAGCAATGAATGAAAGCGCTAGCGATCTCGTGGATACATTTTAAGAATCGTGTTTTGGTAGTAAATAGGGTGAATGTGCCAATGCGGTGGGTTGAGATCGAGTTCAGTAAATTTTAAATTTTACAAACCATTTTTTTATATTTTGAAAAAAATTACCTATGTTGAAACCATGATAATTCGAATCTGCTCTCGATTCTAAACAAACTACTTTCTAGTTTTGCTTTAATTCATTAACACGTTGTATAACTTATCCAAGCTCATAGCTCTATATTCAAGGCAAGAGTGCCTGAGACATTTTCTAGCTAAGCGTGTTCCACACGGCCTCATCGCCTGACATCAAGCGAAATACTGAAGACAAATGTAAGACAATTTCAATTAAATAGTAGTAAAAGAAATCACAATAAAAACTACTAGTAAATTCGTAACAGTAGGTACCAGATGCTGAAGGTATTTTATCGTAGCAACAATCAAAACGAACGCTCCGACCGCAAGTTTAATTATGCAAACATCAAGCCGCTGCCAGATTTCTCATTAGAGGCAAGATAATGACGGTACACACTGTCGCAAAATTAGATAGCAAGCACGCACCCAAACAGATATACGCGGCACATTAACATAAACCGAATTTGCATGTAAATTACATTTTACAGCATCTTAATTAAAACATTTTGGCATTATAAATGATCAAGGGTGGTTGGGTGGTGTACCCCTGACCTTAGAATCGCACCCTCCCACGTTAAGTTGATTCGATAGTTAGTTGTATAAATTGTTAAACTTACAGATGTAAGTAACATTTGGTTGTTAGTTTTTAAATTTCGAATCTGTTTTTCTTTTCCTATTCCTTTATGTTGTTGCCAGTCGTTGGAATAGATCTAGTAGTAACAATGTAATTGAAAAAAAAAATCATATAAAATCAAATATACTTTATTTAATACCAAAACATAAATAGTAAAATAAAGAGAAAAATACAATAGGCACATAATAACGCGGTCTTATCACTAAAAAGCGATAACCACAAAACCACATTAAACCAAAACATCTTGAAAATTTAATACAAATCGAATTTATTTTAATGTTGGTAATTATTAGTTTTTAGGATCTATTATTTATTCCAAATAAGGACGACGAGATTTTAATATTCCTATTTAGCTTTCTGGCCAATTCTGATTACCAAATGTAATTAATTTATTGGATATATAATTCTACTATTCGACATATCTTGGACGAAGCGTTTCAAATCTCAGTTTCTGTAATTCAAAATAGCCTAAAAATTTCGTTGCTATTTTGAATGGGGTATACCTATACAACTAAACAGGGTGTAAACTTAAATGCATTTCCTTATTTAGGAGGTGCTTCAGACCAGCAAACTGAGCAACTTTCAATATGGGACCAACACAGAAATCGAAAAATAATTGGTTGTTCTATAGAACATGTGTGGAATGCAATGGCTGGTCAACCCAAATGTATGAAACAGCAGATTTTTTTCGTTATTTCAATCGTTCATAGTGAAATTCTAATAGTACTGTAGCCCCGGGACTTTTTAATTACCAACAAGATTACCGATTGCCGTTTACAAATTGTTGTAAGATACGAAATTACTAATATAAAAACCTAAGTTTGTAAGACAATCAAAGTTGACTTTTTCATCTGGTCTTACAGCTTTGTATGGCAACTTTAGACAGTCTTACTATTACGTATGGGTATTGAACTAAGTCGAAGAACATGACAGTAAACAAAAAAACGGTAACCTCTAAAAATTTGTCAACAGTTTTTTTTGTTACGGCTGGTTGTGACTTAGGTTTTATACAGGGTCCTTCTTAATATGCTTATACTTTTTAAGGGGATGATCAGACCATCAATCTAAACAACTTTCTCTATGGGACCAACATCAATATCACGAAAAAGAAGCTCGAGTAGGTTTGCAGTTTTGTATGGAAGAGCTGATTTTTTTGCGATTTCGATGTTGGTTCCATAGAGAACGTTATTCAGTTTGACTGTCTGATCATTCGCTTAAAAAAGTGTCAGCATATTAAGAATTACCCTGTATTAGTAATTTTGTACCTTACAACAAATTCTAATAATCGGTAATCTTTTTGGTAATTAAAAAGTCCCGCAGCTACAGTACTATAAAGAACAAAATACACGAATGAAATATGCTAGTATCAATGCTGTTAGCAAACTAATACGAATTTTTAACCACCCTAACCCCATCGATAATTTCCTTAGGTAATAGCATTTACATGTAATTTGAAAGGAAAGAAAATCTTTTCTTTACAATAGGGACTCCCCCTTCAGAGAGGAAATTAACAAACCTTCTTTAAATAAGTTCGCAATTAGGGGTAACATAAAATTTGCATAATTGTGTAAATTGTGCACTGTTTATGTTTTCACAATAGGATTTATCTCGAGACTTGACTTGGGACTGTATCTAATCGTTGTTTGTGATTCTGAAGTTATATAATGTGTTTTTTTCTGTTTTGTATAATTTAATTGTGTGGGTTTAGACTATGACGTCAAGTTTGGGTTTTTGTATATTGTTTACTTATACGTAGTAACTATTAAATAATCTGTGCTCATACAGGGTCCAACTTAATATGCTGACGGTTTTTAAGAGGGTGATAGACCATCAAACTGAACAAATTTCACTGAGGGAAGAACAGTTAAATCGCTTTTTTTTTTTTTCTCTTGGACGTTGTCACACAAATTATCTAGTCACATTTAAAGTACCAGAATCTAGCCTGGACTTGTGTTATGATGACTAGACAACGATATAGAATACACATATAGATACAAACGTCCATGACTCGGGTACAAATATTCGTATTCATCATGTAAATATTTGTCCCTTACGGGATTCGAACCCGCGACCCTCGGCACAGCAGGCAGGTTCACTACAGACTGTGCTATCGGGCCGTGGGTCGGGTCGAATTGCTTGGTCCATAGAACATGTTACTGGCTTCTCTAGCTCTACCCAAATGTATGGAACATCGTTTTCAAAGTTGGCTCCATACTGAAAGTTGTTAATTTGATGGTCCGAAGCACCACCTACAGGGTGAAATTGATATCATTGGCATCCTTTCAAACTAAGAGTCTACCCATCAAACTGAACAAATTTAACTTTGGGAGCAAACCGATCGTAGCCAAAAAAAACAGCTGTTTCATACAGTTGAGTCGAGTATAAATTGTTTATTATGGTTGAGCTGTTTTTTTAATACAATCAGTTTGCTTCCATAGTGAAAGTTGTTCAGTTTAATGGTCTGAAGCACCCCCCTAAAGCCTCCAACAAGTTTATTTTTACATACTGTATATGATTTAAGACGGTTGTAAAAACAAAAAACCGTACCTAAGTTAGATATTTTTTTCGAAATCACAAGTCCCTTGTTAAGACATAAGGAATTAGTTATGAAGACATCCAAACAGAGCTTTCGTTTGTAACGACTTTAAAGTATCGCCTTCAGCTAGCTAAGGCTGCGAGAAGGTTGCATTGTCTTATGTTTGACCCATTTAGGTTGCATTTTTAGGGATGGCATTACCTTCAGTATAATGTTATTAAATAAAAAAATCATAAAATTTTAAAGAAATCGTAGAAATAACAGACATTTTTTATTGTAAGGTTACACTTAGTTGGTCGTTTTCAGATTTATTGATTGATTATTAGGTATTATTAAAAAAAAACACAATCTCTAAATATATTTTGTAAAAAAAATATATGTTTTGTCAAAATTAGATATGACTTTACAAACTATTATTGTCATCCAGGAATCAAATAGCCTTGAAACTCATTTATTTTACTAAATTTTGTCGCGTAATTGATTCAAATAATTCGATAGATAACACATCTATCGACAGTTAACAATTTTATACAGGAAAATAAGACTCATCTCGACTTTCCACTTAAAACAATGACCTATACTTCATTCCAAATAAGGACGACGAGATTTTCCGATTCCTATTTAGCTTTCTGGCCAATTCTGACTACCACATGTCATTAATTTATTGGATACATATACTATCCGACATATCTTGTACGTTACTACAGCTGTTCTAAGAATAAGTGAGAGGAAGTGTTTCAAATCTCTGTTTCTATAATGCAAAATGGACTTAAAATTTCGTTCCTATTTTGAAAGGAGTATAGGTCTTAATAATAAGGTAACTAGCTGATGCCCGTGACTTCCAGAGATTACCCCATACATCAAACAAAACAATTTTACCTCCTTATAAGATCAAACGGTCAAGGAAAACATCGCATCGTGAGGAAACCTGATGCGTATATCCGCACACACCCTCATTGAGGGCACCTGTAGTGAGACGTGTATAGGCTGATGATGATAATCGTAGCTTTTGAGACATTTGATAATTATAACACCTACGTCTCAACACCATGTTCTCGACAAAAACAGTACAACGAACAAAGCTCTTTATTTCACACAATTACAACAATATGAGGACGAGTCGACTCTTCATGAACATTCCTACACTGCGACATTTACATCCCTTCAACCACAGTGCAAAAAATTCTTAAGAAACGATAAGTCAACACTGGCAGCCAAAACATTTTCTAACGAAAATCTTTTTTAATCTGTAAAGAATATAAAAGTAAGTGCACACAACAGGAACGTGTACTAGAGCGGTACAGTAGAAAAGTAGTGAAAAACAGGTGCCTAGTGTCAAGTGTAAATCGCCTTGTTAATTTCACAGGCCCTGCGGCGAATTTCGCCGAGGACGCATTGTGTACGTCGGCTTTATGTCGCATCTTCCTGTTGTCTGTATGGCCTGTACACAGCTTTAATTGCGCGCGTCATTGGCGCGCTTTTTGAAAAAAGAATGACGTGTAATTAACGCGCGAATATGGAACGTGACAACGCGCGTTCTGAGGGTGCGTTCTTTTTTAATTTTTTTAATTAGGCAAGGGAAGGGTTTAGTGTTTTGTTTTTCTTTGTCAATTATTTTATGGCTTTCATAATATTATAATAAATAGCGTACGAACGTGTTTGTGAAATTTAATTAGTTTGACATGAAAATTAAGACTAGCATAAAAGCATATTCCTTCCACTTTACTCCCGAAGGAGATAGTGAGATACCTACAGGGTCCTTCTTAATATGCTGACAGTTTTTTAAGGGGATGATCAGACTGTCAAACTGAACAACTTTCTCTATGGGATCGATATCGAAATCGTGAAAAAAAATCAGCTGTCCCATACAAAACTGCAAACCTACTCGAACCAGATGTATGGGACAGCTGATTTTTTTTTCGCGATTTCGATGTTGGTCCCATAGAGAACGTTTGTCAGTTTGATATTCTGATAATTCCCTTTAAAAGGTGTCAGCATATTAAGAAGGACCCATATGATGTCCGTATATCGCCCGTATATATAGGAGGACGTATATGATTTTCAATAAACAGGGTGTACCAAAACACTCTAGTAATATTTCAAGCTATAGTTTAGTTTAGACCATCAAACTGAACAAAAGTCGAAAAAAATGGTACTATATATATACTATAGGTACTGCAGTTTTATACGAAGCATCAGATGGGAGAGTTTAGCGCGGGAAATGAGACGAAACGGGCTTTGTTTCTTAATTTTCTAAATTAGTTTTTCGTGGCTTTTATTGTGATAATGTGGTGGAATTAGTGTAATAATGTGGCATTAATGCAGAACAATATAGTGAAAGTGAGAAATAAAGAAAGGCGCTCCCGTTTTATTCGGATTGATATCCCCGCGTAAAACTCCCTTGAACATTGGAATATATGAATCACCCTCGCATTTCAATGAGTTAGGTATGTTAAGTTAACGACAAAACTTACTAAAAGATTGAAAAACTGAAGACTTGGCTGTGGCCTGAAGAAACTTACTCCGATTTAGACATTGGAAAACTGAAGACTTAGTTTCGGCCTGAATAAACTTATTCCAATTTAGACATTGAAAAACTGAAGACTTGGCTCTAGCCTAAATTTACAATGACACAGAAAAAAAAATACATTTGATCAGGCTGTATGGGCTCGTTCCCCTTGCCTTTCCGGAAGGAAGAATTTAAAAAATCAATAAACTCTGAAACGAAAAGTCTTTTACACCACTTACCGAAGTTTCGAACCTATTTCCGAAATCGATCTCAAACTAAAACATTTCTCTGCGAAAAACAAAATTAAGTCAATCACAAAACTATTTAAAATTCTACAAAACTGGTACTCAACATAATTTACGGCGTAATTAATCTGATGTATACTTTCGTTTTCCCGTTGGTTGCTAAATAAATAAAAAAAATTTTTTTTCGAGGACAATGACTGGCCGAAAAAAGCGATGATACATGATCCTCGTTTGGCTGGCTCGTGTATTTTTTTTTTATTAAAAAATCACATTAACGGCCTTCATTGGGGCGGCGATAAATAATGCTCTCCTTATTCAAATTTTTGTTTTTGTTCAGCTCCCGTGTTATAAATGAGCTTATTTGGAAACGCGGTCGAAATGATAGGGCGCGATAAAAATGCTCAATTATAAATGTATGATGTAGGTACCTACCTATAAACGTACACTGGGGTAAAATTTTAGCTGATTTATTTTGCGCGTTTAATCATCAGGAACCACTTGTGTTTGTGGCCTAATTAGTAATATGTACTTTTGATATCAGCCAGTTCAGAGGCCTATAAAGGCGGTTTGAAAATTCTCTAACAACAAGTTGTTCACTAACTTACCTCCATCAACACGCGCTGGGCCACTCCCTCTCACCTTTATTCGTGAGAGGGCGCTTTTGCCCTGTAGTGGGATTCTACAGGCTATAACTTACTTTTGATATCTTTAGATGGCGTTCAGAGGTCTATTGAGGCATTGAAACTACACTGACACTAAAACGAGCGCTTTATCTTATCAAAATTAATCAAAATTGAAATAAGTTTTGATCTTTCTCATATAATCAAAGGTTTGTTTCTTTTTGTCTTTTCGTACAAAGTCAAAGTCAATATTTAATTTATTCAATATAGGACCTTGCAGCACACTTATCAAGCGGCAAATCTTTTTAAAGCTACCACCGCGTCGGATCTTGTTGTCGCTGTAGAGAAGATGCGGCCAGAAACTCTACAACATAACACGACTTAATAACTATTACAATATAAATTTTAAGCTAAAGTTATGTATACAGTAATACATAGTCTATTTAATAAAATAATTGATACTATACATTAAGTAAATAAACTATAAGCTACAATCATGTCTGACGTGCAGGAGGCGATGGTTCGTCCCCGAGTTTTTCGGAATTTATGTACGATATGTAACGCGACTGGTTTTTCAGTGAAGGAAAACATCGTGAGCAAAACTGCATGCTTCAATTTCGTTGCATGTATTGTACCGACTGTCCATTATAAGTGGCGACGCGATGGACTCACTATCCGTCACACTCACAGTGGAAAGAGTTTCGGTAGCACTTGGGACACGTAGATGTTCTGAGTTTTCAGAATATCTCTGACTAACCCTTCGGGGGATATAGACGAGAGCATTCTGCTTATGCAGAAAAACCAATTAAACATTTTCTGTTCGTATCTAAGACTTTGGTACAACTACTTATTTGTACAAATATTCAGATTCGCGACAAAACATTGGCCCATTTTCAGATTCAAATCCCACTTCGTCTGTAGATCCTTTACCGAACCCAATCGAGACGTCAAATGGCATTCAATTCTCACAAATATCTTATGCATATTTTGTACCTAGGTACCTCTATTAATTCAGAACAAACAATGCCAAACAAGGAACTGTGGCAATTTAAATCATAATCACTGGTCGTAAAGGTCACAGTTGGTCTTCAGGTGACCTTCGTTACCAACTCGCAGTCGGCATCGGGATGCAGTGTTCCGTCTCGTTCTATGCGAAATAGCTCACGGGTTGCTCTCGCTCCGGAGTAGTCCGGAGATATTCAGAATCTGGTATATAAGTATTAAAAATACCCTGACCGGGATGATCAGACCATCAAACTAAACAACTTAGGTAGAAACTCTAGGGCACCTTCTCTACAACGGAACATCGTCCGACACGGTGGTAGAGTCAAAAATGACGTCAGAAAGCTATCCATGTGATATTATTTTAAATAAATAATTTGGATTTTGAATTTTGAAGGGATCAACATCGAAGTCCCAAAAAAAAATCAGCTGTCCCATTATACATTTTGGGTCGACTATATACGGTCCAACTTAATATGCTGACATTTTTTTAAGGGGATGATCAGACCCAGTCAAACTGAACAACTTTCTCTATGGCACCATCATCGAAATCCGTCGGACAGCTGGTATTTTTTTGGGTTCTAACAGGTTTGCTCCCATAGTAAAAGTTGTTCAGTTTGATGGGTAGGGTATGTGGTTTAAAGGTTAATGATATTTTTCCTTACACCATATATGTATGCATAAACTCACGACCACCCATCGTGGAAACATTGCTACAGTAACCAGCTGTAACAGGGTCAAGGGACTGCCTCCGTGGTCTAATGGTAAATGGTGGAGCATTGGGCTCTTGACACGGAGGTCACCTAGTAATATGTCACTTTGTGCGTTTTTCCTCAGTTGGTTAGGACATTGCAGGCTTCCGTGCTTCGGATGGCACGTTAAGGGGATATAATTCGGAGCGCGCTCCATACAAACGTACTATAGTGATATTTTCAATACTAACCAATTAAAGTCACTGAAAATTTGCTGAAACAAACTTGAAGCAAATATCTATGCTTGTATGGAGTCCGATTTTCGTTAAAATATACAGTTTCAATGCTAGGATAAATTTTAGATTTGTATTGAAATCTTTGAGGCACTGTAACTTTAAAACTATACATTTTAAAGAAAATCTGACACGATACAAGCATAGAGATTTGATTTTAGATTGATTCTGAAAAATTTCATTGAGTTTAATTGGTTAGTATTGAAAATATAACCATAGTACGTTTGTATGGAGCGCGCTCCGAATTATATCCTCTTAAGCCGTTGGTCCCGACTGGTCTGGTGGTAGTAGTCGTTACATAAAAATCACGTCAGAGGCCGTAAGACGGTCTGAAAAAACTAGGGCTTGCTAACCACACGAAAAGAAGAAGACAGGGTCAACTTCAATGTACGTATACTTCATTCCAAATAAGGACGAAGAGATTTTCCGATTCCTAATTAGCTTTTTGGGAAATTCTGATTAGCAAATATACTTTATTTATCTGAAAGATATACTATCCGACATATCTTGGACGGTACTAAAGCTGTTCTAAGAATAAGTGAGAGGAAGTGTTTCATATCTCTGTTTCTGTTATTAAAAATAGCCTTAAAATTTCGTTGCTATTTGGTGTGGAGTAATAGTGTTATTCAAGAGGAAATGACGAAGAGTATGGAATTAAAAATGTCCTTATTCATTGCATTTCTTGAATAGGTACCTCAATGCCTTTCTTTTATTAGAACTAAGTGCCATCCACGTTCTGTTTACATTCGTTCATTGATTACAGTCTACATAATAACACGTTGCGATATATGATTAGACCTGTTTTGTACGATGTTATGAATCATTGTATTTGTCCTCATGCAAATGTTTCTTGCCTTGTTTATCTGATAGTTAATGGCTTGTAATTATGTGGTTTCTTACAATGTGTCATACACGTCGTAAAATTGTAAAGAATAGTGTTTTTTAAAAGGATTGTAATTACTTGTTTTGAAGTCACCCTTAATGAAATAGTGTAATTTTTATTTTAGAATAATTACTAATTTTTTTTTATGTTTAAGTCAAAAGTTCTGCTTTCAAAGAGGTTCCTTTTGGCATGCATATGCTCACGATTATATTCCCCGAGGGAGTAGTCAGAGTTATTCTGAAACCTCAAAACATTCACGTTTCACCAGTAGTACTGAAACTCTATCCAGTGTGACGGGGGATGAGCCCGTCGCCACTTATAATGGACAGTGGGTACAATGCATGCCTCGAAATTGAAGCATGCAGGTTTCCTCACTATGTTTCTTTTGGAACCTTCAATTTTAAATGAATTGCTCGTAAGTATGCACTCGAAAGCAGATATGGCGGTTTTCTGTAGGTTTAGGAGACCAGTCGCGTTAAATAAATCTCCACTGATCCGTTATTGGACCACGTGCGAACCACAACTTTTTACACATTCGTTATCACGCTAATCATTTGACAGCCGTTAGAGTCGTTTTGACAGATCGCTTAGACGTTTCAGGCTGTCAATCACTTAGTAAATAAGTCAAGTTTAGCGCTATACGGAATTCAGCACAGTTGAATAGTAACTGGATTGCAATGTGATTAGAACTGAAATTTAATAGGGATTGAACTTCGATGTTTCAAATTAGTGCGATTGGGCCCCAGGTTTGTTTTTGTAGTCTAAGCGGACCTTGGAGGCCTCGTAATTTTATTCAATACTAGTGGCTTCCTCTCTATACTTTCGTCCATACTGTATGTCTGTCTATCTGTATGCCCCGCCTCAATAACTAGCTAATTTTTTCACCTATCGAATCAATCGATATAATGCTTGTCTCAAGACATCTGCGTTCAAAGTCAAAATAGGGCGGAAAAAATCTGAAAACGTTATAAAATATAGCTTAAGGTAAGCAAGAAAATAAATCGCGCTATCGTTGTGTTTCAAAAATGTCCCTTAGATAATATAAACAGTTTAAAACCTTTCTTCTTTTTCTACTTATAAAATGGCTACGGTACCATTTAAGGGGCGAGTTCGACACGCTCTTGGCCGGTTTTTTAACCTTTCAGAACAAAAAAGTGCGTGAAGGTAGTATTCATTCTCGTGTGTAACCTATATTACTTATGTACACTTCTGGCAACCACACTTTAGTACAACTAAATGCACAAATTTTTATTTTCACCCAACATCCTTTCCTAACAGCAATACCATCCAAACGGTAACACACCACCTCCTTCCCCATACATAATGTATGAAACTTAAAGAAATGCAATGAAATGATAAAATGATCGTTCCATTGTAGATAAACGGGCTATTTCCACCGTCACAATTGAATGATCACTATCCATTGTGACTATGTTTAGAGATCCTGCATATAATGCCAGGATAGGTGCTCGTTTCTAGGTCTATTTTGTCCACTTATGCTTTGTATTATTGCTCTTTATTGGGTCAGTCTGTGCGAATGTTGATATGATAAGTGGTTTATTATTTCCAGTAAATTCGGCTTCAATCTTCATTCTGGTTTCCAGGATACGGGCTTTGTTTCCGTTCGGTTTGTTTGCATGTTCCGTTCGTTCATATTGGATCTTCGCCGCCCTGACGCCGCCGCCGTACAATGTGGCATAACACCGGCTTCAGATAACACCAACCCAGTCGGGTGTCGTAAGAGGTGACTAATTCTTTCAGGCGCTTTGACTAATTATTATAAGGACTAGCCTTGCGGTAGCATTTCCCCTCTGCCACGGTATAAGCACAATTGATCTTGTGCATTTACATTCAATTTTACACCGTATCACTAAACGAGACAGCCTATAATTGCGAAATAATAACTTCGAACTTAGAACGTTTGGGGTTCACACGAGACTACTTTTCATGATTTTTTACATTCAAAATTAGAATCTAAAGTTATGGGGAATAAAATCCAAAGTTGCGGATTTCATGTTACCTCGCCCCCCGCAAAAAGTGGCAAAAATGTTTGTTAGTAGAATTACACGCGTAACCAGTCCACATAATAAATAGTCAAAGTTCAGGCGTCATGAACATCTTTGACCCCCAAGGCGTGTTGCTGCCGGTTATAGCCACAGCATCTGACCCCACCTCTGATCGTATTGGTTTCCCTTCCCATCAGACATAGGAGGGTACGGACGAGAGAGTGCATCTGTGTTTAGCGCGTACACTTTTGCACTTCAAAATATCCTGCGTTCTTTTATATAAAGTTTAGCGGTCGCTGTAGTCGAAATCGACTAGGAATCCATCATCATCATCCTCATCATTGGATCTTTATATTGGAGTTTAATCTTAGAGAAAACATCAATCAACCTGCATTGGGCAATCATGGTAAATTAACGCCGATACTACGATACTCTGTGCCCATACACTCTACTTGAGTATAGGCCCGTGCCCTTCAGAGGGATGTACTATACAGGGTGTAAACATAAATGCGTTACATACTTAAAGGGGTGCTTCTGACCATCAAACTGAACAACTTTTACTATGGAACTAACATTGATAGGGCGAAAAAAAATCAGCTGCTCCATACATTTGGGTTTATTTACCATTGATGTTTTCTATGAAACAGCAGATTTTTTCTTCGCTATTTTAATCTTGCTCCCATAGTGAAAGTTATTGAGTTTGATGGACTGAAGCATCACCTTACGTACGTAACACATTAAAGTTTACACCCTGCGTAGGTTGATTATAATGACAGATATTTTAATGCAATGTACCTAAATCTAGTTTAAACTTTCTCAGCTTGTTCAATTCCTCTTTGTTTCAGCATAATCATGTTCATCTTAAGGGGCCATAGGCTCAGACGAATATTTTCTATGAGAAACGCGATTGCTCAGCCCTTCGAAAAGTGCGTGCGTGTTCCATATTTTCGATTTAAAAGAATTTACATAAGTACTTTTATAGATTTTTTTATGATTTCACTCGATAAACTAATGGTGAATATGACAGTATAAATACCAAAAATCGGAAACTATTTCAAGTTCTTCTAAAACGAGAGAAATGTTAAAAATACATTAAAAACGTCATCTTTGTAACGATTTTCTATAGAGTGAAGTAATTCCAATCGTGTATTCTATTTATGATTTCATTAGATAAACTATCCAAGAATACTGAGGTATGACTTTGGTTTCGGTAAATTGTATAAATCTAGTCGAAAAATAAAAATAAAAGACGCCTCCAAGGTATTTTGTCCTACTATTGCGCCTTAAAGACAAATCATGGACTCATTGTGTCTGATAGTCCAATAAACAAGTTGGTAGAGAGCCTGACTTCAAACAGTGGGTCGAGTATTAAACCTTGCGAGAAACAGATACAATTTTGATTCTTATTTACTACTATTAGTCTAGCTTATACTATACACAACTAAGGATAGCTAGGTATAGTAAGCTGACAGTATACAGGCTGTAGTTTGAGTGCTACTCTATAAATTATAGAGACCCCCTATCTGTTGCTCGCAACATTTTCATGTCCTTAATATTTTTAATATCATACGAAACTTATACATCCATTAAAATCTCTTTAATAACTGACTGCTGAATATTAAATCGAAAGTAGGCAAAAGAGAGGATTGAAGAAAAAGAAGTTCAACGGGAAAACAATTGAAAATAAAAAAAGAATAGGTACTCAGCGACATTTGACATTCCTGACTACTCTTTTAGAGATAATTTTAATTTCTCATGAATATGTTAAAGTAGTTACTTACACGTTTTTTAAAGAAGAGGGCCTTACTCCAGATGAAAATATTTTGATCTTTTTCTTGGAGGAAATCAATTAAGTACTTATTAACATAACATATTTACAAAAAACCTTATTAACAAAAAAACCTAGTAATATTTAAAGTGGTGGTTTAGATTAGACCATCAAACTAAACAACTTTCATTACGGAGCCAACATCGAAATCGCGAAAAAAAACAGCTGTTTCATACAAACTCAACTCGACAAACAACTCAATACTCGACTCAAACGTATGGAACAGCTCATTTATATTTTTTCTCGATTTTGACTCCACAGTAAAAGTTGTTCAGTTTGATGGTCTAAACCACCCCTTTAGATATACGTTTTTTGATACACCCTTTCTACGAACAACTAAAATAAAGTCGTCTCATTTATACAGTGTGGTGTGAGGGAGCGGACCACATACTCCATGCACTTATCAAATTAATAACATTATTTAATAACCGAACCACCGGTTACCGACAACTGGTACGACGTTTAAATTACGAGCCCGGTACATTTTTATCTGTTTTTTTACCATTGAGCCTAGGGGTGGCGCGCAGATTTTTTTTCTTACTTTTTTATCGATCCGTCCGAATGGACCACACTTCAATGTAGGGTTAAACGATCGATGTAGCCCTGCTTATGCGTACCAACTGGGCTTTACCAAATAGGGTAAATGTGACAATCTTGATGTGATAAACGATTTGTTATTACTGCTAGAATGTTTATACTTAAAAGTGAGTAAACATTTTTTTTTAAATTGTTTTCATTCCTGGTGTATATGCTATTCCTTATACCATTTCGTAATTTATAAGCAAAGAGCGAGTGTGATTCGCGTGAAAAAGGTTCCGTACTGTTTAGAATAACAAAGTTTTCTTTGTTTAGCATTTTGATTCCATACTTTGGTACTATTACGTACCTATGAATACATTTACAACGTGATAGTTCACTTTAAGGTATTCAGAGTTCCAGAATGTATTAAGTAGTGGTTAGTATTTTGCTTTCAAAATACTTTAAACACGGGAAAAAAATGATATTTCGAAGTCGCCTCAAACGACACCCACTGAAAGTTAAAATAGCTTTATTTGAATTCCAAGCTTTCAAAATCATTATTAAACGATGCACAATTTTTTTACAAATGTTTCCATTTTCTACTGCTGATTTGAACGTGTGACTTTCAACTATCGCACTCCTGGAGTGATATATTCTAAGCCGTCACTACACGTTCCCTGTAAACACAAATTATTTCTGTTTTTGGTCTGCGAAATAAGACAGGCGGATTATTATCATGGCTATCCGTATAAAGAATCGACTGAACTCATTCGATAAAGCATTCACTCCTTTCTGACACACATCACCCTTCACACAATCCATTCATCTTTTCTTCGGTCTTCCTCTCCTACCACAAGCCATCCACATTCATACTTAACACTCGTCTCGTAAAATGACTCTCGTCTCTCATAATACTAATCTATTACCCTGCATTTTTTCCGTCATAGGTGCTACTTTCAACCTTCCTCTAATATACTCATTTCTAATCCTGTACATTCTAGTTAGACCACACATCCAACTCAACATTCGCATCTCAGCTACATGCAGTCTTTTGATAAAAGTACCTTAGTATCACAAAATAACCACTTTTATCACGACGTGGCAACACCTATGCACCAGTACATTATAGTAACAGTCCACAAAATATTAGCTGCCGTTTCAAATTCTATTCTCGGCCAATCAAAATACGCTATATATATACATTTCAGGTACCAGTGAACAGGGCGCAATCTCTTAGCCCATACAATCTAACCCAACGGCTTTGTGCTTACTTTCTTATTCGATACGTTTACTGTTCTAGGGCTGCCAAAAAAAATTAAGTTAGATATTTACACAAATAACTATTTAATTGTTTCTTCCGCTTCAAAAGGTGTTGTTTGTAGAGAAAATGTAGCCAGAAACTCTATAAAACTCTTTTATTAATGTTTTAAATCTTATGGTAACATTAGCTCACTGAAAGACTTATATCTGATTCTTTGGTGTTTAAATAAGCATGGGAAATGTTTATAGTAATATATAATAACAATACTGTGACAAAAGGCAATAGACTGTAACTTGTTACTAATAAAATATTAATGACAATTTGGTAGTCCATGCCAGATCTGCGGGAAAAAAAAGGTTCTATGTATAATTTGGTTTACATCTGAGACTCTACTTTGCCCATTAGGGATAATCAGCGTGAGTATATGACTTTATGTATGTACTATGAAAAAAGGAGAGAAGGATAAGCTTACATCAGCGTTGAAGAAAATATCAATTAAAAAAAACAATCTGTACCGAGTTTGTAGAAACCTCAATAACGAAACATCAATTAGTCAAGAAATAGTCATAGTATGATAATTAATCACGTCTTTTCAACACTACCTGCTTTAATTATATATCAAAGTCAAAAGTCTAAATTGTTTATTAAAAATAATATCACATAGATAACTTTTTGACGTCATTTTTTGAATCTACCACCGCGTCGGAAGGTGTTCCGTTGTAGAGAAGATGCGGCCAGAAACTCTACAACATACTTTTTTAAACAAAACAAAATATACAAAGTACAATTACATCAATTCAATTATATAATTATTCAATTACATAAATTCAATTATATTTCAAATATTTTCTAGATACCTTAAAGCTCTGCCAACCCTAACAACCACAAACACATGCACAGTAGCAGGCCCTATCGTCTTGCCTTATTAATAAACATGCGGTAACAATAAATAATTGTTTATAATGAACTTTATAATATATTAGTGCAGATACTTCATTATCTCGCGGGCAGCACACGCACACATCGGAGTCTGTTCACGCGAGCCTTGACGATGTGTATAGTTATGTCACGGTGGATTTATCGATAGTATCGATAGTCGAGATTATTTAGCTGTCGAGTCGATGGCATTGTCGTTTAGTTTGACCTGTCATCGTGGTGAAGAGATTTTCCAACAAGGATTAGAGGATATAAGACTAGGAGATTCAAATTATTGTCGATATTGGACGTGAGATGGATCATTACTGAAGGAATATAATGAGATTTTAAAGTCTTGGTAATTTCAACAATTATTGTGTCTCATTCCAATTTGCAAAGGTAGGTCAGAGTTTGTACATATTCACATCTTTTAAAATAATATTGCTGTCAAATAATTATGAAAAGACATTAGGTAGGTACGTAATAAAGCAATTGAACAATACAGAGAGGAATGCATCAATTACTCTCCTATTAAGGAAATGGAAATAAGGTGAGGAACAAAAATATTTACAACGACATTAAAGAGGCCAACATTAAAAAAATAGCGACTTTAATTTGTTTAAATAATTAAAATATAACAATTAATACTGTGTAGACTGCCAATCATCGTTCGATATCGGGTCTATGTATTACATTCCTTGAATCTCTAGACAATTTTAGTTCTAACATAACATAGCATAAGCATATGCTCACGACTATATTCCCCGAGGGGGTAGTCAGAGATATTCTGAAACCTCAGAACATCCAGTTCTAACATCAGTTCTAAAATTTAACCTTTTTATCTCTAAGAAACATTAGTTCATAAACCTAGGTCTGGGCTGGCATAACCTCAGGGTTAAAAGCCCCAATTAAAAAAATAATAATAATGAAGAATTTAAAAAAAAAACCTAGGTCATGGTAATTAGTGATCGAAGTTTTGCAAGTTACACTTGAATAACATTCAGATTATTCACCGATTTTATCGATATCACAAAGCTCTTGACTCGACCACATCACTATATTGCGCAGGAGCATCGCCGCACGCATTTTCTTTTATCGACGCATTGATTAATGCTGCTTGATTTGAATAATAATTTTCAGATACAAACGTTATTGTATGATAAATTTAGTGCAAATTGTAACGTAAGATCACTTTTGAAATACGAGGTTTCTTGTACTAGTTTTGTATCTATTGAAAAAAGAAGTATCCTTTTTATGTAGGACTCTTAAGTTATCGTGCAATTAGTTTCTTTAGAGAAAAGATGTACTTATGTTTGAATCAGGAGCTTGAGAGCGTAACGTCATTGCACCAAGCTTAAAAATGGAGTTATAGTCTACTCAAAATTCTTCTCAACTGTTTTTCTTAATATGCTGACGGTTTTTAAGTCGATAACTTAGACCATAAAACTCATATAAAACTAAACAACGTTCTCTATGGGGCTCTTGTCACGGAGGTCGTGGGTTCGATTTCGACGGGGGACACCTCGTGATATGTCACTGTGTGCGTTTTCCCCAATTGGTTAGGACGTTGCAGGCCGAATCATCTGGGGTCATCTGTTGGTTTGAAAAAAAAGATGATTCCGTGCTTCGGATGGCACGGTAAGCCGTTGGTCCTGGCTAATTTCTCTGGCGGTAGTAGTCATTACATCAAAACCACGTCAGATGCCGCAAGGCGGTCTGAAAAAACTCCGACACCAGGGATTGCTGCCCACGCGATAAGAATAAGATGGGACTAAACATCGAAATCGCGATAAAAAAAAATGCTATCCCATACATTTGGGACAGACAGCAGAGGGTAGATTTGCGGTTTTGTATGGAACAGCAGATTTTTGTTTGATGGTCTAAAGTTTAGCTATAGACCATCAAACAAAAATCTGCAGTTCCTTGCTTGCTGATGTTTTGTTACACCCTGTATAAGGTATTTGAGTAGTATTATTAGGTAAAATAAGAATGATTCTAAGACTTTTAAAAGACTCTCTTTTGAAAAAATATTACAAACTTTTTCCTTCAAACGTATAATAGACTCCGAGACACGAGACTCCTAAATTAAATCTTTAATCTTCTTAATCGTACACTACGCTCGATAAATGTTCGTGCATTTAGAATCAAAAACTTCATTAAAGTCAACAGTCTTTGCAAAAGGCTAAACATGTAAACAAAAACAAAACTCGCGCGACCCCTGGAGGTTAAGGTCGAAGCACAAAAGACTACCGATATAGTTACCAGACCGGTAGTGGACAAGCAGAGCATCGCTACTCGGTTACGTTGTTAAAAAAAAACTAAAAAGGTGGGAGGAAATGGGAATTCTATAGAGCAGTTAAAATTTAGTTGTATTTTATCTCGAGCGCCTACCTTTCTTCAGACTTACACCCATCTCTCGTTCTCCTACCAAACTATTTAGAAAACCATTCTAAAATTAGCTCCACAAGGTCGTTGGCGTTAAAAAAAAAATAAAAAACAAAAAAATTCACCGATCCCAGCTACCCAATCCGCCGCGTAGCCCCAGCAACGTCCTATGCCGAGGTCCGTACCCCCCTGGGGTGCCCCTAGGTCGGTTGCTTAAGTTTATTCAATTGGCTCGGTGACCCTTCTGGTCCCTCCAATAGTCCGCAGTAAAAAGCAGTAAATACTCCCTGAGCAAAGCTGTATACGTCATTCAAAAAAAAAAAAAAAAAGTTAAAAAAAAAGTTGGAAATGTAATACTCAGAAAAAACACAACCAACAACAATTAACTAAACAAGAACAACAACAAAAGCAACAATTAAGGGGATATCATTCAGAGTGCATTCCATACAAACGAAGACTGGTTATATTTTCAGTACTAACCAATTAAAGTCAATTAAATTTTTCAGAAACAATCTAGTAAATAATCTCTATGCTTGTAATGTGTTCGATTTTCGTTATAATATACAGGTTCAATGCTAGTGTTTATTTAAGATTTGTATGAAAATCTTTGAGGCACTCTATCAATACAATTCTATAGGATCTTTCTTTATATGGAGCTAACAAAAAATTCGTCAAATTCATAAATTAAAATTCTGGTCAAGAAGCTATTTTCTAAGGAACAACATTTTGTGACGTCCAGGTTAAAAGTAGCCGAAATCGACGGTAAAGTATGACAAGATATATATGGACGTAGAGGAAGCAAGAGAGGGGTGTCAAAACCGCACAAAGTAGAGTGGACATCTATAGTCTCTGCCTAACCGTCTGGGAAAAAGGCGTGAGTTTATGTATGTATGTATGCAACATTTTAGTGAAAGTTGTTCAGTTTGTAAATTAAGTTTACATCATGTAGGTATACAGGGCGTTAAATCGCCTGTCACACCTAAATGATCCAAAAATCGTACTGGATCACTCTCCGTCATTACACTGCCAAGGAGCGGGCCGGGGCGTCGCCGTAAGTATGGTGGTCCCATATTTCACATCGCTCCCGTGATCCCGTCCGGAGGATCTTTTAGTTTAACACCGCATCGCTTGTTCGTTACAGGATTAAACTGTTGCTTCTAGCTAGGAACTTGTTTTTGTTGTTTTAGGTTTTATAGTATTGTAGATTATGATTCATAGTCTTGTTTTTTGTACTCTTCTATTTGGTTTTCTTGGATTGTTAAGGATCACTTATTCTGTGTTTATCTGACGAATTTCATTATGATGAATCATTTTCTATCGGCATGCTTTTACTCGGCACATATGACATGCTTCACATACGGTTTTTTTAAGGTGATCAGACCATCAAACTGAAGAACTTTCCCTATGAACCTATGACAAAATCGCGAATAAAAATTTGCTGTTCCAAACAAAACTGCAATCCTACTCGACCCAAATGTGCGGGACCCATATTTTACATTGCTCCCGTGATCGGGAGGATCTTTTAGTTTGACACCGAATCGCTTGTTCATTACTGTTGCTTCTAGCTAGGAACTTGTTTTTGTTGTTTTAGGTTTTATAGTGTTGTAGATTATGATTCATAGCCTTGTGTCTTGTACTCTTCTATTATGGTTCTTCGTTAATTCTTGGATTGTTAAGACTCACTTACCGTGTTTCCGTGATAGGTTATAATCTATCTCGAGAATATCTGTCAAGATTGACAGTCGAAACTACGAACGCGAAGAAAAAAATATCAGTGAACTCTTGAGTGAGAAACCGTGTCGGTATACACAGATATAAGTTGTATGGCGCCTCACGCACACCAACCTAAGAAAGTTGGCCACTTTTGTTTTATACGATAGAAGCTTGAAGCTCTAACTAGACATATCCTTTATCTAAGGTATAGGTTGCACGTATTTCGGAAATCCAAACTATTTAGTTGTAGCAATAAGTTTTTGGTGCAAGCCGTGGTGGTCCAGTGGCGAGTAACCTTGCCTGCCGTGCAGGAGGCGATGGTTCGATCCCCGTCCAGGCCGACTCCTACCAATGAGTTTTTCGGAATTTTTGTACGATATCTAACACCACTGGCTTTTCGGTGAAGAAAAACATCGTGAGGAAACCTGCATGTACCTATTGTACCCACTGTCCATTTTAAAGTAGCGATGGGCTCACTCCCCGTCACACTGGACAGAGATTCGGTACTACTAGTGAAACGTGGAGGTTCTGAGTTTTCAGAATATCTCTGACTACCCCCTCGGGGAATATAGTCTTGAGCATATGCTTATGCTAATAAGTTTCTGGTCGCCCCGAAAGAGCATACTCGTGAGTTTTTATGTTTAAAGATATACTATCGGGAGTTTATGTATGGAAAAACGTTTGTCCAAACTAAATGTTTCTAAGTTGGATAATTCAGCTAAGCCTCCATATTGTAGCCCATAAATACATCACGCAATGAATGTCGGCGGGACAATCAGACAACACAATTTTAATTTAAAATGTATTATTAATATTTCTCCGTCTTTAAATGGGTGACCGTTTAGTGGTATTTCATCCAGGGCGTTTCCGTGCTTCGGAAACCACATCAAGCAGATGGTCTCGGATAGTTCCGTAAGATGGCGTTGTAAATATTCGTTAAGCGCTTGTTGACCAGTAACTTGCCTCCATCAACACAACACGCATTGGGCCCGCGTGGTGGTGTATGGCCCACTCCCTCTCACCCTTATTCGTGAGAGGAGGCCTTTGCCCTGCAGTGGGATTCTACAGGCTATAACTTACTTACTTACTTACTATTAATATTTCTCCTACAACTATGTTTTGAAGTATAGATTTTTTATTTTCAGGACTTACTTGCTACTTACTACAATATCAGGAAAGACAGAGGCGTAGGTATCAACTGTTGAAAAAATTTAAGCATGTCGCGTGTAAAAATGTAAAGAAACTTTTGCATAGTCACCTCCCAAAACAACTACGTTTAGAAATGGGTGGCTTATTCTGTAGAACCACGCGGCTATAAACATTATACCTACCTACTTCTTCTCATCGTGTGGGCAGCAAGCGCTGCACTTCTAGCATAATTTCTCTACAAGCGACGACGCGCCTTCACTTACCTGTTCCCGCGCTTTTCGGAGAGCGAAAGCCGCGCTTGCTGCGACTTGTAGAACGACTATGGGAAAAAGCTGAGTCGCGCGCAAGTAGAGAAATCATTCTAGACGTGCTGGTGTCAGAGTTTTTTCAGACCGCGTTACGGCCTCTGACGTAGTTTTTATGTAACGACTACCGCCATCAGAGATAGTAGCCAGGACCAACGGCTAAACGTGCCATCCGAAGCACGGAATCATCTTTCTTTTCAGACAATCAGGTGATTCCTAACCAACTGGGGAAAAACGCATAAAGTGATATAGCACCAGGTGTCACCCGTGGAAATTGAACCCACGACCTCCGTGTCAAGAGCCCAATGCTCTTAACCATTAGACCACCTATCCTACCTACTTACTTATCACGCATTTACTAAAACACCTCGATCTTTAACCCAATTTCCCAGTAATTACCACGTATACCATGTTTAAACACATCCCGGCTTGCACCCATCAAAGTCTTATAGTCCAACGTTTGTTCAAACTAACTGTATCCTCATTAAAAGCGAAATGCGTAATAAACCGACACATTACTCCAGCGCAAGTACAATGTAGTTGTAAATTACTTACTGTCGCCAAATAGCGCATCAACGAATAGTTTGAGGTTTTCCATTGGTGTCGACACATTATGTCTATTTACGACCCACGCTCTTTTCGTTGGATCAATCCCGCATTTTCCCTGCACGTGTGATGACAAAGACTTTATCATTAAGTTGGGGTACATTGTATCGATTTTCCTCTACCTTTATTCCTTGTCTTTAAAATAACCCTCCATCTGGGGCAGTCGGATAAAAAGGTAAGAGATTTATTCCATTGAAATAGATGTCTGTAGGTAGGCTCATATTATTATGGTGTGCCAACATGTAGATATGATTGAGGCAAATTAGAAAAGGTTAAATTGGCTACAGTACCTGGCGATCAACATGAAAAAAATGGGCGGGGGCGAGGTGTATTTTATTCTGGGCAGTCAACATCTTGCTCAAGAAGTTTTCTGGCTATTATACTTCCGTTAAATTATACCTTATTTATGGCCGCGAATTGTTCCGACACAGCCATTAGTGAAAATAAAAATCTACTTCAAAACTAAGATTTAAGAAAAACAACTTATGTCTTACGCACGTAATTCTAAATATGATTGGGTAGATATGGATAGTACGTCTGTATTAATGTGTGTGTGGTACACTAACTGCCGTTATCCCTTTCGGGGTAGTCACAAGGCTACAACTTTTTATTTGCTCAGTTGAAGCTATGTTCCTTTGAATTTTTATTTTCATTAATTTTCCAGCTTTGCAGCTGTTTTTTTTACTACGGCTGTGTCGGAACATTTGGTCCTAATGTGTCGACACCATTGGAAAGCGTGAAGACAGGGCGCGAACTTGTGCCCCATTGTGTGGACTTGAAACAATGATCTGGAAGCGTTGTAATGAGTAGAGCAGGGCCAGGGGCACTTCCACAGTGGCTTCACCCTCTATAGTGCCTTTTATAAAGGACTGAAGAACTGGGGCCTTTGGTCGTGAATGCTTTCATGTAAGTTCATTAGGTGTCGATTGTAATTGTGTCTTTGTTTTTGATACTTCTCATATTATTCTCATATGCCGTGCATTGTCATATCAATGAAATATTTTCTTATACTTATTGTACGAAATAAATGTAAAATTAGTTATTACAAATAAATCATTTTGCATAAAAGTACGGTTGATTCGAATTTTGATTTCTCTCTTGACCTTTGCCCCTTTAAGAAAGGAGTTATTTAGGTTCAATGTGTCAAAAGCTGCATTTCTTATTCCTTTTAAATGACGCCCTAAGGTTATGTGGAAGAAATCGTTTTTTAGCGATAAAACCGCTTTTTTTACCTTCTGTATTTCCTGTTTGTTTACTCCCTGTATACTATGTTTTTTGGTGTAAAATAAAGTATAATTGATTGATTGATCGATTGATATGACGCTGTATAATAAATAATGAACATTTGGAACAAAATTTAAAATATTTAATTAAATTCAGTTCCTAATAACAGCATCAGGTTATCGAGTAACTAATCCAAAATCTAGGACAAAAGAAGACGGTTTTATTTCTTCTACTTATATTTAGAAACTGTGCTGTCCTCCTAAAGCCCACGGGCCTACACATAGTACTAATTAAATTTAGTAATTCAGAGCTAGATCCTTAAACAGCTACGTAGTCATAACACCCCACGATCCTCTGGTGTTATACCAATAATAATATTTAAAAATATGTCGTGCATGCGAGTCTGAATGACTATAAAATATTAGTTCTTCTGGTAGGCCATGGGTCGTTATACAGCTATGGATAGCCTTTTCCTTAAACTATTTTAATATTTATTCTAATTTCAAACATAAACTTTTTATAACCAAACGTACTTCTTCGTTCACTGTAACAAACCAGTGACTTGAAGGCTTCTTATGCATAAGAGACGGCTAGCAGTGAGCGCTCAAATCGCTTAATTGTGCAGACCAGACGCCGTACGAGCAAAAACTTGAATATGGCATGCATTTGGCAGCAATACAGGCCTTATTTAATTACAAGACTGTCTACGCATTAATGAGTTGAACGTAGCGTGTTTTGGATTTATGATGATCTGACTCACGTATGGGGGAAGGAGCGGTATACAGGGTGTAAGGAAAGGGTGGGCAGAGTATAGCATTAACCTTTAAACCCCATACTCTACCCATCAAACTGAACAACTTTTACATTGGGAGCAAACCTGTCAGAGCAAAAAAAATGTCTGCTGTCACGTACATTTTAGTCAAGTATAATGATACTTTTTCTTCTTATTAAGTTTTGAATTTTTTATATTACCTACATATTATAATTTCGGGGGAGGATAAACCCGACCAGCAAACCTACTCGAGCCAAATGTATGGGACAGCTGTTTCTTTTTGGAGATTTCTATGTTGGTAGTAGAGAGTCCATTTTTGACAGTAACGAAGTGACTACATATTTGAAAAATCAAATGGCACTGCAAATACGCCGTGGTGGTCCAGTGGCGAGTATGCCGTGCAGGAGGCGATGGTTCGATCCCCGTCCAGGCCGACTCGTACCAATGAGTTTTTCGGAATTTATGTACGATTTGTAACACCACGGGCTTATCGGTGAAGGAAAACATCGTGAGGAAACCTGCATGCTTCAATTTCGATGCATGTATTGCACCCACTGCCCATTACAATTGGCGATGGCTCACGCCCCGTCACACAGAGTTTCGGTACTACTAGTGAAACGTGGATGTTCTGAGTTTTCAGAATATCTCTGACTACCCCGTCGGGTAATATAGTCGTGAGCATATGCTAAATGTCACTGCGTTACTAGACAGAACCGGTTACAATGTTAGGTATTATTTAGTTCATGATATACTCGCACTATAAATATGAATCTCCGTGGCATGATCCTGTAAGTAGACTAACAATTAGGTTGAATGCGATGTAGTCAGTACCACATTTAGGCGTTACCATAAAAGTAGTAATTGCAACACTAAGATGTTATTGTTCTGATTACAGTACACGGAAAACTTTAGATTTATTAATTTGAGAATTTATTGAGAGATTTATTAGTCTAGGAAAAATAAGGTTTGAGATTGCATTAAAGACACTTTAGTAAATTGTGTTTGAAATAATATTACTGTTAGTTTATAACACTTTTGTCGAGATTTCGTGGTTATATAGGCTCAGGAACCTGAGAAATACCTTAAAGTCGATATTAATGTACAAATGGCAAGCTTATTTCTAAAAATATTTCGACCAGCATACCAGCAATAGAGACAGTTAATTATCAAAAGGAAAATTTAATGTGTAAAAACAAACAGTAAATAATTTAGTTTTGAGGTTATCATTTTTGAAGACTTACAAAAAATTAAATATCTACCCAAATTAACGATATTAACCGTGGATTATTATTGTTATAAGTAAAACATATTGAACGAAGCCATCCTGTACAAAATCACCAGTTTTCCATTTTTTGTTCATACCTAAATTTAAAGTTTTGTAAATGTCTTAATTATTCAATACTAAAAAAAAAATCGGGGATTATTGAGAATTTATGTTTTTCAGGTATGTATCTACTATATTCCAAATTTTCACCAAAAGTGCAATTAATGCAACCTACTCCATACAAAAATCCGTAGATTTCCCCGACTAAAAATCATTGGACCGAGTTAGAGTTACCTAATCTAAAGTAGGATTAGATGCCGTCGAATGCTGCATGTATAAAAACGTTTAATTCCCTTTTATGGAAGGAAAGAAAACGTTTATCACATATCATAAATTCTCTCTTTAATTATATCAAAATATAAATAGAGAGGAATGAAAAAATGTCGAGGAAGCTTATATCCTTCTGTGGGTGGATACGGGGTGATGATGAAGATGAAAACTTAAATATTCTTCATTGGTACATCCAAAATAGAAACCCAATAGTTAACACCAAAGATTATAAGATCGTCAAATAAATTAGACGCGTCTAATTTAGAATAAATAATAAAAAATAAAAAAAACAATTATTTGATTTCAATTTAGTGGTATACAAATGATTGAGTCCCTGACTCCCAAAGTCGGAAAACCGTGTATTGGGAGACAATTTTGACGTAATCAGAATGTTTGATGTCCAAACAGCAAAGACCTTCGAGACTATGATTCATAAGTTTCACAATCCAAATAGTCCGGCCTAACAGCCTTTTTAAAACGTACGTCTTTCGTGTGAATTAGGCATATTTTATTTTATTCCACTGGTCTCCTAGATATCAAAACTCAGAGCTCAAAAATATTTTATTAACAATTATTATAAAATGAGAGTGAGCTCACTCCTTTCATAGTGACCGTGTTTCGATTTAAATCGTTTTTTTATTAAACTTTGTAAATAACTATGTCATCATCAAATTTCAATTTCCTATGTCTACCGGTCACTGAGAAATAGCGTGTAAAAGGCGGACGAATAGACACAAAAGTGATTCCATAAAAGTTCCATTTTGCAAATATTCTTACAGAACACTATAGAAACAATCGTAGTAGAAAATATCAAATTCAAGAAACAAAACAAACAGAATAATACATACCTAGACATACCAAGTAATAACTGTCTGGCTTATCAAAGTTATCAAGCAACAATATTTATCTGTTATCTCAGCATATACCCAAAGCAGACATAACAATTAATTGATGTAAGTTCTAGGCGGTCCTGATAATTGTGTAAGGCATAATATCAGCGGGTGATTCATCTTGGCATCTTAATACACCCTATTTCACTGCTCTACCAATTATAGTGACGTCATGCTTTATACTGAAAGTTTTACTGACCTCATGAGTCATCGTTTTCAATTTCTTAGAACGATTGGAAAATTCATGTTCTGTTGGTGATGTTAATTGGTATACAGGGTGAAATTGTTATCATTAGCACTAAGAGTACTCAACTGAACAACTTTTACTATGGGAGCAATACGATCGGAGCAAAATAAAATCAGCTGTTCCATACTAAACTGCAATGCCTACTCAAAAATGTATGCAATAGCAAATTTTTTTTTGCTCCGATTGGGTTGCTCCCATAGTAAAAGTTGTTCAGTTTGAAAGATAGACTCTTAGTTTAAGAGGAAGATAATGATATCAATTTCACCCTGTATAAGTACAGAATGTTAGGGTAAACAGTTGCATTACTTTAAAGGGTGATTGTACCCATGATACTGAACAACTTTCCCTAAGAAACCTATAGGAAATAAACAAAAACGTTTTTGTACTTTTCATACTAAATGCAATCAGCTGATCCAACGTTTGTATGAAAAGTAAACATTTTTTTTGCGAATTTCCTTTAGGTTTCTGAAGGAAAGTTGTTCAGTATCATGGTATCAAAAGACGAATAAAAAAATCTAAAAGTTTCTTTGCTTTTGCCATTATAAATTCTGTACAAATAGTACTCGTAGATGTTGTTATAATTTAGTATCATTTGATTAATTATTTGCTTTATAAATTAGACATTATTAAAAAGAGAAGATTTCATGCTCTACTAGAAAAGCCAGTCGTGAATTTTTTGTAGTCGTTTCTAGCTAGATTTTTCTTTCCACGCAGATTTATTCTTAACAAAGTTGTACTTTAAATTAATGAATTAAATTAACAAATTAATTACCGCCCAGACTATCTTGAACATGCCGAGTGCATCCCTAACTTCCAACATCAATATTCAACTAGAGCGTTTATTATCATATCTCATTATAGGAGTTAGTGCTTGTACAGGCCTGGGTAGACCCCTTCTTAGGTTATGACCTTCTAAGGAAGCTCTAAATTTCGCTCTTAAGACTCCATTTACGATCAACCTTAAGTGTCAAACTGTAAGGTGTAGAATTGAACGTTGTAGTGATGTTCTAAAGTCGATTTTCGGTTTCGAAATGCAATTTGGAAATGAGATCCAGAGGGTAACCCTTAGAGGGTGTAGGGTGGTGGCCGGGCGCCTTGCCACTATTATTTATAAGGGGGTGGTCAGTCGTCGGATAGTTGGCCAGTATAATGTAGGTTTGAAACTGCAGCGTTACGTACGCAAAGCGTATACATAAATTGTTTTGTTCCATTAATTAGCGCATCTTGCTTCTGTTGTGGTGGATGTTGTGTTGGAAACAGCTGACGACGCGGATTGTTGTCTTATTGCCGTTAGGTATAATTATATATCAGCTTTCTTACCGCGAAAATGTAGTCGTTGTATCGTCTACGTGGTATGTTATACAGGGTGTGAACTTAAATTAGTTGCATCATTTTGGGGGTTTTTCAGATCATCGAATTGAATAACTTTCCAATACTAAAATCGCGAAAAAAAATTGTTTGTACCAGACATAATGTCAATGGCTGATCTACTTAAATGTATGAAACAACAGTTTTTGTCGTGATTTTGAATTTGGTCCCATCATGTAAGTTCAGTTCGATGGTCTGAAGCATCCCCTAAAGTATGTGACGCATTTAAGTCTATGTCATGTATAAACGCAAAATCTGAAATCATCTATATTTATAAAACAGTTCCGTGACTGACTTACTGACAGACAACGCACAAGCTAAACCGCTGAATATAGAAACATGAAATTTGAAATATACTACGTGTTAATGAATAAGCGCAAAACCTCATACACCCCAACTGATTTATAACAAAATAATTTGATTGAAACAATAATTTCATTATTTTGATAGTTAACATTTTAAGTTATTCGCCTTTTAAGTTTTCAGGCAAAAATGATTTGTTATCATTTCAGCAATAAATGAAAGCGCTAGCGTGCTCATGGATACATTTTAAGAATCTTGTTTTGGTAGTAAGTAGGGTGAGTATGCCCGTGCGGTGGGTTGAGATCGAGTTCAGCTAATTTGAAATTTTTCGAAAAAAATATTTAATATTTTGAAAAACATACCTACGTTGAAACCATTATAATTCGATTCTGCTCTCGATTCTAAACAAACTACTTTCTAGTTTTGCGTTAATTCATTAACACGTTAATAAAAAAAAAGGAAGGAATTTGCGATATTACAATTCCACGCGGACGAAGTCGCAGTTAAAAAAGTAACCGATTTTTATTAACAACAAAAAAGATACAAATTTACATAACCTTAGAAAAAATAAAAGAGAAACAAAACTTATACTATACAGGGTCCTTCTAAATATGCTGACACATTTTAAAGGGGATGATCTGACCGTCAAACTGAACAACTGTCTCTATGGAACCAATATAGAAATCGCGAAAAAAAATCTGCTGTCCCATACATTTGGCTCGAGTAGATTAGCAGTTTTGTATGATACAGCGATTTTGATGTTAGTGCCATCGAGAAAATTGTTCAGTTTGACGGCCTGATCATCCCCTCAAAAAGTGTCAGCATATTAAGTTGGACCCTGTATAAATAACAATATCTTCTATATAGCCGCTTGGCGGCATATAAAAACTTATTTAAACGATATACGATTTTGACGTTCCTCTCTTGATACAATTAAATTGCAGATTTTTACGTTACGTGGCGACCTCGAGTTTGAAAGCGCACTGTTGGACAGTCCCACTATTGACTGATGGCCTTGTGAAGGTCGCGGGTAGCCGATACATGCCTGCTGTACAAAATAATTGGGGGAAGCCTATATGAAAGGATGATGCTAGCATAAGGTTGATTTAACTTGACGAAATGAACAAACCTGTATAATACTTAAACTTCAGATAACATAAATATTTAGTTAACTACGGAATCCTAAAAAGAACAGACGCTACCAGTAAAGTCCAAAAATTAAAATGTTGACGTCTCTGTCAGTCGTAGGAAATTATGTATGTTTGTGTGTCGTGTATAGGTAGTCATGAAAGAAATTTGACGTTATTGATAGATAGGCGAAACGATTACTATATTGTGATATTGGTTAACCTGTCTTTTAAACAATTATCTATTGTTTGTAATAGTTCATTTGGCACAAGTGAATTGAGTTGGTCATTAAATTCGGGGTTGGATTGAAGCCCGAGCCGAAGATGAGGGCGTATGGAGCCGAGAGTGTAATCAACATGCCCAAGCTTTTTACCGAGGAGAAAAACAAACGAATTAATAAAATTTAATTATTGGAACAACTACTGAAACAATAATTATTAAAATGATACACAATAGTTTTAAAATTATTTTAATTACCACAGTTTAAAAAACTTAGTCGTATATTTACCTGGTCTAACTATTGCAAGAATAGCTAGTTTACATTATAATTACGTAGAGGTAAATATAGCAGTTTTAGATAGTTAGTTTAAAAACAAATTAGCACTCACTCCACATTCACATGGTCCGGAATAATAATTAACTGCCATCTAATTACTGATGTTAATGTCTCATTAAAAAAGTTTCCATGATACTCAGTACGGTTGGCAATACAATCCAGATTGCAGAAGTTTATTGATGACATTTAAAAATCTAAGGGCTTAATAAAATAAGTACTAGGTGTTACAAAAGTAAAAATAAATATTTTAAACTTTTAAGGGGGTTGTTTAGACCATCAAACTGAACAACTTTCACTATGGGACCAACAACGAAATCGTGAAAAAAAAAAGCAACTGTCCCATACATTTAGCTTGAGTAAATTTGTAGTACAGTATGGAACATCAGATTTTTTCGCGATTTCGATGTTGGTCCCATAGTGAAAGTGGTTCAGTTTGATGGTCTAAACAACCCCCTTAAAAGTTTGAAATATTTATTTTTACTTTTGAAACACCTTGTATACCTACGTCTTAAAACTCACTCAGTATAACGTTTTGTACGAAATGCCCCAATTTTAACATAATTACGTTGCTCAGTGTATACTTTAAAGTCGAATAAGTATAGACAAAGAGAGGGTTGGGCGCCATTAGATCGTAAATAGCGTGCGAAGGAACGACACGCGAATTTCAACGAGCTACTTTTGTTAGTGGACATTTCCTTAAATAAAATAGCCGTTTTCGACTTACATTTAAATCTTTTGTCGCAAATTAAAGACGAAGATGAACCGCAACTAATAATCTTTATAGAATAGCAGATATGCAGGATATTTAAACGTGCATAAATGTACGCGCTAAACACATATGCACTCTCTAGTCATTACCCTCCTTATGTCTGATGGAACGGGAAACTATCAGAGGCCGGGGTCCTCAGAGGAAGGATCTCCATAGAGTCTGCATAAATTTACGATTGTAGTTAGTCTCTTTTGTCTTATGACGTACCTTTAATAGTAGAAGAAGATGGAACTATAGATATTTGTTTATGCGGCTAGCCACTTTTTTTTGAGCTAGTGTGTGTGAAAAGTGACCGTAAACATAAGGCCATATGTCACTTGGTGCCTTTTGTCCATACTACTTGACACCACACACTCAAACCTAAACGTCAAAAAAAGTGGACACTTTACAATTGGTATGGCTCACTCTATTAGGTATAATCTCTTTGCCGGGGTCAGATGCAGTGGTTACTACAGCAGCTATACGATTTGGGCGTCAAAGATGTGTAAGACGCTTGAAGGAATTAGTCGCCTCTTACGACACCCGACTGGGTTGGTGCTCGAAGCTAGACACCACACGGCAATAAGTTTTTACTCGTATGCTTACGTCGCCGATGTCTTCGACTTGAATCGGGCTTGGTAAGACCTGGATGCGATTTAAGCACAGGAATGAGAAGAATGACTTAATGGCACAATATGATAATGATCGACGTTTTCAAATATGAAAAATGAAAAACCGGCCAAGTGCGAGTCGGACTCGAGCACAGATCGATTCCTACTACCATCGATACTACAAAAAAAATGTATCCCGGTGCGGACCCGACACACACTTGACCGGTTTTTATGATTTGTTGTCTTACCTTCCAATATGCAATATAATCACACCAAGTTTGACGCAGGTACACACGGCGACACATCAAGCTATACAAAACCAAATAAGCTGACCGCGCGTAGGTTGAGTAACGTATAACGTCGCGCGACCAACTTATGTTGGTTTTGTATAGCTTGATGTGTCACCGTTTGTACGTATTACTGTTTTTTTACGATAAAGCGAGAAAAAAAACGGTAAGTAAACTAGTTTCTTGTATAGGGACCCCTCTTAATTTTTAACTTTTTACCCGACTGCGCCAGAAGGAGGGTTATGTTTTTCGAGCGTATGTATGTATGTATGTATGTATGTTTGTATGTCTATTTCTTTGGCACGGCCTTTGACACATGGATTTTAACGTATAACAATCAAATTATATTTGCTCAAACAAAGTTGTTATAGCTGATTAGTGATTATAGAGCTTGTTTATCTCTTTTCAGTTAATAGGTTTTTTATGCAGTCGGGTTTTTTGTTTATTTTTCACCCTGTCGGTACAGAGCCCTAATAAAGTTATTTTATCGACTTTTTAATTTTTTTGCTATTGTATAAGTGTTTGATTATATCGTTTACAAGATCAGTAACGTATTATGACGGTATTAGGTACTTTTAAGTTATGTTTTGTTTCTATCATTGTCCACTGTCTGGAATTAAAAGTTAAGTTTTAGCATGTAAAATCCCACTGCAGGGCAAATACCTCCTCTCACGAATAATGGTGAGAGGGAGTGGGCCATACTCCACCACGCGGGCCCAGTGCGTGTTGGTCGAGGCTAGTTAGTGGTCAACTTGCTGTCAGATAATTTTCAAGCAACCTTTATAGGCCTCTGACCTGGCGTCATCCGTGACCAACTGCTTAACGTGCCTTCCGAAGCAAAACGCTCGAGATGAAATACCACTAAACGATCACCCATCCAAAGACTGACCGGACCTGACGTTGCTTACGAGAAGTTTATTCCGAATGCGTAAATGCGCGCTGCATACAAACGAAGTCTGGTGATGTTTTCAAAACTAACCAATTAAAATCAATGAAATATTTCAGACACAATCAAGAAACTAATCTCTATGCTTGTATGAAGTCAGATTTTTGTTAGAGTATACAGTTTTAATGCTAGGAATAATTTAAGATTTGTTTGGAAATCTTTGAGGCACTATAACTTTAAAACTATACATTTTAACGAAAATCTGACTTCATACAAACATAGACATTAGTTTCTAGATAGTTTCAGAACAATTTCATTGACTTTAATTAGTTAGTATTGAAAATATCACCAGACTTCGTTTGTATGGTGCACGCTCCGAATTAAATTCCCTTAACTTCGGTGATCGTTTCCAATACCGATCGCTCCACTACGCCAACGAACGTTGGACATACGGATTAAAATCCGTCGTACGAAATGAAATAAATTCTTTTACCTTTCTTCAACTAAATCGTAATTTCGTCCAAGTTCCTTCATTGTGCATGACAATGGAAACTAACGAAATTAACGCAACTACTAAATCTACCTACTTACATTGTTACTATATATGCATTGTTAGAGAATAATTTACATTAATTTATGACTCATAATAATGTACTTGTTTTAATTTAATGGCTGCTAATAGCTTTGTTTTACGAAATTGTTTTTTTAAGAACATTAATTTTGTTTTTTAAGTTAATGGTTTATTTAGAGTGTAACGTGAGATCTGATTAAATTCCGTCGTAAATTAAACTCTATTTTGTAATTTGGTATCAAAGAACTTGTTCTAGATTTTAGTTAATTTTATTCCGGTTATACTTCAGATAAAACTGTTTATTTTTGGAAGTTATCGTTTTCAGTCAAGATTTAAGAATGAGTTTCCTTTCATTTCATTTCTCAACTATCTGAAAACAAGAGTATACAACGTGATAATGAATAAGCGCAAAACCTCATACACTCCAACTGATTTATTACAAAATAATTAAATTGAAACAATAATTTAGTTTTTGATACTTTAAATTTTAAGTTATTCAGATTTTAAGTTTTCAGGCAAAAATGATTTGTTATCATTTCAGCAATTAATGAAAGCGCTAACGTGCTCATGGGCAACATTTCAAAAATCTTGTTTTGGTAGTAAGTAGGGTGAGTGTGCCCATGCGGTGGTTTGAGATCGAGTTCAGTAAATTTTAAATTTTGCAAACAAATTAATTAATATTTTGAAAAAAAATCCTATGTTAATTAATAATTCGATTCTGTTCTCGATTCTAAACAAACTACTTTCTAGTTTTGCGTTAATTCATTAACACGTTGCATATCATTTCTGACGTATCATTAAAAGATATTAAATAACAAGGCAATCGAGAGATTTAGGATATTTTGACAGTATATTTCATGGAATTCTTTTCATTCAATCGACGTCTTAACAAATTACAATTACTGGTACGTGAAAAAAATGTTGTTCCCACTTTTTATACCCTAGCAAGGTACTCCTAAACAAGTTTTTCTATCTATCTATAACGTCACGCCTCTTTCCCAGTGGGGTAGGCAGAGGCCAGAGCGCGCCATCTACTTCTATCCTTACGTACCTTTTTTGCCTCATTCACATCCATACATCTCTTCATACATGCCCGTCGGTTTCGAGTACTCCGCACCTCCCCTTTTTTAGGACGCAACCGATTTGTTCAGAACACGTCCTACGAGGGACAATTCCACTCACTTTAGCTCCATATATCTCTTTCCTACATCTGCTATCACTCATTCTTTCCACATGACCAAACCTACGAAGCATACCCTTCTCTATACTTGTCAGAACATCTTCTTTCAAGTTTTTATTTTATTTAAATGGATCTTGTCGATTTTATAAGGGTGCCTTGTCGGACTTAGGGTTCCTAAATCCGACAGTTGGACTACGGAACACTAAAACAAATTCAGCAGGCTTGACTCAAACAGAGGAAAGTTATATTTCAGAACGCAACAAGTGGTACACGTACTGCCAAAAAAAATAGACGACTCTAACTTGACTAACTTATGGCTACAGACTAAATAAACGTTCTGATCTAAACGCATAGAGCAGAATCAGCTGGTGGCTCAGTTTTAAAATTGATTTTATAGCTCTAAACAATTAACTAATTTAATCTTGCTTATTTCTGAACCGTGGCTTTTCACTTACTTTGATTTTCAGTTCTAAATTTTGATCAACATTTTTAGGGTTCCGTAGTCAAACAAGGAACCAAAACTTTCGTCCATTCGGTCTGTCTGTCTGTCTGTATGCCCCGCCTCAATAACTCGCTCATTTTTGCACCTATTGAATCGAAATTTGGCCATGAAGATAGTAAACCAAAAACAGAAATTTAGTAGTTATGAAGAAAACAATCGCTCCCCGCTACTTTTTTTAGGTCGTCTGTCCTGATGAGGAAGGCCGAGGACAGAGTTTTGTGGCGCGCCTTAGGAGAGGCCTATGTTCAGCAGTGGACGATGATGGGTTGATGATGATGATGATGAAGAAAACAATTTTTTTCGACCCCATACAACGAGAGGATGGTTTTTTTTTTTGAAATCGATTTGGTGTCGTTAGTTAGGTCTTGTCCACTGGAACAAAACTATATATATACACAACAACCAGGACATACGGACATAGAATAACTTTGTTCTTATGAAACGGATTAAAATCCGAAGTACGAGCATTCCCTTTCCGAGTTGTCAAACTAATTCTTTGGGCCAGCCATTCGATCACCGGTAACCTCGATAAGGCGCGCTTTCACATCGGCTAAAAATTAACGTGCTTCAGCACGTCTACTACGATTTCTCTACACGCGCGCGACGTGCCTTCGCTCCATAGAAAATAAACTGACATGTAGTATGAAATAAAGCCGTGTCGCGCGCAAGAAGAATAATCATGCTAGACGTGCAGGACCCTTCTAGGCCCATCGTCTCTACAGCAAAATGTTTCAAAATGTAGCCCTCACCCTCAAATAAAGGATATAAGGAAAAGTATCATTAACCTTTAAACAACATACCTACTCTACCCATCAAAATGAACAACTTTTACTATGGGAGTAAACGTGTCAGAACAACAACAAAATCTGCCGTCTCATATACAGGGTCCAACCTAATATGCTGACACTTTTTAAAAGGGATGTCCAGACCATCAAACTGAACAACTTTCTCTATGGGACCAAATGGATACATTTGGCTCGAGTAGGTTTTCAGTTTTGTATAGAACAGCAGATTCTTTTTTAGCGATTTTGGTTGTTGGTGCCATAGAAAAAGAAAAAAGAAAGAGAAAGTTGTTTAGTTTGACGGTCTGATCATCCCCTTAAAAAAGTGTCAGCATATTAAGAAGAACCCTGTATATGAGTCGAGTAGGCATACATTTGAGTTTAGAATGGAACAGGTTTTTATTGCTCCGACAGATTTGATCCCACAGTAAAAGTTGTTCAGTTTGATGGGTAGAGTATGTGGTTTAAAGGTTAACGACACTTTTCCTTACACCCTGTATAATACCTAGTTTCATCAAAAATTTTACAACAAAATTAAATTAACTAAACTTGAAGCTTAGTTGACATTAGTACCAATACGGGTCGATAGCTAATACCTCCAGTTCGAAAGGGGGTTAATTAATAATAACGGCGTATGGGTGATTAATGAAACTATACCCTTCCTAATTTATAGTTGGACTTAAGCTCGCCCCGCTCCCCGCGCCGCCGGCCCAAAGCAAACTAAATATCCGATACCTCGATGTTGAGTGCCGATTGACTTGTTTTGATACTTGCTGTTTTGTTTTGTTATGATTTAGACCGCCTACGCACTGAGCGATCTACCCGCTACGGCCAGGTCATGGTCGCCAGTGAATTCTGGAATCGACAAGCGATCGCTTAGAATCGCACGCACTTAGCTACCAGCTTCTTCTTCTTATGGTGTGGTCAGCAAGCCCTGTTGTCAGTTTTTTCAGACCGCCTTACAGCCTCACCGTGACATATCACTAGGTGTTCCTCGTGATAATAGAACCCACGACCTCCGTATCAAGAGCGCAATTAGTGCTCTTAACCATTTGACCAGGGAAGCAGACTTACGAGACGACTGACTATCTTTTTGGCGTGCAGAGCTTATTGCTTTTGGCTTTGGCTTTCAATATTATTGAATAAAAGCTACAACCTTTTATTATTGTATAAAACATTGTTAGATTTTAAGACAACGTTTAACTCATGTAGTGATATTTGACGATTGACATTCATAAGTTAATAGTGTTTATAATAAATGTTTATCAAGCGGTGAGCTGCCCCAAACTATCTCGTAAATTGTCGATGAAAATTAAATGTTTGTGTAGACTTTTGATAGTTGAGTACCAGTTAGCCGGCAATTTCTTTAATGGCGCCGCCCCAATCAAACGTGGTTAAAATTAAAACTCTCGTTCATCATATTTTGTCAAATAATAATTTGTTTAATACTTAGTCATTTAATGAATTTTATCCTGCAACTTAACTTAACTACTATATCATAGTTTTAGTTTAATCTTTTTTTTATTCGTAGTAAGATTTACAGCATTGACTACATACTACTAGTAATCCTTAAATATCCTTAAATATCCTTAAATAAGTTAACTAAAAATCTCCACCTATAAAAAAGGCAAAAACATTGTCAAATCTCTGAAGCTATATCCTGACAAAGTCCCAAGAACCAACGCATAAATCATAATTCATAATCGACCCAAAAGTTGGCAACGACCAAGACGTCGCGATCCACCCACATTATTATGAAGACAAGTACGAGCAGTGTATTCGGACTTTGAAAATCTAATTACGTAGCCAGTACCCTTACCTCGATCGCTCCTTCGCGCCCTCCCGACTCCCGCCCCACGCGGGCGCGGCGCCACTGAAAGCGATTCTGTACGAATTAGGCGTTTTACAAGAACAGTAAAAAAAACTGCAGATGGCGGTCGTACATTTGACTGAAAAACCTTTGAATAATAAACTTATAGAACAGAAAACGCGAACGAAATCTGTCTGTGCATCATGATCAGCAATGCGGGGCGCGCAAAGGTATAGCCTTCTTTGAGTGAACCCTTCTTTCTTGTTGTGGGGGCTGGCAAGCCAGCAACACTTCGACCCAGTGGGATCTTTTGTGCTACGTAGCCCCAATAATTAACGCATTTTTCAACCTCCAAATACATGGTCAATGAAGGCCGCAATACCGCTGAGCGGAAGAAACCTAAGATGCAATCCACATACGTTTTGCCGCCAAGACATCACAGTCACAAAGGATATGTTCCATAGTCTCCTCCTCCTCTCCACACGCTCGGCAGCTGGGGTCTAGGGTGAGTTTCATCTTGTGCATCATCGTGCCTGTAGCGTAAGGCATAGGCTGAGTAAGCATGTATTAATTGGCCTATACGAGTGTTACAAACAATTCGGAATGACAAGTTTTTTTTTGGAGGGCTGAATCGAAAACCATTTCGAGATAATATCAGAGATTTTAAAATGAAAGGATTATATACGTTCCAACTTAATATGCTGACACTTTTTAAGAGGATGATTAGACCGTCAAACTAAACAACTTTCTCTATGGCACCAACATCGAAATCGAGAAAAAAAAATCAGCTCTTCCATACAAAACTGCAAACCTACTTGAGCCAAATGTCACAGCAGATTATTTTCGCGATTTCAATGTTGGTCCCATAGAGAAAGTTGTTCAGTTTGAAGGTCTGATCATCCCCTTAAAAAGTGTCAGCATATTAAGAAGGACGGTGTAGATGTTACCTTTTCTGATACTGTCAGTAGATAAACTGCTCATTACTAATAAAATACGCAATGTCATCGAAAATGTTAGTCTGTTGTACATAATCTGACTTAAAATTTGATAAATTCAAAATTAACTTGACCTCTAGGTCAAAGGTGACAGCTACAATAGATCTAGCTATTGGTCAGTAACCAAGCCTAGGGTTTGGCCACTTATATGAATAATCCATCACGAGTTTCAAACTTTAAAGCCAAATTACTAATTATTATTTGCTAATTTGCTCTTAGTTGAATTTTTCGAAATGGTGCTCCAGCACGAGATATGTATTTGCTATATTTTTAGGTTACTTTTTACGCAGAGGATAATTAAAACATTTTTGTAAATAAATAATTGGCTTTTTTTTAATGAATGTTTTTTTTGACATTTGACATGTTTAGTATATTTTAATTGATGTTTTTTTTAAGTAGTCAATTCGATACGCATATAATCTCAAACTTAATTGATAACTACATTCATAATTAGACTTTAAATTGTGGGAAACATTTACAATTTGACAATGTTTTTGACCTTTTGTGTTTTTGATTACCTTAATCACAATGTAACGGTTGTACCATTAAGGTAGTAAACTAACGTTTAACTGTACATCAGTGCTTCATCACAGATAATTAACTTGGAGACTGATAATTGTCACATTAGTCACACAACCTGTCAAACATGTCAAAATTAACCGTTGGGTACACCGGCTTCGTAAAATTCAATAAAGTAAATAAAATTAAAAGGAAAAAATTACTGGCTGACGATTGCACGGTTAGAACTCAAGGGTTCCGTAACGATATATTGCTTTTAGTAAAGACAGACTCAATGTAGCAACTTAACCTTAGTCAGGATTATTAAATTCAAAACATTTACAGTCATCTATCACCACTTTTGAATCGTCATTAAATCCTGAAACCTTAAGTAGGTATGCTAAAGTGAGCTTTGTTACAATCATAGGCCTACCATGAGTTTTCACTGTACGTTACTGCTGTAGTTACGTCACCAATTCGTGTGGCAGAAATTAGTTATCAACGTAACCACCAGCAGCGTACAAAATTCAATACAAAATTGGCGACGCAACTTCAGTAGTAACGTACATTGAAAACTCATGGTAGGCCTAGAGCACGTGAATGCACGTTGCAAAGATATCCACTAAGTTAGCTGTTGCTAGCTAGGGGTTTCTGAGTTTGTGCCTTAGTTTCTGAGTTAGAGTTTCGGAGTTCATATATTATACATTATCTGTTGCTAGCTGGAGATGGGTTTTCGAGTTAGAGTCTGAGTCTGAGTTTCAGATTTTATGAATTATTCTTTAGTTGAAATGGGATTTCCGAGTTTGAGTTTCTGAGTTTATGTATTATATAGGACCTGAGTTTGGGAGTTTAGAAGCTCAGAGTCTAATCTTGAGTGTATAAAGTTACGCGTTCTGAAATTTCGATGCTTGTTTCGATGGCTTTTTGTCGCTAACTACCCCGTACATAAGTTGTTATTTGATGAAGCAAAGATTAGTTCTTTGAACATTTCGAATAGGGAACCCTAACAAAAAGACATTTAACTAACCAAAAAAGAAAAAAGCCCTAAAGTTGACAATTACACACAATTACGAAAACTTAAAAATTGACCGCGAAATTAATTACTTCATTGTTTCACAAAATTTCTATTCCGTATCGCGTGTAAGCGGAACGCGCCAAGTTTGTCCAGGCGTACGAATTATACATGGTGTATTAATACGGTGTTCAACTCACTATTGCTAGTGAAGTTTTAATTCGATAACCCACCGCCTCGGCCCCCCTCCCCCCTTTTGCCCGGGCTCCCCCCCGCGATAATGTATTTATGGACGATACCGCGGAGCTAATGAGCTTTCATACGCCTCTTTATGTTGGTTCACTGGGTTTTAGAAGTTTATAGTGAATTAGAATTGGGTATATTGTAAAAAAAACATTGGAAAATGATAGTTATGATGATAAGATAACTTTGCAACAATCTATCAGACAAGCCGTCAGAACTTTTCTTCAAAGGTCGAATGGAAGAAATGTCTTCAGATTTTACATTTTCTCTCTGCGAAATTGGAGAAGGCATATTGCGAAAATCTCAACATGTCTAGATATGACTACAGATAACATACAAGTGCCTTATGGTATGAGATTATACGTCAGAGAACTAAAGTTGTTGATATAGCTCTGAAAATAGGAAAATAGTCTTTAAGGCGCAATAGTATATACCTTGAATATACCTTGGAGGATACCTTGGAGGCATCTTTTATTTTTATTTTTCGTTTAGATTTATAAAATTGACCGAAACCAAAGTCATACCTTACTGAGGTATGACTTTGGTTGCGGTCTTTGGATAGTTTATCTATTGAAATCATAAATTGAATACACGATTGGAATTAGTTAGTTCACTCGATAGAAAATCGTCACAAAGATGACGTATTTCAGGTATTTTTAAACATTTTACTCGTTTTAGAAGAACTTCAAATAGTTGCCAATTTTTGGTAATACTCACATATTCACCATTAGATTATCTAGTGAAATCATATTTTTGTTTATAAAAAGTACTTTTGTTAATTCTTTTTAATTGAAAATACGGCACACGCACATTTGGGAGGGCTGGGCAATCGCGTTTCTCATATAAAAAAATCGTCTGAACCTATGGCCCTTTAAGAGGACTTGTAAGAGCGGCCTATCTTATTTTCAATATTAACCATTTAAATTCGAAATCTGACAAACTACAGACAAAGTAATTAGTTTCTAAATCGTGTTTAAAATGGCATTGATTAAAATTGGTAATACTTAAGATAGAATCAAACTTCATTTGTGGATATCCACTTAAAGTTCCATAATTATGTCGTTTCATTACTCGTTGTTTTCGTTTCGGATACTTTTTATGTGGCTCTTTTTAAGTACGCCCTCGATTCTTCTGGCATATCTAGTCGTTACTAAAGCTGTTCTAAGTATAAATGATAGTAAATTTTTCAAATCGCTGTTTCTGTAATTCAAAATAACCTTACAATTTCGTTGCTATTTGGAATGAAGTATCGTAAATTGTTTCGTAGAACTTGCCGAAGTAATGTGTGCCAAACTGAAACCGATTTTAGGAAGGAAACCTAAGTATCTGTTCGCACCCTAATTCCTAACGCCTTGAATCTATTCATTCAATATGCGTTCAAGCTCCGATAGAGGGCAGGACAATAGCAATTTCCATCTAAATTTTAATTATAAGTAATAATGATTAAAGCCATCAGTAGCTAGCGACAACGGGCTGACCTCCCGCTCACACCCTTCTGTTTACATGCACGTTGGAATGCGTTGGAAGATACGGCATATTTACATTTAAAATGATGTTGATGACACGAATTTCGCGGTCCATTTTAGATGATAGGAAGTGTGCAATAATATTTAATCGTATATTAGTGAACGTTGATAATAAATAGACATGTTGCATCTTAATATGCTGACACTTTTTTAAGGGGATAATCAGATCATCAAACTGAACATCTTTCTCTATGGGACCAACATCGAAATCGCAAAAAAAATTGGAGTTGGAGTCTAGCAGGTACTGCAGTTTTGTGTGAAACAGAATTTTTTTAAATTTTTTATATAGATCTTACCTGTATAGTGAAAGCTGTTCAGTTTGATGGTCTGGTTCGACCACCCAGGTTACAGGGTGTCACAAAATACCCTAGTTATATAGGGTCCTTCTTACTATGACATTTTTAAGAGGATGATCAGACCACCAAACTAAACAACTTTCTCTTTGGGACCAAAGTCGAAATCGCAAAAATAAAATCAGCTGGTCTAAACTTAACCGAAATCTTATTCGACCCAATTGTATGGGACAGCTGATTTCTTTTTCGCGATTCCGATGTTGGTGCCATAGAGAAAGTTGTTCAGTTTGACGGTCTGATCATCCTCTTAAAAAAGTGTCAGCATATTAAGAAGGACCCTATAGAAACCCACAACTACAGTGTGTAACAAAACACCCTAGTAATATTTAAGGGGATGCTTCAGACCATCAAACTGAACAACTTCAACTATGGATCCAACACCGAAATCGCGAAAAAGAAATCCGCTGTTTCAAACAAGACTGCAGTACCGACTTGATTCAATTGTATGGGACAGCTGATTTTTTCTTTGCGATTTCGTAGTTGAACTGAACGAAATGCAACTGTCAGTCAAAGAGATATAATGTTCCTTATCCAAGATGCCTTCTCCATAGGCATTAGTTCAATTCCAACTAGCTTCCACCAGCCACCCCGCTCCAGCCCCGTCTTGAACCAACTTCCTAATAATTAATTACGCTCATTATCATTATTGTTCCGAAGGCAGTTTCGCTCGATAATGAATTGTTCTCTTCTATCATTAATTAGTTTATTATAATAAGACTCCAACTCGACTCGGTGTAGAGATTAATCAAGTTTTATCTGATGCCCGCTTTTGTATATTTTCTTGGTGAAAACGTCTTTGTTGTAGATTTTTCGGGGTACTAGATTTGTCTATCATAGGCCTTATCGAATGACTTTTATAGGTATGAACTGTCTGGTCGTCAGATTTTCATTTGCTTTGACTTGCAACACCATAGTCTGTCGTTATAGTGTCTCAAAATACAGTTTTAAACAAAAGTCAAATATACCAAATTATAGGGTCCTACTTAATATGCTGACGGTTTTTAAGGGGATGACCAGATCTTCAAACTAAACAACTTTCTCTATAGGACCAATATCGAAATCACGACAAAATAAAAATATCTAATGTAGATCTTCTTTCTTATACTGTGCCTTAGGTATACACCGAACCGAAGCTGCTTAAATTAGTTGTCAGCTTATACAGGGTCCTTCTTAATATGCTGACAATTTTTTAAGGGGATGATCAGACCATCAAACTGAACAAGTTTCTCTATGGGACCAACATTTGAATCGCGAAAAAAAAATCAGCTGTCCCATACATTTGGCTCGAGTAGGTTTGCAGTTTTGTATAGGACAGTTGATTTTTTTTTCGTTATTTCGATGTTGGTCCCGTAGAGAAAGTTGTTCAGTTTGATGGTCTAATCATTTCCTTAAAAAAATGTCAGCATATTAAGAAGGACCCTGTATAATTTGGAACACACTTTAACACAACTAAATTACATCATCGGCGTATCATTTTCCACTACTGCACATAAGGCCTCTCCAAAAGGTGCGCCACAAAACTCTATCCTCGGCCTTCCTCATCCAGTCGCTCCCCGCTATCTTTGTCGCCATCGGTTGTCAGAGCTATATCAACCACTTTAGTTCTCTGACGAATAACCTCATAACATAATGTACTTGTATGCTATCTATAGTCATATCTAGACGTGTTGAGTTTTTCGCAATATCTCTGTTTGGCAAGTTCACCAAGTTTCCAAATCAATCCGCCCAACTTTGTTATGATAGATGGTCTAATTAAGACTAAATTTAATAAAATGTTTTATACTTCGAATGTTTTACCAATACATTTGAGTCGAGTTGGTACTGCAGTTTTGTTTGAAACTGGTGTTTTTTTTTCGAGATTTCGATGTGGACACCATAACAAAAGTTGTTCAGTTTGATGGTCTGAAGCGCCCCCTAAATGCGCGTCGGTGACCAAAACCACACCCTATATAAATATTTAGAAATCATCTGTCTTCGAAGCCTGCATGCTGCAATTTCGAGGTATGTATTGTACCCACTATCCATTACAAGTGGCGACGGACTCAATCCACGTCACACTGGACAGAGTTTCGGTACTACTAATGAAACGTGGATGTTCTTAGGTTTCAGAATATCTCTAGAACTCCTTGGGGAATATAGTCGTGAGCATATGCTATGTCATGCCATGCATGCTATTGTCTTCGAGTTTTATGAAGTGTAAGGATTTTAGGTGGCGATCATTTGCCTTTGCTCTGTTGTCTTTTGAAATATTTTTGTGGGCGATAGGCTCAACCAAACAATAATCAATGTTTCCGTGTGGCCGGCCACTAAAGTTTTAAAAACAATTAGTGGAAAAGAGACGAATAAAAATAAAAGAACTGTTTTGGATGTTAACAATGTTGACAACCATGAAAACTGACGTCCGATGCGGAAGGGAGCGGGTCGACCGACGAGACATGAATAAATTAACAAGAAAATATTCACGAGAAAAACTTTAAAATAACTTTCATGTTCTATTGCAGAAGGACTATGAAAAAAAAGTTGATTCTTAAGTAGATAGAAATCCTCCTATATGGTATTTCTTAAGGGAATATAATTCGGAGCGCGCTCCATACAAACGAAGTCTGGTGATATTTTCGATACTAAGAAATTAAAGTAAAAGTGATATTTTTCTGAAACAATCTAGAAACTAATGTCTGTTTGTATGAAGCCAGATTTTTGTTAAAATTTTTTTTAAACTTACAGTGCCTCAAAGATTTCCATACAAATCTTAAATTGATCCTAGCACTAAAACTGTAAATTTAAGCGAAAATCTGACTTCATACAAACATAGAGATTGTTTCTGAAAAATGTCATTGACTTTAATTGGTTAGTAGGTACTGAAAATATCACCATACTTCGTTTGTATGCAGCGCGCATTTACGCATTCGGAATAAACATCTCTTAATATGCTGACGAAGACCATCAAACTGAACAACATCATCATCAGCCTATAAACGTCCCACTGCAGAACACGGGCCTACCTTCAAGCAGTTAGTCAACCACGCGTGCCCAATGCGGGTTGTTGACTTCACATACGCATCAGAATTTCCGCACGATGTTTTCCTTAAAATTTTTTGCGATTTCGATGCTTGCTTTATTCGCCATTTACAAGCTACAAAATAAGTACATACACACATACATATACTCACGCCTGTGTCCCATTGGGGTAGGCAGAGACAATTGATCGCCATCGGCTACGATCCTGACATACCTCTTTTGCCTCTTCCACAGTCATAAGTCGTTTCATACAGGCTCGTCGGTTTCGGGTACATTTGATCTGACCCTTCTTAAGTAGGCTGTCAATTTGGTCTGCATACTTACGTCTAGGGCGACCCCTTTCGACTGTTACATTCACTCTCGCTTTATATATTTCACTTTATACTAAGTGAATTGAGTTGAGCCAAAAAAAAAAAGTGTTTTTCGATTATAGTAAAAGAAAAACTTTCAGATGGTTCCAAACTTCCGTAACTTTCCAACGAATTATCATCGAATCAAAAGCGAACTTTTATATGGCAATATAAGTTAAAACAGCGAATTACTAAGCTATGTTCAAATTAATAGTCAATTGTGTTTGTCGCATTCGACACGATCACGAAACGATAGTAAACCGTACGAGCTACCGTATAACGTGCATGAATAGAGCTGGCAAAATTGCAACCATGCAAAATATTAAATTTTCGGCTATTTAAGTATTAAATAGAGGCAGAGAAAGATCTAGGCAGAGTTATTTATGGCACGTAATATTTGGTGAAAAGATTGATGATCTTGAACCATAACTTTGCATGAGACAGTAAATAATAAAAAGCTCCAGCTTTCGTTGCATGCATTATAGTGAAATACGGATGTTCACAAAAGAAGATTGGCTATGGTAACCACACAAAAGGGTTCATCTCTCACGCACAACGCAACGGAGTAAGTCGAAAAAAGTGTTCTGATTTCCTAAAGTTACGTCTCTATCACACGAAAACCAACGAAATCACGAAAAGAGATGTGGTCTATTCTAAACGGGAACCATGGACCAAATATTGTATTACTACCTCTGACTATTTATTTATGTGGACTGGTTACGCGTGTAATTCTACTAAAAAACATTTCTGCCACTTTTTGCGGTGGGCGAGGTAACATGAAATCCGCAACTTTGGATTTTATTCCCCATAACTTTAGATTCTAATTTTGAATGTTAAAAATCATGAAAAGTGGTCTCGTGTGAACCCCAAACGTTTTAAGTTCGAAGTTATTATTTCGCAATTATGGGCTGTCTCGTTTAGTGATAAGGTGTAAAATTGAATGTAAATGCACAAGATCAATTGTGCTTATACCGTGGCAGAGGGGAAATGCTACCGCAAGGCTAGTCTTTATAATAATTAGTCAAAGGGTGACAGGCATGATTTTCTAAACCGGAAGATTTTTTACCGTTCCGAAACATTCAAGGGTGGTTCAGACCATCAAACTGAACCACTCTTACTAAGGGAACAAACATGAAATTGCAAAACAAAAATCAGCTGTGCCAACTCTCAACTGTAATGCCTAGGTACTAGACTCAAATGTATGAGACAGCCGATTTTCTTTTTTACAACGTGGCAGAGGGTAAATGCTACCGCAAGGCTAGTCCTTATAATAATTAGTCAAAGATTACTACCAATTGCTATGTGCACGACACTAGCGCCGCTAGTGGTGTCGGACCGCCGTGAATTATTTCAAGAAACATGTTATTTAAAAGTTTGTTATTTTTATAATAAATAATGTAAAAACTTAAGAAATTAGCAAGATTATCAACATTAAAAATTTGCAGTGACAATTTCCGTACAAACTTTTATCCCGGTTTTCAAACCTTTGGAGTAAAAATGTCAAAAAACCCTTTTTAGTGAGCACCTAGATGCCAATAGAAACTTACATGCCAAATTTTAAGTTTGTAGTCTTTACAGTTTTGGAGATTTCGTGTTGAGTTAATGTGTGGATTTGCATAGATTCAAGCTGTGTAAAATATACACAGCTTGACCAACAAAAGTACCTACATATTTCTGCTACAAAACCTACTAATTTCCTACAAATGGACGTACAATCCTTTTTTCAATAGCAAATGTGGCTCCTCAATCCATACACACATAAAAGAAAGCCTTATTTGAAAAAGTCTGTATTAAGTCAAAGTCAAAGTCAAAATCAAAGTCAAGTCAAAGTCAAGTCAAAGTCAAGTCAAAGTCAAGTAAAAGTCAAGTCAAAGTCAAGTCAAAGTCAATATAATTTATTCAATATAGGAGCTTGCAGCACACTTATCAAACGTCAAATCTTTTTTAAAGCTACCAACGAGTCGGAACGTGTTGTCGCTGTAGAGAAGATGCGGCCAGAAACTCTACAACATAACACGACTTTATAACTATTACAATATAAATTCTTAGGCTAAAGTTATGTATACAATAATACATGTGTACTTTCTTATTTCATGGGTCTGCTGGAAGAAATCTCTTCAGAGATAAGCTCGCCCTTTGTACATGTCTATTATGCTGTATTCATCTGTATTTCCGTGTGTACAATCAAGTGTTAAAATAAAATAAATTTACTTGCGATACACACCATTGTATAGAAAACGTTATAATCTAAAAATTGTATGGATTTTTTTTTAAGTCTAGTATTTAATGAGATAATTGTATTGGTGCGAATACTTATGATTTTCGAATTTGATTTCCTTGGATTAGAAGGTACCACAGTGACATAATGAAGGACAAGACTGTCAAAAATAGGTATACCTACTAAAATGACGTAGTTTAGTAGAGGCGGCTCTGAAAGGGTTAAGGTTGTTCAGTGATTGATTTAGTGCAAACTGTTTTTCATGTATTCTTGACTTCTTTTGGGATATCGTTGATGTCTTTCTTTTGACGAGACAGTAGGTTGCCAATTTTTTTTATTTTTTTTTGACTGAAATCGAGAAAATAGGTACAGTTGTCGACGTCGAGTAGCCTTCCATTTTCTATGGAACAACTTATTTTTTCACGATTTCGATGTTGGCTCCAAATACAGGGTCCTCCTTACTTCGTACTGTCTTATGTGAGGTGTTAAAGACCATCAAACTGAATAACTTTATACAGGGTCCTTCTTAATATGCTGACACTTTTTAAGGGGATGACCGGGTTGTCGCGATTTCGATGTTGGTGCCATAGAGAAAGTTGTTCAGTTTGACGGTCTGATCATCCCGTTAAAAAGTGTCAGCATATTAAGGACCCTGTATAAAGTTATTCAGTTTGATGGTCTTTAACACCTCATATAAGACAGGTTGAAATTGATATCATTAGCATCCTTTTAAACTAGTAGTTTACCAATCAAACTGAACATCTTTTACTATGGGAGCAAACCGATCGGATAAACAAGAATCAGCTGTTCCATATTAAACTGCAATGTCTACTTGACTCAAATGTATACAACAGCAGATTTTTTTTGATCCGATCAGTTTGCTCCCATAGTACAAGTTGTTCAGTTTGATGGGTAGACTCTTAGTTTAAAACGATGCTAATGATATCAATTTCACCCTGTATATTCGTTGACTTCCAAAAATATTCATATTCATATTAATTTATCTCATAAAATTAATTCACTGAGCTGTTTTATTGAGCCCTATGTTGGTTCCACTTTTATTAATCTACTTGCATGCATGCATATGCTCACGACTGTATTCCCCGAGGGGGTAGTCAGAGATATTCTGAAACCACAGAACATCCACGTTTCACTAGTACCGAAACTCTGTCCAGTGTGACGGGGGGTAAGCCCGTCACCACATAATGGACAGTGGGTACAATACATGCCTCGAAATTGAAGCATGCAGGTTTCCTCACGATGTTCTCCTTCACCGAAAATCCAGTGGTGTTACAAATAGTACATAAATTCCGAAAAACACATTGGTACGAGTCGGCCTGGACGGGGATCGAACCATCGCCTCCTGCACGGCAGGCAAGGTTACTCGCCAGTGGATCACCACGGCTGATAATATAATTGAGGGACAATAATTTCAAATGCAGGCCATGTCTTACAAAAAACAAAAAGAGTTTAAAAAGTTTTCTACATACTACATACATACATAAGTATACTCAAGCCTGTGTCCCATTGGGGTAGGCAGAGACAATTGATCGCCATCGGCTACGATCCTGACATACCTCTTTTGCCTCTTCCACAGTCATAAGTAGTTTCATACACGCTCGTCGGTTTCGGGTACATTTGCTCTGACCCTTCTTAAGTAAGCTGTCAATTTGGTCTGCATACTTTTTTTCTACATAATTGAAAATAATAATCAAAATATACAGCTACTTGTATTCGCCAGTTACAATAAAACAGACTATCCATTATCTGCTAATTTTTAGATCTGAACCCAACTTCCGACACACGCTAGACGTGTATCTAATAACATTTGCTCTTATTACGTAACTAGTTACATTATTGCTATGGTCAATCTCTATGGTCGTTGCAATTTTGCAGGCTAAACACACAAGAGCGTAAGTAAGAATTTAAATACCTTTCCTTTTGCAGGGACATGTTGTACATCTAATGTTTTTGGGGAACTACAATAAAACACGCAAAAAGAAAATTTTATTTCAGATTACTCGTGATCCATAATAATTCGTAATCAAATAAACCTTTAAGAAAATGATCTAATCGTTAATAGATTAAGGACCTGTTTCACCAATACTTAAAAAGTTCTTGTTAGCATATCTGACAGATGGTTTGGCATATCTTTCATATAATATAATATAAAGTATTTGAATCAATCTGTCTGATAACCTAACAAGAACTTATTAGGAAGTGGTGAAACAGGCTATGAATGTTTAAAGGTTTTTGTTTCTTTTTATGCCTTCTTTGATCAAAGGGATCAAAAATCAAAGGGAAAAAAAGAAAACGACTTAATTAAATTATTAACTTTTTTAAAGCTCCAATATTTCACCAACGATTTCCATTTAAAGCAACAACAATAGCAATATTCAAGACACGTAATAGCTCTCTGATCAATTATTAACGTACTCGGCAACTTTCGGCCGTTCAAGTTGGCTGGATTTATCGTTGTGACGTCATTTCACCTATTTACGAACGACTTGATGGCTGCGATCGACGTCTTGCCCTGTCGTGTTTAAAGCTATTCTCTGTTCTATTTCAGTGTTGTTAAGATTTAAGACCAATTGAAAGTTTTGTAAGATTGGAAGGCAGCTCATAGTACTGTAACCCAGGGACTTTTATTTACCAAAAAGATTACCGATTGCCATTTAGATATTGTTGTAAGGTGCGAAATTACTAATATGAAAACCTAAGTCTAATAGATAACAGTCCGCCGCGCCGTAAAAAAAAAAATTTACAGTAATTTTAAAAACAGAAAAAAAAAACGGTAAACTCGTACCGTTTTTTTTTCTGTACTATCATGTTCTTCACCTTAGTTCAATACCCATACGTAATAATAAGACTGTCTAAATTTGCCAAACAAAATTATAAGGCCATATGAAAAAGTCAATTTTGATCGGTCTTATAGCTTTGCATGGCATCTTTAGACTTTTTTTTGTTACAGCGGGGTGTGATCTGTAAGACTTAAGTAAGCAATACACTCTCGCGAGAATTCTCGGCAAGAACTTCCAAGGAAAATTACTACGGTTCACGATTCCACGAGAACAATGAAGGGCATCCACACTCTTGTTCTCGGCCTTTCTCGTCTGTTCTCGGCGAGAATGAAGTGCCTGCTTTAGGTTTTTATATTAGTAATTTCGTACCTTAAAACAATTTCTAAATGGTAATCTTTTTGGTAATTAAAAAGTCCCGGGGCTACAGCACTATTAGTGGTTTGTGTCAAATCATTCGATATAAGGCATTGAGTTAACAATTAACATATTTTGATATAGGTCGAGTATCAAGGCTACCTGCATAATTTCCATTTACGCAGAAGATTGTTTTACGTTTAGTTGCCTCTTAAGGCTCCTTTTACCGTTCAGTGTTCAAAGATGTCTTTATAAGGAAAGCCTAAATTAAAAACTGGTACTACAATAAACTACAAAAGCCCTAAAGTTATTTTAAAAAAAATTATAGGTTCTAAACATTGTATTTTTTCTTTTTTCAAAGTTTAGACAAAAAAAACTATAAAAGTATTTTATAAAAAAAGCTTTATTGGAGTGCACTTTTTTAGGCTTTCTTTATTGAGAAATCTTTAATTATGTGATGAGATCGCCAGTGAACTGTAAAATCACTCTTAATACGGCTTTTGTAACGGGAATAAATTAATAGATTGCATAACAATATGCTCACGACTATATTCCCCGAGGTCAGAGATATTCTGAAACCAAAGAACATCCACGTTTCACTAGTAGTATTCAAACTCTGTCCAGTGTGACGGGGAGTGAGCCCGTTTAATACGGCTTTTGTAACGGGAATAAATTAATAGGCTGCATAAGCATATGCTCACGACTATATTCCCCGCTGGGGTAGTCAGAGATATTCTGAAACGACCGAACATCCACGAATCACTATTAGTATCGAAACTCTATCCAGTGTGACGGGGAGTGAGCCCGTCGCCATTTAATAGGTTGTTTCCAGTCAAATCAAGAAATAAATTTAATCTGCTTAAGGTGCTACGTCTTTTACATACAATGAGATGTAGACATGTAGAGTCACGTGCGAATTGAATTAAGATAAAAGTTCAGTTTTATTGAGTTGTGTTCACTGGTAGCCGAGACTATTAAATATTTTAAATGAAGAAGCTGATGGTTGACCAAATCAGAAGCAAGTCCCCACATCGACTACGCTTACCTACACTTTCACCATGTCATTAAATCTTTGTATGATACAGCGAGTGTCCAAGTAGCGTAGTGGAGCTTCGGCTTTCGAAATTTTAGGAAAGCCAGCGAATGTCTCTTTGTTCGATGACTATGCGAAATAATGAACCTAGTTGATACGATAATGTTAATTTCTTCAACACCTTGGAAATACTTACCTGTGTTGCATGTGCACATGCACAACACAGTCATGTGTTTTGTTGTGTATACAAATGAGAATAATTAATTTTCTTTGTTTCAATAAAATCACTTTGACTTTAGAGATGAATTAGGCGATGGACACTGAACTAGAGAAATTACAATAAAAGAAATAAAAATAAATTAGTATTCCCACATTTTCGACTTAGTAAGGTCAACACATCTTTCATGGGGCACTGTATACGTTATTATAATAAGATACCAGAGAATATTCTTAACTTGATGGACAAAAAGTTTAAGTCCCATGTTAAACAAGTCCTCTGTAAAAAGGTTACTATAAACTCGATGATTATTTGAATGACCAAAATGTCTGGTCTCGACAATGTTACACTATGTAATTTAATATTGAATTTATGTAATTGTACTTTGTATATATTGTTTTGTTTAAAAGAAGTGTGTTGTAGAATTTCTGGCCGCATCTTCTCTACCACGGAACACCTTCCGACGCGGTGGTAGATTCAAAAACATGACGTCAACAAGTTATCTATGGGATATTATTTTGAATAAACAACTTTGACTTTTTTTATTTGAGTTTTATGGTGGAACATGTCAAGCAGTTGGTCCCAGATTCTGCCATTTGACGGTGGACGGTGTTGAAGCGACTGTGTATTGGCCTATGCATTAGCTACTTGATTCGAGGAATGTCATTTATAATGTGAAATACGTTATTCTATTGGTGTACCAAATCAAATCTGATGGCAAGTTCAGCAACAATGGTGGAATGCAGACAGCTCTCTCTTACCCTTTTACGTGAGAGGAGACCTGATCTTTAGGACATAATTATATCGGCCAATGATGATGATAAAAATATAAGACTATTTTACGGTGGTACTATTTTAGCGTGTTTGCGGTCTAATGTGGTTCCAGGTTAGAATTGACCACCCCATTTTTTCCCAAAGGGTGTCGTACGAGGCTTCTAAGAAATAAGGTTTCTTGTGCAGTATTTCATCGTGAAACCTTCAATATGCTAAAAGCGAACCTTGCTACAACTGCATATGCTTGATAATATTGCTGGTAGTTGAAGCAAGACTTCTGACCACCCCGAAATGGATTATAGTCGTGAGTTTATGTATGAATGTATGTTTACGGATTTTTGAACGTAGTGTTTCATATGATATTAATCAACGTCCTCTGAAGACCGGTCACCATCGAAATAAAATTAATCAAAATAAAAGCGAGAACCAGTATTCAAAAAAGAAGTAAATGGTAGTTTTGAAATGGTATTTACAAGAATTTTTTTCTATCTGCAAACTTATTTACGGCACATTAAAAAAACGTGTTTTCTACTAAGAATTTGGTTTCGTTTTGTAAAGCACTTAGTCAAGAAACTCAAGAAGATTGAAGATTTTGAATATGATATCAATATCATACTTAGAACGTAAATCATATGAAAGCTGTGTGCACCTTTAATTAGTGATGTAGTACCTATTCATAAGACTTGATGCATCCTATCAAAACTGTTATGAAACTATAACAGAAGTACTTACGAATACGAAACGAAGATATATTCTACGAAAAAAAAAATTTGGTACCTACTGGTCGTACAGCAAATCTTTTTTTTTGTGTGAAATCAATTCTCTGAAATCAGAGATTTAAATAGTGGATCGATTTTGATATAATTTTTTGCCTAAAATCATAGTGAATAGATTAGACTCAAGGATCACGTTAGAACTCGCCATTACAAGTGGCTACGGGCTCACTCCCCGTCACACTGGGCAGAGTTTCGGTACTACTAGTGAAACGTGGATGTTCTGAGTTTTCAGAATATCTCTGACTACCCCCTCGGGGAATATAGTCGTGAGCATATGCTTATGCTTATGCTTATCTCAGTGCTATATGCCATATTACCGAATCAGGTCTTGGTGGCCCAACTATGCCCCATCTCATTTCTTGCCCTTCCCTGCCGGACACCTACATGCGAATGGAGTCCGAAAACGAATATCTTTTATAAGATTTATTTTATGAATATAATACCAGTGGATCAATGTAACTGTTAATTAATAAATGCCCGGGCTCACATGTCTCTTGATTTTGCTTGACTAAACATCACTAAAACATGCGTATTTTCTCAAAACGAAGGCTCCCGATGAGAACACTACCTTAAAATCCGATCATAACGAACTTAGTAAGGTGATACTATGTTTTATACACGTTTGTGCAGAATCATGAACCCGTTGTAATTATATTAAGGGCGAGCTTTAACATTTATGTAACGTAACCAAGGTTATAGACAGAATTTTAATTAGGTTATGATAGACTGAAGTCCAGCTAGGAACTTTGACCGGACTGTTGCTCTTAGGGGTTGATTTTGGGTAAAGTCTTGTTTTGAAGGTACATACGAGTATCAAGATAGACGCTTTCTGCGATTGAGATGATGGACTTCTGCCGGTAGTAAGCTTACCACAACATCGCGAGGAAACCTGCATACGCTGAAGAAGAAATTCTGATGCGTATGTGAAGTCTACCAATCCGCATTTGGCACGCGTGGTGGACTAAAGCCCATACACCCTCCCTGAGTGTAGGCATATGCCCTGCAGTGGGACGTATACAGAGTCCAACTTAATATGCTGACACTTTTTTAAGGGGATGATCAGACCATCAAACTGAACAACTTTCACTATAGGACCAACCTATAAATAGCAAAAAAAAAACAGCTGTCCCATGCATTTGGCTAAAGTAGGTTTGCAGTTTTGTATGGAGCAGTTGATTTTTTTTCACGATTTCGATGTTGGTGCTATAGATAAAGTTATTCAGTTTGATGATCTGATCATTCCCTTAAAAGGGTGTCGGCATATTAAGAAGGACCCTGTATCGGCTGATGATGATGATGACCACTGTAACTCCTGTAAACGGCGATAAATACCGATGACCACTCACAACACTGGACCGGACTCTTTCTGTCTCTAATAACTAGTAATTGGTCTTGGAACCCGCAAAGAATTTAATCAGAGATAGGATAGGACATTACAAATATTTGGTGTCAGTTTCAGGATATTTTTTCTTCAATCTAGGAAACGTAGCGGAAGCCCCTCCTTCCCGCCGGAAGGCCCAAAATTAGTAGCTGGAAGACTTGAGTATTGCAGAGTATTTGGTGGCTTGTATTAAAAGAGGCCTATATATGACCAGTTGGGCAGTTCCCGCTGGACGGTCAAAAAATTTGTATCTAACTGGAATGGCGAGTTCCCACTGGAAGGTCTAAAACTTGGTAGTTGGAACTTGCCTTAGGAGAGGCGGCTGAGCAGTGATCGATAATAGGTAAATCTAGACCCACAGTTGGGTTTAAATTAGTATTCAGTATTGGCATTCAGTATAAGCCAGAAAAAATAGGTCTGCGTTGGAAATCTCTAATTTTTAAAACGTTACTTTAAGTTTCCAATATTATTGATTATTAACATGTTTTAGCCATGTTGTAAGTAATTTATATCCCACTGTAGGGCAAAGGGTTCCTCACGAGTAAGGGTGAGATGAGGTCATGTTGCGCTATTTTAAATCTAATTTGACATAGATCTACTATTTTAAGAATTTTCTATTGGCTCAAAAATAATCATGGTTAAAAGCCCCAATTAAAAAAAAAATTAAAAAAATAAAGAAATAAAAAAAAACGAATAATCATACATTTTTTTAACTTGTTGATTATAGAGACTAACATTGTTGTCGTGTAGTTTTCATATTTTTCTTTTACCATGGATTTCGTACTACGTGCGGCTCAAGAAGTTTTCAACTTTACTAGGCACGTAAAGTTTGTCAAACTTTGTTTATCAGGCAACATTTTTTTGATTTTTATTTATTACAACATAACCTGTATCTCCAATTGGTAAGCATCCGTTAAGATGGTTTTTTTAATTGTTATTTGTCTTAAGCCACAAAATCTCTGTGAATAGATATGTTCTGCTGTTGCGTTTTGATGTAGAGCGTCGATTGACACTCCTCGCTGATTCTACATAAAATTTGAACTGAGACCATAGTAGAGATTGGGGTATATCTTTAGATTCTGAGTACCTACTAGCAAACTGTAAAACTATTGTGGTCCAATACTTTTTGAACCTTATGTGCCTTTTAAAACCGCATGAAACTGTCCAGCAGGTCATAGCCATCAGTGAAATATCCCTAAAGCCTTGTCTTAAGCCACAAAATATGATACTGGCTGGATATTCCATTCAAATGGAACAGTTTTTGAGTTCAAATGGTGCACTAAGGTGATGCTTCTGAATCGCCAGCGTCCGATAATGCATTGTCCTGTTACCCGAACACCCCCGAAAATACAGCATGCGAAAAAAGCCGTCCTCGCCACCTCCCCGCTAGCATTAATGTCCCCCCCACCGCGCACTAAGCTTCTTTTTTTAATACATAACTTTTTTTCAAGATGCATTTTTACATGTTTCGGCCTAAAACTTTACACACCCAGAAGCGTGAGTCGACAGAAACGGTAACGCCTATCGCCGCTCGGATTTCTCTCTCGCGCTCGCTCGAAACGCGCACCGGACGATAGTGGCGCGAGCGAAATAGACGTATCCGTGGCCACTGCTGCGTCTTAAACCAAGATTAAGGCTCTATTCAGATTTTCCGGACACACGTTCTTGGTTTCGACGCACGGCGCGACGTTTGCCTTCATAACCCAATTCTAACAAAGACGTTTTACGACACGACTGAAACAATTAAATGTTGTTATTAAAAAGTTGTCGTTTGAAATGAGCACAGCTGTACGTCTCACTCTAGCGTCCAGTGCGAAGGCATTCGCGCCACGACAATTGAGTTGAGTTGAATTGAATTGAGTCGGTAAAACCGTAAAAATGGTCGGGCGGGTATAGGCACGCGAGAGAGAGACGAACGAAAGGCGTGTTGGCCGAGACCGCTGCCTTCTTCTCCTCGACTTACGCCGAGTCGCGGGTAGTGAACGTCAGGGTACTGACGTGGACGGCCGCCTCTGCGTGCGTCTGTGCCGCATCTGACAGCGACTGAAAAAAAAAACGTTTCGCGCGTCTTTTGACAGCTCCAAACTTTTGAGTGCGTTCGGTTATGGACTGAGAATTTTTGTGTAACAAGAAGATTTGTTCGGCGTAAAGGGAGCATATTTGCAGTGTTTTAATTGCCGGCTAGGATTGGCCGTTGAGACGCTATTAAAGTGATGAATCAGCGAGCGCCGGGTAATTAACAGCGTCATAGCTACGAAAACAAATCTAGCGCCTTCGTCTATCTGCCTATCTACCGGATATTGTAAGTCACTTCTACATATAATTATTGCAACATAATTACAGTTTACTGTGTGATTAATGAAGAGCTAAGCAATTTCTTTGCTGTAGTGTAGAGCCGCCTTAGCTTTTTACATTGTGTAAAAAATAGTAGTTTTCAAAAAATGCTTTTAATGTAAAGGTTTCCTTAACTTTTCATTAATCATTTTCTTACTTATGTTATGAATGATCTGTAGTTAACAATAAGAGGTTCAAGATAAAAGTTAGTCTTTGAGTAAAATTACACATAATTACACATTTACACAAACTGTGTTACACATTATGCGGTCAATTTGAAAACTTTACAAACTTTAGCGATTTCACGAAATAAAAACTTTGTCGCTGTTGAAAATCTCGGGTAATTTCCCAGAAATGTTTTCTCGCTCATATGTTTTAAAAGTGATGAGACAGTTTATTATATTTTCGACGTGTCAAAGAGGAAAAGTAGCGGGGGGCGGGGCGACCGGCCGACAAACAGCTGATTGGTTCTGATACGTGTGTTGCATTTTTCTGTAGGTATTTTTTGTAGTTTTATTTTTGTTTACGAAGGTAAACTTTTTTCGGGGAGAATCGTTTTTTCTCTCGATGATTGTTACGTAGATCATAGACTTGTTTTCGTTGAAAATATTTTTAAGAATTCGAATTTTCTTAAAACTCGTCTTCTTTCTTGTCAGCATGAGCTTATATCGCATGAAAATCACTCGTGCACACAATTATATACGTTAATAATTAATTCATAAAATTAAAACTAATTATTTTTAATTTTATGAATAAACCATTTTACTTCTTTAAAGCATAAGTAAGTGCGTAATCGAAATAAAATATATCGATAGAATGAAAAACAATTTTTATTTGGCAATTAATTTGTACCTAACTAATGGTAGGAAAGTATACTCGTATTAATATATTGATGTGTATAAACTCACAACCGTATTCTCTTTGGAGGTGGTCAGAAACTGCTGCAACTACAAAATCGAACGTGACAGTTTCTTATAAGATCAAATTTTAGAATAGAAATAATGAGATAGAAACTTTAATAGAAATAGATTTAATTTAGATAGTTAAATAAATAATATATAAATATATGTTGTTATATTTAATTGTTATTTTATTCTTACCTATGTCATTTATTGCACAAATAAATATTCCCCGAAATAATTATAATGTTAACAATGTAAATCGATAATAAATAAATAGTGTAACGCGCGACCCTACAGAGTTACGTCGTAGGGCACCGACTCGTACAAAATTACGGAGTACGGGTGATTTCGACTCCTTTCTCGTCGCTTCGCGAGTGACCATTCATTCATAAGTTCATTCCACTCACTCTTGACATTCGTTCGTGGATTTTTTCTTGTTAAAACGGTTTTCATGTCGAATTGGAATAAAGTTTTATAAAACCTCTAAACTAGTTGTTTTATAGTGGCGCCCAACGTGGGGCCTTCGAATTTACGACCAAAAAGTCTCAGTACGAAGTCGAAGAGTTTTCCGAGCAAGTTTCGACACGTTTGTTTCCCATCACCGCGCCGCGCCGTGCCGGCTTCGAGGCAAAATACCTACGATGCCGATGACGACCCGCAGGAGACGAGGAGACGACGATACCGACGATTCTGATTATGAACAGAACGTCACCGTGACCGAATCCAACCCGAACACCACCGGGACCGGCGTCGTGACAATGACCGACGCGCAGTTGACGGCCATCGTTGCAGCGGTTTCCAGGAGCCAGGCAGAAACTAACCGGCAGTTGTTCGAGAGCTTTTTATCTACGCGGCTGTCATCAATGGGTGTCGGAGCAACCTCAACACCCACACCCGACGACGACCACCGCGCTAACCAACTCCGACCCGGCAACTTCGCGAAGTGCACGGCGCGATATGACGGTGCGGCCCTCAGTGACGAGGCACTGGAGGCCTTCATCGACTCCATTGAAGTGTACAAGGAGTGTTCAAACGTCAGCGACGAGCATGCACTACGTGGTTTACCCATGTTGTTGACCGGCGAGGCCGCAGTGTGGTGGCAAGGAGTTCGTGCGAAAATACCTACGTGGAAGGATGCCTTACAGCGGCTGCGCGGCAGGTTCGGGACCCCGCGTCCAGCCCATAAGCTACTTCGCGAGATCTACGCCAGCGAGCAAGGGGACGAGCGCGCTGACGCCTTCGCGTGCAAACTGCGCGCGCTTTTGTGCAAGTTACCATATGACGTACCGGAGGAGATGCAGTTAGATATCATCTACGGACTGTTAGATAGGAAAATACGTAAATATGTGCCGCGTGATTCTGTGTGCGACATCGATAGTTTGATCGAAGCGGCGAGAAATGTGGAGGAATCCCGCGCCGAGTTCAATGACCGTAAGAAGCCCGATTTGGTAAGTCGAAGCTCTATACCTATACCTAACACGGGCGATGCGACTAATTACGATAATAAAACACAATCTATGCGTGCTCGACCGCGTTGTACGTTTTGTAACAATTTCGGTCATACCAAGGAAGAATGTCGTGAATGTCATAACGTTTCAAACGTTCAAAGTCACCCGAAAACCGACTCGCGTAAAAGTAACACGGTCGATCCTAATTCTAGTACGAGTTTACGGTGTTATGGTTGTGGCCAGCTAGGGGTAGTGCGTTCTAAATGTGATACATGTAGACCAAAGAATAGCAATGCCCACCCCCCGAGACAAGTCGATTTTAATAGTGCAGTCGTGACGAATGATACCAATTTACCTAGGGTACATGTCACTGTTATGGGCAGGGTAGGTGTTGCGGTTGTGGACACTGGGGCGACGCATACTATAGCTAGCCCCGCGCTTTATAATATTCTCCTCGATCACAAGATCGAGTTTACGGAGAGTGAACGTAATTTTAGTGTGGCTGATGGATCCAGCCAAGTCCGTAAAGTTCTCTCCGCGAGTGTCAATGTTTCGTTACAAGGACGTATTATACACACCCAGTTCCAAGTCCTTCCCGGTGCCGACACGAAGACGTTGTTAGGCCGCGATTTCATAGTGAATGCAGGTATGATACTAGACGTGCCGCAAGGCATCTGGTGGTTTTCTAACGCCCCTGACGAATGCTATGATTTTATAGGTGAGTATACTCTACCTCTCGATACCACTGAGCTGATGACTGCGGAAACTGATTGTGTCGGTCTAAGAGATGATGAAGGATCCAGTCTTAATTCAAAGCAAAAAGACGCGCTGAATAACTTCATCCAGCGCAGGTCCGACCAGTTCGCGCCTACTGGTCCAGCGACTGATTTCGCGACGCATCGTATTAAGGTGAGTGATAACCAGGAGCCTACTGCATCACCCTTATATAGGATGTCCCCTACTAAGAAGGAGGCGCTCAAGAAGGAGTTGGAACGGCTGCTCGAAGAGGACGTCATCGAAGAGTGCGAGTCTCCTTGGGCAGCAAACGTAGTGCTCGTGACTAAGAAGGACGGTGGCACCAGATTATGTATCGATTACCGTAAGCTTAACGCTGTCACCGAGGCGGACCGCTACCCTCTCCCGCGCATTGAGGACATCCTTCATGCTGCGAAGACCAGCGAACACATGACGACCCTTGATCTTCGTGCTGGCTATTTTCAGGTGAGCGTCCACCCGGACGATCGTGACAAGACGGCGTTTATCACGCCTCTTGGCACGTATCGCTTTAAAAGAATGCCCATGGGTCTGAGGAATTCAGGGGCGACTTTCCAACGTCTCATGGATCGTTTCAAATCGAACCTACCAGAAACTACCACCGTTCTCGCCTACTTGGACGATTTGGTTATTCTTTCAAAGTCATTTGACGGTCATCTTGAAGACTTGAATGCTGTTTTCGACAGATTAAAGCTCTTCGGCTTACGCGTGAATCGTGACAAAAGCCATTTTGCCCGAGATTCCGTCAAATTTCTAGGACACGTGATTGTGCCGGGTGGAATTGACATGGATCCAGAGAAAGTTAGCGCCATCAAGGATATGGCGCCACCGCGAGATGTTAAGCAGTTAAAAAGTTTCCTACAAACCTCCAGCTGGTTCCGCCGATTTATACCTGGCTATGCTGATGTCGCTTTGCCATTAACCAGCCTGCTAAAGAAGGTAAGTACCTGGAAATGGGAATCATCACAACAAAATGCGTTTGAGAAGATCAAATACCTTTTAACCTCAGCACCAATCCTCAAGCAGGCCGACGAGTCGAAGCCCTTTATTCTACGGACGGATAGTAGCGGATACGCTCTCGGAGCTGTCCTACTACAGGGGGAGGGAGCCGATGAACGCCCGATCGAATACGCCAGTCGTCTCTTAAGCAGCGCGGAAAGGAACTACAACACAACCGAGCGTGAAGCTCTGGCAGTGGTCTGGGCGATTTCTAAGTTCAGGGGCTATATCGATGGTGGCGAAGTCGTTGTCAGGTCCGACCACCAACCGCTACGATGGTTGATGAGTTTAAAATCACCGAGCGGACGGCTAGCCAGGTGGGCCCTCGCCTTACAGGAGTATGACCTGCGCATTGAATACACGCCCGGGAGAGCGAACGTCGTTGCAGACACGCTGTCGCGCCCCGTAGGCGCCGATGATTGTGAGTTGTACTTGACAACCGTCGACTTGCCGACAAGATCCTTTGACGACATCCGGGAGAACCAGCTGAAGGACCCCGAAACACGCAAAATCATCGAAGAGATGGAGTCGGACGAACCCTTTAGGGGGAGACCATGGGCTGATCGAGGCTATGTTCTATCCGATGGCATTTTGTACAGGTACGGACCGGATGGAGACAGCGACGATGATAATGCGTGCCTCGTCGTGCCCCAGCACGAACGCTCGAAGGTACTCGCCGATTTTCACGACGCTCCGACCGCTGGTCACTTTGGCACTGAACGCACGCTCGCGCGCATTTGTTCTCGTTTTTATTGGCCTGGAATGAGGGCTTACGTGGCCAATTACATTAAAGAGTGTCCGTCGTGTCAGAGATATAAGATACATACGAGAAAACCAGCGGGACTGCTTCAAACACCCGCCACGGCCAGGAGATTTGAAGTAATTTCAGTAGACCTGTTTGGCCCCCTTCCCGAGACTGCTAACGGAAATAAGTGGGTCTTGATCGTAGAAGACATCAGTACGCGCTGGGTAGAATTGTTTGCGCTGAAGAATGCGACCAGTCCCGACTGCGCTAAAACCCTGATTAACGAAGTTTTTTTGAGATTTGGTGTTCCCCGACGTGTACTAAGTGACAACGGTGTGCAATTCATTAGCGCTGTCATGCAACAGGCTTGCCACTGCATGGGAATCAGTCAGTCTCTGACCCCGTTGTATCACCCAGAAGCCAACCCAGTCGAAAGAAAGAACCGGGACCTAAAACCTCAACTAGCGATCTTAGTCGGTCGTGACCACGGTACATGGGATGAACACTTACCAGCTATAAGATTTGCAATGAATTCCGCCATGACAGCGAGCACGGGGTTTTCACCTGCTTACCTGACGTTTGCCAGAGAGCTTCGTGCACCTGCGGATGCCGCCACAGATATGCGCCGCATACTGGAGGGTGACAATTTTACGTCGTCTATCACTCCCTACCTAAAAAAACTCTCCACGGTCCTTGTGGAAGCCAGGGATGTGCATGAGAAAGCTCAACTTATCCAAAAACAGAACGCTGATGAAGGGCGTCGACCAGCACCAGACTACAAGGTAGGTGACCTAGTGCTCCTTAAGACTCAGGGAGCGAATGATACTAATCGAGGGCAGACGCCTAAGTTTATACCCCTGCGTGACGGGCCTTACCGCATTAAGGAGGCAGTTAGCCACACTACATACCTTCTGGAGCGGATAACTGACGGAGAGACACTGGGCAAGTATCATGTTTCTCAGCTCACACCCTTTGTAGGCCACATCCAAATCCCCGTTCAGGAAAAACGTAAACGTGGCAGGCCGCGCAAAGGATCAGCTAACCCGAACGCGGGGTCGCATCGTCCGAGTTAGAGGGGGAGTATGTAACGCGCGACCCTACAGAGTTACGTCGTAGGGCACCGACTCGTACAAAATTACGGAGTACGGGTGATTTCGACTCCTTTCTCGTCGCTTCGCGAGTGACCATTCATTCATAAGTTCATTCCACTCACTCTTGACATTCGTTCGTGGATTTTTTCTTGTTAAAACGGTTTTCATGTCGAATTGGAATAAAGTTTTATAAAACCTCTAAACTAGTTGTTTTATAATAGTAATTATCGAAAGTGCCTATAATCACAATTTGATAGACATTAAACTAACTTCTCAATATGTTAGGTAGGTACTTGTTTGTTTTTCAAAAATATTTAAAATAACAAATAAATAAAATTATTACTTACGTATCTGCTATACATATTCTGAATATACAAGACGTAAGATCAATAAAAGAAGAATTAACTTCGAACACATAAATAGGTCTACCAAAATTAGTTATATTAAGAGCACTTAAATTATGAACACTTAAATAGGTGTGCACCAAAATTAGAGCACCCAAAGTATTCTAAACTAAGCACCAGCGTTCTAAATAGGTCTAGAGACGGAGCAAGTGTGAGGTGAAATAAAATATATCGATATTTTTTTTATTTTTTATTTTGGCAATTATTTTTTCACTATTTGCATAATCCGACTTTCAATATTTATTTCAATATCACAATAAGTTTCATAATGAGGTCTAATCCTATGGTACATTTGGTTCAGAATACTTTTGATGCTCTATTTAAAGTGTACCAGATACTCTTAAAATAATCTAAAAATAAATGTTCTCAATGTGGAATACTTCAAATATTAGTAAAGTTACTACTTAGTCAGATCTCTGCAAAAGTCTGATTTTACTTCTCTCTTATTAAAACAGGGTTTATAAAAATATGTGTCAGAGGTTAAGAATCAAGAACACATTTTTGGAAGGAGTTTACTAGGAGAAAGCTCCTATTTTAATATACTATAAAGAACAAAATGTCAAATAAAGACGAAAAAAAGAAAATCACAGAAGCAGGACCATGAAACCTTTTCAGACCGTGATCATTTTATAAAAATTCGAGACACTTATGTCAGTGTTTGATGACAGAATCATTTTAAAGACGAACCACATGTGCACACCACTGCTTCTTTAGGTCTTTCAACATCACCATTTTGTTGTTTGATAAAATATTCGTATTTCTTTAAAGTGTGTACTATAAAGAACCCTTTTTTCCTTCTTTTCGCCCCTATTTGGAATGGAGTATAGGATAAGACAATAACACGCTGATTATAAATAATACAGAAAAAAAAATGTCGAGTTTAATAATGTGATTAAGTATTATGGTCAAAATTGTAGCAAATATTAAAAAAAATTAATTAGCTAATTCATCTTTATGTGGGGTTACATTATATGTAAAAAAAAAATTATTGATGATGGATTAAGCCAACTTATAAATACACATAATGAGTTTAGTTTCATTGTTGTTAATATTTTTCTAAAAATATCGCTGTATCATCATCAGCTTATGTTCGTCCCACTGCAGGTCACAGGCCTACCCTCAGGGAGTGTTGTATGACAAACTATAATTAAAACAATAAGTTAAATATTTTAATGTAAATTATACAAGATAATAATGTACCTAATTAAGCAACATTTTACAGGGATTTTGCTTTTTTAAATGATACAAAAATCTGAACGTCAACTCACACTCGTTGTATTGCTTATTTAGAAATAGAACTTTCAACATTATTTAATTATTATGATTTAGACCTACATTATTCGAATACATTAGTGACATAAATTTTTTTGACATATATTCGGAGAAAAAAAACCTGTTGAATGATACATTTTGTTTTCACCTGGCGTTAATTTTGAAATATAAGAAGGGACAGCAGTTTTTCGGAGTGAGCCGATCAACAATTCACTACCATACTTAAATGTTACACATTAACTTATTAACCATCGCTAAAAAAAATATTCGCAAAACAAAATTTTGATTGTTTCGATAAATTACGAGAAATGACATATTTTTTGCAAATTTGAAAAATAAGTTACTTCCACCTAATAAAAATATTCTTCAGCCTTAAAGCTAACTTATAAAACATTACAAAAAAAACTAATAATTACCTTACTATAATTATTTTTATGTTGGCATCAAATCCTATTTCGCCATGACCACATCATTTTATTTGAATTCATAGTCCATTGTACTAATTAGAGTAAATCACGTGAATCATTTATATTCCAGAGTTCGTTGCTATTGCTACGAATCAGTCATTTTAATTGTGGCACCGTCATTAAGACTGGCTTAGATTAATAGACCGATTGTACTAAAATGTAATCAAGCATGCCTACCTACAAACTACTGCTAGTAACATTATAATTTAGTTTACATTAGTTTTAAGGACGTTTGGAAATATTGTTTGTCAGTTATATTAATTAGGTTCTTGTATACGTAAGTCATACGGTCAGTTGCACGTACGTTCATTAAAGTTAATCCTCCATTAAATCTCAATTCAATTTTTTGTTTAGTGGCATCCGATGTGTTATCACAATTCAGCCAATGTCTCGTTATGTGGAGAGTATACGAAGGAAAATGATCAATAGTATTTATTAAGTCTAGCGTGGCGGTTTTGCCAATGTAAGTAGTTTAATATAATCTCAAGTGATTGTTTTAAGGTTAAAACACAAAAGAGTTCACAAAATGGTGGAGCCACGTGCAATCCCAACGTGCCGATACGCACGCGTCCGTACTCCGCCAGAATTGCAGCGCAACTCCCCATTAAATCTCTTGTTCGCTTTCACTACGTTAACAAGACAAAAAGTGACAGCAAGAGATTTAATGGAGGATTAACTTTAATGAACGTATGTGCATCTGGCAGTTAGTTTATACAACGTGTAAATGTAAATCTAAATTAGCCAGAAAGCTATATAGGAATCGGAAAATCTTTTTGGCCTTATTTGCAATGAAGTATAGGGTTATTTACATTTTCGTATATGAATGAACGTTTTTCCAGCAATTTTCAAAACTAGTTTCAAAAAACACGCTTTTGTCAATAAAAAGTACATGACTCGTCAAAACAAACCAAATGAGTCCAAACTCGAAGGATTTACTAGTAGCCATAGAAGAGTTGTACTACCTACCCTATGGCTCCATTTTTAAATCAGCTCGATAATGGCACCAAATTACTTTATTGTCATCCGAATGACATACGCTCGCAAAGTTTCAAATCGATACATCAAATAGAAGTAGCCTCAAATTGACTTCCTAGATTTTCTTAAATACTTAGTTAATAAGTTTGTTAGTGACGCTAATTATAAACGTGTTAAAAATCTATGTAAACCCAATATTATTTCAAATAGGTACAGTTTTCTATTTAAAATAACAGTCGCGTTTTACAGATAGATTCTACATATATTTGGACTCGCTACAAATTCGTTTGAATGCGAAAATTCACGCCAAAGAAGTATTAACTTCTTCCTTAAGTACACACAGTTTTTTTTAAAGTGCTAAACTCAACCAGTGGACATTTAGAAATGGCCAGGCACTAGAACTCCTACATATTTAAATCTCTATGATGCCCGACCGTTAATAATTTGCAAGTTTGCGACAAGATAACGATGTCTAGACTCATGAGGAACGGCATAGTTTACAAGGACCTCCGTAGAGACCCATAATGTTTTAAGGTTGTGAGAAACATAATAGGTAATATACCTAGTGGCACAGTACCTATAAGAAAGAGTATCAAGTACAGTATGGACACTCCCAGCCTCCCACCAACTTTTTACCTCATCGTCTGGCTACTTCGCTTCGTGGTTACCTCTTCGTAATTCTTCTTTAACATTTTTCCCATTTGTATGAAATGATAGCTATCAGCTGACAGTGTCCGAGGTGTGGTATAAGCATAGAGATAGGAAGTACTATGGGTATACGAGAGACTATGGTCACAGCTTGGACTTGCCTTGGACACTGTCAGCCGATAGCTGTAATTTCATACAAATGGTTAAAAATGGAAAAGAAGAGTGAAGCATGTGCGATACTGTTGTGTGCGAGCGAGACAGGAATACGCATTTGCTTAAGAGGTAGCCACGAAGTATATATACAAAATAAAATAGAGTATAAGAGTGACCCAAGAAAAGCATTTAGTCTGAGTCATTGGAATGGATTCGACAAGGGTCAATATCAAGAATTACCGCAAGCTCAATAACAGGGTTATTTTGGATATGCCATCGTTCAAGCTTTAGTGCACAAAGTGTGAATCTTGATGAAGTGAGTGATTAGATCTTCCGCTGTTTGGGTTTACTGCAAAGGAAAGGACTCTAACCGAACCGGAGCCAGACCAAATTAAACCAAAATGTTTCCTACCTTAAGTTCTGCATTCAAGTAAGATTGAGGAACCATCATTATGATAGTAGACAAGTTTATATTAGACGAAGTTTGAAAGTAGCACTTGTGAATCAAAAACTGCGAGGTAATCGATTATCGTGGTATGATAATGTGATGCGAAGAGGTGAGTGTCATATTACAAGGCGAGTGTTCAATATGAATGTGGATGCATGAAGAGAGGAAGACCAAAGAAAAGATGGAAGGATTGTGTGAAAAATGACATGAGTACTAAGGAGGAAGAATATATAATGGGATAAGGGTAGGAAGATGATGATGATAGTAGAAAAGTTTTAGGACGGCGTAAAATACTTTTGTAGACCATTTTTTCCATAAGATCGTTAGAAAAGGAAACATCCCGTCATTTAACGACAAACAGAACACCGTCTGACATCAACTTTTATAACCGTTCGAACAATTACATCTAATCAGACCGTTCTCTCTGGCTAATCTAAAAACAACGGGAGCGAGCGAGATAAATATACAGACTCAACTCAACCCGCCTCTAATTGCTTTTATTATTTTAAGGCATCGTAATCATTATGGCTGCAATAAAAATTGTAATTACTTCTCATTAGTTCAATTAAGAATTTTCTAGATACGGTTTAGTTGATGTGTTGATTGCAGAATGTATTGATGCATTGTGTTAGAGATGATTATGAGAATTATTATAAATAAGTGTTGCGTAATTATTTAACTTTATACTTATAACAGGCAGCCACACGGTTTGGACGTCGAAGATTTGTACGATTCTTATATTGTAAGAGATGGACGTACTTTTTGCTATTATCAGCTGCAAGGCTGATTCAGTATTTATAGGGTGTAGAGCATCTCTGTGATGGGGATGAACCAGGTCTGCCTACATAACTCCAGTCGGTTTAGGAGTTACAGCCGTTCAAAGGTCAGTTATGGTTGCAAAAAATGAATATGCTGGTATTATTGTAATATGCACTGTAGCTATGCGAACAGTACAAAAACTGACATCGTCTGTCAGTCGGTTTAGGAGATACAAGTGTTCAAAGGTCGGATCTTTGAATGGCTGTATCTCCTAAACCAGTGCCTCCTTCAACCTCCTGCAACCTCCTACAGTGCATATTACAATAATACCTGCATATTCATTTTTTGCAACCATAACTGACCTTTGAACGCCTGTAACTCCTAAACACACTGGATTTATGCAGGTAGACCTGGTACATCCCCATCACAGAGATACTCTTCACCCTATGAATATTGAGCTGATGATAACAAAATTACGTCTATTTCTTTTACTATTAAAGGAATTGGGTAGGACTGTGATGGTACTATACGAAGCCGGACTCAACACGGCACACGGCGACACGGAAAACTCAAAATCCCGGCTCATAGGTGTCGCTGACTCGTTGCCCGCGAGTAGATGAATTCCCAATATACGCCAAGAAATTTTGATTAGTCTTCCAATATTATGAACCAAACCAACTACGTAAGAAAGGTAGCTTAGGTAACTAAAAAGAGTAGTAGATCCGAAATTGTCTTTGACTATTTATACGGATCTATGTGGACTGGTTACGCGTGTAATTCTACTAACAAACATTTCTGCCACTTTTTGCGGGGGGCGAGGTAACATGAAATCCGCAACTTTGGATTTTATTCCCCATAACTTTAGATTCTAATTTTGAATGTTAAAAATCATGAAAAGTAGTCTCGTGTGAACCCCAAACGTTCTAAGTTCGAAGTTATTATTTCGCAATTATAGGCTGTCTCGTTTAGTGATAAGGTGTAAAATTGAATGTAAATGCACAAGATCAATTGTGCTTATACCGTGGCAGAGGGGAAATGCTACCGCAAGGCTAGTCCTTATAATAATTTGTCAAAGGAAATTGTTGATGCAAAAATAGCGAAATTATGCTCATAACGACATCTAGCGAACTAGAATGCACTAAATTCCGGTGAACGCAATGGAGAATACCACTTACTTCTTACTATATACTTCATTCCAAATAAGGACGAAGAGATTTTTCGATTCCGATATAGCTTTCTGGCCAATTCTTATTAGCAAACACACTTTATTTATCTGAAAGATATACTATCACACATATCTTGGACGTTATTTTAAGTTCTTCTAAAACAAGAAAAATTTTTAAAATACATGAAAATACGGTATCTTTATGACGATTTTCTATGGAGTGAAGTAATTCGAATCGTGTATTCAATTTATGATTTCACTAGAGAAACTATCCAAGAATACTGAGGTATTACTTTGGTTTCGATAAATTGCATAAATCTAGTCGAAAAATGAAAAATAGAAGACTATTGCGCCTTAATATGTAACGCATTAAACTTCACACCCAGTATAAGGTCCTTCTGAAACAAAACACCAAATATTTGAAGTCAATGAACATTTGAAAAAACCGGCCAAGAGCGTGTCGGTCTTTCCCATGATAGGGTTTTTCGCGATTTCGATATTGGTCCAATAGATAGTGAAAGTTGTTCAGTTTAATGGTCTAAACCACCCCCTTAAATGTTTATGTGTATTTTTGTAACACCTTGTAGACTGATTATGATGAGATGATCTATTGGTTGAGATTTATTATCAACTTGATACTTTCTATAAGACGAGGTCAATTTCTCATCTAGTTTTGTAATAAATTGTTCACATGTTTTAAATAAAACCTTATACCGTTATTAATAAGGGATTGTATATCGGTGAAATTCTATAACCATAATAAATTTTATGACCGTCAGACACGGCTTATATCAATCAATAATAATGATCATTCGAATATTTGGAACTAATCGATGTATTTTAATTTTTAATGTCTATAAGTTGCCAATACATTGTTAAATGATTACTTGGATAGTAAAACGTTCAAATTTTAAATCCGAATGTTTTAACTGGCTGAAAATAGTCATGTGAAAACATAGACAATATAACTATGGATATGGACGCGTTACGTGTGTAATTCTACCTAGAATTCTACTAACAAACTTTTCTGATACTTTTTGCGGGGGGACGAGGTAGCATGAAATCCGCATCTTTAAATTTTATTCCATTACCATAGATTCAAATTTTGATTGGTAAAAATAGTCTAGTATGAAGTGAACCCGGATCGCGACTCGTTTGTGTGAACCCCGAACGTTTGAAGTTATTGTTCCACGATTATAGGTTTTTTCGTTTAGTGACAAGGTATAAAATTGTATGTAAATATTGTATGCACATGATTAATTGATCTTGTAACGTGGCAGAGGAAAAAAGTTACCGCAAGGCTGGTCCCTAGTTATATGGTCTAAGTGTGAAAATTGTTTTAATTTGGAATTTTGAAATACGAACACCTTTTAACTTTTTATTCGTCATTAAATATTTAAGATGGAGACAAAGCGGGCAATTTAAAAAGAGAGATTTCATTAATTCACTGCTTAAGTATCTTAAAATATCTATATATATCTCTAAAAATGCTTTTCAAGAAAGAATAAAAACTTGGAAGGAGTTATTTTTGTAATTAGAAACATGAGATTCATTAATTTTTCAAAACTAGAAAGACAGGGAAGAGTTGTTTTATACAGGGTGTAAGGAAAAGTATCATTAACCTTTAAACCACATACTCTACCCATCAAACTGAACGAGTATTACTATGGAAGCAAACCTGTTAGAACAAAAAAATATCAGCGTCCCATACTAAACTGCAATACCTACTCGATTCAAAAGTATGGGACAGAAGATTTTTTTTCTGATATCTTGCTCCCATAGTAAAAGTTGTTTAGTTTGATGAGTAGAGTATGTGGTTTAAAGGTTCATGATACTTTTCCTTGAAGTATGTACACGCATTTAATTTTACATCCTGTATTGACTTACAGAATGACAAGAAACGATTCTCAATTCACATTCAAGACAAAATCAAAAACAAATGACTGTCAAAAGCTAAAGGGAATATTCGGAGCGCCCTCCATACATAGGAAGTCTGGTGATATTTTCAATATTAACCAATTAAAGTCAATTAAATTTTTCAGAAACAATCTAGAAACTAATCTCTATGCTTGTATCGTGCCACATTTTCCTTAAAATTTACAGTGCCTAAAAGATTTCCATACAAATCTTAAATTAATCCTAGCATTGAAACTGTATATTTTAACGAAAATCGGACACGATACAAGCTTAGAGATTTTTTTCTAGTTTGTTTCTGAAAAATTTCATTGACTTTAATTGGTTAGTATTGAAAATATCACTATACTTCGTTTGTACCTCTATGCAGCAAATTAACTACTCATAAAACCCTATTCCACGATGCGCAACTCCCGCGAAAACTCTCCGATTTTCCGCAAGGAAAACTTGAACCAAAAAGTTCAGTTGCCTTGCACGTGACTAACACGTGGGTAAGTTAAAAATCGCGCAGGCCCCGCGCGCTCCTTGCAGCCCCTCCCCGCCCTGACACCTCACACCCCTCAGACTCCCTCAGAAGATCCTTTACAAACCGGCCACGTGAAAGTGTAGGCGTTTCGTTTCGTTGTACGCATTGTTGAAGTTTTTGTTGACTTTTTTGTAAAAGTTGCTTTAGGGGAAAACATCGCGTAAGACGAGGTGTGCGCGATACGTCGCGTAATAAAGTACCTATGTTAGTGTTGTAGAATTATAGTTAGTTTTCATATATCGATAGGCCTATTGATATTATCGTTGGTATTTTTTCTTCTGAACTTCGATAGTATTGCACTCCCTCAATAAAGTCAATACTATAGTCACGTTCCGAGCTAGGTATCTGTTGGTACTAAATGGATATTATTCCTATCGATAGTCTTTCGTTATACTATCGATGCGATGGTCGACTATCGATCGGCAACATTAACCTATATTTAGACTTGACTTGATTTGTACTTTGTTGAAATTTCATTTTTATTATCAGTGCTTTTAAAAGAAGAAAATATAATTTGTAAGTAGTAAGCAACTCATAACGTTAAACTGACTTTATAGTTTCGTTAGCTTTTGCCCGAAGCCACAGAATAAGAAAGAGATATTACGTACAGTATGGACACTCCCTGCTCCCCATCAGTTTTGATCTCACCCCCTCTCGGTGTGGTCCGGAAAGTAAGCAGCCCTATTTTTGACTTTTAACTCAGATATCTCGACAGAAGTATTATAAAGACTGATGTGGGTGTTTTGTTCCATTGGACAAGATCCATCAAACGACACCTCACTAGATTTATTAGAACAAACAAAATATTTTTCGTTGGAAAGGGTCGAAAAAAAATAGTTTCTTCTTAACTACAACATTAGCCCAGATTATTTTATAGATAGTTACTACCGTAACAGATAGTTCACTCAACCCGATTTTTCGAATTTCGAACTTTGTGCGTCAGGAACGAACAATAAAATGTGCCTTATGTTAATGAGCGACGATCACCCCTCGGTGGGGATCAGCCGTTAAGCGTACTTGAGCTGTGGAGTGAGACAGGCCGGACATTAGTTATGTTTTTGTGTTACTGTTATCTGTGTTTATACGAAATTTTGATTCAGTAGGTGTAAAATAAGCGAGTAATTGTGTTCGGTTGGGGGCATGCAGACAGACAAATAGATATACAGAATGGACGAAAGTATACGGGGTTCCTTGTTTGACTACAAAACCCTAAAAACCAATCGTAACTCAAGGTACACACGGCGACACATCAAGCTATACAAAACCAAAATAAGCTGGCCGCGCGTAGCTGTAATAACTTATAACTACGCGCGGCCAGCTTATGTTGGCTTTGTATAGCTTGATGTGTTGCCGTGTGTACAGTACCCGGCAAACAACTTGAAAAATTGGCGGGGGTGAGGGGTATGCTCAGTAGCGCTTTCGTCTGCCAATTTAATTCCGCGTGTAGATACGATATTTCGTTGTAAGGTTTTGCTCAAGAAGTTTGCCGGCCATTATAGTAAAACTGTTCTTTTGTCGGCAGTTGCTCCAGCAGTTCACGGGAGGTCAGCAAGCTGTTTTACCCCTATCTGAAGACGTCTTCCCTACACAGGGACTTCCTTTTTGCCAGTGGCTCCGGTAAGTTTTCTGTTTTATACAGGGTCCATCTTAATTTGCTGACACTTTTTAAAGGGGATGATCAGACCATCAAACTGAACAACTTTCTCTATGGGATCAACATCGAAATCGCGAATAAAAATCTGCTGTTCCATACAAAACTGCAAACCTACTCGAGCCAGATGTTTGGGAAGCAGTTATTTTCTTTTCGCGATTTCGATATTGGTCCCATAGAGAAAGTTGTTCAGTTTGACGGTCTGATCATCCCCTGAAAAAAGTATCAGCATATTAAGAAGCACCCTGTATTGTACAAACATAATTATTAAACTTAATCACACTGGGCGATTTTTTAATAAGTTTCCAAATTTTAGGGGTGGTTCAACGTTGTTTTTTGGCATTTTAGGTTTACTCCCATAGTTAACGTTTTTCAGTTTGATTGTCTGAATCACCCCTGATTCGCAAAGTGATATAAAATCGCCTAGTATACAGGGTGTAAGGAAATTGCTTCCGAAAACTCAAAGGGGTGAAAGTACCCATAAATATGAACAACTTTTACATTGGGACCAACTATGACATCTCAAAACAAAAACTATTCCTTCATATAAATTTTGCGCGGTACTAATGTAATGTTAATTTATTTAATGTCAATGGTTGATTTGGAGTCAAACCATATGGTTTTTAAAGATATTTACGTGAAAAATTTTTTTTTCATGTAAATATCTTCAATGTACAAACACACTTCTGTTACTGTTTTATAATAGTGTTACTAGTCGATGGCGTCCTAAGCAATTATGTTTAGGGTACGTTTAGATAAATTTATCAGAATTCACCCACATGACTCGCAAATTCTTTACTGTCAAAGTTTCGATATCAAAATACTTTAGTTTTGATTTGACATTCAGTTCCTATTATTAAGATATTGAGGAATCAAATGAGAACACTGCAGTGCAGTTGCCGTTGAAATTTTTTATAGGTAGATCAGTTTCATAAGATAAATTCGTGTAAATATATTTGAAAATTATGGTTATCTAAGAAGATGGAAGTGTACTTTTATATCTACTGAAGTATATAGATAGTGTATGAACAGCTGTAATTTAGCTTTATAATTTAGAGGGAACTATCACTTTTATTGTAGGCGTAGAATTGGATCAAGGTAAGTATTAAGTACCAACAACATTTTCAACTTTCATTCCTCGAAAACACATCAAAAGGAACGAATTATACAAAAACTAAATTCAATATCTCTGAGACGAAGTCTTTACTAAAAGAATGTCTTTTGAATAAGGGATGCTATAAAAACATATTTTACATGCGATTAGATAGAAGAAACGTTTTATAATTCCTAATAATTTTAAATAAAATAAATAATAATTATAAGTTTCGGTTTTGTAACATATTTATACAACCTGTTAATGAATTAACGCAAAACTAGAAAGTAGTTTGTTTAGAAACGAGAGCAGAATCGAATTATCAAGGTTTCAACATTGGTTACATATTTCAAAATATTAAATAATTTGTTCATAAATAATTTAAAATTTTCTGAACTCAATGCCAACCCTACGCACAGACACTCATACTTACTACTAAAACAAGATAATTAAAATGTATCCATGTGCACGCTAGCGCTTTCATTTACTGCTGTAATAATAACAAATCATATTTGCATGAAAATTTAAAATGAGAATAACTTTAAATTTTAGTTAATAAAATAACATAAATTATTGTTTCAATTTAATTATTTCGTTATAAATCAATTGGGGTGTATGAGGTTTTGCGCTTATTTATTAACACGTTGTATATTTTTTCTTTATTTTAATTAAATGGTACCTATCCTATTTTATAACTGTAAACTCTGTGCATACCAGTAATTAAGATGTGTGTACGGTAACAATTAAAACGATAAATAAGAAAATAATGGGCATGTAATATGCATTTAGTTAGTATGCCTTTTAAGGTTTAATCTTTATTTCTAATAAAAATGTACAATTCACATATACTTGATAACACACATATTTTATTATACACGGTGTTTGGCGCATCGATTGCCAAAATAAAAAGGTGGATAGTAGAGGTCTTTTGCTATCTCGCCTCAAATGTAAATCTTTCTAATATTCAAATTTCAGTATTTTAAGCGAAGTTTATTCCAAATGCGTAAATGCGCGCTGCATACAAATGAAGTCTGGTGATATTTTCAATATTAACCAATTAAACTCAATGAAATTTTGCAGAAACAATCTAGAAAAAAATCTCTATGCTTGTATCGTGTCCGATTTTCGTTAAAATATACAGTTTCAATGCTAGGATTAATTTAAGATTTGTATGGAAATCTTTGAGGCACTGTAACTTTAAAACTGTACATTTTAAGGAAAATCTGGCACGATACAAGCATAGAGATTTGTTTCTAGATTGTTTTTGCAAAATTTCATTGATTTTAATTGATTAGTATTGAAAATATCACCAGACTTAGTTTGTATGGAGCGCGCCAACAGTAATATACCCTTAAAATATGTACTCGTAAAATAAAACCAACTTTGAATAATTATTATAAGGACTGGCCTTGCGGTAGAATTTCCCCTCTGCCACGGTATAAGCACAATTGATCTTGTGCATTTACATTCAATTTTACACCTTATCACTAAACGAGACAGCCTATAATTGCGAAATAATAACTTCGAACTTAGAACGTTTGGGGTTCACACGAGACTACGTTTCATGATTTTTAACATTCAAAATTAGAATCTAAAGTTATGGGGAATAAAATCCAAAGTTGCGGATTTCATGTTACCTCGCCCCCCGCAAAAAGTGGCAGAAATGTTTGTTAGTAGAATTACACGCGTAACCAGTCCACATATAAATAGTCAAAGAAAACCAAGGATTTTCTAGTTAGAGAAACAAGTAAAAGCCCATCATTCATTTATAATTTTAATAAAGAAAACAACACATGCTTACTATAATTACTAAGTCGATGCATAAATTATAAATAACATATAATAATAGCCCAAGAACACATCTGTGAAATACTTTATCGTGTCTTGATCTCCGTTATAGTGTGTATGTAACATTAACGAACATAAAAACTATTAAAAGTGTAGTAAGCTTAAAATTATTTGTTTTTCCATTGAAAAATTACGAGTATTCAAAGGGTATGGAAAGTTTATTGAAAAAACTAATATTCCGTCATAGTTAACGATTAGTATAGTTGTTAAGATAATACGGTATTTGTTTTATAGATGGTAAGATAAGATCATCGATCTAAATATAGTGCATTTAGACACGGACTAGAATAGGGTAGTTAGTATTAAAACAATTTTCTATTTTACAATTAATAAAAATATGAACCTAACTTTTGAACTTTGAAATTATCTAACCAATTTTCATAGCATATGCATATGCTCACGACTATATTCCCCGAGGGGGTAGTCAGAGATATTCTGAAACCTCTGAACAACCACGTTTCACCAGTAGTACCGAAACTCTGTCCAGTGTGACGGGGGGTGAGCCCGTCGCCAATTATAATAGACAGTGGGTACAACACATGCCTCGAAATTGAAGCAACCAATTTTCAACGATCAAAAAATAAAAATCACTTCTTAGCGATGCCAAAAATAAAATAAAACGGGAGAATAAAATCACTTTTATACCCATTCATCTATCTACCATACCTTTGATTGCATGGAAGTCTTCCAATTCAATAAGATTATGTTTTTTATTAATTATAAAGTTTACTAAATATTTCAACAAATCAATAACAACTAACATCAAACTGATATCATTAATCAACGTCAAAATAAAAATGCTAATCTCATTTAAGTAGGTATGTATAGTCTAGATTATTTCGCAAGCAATCATATCCCAAAAACCTAATAACAGGCCAAATGAAGGGTTGTAAGCGTTTCGAATTTTAATGAAATATTTGATTTATACCCACCGCCGACATCAGGTAGCTTATTATAAGAATATATCATTAAACATTACATATATAATTAAAGGCAAGCTTAGCCTCAAGCTACCCCAATTTAAAGCCGGCTCGCATGCATTATAATTTTAATAAAATTGCCCGCTGTCCGATAAAAAAAAGAAAAAACATAATAATAAGAAGAAAATTATAACACATCTGATTGATGTATTATTTGGTAATTTATTGACTGTAATTACATCGTGTAATAATGGTTGATAATGCGGCTGCGTTGGAGTATAGGAACGATTTATTAGTATTTATTAAAGTATGAATTATTGTATAATTACTGGGATGGAAGCTTCCAAACTAAACAGAGCGGTTGTTTTAGGGTTGAATTTATGGGCAGTTTCTCGGAGGCGATCTAATCGGTGTTGTTTGCGAGTCGGTGCGGTGTTACGAGGGTGAGACGCGGGCGCCGATCCAGCGAGGATATTATGAAGTAATGGCTATTGGATCTACGCACTGTATATCTGCCCGCTGTGAGGTATTTGCGGATAGGTAGGCGTTTGTCTGTTGTTTATGCGGTGACGTCAGTCATGGTAAATAGTTGCTACTGTTGATGGTTGAACAAGAGCTTAGATATAGGAGTTACAGTGGTGTAAGTAAGTTGTAGGCTTGGTACTCTTATATTGTGTTGTAGGCCCAAATATGGTCATGGTAAGATGCTTATTATTGTTAGCTAGGCTAAGATGGTTAAGACAAAATATTAAATTGAGTTACAGATAATTATGAGAAACGTTGTCCGTCCTAAAATTAGATAACCTAATTATTATTTAGTCACAGGGTCCTTCTTAATAAGCTGACACTTTTTAAGAGGTTGCTCAGACCGTCAAATTGAACAACTTTTTCTATGGGACCAACATCGAAATCGCCAAAAAAATCTTCTGTCTCATAAATTTACCTCGAGTAGGTTTGCAGTTTTGTATGGGACAGCTGATTTTTTTTTCGCGATTTCGATGTTGGTGCCATAGAGAAAGTTGTTCAGTTTGATGGTCTGATCATCCCCTTAAAAAGTGTCAGCATATTAAGAAGGACCCTGTATAGTAATTAGGTAATATAATTTTAAGATGAATAGACAAAATTTTAGTATATTCTTGTTGTATCGAGTCGATGGCGTGTCGTTTTAATGTAGAAAAAATAATTTACACTTTAAATTTTTTTATGATTTTACTATTTTAAATGAGAAAAAAATCCAGTCAATTTAATAAATTAATGTGATAAATTAACAGCCATCGTCGGCTCAGCTGTGTAGATCGCTACTTCCTCTCCAGACCGGAAGCTGTACTAAAGTGATTACAAGATATTTCGAGACTACCTTTGCCCTTTTAATTATTGCCCTATTTATTATATTGGTTCATAAATCTTTGGGACAATACGAAATTAAGTGTAGCTATACTTAACAGATACATCTATAAACTCACAACCGTGGTAGCAAGGCTCACAATGCTGAAGGTTTCAGGATGGAATGACTGTGTTCAGTGTTGATAGGTGGCTAGCATTCGTTGTTGCTAAAGCGTGAGGTGCTTTTTGTGAATGTCACTCGTTCTATTTTCTATACGAGAATGTCAAAATAACTAGGTATCGAGATTATGCATCCATTCGTCTGATACAGGCAGTTTTCTCGGAGATCGTCAGATACAGGAAGCAGAAATTAGGTACTGTTATAAAAATTAATGGTCCAATGACATAAATGAAGTCAAAAAAACAGTTTAGGGGAAGGAAAGAGATAAAAAAATTAGATCTCTTAGTCGACTGTAGGTCTTCTCTGTTGCTGACAATTTTCTTTTTGGTAACAAAACTTCTACGTTATCGATTACCACAATTATTCCGAAACTAATATTTTATGGTGTAAATATGCTTTAATCAGTTTCATTTTAAAAGCATCACCTTTAAAACAATCTAGCACTTTGTGTGGTCACGTTAGGTTATGTTAGTAAAACTCAATGTTACATGGATTGTCATCCGTGCGGATTCGAACTTGGACCTCAAAATTGAGTTTCCATAGCTCTTCGCCTACCTACCTATGTCTAAATAAGTACCTAAGTAAAATGATGATAGTAATTTCTTCGAGATTATTTCAATTCCGCCCCCGTATCAAAAATCTGGCGACGACGCGCTTAAATTCCCCCACGCTGACGAGCGGCTCTCGCTTTCTCAATGGTTTGTGTACAAAGTATTAACTCATAAATTGTACTAATAAACTAATAAGCAAGCAATCATAAAGGTATTGCTAGGCTACCTTGTTGATAAAAGGATATGACTACTTATAATGATTGTTTAAAACTCTCGGCAAATTGATAGTATAATCGCGTTATTACAATCAAGTACTGCCTTCCGTATGGGCTTGTATAGACATAAGTAGTATTATAAATTGTAATTGTGTATACATTCAGATATACATTAGTGGTCCATTTAGGGGTAGTCAGAAGCTTCGTTTCTAATATATACTCAAATCAAAGGTTTACCTTTGGCATCTGGGTTTTAATATCTGGTTTTCATTTCTATACATATAGGGTCGACCATCAAACTGAACATCTTTTACTATGGGACCAACATCGAAATCGCGAAAAAAAAATCAGCTGTCCCATACATTTGGCTCAAGTAGGTTTGCAGTTTTGTATAGGACAGCAGATTTTTTTTCGCTATTTGGCCATAGAGAAAGTTGTTCAGTTTGACAGTCTGATCAACCCCTTAAAAAAGTGTCGCATATTTAAGAAGGGCTCTGTATACTCAAAGGTTTATCTTTGGCATCGGGGTTTTAACATCTGGTTTGCATTTCTATACACATAGTTTTAGGTACTTCTTGTACTATACAATCGAATGTATTAAAAAACTGACCAAAAGCGTGTCGGCCCATGATAGCGTTCCGTAGATATTGCATAAGAAGAATAAGAAAAACTAGTAGGTAATGTCGATTCTTTTACCTAAAAGATGATTTGGAATCTAACGATAGCGCGATTTAATTTCCTGCAACGCCATCTAGTTTGTAAATACATTTATGTTACAGGTTGTTCAGTATAAGGGTTCCTTGTTTGACTACGGAACCCTAAAAATACCTTTCTTATGAGTGTAATCGGGGTACTTAGTGCTAGGTACTTAATTTTGGTGCCACATCGAAAGTTGGTCAGTTTTATAGTCTAAAGCAACCCCTTAATAAAATAAAAATATGGGGTGTAAACGTAAATGTGTTACATTTATGATTACACCCTATGTTTTTAGCATCTCTTTCAAATTATGATGAAAGTTCTAAACGATCATTCTATTATCTCAACTAAACAGAGTTGGCTTGTTTTTTCCACCTTGACACTTAAACCGTTCTACCAATCACAATGAAATTTTATAGGCAGATAGCCTATGGTAAGAAGGTCATATTGTCCCGAAAATACAAATTTTCCCATAATAATCAATTCGAATTTGTGACCACAAAAGAGTCATTGCGTAATATTGTACCACATTAGGTTCTAAGTACTTATGTTAGTTAATTAAGAAAATATTATGCGTCATTACCGTTTTGTACCTATTTCTAAAAGAGTAATAAAAATATTTTGTAGACGCGATATGTGTTTGTTATGCGCTAGAAACTTTTTTTTGACTTCATAAGCTAGTGTATGCGAACTCTGGACATAGTTTTTACCAAATTGAACCACATAATCCTTACTTATATATGAAAATGAATTTTCTAACTTGTTTAATTTCCTTGCCTTAACCTTTTGACAAAATACCATGAAAACATGACATGTAGTACAGTTAATGAGGTCAATGTAGGTACTTAGTAGCATACTATAAAATATTCAATAAGAAATCTTTTTAAATTGCATTTATATCATAATATACCGACGGTGAAGGAAAACATCGTGAGGAGACCTGCATGCTTCAATTTCGAGGCATGTATTGTACCCACTGTCCATCGCTCACCCTCCGTCACACTGGATAGAGTTTTGATACTACTGGTGAAAGGTGGATGTTCTGAGGTTTCAGAATATCTCTGAATACCCCCTCGGGGAATATAGTCGTGAGCATATGCTATGCTAATATACCGACGGTTAAGTACCAAATACTTTCATCTACATTTTTAGGTTTTAATCTAGATCTGCACAAAATACGGTAATTCGTAATTTTTATCATAATTAATTACCCTAAGTAATCTATAACGTTTTATAAGAAAATTGCATTTATAAATTATTTGTAATCTCAAAAACTAAATTGGTAAAGCGAATTGTAAAGTTGACGATTTTTAGATAGCAGTATTTGGTACTTAACCTTCAATACTAATAGCATTTCATACAGACGAAGCTACGATAATATTAAACACATTTTTATCTATTAAAATCAAATTTTTACACCACAATAATGATATACGTAATAAACAACTTCTCGCTTTACAAAACGTCAAGCGGGTATTTCTTGAAACTTTACAATTTGTCCCGTCTACTTGAATTTTTAATCTATGACGTTCTACCTAATTAGGTGTTGTTTACACCACGATAACGGAGGGTTAATTATGTACGAATTAATAGCTCATTTGTATCGTTCGATAATGACATCAAATGTTTTCTAAAATAATTACGAAGGAAGCCATTTTGAGCGTCGCTGGGTTTTTACTTTTAGTTGGTTAACATTATACGTTTTTATTTTCGTCTTTAATTAGATTCTTTGAGGCTAAATTAACTTTTTTTAGAGTTTTTTTCTTATAAAGTGGTAACCATTCAAAATAATTTCATATAATCTATTCTATTCTATTTTTTTAAATATGGCTGCCATCTTGGTATTGATGATTTTGCCAATGTCTAGTTTATGTAGCAAAAGTGCTTGACGTTGTACGGTTATATATAGATATTCTGGTGACTTCAGGGGTTGTTTTTCGAAAAGAACACTATCCTGAGCCACCACTGGAGCTTCATTGTAGGCCGGGGATGTGGCAACCAACGACCGACACGCGACGCGACTACCCAATAGCAGACCCACAAGGCGACTCTCATTTCATATAATCGATGGTATAACTGAATCAAGTATACTATTAAAAAGTACAAACGCCAAACTAACTAGTTTTAATTCTTTATAATTATTTTGTGTTTTATTTTGTCTCGTATCGTTTTTATGAAATACTAGAGTTTTATTTATACAAATTATAAACAAGATTTTAAGTCATAAAACCAGAAAAGTTTCATCAAAATCGGTGCAGTAGTTTTAGCGCGATGCTCGTACAAACAAACTCGCAAACAGAGAGACGAAAATTCTAAAAAAGGTTGATTTGGTGTCAGGGATACCTAAAAACCATTTCGTTATATATTTTTTTGAAATATCATCAATGTTCTGTTACAGTTTTATAATAGTTAAGATATTAATATGGATTTTGTTCATAATTTGTTTTGTTATTTTTGTGCAATAGGAGTTCCTTTCCAGTAGGACACTGCAGAATAATCCCTTAAGAGGATATGTGAAAAAAATAGGATTCTTCAAAGCATCATATATCATGAAGTACTAACAGTAGGAGTATGATTTTCGGATTTGTGTAAATTGAACATATAATTGAAGTTTTGATTAGAGCCAAAACACGATTAAGAGACATTTTCTCGATAGAAAAATGAGCCAAAGTAGCCTCCGTCTTTATCTATAAACGCTCGGAACTGCTAAACGGTGAATAATAGAAACACGAGACTTGATTTTCAAAAAAGAGATTGATATTTTATAATGTTTGATTAGAGCAGAAATGAACTTACATAAATAGTACAATCACAATTAAATAAAGTTTGTTTTACGCTTGCGTCGTGTCAGGCGCACACGCCGGCCCATCGCTTTCTCTCGCATCAGGCAGTAATATAAGCTATCACACGCCAATTTCGCTTCAATTATTTTCGACATAGGCCCTTAGTTACGTATTTTACTGCAACTCGTAGTTGTACCAGATTTTATGATCGACAGATATTATTTCTTTCATTGTAATCTCGAAAATCAAAGCCAATTTGTATCCGAAGTGTTATTTGTGTTTTATTGTTCAGTTATCACAGCTGCACAAACAGTTTTCATATTTTACCAGAAGCTTTAAATAAGTATATGCAACGTGTTGAAGAACAAACGCAAAACTAGAAAGTATTTTGTTTAGAATCGAGAGCAGAATAGAATTATCATGGTTTCAACATATTTTTTTTTTAAATATTAAATAATTTGTTTGTAAAATTTAAAATTTACTGAACTTGATCTCAATCCACTGCACAGGTACACTCATGCTACTTACTACCAAAACAAGATTCTTAAAATGTATCCATGAGCACGTAAGCGCTTTCATTCATTGCTGAAATGACAACAAATCATTTTTGCCTGAAAACTTAAAATACGAATAACTTTAATTTTAAACTATCAAAATAATGAAATTATTGTTTTAATCTAATTATTTTGTTATAAATCAGTTGTGGTGTATGAGGTTTTGCGCTTATTCATTAACACGCTGTATACCTACAGAGTCCATCCTTGCGCGATTTCGATATTGGTCCTATATTTCAGTTTGATTGTGTGATCATCCCCTTAAAAAACCGCCAGCATAATTAATAATTTTGACCCTGTAAAACCCACAAGGTTTTAAAGTCAATAAAAAAACCTCGTATTCCCTATGAGACGTTGCCAGAAACGTCACCAAAATGACTTTCCCATGAATTAATACAATAATAAACATAATATAATATGAACAAACGAATTACGTTCGCTCGTAAAGTTAAAATCGAGGTACCTACCAATCGTAAAATGGTGGCTGACTTATAATTTCAACGGACGAAAAAAAAATAGACGATTCAAAATTAAAATCGCTAATGACTAAGACCATTAAGTTAATCATTTTAATTAGAACTTGGCGTTCGCCTGCGTTTGTATTTTTGCTTTTTTTGGGGTTCCGTCCCGTTCACGGTAGAACCTTGTAGCCTTTTTTGCAACTCTCGTTCTCTGAAAAAGTAAATATTGCATTATTTTTTTTGAAATTATATGTTTTATACATTTATTCGGAAAATAAGATAAAGATATAGGGTGTTTGATAGTTAGATCCGTTTCTTTCCAGGGGATGATCAGACCATCAAACTGAACATCATTCACTACGGGACAAAATTGGCAATCGCGAAAAAAAACAGTTTTTCCAGATAAAACTGCAGTGCAATGTATGAAACAGTTGATATTTTTTTCGCGATTTCGATGTTAGGCCCATAGAGAAAGTTATTCAGTTTGATGGTCTGATCATCACCTTAAAAGGAACACATCCAACGAACAACTACCAAATACCCTGTATATCCATCCTAAATATGAGCTAGAAAGATCTCAAAACAGCTACGGATGACAAGAGATGATGAAATTTGGTGAAAGCCTTACTAAACACGTATTGAGAGTTGTCTTTGACAATCATCCGCATATCGTCCGCTTAAAAGTTACCTACATTTTAAAAATGTAAAACAAAAAAGAGACCACTGACAACGACACCCAATACAATTTCAAAACAAAGTTCTACGCCAAACTATCGCAACTACCAAACAAAAGACCATGGATACAAAATGTTGTACGGAACCATGAGTAAACAGACGTAGTCACGCCTGCCTGGTTTGTTTTTGTAAAGGGGAGTCGGGGTCAGTTGGTAGTCGGAAACATTTTGTCTCTATCGTTTTGTTACACATTCATTGCTTGTTTTACTAACTCGTCAAGTGCTTGAACGTTAGTTCTCAATGGAACGAAGTCTTCAATGGAATGTTAGGAATGTGAATCGTTGGTGTCTATGTTTAAGTAAGTTGTAATGTTAATTTATTTTTTCTATACCACTTAAGCTTGATTTATTTTACGCTTTACCCGTACTCGTGTAATGCGTCAATTGTTTAATGAGTTTATAAAATGTTTTCTTTTATAAACAAGTATGTTCAGGGTCAGTGATCTTAAACATTTTATAGCCTTTCGTGCTGTCTATACAAGGTGTTACAAAAATACAAATAAACATTTAAGGGGGTGGTATAGACCATCAAACTGAACAACTTTCACTATGGGACCAATATCGAAATCGCGAAAAAAAAATCTGATGTTCCATACTAAACTACGAATCTACTCGAGCTAAATGTATGGGACAGCTGATATTTTTTTTCACGATTTCGATGTTGGTCCCATAGTGAAAGTTGTTCAGTTTGATGGTCTAAACAACCCCCATAAAAGTTTTAAATTTTTATTTTTACTTTTGTAACACCCTGTATAATTCCATAAAAATGTCTTCTTTTCGGAATGTATCATATCGTATTAGTATCGATAAGAAATTTAACATTTTTCTACGATGAAACTATAATGGGAAATTCGAAGTAAATTAAAAACACTGTACTTAGATCATCTGTAATGGATGACGATTTTAATTTTGTTAAAATATGTAAAAACAATTATTTTATTTGAAACAATTTTGATGTTCACAATACGATATTACTTAGGTACCTAATTATCTATAATTATCAGAGATCGGATATTCGGATGCATACTTATCTAAAGTTAAATTTTCCTATGAAATTATGGAAGCGGCTTCGTAAAACATTTTTTTATATAAATCCCAGGAAATCAGGGAATGCATAACGAATCGGTTGCATATTATGGAAGATACTTCTTAAAATTATTTAATTAAATAACGTATTTTATCGATACAAAAGTGTATTCCATAAGCCAACTCCTCCTTTAGGTAAATATGCATCAGATTATCCGATCTCTAATAATTATACCTACAGTCACGCACGCACCACGTTTACTGAAGATTATGTTCGTGCAAAAACTATATTTTATTTACTTTAAAAGATAGCAATAAAATGCACTGCTATTCCTAAATATTAAATGTATAATATGCACTCTACAACGTGTTAATGAATAAGCGCAAAACCTCATACACCCCAACTGACTTAAAACAAAATAATTAGATTGAAACAATAATTTAATTATTTTGATAGCATTGAGCCAAAAATGATTTGTTATCATTTCAGCAATGAATGAAAGCGCTAACTTGCTCATGGATACATTTTAAGAATCTTGTTTTGGTAGTGAGAAGGGTGAGTGTGCCCGTGCGGTGGGTTGAGATCGAGTTCAGTAAATTTAAAATTAAAAAAATAAATATATTTTAAAAAATTTCCTATTTTGAAAACATGATAATTCGATTCTACTCTCGATTCTAAACAAACTAGTTTCTAGTTTTGCGTTAATTCATAAACACATTGTATAGCGCAATCGCATTTCAAATATACCGCGCTACGTAATAAATAAATAAAAAATAAAACAAAATGAAAGGCTTACAATAAATAATTAACTTTCATTGATCAACTTAATTAAAACACTGTAAAAGCGACTTTATTAGGTAAAGTTTAAGATTGTGATCAGAAAAAAGTACGATTTCACCGAATTAAAGCCGTTCATTTAGTGTCCTGTCTACGTCTTCGGTTGAAGGATTGGCACGTGGAGCTACGATATATTTTAATTGGAGTAAGCAAAAAGCTTCTAATATCAATTAAAATTAAAAACACATTTAGTGTCGGTTATTGGATTTTACGGAATACTCTTCTTTGTAGTTTTCCATTCTTACACTGAGAAAAAATGCTACGTATACGTACCCCGTCGCAGCTTATACGTAGCCCGTCGCAGCTTACGAACCTACGCGGTACGTAAGCTGCGACGGGCTTACGACGCGATACTGATTACGAGTGTTGCATCAGTGTAGGTCTAAAATGCGAAAACAAAAAAAAACATCTATTTCTATTTGGTATAATGGCCAGCAAACAACTTGACAAAAACCTTGACTGCGTAGAACAAAATTTGTATTCGAAAGCGCTACTGCGCTGCGCACACCACTCACCCCATGTCACAAGATGTTAGCCAAATAGTGTACGTGACATGAACATGACCTATTCTATCATCACCAACATCGGTCTGTCATTATCCACTGCTGAACATAGGTTCCTCACAAACGCGCCACGAAACTCTATTTACGATCCAGTTGCTCCCTGAACATTATTTTACTCAACATTAACTGACCAGCCGAACCAATGACATTCCTTGAGGGCGATTGCGCTAATTTTTAAACATCCAATTTCAGTTCAAATCATATTGCAATTCAGTTACTATTCAACTGTGGTGAATTCTGTCTCGCGCTAAACTTGACTTATTTACTATGTGACTGACAGTCTGAGCGATCTGTCAAAACGGCTCTAACGGCTGTCAAATGAATAGCGCAATACCGAATGTGTTAAAAGTTGTGGTTCGCACGCGGTCCAATCACGGTTCAGTTGCGATTTATTTACCGCGATTGCTCTCCAGAACGACATCGCCAACCCAAAATAAAGTACCTACTGTTTTCAAAAGAGTTACAACATGCGAGCTACGCTACGTCATTTCGATTGACGGTCCGTTCCAGCAGATTGATTGCAGTTAGATGGACACAGCTGCGTTAGGCACTGGGAAGGATGTCAGAAGTTTAGACAAACACAAAACATGCTTCCTCCAATTTTTCTAACTTCACAGTTGCAAAAGGATCCAGACGGACATCTGAATAGGGTCTCATTATCTCTAATTATATACTGATTCTTTGCCAGAAGGGCTTGCTTTACTTATTGGGAATTTTCTTTTTAATTTTTGTTGAGTTTGTTCAAATTTATTTTTATTTAAAAATAGTTTCAGAATTCTTGATAGATACAGAATTTCCTTGGAAAATGTAGGTATGTAATTTGTAATTTTACTTAGCTCTTTCGTTTTTTTCATTATTCTATTCCGAAGCATTGATGGTAATCTTAACTTAAGAGAAAGTTGGCAACAAACTGTAGTAGTTCTAATCTAAGATAGCAAATTCAGTCATCATGACTTAATCCCATTTATATGGAAGTAGGTGTATATTTTTGAAAAACTGTTTATTCAACAATTTTATTTGTCGAAAAATGTGACTGAAGTCTGTAATATTTTTAAATCAAAATTCTGTTTTTTAAATATCCCGTTTCCATAGTATTTTCTAAAGAACAACTTCAAAATAATTCAGAGAATCTTCGGTTTTCAAATAGTATAGTTTACTATAGTTTGGAGAAAGACAATGTTTATAAACTTTTAGGAAAATCACACAAAGCGAAGGACATTATAAAAATGACAATAACAATAATAGTCCTTTTACGTAAAACAACCGATCAAAGCGGGGAATCTTTTCACCACTTACGGGGCAAAAAGGGGAAACCGGGGTAAAAAGTGTAATTATGTTGATTATTTAGGTCGTAATGCGCCGACTATCCCGCGCCTCCCCACCGTCATTAATCGCCCCACCCCACACCCCCCTTTCTTACTCCCTTTATTATTTCGTTTCAATTATTTTTGTGATTATCTTTTATAGCAGCGAGCATTAAAACACGAAAAAAATAGCTGTGGACATTAAATGTAATTAGAAGGGAAAATTACGAGATGTCGCCACTGTTTATACTTGTGACGTAAAAATTTAATAGTGTCATTATAACGTGACATCTGTCAAAACGCACTTTCCTTAATTGATGGTGTTGTAGGTAATTAAGTTTGTTATTAGCGTTTTCTTATTTATTCTTAGACGCTTCGGAGTTTAATCGTTTCTGGAGGAATAGTACTAAACCACACGTTATTTTGTTAATCGCTAAGTAAATTATGCCATTTTACAAACATCAATAAATTATGCCATTTTACAAACATCAAATAGTATCTTTTATGTAAAAAGTGACCTATGATGGCCTGACCAGCACAATAGCACTAACGGTACGCTATAATTATAAGACCTGGAATATCAGTTCTACTACAATCTTTAACACTTCAAGACTTCATTCGAATAATGGACATTTCATTTTAGAAAAGGTACCGAAATTCGAAAATCATTTGAATTTTACATTTTGAATAATATGTCTTAAAAAGCTCATGATAAAATTAATAGATTTTTCAATACATTATTTCTAGACCAATTTGAAAAATTCAAAGTTACGCTAAATAGCTTTGAATGAATCTGAATCTTACCATCGTTTGACATATCTTTAAATACCACATACATTTTTTTAATCAACGTTCATCATCATCTCCGGCCAAGGTAACAATGGCCGTGATGCCTAAATGTCAAAAAAAGAAAAAATTCACAAAAAAATCGTATTAAGTTAAATTTTAAAATAGGTGATTAAAAAAATTGTATGCCCATAATGCATAGATTGTTAATCAATCAGCAAGAAAATCATGAGTTTGTTGTGAACTCCGAATCGAATGATAACACCGAATGGAATGATTTTTATACAATTCGAGGATATCTTATCTGTGAATGGAACTTTTTTTTCTATTTAAGATGATCCTCGGTCATATGCTAGGTTGCTATGAAATCTTTCTCGCTGTTAAACAGTTTTTTTCTCACTTATAATTTTCGGCATAAAGCATAATAAAACGTTGACTTTTCTTTTATTATACAACGTGTTAATGAATAACCGCAAAACTGATTTATAACAAAATAAAAGTTTTTCGCATTTTATGTTTTGAGGCAAAAATTATTTGTTATCATTTCAGCAATGAATGAAAGCGCTAAAGAGCTCATGGATACATTTTAAGAATATTGATTTGGTAGTAATTAGGGTGCAAGTAGTGTGCCCGTGCGGTGGGTTGAGATCGAGTTCAGTAAATTTTAAATTTTACAATCAAATTATTTAATATTTTGAAAAAAAATACCTATGTTGAAACCATGATAATTCTGCTCTCGATTCTAAACAAACTACTTTCCAGTTTTGCGTTAATTCATTAACACGTTGTATTATTAATGTTGTCAATTCAAATCATATCTAAGTATTACTGAATAAAATTAAACTTGTCATTATTCTATGTCAAAGCTAAATCAAACTAAAGCTTACAGCTTAAATTTCTATAGCAACGGAAATATAAAAACACATACATAATTATATTTAATAGTAATACTAAGTTGACGCGTGACTATTAACAATAGAAGTTGGATTTGCCAACCCTTTGATTCAAGTTACTAATGAAGAGTTGTTCTGCCATTCGAATTTAAACTTTATTCACTACAGTTTTGATACAAAATTGATTAAAACCACTTTATGGTAATGCATATTATTAGTAAAAGTTTATGGATGAGCTATTTTTATGATTATACTCGTATTATGTCGAACAATACGTACAGATGTTGGTTTATTGTGAAATCGATCGTTAAAATCTTTTAAAACGTCCGTTTGTGTTTTTTTAACTTTGACTAATTATTATAAGGACTAGCCTTGCGGTAGCATTTCCCCTCTGCCACGGTATAAGCACAATTGAACTTGTGCATTTACATTCAATTTTACACCTTATCACTAAACGAGACAGCTTATAATTGCGAAATAATAACTTCGAACTTAGAACGTTTGGGGTTCACACGAGACTACTTTTCATGATTTTTAACTTTCAAAATAAGAATCTAAAGTTATGGGGAATCAAATCCAAAGTTGCGGATTTCATGTTACCTCGCCCCCCGCAAAAAGCGGCAGAAATGTTTGTTAGTAGAATTACACGCGTAACCAGTCCACATATAAATAGTCAACGTTTGTTAATGATTTGATTCTTAGGGAGGTAGTGCA